>JAEOAD010000036.1:0-1200000 GCA_036365145.1 Orientallactaga sibirica
AGTGTCAGATTATATTTTATTATTTAAGAGAGAGAGGCAGATAGAATGGGTGTGCCAGGGCCTCTAGCCACTGCAAACGAACTCCAGACTCATGTGCCACCTTGTGTATCTGGCTTTATATGGACACTGGGGAATTGAACCTGGGTCCTTAGGCTTTGCAGGCAAGAGCCTTAACCCACTAAGCCATCTCTCCAGCCCACAATTTCAGATTGTAATTTTTTTTCCTATAGACCATCTGAAGCCAAGGAGAAAAACCTAGAAGCCTCAAGTACCCAGTCATAGAAAACCTAGCCATTAAAACATGGGGTTGGGGCTGGGAGTATAGCTCAGTGAGTGAGCTCTTTTTAGCATATTAGCATAGTGCAAGGCCCTGGGTTCAAACCCCAGCACTGCAAAACAAAACAGTCAAACTGCAGAAGCCATTAGTAGGTTAAGTGGTATGCTTCCTAAGTATAATGGAACATCCCACTCTGGTTTTTCTAGGATTTCATTCTCTTTTTTTTTGGGGGGGGGGGGTTGAGGTAGAGTTTCACTCTAGTCCAGGCTGACCTGGAATTCACTTTGTAGTCTCAGGATGGCCTTGAACTCATGGTGATCCTCCTACCTCTGCCTCCTGAGTGCTGGGATTAAAAGTGTGCACCACCATGCCCAGCTAGGATCTTTCTTTTCCTTTCAGACCTACTCAACTCCTTTGGCTGCTGCCATTGGCCAATGAACAGTACCTACATTTGGCCCGTCCTTGGGACAGATTATCCATATGGAGATATGGAGCCACAGCTATTTGACATGTCCCATTTAAGACTAGAAGCATTTGGGCACAAAATGTGGAGTGATGGGGTGGCATGCCTCCTGGAGTTACTAGGCTGACAGGGAAAAAATGGGCTGGCCTCTTAGCAATCCATCTTAGATCCCCTCTCCTACAGTTGCGTGGCCTTCCTCTGTCCCTGTCGTATGCTAGTGGCTCCCAACCAGAATTGGGTCTAATTCTGCTTTCATTTCTTGCTGCTCCCTTGCTTCTGATTGCCTTAGAGGCCTGAAGAGTGGGGAAATGGGCTTGCTGGGAGCTTGGCACAAAATTTCTCCTGTGTATGTGCCTGCGTGTGCGCATGTGTGTCCTTTCGTGCTCCAGGTTTGACTTTGAGTGTCTGGAGAGTGGTGATGATGGTGCATTTGACAAGCTCCGGTCCTGGAGCAGGTCAATCGAGGACCTGCAGCCGCCCAGCGCCCTGTCGGCCCCCTTCACCAACAGCCTCGCTCGCTCTGCGCGCCAGTCTGTGCTCCGGTATGTGTGCGCTCGCTCTGCCTGCCTGCCTCCCACCCCAGCCCCAGTCCAGGTCTCAGTCACCGCGGTGAGTGCTCATGCTCCTTCCTCCACTCTTGCTTCCAGGCTCAGCTCTCTTGCCCTCTGCCTGCTCGTCTGTCTCTGATCTGTCCTCTCTGTCTCCCTGACTCTGCCCAGCGGTCTGTCCTGGGTAAGTACATGGTCCTCAGCTGTGCCACCCCACCTGGGGTTCCAGCTCTCCCCCTCCTCCATTCCTCACACTCTCTTGGCCATTCCTCCCTGACCTCTCAGGCAGGGCTTGGGCTTCACTGTCTAATTTAGCTCCTACACTCATGGCCATCTCCCTCTAGTTCTCACTCTGCCTGTCAGCTGCTTGGAGAACAGCTCCCACCTACCTGCCTGTCCCTTGCCTTCCCTTTCCTTCCCTTCTTCCTTCAGGCCTTTCTCTTCAAAGCTGTTGTGAGTTCATTTGTCTGTGGTGTCAAGAGTAAGGCAGGTGGGTGGACTGGATGACATAGAGCCCCTCCTACCCAGGAGGCAGTCCTTGTGGCTCCATATCCCTTTCCTTGGCCTCTGTCTCTCTCGGGTTTTTGGATACCACATACCATTTTTGCAGGAGCACAGTCCTCTCTCCTTCACAAAACATTGAGGCAGTGGAGGACTGGTGCAAAGCCAGCATAGCCCCTGGCCTCTCTAAAGCTGTGGGACCTACTCTGCCTTTTGGGGAAAGAGTAAAATGAGAGCCAAGATGCTTCTGCCCCACGGAATGTGCCAAAGACGCAGCAGCTGGGCACAGGCTCAATTTCTTCGTGACCCACCTTGAGGACAAGATCCTTATAAGCTGCTATGTATTTTGGAGGGGTTGGAGTTAGTATGTTTTAGGAGAATAAAGCTGGGATCCTGCGGGGAGCTGACACAGGCCTATTTTAGGGAGGTGAACACAGGCTGATTGCCCTGCCTCCAGTACCCTGGCTTTCTTGGCTGTTGGTACAAGGTCTTCCTTCCCCATTTCTGCTGCTGCTGCTGCTAAGGGGCAGCCTGCTATCTGGGTGATGGTGAGTGTTCCTAGAACCTTCACCAGCAGCCTCAGGCCCAACCTGACTACCTGACCTGACCCTCTCCCCTAGGTATAGCACTCTTCCTGGCCGCAGGGCCCTGAAAAACTCCCGCCTCGTGAGCCAAAAGGATGATGTCCATGTCTGTATTCTTTGTCTCAGAGCCATAATGAACTATCAGGTAAGGGTGGTGCTCACGGTGGGCACTCTGCCTCACCAAGGCAGCAGGTTTGCTAGTGGAAAATCCATTGGCTCCCTCTTTGCTACCATCAAGGTCCCCTCCTATCCTTTCCCTTGTAGTATGGCTTCAACCTGGTCATGTCCCATCCCCATGCTGTCAATGAGATTGCACTCAGCCTCAACAACAAGAATCCAAGGTGAGTCTTCCCTTCACACTCTGCCCAGGCTCTGAAGATCCTGGTTGTACTTGTCCCTGACAAATCCTCACTGCTTTGGGGCCCTTCGGGTTTGCAAAAGAGTTACCCTGGCTTCTCTCTACTCTGCACAGCTTAGTGAGGAAGCCAGCCTTCTTCCTCTGCCTTCTCTCTAAAGAATATGAGCTGTGGTGGTGAGACGAAAGCTAATCTTCCTTCTTCACCCCTTAGGACCAAAGCCCTGGTCTTGGAGCTCCTGGCAGCTGTGTGCTTGGTGCGGGGAGGTCATGAAATAATCCTTGCTGCGTTTGACAATTTCAAAGAGGTCAGTCTGCCATCTGCCTAAGTGTGTGTGTATTGGAGAAGGTGGGGATCCAGATAGACCCCATTTTCTAAGATCCTTGGTGTCTTGGGAGGGGTTGTTTTGTTTTGTTTTTTCGAGGTAGGGTCTCACTCTAGCTCAAGCTAACCTGGAATGCTGTAGCTCTAGGCTGGCCTCAAACTCATAGCTATCCTCCTATCTCTGCCTCCCAAGTGCCAGGATTAAAGTTGTGTGCCACCATGCCTGGCCCCTGTGGTTCAGAGGGTAGTACCAGAACTAAAGCAAAATCAGAATTCTTCAGTCTTTCTTGTGCCAGGACACCTCTCAATTAGCCAGCTGAGGAGCTTGTTGAAAGTACACATCCCTGCCCCCCTCTTCCCCATTGGAGCTGAGAGTCTGCAGTTTGTACGACTTCCCAGATGCTTGTGCTGTAGCAAACCCACAGGTGGAACTCAGAGCAGATATGTTTGTAGGGAAGAAGGTTGTCTCCTGTCGGTGAGGGGAGACAGAGGGCCTGTGTGGAATTTCCCCAGTCTCTAGGCCTGCCATTGAAACTCAGATTAATTTGAACATGAGATTCCTCGACATCTATCCACAGCTGTGGTCCCACCCTTTCCTCCTCTCTGAGCCTCTTCCCTAGCATCCATTGTTCAGTCCAGGAAACCGCTCTTCCTCCTTAAAGCTCAGGGGCTCAGAGGAGCCCCTGGACCCCTTTCAGCAAAGGGCTTTCCTGCACACTGGCCCCTCCCCTGTGTCCCCCTGGGACCTCAGCCATGGCTTAACTCCCTATCTCCTTCCTTTTCTCTCAGTAACTTGACAGCATCAGACCTCTGATCAGGTCTAGCCCCAGAGGCACCTAGAGCCCCAGGCTATACTGGATTCCCTTAGTGAGATGGTGGGGGGGGGGCTACCTAGGGCCAGATTCCAGGTCCTAGGTTTTCTTTTAGTTTCCAAAATGGCCCATTCCCTAGCCCAGGCTGACCTGGAACTCACTATGTAGTCTCAGGGTGGCCTTGAACTCATGGCAATCCTCCTACCTCTGCCTCCTGAGTGCTGGGATTAAAGCCATGCACCACCACTTCCCAGCTAGATTACTTTTTTATTTCTTTTAATATTTTTATTTGAGAGAGAGAATATGAATATGGGTATGCCAGGGTCTCTTGCCACTGCAAACAAACTCCAGACTCATGTGCCACTTTGTGCATCTGGCTTTATATAGATTCTTGGGAATTAAACCTGGGCTGGCATGCTTTGCAAGCAAGTGCCTTTAAGTGCTAAACCATCTCTCCAGCCCCTCTTGTTTTGAGACAAGATCTTACTCTATAGCCCAGGCTGGCCTCAGACTCCTAGCAATCCTTCTAGGATTGAGTCCTAGATCTCAGGCATGAGCCACCATACCCAGCTGCATTGTGACTAATGGTCTGAACCATTGTCTTTGCCATGATGTTGCTGGGAGCCAGAGCTCAGAGGTTTTAGGTTCTACACAGAGTAGATCCCTACCCTGAAAACGTTTGCTTATTCAGGTGTGCAAGGAGATGCACCGCTTTGAGAAACTGATGGAGTATTTCCGGAATGAAGACAGTAACATTGATTTCATGGTGAGGAACTGGGCCTAGGACAGGTTGCATGCCCATCAAGGCTGTGAGTCCCGTAAAGCCAGGGGCCATAGTGACAACATTTTTTAAAATGTGGTGTGCATGAATGTATGTATGCATGCTCATTGGGGGTGGGAACGGCACTTGTGTTTCTGTGGAGGCCAGACATCTTGGATGTCTCCTCAGGAATGCCATCTACCTCCTTTGAATCAGAGACTCACTAGACAAGAGCTCACCAATTAGGCTAGACTAGCTAGCCAGTGAGCTCCAGGGATCTACCTATCTCTCTCTCCCCAGTACTGGGGTTATAGGCACACACTGCCTCACCTGCCATTGACAAGGGTACTGGGAATCAAACTCAAGTCCACATATATGCAAGAAAAACACTTTACCTACTAAGCTATTTCTCCAGCCCTAACAATATATTTTGTTACTCCATTTCATCCCAGGTGGCCTGCATGCAGTTCATCAATATTGTTGTACACTCAGTGGAGGACATGAACTTCCGGGTCCACCTGCAATATGAGTTTACCAAGCTGGGGCTAGAAGAGTTCCTTCAGGTGAGCTGGTCAGGGTCCTGAGAGTGACGTGCTTTATGATAGAGAACCAACATGTTTTACAAGAGAGTAATCCTACGTGATTCTGGAATCTGCCTGTCTTCTTTGGCCTGACACTTGGGGATTTTCTGCCAGTGTCTCTCCAATTAGGAAACTATCAGTAGGAAGACCCTGGTCTTATGCTCCAAGAAGTGGTAGTGAGTGAAGCAATGATGAGGACTGTCCTGTGCTGACTTCCCCCACCAACTACTTTGTTTTTCCCCAGAAGTCAAGGCACACGGAGAGTGAGAAGCTGCAAGTGCAGATTCAGGCATACTTGGACAACGTGTTTGATGTTGGAGGATTGTTGGAGGATGCTGAGACCAAAAATGTTGCCCTGGAGAAGGTGGAGGAGCTGGAGGAGCACGTGTCCCATGTAGGTATCCTTTGTGTGCCAGAGCCACTGTGGAAGGTTGGGAAGGATGGGCACAGCTAGGTCCCAGGAGTCCTCACACACTTGCCTCCACTTTGAGCCACAAGGCTTTAGATTCACTGGAGGCTTTTAGGCCATTCTCTGGCCTGAGCTACTGGGCACCACACTAACTTCCATGGTAGGTGTGAGGATCCTTAAGTGTAAGATAGCCAAGACTGGCTGCCATTTGCCTTGTATCTGTTGCTATTTCGCATAGTGTCAGGACTCCCAGGCCCATGGGATGTAGGGAAGCTGCATTTTTGGAATTACTTTTGGGTCCAAATTGGGCTTCGAGCTATGCACCTCTGAACCTGCCTTCTGCATCTTTCAGCTCACAGAGAAGCTTGTGGACCTGGAGAATGAGAACATGATGCGAGTGGCAGAGCTAGAGAAGCAGCTGCTGCAGCGGGAAAAGGAGCTGGAGAGCATCAAGGTACAGTAAGCCCGAAAGGATGGCCATGGCTGACTCTGGGCTCCAGTACTTGGGACTTGCTTTATTATTTATTTATTTATTTGACAGAGGGAGGCAGATAGAGAATGGGTGTGCCAGGGCCTCTACCAGACTCCAGACACACGCACCATCTTGTGCATCTGGCTTACGTGGGTCCTGGGGAATCAACCTGGGTCCTTTGGCTTTGCAAGCAAGTGCCTTAACTGCTAAGCTATTGCTACAGCCTGACGTTGCCCCCCCCCCATCCGTCTGTCAAGGAAAGAATGTGATTCATCCTTGAAGCAAGAGTGGGTTGGTGATTTCTTCCCATTTCTTTTTTATTTTTATTTTTGGTTTTTCAAGGTAGGGTCTCACGCTAGCTCAGGAATTCATTGTGTAGTCTCAGGGTGGCCTCAAACTCATGGTGATCCTCCTACCTCTGCCTCCCAAGTGCTGGGATTAAAGGAATGTGCCACCATGCCCGGCTATTGTTTCTTTATTTTTATTATTTTTTTATTTCTTTATTTTTCGTTTCTTTGGTTTTTCGAGGAAGGGTCTCACTGTAGCTTAGCTGACCTGGAATTCACTATGTAGTCTCAGGGTGGCCTTGAACTCACAATGACCCTCCTAACTCTGCCTCCCAAATGTTGGGATTAAAGGTGTGCACCACCAGCCTGGCTTCCCTTTTTTTTGAGGCAAGTTCAATGGGAAGGCCTCCCCACCCCCCAGCCCACAGGTAAGGTTTCACTCTAGCTCAGGCTGACCTGGAGTTCCTATGTAGTCTCAGAGTGGCCTTGAACTCTCAGCAATTCTCCTACCTCTGACCCCTGAGTGTTCAGATTAAAGGTGCGCGCCACCATGCCTGGCTGCCTTTTTTTTTTTTTTTTTAATGAGCAAGAGAGAGAATTGGTGTGTCAGGGCCTCCAGCCACTTAATCAAACTCTAGACACATGCACCACCTTGTGCACATGTGTGATCTTGTGCACTTGTCACTTTGTGTATCTGGCTTATGTGGGACCTGGAGAGTCAAACATGGGTTCTTAGGCTTTGCAGGTTAAGTGCCTTAACCACTAAGCCATCTCTCTAGCCCTAATATTTTCTTTATAAGAAAGAGAGAGAGGAAGAGAATGGGTGCCAGGGCCTGTTGCTGCTGCTAATAAACTTTATGTGGGCACTGGGAATTGAACCCAGACCATCAGGCTTTGTAAATAAGCACTTTTAACCACTCAGCCATCTGTCCAGCCCTCCTCCCACTTTTTAACTGGAGAGGGAAGCCAGAGTGGGTCAGACACATACAGAAGAGGGTTGGAGCAGATGTGCCCATACATCCTTAGAGTCCAATCCAGTCCACCTGCTCCTTGCCTATCAGTTGCCTTTTCCTCCATGTGATCCTCAGCACTGCTTACTGAGCAGAGTCAGAGTAGCCCAATGTTTGGCTTGGCTATCCACCAGATATACAGAGGCTTCTCATATTTATTCTCCTCTGTTCTTTCACCCAACTTGTGCCTAGTTATAAAGTCATACCCCAGACTTCCTTTGCTTCTGAAGGAATATGATTATGTTGGCCCCACTGAGCTTGTAATATATCTCTGGTCAGCCACTACTGAGTACCATATTGGGAGCTCTATAGAGGATACAGAGATGGCTAAGACAAGGCCAGTCTACGGGGATTTCATCTTGAGTGATTATATGCAGATAAAATAAAAGCAGTAATGAGGACCAGAGGGCTGGGGAGAGATCCGCTCTATCCAGCTGGCAGTGGACCAATGAAGTTTTACAGGGGCATCTTTTCCTGGGCTTTGAGGACTATACACCGAGAACAGATGGAGCAGAGAGGACCCATCAGGGTGCAGGGTGCAAGTGGAAGCAGTGGATTCTTTTATGCTCTTTTGCTTTGCTACAGCCAGTTTCCCTGCTCCCACACCTGGATTCCTGCTACTCTGTGCACCCTCACAAAGATGACCCTAGTTGATCACTTGGGTAGAGTTCTTGTTCCTTGGGTAAATGACAGTTATACCTTTAGCCCACTCTTCATGGTGCTGTGTGCTTGATAGGAGACCTATGAGAACACAAGCAACCAGGTGCACACTCTTCGGAGGCTCATTAAGGAGAAGGAGGAGGCCTTCCAACGCCGATGCCACCTGGAACCAAGTGCCCGGGGCCTGGAGTCCATGGGCGGAAATGAGGCCCTGGCCAGGGTAGGACCTGCAGAGCTGAGTGAGAGCACACCACCCTCCAGCCTGGACTTGCTGGCTCCAGCTCCACCTGCTGAGGAAGCCCTTCCTTTGCCCCCTCCACCAGCTCCACCTTTACCCCCTCCCCCTCCCCCATTACCAGGTAACTAGGACTCCTGGGCCAGGAAGCAGTCTTTTTATGGGGCTTAGATTCTAGTCAGTGGTGTCTTTCTTGAGGGGCAGCTGGGATACAGCATCAATTGAGGGCTGGGAGAATATCAAGTCAGAGTAAGAGGGCTGAGGGAGGACCAGGATTAGAGAAGCACAGGTTACTGTGTGAAGCCATGGCAGGAGCAGATTCTGCTTCAAGGATCACCATGGTGACACTGTTAGTTCCTTTGAAGGTAATCAAACAGAGGCTTAAACAGGAGAAATTCAGGGACTGGCTCAAGCTGTTCCTATAGTAAAGACTCCTGAGAGTGGCTTGAGCAGAGTTCACATAGCCTCCTTCTCTTAAGGACTTATGGGGCAGACAGAGGGAAGGCAGTTTGGGAAGAATCTTGTGACCTCTGGATCACTGTGCCACTTCTTCCTCCAGATAAGTGTCCCCCTGCCCCACCACTCCCTGGTGCTCCTTCTGTGGTATTGACGGTGGGCCTGTCAGGTGAGTGTCCCCAGGGCTCTGGACAAGGCTGGAGGAGTTTGTCCTTGGCCCTTGCCTCACTGATCCTCCTTCCAAACTAGCCATTCGCATTAAGAAACCTATCAAGACCAAGTTCCGACTGCCAGTCTTCAACTGGACAGCACTAAAACCCAATCAAATCAACGGCACTGTCTTCAGTGAACTTGACGATGAGAAGATCTTAGAGGTGACAGGCTCTGGGGTCCACAGGGGTGGGGTTGGAGGCTTAGGGACCAGATTTCCCTTTTAGTGAAATCTCCTGACCTTGGAAAAGCCCTCAGGTAGAGCACAGCCAATGTCAGCTCTAGGAGCCAGAGTTGGGCCCTGCAGAGTGTAACCAGCAGGTACTGTCATAGTGTAAGGTTACAACATTGTCTTTTCTTATCTACTTCTGCCAGGATCTGGACCTGGACAAATTTGAAGAGTTGTTTAAGACAAAAGCCCAGGGCCCTTCCCTTGACCTCATCTGCTCCAAGAGTAAGACAGCACAAAAGGCTGCCAGCAAGGTGACCCTTTTGGAAGCCAATCGTGCCAAGAACCTGGCCATCACTCTCCGCAAGGCTGGCCGCTCAGCAGAGGAGATCTGCAGGGCCATCCACACGTGAGGTTCCCACTGATCTGACCCTGATCCTCAGACAGTTGTTAACTCAGTCTCCCCACTCCCTCCCAGGCGCTGGGGTTTCCTTGGATTTCAAGGTTCCTGACAAACTTTCTCACACCTTTCAGTCATCTGCCAGCTTGGTTAGAGCTTACTGCATCCATGCTGTGTGCCCCATAGTGTGAAGGGCTAAACATTCGTACCCAAGGAGATCCCATCTAGTGGGAACAGTCCAGAAATACTGATATTCCCCGATTGACAAAGCACAGGCAGGAGGGCCAAGTGCTGTGTGCTGTCAAGGAGGGCTTCCCAGAGAAGCAAGTTTGAACTCAACTAAGACTGAAGGAACTGCACAAGTTAGTCTGGTTCAGGACCTGGCACTTTGGGTACTGAAAATAAAATCCGGCTTTAGTGTAGGGTAGGAAGGAGACAAGGTGAGTAGAAGTCTTGTAGGCTAGATGAATAGGTGCAGAAGGGCTTTTTTTCTCCCTTCTTCACCAAGAAGTGCTTTTAAACAGGAGTGGAGGAGTGGGGCTGAGGAGATGGCCCGCCAGTTAAAGGTACTTGCTTGCCAGCCAGGGTTCATTTTTCCAACACCCATGCAAAGCTGGCAAAAGTGGCACATGTGCCTGGAGTTTACAGTGGCAGGAGATCCTGACATGCCCTCACACACACATATACACATACACAAATACAAATAAATAAAGTTGGAAAAATAAGCTGGGTAGCAGTGCATACCTTTAATCCCAATACTTGAGGAGGCTTATGGCAATGAGATTGAGGCCAACCTGGAGCTACAGAGTGAATCCACATCAGTCTGGGCTACCAGACCCTGCCTTTGAAAAAGACCAAAAAAATTAAAGATTAAAATTAAAAAAATATATATTAAAAAAAGCCTTTAATCCCAGCACTTGGGAAACAGAGGTAGGAGGATCACTGTGTGTTCAAGGCAAGCCTAAGACTACATAGTGAATTCCAGGTCAGTCTGGGCTAGAGTGAGACCCTACCTTGAAAAACAACAAATAAAATAAAATAGTACTTGCTGTGCAAACATGAAGACTTTAGTTCAATCCCCAGCTCATGTAAAAATCTGGGTGTGACTGTACATGTGTGAAACCTCCAAGATGAAAGGAGTGAAGACAAGAGCTGGGGCTTGCTGGTCAGCCAGTCTTACCAAAAAACAGCACAAGCTCCAGGTTGAGTGAGAGACCTTGTCTCAGGAACTAAGGTGGAAGACAACGTCATTTTCTGGCCTCTGCACACACATCACACACAGTACACATAAAAAGGAGCATGGGGGGGTTGGACACAGAGATTTATGCCTTAATTCCAGAACTTGGCTGGCAGAAAGGAGGATCACATTTGAGGCCATCCTAGACTACATAATAAGATCCAGGACCATTTTTGGCACTATGACAGATGAAGCAATGGTGCTCTACCTTTGGCTGTGTCCTGTACCTGCAAACTTTAAAAGAGGAGGGAAAATGTGGACAAATGCCAGAGCTGAAGTAGTCTTCCCCCACACACAGGTTTGACCTGCAGACACTCCCTGTGGACTTCGTGGAGTGCTTGATGCGCTTCCTGCCCACTGAGGCCGAGGTGAAGCTATTACGGCAGTATGAGCGCGAGCGGCAGCCCCTGGAGGAGCTGGCAGCTGAAGACCGCTTCATGCTGCTTTTCAGCAAGGTGGAGCGACTGACCCAGCGAATGGCTGGCATGGCCTTTCTGGGCAACTTCCAAGACAACCTGCAGATGCTCACACCGGTATAGCTGCCTCCCAAATTATCTTCACTGCCTTCCTCCATACACACCTCTCACTACTTACTTCCCCTGTTGGTCTTTCTAGCTCCACTTTCCAACATTATCCTACCCCTGGTTTTATCTTCCTCCCAGCCTGAAGTGACTCAGTGTTCCATCTTATCTTCTAGCAACTGAATGCCATCATTGCAGCTTCTGCCTCCGTCAAATCCTCACAGAAGCTGAAGCAGATGCTGGAGGTTGGAAGATGGGAGTGAATGGGGTTCTGGTGGCTCCCAGGTCCTGGGTGGGGGCCTGGGGCTATATAGAGACAAGGAAAGAGCCTTTAGGATGTCCTGACCTGCCTCCATACATTTTATGGGCAGATCATACTTGCACTGGGGAACTACATGAACAGCAGCAAGCGGGGAGCTGTGTATGGCTTCAAGCTCCAGAGCCTGGATCTGGTAAGATGGGAGCATGAGGAGGCAGCCTTGGGAAGTGGTGGCACAGCCAACGTGCTTAGCTGTGTACTGCTGCTACTCCATCCCAGTTGCTGGATACCAAGTCCACTGACCGGAAAATGACACTGCTGCACTTCATCGCATTGACAGTGAAGGAGAAATACCCAGACCTGGCTAACTTCTGGCATGAGCTTCACTTTGTGGAGAAGGCTGCAGCAGGTGAGGGGAGCCATGGGCTATCTCCTGTCCAACTGAAGACAATCTCAGGAAGTTGAGGAGAGGGAACACCTGGGCCCATTTGTTTCTGGCTTTTGTTATCTTCTGACTGCTTCAAAGCTTTCCGCTTGGAGCCAGAGCAGGGGCCATCCCAGAGGGAGCCTTCCTTTGGGCCACAGGCCCAGCTCTTCCTAGATAGGTGCAGTGGAGATGGGGGTTTTACTCCCACCTACCTCAGGTAGCCCAGAGATTGCATTTCTTGGTATACCTGACTTAATCTGCTAACCCTCTTATAGTCACACACACATAGTGGTTGTTTCTGTCCCATGCATAAAAACTGGGGGCAACCTGAGGCAGTCTCTATGGTTTGCCTTTCTTTTTCTTTGGGGTCAGTAAACCCACAGCCTCCCATTTCTTTCCACTGCCTCTGAGGGCTCACCCTGTTTGTATGTACTTCTCTATATCCATAGGGGTGACCATAGGTTGGGTGGGGGGTGCACAACTTTGCTGTAGCCCTGAGTGGGCTTCAGCCAGGCCTCTGGTAAACCACAGTGTCCCTGGAGAATGTGCTACTAGATGTGAAAGAGTTGGGCCGGGGCATGGAACTGATTCGGCGGGAATGCAGCATTCATGACAACAGCGTCCTTCGAAGTTTTCTTAGTACCAATGAAGGCAAACTGGACAAGCTCCAGCGTGATGCCAAGACTGCTGAGGTGAACAAGGGATAGGGCCCGGGGTTGGCAGAAACAGCCAGGGCCAAGGCCTGAGGTCCTTTTAGGTAGGCCTCCAACTCTAGTTGTTTTTATTTATTTGAGAAAGGGAGGGAGAGGGAGAGAGGGGGAGAGAGAGAGAAAGAGAATGGGCGCCCCAGAGCCTCCAGCCACTGCAAACGAACTCCAGATGCATGTGCCCTTTTGTGTATCTGGCTTACCTGAGTCCTGGGGAATTGAACCTGGGTCCTTTGGCTTTGCAGGCAAGTACCTTAACTGCTAAGCCATCTCTCCAGCCCCAACTCTAGTTCTTTATTTATTTTTATTTGGGAGAGAGAATGGGCAGACCTGAGCCTCTAGTCATTGCAAACGAACTCCAGATGCATGTGCCACCTTGTGCATCTTGCTTATGTGGGACCTGGAGAATTGAACTTGGGTCCTTAGGCTTCGCAGGCAAGTGCCTTAACTGTTAAGCCATCTCTCCAGCCCTAGTTCTTGATCAAGAACCTGACCAGCTATATGGGAGTGGGGTGAGATGGTAGGCATCCATGTTTGGAGATAGGGCTCTCAGGACACTTGGGGGGGGGTTGGTTTTCTTCCCTGTGGCCCTAGCATCTGATTTCTGTGAACCTCCTGTCCTTAATGTGGGAACAGAACTGCTTCTCATCAGAGTGACCCCTTCTGTCCACCCCTTCCTAGGAGGCCTACAATGCAGTTGTGCGCTACTTTGGCGAGAGTCCTAAGACTACACCTCCTTCTGTATTTTTCCCAGTATTTGTCCGATTCATTCGTTCTTACAAGGTAAGCTGGAGAGAAGTTTATAAAGAGGGTTTTGGCTCAAAGAAAACTGGTTGGGCAAGAGAGTTTGGGCAATGTAGGCCTTTTCCAATTCCTCTGATTCCTGGGGAAGGAGTGATGGAAGGGGGTGACAGGCCTCTTAGCTGTGAACGAGTGGGCAGGGTGGGAGCCCAGGCCCTTCCTGTCATTGTCTGGAGCAGGAAGTGCCACTCTGAAGGGTGGCCACCTGGGGTTAGCTGGTCTCACTTCTACTCGCTCTCCATGCTCGGCATTGGCCTCCTCCCCTCCCAGTCTATGAGAGCCTCAAGCCCACAAACCCCCACCCCTTTGGTTCTTAGGAAGCAGAACAAGAAAATGAAGCCCGCAAGAAGCAGGAAGAAGTAATGCGGGAGAAGCAGCTGGCTCAGGAAGCCAAGAAGCTGGATGCCAAGGTTCGACCTGGAGGGCAAGACAATAGAGGACTGGGAGCAGAGAGTTTGAAAGGACATGGAAAAGTAGAACAGACCAACTCACAGAGAAGGATCCAGGGGGAAGGGGGAAGGCACAGGTGGACACAACACGGCTTACTAGTGCACAAGCACAAACACAAGCATCCTCAGACTACATTTTGGGACAGGAACCAGCCCCTTGTCAGATTAGTGATAACTTCCTTCCCTTCCAATGTTTGGCCCTAGACTCCATCTCAGCGAAACAAATGGCAACAGCAGGAGCTAATTGCAGAGTTGAGGCGGCGCCAAGCTAAGGAGCACCGGCCTGTTTATGAAGGGAAGGATGGTACCATTGAGGACATCATCACAGGTAGGGCCTTTGCCCCCTGGGCCCAGATCCCACCCTACTCCCCATGGAGCCTGATCACTATGTCTCTTTCCTGGGCCATAGTGTTGAAGAGTGTCCCTTTTACGGCCCGTACTGCCAAGCGGGGCTCACGCTTCTTCTGTGATGCAGCCCACCATGATGAGTCAAACTGTTAACCCCCAAGGCTGGGGTCCCTGACAGGTACCAGGCACCACAGTTTGTGCCCCTCTGCATGCCTACCTCCCCAGACTCCTGTGGGAGCCCACAGGCTTCTCCCTGCATGCCGTGGGAACACATACTTCTTGCATGCGACCTCAGGGAAGTGGTGTATCTTCACTAATGCTGTTCTAGCTACTAAGACCTAAGGGATTGGGAGTCACCAGGCAGGACATGGTTCTGGTTGCTAAAGTTCCATTCCTGGGCCCAGAGGACTGGTCCTGGCCTCACCTAGGATTCTTCCTTCCAAGAATAGTCCAGTGGTCCTTGATCTCTGCTTCCTGAGATCTCTTCCAGAGTCTACCAAGCCCCTCTCCCAAGTTTCACCCTGCTTAGCCTTCTGGACTTTTCATATGCCTATATTCTCCACAGGCCTCCAGTGCCAGCCCATTATCGTTCGCCATCAAGCCAGGAGTACTGGACCACCCAGTGGACCTCCTCGGGCACCTGGTCCCCACTGAGATCTCTTTGAGCAGAAGCACAACTCTCGAGTCCTTCAAGTCTGGACAGTGGACCTGTAGAAAGCTACGCTGCTCTCAGCCTCAGCCAACGCAGCTCTGAGGCTGGATCTTACCTGTGCCACTGTGGGGGCCTGGCACTTCCCTAGTGCCTCCCAGAGTGTACTTTGCCTCCTTTTCCTGAAGGGTCAAATCAGGTCTGGGGAAAAGTGCTTCCAGCTTTAGCCTGCAAAGGAGTACCTTGGCCCTTTTCCCACTAGGGCTCAGTGGGATGAGAGATGAGAGGAGAATGCTACACTTCCATCCTTTCTCCTTCCTTTTTAAATTTTTTTTCAAGTGTCATAGTCAGCTCTGGTCTACAAGAATCCAGGCTCTGGAATCTCTTGCACTCTGCCAATCTGAGATCATCTCATGAGGTGTTAAGGACCTTCGATGCCTTTGTGAAAAGGGTAGAGGAGCAGTGCCAGGTCCACTGCCCTTCCCTTAAGCCCCTTCCACACTAGGCTGAAGAGCCAAGGTGCTTTCTGTATCAGCTCCAAGGCTGCCCCAGTGTGCCAATCATCTCTTCACTTAGGTGGGATTTGGCAGGGGACAAGAGGCATGAAGGGTCTTCATAGACTATTTGTTCAGTTCCCTACCAGCCTCTCAGACCCTGTAAAGGAATATGGGAGCCGCTTCCTTTTGTACATGTACAACTTCCCTCTTCTCTTGTACATAAACCCCTAATCATCCCTCAACAAAGGCTTGAAGCACCAGGCTGTCTCATGTTTTTGAGTTTGGGTGGGTGGGGCTAGGATGGCCATGAAGATTAAGAAAAAAAGAGACTGGCGGAAGGTTGCCTCCATTTCAGGGGAAATGAGCCTATAAGTGGAGGTTGGGGGAAGCCTGGCTGAATGGGCTTTAAGCACACAAAGGAGGTGGCAGGTCTGGCAGGATGCTAGTGCCCTCTGCTGGGCTTATGTACACTAATCGAGTTCACAGCACATGGAGAAAACAGTCACTGACCATGTTATAAATATTGTTATTTAAAAAAACAAACACACACATACATCAGGTCCCAGGGCAGGAGGAAGCGGTGGTAGAGCCTCAGGACCAGGGCAGGCAAGAGCAGGCACTGATGCTAGAGGGTGAGAATCCTGTCCTCTGCCACCCAGGCTATACCCACCAGTCTGTCTCTTCCTTAAAGACCCCCTTCTCACACTTTATTTACTGGCATCACCCACCCCACATGGCATAGACTCTCCATCTCTGGTCTGCGGCTAAGGGCAAGGACTGCACTAGTCCAAGAACTGGGGGACCCTTGAACACCAAGATTAACCTTGAAAGGTGTCAACAGTGGTGTGTTGAGGGCAGAGTTTAGGAAAAGTGGACACAGACCAAACATACGGAGTTTGAGGCAGATGGTGAGGGTGACCCCAGAGCCACTACCTCCCCCAGTCTCAAGGCAGAAAGTAGCTTGTGGGGTCACTGATGGTCGTCCAGCTGCTGTAGGAGTGTCCGCCGCCGCCTCTCCAGCTCCCCCTCACTCAGTTCGCTTTCTGATGTGTCCCAGCCTGTCTGTTGAGCAAAGGCATAGCTTACCTGAGTCCCCTGAATAGAGTGTTACAGGCTGGGAACAGAGCCTGTCTTCCCACTCACCTTCTCCTTCTTTACTCTAAAGCCTGGAGAACGGTTAGGGAGCTCTGCCTGCCGAAATTCCCTGTCCTTGTCCTGTTCTTGTTCTCTGTCTTCACTTTCCTTGCAAGCTTTCTCATCAGGGTCTGTCTCACTTTCAGGACTGTTCTGAAAGAGTCCACAATCCACCTCCTCAGTGACTGGGCAGAGCAGCTGGGAGGCAGATGAAACATACTCCACAAACTTCACCCCTTTCTACTCACGGATTTGTGTCTTCTCTTCTTAGTTTTCTTTTTTGGTTTCTTGACTTTCCGAAGGCCATGATCTGGAGATGGAAAAATCCCTAAGTCCAGATGGGAGAAAAGAAGGGCTCACCCTATCCCTGCCCATTCAGTAGACGAGGCAGGCTGAATCTGGCTTCCTTTCCTCCTCCCAGCCCTCTGTCCAGGAAGGATAGGTTCTTCCTGTTCCCCCACAGCCCAGCCTCCCCAACCCAATCTGCCCTCAAGGGACCTGGGGTCTGCTGAGGGCCCCCACTCAGTTGAGTCCATAGTACTCCATCTCCCAGACTCCTAGCAATTGCTTACCTGATCCAAGAAGGTGGGAAGATGGGGAACTCCGTCCAAGGGCAGCACCCCCACTTTCGACTGAATCAAGTGAGGATGAGGGCTCAGAGCCAGACTCTGAGGGGTTCCGCCGCCTCCGCTTGGGGGGCCGGAGGGATGGTGGGGGCAGCTCCTCCTCTTCCGACTCGGAGCCCTGAGCAAAGGGGCAAGTTAGGTCAGTGTGGAGGTTCTCTGACCTCCAGAATCCCTCGTCAGGGATCTGGGGACAAGAGAGGGTCCAGAGCCAAAGGAACCTTTAAATCTCCCTCCAAGTAATTTCCAAAACACTCCCATCTTCACCCCACCTCCCTCTACCTGCCAACTCACTGAGGGTGAGTGGGAATGCTTGCGGTGGTGCTTCTTGCCCTTCCTGCTGTGCTTTCGACCTTTGGTGTGGAGGTGCTGGCATTCAGTCTGCTAGAGGCAGAGGGAGAGATGAGGGCCTTCTGCCTATTCCAGGGCCTCCTCAGGCCTTCCCTGCCTTGGCTTGCCAGGGAAAGAAGAGCCTTAGTGGTGAGAGGCCACTGAGGTCTCTGTCATGCAGGCTTAGGGAGTTAAGGGTCAGGTATGAATCAGGAAGTCAAAGCTTGCTTTACCTCCAGCACCTGCATGAACTCCCGGAAGAGCCGGATCCGCTCCGACTCCAGGGTGATCTGCTCAAAGGCTGAGTCGCACACAAAGCGCTCACGGACCTTGAACGGGAGAGCACTGCTGATCAGACCAGGCCCCGCCTGGCCCAGCTTGGACACCGCCACGAGCACTGGGCAGGGCTGGGGCAGAGGAAGGAAGGGAACTGGAGCTGGCCCAGGGCTGTGCTGTGACTGGGGTGGGCCCTCAGTGGTGAAGCTCCGCTGCCCTCAGGCTTGAGGGTGATTGGGGGGGCCAGGCTGCGCTCCTGACCTCTTCCCACGCAGTGCCCAGCTCCAGAGCAGGCACGGCCTGCCTCAGCATGCTTCGAAAGGCAGCTTCCCTGCGCCGCATCCTTCGTGCCTCCTCCTTTTCTCGTTCCCTTTCCCGTGCCTCTGCTTTCTCCAGCAGCTGTGGGCAAAAGGACACAGGACAGTGTTACCTAAAGGGTGGGTGCCCAGGGCCTACTCAGGTATACCTTAAGAGGGAGGAAGGTGGGACCTGGACTTCTGCCATCATTCCCCAAGCCCAAAACAAGTCAGTGAGGTATTGAGTGAAAGAATCAAGCCCGCCCAGCCCAGCTCAGCCCCTCACACTATTGAAGGTCAGCTTGATGTTGCCTGCGTCCAGCGCAGCAGCCCTCTTGTCAAAGCTTATGACGTGGGCGAAGTCCTCAAAGGCTGTGTTCACCTCCACACAGAAGCCCCGGTCCTGTGGGCACAGCCACACATGAAACAAGGGATACCACAAGCCCGAGACCCAAGGCCAACAGACAGAGGGTCAAACTACTACAAGATGTTCAAGAAGTCTCTGCATTCAGGAAAAGGGCCACATGATTTGACACAGCATGCTAAGTCACCTGACAAAGCCCTCATACAAGCTATCTCTAGCGCAGATGTCACATGAAGCCAAAGGGATTTGGAAGTGTCTTCACACTGAGCTACTGGAAGCCTAAGTTTCTCACAATTAGATCTTTGTTTCTCTGACTGACTGCAGCTGGGCCTTTCTGCTGCTCAGGGAAGCTTTCGTGCATTCTTAATCAACATCTGGTGTCTACCCCTTCGGCTCTATTTACTGAGTGCTCACTGTGTCCCAGGTTCTCTGCTGAGTGCTTGACAAATTCTCATTTAATTCTCCCTGTTTTACGTCATGGTCTAATTTTATGTAGAGTGAAATCGAAGCACTGTTCAAGGACTCATAACCTATGGCCGGGCAAGAATTCTACTCAGGTCTTTCTAACCCCAAACCTGTTTTCAGGTACTATAGCCACAGTGATTGCTTAGTTCCTAGAAGAAACTATGGTTTATCTTCTAAACACAGGACAGTAATCTCATGTGGCCCAAGATGGGACACAGGACAGCTTCCCTTCATACAGTGCTGACTTCCTCTGGCCCTCTTGCTGATGGCAGAGGCATCTTCTTGCTTTCCTCTAAAGAGTGCCTCAACCCATGCTACAACCATTTCCAAACACATTCTCTTTCTTAGGGAACTGAAGGCTTCAAATCATCCCCTTCACTGACTACTTCCACATAGCTCACTTTTATCTGGAATATCCCTTTACCTTGCTTTTAGCTCCTCAAGCTAGCTGTTTTTCTCAGTTTCAGAATCCCTTGAATTATAGCACAAGGAAAAACATCGACTGGAAGTCTACTGTAAGTGGGACATTGTTATATGGATTACCCCAAATTTATGGAAGATCAAACTGAGGCACAGGAGCTCTATATAAACTTGTGAAAATATCTGAGCCAACAGTCAGGGGTTACTTGACTGAACATCAGTGCCAACCCCTCATGGTCACCATTCTCCCTAAAGTAGTTCATGTCTTAATGGCCAAATTTAAAGGCTCCTTCTGCTTGGTCCTCAGGGCCTCTACTAATTATCTTAATACTCCCTTCTCCAAGTCCCCTCTTAGCTCTCTGACCTTTTTTTGTCATTTCCCTTGTATGCCCATATTCCTGAGAACTGCCCTCAGTCCTTTTTCATTACCTCACCTATACTCTCTAGCAGTCTACTCACCTGATATTTCAAATTCAACAGATCTCAAGAGAATACATTTCTAGTTGAGTACCCCTGTACCCCTCACTGATCTCCCAAGGCTCAGAAGGGCTTCTACCTTCTTCAAGTCCAGAACCCTGTGATATTCTATGAGATGAGAGGTTCCACCACAATCCATATGGCTATAGATGACTACAGGTCCTCCTTGGGATCATCTAGCCTCCAAAGTCAGGAGCCCAAATGGAGGCATACCAAGGGGAGCTGTCCAAAATAGTTGCCTTCTCAGGTGGTCAGTTATACCAGCCACTCTGTGTCAACTGTCCAAAAAAATTTAGCTATCTTAGGATGGGCATTTCCAGTTTTTATGAGCATCCTGTTTACAATATTTCATTTGCTTTATTCCTCCCTCTCTAGGCTGCTTCTAAATGTATATCTCCAAATGGAATTCCTATCTTCTGCAGCTTGAAATTCTAACCTAATAATTCTCATTGTGTAAAATCCTTAATACTGGGCTGGAGAGATGGCTTAGTGGCTAAGGTGCTTGCCTGCAAAGCCTAAGGACCCAGTTTCGATTCTCCAGTCCCACATAAGCCAGCTGCACAAGGTGGTGTGTGCATCTGGCGTTCATTTGCAGTGGCTCAAGGCCCTGGCACGTCAATTTCCCTCCTCCCCCGTTCTGTTTCAAAAGTAAGAGTGCAGTTATTTGTTTTTTCTTGTTTTAAATCCTTAACACTTAACTATGGTGTTGCTATTAACTGCCTGCCACTGCCACCTCTCAACTTCACAAAACAATCTGGTAATTCTATGTAGCAACCCTATCCCACCAATTTGAAACTCATTTTTTTCTATCAAAATCTGACATAGCACCTCAATGCATAAAAAAGATGCAAGCTAGCTGGGCATGGTGGCACATGCCTTTAATCCCAGCACTTGGGAGCCATAGGTAGGATCGCTGTGAGTTCAAGGCTACCCTGAGACTACATAGTGAATTCCAGGTCAGCCTGAGCTAGAGTGAGACCCTACCTCAAAAAGCCAAAAAAAAAAAAAAAAAAAAAAAAAAGATAAAGATGCAAGCAGCTCCACTTGAAAATAGGGGGAGCATAAGTCCCCTCTACACTCACCCCTTTTCCCCTTGCTTCTTTCAAAGCACTTTTGGTATCCTACTCTAGTTTGCCATCCCCATTGCCCCTCTCCAAGATCACCTCACTGCCACCTAGATTCTTTAGCTACCTGTTGCTCTTTCTACTTTCCCTCTTCCAGATTCTAACCAGAATCTCAGGCATCTAGTGTTTAACTTACATCAAAGACCATTGATAACAGAATGAATGAGGAAAAGACAATGGCTGAGCTCAAACCACTTTTTAGTATCTTGAAGCTTCAAGAACTGTTCTACCACACCTCCACCATCACTTGCCTTAAGGGTACACACACTATCCCCAGAGGCTTTTCCAAGACATTGTCCTTACAAGATAAAAATTCAAACTTCTTACTTGAGCATTCAAAGTACTTTATATTCGAGGCTCTGCTTCCACATGGGGTATGAGGTTCCAGAGAAACAGAGGAAGCCATATGACAATATGATACATATTACTTAGTGGTAATTCAAAAACATTTTTTTTAAAAGATTTTTTATTTATTTATTAGAAAGACAGAATGGGCACAACCAGGGCCTCTAGCCACTGCAAACGAACTCCAGATGCATGTGCCACCTTGTGCATCTGGCTTATGTGGGTTCTGGGGAGTCAAACCTGGGTTCTTAGGCTTCATAGGTAAGTGCCTTAACCATTAAGCCACCTCTCCAGCCCTTTTTTCTAGGTTTTAAATCTATCAGATTTTTAGAGATAGGATCTCACTATATAGCCCAGGCTGGCCTGAAACTCACCTCCCAAGCACTGAGATTACAGATACATGCCAATGGACCAGGCTTATTACATTTTTATTAAAACAGGAAAATTATTTGGTACTAAAATTTAACACATGTATGGCTTTGAAAGATTTCAAAGAAACATACTCAGTGGGACCTACCTAACTTTATTACTAGGTCCTTAAGTTGGGCACCATGTTATTGTCCTCTGTAATTGGGTGTCCTTTGGTGGAACAATCACAATTTTTCAGATAAGGAAACCAAATCTCAGAAAGGATAAGTGACCTACCCAAGGTCACTAGTAAAGGCTTAGTCTGGACTTCTACCCCAAGCTCTCTGCATCAAGTGCAGCTGCTAATCACTAATAGACTATCTCGTCAAATGCATTAGAATTATATGCTTCATTTCCATAAAGAAGTATACCCTCTTTTTCTTTTGGAACACAAGGCTCTCCATTTGCATATTCATTTGTAATTTTGACAGACATGGACACTGAGAACCACTTTTCCAATAACAGGGCACATGGGATAGTAAACAACAAAAAGGCAGTAGGGAGTAGTGAGGGAAAGAATGCTGCACCCTCTTCTACTTCCTAAGAGGGCAGTGGCATCTCAGGCAGAATTCACAACATGCCTTGCAGAAACAGCCCAGTGTTGACAGGTCATCCAAACTGACAAGAAAAGCTGATGATCTAGATCTTTAAGTGAAGCCAAGCATGGCAATACCTGCCTGTAATCCCAGCAGTTGGGAAGTGGAGGCAGAAGGATCAGGTTAAAAAAGCCAATCTGGGCTACATGAAATTCTGTCTCAAAAACCAAAGCAAACAGATTTTTATGTGAAATATGATTTTAAAATGTTAGCAATGAATTCCAAAAATTTCAAAACATCCTATAGGCTGGAAAAAACCTATTTGTAGTTCTTGTAGAAGAAAGTTTACAATTATCACCAGTCATCATGGTGAACTCAAGGGTCAGCCTGGACTAGATCCTACCTTTAAAAAAAAAAAAAAAAGAAGGCAGCTCAGCAGTTAAGATGCTTGCCTACAAAGCCTAAAGACCCAAGTTCAATTCCCCAGAACCCCTTATAAGTCAGATGCACATGGTGACACATGCATCTAGAGTTCACTTGCATCAGCTAGAAGCCCTGGTGCGCCCATTCTCTAATAAATAAAAATATTTTTTTAAGTATTTTTTTTGCTCTTGAAGCTTGCCATTCTCTTTCTACCTACTTGCCTTTGCTCCTGTACTACTCATATCTAGTACATATTATCTCCACCACCTACTCATTCCTAAAGGTGAGGTTCAACTGTTAATTCTTTTGATTTCTATCTCTAGTAACATTTGCCCCACCAGGTATGACTATCTTTATAATGGACCACAAGCTCCTAGGAGAAGAAAATGTGTTTGTTTGAATTTGAGACGGGGCTTCCCTTGCCTGGCAGTCATTATATAGACCAGGCTGGACTGAAAATTCATGGCAATTCACTTGCCTCAACCTTCCAATTGCTAGGATTACATCACCATACCTAGCTAGAAAATGTGTCTTACACATATCTCCAGTGCAGGGTAAAGGACCAGAGAAGCCAACTGTTAAGCAAGCTGCCATGCTTGTGCAAAACAACTTAAGGGCGTCCTATCTGGGGATTCAACTCTACACTCTGGCTTGTACTCAGCCTGCATCCACACAGAAGCCCAGGTCCTTCTCACCTTCAGAATGTCCTTGATGATCTTCTTCTCATCATGGAATCGTGCCTTCAACTCCTCCACATAGAATTTGAACAAGTCCAGAGGGGTGGAGCCTGCAGGGAGGGAGGAAGGGGGGCCTGGCGGGCGGCAGCTTCCCAAGGCCTGGGGCAGGGTAGAGGACAGGACCAGGGAGTGGGGTTGCAGAGAAGCTGGCAGGGTAGGAAGCCAGACCAGACAAGGGAGCCTGGCTGCCTTACCCGGCTGGCCCAGCATGTTGGCAAAGCGGACATCAGTGCTGACTGCTGGGTATAGCTCCATCCAGGTGGACATGGAGTGCAGCTGCCCTGTCTCATGTAGCTCATCCAGGAAGGTCTGAACAAAGACAGGCCAGTGATAAGACAGTGAAGTGAGATAGGAAGGCAGGGACTAGGGAAGAGGAGAAGGAATGGCATGGGGACAGACGGGGGCAATACAGACTGAGGAAATCCTGGAGGCAGAGATGAGGAGATATAGATGTGGAGAAAGACAGTACTACAAAAGAGGATAATGTAAATATACACAGGAGGACAGAACAAAAACTGGAAAAAACCAGCTTGGAAGGCAAGACAGCAGGAACTTGCTAGACTTGACTTCAACTTCCTGACAAGATCCAGCCTAGACACCCCACTACTGCCACCCCCAAGCTGGAGGAAAAACTGCCCATCTGGCTCCTAACCATAGGAAAGGCACTCCACCTCTGCCTGCAGGGTGCACTCTACTGATGGTTTCTAGGTGGTACATAGCACAGTCCTGAGCTGAGGGGACACAGCAGAGCACAATTGCAGAAAGGTCTTGTGCAAGTTGGGAAGGGGTAGGGTGGAGGACAGGAGGAGGCAGGGCACTATGAAGAGGCTGTGGTCTAAGGCAGAGCTGAGCTCTGACCCCAAGACTAGGAAAGTACCTGGAAGGCCTCCCTGTTCTTGCGCTGCTGGCGCCGTTCGCGAAGCCGGGCTCGTTCCCGCTCTTCTTCCTCCTCTCTCTCCAAAGCTCGGATGTGTTCCTCAAAACAAATCAGTGCATCTTCCTTGTCCATGTCTAAAGACAGGGAAGAGATTCAGCAGGTGCCATACCAGTATAATACCCTCTCAGAACTCAGCATCCCATGTCTCAAGGATGGTGCCCCTATAGGTGCTATGAACATCCAAGGGAATGGGAAAAGGTGAAGAGAGGGTTCCATTGGAACAGACACTATAATGATTATTCTTGAGGCAGAAGGGTAGTATTTGTACCAGAAAAAAATTAGCAAGTATTCAACTTTAGTGAATTCAGTTACTGGAGATCATCACATGAAAACATGAAACCTGTTATCTTAGGAAACTATCAGGGAGGTCTAGTGGAACTTGGATAAGGCTAGGCACACAACACAAGTCTAGCCATGAGGAGGCAAGGCACTGTGATCACGCTTTGATGCAACTTCAGGTGAATTTCTCATACTGTTAGTGATTACAAGCCAACAACTGTTTAGTATATGTGAACAGTTAAGGCTTATAGTACTATGACAATTTAAAACTATTTTCAGGCTGAAGAGATGGCTTAGCGGGTAAGGTGCCTGCCTGCCAAGCCTAAGAATGCCATTCGATTCTCCAGGTCCCACATTTAGACAGACGCAAGTACGCAATGCTGTGCTTGCCCACAAGGGGGCACATGCATCTGGAGTTCCTTCACAGTGGCTGAAATGGCCCTGGTGCACCCATTCTCTCTCTCTCTCTGTGCCTCTTCCTCTCTCTCTCTCTGTGCCTCTTCCTCTCTCTCTCTCTCTCAAAAAAAAAAAAAAAAAACTATTTTCACGTGAGCTACAAATACATCATCTCTGGAACTTCTGATTCTATCTCAGAGGCACACAAAGATTCTTTTCTCTAAGACACACAATATTCAGGTGAACAGAAAACTCCAAGGCTGGGAGCATATAGTTCAGAGGCAAAGCATTTGCCTAGCATATGTGAGGGCTGTGTTCAATTCTCAGTAACAATAAATAGAGAGAGAGAGAGAGAGAGAAGAGAGGGAAATAGACTAATCTAAAATGTGTGAGGCCCTGGGTTTAATCTCCCAGAACCACCCCAAAAACCAAAACAGACAAAAAATAATGAGAGACATTCTGTGATCCCCAGATTCCAGAGAAAGACAGTGACGATGTGTTAAGGAATCTTGGGACAGACAGAAGGGGAAAGGGACAGAGAAATGCTATAAGGCAGGCTCTAGGATCTCAGGCCAGTGAAGAAAGGGAAGGGACAGGTGAGAGTAGAGACCTAGGCTTACTCTGCAGCTGCTGATCCTGAGCAAAACTGGGATTATCCATGAGGTACTGCTGGGCCTGGGACCACGTGGTTTGGAAGTTGACACTACTCATCCCATCCAGGATGCTTTTCAGGGCCTGGATGTTGCGGCGCCGGAGCTGCTTGGCCTGTTCCTGGGGAGCCATAGTACCAAAGTGAGGTAGGGATAGTAGACAGAGATTTGGTAAAGGAGGTAGCTAGAGAACTCTGGGGGGTCAAAGTCAAGGTTTTCATGTCCCAGGAAAGGAGTCAGAGCACAGAAACAGGCCAATAAACAACCTTTCTAAGATTCCTCTTTGAACTCCCGACTCAGGGCAATAAGACTAGGGCAGAAATAAGGGATGTACAACCATACCAGCCCCCAATTCAGGAGCTGGGACACTGGGCAAGTAGAGAAATGAATGGCAAGGGTCCACAAGAAATCAAAGACAAAAGACAAGGAGAGTCCAGAATGAGTCTAGGGTTGAGAATCTGGCCCAGTGACCATTACCTTCTCCTTCTTGGCCAGGAAGAAAAGGACATCATCATAAACCTCTTTTCGGTCCCTCTCAGGGACCATAGCCCAGACCTCCAGCTCCCCAAAAGTCTGTTCTGCCCGCCTGTGGAGCACATGGGCTGTGAGTAGGTAGGAAGAAAGCAAACCCCTGCACCTATGTGTTTTCAGGGTTCCCAAACCCCAGCCCAGGTCAGCCCTCTGACCGGTAGCGGGTGGTAGAAGTCATGCGTTCATGCTGCTCCAGGAAATGCTGCAGAGTCTGCTTGGCCTCCTTGGCCCTTAGCCGGGCTTCCTCCTTCTCCTCCTTCTCCCTCTGTGCCTTGTAGGCATTGAATGCCTGCTTCTTCTCACTCAATTTGGGCAAGGCACTGGAGTGGACAGGATGCAATTGGGGTGGGGGACAGGGAAGGAGGCAACCTCAATCACTGCCCAGCCCATAAAGTAAGGTCATGGGATACAGGGAATGGTCACCACAGGTACTAGTTAAGGATCCATGCATGAGCTCAGCACAAATGAGAAGGCGTGAAGGAAGAGATGTGGCCCCAAGACACTGCTGGTACTGGGTCCTTTTGCTTTGAAGACATCAAGTCACTGTCAGACCTCTGCCTTGTGTTCCTCTTTTTTTGTGTGTATGTGTTCCTCTTATTCCAATTTCAGTCCAATTAAATCCAAACCAATAAGCATTTACTAAGCAGAACATGTTAACACCTTTTCTTGTCCAGAAAGCCAACCAGCTTTTCCTGTCCTTGTACCTCACCCAAGCCCCTTGAGCCTGAATGTTGAGTTGGGACTTCTCAGGGAGGCCCTGACCCAGCTGCTCTCCTGAACAAGGACTAGCCCTGTCTGCCAGGCCTACCTATAACGAGGATCAGTGACCACCATCTTCATGGCCTGTTCCCATGACGCATTGGAGGGGACAGCCTAGAATGCAGCAGGTATAGGTATTAAGGCTTGCTCACTTTCAGACTCTCCAGGCCTTCTCTGAGACCTTCCCCTCCCCCACCCAACCTTCAGCACCTTGTCCCTTAGCAGCTCCTTGAATGCCTGCTTTGCCTTCTCCCGGTTGCTCCAACTGAGGCCAGACCGCTCTGGCTCTGGCTTGGATTCCCCCTCTTCCTGCTGTGGTAGCTGATGTCCAGCAGAACTGGGGGAGGGCGGGGTGCAGAAAGGACTTAGCCATAGGATCCCCAGTCCTTACAACTTTCAGTGTCTACATTCTCAGCAACATATCACCCAGACTTTGCTCCCCAAGGAACTCTTTCAAAGTCATGTCCAGACCTTCACATATCCTTCCCGAAGCTCTGAAATGAATAAGAGCTTGAGTCTGTAGGGGCAGCCCTCACCTGCTGGGCCCCTCTTCTGGCTGCAAGAACCCCTGTTCCAGGGGCTGGGCAGCCTCCAACACATTACAATCTTCACTTCGACCTGGTTCAGGTTCCAGGAGGCTCGTGGGCACTGGCATGGGACCAGGAGGTATAGGTGGGGGGTCAGGCTGAGGCTGAGGTGGCTGTGGCTGTAGTGTCTGCGGCTGCTGTTTCCTACAGACAAGCCAGAAGGGCGGTGTCACAGTAGAATAAGGACTAAAAAATGGAGTAAGCTGATTTCTCTAGCCTGGGGCCAGAGCAACCAATTCTACAAGGCAGGGATAATAAAAAGATTCTACTTCCTCCCTCAGGTCCCTCAAGTAAGAAAGAATGGATATGTGGGCAAGTCACTTACCCTACAGCCTCTTGTTTGACTAGAGCTGCAACGAGAAAAGAGAAAAGTCACAGGGTAGCATAGGACTCCCAGCAGCCCTGCCCAAGCCTCCGCCTGTATGACTCCTGGACCCCTCACCCTCCAGGTCATCCAGGTCTTTGGGCCGTGTCCAGCGAGACTCCTGACTCTGGTTGTTGTAGTAGTAAGGCTTTCCTGTGTCTGATTTATACTCTTTCCAGGGACACTGAGACAGCAGCAGCTGCAAGAGGATAGGTCAGAGGACATCAGTAGGCTGGGGAGCTCTCCAGCCATAGTCAGGGGAGCTGAGGGCCCATTGAGTAGAGGACATAGTAATCTTTACCACCTGACCTGGCTTGAATGGGGAAAGGTAGACTTTCTATGATCCTAAGGAGGTAATTCCAAGGAGCATGGGGGTGGTCAGGGATCTTGGGGTCAGAGAAACCACAATGACTATGGTTAAAGACTCAGGGAAGGCCAAGGATTTGGAAGGGTCAAAGCAGCTGAAAGGAAAACCCAGTAAGCCCCACTCAGGACCTCCGCCTTGGACTTGAGCACGCTGGGCTTCTCCCACACAGACTGCTTGTCGTCAGCATTGTAGTAGTAGATGCGCCCATCAGGGGCCACATGCTCACTCCATAGGGCCCTCTGAGAGGAGGGGGGGGTACAGAATGGTGGTCAAAGCCCTTTTCCCAAAGTCTCTTCTCACCCCGAAGATTTAACCATCAGCCTCCCACTTTCTACCCAGAGACCCAAGCTAGAAGGACTCACCGGAGGGCCTGTCCCAGCCACTGCAGCTAGAAAAAAAAAAAAAACAAAGGAAATCTACTAAGCACTTGTTTCCAACCTTCATCTTATCCCCACTAGTCCTCCCTTATTCCATCCCCCATAGATATTCCCCTGGTCCCATCAACATCCCAGGCTCCCTGGCATCCCAACAGGCATGATCCAGGGTGGGCTTCAGTCCATGGTCCCCTCTCCCCTATGCCCCCCAACCTCCGAGCCTGGGGGAACAGGCCCCCAGAAGACTCACAGCTGGCGGTGTCCGCACCCGGAGCCGTCTGCCGAAGAAAGAGGAGGGGGAAGGGTTGGGGCCAAGCCCAGTGGTCCCCAGGATCCAGGCCATGGGGATAGAAAAGCAGGCCAGGCTAGGATCTGTGTGTTCTGTTCCCAGGGATCTCTGTCCTCTAACAGTACCGTCCTCCCACCCCACACTGGGGCTGTAATGCTCAGATCCTACAGGGAATTGCACAGCAGCTCCTTTCTTCATTTTTCCATGAGTGAGAGTCTTTTGATGAATCAACTCCTGAGACCCGTCTTTTCATGGTAGATGCTGAGTCTACACCCCACTCAGACTCTACTACACTGAAGAATAGTATAAGAAGGTACAGCAAGATCCCCTGGTACCACTGCCTCTTCCAGAGGCAAAGAGGATATGATATAAAGAAAGGACCTTACTAGTATGTCCACAAGCATAGTTCTGTGAAGTGTCTGGCATGAGCGTGAATGTGTTCCTTAAGGGTGCTGGGTGCAACATGGAGAGTAAGGAGAGAGAATTGCCTTTGGGTATGAGTAGGAAATTAGAATGGCTGAGTATATAGCTGTTGAGGATTTGAATTCACATTTGTGAATGTGAGAAGTGCTGCCAAGGACCAGGGTGGATATGATGAGAGGGAGAAAAAAGAAGTCCATATTCACATACTCCAAGTCAGACCCACAGAAATGTAGTGCAGAACCTGCTTCTGCCATCTTCTAGTGCTTACCGCTGCAGTGACGGGCACTGCTGGCATCAGCATTCCTGGCATCATGGGAGGTACCATTCCTGGTATCTATGAATACAAAAACCAGCCACCAATGTGTGTAGGTCCAGGCTAGGCAGGGTCTCTGTGAATTGTAATTCCCTTTGGGGCTCCAATCCTCCCCAGGGGCATCTTCTCAAGCAATCCTTGGGTTCTGGGCACTCAACTTGCTTGAAAGCTCTAATCACAGCAGACAAATCCACATGAACCTGCCCAAAGCTCCCTTTCCCCCTCAGTTTCTAAAGCCCAGATGCCCACTTTCACCTCTTACCAGATAAACAGGGTTTCCTGAGAGCCCTGTGGAGGGAGACAATTACCTGTGTGAGTGGTGGTGGTGCCCCCATTGGTGGAAGCATTGGGGGCAGGATGCCAGGTGGCATGGGGGGGATGGCTGGCGGTCTCTGACTCATAGGGGGGAGCCCCATCGGAGGAAAGGGAGGAGGAATCCCCGGCGGGGGCATCTGGAAGTGAGGAAAGGAAGAGACAGTGAACAGAGAGGATATTGTCTTGCTAGAGAAGAGAAGACCCATCAGGAAACATCCACCTGTTACCCACCCAGCCCACCTCCTGGCTGGAAGGCAAATCTAAGGGTTTTGTTTGAGAAGCAAAAGGCAAGAAACTACCTCCCTCCTCACCACTGAGCAAGACAGGTAACTGAGGAGTTCTCTGGGCCTAACAGCAAGCATATAGCTTCTTAAGAGGTGGGAAAGGGAATAGCAACAGACTATGGGGAAGCTGCAGTCCTTTAGAATGCCCCGCAAGGGGACTTTCAGATGAAGGGAGAAGGCAGGCATCCCAGTTCCCTGCCTCCCTTCCCTTTCTCTCCAACTCATGACCACCAAATGCTATTCCAGCCAAAGTCAGAGGCTTTTTACAAAGAGCACAGGTAAGAAGTAATGAAAGAAAAGGAAGCCTCCCCAGCCCTTTATTGGGGGGGGGGGTCTTTTCCCTTCCATTTCTTCCAGCCCCAGTGTGTCCCAAGGACAAAAAGACAATGGTGGACCTGTCACTTTATGGACTAATGCTTAACAGCAGCTCTCCCCACCCTAGTGGTCACAAAATTACCCATCTTCCAAGGACAACAAAAGAGGGTGTTAAAGAACCGTGCTGGCAACACAGCAGCGGCAAGGACTGGGAAATTGGGGTGCAGGCTGGAAAAGCCAAGCCCAGGGAAACACATAAAACTTACGAAGGGTGGTGGCATCATGGGGGGCCCCGGTGGGAAGGGGGCAGGCGCTGCTGGGGGCCGGGGACCAGAATCGGGAACCGACTGTTGAGGGAGAGAAAAGTCATAGGACCCAGGATGGGCACAGAGATGGGCTTTGTGGAAGGGAAGCAGAAGGGATGAGGATGAAAAAGGAGCACAAAGTTCAGGAGGGAGTCTCCAAACCCAATTTCTGACACCCCATCGTGAGCCCTGGGGAACTGTTCTTTCTGTGCCAGCCCAGGGAACCAGCTGACTTGAACACTTCAATGTCAGCTTTATTTTGGGAGTTTCCATTTTGCCAAAGTCACAAAAAAGACATAGAAGGTGGCTTTAGTTAAGCATCTGGCTCTTCCTACAGCTTTTAACCCATCCACCCATACCTCTGAAGCCAGTTAGGGGCTGGCCTCTTCCATGTTCAGTTCATTGGGTTGGAGATTCAATCCAAAGTTCTCAGCACACAGAGCTGCTAGCCCTTTACCATCTCATCTCCTCTCTCAACTTCTTTACCTAACCAGCCTCATTTTCCACTCCCGATCACCACTTTCATCTCTTTGCACTATCCTATCCACCCCCTCTTTGGTAGCTAGCCTTCCTCTACAAATCTTGAACTCATTTCCTTGTGGACACAGGTTTTGCCCAGCCTAAGTGCCCCTGAACTTCCCCCTACCAGCTGACCACATCCATCAGTGCTCAGCTTAAGCACTATTATTCTAAGAAACCCTCCTGATACTATTTAAAGTAGCTCTTTCTAATTTATTCTCCTTTAGTTTCTTCACGAACACAATTTTGTTATTACAATGTTTGCCTGAGAACGCTTCTGCCTAATAGAGGGTAATGTCATTCCACAGGGCAGGGATAACATCTGACTTATTGAAGGCTGGATTCCTGGTACCTGCTTCAGGGTCTGGCACATAATAGGTACTCAAAAAAATATTATCTGAATGAAAGAACAAATGAAGAAACAGTTCTGGGCTGGGGAAATGGCTTAGCGGTTAAGGCGTTTGTTTGTGAAACCTAAGAACCCCAGTTCGATTCCCCAAGACCCGTCTAAGTCAGATGCACAAGGGGGCACATGTGTCTGGAGTTTGTTTGCAGTGGCTAGAGGCCCTGGCATGCCCATTCTCTATCTGCCTCTTTCTCTTTCTTAAATAATCAATAAAATATTTAAAAAAAAAAAAAACAGTTCTCTATACAGAACAGTTTAATTCTAAAAAGTAATTCTATACACATAGCCCCATGGCCAAAATGATGTTTGTACCACATATTCATTTTATTGTATTTTTATTTATTTATTTATTTATTTATTTATTGGTCTTTTGAGGCAGGGTCTCACTCTGGCCCAGGCTGACCTGGAATTCACTATGTAGTCTCAGGATGGCCTCAAACTCACAACAATCCTCCTACCTCTGCCTCCCGAGTGCTGGGATTAAAGGTGTGCACCACCACGCCTGGCCACATATTTATTTTAATATTACTTATAAACACAGAAGATTGGAATCAACCTAAATATCCATCAGTAAGGAACCAGGAGATTATACGCAAACATAAATGGAACACCACACAGTCCTAAGTAAGAACAAAGAAGCTCATTGTCAAAGTATGGACCAGAAAAGATGACACACAAGACATAGGTGGAAGGGGGAGAGGTGAGAGTCTTCACTGCATGCCCTCCTTATGAATATGCAACTATATAACTATTACCTGCTCAAAAATATTTTCTAATATTTTAATTTCTTTGCAAGGGGGAGACTGTATGTGTGAATGTGCATGACAAGGCCTCTTGCCTCTGCAAACCAACTTCAGACACATGTGTCACTTTGTGCATCCAGCTTTATGAGGGTAGTGGGGAATCAACTCAGGCCATCAGGCTTTGCAAGCAAGTGCCTTGACTGCTGAACCTTTTCTTCAACTCTCAAAAAAAAATTTTTTTTTTTTTGGTTTTTGAGATAGGGTTTCACTCTAGCCTAGGCTGACACTATATAGTCTCAGGGGAGCCTTGAACTCATGGCAATCCTCCTACCTCCGCCTCCCGAGTGCTGGGATTAAAGACGTGCACCACCATGCCCAGCCTCAAAAAATATTTTTAAGTGAACCAAGGCTTAGAGATGCAGCTAAAAGGCTGCTCTTCATCCCCTCTGCCTGAAAGCTGAGGGTGGCAGAGGCATTCTAAGGAAAGGTAGCAGGCTGGATCAACAGAAGCAACTTCTCCACTGTCTGTTACCCCTATCCTGAAAAGGCTGAGCAGTTAAATACACTTTCTAATCTTGACCTCTAGCAATGTCTGCCCATTACCTTGTCCTAAGAAGGCATAAATTATGCTACTACAATCTGACATATTTTCTTAGTGTTCAATTTTAGCCCTGTATTTAGACCTGTTCTTGCCCTCTGAAACTTGTATTTTCATGGAATGTCAGAAACTAGTCACTATAGGAGGAAATCATTTTTTTTTTTCTTGGTTTTTCGAGGTAGGGTCTCACTCTAGCCCAGGTTGACCTGGAATGCACTATGTAGTGCCAGGCGTGGTGGCGCACGCCTTTAATCCCAGCACTCGGGAGGCAGAGGTAGGAGGATAGCCGAGAGTTCGAGGCCACTCTGAGACTACATAGTTAATTCCAGGTCAGCCTGGACCAGAGTGAGACCCTACCTTGAAAAACAAAACAAAACAAAACAACAACAACAACAAAAAAAAAAAGCCTGCACCACCACACCCGGCCTGGAAATCCAATTTTACGTTCTATTCTCAAGCTACCTTAGGAGTCTCTCTACCTCCCAGGTAACCATCTCTGGGTCTTATCAAGCCCTGGGGCTGCCTAATTCCAAAACTGGCACCATGCCAACCACTCAGCTGCTTAAGACTAAAATCTAGAAGTCACTCTCCATAGCATCCTTGCTACATCACTTAGTCTTCTTAATTTTACTTATGACTTTTTCAAACCACTTCTCTCCACCTCCTCTTCCGTCTCTTGTTCAAGCCAACACTTTTTCCATCTGACCTCTTGTGTGCTCTTCTGTCCTCCCCATGTCAACTTCAATAGCACACTCTTCAAAATGTACCCCAGACCATCATGATCCTACTTGAAACTCTCCAATGGCTTCCCTCTGCTCTTAGGGTGAATACCAAAGGCCCACTCAGGTCTTCTAGGCTGCCAATGACTATGTCACCTTATCCATGCCCATCTCCCAATCTGTGCTTCAGCCATACTCAGCTCTCTCACCTCAGGCATCCACCTGTGCATGGGCTACCTCACCTACATACACTTCATAGACACCAAACATTTCCAGGGAAAGCCTTTCCCAACTCACTGTTCTTTTCATAACCCTCATTTACATACCCACTCCATGTACCATCCTAATAGCATTTACCTACTGGAATTTTACAGTCATTTGTATAGGGTTTGGTTGTTATTGTTTGTTTTTGGTTTTTCGAGGTAGGGTCTGGCTCTAGCTCAGAGCTGACCTGATATTCACTATGTAGTCTCAAGGTGGCCTCGAACTCACAGCGATTCTCCTGGATTAAAGGCATGTGCCACCACACCTGGCTCTTGTTTTTTTGTGTTGTTTTGTTTTTGAGGTAGGGTCTAACTCTAGCCCAGGCTGACCTGGAATTCACTATGTAGTCTCAGGGTGACCTCAAACTCATGGTGATCCTCCTACCTCTGCCTCCTGAGTGCTGGGATTAAAGGCGTGCGCTACCACCCCAGCTTGTTGTTATTCTTTTGAGGTAGAGTTTCACTCTAGCCCACACTGACCTGGATCTCACCCTATAATCCCAGGCTGGCCTTGAACTCATAGTGATCCTCCTACTTCTGCCTCCCAAGTGCTGGGATTAAAGTGTGCAACACAGTGCCTGGCCATTTGTAGTTTTGATTGTAGTGGTATCTTTTTTAAATTTTTTAAAAATAATATTTTATTTATGTATTTATGTGAGAGAGAAAAAGAGGCAGAGAGAGGGAGGGAGAGAATGGGCACACCAGGGCCTCCAGCCACTGCAAACGAACTCCAGATGCATGCCCCCCCCTTGTGCATCTGGCTTACATGGGTCCTGGAGAATCAAGCCGGGGTCCTTTGGCTTTGCAGGCAAACACCTTAACCACTAAGCCATTTTTCCAGCCCTAATTTTTTTTGTTGTTTTGTTTTTTCGAGGTAGAGTCTTGCTCTGGCCCAGGCTGACCTGGAATTCACTATGTAGTCTCAGGGTGACCTTGAACTCACGATGATCCTCCTACCTCTGCCTCCCAAGTGGTGGGATTAAAAGCGTACACCACCACACCCAGCCTCTTTCTTTTTAAAAATTTTTAAAAATCCAATGCTGTCCACTTAATTTACCCTTCATTAATTTTAAGATAAATCCTGACTGAGTCTTAGAATTAACGAAATACCTAGTGCACCTCCCACTAAACTGAAAACTAAAGGATAGGGATAAACTGGGTATGGTGGCTCACACCTATATTCCAACATCTGGGAAGCTGACATAAGAGAAACATGAGTTCCTGGCCAGCCTGGGCTACAGAGTAAGAACTTTCCTCAAAAAATAACATGAGAAAAGAAAAAATAAAAATAAAAAAATAAATAATAAGATGAGCCGGGTGTGGTGGTGCACGCCTTTAATCCCAGCACTCGGGAGGCGGAGGTAGGAGGATTGCCATGAGTTCAAGGCTTCCCTGAGACTACATAGTGAATTCCAGGTCAGCCTGGGCTAGAGTAAGACCTACCTGGAAAAAAAAAACAAACAAACAAACAAAACATAATAATAATAAATGGCAGGAGTAGGTGCTAATTAGCACTTGTTGACTTAATGACTGGTTTTGGCAAGTCCCAGGAAATAGCCCGGAACAACTGTAAGGTTTACTATTCAGGGAATACAATTTCAGAGCTGGAGGGGACCTTAACCACCCAAAGTACTTCCCTTTTTTTTTTTTTCAGACAGCATCTCACTTTGTGGCCCAGACTGGCCTGGACCTCACTGTGTAGCCCACACTAGCCTTGAACTTGCAGCAATCCTCCAGCCTCTACCTCTTAAGTGTTGGGATTATAGGCATGACTACCACACATCCAACTTTATTTGCACATAGCAAGTGGTCACCAAGGTTTTTCCTTTCTGTTTTTTAAAAATTTTTATGAAGTTATTTATTTATTTGAAAGAAATACAGAGAGAGAGGGGGGATATGCCAGAGCCTCTTGCTGCTGCAAATGAACTCCAGAAGCATGTGCCACTGGCTTTATGTAGGTACTGAGGAATCAAGTCTGGGCCTTCAGGCTTTGCAAGCAAGTGCCTTTAACTGCTGAGGAGCCATCTCTCCAGACTCATTTTTTTGGGGGGGAGAGGAGGATTTCAAGGTAGAGTCTTGCTCTAGCCCAGGCTGACCTAGAATTTACTATGTAGTCTCACGGTGGCCTCAAACTCATGGTGATCCTCCTACCTCTGCCTCCCAAGTATCAGGATTAAAGGCGTGCACCACCTCGCTCCACTAGCTTTTGTTTGTTTTTTGAGACAGGTTTTCAGGTAACCCAGGTTGGCCTCAAATCTGCTATGTAGCCAAAGATAACTTTGAGCTCCTGATCCTCCTACCTCCACCTTCCATGTCCTGGGATTATAAATATACCACTAAGCCCAGGTACCCTCCTTTTCATATGAGAAAGATAAGGAGTAATATCCAAGTCTCCATAGCTGGTTAGGGAGTGAATCCCTGAATCCAATTTCTCTCAGTACCTGACACAAAAGTGGGTGTTTTTTTCAAACAAACCTTCACTGCAACTTAAGTTATTAAATCAGCAGTCCTCCAAGTTTGTGTGTGTGTGTGTGTGTGTGTGTGGTGAATGTAGATATGTTTATGTGCCTGGGCACATGTACATGTATGCATGGTGAGAGGTCCACATTGGGGGTCTTCCTCAATTGCTCTCCACTCTGTTCTTTGAGACAGGGTATCTGACTGAACCCAGAGTCACTGTTTTGACTATATTAGCTGGCCAGTGAGTCATAAGGATTCCCTGTCCCTGCCTTTCCAGCACTATGATTAAAGGCACAAGAGCCCAGCATTTATTGTGGGTTCTGGGGATCCAACTCAAGTCCTCATTCTTGCACAGTAAGCGCTTTACCCACTCAGCATCTCCCCAGCCCTCCCAACATTTTCTTGAGATGTTGTTTCCCTATAGTCTACCCTACAAAGGATCTTACCTACATCACATCACATTCAAAACCTTTCAACAGGACTGGAGAGATGACTTAGCAGTTAAGGTGCTTGCCTGTGAAGACTAAGGACCCAGGTTTGACTCCCCAGAACCCAGATAAGCCAGATGCACAAGGTGACACACATGCACAAGGTGGCACACGAGGCTGGATTGCAGTAGCTAGGAGACCTGGCATGCCAATTCTCTCTCTCTCATTAAAAAAAAAAAAATTAGCCGGGTAAGGTGACACATGCCTTTAATCCCAGCACTTGGGAAGCAGAGGTAAGAGTTCAAGGCCACCCTGAGGCCATATAGTGAATTCCAGGTCAGCCTGGGCTACAGCAAGACCCTACCTTGAAAACAAACAAAAATAAATAAAAATTTAAAACCCTTTCAGTAAAGCATACTCCACACTCTTGGCTCATCCTGACCGAGGGGCTTCCTCCTTCTCTCCGTACAGGAATTGTTAGATTACCTTCATGAGTTTCTTTTATTCTACTTTGCCTCTCGATGTGTTCAAGATGATCCAATATTCACCTCCTTCAAGTTATTTTTACACTACCCCCCTCCTACCTGTGTCCTTTAAGGATAAATGCTGCACTATTTTGCAGAGTGGCATTTCCTCTGTGAATGTTTGCTAGGTGTTTCATATTAGACTACCTGTCTCCCCTATTTATTAGGGATTTCCCTACATTTACAGACTGAATTTTCTCTTTCAAAATTTCCCCTTTTGGGGTCCTACACCTAAAGTGCTATGATAAAATGGAGTTTCATCCCTACTTTTATTAAAATATTTTTGCATATGAATATGTCCTAAGAGTGTTTTCTCATGTACATTTGTGTAAATTGTCTGAGTATAAGCTATAATAGAAAAAGGAACCTTGGCAGAAGTGCTGCTGGCTTAGTGAAAGGGAGCTGGCATCAAATATCACCTTGAGGGAACCTAAGTGATAAAAGGCTAACAGTATATGACCACCTTCAAATTGAGATGGAGATTTCTGGCCAGAATTCAGACACTAGCCTGTTTCAATCAGTTCCCTTGGGAAGCTAGAGCAATAGGATGACTGTAAATTACCAGGAACTTTCAAAGCCCTCCTTTCCTTGGGCTGCCTTGTCACTTCTCTCCTGAAACACCCGCCCTTCTGCCACCTGTTACAATGCCAGTACAACCTTGGATCTGCTTATATTTCTGAATGAGACTCCAAAGAAGTAGCCAATGCAAAAGAGGGACATAGGAAAGAGCTGAAAAACAGAAGCAAATTTTTTTGTGTCTTCCCTGGAATAAAACACACATTTAGGTGCTAGAAAGAGACAATGATAAAACACTTGACTGACCATCAGATTATCATGTATGTATGTGGGCCAGCACCCCCCTAGAAGATGCAATCAATTCTTCTCAGCCTTCAGATCTAAGGTGCATCTCAGAACTGAACAGTCAGAACAACAAAAGGAGAAAGGGACAAGAATGGAGAGACAGAAAGGAAGCAGCAGTTAATAGGTAATGTTTACTGAGTGCTTATTATGAGCCAGATATCACCCCACTCACTCACTTAATCCTCACAACCATCTTAGAAATGACCCCTGCTTTATAAAGAAGGTGAGGTTCAGACAGATTTACTTACTTAATTGACCAAGACTCCAAGAGATTAAATAGCAGAGGCAGGTTTGGAATCCAAGCAGTTTGACCCCAAAGCCTGTACTTTTAACTCCTCCACAAAGCTGTCTCCCAGCAAGGAGTATGGCACCACAGATGGTATTTGGTGATAGGGTTTCGCTCTGGTCCAGGCTAACCTGGAATTCACTATGTATTCTCAGGTTGGCCTCGAACTCATGGTGATCCTCCTACCTCTGCCTCCCAAGTGCTGGGATTAAGGAGTGCGCCACCATGCCCGGCCTCATAGATGGTATTTCTTACCCTCACATTCATTCTGATTTTTTTTTTCTTTATGAGGTAGGGTCTCATTCTAGCCCAGGCAGACCTGGTACTCACTCTGTAGTCCCAAACTGACCTTGAACTCACAGTGATCCTACTACTTCTGCCTCCCAAGGGCTGGGATTAAAGGCTTGCACCACCACGCCTGGGTCATTCTGAATTTCTTTTCACCCCAATCCTCAGAGTCTCAGAAAGCCAGGCGATCCCAAAGTCTGCCTGGTCTGACTCACTATCACTCCCCCAAGGGACTGTTAAAAAACAAAAAGCTAGGAAGGCATGGTTCTCAGAAAGAGGGAGCCATTATCAAAAAGAAAGAGCTGAGGGTTGGGAGTGTAGCTCAGTAGTATGGCATCTGCCTGGCATGAACAAGGCCCAAAATTCAACACACTGTACCACAAAAGGGAGCTGAGAAACCAGCTGGTTATCCTGCAATCCTTCTTCAGTTGCCCCAAAACAGCATCAGTCCCTCCTTCCATTTCCCTTCCTAGCTCCTACTCTCCTTTTACTAGCTCTAAGGTTCCTCCTGCTCCCCCAAAAGCCTGGAAGAACTTTCTAGAAAATATGTTCTTGTTGCTTCTGATCTCCTTTCATTTCCTCACTATCCTGAACAACAGAATGTTACTTCTGGTCCTCATCTTTCCTTGGGCAGGGTTCAACCTCCTCTACTTACAGGTTCTCCCATTCCTCATAGGATTCCCAAGGTGCAGGCTGCTGGGCCCCAGCTTTGCAAGCTGTCTCTCCCTCCCTTCCCCCACGCCAACCCAGGTCCCTGGGGATTTTCTCTAGCCCAGTTGAAGATCTCCCCACCAACCTCCTACTTCCGGCTTCCCTAGAACCCATTCACCTGAATTTCCTCCTCAAATAGATGCCCCTTTTTGGAATTGGAGAACTGGTTTATCATTTTCAACCAATTTTCCCCTTTTCAAAATCAATGGGAAATCCGAGGCCCAAAGAAAGGTAGTGACTTGCCCAAGGTCACACAAGAGTTATGACAGTTTGTTGATGGCAGAGCCAGGGGATGGGACCAGGTGGCCACTGCTTTTCTATTTCGTGAAATGCTCCGCTCTGAGATGATGGCCAGAAGCCTGTTTTTCCTCAGAAACCCCCCTCCTCACGTCAGGAGCCCTGGTAAATGCGGGAGCAAAAGGAGGGGGTCCCTTGGTGGTCCCGATGGGCACCCAGGGCTTCCAAAGGGAATTAAGCCCTAGATCTGGGGGAGGGACACGGGGAACGCCAAAACATCCCAGGAGGGGTAACTGTGATTCCCTCATCTCCCGCCCTCTCTTCCTTCCCGACCTTTCTCCGCAAACCCACCCTTCACTTCCTCCTCCTCCTCCTCCTCACCCCGGGCCGCGCGCTCCTCAGCCCCCCGGCAGCACACCCCTCGCCATGCTCCATAATGGCCTCCCCGCCCCTTCTCCCCCAAATCCCCGCCCCCATCCCCCTCTGGGGCTCCTGAGTGGGGTGAGTGGGGTCTCCTCGCCCACCCTCGGGGTCCGGGGTACCCCGGTAGTCTCCCCACCCCCTCAGCCCCGGCCCGGGCCGCAGGGGGCGCTGTGGGACAGCCCCGGGCCTCACCACCCCCGCGCGGGGACGTTACCATGCCAGAGCCTCAGAGCAGCTGGGCCGGCTCGGCCCGCTCGCCAGTAAAAGCCACTCTGATTGGCCGGGCTGCAGCCGGGAGGGCGGGGCCGGTGGGGGTCGCACCCCTTCGTGGCCGGGGCTCCGGTGGCTCCCGCCGACGAGCGGAGCCCCTAACCGGCACGGTGTGTCAGGGCCCGGCTCCGCCCCCCGGCACGGAGCGCTAGGCCCCGCCCCGTGCCGCCGGGTCCTGGGCACGCCCCCTCGGGGGGCGGAGCAAGACTGCTCCCGCCCCTGAGTGACGGAACCGCCCGGCCGCAGGGCGACGCAGAGCCACGCAGAACGCGCTCCCGATCGTCCTCGGACCTCGGCGAGTTCTGCCTTGCAACCCGCCGCCGCCGCGCTGGAGCGAGCCCTTCATTCTTTATATAGGGCGCCATTGCAGCTCACAAAGTATGTTTTTTTATTTTATTTTTTTAATTTTGTTTTTTCCAGGTAAGGGTCTCAGTGTAGCTCAGGCTGACCTGCAATTCACTCTGTAGTCTCAGGGTGGCCTCGAACTCACAACGATCCTCCTTTTTTTGCTTCCCGAGTGCTGGCTGGAATTAAAGGCTTGCGCCACCACGCCCGGCTTTTTATTTATTTATTTGCAAGCGGAGAAAGAAGAGAGACAGAGGGAAAGGGTGTGTCAGGGCTTCCAGCGCCTGCAAATGAACTCCTGATACATGTGGCACTGTCCATCTGGCTTTACGTGGGTACTGGGAAATCGAACCCACGTCTTTAGGCTTTGCAGGCAAGCACTTTAACCACTGAGCCATCTCTCCGGCTCACAAAGTATATATATATATTTTTTTTTTTGCAGTGTAATTTTAGCACTTAAAAACCCTCCAGAACTACTTATTGAGCACCCGTTACAACTAGCTTTCTTGGAGGGTGGGCTGAGGAGAAGTGTACAAAGCCTCGAAACCCCTACCACTGCTCTCACGGGACCCTGAAATTATTTTTGGAAATTAGCTCCCATAATCTTTTATAGGAATTAAAGTGGGAGATCAATGTTATGTTATGCTGATAAGAGCAGTTTGGGGGCTAGTAACTGACTGCTAGTAATTGGTGCAGGTCTAGGCGCCTGCACCAAGCATAGAATCTTCCAAAGCATGAGTAAAGAGGCTTCCTGTGCCTTTATTTATGAACACTTAAATCTGTGCCAGTCACTGCTCACGACTGGGGCAGGTGCCTGGGTACTGGATACAAGAAGCTTAGAATCTTGGAGGAGGGAATGGAAAACAACCAACTGGAAGTAAAACTACTGATGTAAAGGACAAGTGGAGGGGGAAGAAAGTGGGATTCATCCTTGGGGGCTACTGTAAAGAAAAACTTCATTGTGACTTAGAGGCAGGCTAGAAAGGGACAATTAAAGGAACAACGAAAAGGAAAAGCCCCTTGCCCTGGGATCTAATTTGCTTTTCTTGCCAAGTCAAAAAACTTGAATACAGTTGTGGTGGTTTGAGTCAGATATCCCGCATAAACTCTGAATGCTTGATCCCCAGCTGGTGGCAATTTGAGAGGTGACCCCTTGCTGGAGGACAGGAGTTCTTATAGGTGAGCTGTGGGGCGTTATAGCCAGGTCCTCCTTGCTGCTGTTGTCTACTTGTCCAGCTTCTGCTCTACTGTCTTCCCTGCCATCATGAAACTTCTCTTGGAGACTTGTAAGCCAAAATAAAACTTTTCCTCCCATCAACTGCTTATCAGGTGTTTTGTCCCAGTAACTGGAAGGTAACTGCAAGAACTGATAAGCCAGAATTGCCACAGAGATAATGGCATGTCTCATTCTAAAGTTATCTCAAGCAAGGATAAAACAGTAACAGCTGGGCATGGCGCCTTTAATCCCAGCACTCAGGAGGCAGAAGTAGGAGGATCGCTGTGATTTCAAGGGCACCACCTTGAGACTACATTGTTAATTCCAGGTCAGCCTGGGCCAGAGTGAGACCCTACCCCCAAAAAAGAAAAATATCAGCTGGGTGTGATGGGTCACATCTTTAATCCCAGCCCTGGAGGCAGAGGTGAAAGGAATTCTGAATTCCAGGTCAACCTGGGATAGAGTAAGACCCTACCATGAAAAACCAAAAACAACATCAAAAACTATGATTACTTAGGGCCAGAATGTTTGTAACCTTTGAGTTTTAAGGTACTAACACTCCTCTACATCACTAAATATTTTTAATTTTTTTTTTTATTTGCAAGCAGAGAGAGAGTGAGAGACAGAGAGAATGGGCATGCCAGGGCCACTAGCCACTGCAAACAAACTCCAGACTCATGTGCCACCCTGTGCATCTGGCTTTATGTGGGCGCTGGGGTATTGAACTTGGGTCAGTAAGCTCTGCAGGCAAGCACCTTAACTGCTGAGCCATCTCTCCAGCCCAGCATCCCTAACCCTTAATGCACCTCATAAAACCATCTCACAATTTTTTGAAAATATTACTTATTTATTTATTTGAGAGAGAGAGAATGGGCGCACCAGGGCCTACAGCCACTGCAAATTAACTCCAGATGCATGAGCCCCCTTGTGCATCTGGCTTACGTGGGTCTTGGAGAATCGAACCAGGATCCTTTGGCTTGGCAGGCAAATGCCTCAACCACTAAGTCATCTCCCCAACTCCCACAATTTTATTTACGGAAAGAAATTCTTTAATGTGTTAGTTACTTTTCTCATAACTATGATCAGGTTCCTGATGAAAAGCAGGTAAGAAGGAGAGGATTTATTTTGGCTTACAGAGGATACAGTTCATTGTAGCTGCGGAGGCATGGCAACAAGAGCGTTCACATTCAATCTGCTGCTGTCAGGAAGCAGAAACCAATGACTGCTGGTGCCAGCTCACTTTTGCCTATTTTGATTTGTATGCTTCTTGTTTTTGTTTTTTTTATATTTTATTTATTTGAGAGTGAAAGAGAGAAAGAGAAACAGAGAGAATGGGTTACCAGGGGCCCTAGCCAGTGCAAACAAACTCCAGATATATTTGCCATCTTGTGCATCTGGCTTACTTGGGTACTAGGGAATTGAACTTGGGTCCTTTGGCTTTGCAGACAAGTGCCTTAAACACTAAGCCATCAAGCCGGGCGTGGTGGCGCACACCTTTAATCCCAGCACTCGGGAGGCAGAGATAGGAGGATCGCCGAGAGTTCGCGGCCACCCTGAGACTACATAGTTAATTCCAGGTCAACCTGGACCAGAGTGAGACCCTACCTCGCAAAACCAAAAAAAAAAAAAAAAAAAAAAAAAAAAAAAAAAAAACACTAAGCCATCTCTCTAGTGCCCCCTTTTTTTTTCTTTTTTTTTTTTAATTTTATTTATTTATTTATTTATTTATTTATTTATTTATTTATTTATTTATTTGCAAGCAGAGAGAGAGATAGAAGAGAGGCAGACTGAGAGAGAATAGACAAGCCAGGCCCTCTAGCCACTGCAAACAAACTCCAGATGCATGTGCCCCTTGTGCATCTGGCTTACATGAGTCCTGGAGAGTCTAACCAGGATCCTTTGGCTTTGCAGGCAAATGCCTTAACTGCTAAGCCATTTCTCCAGTCCTCCCTTTTTCTTTTTGAAGCAAGCCCAACAGACTAACCATTTTTTTATGCGAGAGAGAGAGCGAGAAAGAGAGAGGCACTCCAGGGCCTCTAGCCACTAATTGAACTCCAGACGCATGCACTACCTTGTACACATGTGCGACCTTGCTCGCTTGCAACACCTTGTATGTCTGCCTTATGTGGGATCCTTAGGCTTTGTAGGCAAGCAAGCACATTAACGGCTAAGCCATCTCTCCAGCCCTCCCCCCTTTTTTGTTGTTGTTGTTTGGTTTTTCAAGGTAGAGTCTCACTCTAGTTCAGGTTGACCTGGAATTCACTCTGTATTCTCAGAGTGGCCTCAAACTCATGTCAATCCACCTACCTCTGCCTCCCAAGTGCAAGGATTAAAGGCATGTTTTTTGTTTTTCCAGGCAGGGTCTCACTGTGGTCCAGGCTGACCTGGAATTCATTCTGTATTCTCAGGGTGGCCTCAAACTCACGGCAACCCTCCTACCTCTGCCTCCTGAATGCTGGGATTAAAGGCATGTGCCACCATGCCCGGCTTTTTAATTTAATTTAATTTTTTGTTGTTGTTGTTGTTTTTTTGAGGTAGGGTTTCAGTCTAGCCCAGGCTGATCTGGAATTCACCGTGTAGTATCAGGGTGGCCTGAAACTCACTTCCATCTTTCTACCTCTGCCTCCCAGGTGCTGGGATTAAAGGAGTGCACACCATGTACTGCTTGTTGTTTGTTTTGAGGGAAGGTCTCACTCTAGCCCAGGTTAACCTAGAATTCTCTATAGCCCAGACTATCCTTGAACTCAGTGATCCTTCTAGCTCAGCCTGTAGATTTTGAGCCAACATGCCTGGCTTGCACATTCTCTCTCTCTTTTATTTTTACTTATTTATTTTCAAGCAGAGAGCATGGACACACCAGCGCCTCTAGCTGCTGCAAATGCACTCCAGGTGCATGCACCACTTTGTGCATCTGGCTTTATGTAGGCACTGGGACATTGAACATGGGTCATTAGGCTTTATAGGCATGTGTCATGTGCCTTAATCGCTGAGCTAACTTTCTAGCCCCACTTCCTCTTTTTTATATAATCCAAGTCTCCCAACCCATGGAATGGAGGCACTCCTTGCACTCCAGGCACTCCTGGAGTGCAATCCTTGCACTTGGGAGGCAGAGGTAGGTGGATTGACATGAGTTTGAGGCCACTCTGAGAATACAGAGTGAATTCCAGGTCAACCTGAACTAGAGTGAGACTCTACCTTGAAAAACCAAACAACAACAACAACAAAAAAGGGGGGGGGACTGGAGAGATGGCTTAGCCGTTAATGTGCTTGCTTGCCTACAAAGCCTAAGGATCCCACATAAGGCAGACACACAAGGTGTTGCAAGCGAGCAAGGTCGCACATGTGTACAAGGTAGTGCATGCGTCTGGAGTTCAATTAGTGGCTCTTCCCTCCTCCACCCTGAGACTACATAGTGAATTCCAGGTTAGCCTAGACTAGTGAGACCCAACCTCAAAAAAAAAAAAAAAAGTGATGTATCTGAGTATCAAGTTAAAAAGGAGTAGAGTTGTGATGCTCAATCTTGCCAACTTGATGGAATTTAGAACCACAATGGACACAGATCTGTGGGCACATATGTGAAGGAGTTTCTAAATTAGGTTAACAAACTCCAGATGCATGCACACACTTCCCTGAGTATCTGGCTTTACATGGGTACTGGGGAATTGAATCCTGGTTGTTAGGCTTTTCAGGCTACTGCCTTAACCACTAAGCCATCTCTCCAGCCCCCAGATACATCACTTTTAAGCCATAGTGCTCCACCTCTAGTACTCATAGGTTCATGGACATCTTATAATGCAAAAATGCATTCAGTCTGACTTCAAAGGGGTTTCTGGTTCCAACACTGTGCAAAAGTCCACAGTCTCTTCTGAAACTCAAAGTAGTTGCTTACTTGAGAGCGCCTATAAAAGTAATATGGAATTTACATACTTCCAATGTACAATGGCATGGAATAAATATTCCAATTCCTAAAAGAAGAATGGGGGCATAGCAACGAATTATCAGATCCAATCAAGACCACAACTCAGCAGGGCAAAGACCAACTCCTGCAGCACCAGGTCTGACATCTGGGGCTTATGATGGGCTCATCTGGGCTCAAAATGGCTCCAATAGTTCTGCTGCTTGCAGCACACACAGCCTCACTTTTGGAGCAGCTCTACTCTGTGCCTACAACTTTCCTTGTTCTGGCATCTCTGTGTACTCCATGTAGGCTTCACCTTCGCAGCTTCATTCAGTGGCATCTCAGGGCCTCCTTGGAGAGACTCTGACCTCTGACTCTGCCACTCATTGCCTCGCTTCAACAGCTCTCAGGAACTATAGAGCAAGACTCCATGGCCCCACCCATCTTGCACCTTTCATGCCTGTAAAACCAGGGCTCCATGAACAGTGCTGTCAAATTCTACTGTCAGCTGGAGGTGTAACCTGGCACATTGGACCAAACTGACCTACGTAGTCTCAGGGTGGCCTCGAACTCACAGCAATCCTCCTACTCTGCCTCCTCAGTGCTGGGATTAAAGGCATATGCCACCATGCCCAGCTCTTTTTTGTTTGTTTGTTTGTTTTTTGAGTTATGGTCTTGCTCTGGCCCAGGCTGACCTGAAAGTCATTATGTAGTCTCAGGGTGGCCTTGAACTCATGGCAGTCCTCCCAAGTGCTGAGACTAAAGGCATATACCCCCCCATGCCTGGCTTTTTAAAAAAAATATATTTATCTTCATATGTCTGTCCCTCCTCCAACTGTATGCCTCCCCACAGGGTGAGAGATCCAAGGAAATATGCCCATCCAAAGCTCTTTACATTTTTATAGATGATATTCTCAGTGCAAGGATTCTAGAATTCCCTGCCCAGTTTGCTTCCTGGGCTGGCACCAGTTTCTAGTTGATCTTCCTTCCCCAGGGAAATTGTGCTGATATGGGCATACTTGGGCCTGAGGAGTAATATAGGGAGGAGCTATTAGTAGAGAAAGGCTCAGAATAAGCCAGGGGTCACTGAATTCTATGTGAGATTCCCTCAATACAGTACAGAGCCAAAGGCAGAAAGGAAGGAAGGCAGGCAAGAGCCAGGGATGGGGGTTGCCATTTTCTAATGTAGAATTCTGGAGAGTCCAAAAATTCTAATTTAGAACCTGGCCTTCCAGGTATGATTTTGTAAAATTAGGAATTTAGAATGTATTTTGAGTAATAGTTTGCTAGCTTAATTTATAGTTTGAAACATTTAGTATATGAATTTTCGTCTAGAGTCTTGCCTCAGCCCCTAGAAAATAGAACAGGGGCAAATTTGAAGCTTAGCTCCTTTCTTTTCCTTCTCCTTGCCATTTTATACATCATTTCCAACCAAAATTTAGTTCTGTAATAATTCTTTTTTTCTTTTCTTTTTCTTTTTTCTTTTTCTTTTTTTTTCTTTTTCTTTTTTTTTTTTTTTTGAGGGGGTGAGTGTTTTGAGGTAGAGTCTCACTCTAGCCCAGGCTGACCTGGAATTTACTGTGTAGTCTCAGGGTGACCTCGAACCCATGTGGATCCTCCTACCTCTGCCTCCCAAGTGCTGGGATTAAAGACATATGCTACCACGCCCAGCCTGTAATAATTCTTGTGTATCCATTCTTCACTTCTTTTAACACTATGAGTGCTTTCAGAGTTGAGACAAGTAAAAACCTACATTTCCTGGGCAAATTTTCATTTTTCTTGCAATTAATCATTATGTTTTTTTTTCTTTCAGTTGCTTTACGTGCTATGTTTTTTTTTTTCTTCACAAAAATCTGCCGAGAGGGCTGGAGAGATAGCTCAACAGGTAAAAACTGCTTGCCTTACAAGCATGAGGACCTGAGCTCAATCTCCCAATACCCACATAAAAAGATAAATAAATAAAAAATTGCCTTGGGGTTGGAGAGCTGGCTTAGTAAAGCCAAAGGACCTCGGTTCAATTCCCCAGGACCCACGTAAGCCAGATGCACAAGGTGGCACATGTATCTGGAGTTTGTTTTCAGAGGCTGGAAGCCCTGGCACACCCATTCTCTCTCTCTCTTTCTCACTTTGCCTCTTGCTCTCTCTCAAATAAATACATAAAAATAAAATATTTTTTAAAAATTTGCCTCAAAATCTTTCCACAAGAATACCCCTACGTCAGAATAACTAGATAGAGCAAATATTGTACCATTTAATCGTCTTAAAAGAGATCTGTGCTGGCGCCTTCTGACCTCTTGAGTGTTTACCCTCAAGCGTTGCTGCGTATCTAGCAACCAGGCATCTCTTTTTCTTACCTTCCTTGCCTCTCTCCTTTGTTGGATCATGTATTTCCATATTTCATATTTTTCTCTTTCTTGGTGTACTTCCTCTTTGGAAGAAACCATCTTTTGGAAACTTCGGGAAAGAAGGAGATAAATTGTTTTTGAACCTTTACACATTGGTCATTGCCATTTACTCTGCCCTGATCTTGATTTGTTGTTGGGAATGCTGTTGGTTTCCTTCAGAATATGAAGACACTGTAATGTCACCATTTTTGTGTGCATATGTGTGTGTGGATTGTGTGGAGATAGAGTGTGCGTGTGTGTTCAGATGACCTGAGATGTGCATGTGGAGGCCAGAGGAGAATAGGAGATGTCCTCATCTATCTCTCATCAAGTATTTCCTTGAGACAGTTTCTCTCTGAAGCTGGATCTGCAGTTTTCATGAGCTCCGATGATTCTCTGGTCTCTGCTCCCCACAGAACTGGTGTTACAGACACTCTGCTCTTTATGTGGGTATTGGGGAATACAAACTCAGACACTCTTGGGTCCTCTCAGGCCCTCATGCTTGCAAAGCAAGCACTCTTATTCACTGAGACATCTCCCTAGCTGTGCAACATCTCCTTTTAGTCTCTAACACACAAAGAGAGAGAGAGCTGGGGATGTACCTCAGTTGATAAAGAGTGCTTGCCTAGCTTGCATAAGGTCCTGGATGTGAGCCTCAGCACTGCATAAAATAAAACCAAGCATGATGGTGCACATCTATAACCTTAGCACTTGAGAGGTGGATTTAGATAATTAGAAGTTTAAGGTCATCCTTGACTACATAGCAAGTGAAAACCTATCTCAAGAAAAGAAAGATGGACTGGAGAGATGGCTCAGCTGTTAAGGCACTTGCCTGCAAAGCATAATGGACCTGGATTTAATTCCCTAGTACCCACATAAAGCCAGATGCACAAAGTGACGCTGTATCTTGATTTCATTTGCAGTGATTGAAGGCCCTGGCATGCCCATTCTTTCTGTCTGTCTCTTCTCTATCTCTGCTTATAAATTATAAATAAATAAATAAATAAATAAATAAATAAATAAATAAATAAATAGAGGCTAGGGAGATGGATTAACAGAGGTGCTTGATTGCAAAGCCTGTTAATTCAGGTTTGATTTTCCAGCATCCATGTAAAGCCAGATGCAAAAAAAATGACACAAGGGCTGTAGAGATGGCTTAGTGGCTAAGGCACTTGCCTGCAAAGCCTAAGAACCCATGTTTGACTCTCCAGATTCCACGTAAGCCAAATGCACAAGGTGATGCATGCACAAGGTCACACATGTGCACAAGTCTGGAGTTAGATTGCAGTGGTTACAGTCCCTGGCATGTCAATTCTCTCTCACACAAAAAAAAAAAAAAAAAAAGTGAGCCAGGCGTGGTGGCGCACGCCTTTAATCCCAGCACCCGGGAGGTAGAGGTAGGAGGATCGCCGAGAGTTCAAGGCCACCCTGAGACTACATAGTTAATTCCAGGTCAGCCTGGACCAGAGTGAGACCCTACCTGGCAAAACAACAACAACAAAAAAGTGACAACCAGATGCGTGGGCCAGCGTGGTAGTACACGCCTTTAATCCCAGCACTGGAGGTAGAGGTAGGAGGATTGTCATGAGCTTCAGGCCACTCTGAGAATACAGAATGAATTCCAAGTCAGCCTGGGCTTGAGTGAGACCCTACCTCAGAAAAACAAAAAAGAAGAAGAAGAAGGAGGAGGAGGAGGAGCAGCAGCAGCAGCTGGGTGTGGTGGCGCAAGCCTTTAATACCAGCACTTGGGAGGCAGAGGTAAGAGGATGGCCAAGAGTTCAAGGACAGCCTGAGACTACATAGTGAGATCAGTCTGGGCTACAGTGAGACATTATCTCAAAAAAAAAAAAAAAAAAAAAAAACGCACACACAAAAAAAAATGAGGCCAGTCTTGGTAGTGCACGCCTTTAATCCCAGCACTCTGGAGGAAGAGGTAGGAAGATTGCTGTGAGTCGGAGGCCACCCTCAGACTACATAGTGAATTCCAGGTCAGCCTGAGCTAGAGTTAGACCCTGCCTTGAAAAGCAAAAAAAAAAAAAAAAAAAAAAAAAAGGGGGTGCTGGAGAGATGGCTTAGCAATTAAGGCATTTGCCTGCAAAGCCAAAGGACCTTGGTTCAATTCCCCAGGACCCATGTAAGCCAGATGCACAAGGTTGCACATGTGTCTGGAGTTTGTTTGCAGTAGTTGGAGGCTCTGGCATACCCATTCTCTCTCTCTCTCTCTCCTTTCTCTCTCACGCTTTCTAAATAAATAAATAATTTTAAAATAGAATATTTAAAAAACAACAAAAGATTTATTTTTATTTATTTATTATTTATTTATTAGAGAGAGAGAAAGAGGCTGAGAGAGAAAGAGACAATGGGTGCACCCGAGCCTCCAGCCACTGCAAACAAACTCCAGATGCATGCACCCTCTTGTGCACCTGGCTTACGTGGGCTCTGGAGAATCAAACCAGAGTCCTTTGGCTTTGCAGGCAAATACCTTAACCACTAAGCCATCTCTCCAGCCCCCATTTTTTTTAGTGCAGGATCTTACCTAGCTCAGGTGACCTGGAACTTACTCTGAAGCCCAGACTAGCCTCAAACTCAGGGTGATCCCAGGCTGCTAAGTGTTGTGGCATGAGCCACAATCTTGTTTTTTAATGTAAATCTATACTGGTAGCATACTGCATTTGTTTTAGATAACAGGGCTCTGTACAAAGCTTTGCTTGGAAAAGGGGAGTTGGCTGCATTACAAATAATTGTCTGGCCGGGCGTGGTGGCACACGCCTTTAATCCCAGCACTTGGGAGGCAGAGGTAGGAGGATCACCGTGACTTCAAGGCCATCCTGAGACTACATAGTTAATTCCAGGTCAGCCTGGGCCAGAGTGAGACCCTACCTTGCAAAACCAAAAAAAAAAAAAAAAAATTTGTCTGAGCCGGGTGTGGTGGCCCACGTCTTTAATCCCAGCAGAGTAGGAGGATCACCAAGAGTTCAAAGCCACCCTGAGACTACATAGTGAATTCCAGGTCAGCCTGAGCTAGAGTGAGACCATACTTCAGAAAACAAATAATAATAATTAATAATTAATAATAACTGTCTGTAAGCATCTCTCCTAGGTTAGAGATCACCTGAGTGTGCCTTTGAACTGTGGTGCAGATGGCCAGGGGAGAGAGCTTCAGAAGGACAAATGTCTGGAAGAGTGAGCATCCTAGTATGAAGATCTGTCTCCTTATACCATCCTTATACCTTTCTAACATCTAGTTCCTTGCACTGTCTGCCCACAATCCCTCCATTGTCTGGAGTATTACAATGTTACAAAACATTGGAGACAGAGAGAGAGAGTGTGTGTGTGTCTGTGATATGGTGTGTGCCATGTGTGGTGTATGCATGTGTGTGTGCAGATGTGCATACCCCATGTGAACTCCTGTGGAGACCAGGGGAGAACACTGAGTATCCTTTTATGGCTTATCTGTGTGTTTCTTGGGACAGTCTTTCCTTTAACCTGAGGCTGTTTTCTGTCAGCAAGCCTCAGTAATTCACCCATCTTTGCCTCATGTGGACTGGGGTCACAGATGCACATGGCCACATTCAGCCTTTTCATGAGTTCTGGGGGTTAAACTTGGCAGCCTCCTGTGTGAGAGGCTCTCATACTCAAGCAGCAAGTGCTCTTAACCATTGCGTCATCTCCCCAGCTCAAAACATTGCTTTTTTAAAAACATATATATTGTGGCTACATAGATGACTTAGCAGTTAAGGTGCTTGCATGCAAAGCCTAAGAACCCATGTTCAACTCCCTAGATCCCACGTAAGCCAGACAGACGTACAAGATGATGCATGTGCAAGGTCACACATGTGCACAAGTTGGCACACATGTCTGGAGTTCGAGTACAGTGGCTGGATGCCCTGGCACACCAATCTTTCTCTCTCTGTCTCTCTTGCTCTCACTCTCTCTCATAAAAAAGGCCAGTCTGTCACATACTTGGGCTACAAGGTCACTGAGAAATCCTGCTGGATCTGAGCTGAAAGCTTCCTCTATGTGGACCAGCTGATAGAAAACTGGAAAAAGCTACACTGCATGCAGTTCAATGGGAGAGAAATCACCAGTGAAAACACTCAACAGTGGACACTGCAAGCTCTAAATTTGGCCAGCCAGGCCAAATGAGCCAACTGGTGTAATAGTGGCGTGTCTACTCTTGAGGTAACCAACTGCTCCATAATTGGACTGAAGGCCCTCTCTACGGGAGGGAATACATACCTGGTACTGAAAAACCTAAGCAAAAGTCTATGGTAAGTGAGGTCATGAGCCTTAGGGATATAAAGCCTGCTCTTGTCTGACTAAATGTATATATTATTCCCACCAAGCTGCCCTGAAAGTACTACACTTAATGTTCATATTCACATATTAATGCTACTCTCACTTCTGGTTAGAGAAGCTTCTCTTTTCAGATGGCGATGACCACTGGGATGACCCAAAAGGCAACATAGTGCTGAGAAAAAGGGATGGAGGAGTACCCAGCACTGAAACACCTCTGTCACACCCTCCAAGGCTCAGGGACCATTGCGGAAGAGGGGGCGTATAGAATGGAAGAGCCAAAGGAAGGGTATGACTTCTTACAATGCAACTGCCCAGACAGAAATTGGCCTCGATATCCATGACCTTGCAGTGCCTAGCAATACCTCCGCAAAACCCTCAAAATAGAAGAAAAAGATGACATAAAATTAAAAGAAAGACTAATGGAGAGAGGGAGGGAATATAATGGAGATTGGAGTTCTAAAGTGGAATGGGGGAGGGGAGGGAAATATCAGGTGGTTTTTTTGTATGTAAGTATAGAAGTTGTCAATAAAAAATAATAATTTTTAAAAAATAAGCTGGGCGTGGTGGCGCATGCCTTTAATCCCAGCACTTGGGAGGCAGAGGTAGGAGGATCGCCATGAGTTCAAGGCCACCCTGAGACTACATAGTTAATTCCAGGTCAGCCTGGGCCAGAGTGAGACCCTACCTCACAAACCCAAAAATAAAAATAAAATAAATAAGCCAAGCATGGTGGCGCACGCCTTTAATCCCAGCACTCGGGAGGTAGAGGTAGGAGGATCGCTGAGAGTTCGAGGCCACCCTGAGACTACATAGTTAATTCCAGGTCAGCCTGGACCAGAGTAAGACCCTACCTTGCAAAACCAAAAATAAATAAATTAATTAATTAAATAAATTAAATAAAAAAAATAGTGGCATGTCTGTTATGGGGGAAACCAACCACTCTCTAATTGGACTGGAGGCCCGCTCCATGGGAGGAAATACATAACTGATACTGAAAACTAAAACAGGTAGTCATGAGCCCTAGAGATGTAATGTCTGCTGCTGTCTGGCTAAATGTATATACTATGCTCACCAAACTGCCCAATAAGCATTTCTTTTAATGTCCATACCAATATATTAATGCTACTCTCACTTTTGGTTAGAGAAGCTTCTCTTTTCAGATAGTAGTGACCTTGGGATGACTCAGAAGGCATCATGGTGCTGAGAAGAAGGGACAGAGGAGTGCTCAGCATTGAAACATGTCAAACCTACCTTCCAAGGCTCAGGGTCGATGGCAGAAAGAATGTAAGAGCCAAAGGAAGGGTAGGACTCCTTACAACGTGCTCCTCCAGACACAAAATGGCCTGGATATCCATGACCTTGCAGTGCCTGAAACTACCTACACAAGACCATCATAACAGGAGGAAAAGATCATGACATCAAAATAAGAGAGAGACTGATTGAGAGGGGGTGGGGATATGATGGGGATTGAAGTTTCAAAGGGGAAGGTGTGGGAAGGGAGGGAAGTACCATGGGATATTGTCTACAATTAAAGAAGTTGTCAATAAAAAAAATAAAAATAAATTTTAAAAAGGCCAGTCTGGGGGTTGGAGAGATGGCTGAGTGGTTAAGGTATTTGCCTACAAAGCCAAAGGAGCCCAGCTCGACTCTCCAGGACCCACGTAAGCCAGATGCACGAGGGGGTGCTTGCCATTTTCAGTGGCTAGAGGCCCTGGTGTGCCCATTCTCTCTCTCTCAAAAATAAATAAATAAATTATATATATATTTAAAGGCCAGCTGTTGGGCTTGACTCAAAAAAAAAAACCACCAACATATATTTATTCATTTATTTATTTATTTACATGTGGGGGAGGTGCATCAGGGTCTCTTGATACTGCAAATGAACATCAGACCCGTGCAACTTTTTTTTTTTCAAGATAGTGTTTCACTGTAGCTCGGGCTGACCTGGGATTCACTGTGTAGTCTCAGGCTGGCCTTGCACTCATGGCAATCCTTCTAACTCTTCCTCTGTCCTGAATGCTGGGATTAAAGGCATGTGCCACCATGCCTGGCTCTGTGCAACTTTTTGTTGTTGTTGTTGTTGTTTTGGTTTTTTTGGTTTTTGTTGAGGTAGGGTCTCACTCTGGTCCAGGCTGACCTGGAATTAACTATGTACTCTCAGGGTGGCCTCAAACTCACGGTGATCCTCCTACCTCTGCCTCCTGAGTGCTAGGATTAAAGGCGTGCGCCACCACGCCCAGCGATCTGTGCAACTTTTTTGCACCTGGCTTTTCATGGGCACTGAAGTTGAACCAAGCTGGCAGGCTTTGCAAGCAAGCACTTTTAACCATTGAGCCATGACCAAACCCCAAACGCTGCTTTTTTGTGTGCATGTGCACATGAGTGTGTGGGGAAGGGTATATTCATGTGTATGTGCCCATGTGGTGTTCCATGTACTCAACCTGCAATGACTAGAAGGGAACATCAGGTGTCCTATTCCATTGCTCTTGCACCCATTCTTTTTTTTATAACTATATTTTATTTATTTATTTGAGAGAGAGAAACAGAAAGAGGGAGAGAATGGGCACGCCAGGGCCTCTAGCCATTGCAAACGAACTCGAGACACATGCACCCCCTTGTGTTTACATGGTTCCTGGAGAATCAAAATGGGATCCTTTGGCTTTGCAGGCAATGCCTTAATCACTACGCCTTTTCTTTTTTAATTATTTTATTTTACTTTTTTTGTTTTTTTGAGGTAGGGTCTCTCTCTAGCCCAGGCTGACCTGGAATTCACTACGTAGTCTCAGGCTGGCCTTGAACTCACAGCAATCCTCCTACCTCTGCCTCCTGAGAACTGGGATTAAAGAAAGGCATGTGCCATCATGCCCGGCTAGTTGTTGTTGTTGAGGTAGAGTCTCTACTCCAGGCTGACCTGGAATTCACTATGTAGTCAGTCTCAGGCTGGCCTCAAACTCATGGCAGTCCTCTACCTCTGCCTTTCAAGTGCTAGGATTAAAGGTGTGCACCAGGAGGTATGGGGATGAGGATGGGGGAAAACTGTATGCATCACCACACCTGGCTAGTTGTGTTTATCTTTTTTTAAAGCTATTTTAAAATTTATTTATTTGAGAGAGAGAAGAGGGAGAGAGAGAAAATGGGAATGCCAAGTTCTTCAGCTGCTGCAAATGAACTCCAGATGCATGCAACACTTTGTGTATCTGACTTTACATAGGTCCTAAGGAACAGAACCTGGGTCCTTTGGCTTTGCAGGCAAATGCATTAACTGCTAAGCCATCTCTCCAGCCCCTAGTTTTTTTTTTTTTTTCTAAATATGGAATGCTTCACGAATTTGTGTGTTATCCTTGCACAGGGGCCATGCTAATCTTCTCTGTATTGTTCCAATTTAGTAGATGTGCTGCTGAAGAGAGCACCCTAGTTGTTCTTTGAGGCAGAGTCTCACTCTATAGCCCAGGTTGACCTAGGAATCACTATATAACCCAGGCTGGCCTCTAATTCATGATGAGGTCACAGGCATGAGCTACCATGTATGTCCAATTCATTCTTTTTTTTATTTTATTTTTATTTATTTGAAAGAGAAAGAGGCAGATGCAGAGACAGTGGGTGTAGCAGGACCTCTAGCCACTGCAAACAAACTCCAAACACATGCATCACCTTTGCATCTGGCTTTACGTGGGTCCTGGGTCCTTTGGCTTTGCAGGGAAGCACCTTAACCACTAAGCCATCTCTCCAGCCCCAATTCATTCTTTTTAAATGTGATTAGCATATCTCATTGCATGGACACATTGCAGTTTGTTTATACATTCACCAGTTGATGGATTATTGGGTTCAGGTTGTTTGAAGTTTGGACTATTATATTTTTATTTTATTTATTTAAGAGAGAGAGAAAGAGGCAGAGAGAAAGAGAGAATGGGTACGTCAGGGCCTCTAGCCACTGCAGACAAACTCCAGACACATGTGCCCCCTTGTGCATCTGGCTTACATGGGTCCTTAGGTTTTGCAGGTGAACGCCTTAACCGCTAAGCCATTTCTCCAGCCCTGAACTATTATAAATAGAGCCACTTATGAACATTTGTCTGTAGATCTTAACTTTTTTTTTCCAAGGTAGGGTCTCACTCTGGCCTAGGTTGACTTGGAATTCACTATGTAGTCTCAGGGTAGCCTCAAACTCATGGCGATCCTCCTACCTTTGCCTCCCAAGTGCTGGGATTAAAGGTGTGCACCACCACACCCGGCTTGTAGATCTTAACTTTAAAAAATTTATTTATTTGAGAGATAAAGAAGCAGAGAAAGAGAAAAAGAAAGAATGGGTGCAACAGGGCCTCCAGTCATTGCAAACTCCAGAAGGATGTGCTATATTGAGCATCTGGTTTATATGCATACTGGGGAATGGAACCTGGATCCTTAAGCTTCATAGGCAAGTGCCTTAACCACTAAGCCATCTTTCTGGCCCTGTCTGTAGATCTTTTTGCTTTCATTTCTCTCGGGTAAATACTTAGGAATGGAAATGCTGGGCTGAGTAATAGTAACGTACTTTTTAAAAAAATGCCAGCCTAGGGAGATGACTCAGTAAATAAAGTACTTGCTGTGCAAATGTGAGTATCTGAGTTTGTGGTTGTTTTTTTTTCAAAGTAGCACAGACTGACCTGGAACTCACTCTATAGTCCAGGCTGGCCTTGAACTCACAACAATCCTTCTACCTCTGCCTCCCAAGTGCTGGGATTAAAGGCATGAGTCACCATGCCCAGCAGAGTATCTGAGTTTGGATCTCCCAAATTCACATAAAGTTGGGTGTTCTAGTGTGAATATCTGTAATTCCAGCATACCTATGGTGAGAAATAGGAGAATCCCTTCAAAAATTTGTGGATTAAAGCCGGGCGTGGTGGCACACGCCTTTAATCCCAGCACTCGGGAGGCAGAGGTAGGAGGATCGCCGTGAGTTCAAGGCCACCCTGAGACTACATAGTGAATTCCAGGTCAGCCTGGGCCGGAGTGAGACCCTACCTCGAAAAACCAAAAAAAAAAAAAAAATTTGTGGATTACTTGCTGGGCATGGTGGCACATGCCTTTAATCCCAGCACTCGGGAGGCAGAGGTAGGAGGATAACCATGAGTTTGAGGCCACCCTGAGACTACAACATGAATTCCAGGTCAGCCTGAACCAGAGTGAGACCCTACCTCAAAAAACAAAACAAACAAAAAAAAAAAAAAATGTGGATTACATACTTGGGCTGCAAGGTCACTGAGAAATCCTGCTAGAGCTGAGCTGAAAACCTCCTCCGTGTAGACCAGCTGAAACAGAAAGCTGGAAAAAACTATGCTGAGTGTAGTTCCATGGGAGAGAGAGAAATCACTAGTGGAGATAAACAACAGTGGACACTGCAAGCCTTAAATTTGGCAAGCCAGGCCAAATGAGCCAACAGGTGCAATAGTGGCATGTCTATTATGGGGGAAACCAACTGCTCTCTAATTGGACTGCAGGCCCACTCTGCGGGATGGAATATATGCTTGATACTGAAAACCTATGATGAGGGAAGTCATAAGTCCTACGGGTATAATCTCTGCTGGTGTCTAGCAATATATATATATTATGCTCACCAAACTGCCCAGTAAGCACTTCTCTAATGTTTATATCCATATATTAATGTTACTCTCACTTTTGGTTAGAGAAGCTTCCCTTTTCAGATGGCAGTGATCTTGGGATGACTCAGAAGGCACCATGGTGCTGAGAGGTGACAGAGGAGTGCTCAGCCCTGAAACATCTCTATCACACCTTCCAAGGCTCAGGGTCCATTGTGAAGAGGTGGCAGAAAGAATGTGAGAACCAAAGGAAGGGTAGGACTCCTTACAACGCGTTCCTCCAGACACAAAATGGCCTGGATATCCATAGCCTCACGGTGCCTGAAACTACCTACACAAAACCATTATAATAGGAGAAAAAGATGACATGAACATAAAAGACAGACAAATTGAGAGGGGGAGGGGATATGATGGAGAGTGGAGTTGCAAAGGGAAAGGGGGGAGGGAAGTACCATTGTTTATTGTCTATAATTATGGAAATAGCCAATAAAAATTTTTTTTGAGGTAGTCTCACTCTAGCCCAGGCTGACCTGGAACTCACTATGTAGTCTCAGGGTGGCCTTGAACTCATGGCGATCCTCCTACCTCTGCCTCTCGAGCGCTGGGATTAAAGGTGTGTGCCACCATGCCTAGCAATAAAATTTTTTTTAAAAGCCTGGTATGGTGGTGCATGCCTTTAAATCCCAGCCCTCAGGAGGCAGAGGTAGGAGGATCGCCATGAGTTCAAGGCCACCCTGAGATTGCAGAGTGAATTCCAGTCAGCTTGGGCTAGAGTGAGACCCTACCTTGAAAAACAAAACCAAAAAAAAGTTTTTATTTTTATTTTATTTTATTTTATTTTATTTTTTCTAAGTAGGATCTTGCTCTAGTTCAGGCTGACCTGGAATTCACTATGTAGTCTCAGGGTGGCCTCAAACTCAAGGCAATCCTCCTACCTCTGCCTTCCCAGTGCTGGGATTAAAGACGTGCGCCACCATGCCCATCTTAAAAAAATGTTTTTAAAGTGTGGATTAACTAGCCTGGCAAATGCAGCGTAAAGAACAAGAGACCCTGCCTCACACAAAGTGGAAGGCAAGGACCAACACTGAAGGTTAACTTTGATCTCTACATGTGGCATGTTCACATCTACTCACCACACATCATACACATTCCAGAAAATCAACAAACCTGCCAAATTGTTTTCCCAAGTGGTGGTATTATTTTACATTCCTACCAGCAATATATGAATGCTTCACTTTCCCAGCATCCTCCTTCACACTTCTTACCATCTGATTCATTCTTAGGAGAGTTGGTATCTTGTGGTATCAGCTTGCATTTCTCTAATGCACTCACTAATTATGCTGTATTTACAATTTGTTTATCTTTTTTAGTGACATGGTGTTGTCTGTTTGAATATTTTTTTTGAGGCAAGCCCAACAGACTGTCCTTTTTTTAATGTGAGAGAGCAAGCAAGAGAGAGAGAAAATTGGCATGCCAGGGCCTCCAGTCACTATAAATGAACTCCAGGTGCATGCACCACCTAATGTGCATGCGTGACTGCACGCTTGTGTCACCTTTTGTGTCTGGCTTATGTGGGACCTGGAGAGTCGAACATCAGTCCTTAGGCTTTCTAGAGAAGTGCCTTAACAGCTAAGCCATCTCTACAGCCCAATTTTAATTTTTGTTTTTGTTTTTTCAAGATAGGGTCTTACTCTAGCCCAGGCTGACCTGGAACTCACTCTGTAGTCACAGGCTGACCTCAGATTCACAGTGACCCTCCTATCTCTGCCTCCCGAGTGCTGGGATTAAAGGCATGTACCACCACACCCAGCCCTTTATTTTAATTTTTTGAGACAAGGTCTCACATAGTTCATCTTGGAATTGGCTATGCATCCAAGGATGTCCTTGAACTCCTGATTCTCTTTTCTCTACCTCTCAAGTACTAGGAGTATGGGCATGGGCCACTATACCTGGCAAACTGTCTTTGTAGTTTAAAGTTTCATGTAAACAGCATATGGTTGGGTCTTGGAGTTTTTTTTTCTTAATATTTTATTTTTATTTATTTGAGAGAGAAACAGACAGAAAGAAAGAGAATGGGTGCGCCAGGGCCTCTAGCCACTGCAAATGAACTCCAGATGCATGTGCCACCATGTGCATCTGGCTTAGATGGAACTTGGAGAATCGAAACTGGGTCCTTAGGCTTCGCAGGCATGCACCTTAACTGCTAAGCCATCTCTCCAGCCCCTCCTGGACTTTTTTAATTGAACTATATAATCTATGTATTTTTTAATTAGCTTGTCTATCTCATTGACATGTAATCTAATTATTAGTAATTATTAAAAGAAATAGGGAGTTGGCGAGATGGCCTATTTGATAAAGCACTGCCATAAAAAACAACAAAACTGAAAACCAAAAGAGACCACGTCTCAAAGGTGGAAGAAGAGGATGGGCTCCATGAATTGTCATCTGATCTGTACACACATGCCACAGCTTGTGCATGCCCATCCACATGCTTGCACACAAAATAAGGTGGAGTGCGATTGAGGAAGCATCTGGCATCGACCTCTGTCCTCCATGTGCATTCACATACACACACAAATACATCCACATGCATATGAACATGCACACACATACCAAAAAAAAAAAATCAAAAAGAAAAAGAAACTAGAGTGGGAAGAAAGGGGAAAAACAGAATCCAGATAAGAAATCAAGAAATCAGGCTGGAGAGATGGCTTAGCAGTTAAGGCATTTGCCTGCAAAGCCAAAGGGCCCACGTTTGATTTCCCATGACCCACATAAGCCAGACACACAAGGTGGTGCATGAATCTGGAATTTATTTGCAGTGGCTAGAGGCCCTGGCATGCCCATTCTCTCCCTCTCTCTCTCTCTCTCTCTCTCTCTCTCTCTCTCTCTCTCTGCCTTTTTCTCTCTCAAATAAATAAAAGTAAAACAAATTTTTAAGAAAATCAAGAAATCAAGCTGGGTTTGCTGGTGCATGCCTTTAATCCTAGGACTCTGGAGGCAGAGGTAGCCAGCCTGAGACTACATAGTGAGTTCCAGATCAGCCTGGGCTAGAGTGAAACACTAACTCAAAAAAAAAAAAAAAAATCAAGAAATCAGGTCAGTCCTAACTCTGAAGCTCTGTAGTAACTAGGTAAAGCTCATTGCCCCTCTGAGCTTTAGCTGGCTTCTATATGTTAGTGAAGAGTTGCAGCTGATGTGTGGCATGCACAAAGCTCTGGGTTTGACTTTCACAACCACAACCGAGAGAGACTAAAAATTTTTGCTGCTGCCGGGCGTGGTGGCGCACGCCTTTAATCCCAGCACTCGGGAGGCAGAGGTAGGAGGATCGCAGAGAGTTCGAGGCCACCCTGAGACTACATAGTTAATTCCAGGTCAGCCTGGACCACAGTGAGACCCTACCTCGAAAAACCAAAAAAAAAAAAATTTTTTTTTTTTGCTGCTGTTTTTCTTTTCAAATTATATTGTATTTAGTCTCACTCTAGCTCAGGCTGACCTGGAATTCACTATGTAGTCTCAGGGTGGCCTCGAACTCAGTGATCCTCCTACCTTTGCCTTCTGAGTGCTGGGATTAAATGCATGCACCCACCATGCCCGGCTTTAATTGTATTTTACTTTGAGACAGAGAAAGAGAGAGGAAGTGGCAGAGAGAGAATGGGCATGCCAGAGCCTTTTCAGCAGCTGTGAATGAACTCCAGATACGTGCGCCCCCTTGTGTGCATGTGCGACATTATGCGCTTGTGTCACTTTTGCATCTGGCTAAATGTGGGACCTGGAGATTTTTTTTTTTTTTATTTAATTGAGAGCAACAGACAGAGAGAGAAAGAGTCAGAGAGAGAGAGAAAGAGAGAATGGGCACATCAGGGCCTCCAGCCACTGCAAACGAACTCCAGACACATGCACCACCTTATGCATCTGGCTTACGTGGGTCGTGGGGAATGGAGCCTTGAACCGGGGTCCTTAAGCTTCATAGGCAAGTGCTTAACTGCTAAGCCATCTCTCCAGCCTGGGACCTGGAGATTTGAACAAAAGCATTCTTAGGCTTAGCAGGCAGGTGCCTTAACTGCTAAGCCATCTATCCAGCCCTCTGATTTATTTATTTTATTATTATTATTATTATTATTATTGGTTTTTCAATGTAGGGTTTCACTGTAGCCCAGGCTGACCTGGAATTCACTATGTAATCTTAGGGTGGCCTTGAACTCTTGGTGATCCTCCTACCTCTGCCTCCCGAGTGCTGGGATTAAAGGTGTGTGCCACCACACCCGGCTCTGATATTTTTCTTTTGAGATAGGATCTCACTCTAGCCCAGGCTGACCTGGAGCTCACCACACCTGGCTTATTTATTTTTTAAAAAAATATATTTTATATACTTACTTCAGAGAGAGAGAAAGAGGTAGAGAGAGAGAGTGTGAGAGAGAGAATGGACATGCCAGGGCCTCCAGCCACTACAAACGAACTCCAGATGCATTGCACCTCCTTGTACATCTGGCTTACCTGGGTCCTGGGGAATCGAACTGGGGTCCTTTGGCTTTGCAGGCAAATGCCTAAACCACTAAGCCATCTTCTTCAGCCCTTATTTTTTGGTTTTTCGAAGTAAGGTCTTGCTCTAGCCCAGGCTGACCTGGAATTCACTATGTAGTCTCAGGCCTGGCTATATTTATGTTTTAATAAAATATTTTTAGCCAAGCGTGGTGACACACACCTTTAATCCCAGTACTTGGGAGGCATAAGTAGGAGGATTGCTGTGAGTTTGAGGCCAGCCTGAGACTGCATAATGAATTCCAGGTCAGCCTTGGCTAGAGTAAGACTACCTCAGAAAAAAAAAATTAAATTAAATAGGGCTAGAGAGATGACTTAGCAATTAAGGTGCTTGCCTGCAAAGCCTAAGGACCCAGGTTTAATTCCCCAGTACCCATGTAAGCCATATACATAAGGTGGCACATGCTTCTGGAGTTTTTCAGTGGCTAGAGACCCTGGTATGCCCATTCTCTCCCTCTCTCTTTCTCTCTATCTGCCTCTCTCTCTTGTTCAAATAAATAAATGAAATAATTAAAAACAAAATAAAATAGGGGTTAGAGAGATGGCTCAGTGGTTAAAGCACTTGCCTGAAAAGCCTAATGACCTGGGGTTGATTCCTCAGTACCCATGTAAAGATAGGTGCACAAAGTGGCACTTTTGTCTGGAGTTTGTTCACAGGGGCTGGAGACCCTGGCATGCCCATTCTCTGTTTGACACTCTATTCTCTATCTCTCTCTGCTTGCAAATAAATAAATAAATGATATAAAAAATAAATAAATTCAAGTAAAGGAAATAACTGGTAAATTATAAGATGTTGTGAAATCATAAAGGATGAAAGGAGCATCTAGGCAGGACAAGTGTATAATAGACATGTAGCCAGTAGCCATGGTGTGAGTGCCTCAGTGACAAACTAGGACTCACTCATTTCTGTACTGCCGTGACTTAACCCCATGACTTAACGGGACACCCGGAATGTTACCAAGGCTAAGTGTTTGTTGAATGAAGGAGCCAGTGGAAGAATTATCTCTGTTTTTTAATTTTTAAAACTTTATTTATTTGCATATGCATGTGTGAGTGCATGTATAGGTGCACCAGGATCTCTTGCTGCTGCAAACAAATACCTGATTGGTTTTACATGGGTGGCTGCGGAATTGAACCTCAGGCCAGGAGGCTTTGACAGCAAGTGCCTTTAACTGCTAAGCCCAGCCTCTGAGTATTAACTTTGAATAAATGAATGAATAATACTATGAGAAGACAGATGAGTGTCAGGTCACAAATTCAAAGTAGAGATGGCACTGCTGAGGACTGAACTTACATTTAATTTCATATGCATCAAACAGTAATATATTTAGTAGCAAAGAGGAATAATTTTCAGGTATTCACTTACATTGGCATATCCATTCATTCAAAAAAGTGTGCTAGTCAGCTTTCTGTAGCTATAAGAAAATACCTAGGGCCAGGCATGGTGGCGCACGCCTTTAATCCCAGCACTCGGGAGGCAGAGGTAGGAGGATCCCCGTGAGTTCAAGGCCACCCTGAGACTACATAGTTAATTCCAGGTCAGCCTGGGCCAGTGTGAGACCCTACCTTGAAAAACCAAAAAAAAAAAAAAAAAATACCTAGGGCTGGGCATGGTGGCATGTGCCTTTCATCCCAGCACTCAGGAGGTAGAAGTAGGAGGATCACTGTGAGTTTGAAGCCAGTCTGAGACTACATAGTGAATTCCAGGTCAGCAAGACCCTACCTCAACCCCGCCCCCCCCAAAAAAAAAGTTCCTGAGGGGGGGACTTGAGAGAAGGAAGGAAGGATTGTAGGAGGGGATTATGATCATGATATACTGTCTATATGTTGGAGGTTGTTAATAAAAAGGGTTTTTTTTTTTTTTTGGTTTTTTGAGGTAGGGTCTCACTCTGGTCCAGGCTGACCTGGAATTAACTATGTAGTCTCAGGGTGGCCTCGAACTCTCAGCAATCCTCCTACCTCTGCCTCCCGAGTGCTGGGATTAAAGGCATGCGCCACCACACCCGGCAAAAGGTTTTTTTTTTTTAAATAAAAAAGGGGGGGCTGGAGAGATGGCTTAGTGGTTAAGGCATTTGCCTGCAAAGCCAAAGGACCTCGGTTCGATTCCCCAGGACCCACATAAACCAGATGCACAAAGTGGTGCATGCGTCTGGAGTTCATTTGCAGTGGCTGGAGGCCCTGGCACGCCCATTCTCTCGCTCTCTCTCTCTCTCTCTCTCTCTCTCTCTCTCTGTGCCTCTTTCTCTCTCATGCTCTCTCAAATAAATAAATTTTTAAAAAATTTAAAAAAAAAAAGGGCTGGAGAAGCCGGGCCTGGTGGTGCACGCCTTTAACCCCAGCACTTGGGAGGCAGAGGTAGGAGGATTGCCATGAGTTCAAGGACACCCTGAGACTACATAGTGAATTCCAGGTCAGCCTGAGCTAGAGTGAGACCCTACCTGGAAAACCAAAAAAAAGGGGGGGCTGGAGAGATGGCTTAGTGGTTAAGGTGCTTGCTTGCAAAGCCAAAGACCCAGGTTCAATTCCCAAGACCCACATAAGCCGGATGCACAAGGTGGCACATGCATCTGGAGTTTGTTTGCAGTGGATGGATGCCCTGGCATGTCCATTCTCTCTCTTCCTACTCCTTCTCTGCCTCTTTCTCTCTCTCAAATAAATAAACAAAAACAAAACTTTTTTTTTTAAAAGTTAAAAAACAGCCAGGCGTGATGCCACACACCTTTAGTCCCAGCACTTCTGAGGCAGAGGTAGGAGAATCACTATGAGTTTGAGGCTACCCTGAGAATACAGTGAATTCCAGATCAGCCTGGGCTAGAGTGAAACCCTACCTCAAAAAACAAACAAAAAAGTTAAAAAACATAAAATATCTGAAATGAGGGCTGGAGAGATGGTTTAGCGGTTAAGGTGCCTGTCTCCTGAGCCTAAGAACGCTGGTTCCAATCTCCAGCGGTTCCAATCTCCAGGTCCCACGTTTAGCCAGATGCAAAGGGGCGCAATGCCGCACTTGACCACAAGGGGGCTCACGCATCTGGATTTCATTCTCAGCAGCTGAGAGGCTGCTGGCACGCCCATCTCTATCTGTCTTCCTCTCCCTCTCTCTGTGTCTCTCTCCCCCACCCCCCAAAAATATATATGTGGGTCTCATTCCGTTCCAGTTCCCGGGGGTCACTGGCCACCGATGTCCAGGGCGAGGGAGAGAGGAGTTGGAAAGGGGAGCAGCAGGTGAGTGCGACGCGAACATACGAACACATGACTGGGCAATGAGCACCCGGGAGACCGTCTGATGGACAGTACTCATTTATTCAAAGGGGGGGTGGGTTTATAAACACTTGGGGGAGGTTGAGATGGCACGTACAGACTATATGGCAATCGGATGCATAGTTTATGGGCTGTTATCTAGATAGAGGAAGGACTATTAACTTCAAAGCTATGGGGGAAGGATAAGGGAAGGTAGGGGGAAGGGAGGAAGAGGAGATTAACAGGAGGCTGTGGGGGGTGAGAAGGCTACGTGACTTTAGCCACATGAGGGTCTCTTGGGCAGCTAGCCACAGGTCAGGAACTGTGGGGGGCAAAGGCTGACTTATGGAATGGTCAGAGCCTTTTGGGGTCTGAGGGGAGTGCCTCGCCAGTTCTGCCCACTATGGGCGATGATAACTCACTACACCCTACAATATAGGGAAGGCAATTACCGTCTCCAGGGACTCCTGACAGAGGGCCAGCTGCGACCCCGTAGCCCAGGGTCCCTGGCCATGTCCAATAGTTCAGGCCAGCCTCCTCACAGGTCCAGCCTGTTACTAGCAAGGCCCAACATATATATGTATCTGAGATGATAAACTTTTATAGTTTTATAGTTTATTTTGGTTCACATTTTGGAAGTCCCCGTGTGTGATCGAATCACCCCACTGCTCTTGGTAGGAGTTCTAGATGGCCGTGGCAGAGAGTGTGTGGGGAAGCAAAACCATCTACACCATGAGCCAGGGAACACAGAAGAATGAGGAAAGGGCTAGAGTCCCACAGTCCCTTCCCAGGGCACACTGCAATGTCTTCAGGACTCCTTCAGGGCCCTACCTCCCAAAGGTTTCACAATAACCGAAAAAATAAAAATACCACCCCACTGAGGAGCAAACTTTTCACATATAGACTTTAACTAAACTCTAAACTCTAGCAGAAAGTAATTTTTCCTAATTGCTTTTTCCTATTTTTAGCCATTAATGTTTAGCTTGGGAACCTAACATTGGATGATTTTTAAAAACCAACAGGTCAGGGTAGGGGAGCTGGCCCAGTGGGTAAGAGCATGAGGACCTGAGTGCAATTCCCAGAGCCCATGTCAAAAGCCAGGCCTAGTTACACATGTCTGTAATCCCAATGCCGAGAGGGACAGAGACAGGAGTGTTCCTGGGGTTCCATGGTCAGCCAGTCTAACTGAAAAACAGCAGGCTCCAGGTTCAGTGAATGAATATGTCTCAGGCACAAGAGTGGTAGAGGAAGACAACCAGCATCTTCTGACCTCCAAACATGTGCACACAGGACACACGTATCTCCTCGCACACACGTACCACACACAAAAATAAATAAATAAATAAATAAATAAATAAATAAATAAATAAATAAAAACTTAAAACAGAGCCGGGTGTGGTGGCACATGCCTTTAGTCCCAGCACTCGGGAGGAAGAGGTAAGAGGATCACTGTGAGTTCAAGGTCACCCTGAGACTCTATAGTGAATTCCAGGTCAGCCTGGGCTAGAGTGAGACCCTACCTCAGAAAAAAAAAAAAAAAAAAAACAACTTAAAACAGGGCTGGAGAGATATCTCAGAGGTTAAAATGCTTGCCTACAAAGCCTAACAACCTGGGTTCGATTCCCTAATGTTCACATAAAGCCAGATACACAAAGTGGTGCATCCTAGAGGCCCTGGTGCACCCATTCTTTCGTTCGCTCTCTGTCTCTCTGTCTCTCTGTCTCTCTGTCTCTCTCTCTCTCTCTCTCTCTCTCTCTCTATATATATATATATATATATATATATATATATACACACACACACAAACATGTATATATATATCAAGCTCTCTCTGCTTGCAAATAAATAAATTTAAAAACAAAATTTAAAACAAAAACCCAACAGATCAAGTAAGTACAATTCTAGGTGATGAATACAGCAGGAAGTCTTATCTTTTAATTTTTTTTTTTTTTTTTTTTTTTGAGGTAGTTGTCTTGCTCTAGCTCAGGCTGACCTGGAATTCACTATGTAGTCTCAGGGTGGCCTTGAACTCAGGGGGCTCCTCCTACCTCTGCCTCCCTGAGTGCTGGAATTAAAGGCGTGCACCACCACGCCCAGCTTAATCTTTTAATTCTTGAAATCAAACTGATGATGTCACTGGGAGTCAGTTGGAATCTAACCTCTGACAGTTACTGAAGGAGCTATGGCTGGGCACAGGGTACCCAAGAGCCACCATGGGCCCTTAACCCCCAATGCTGCCAACACTGTGTGCCCAGGTCTATGTACCAGAGACACAGGGCATTATGAGACTAGAATGGAGAAGGACAACCCCTCACACTTGGTGATTCCCTCATCAGTGAAAACTATTATCTCAAGGATTGAGGCTGCCCAGCTAACTCGGACGCAGGAGGTAACCCACCAAATGAAGGAAACATCCTTCTATTGGGGTCTGATATAGAGGCTAGAGACTGACCAAAGCTTTACTACGATTCTCAGCCCTCAGCCTTTGTGGGGGTTGTAGGGTGCTTGGTCAGCTGTGTTTGAAGACAAATGAGTTCAGAATACACATCCTGCATTTGACTTCTGCCTAGTGGGCTGAGATCAATCACTCTTGAGAGATAGGACTAGAACCAGAAAGGACCTGAAGAGAGCATTCCAGGAAAGTGGGCAGGAACTTCTAGGACGTCCCCTAGTGGTGAGTCCTAGGAGGACAGAAAGAAACAGATTTAAACATTTTTTATTTATTTGAGAGAGAGAGAGAGAGAGATTCATAGAAAGGGAGGGAGTGTTATGGGCATACCAGGGCCTCTTGCCACTGCAAACAAACTCCTCTGGCTTTATCTGAGTACTAGACAATTGAACCTGGGCCATCAGGATTTATAAGCAAGCACCTTTAACTTCTAAACCTTCTTTCCAGTCCCTGGAAATGCAGGTTATTTGATTCAGGCTCTCTTGGCAAATTGCTAAACTGAGTGCCTTAAGCACTTGGGGATGATGACCAAAGGCTAGGGTCTCACTCTGTACATGAGGCTCTACTATAATTTCTCATTTGAACCTCTGATCCAGAAAGTGTCTTTTGTTTTTGTTTTTCAAGGTAGGGTCTCACTGTAGCCCAGGCTGACCTGGCATTCACTATATAGTGGCCTTGAACTTATGGGGAACCTACTACCTCTGCCTCCTGAGAGCTGGGATTAAAGGCGTCCACCACCACACCTTGTTCTTGAGAGGGTGTCTTGAATCCTTATTTTTCCATGTTATCCTCTGGATCTTTGTAAGGAGATGCCAAGAAGTCCGCAGCAAGTTCTGAAGTTCTGAAGAAATATTCACTGTGGAATTTTAGTATCACTAACCTTATTTATAATCACAACAATAAAAACAAATGCTCCTGCTATGTGCCAGACACTGCTGCAAGCACTTTACAAATGTTCACCCATTTAACCCACACAAAACCCAGAGACACAAGCACTAAAATGATTTCCACTTTACTAGTTTAAAACAAAATTTGGCCACCCTGAGACTACATAGTGAATTCCATCTCAGCTTGGGCTAGAGCAAGACCCTACCTCAAAAAATAAAAACAAAAACAAAAACAAAAAGTCTGGGGCTGGGAAGGTGTTTCAGTGATTAAAGGTGCTTGCCTATAAAGCCTGCTGGTCTGGGCTCAGTTCCTAGTACTTACAGAAAGCCAGATGCACAAAGTGGCACATGCATCTGAAGTTCATTTACAGTGGCAAGAGGCCCTGGTGCACCCTTTCCCCTCTCTTCTCTATTTTGCTTGCAAATAAATAAATAACATTTTTTTTTAAAAAGTCTAGGGGCTGGAGAGATGGCCCAGCAGTTAAGGCAGTTGTCTGCAAAGCCTAATGACCTGGGTTTGACTCCCCAGTACCCACATAAATCCACATGCACAAAGTGGTGCATGTGTCTGGAGTTTGTTTGCAGTGCCAAGAGGTCCTGCATGCCCATTCTCTCTCTCTCTCTCTCTCTCTCTCTCTCTCTCTCTCTCTCTCTCTTGCAAATAAATTTTAAAATTTTAAAATCAGTGGTTGCAAATAAATTTTAAAAAATTAAGGATAGACAGATAGCTCAATGGCATAAAGAGTTTGCCTGCAAAGCCTAACAACCCTGAGTGCCAATTCTCTCTTTGTGTCTTCCACTAAAGCCAGATCAAATAAATAAATAAAATATTTTTTTATTTTGCATTTGAGTTTGTTTGCAGTGGCTGGTCCAGGCTGACCTGCCCATTAGTCTCTTTGGCCTGTCGGCAATCCTCTTTTCTATCTCCCGAGTGCTCAAATAAATAAATAAAAATATTTTAAAATTTTCAAAGTATTTTTTAAAAAATCTGAGGCCTAAAGAGTTGAATGGACTTGTCTAAGGTCATTGTGGTGATTTGATTTAGGTGTCCCCCATAAACTTAGGTGTTCTGAATGCTAGGTTCCCAGCTGATGGAGATTTGGGAATTAACACCTCCAGGAGGCAATATATTGTTGGGGGCAGGCTTATGGGGATTATATCCAGTGTTCCCTTGCCAGTGTTTGGCATATTCTCCTGTTGCTATTGTCCACTTCATGTTGGCCAGGGGGTGATGTCCACCTTCTCTGCTCATGCCATCATTTTGCCATCATGGAGCTTCCCCCTCAAGCCTATAAGCCAAAATAAATCCTTTTTTCCCAAAAGCTACTCTTGGTTGGGTGATTTCTGCCAGCAGTGTGAACTTGACAGCAACAGTAATGTTGGTACCAGAAGTGGGGTTGCTGCTAGACACCTGACTGTGGCTTTGGCCTTTTGGAGCTGATTTTCAAGAGGAATGTGGAAGGATTTGAAATCTTGGCCTAAGAGATGCCTTGCAGTGCTGTAAGTACAGCTTGATGGACTATTCTGGTCAAAATTGAAAGACTTGAATGCAGTAAGAACTATGGACTGTGAGGTTTGGCTTATGAGTGTGAAAAAGAGCTTTGTCTGGACTGGGCTAGAAGCAGTTTGTGTGAGAGGCTTGCTGTTATACCTGTGTTCTGAGAAGTTGTGCAGGGTTGCATTGCATAGAAATGGACTGGTATGTGCAGAGGGATATGGCACAGAATGAAATCTTTGGGCTGAAGCTTCTGCCCATTCAGCTGCAATTGAAAAATTACAACCATTGAGATTGGGCCAGCTGACCTGCACTGGGGCAACAGGAAAAATGTAGACTGTTTTGAAGGGACCTGAGTGTTCAAGGAGTGTCCTGTTCTTCAAAGTCTGCTTTATTACCCCCTGGATTAACCAATTGGCACCCTACCTGGTATTGTGGAGTATAAAAACTGCAGGAAAAAGAGGGTCATTAAGTTTGCAAAACACAGTCTTGTGTTTTGGAAACGGCCATGGGCAGTGTGAAGCAGGTTTGCTGGATACCTGCATGGAGACCCAATGGAGCCATGAGGATGAACATGGATTGCAGTAGAGACCCAGTAGAGATGCCAGGACCACGAGATGGCTGCTAAGGAAAGCTGCTGGCCCCGATGAAGTTTTCCAGGACTGTGAGTAGCCTAGCTGGAAGGGCAGAATTTGAACTCCAGAGACTTGTTGCTGGTTATAATTATCGGACTTTGAGACTTGTCACTGATGAGAGTTGTTGGACTTGAAGCCACAGAGTTTGACGTTTGTCCTGGTTGTTTTAAATCTTGTATTGGTTGAATATTTCTTTGCTATGCCCAATGCCATATTTTATTTTATTTTATTTTATTATTTATTTATTTATTTGTTTTTTTCATTTTGCAAGGTAGGGTCTCACTCTAGCTCAGGCTGATCTGGAATTCACTAAGTAGTCTCAGGGTGGCCTGGAACTCACGGTGATCCTCCTACCTCTGCTTCCCTATTGCTGGGACTAAAGGCATGCACCACCACACCCGGCCTCAATACCATATTTTGCAGTGTGAATGTTTATTCTGTGCCATTATGGGTTTTTTTTTTTTTGATTTTTTGGTATTACAGCTCAGTTAAAAGATCATGTACTATGGGGATGTATGAACATTATTGGAATTGATAAAAACTATGAGGACTTTTTAAAAAATATTATTTATTTATTTATTTGTGAGGAAAGAGGCAGAGAGAGAGAGAGAGAATGGGCATGCCAGGGCCTCCAGCCACTGCAAACGAACTCCAGATGCATGTGCCCCTTGTGCATTTGGCTTATGTGGGTCCTGGGGAGTTGAACCGGGATCTTCTGGCTTTGCAGGCAAACACCTTAACTGCTAAGCCATCTCTTCAGTTCTATGGGGACTTAAAAAATATTTTATTAATTTTTTATTTGAGAGAGAGGAAGAGGCAGATAGAGAGGAAGAGAGAATGGGCATGCCATGGCCTCTAGACACTGCAAATGAACTCCAGATGCATGTGCCCCCTTGTGCATCTGGCTTACGTGGTTTCTGGGGAATCAAATCAGGGTCCTTAGGCTTCGCAGGCAAATGCCTTAACTGCTAAGCCATTTCCCCAGCCCTGGGACTTTTTTTTTTCGAGGTAGGGTCTCACTCTAGTTCAGGCTGACCTGGAGTTCACTCTATTCTCAGGGTGGCCTCGAACTCACGATGATCCTCCTACTTCTGCCTCCCGAGTGCTGGGATTAAAGGCGTGTGCCACCACGCCTGGCCCCTGGGGACTTTTAAAGTTGGATGAATGCATTGCATTTTATATCATGTATGGTTATCAGTTTATGGGGGCTGAATGTGGTGGTTTGATTTAGGTGGCCCACATAAACTTAGGTGTTCTGAATGCTAGGTTCCCAGCTGATGGAGATTTGGGAATTAACACCTCCAGGAGGCAGTGTATTGTTGGGGGCGGGCTTATGGGTGTTATAGCCAGTGTCCCCTTGCCAGCGTTTGACATACTCTCCTGTTGCTTTTGTCCACTTTATGTTGGCCAGGGGGTAATGTCCACCCTCTGCTCATGTCGTCACTTTCCCCTTCCATAATGGAGCTTCCCACTCGAGGCTGTAAGCCAAAATAAACCTCTTTTTTTCCCCAAAAGCTTCTCTTGGTCAGGGGATTTCTGCCAGCAATGCGAACCTGACTGCACTAGCCATGCTGCTAGCATGTGGCCCCTGACCACAGACTCTGCTCCCTTCTACATAGGATATTTCTCACCAGCTCTCAGACATCTTGGACAATGTCAATTGTGCCATCAACCGTTTCCAGGAAGAATTAGGATATGATTTAAAAGAAAAGGCAAAATCTCACCAGCCAGAGCAAAAAGGAAAGAGGAGATTCATCTTGCTGGAGAAAATTGCCTCCTTCTCCAAAGATGCTGAGACTAAAGAGAAGAACCTGTATGAAATCCTCGGCTGGCTGGGTGACTGGGGTGAGTCACTGGGCGTGGTACAATCCTAGGGTGGGTGCTTTCTCCAAGGACACCAGTCCCAGTTGGCTCAGTTTCTTTCTTTCTATTTAAAAAAATTTTTTTTGTTGTTTATTTATTTATTTGAGAGCAACAGACAGAGATAGAAAGAGGCAAACAGATAGAGAAGGGGTGTGCCAGGGCCTCCAGCCACTGCAAACCAACTCCAGATGCATGTGCCATCTTGTGCATCTGGCTTACGTGGGTCCTGGGGAATTGAGTTTGAACCCGGGTCCTTAGGCCTCACAGGCAAGCGCTTAACAGCTAAGCCATCTCTCCAGGCCTTCAGTCTCTTTCTTTCCCTACCTAGATAAACATTTGCCGGGAGGGGAATGTGGGTTGTAGACACAGGATAGCGAAGGACACATTGCAACACTCCTTCCCCCAGTGAACCATTCTACAACTCATGTCACAGCACATTATCTCCACTCCTCAGACGCACTGTGTTAGTCAGAGCTTTGGTTGCTCTACAAATACCTGAGAGAAGCCACTTAAAGAATGAAAGTTTTGGCCTGGTGTGGTGGCACATGTCTTTAGTCCCAACACTCGGGAGGCAGAGGTAGGAGGATTGCCGTGAGTTCAAGGCCACCATGAGAATACAGAGTGAATTCCAGGTCAGCCTGGGCTAGAGGGAGACCCTACCTCAAAAAGACAAAAAAAAGAATGAAAGTTTGGGGCTGGAAGGATGGCTTAGTGGTTAAGGTGCTTGCCTGCGAAGCCTAAGGACCCAGGTTCAATTCTCCAGAACCCATGTAAGCCAGATGCACATAATGGAGCATGCATCTAGAGTTTTTTGCAGTGGCTAGAGGCCCTGGTATGCCCATTCTCTCTATCTCCTTCTCTCTCCCTCTTCCTGTCTCAAATAAATAAATAAATTAATTAATTAAATTTTTTTTTAAATTAAATAAAAGAATGAAAGTTTTTTTTGGCTCACACTTTCAGAGGTGTCAGTCCATGGACACTTGGCCCTGTCACTTTAAACCTGAGGCCAGGCTGAGCATCATGGTGGCAATAGGAATGTGTGGCAGAGGAGGCTGCTCACTTCATGGTAGCCTGGAACTAAAGAAGAGTAACCAGAAAGCACCAGGGGCAAGGTGTACCTTTCAAGGGCACACTTCAGTGACCCATGTCTTCCAATGAGGTCCTACCTTCCATAGTTCTACCATCTCCCAGTAGTCAGTCAAAAAATTTTTAAAGCTGGCCATGGTGGCACACACTTTAATCCCAGCACTTGGGAGGCAGAGGTGGGAGAATTGCCATGAGTTTGAGGCCACCCTGAGACTACATAGTGAATTCCAGGTCAGCTTGGGCTAGAGTGAGACCCTACCTCAAAAAACCAAAAAAAAAAAAATTGTATTTTTTTATTGACAGCTTCCATAATTATAGATAATAAACCATGATAATTCCCTCCCCTTTCACAACTCCACTCTCCATCATATCCCCTCCCCCTCTCAATCAGTTCCTCATTTTTATTTTGATGTCATCATCTTTTCCTCCTATTATGATGGTCTTGTGTAGGTAGTGCAGGCACTGTGAGGTCATGGATATCCAGGCCGTTTTGTGTCTGGAAGAGTGCATTGTAAGGAGTCTATTGTAAGAAGTCCTATCCTTCCTTTGGCTCTTACATCTTCCTGCCATCTCTTCTACAATGGACCCTGAGCTTTGGAAGGTGTGATAGAGATGTTTCAGTGCTGAGCACTCCTCTGTCACTTCTTCTCAGCACCATGGTGCCTTCTGAGTCATCCCAAGGTCACCACCATCTGAAAAGAGAAGCTTCTCTAACCAAAAGTGAGAGTTGCATTAATATATGGGTATGAACATTAAAAGAAGCGCTTACCGGGCAGTTTGGTGAGCATAGTATATACATTTAGCCAGACACCAGCAGACATTACATCCCTAGGGCTAATGACCTCCCCCATCATAGGTTTTCAGTATCAGGCATGTATTCCCTCCCATGGAGTGGACCTCCAGTCCAATTAGGGAACAGTTAGTTTCTTCCATAATAGACATGCCACTATTGTACCTGTTGACTCATTTGGCTTGGCTGGCCAAATTTAAGGCTTGCAGTGTCCACTGTTGTTTATCTCCACTGGTAACTTCTCTCTCTCCCATGGAGCTACATGCAGCATTTTTTTCTAGCTTTCTGTTTCAGCTGGTCTACACAGAGGAAGTTTTCAGCTCATCCCAGCAGGATTTCTCAGTAACCTTACAACCCAAGCATATGGAGTCTTCAGCAATAGGGTCTTACCATCTATTCCTGGTGAGAAAACAAGGGCCTCGGCAATGGCCTGTAATTTTGGGGGGGGCATCAGGGTCCTCCCTGGCCAAAAACTCACTGGAAGGTATCCCATCCCTGGCATCTATGACTTCTGGGTGCACCCTTGTCCAAAAAAGTATGTTTCCATATGACTTATTCAAACCCTCTTAGATTTTGATGAACCTTCCCCCCATCCTTCCTTTACTCAATCTCTTCCCCTGACCTCACTTAGGCTTTTCCATTCTCATTAATCTGTTCTTCTACTTACATATATACAATACCATCCCCTCAAGTACCTCCCTCTACCATCCCTTGTATCCCCTTTGTAGCTTACTGGCCTCTACTATTAAGTTTAATTCCAGCTCACATACAAGTCAATCAAAAATTTTAATCAAAGCCAGGCGTGATGGCATATGCCTTTAATCCCAGCACTCAGGAGGCAGAGGTAGGAGGATCTCTGAGTTCGAGGCCACCCTGAGATTACATAGTGAATTCCAGGTCAGCCTGGGCTAGAGTGAAACCCTACCTCGAAAGAAAAAAATTTAATCGGGGGCTGGAGAGATTGCCAAGTGGTTAAAGACACTTGTCTGCAAAGCCTAGCAGCCTGGGTTCAATTCCCCAGTACCCACATAAAGCCAGATCCACAAAGTGGCACATGCATCGGAAGCTCATTTACAGTTGCAGATGGCATTGGCATGCCTATTCTCTCTCTCTCTCTATCTCTCTCAAATAAATAAATAATATTTCTTTTAATATTTACTTATTTGCAAGCAGAGAGAGATAGAGGAGAGACAATGAGCACACCAGGCCTCCAGCTGCTGCAGACTCCAGATTCAAGCACCACCTTGTGCATCTGGCTCTGTGTTGGTTACGAGGGAATCAAACTTGGGTGGTTAGGCCTTGCAGGCAAGCACCTTGATGACTAAGCCATCTCTCCAGCCCCTATTTAATCTCATGTAATCCCCATCCAACCTTCTTCCAGGGAAAGATACTGAAGCTCAGGGAAGTGATCCGCTAGTATGAGGTAAAACCAGTCCAACCTCAAATCTGCTGCCACCCATGTGTTAGAGACAGACTGTCCTTAGCCAGCCCCTCTCGCTCCTTGTCCTGCAGGTGACAGTCTAACCTATGAGATAAAGAACAGGAAGAGTGAGGAGGAAGAGGAAGACATGGACGAATGGATTGAGGTGACAGAGAAAGTGTTGCCTCTCTCCCTCATGGCCACTAAAGGAGGCATTGAGTCTCTCATTTCCCTTTGCTCAACTCTCATTGAAGAACAAAAGAAAAAGACACAAAGTAGGTTCCTGGAGTATCCAGTAGGGGTATTGGGTAGGGATGGGGTAGATGCCATCTCAGAGGAAGAAGCCCTTAGAAGACTTATAGGGGTTTCTGAGTTTCTTCTCAGTAGAGAGGGAAGCCAGAGTGGGTGTGGAGTTGGGGCCATGGAACACAGCTGAGCACTGAGTTATTCTGAGCTGTCCCACGATGCAGATAGGGGTGAGGTGGCTACAGGGGCCCACAGGTGGCTACTGGGGCTGTCGCCTCACACAGGTTCTCAAAACCAAGCTCTGAAGGAAGGCCACCGTTTGTTGGCAGAGACTGAAGAACACTGAAACTCATTTGTTGAGCTGGGAGTCTGAGGAGGCTCAGCCAGAGTCCCCTCGGGAGCCTTCCTGATTCTGGCTGCTTCTGAAGCAGTCAGTCAGCTAGCTGTCTGACTAAACCTTGGAATTTTATTCCTATCCACACTATCAGTGACCTGAGCTTATTTATTTAACTCCTGTGTTTTATACATGAGAACACGGAGGCTTAGAGAAGAAAAAAAAGGCCACAAGAAAGTTGGTGGCAATCAGGCTCCACCCTTCTTGCTCAAGAACAGACTTTGGAGTCAGGCAAATTTCACTTTGAATCCTCTGTCTGCCTTGTCCTGGAGACTTTGGGCAGTTACTTCACTCCTCCCAGCTGGTTTTCTCATATGTAAAATGAAGAGGATATTATCTACCTGAGACGGTGGAGAAGGGCTTCTACAGGATACGAGATGCTTGGTCCCATGCTTGGAATACGTTTTAAATCATTATTGATCGGGGAAAGCAGAACATTGTGAGGGGTGGTGAGGAAGAAAACAGGGAAAATGGATGTGGAGATTATCTCTCCCACAGTCTTCACTACACTATGTTTGAAATATAGTTATTGGTATATTTATTTCCTTGCTAGAATGTAAATGCTTGAAGGGCAAAAACTGCCTTATGGGTTAGGGAAATGGCTTAGTGGTTTAAGGCGCTTGCCTATGAAACCTAAGGACCCAGGTTCGATTCCCCAGAACCTTAAGCCAGATGCACAAGGTGGTGCATGTATCTGAAGTTTGCTGGAGGCCCTGGTGTGCTCATTCTCCCTCTCTCTTTCTACCTGCCTTTCCCTCTCTCTCAAATGAATAAATAAAATAAAAGTCCTTAAAAAAAACTGTGCCTTATACTTTTCCTTTCTTTCTTTGTTTTTTTTTTTTTGTTGTTGTTGTTTTGTTTTTTAAGGTAGGTCTCATTTTGACCTGGAATTCACTGTGTAGTCTTAGGGTGGCCTTGAACTCACAGTGATCAATTCTCCTACCTCTGATTCCTGAGTGCTGAGATAAAAGGTGTGTGCCACCATACTTGGCTTCTTCTTTTTTATTTTATTTATTTATTTGCAAGGAGAGAGAGAGAAAGAGAGAATTAATGGGTGCACCAGGGCTTCCAGCCACTGCAAATGAACTCCAGATGCATGTGCCACCGTGGGCATCTGGTTTATGTGGGTCCTGGGGAATCTAACTTGGGTCCTTAGGCTTTGCAGGAAAGCACCTTGACCACTAAGCCATCTCTCCAGCCCTCCTTTAAAAAAAAATTGTTCATTTATTTATTTATTTGCGAGAAAAGAGAGACAGATACAAAGAGAGAGAGAGAGAGAGAGAGAGAGAGAGAGAGAGAATGGGTGCCTTTAGCCACTGCAAACAAACTCCAGATGCATGTAACCACTTTGTGCATCTGGCATTATGTGGCTACTGGGGAATTGAACCAAGGTCATTAGGCTTTGCAGGCAAGTGCCTTAACAACTAAGCCATCTCTCCAGCCCCTTTTTTCTTTTTTTTTCTCTCTCTCTCTCTTTCTTTCTTTCTTTCGTTTTTTTATTTTTGTTTTTGTTTTTCGAGGTAGGGTCTCACTCTGGCCCAGGCTGACCTGGAATTAACTATGTAGTCTCAGGGTAGCCTTGAACTCATGACAGTCCTCCTACCTCTGCCTCCCGAATGTGGGATTAAAGGTGTGCACCATCATGACTGGCTCAGCCCTTGCTTTTTTGAAGCAGGATCTCACTCTAACCTAGGCTGACTTACAACACACTCTAGCGATCCTCTTGTCAGCCTCCTCAGTGCTGGGACTAAAGAAGTGTGTCACCAAACTCAGCTGGTTGTCCCCATTTTTCAGATGAGGAAATAAAGACACTGAGAAGTTAAGAAATGTATCCAAAGTGGGAAAAATGAGATTCAGATCCAGGATTCTTGGTCCCAGAATTCAGGCTCTGAACTCCTGGGTCATATAGCCTGACAGCACTAGCTAGATGCTCACTTGCCTTAGAATCATTTAATCTGTTCATTTCTTCTAGCCCCACATCCCAAGCTAGCCAGTGTTTTCTCTTCCAGTGATGTTTCTTGAGTAGATGCTCCAAGATGATGACCCTATCAGCCCTACATGTGGAAGGTCTAAGAGGGTACAACCACAACTATAAGCAGCCCTCGAAAACCTGGGGTCTGTTGGTGGGGTTTTTGCACAGCATACGGTCTGTACTTGATGTATTTTCCTTGGGTGAAGGTCCACTGCTTTCACGAGAGTATCAAGAGAGTTTGTGACCCCAAAAATGTAAAAGGACAATCATTAGAAACAAAAACGTGGGAGCCGAGCATGGTGGTGCACGCCTTTAATCCCAGCACTCGGGAGGCAGAGGTAGAAAGATTGCCATGAGTTCAAGGCCATCCTGAGAATACATAGTGAATTCCAGGTTAGCGTGGGCCAGAGTGAGACCCTACCTCGGGAAATAAAGGGTGGGGGGGCTGGAGAGATGGCTTAGCAGTTAAAGTGCTTGCTGGCAAAACCTAATGACCCAGGTTTGATTCTCCAGTACCCACATAAAGTCAGATGCACAAAGTGGTGCATGCAGCTAGAGTTTGTTTGCAGTGGCTAGAGGCCATGGTGCACCCCCCTCCCTCCCTTCCTCTCTCTCTTTCTCTTTCTGTTTACAAAGAAAGAAAGAAAGAAAGAAAGAGAGAGAGAGAGAGAGAGAGAGGAAGGAAGGAAGGAAGGAAGGAAGGAAGGAAGGAAGGAAGGAAGGAAGGAAGGAAGGGAGGGAGGAAGAAATATTTTTTAAAATGTGCTAGGTGTGGTGGTGCACACCTTTAATTCCAGCACTTGAGAGACAGAGATAGAAGAATGGCAGTGAGATCAAGGCCAGCCTGGGACTGCAGAGTGAGTTCCAAGTCAACCTGGGCTAGAGTGATTCCCTACCTCAAAAAAAAAAAAAAAAAAAAAAGTGTGGCCAGTTGTAATAAATTCTCTATAGGCACAATACAGGGGGGTAATAGAAAGGGGAAATGAAGCTTAAGGGGTTTGGGATTAGGGAGCCAAACACAGTTTTTTTGTTTGTTTGGTTGGTTGGTTGGTTTTTCGAGGTAGGGTCTCACTCTAGTTTCAGGCTGACCTGGAGTTCACTCTGTATTCTCAGGGTGGCCTCCAACTCATGGCAATCCTTCTACCTCTGCCTCCTGAGTGCTGGGATTAAGGGCGTGTGCCATCACACCCGGCTCTTTTTTTTTTTTTTTTTTTTTTTTTTTTTGAGGTAGGGTCTCGCTCTGGCCCAGGCTGACCTGGAATTCACTATGTAGTCTCAGGGTGGCCTTGAACTCATGACGATCCTCCTACCTCTGCCTCCCGAGTGCTGGGATTAAAGGCATGTGCCACCACGGACCTGGCTCCAAACACAGATTTTCAACCTGGGAAGAGGCATGATGGAAAAGTAACTCCAAAGAAGCCGGGCGTGGAGTTCAAGGCCACCATGAGACTACATAGTGAATTCCAGGTCAGCCTGGGCCAGAGTGAGACCCTACCTCGAAAAACCAAAAAAGAAAAAAAAAGAGAAAAAAAAGAAAAGTAAAGTAACTCCAAAGAGAGACTGATTGAGAGGGGGAGGGGATAGGAGAGTGGAGTTGTGAAGGGAAAAGTTGGGGGGGTGGAGAATTACCATGGTTTATTGTCTATAATTATGGCAGTTGTCGATAAAAAATAAATTAAAAAAAAGAAAAGTAACTTGTTTAGTCAGTTGCATTGAGTGGGGCTGGACTGTTGACTATTCCAGGCCTCTTGGGACTCTGTAGGTGCTATGCACTTGGCAAACCTGAGGCTGAGTTCAGGGCAAGCTCCAGGCTGGCAGAGGTCTCTCCTAACAGCATCTCTCTGACTCACAGCCTCTGCTCCTTGTTTTTGCCTAATCTCAAAGAGGTGTGGATGGGAATTTTGGCCAAGCAGTTATCTGAAGAATCAGTATAATTCTCTTCTAGTGAGTTTGTCTTCTCTTCATGAGCGCGTGCTACCTTTTTTCTTTCCATCTCTTCCAGTGTCCAGACATAACTTCTGGGCAGACTGGCTGGAGAATAGCCCACAAAAGTCTTCGTCCCTCCCCCAGCCACCAAGCCCAGAGCACATGCTCCAGGACAAGAACACTGCGAGCACAAAAGTCTCCGAAGTGAAGTCCATGCTACAGGAGCTCCTGGACTCTACCATGTTCAACAAGGGGGAGGTCAAGGCCATCAGGTACATGTCCACTGTGGTGGAGAACCTCAACAAGGCCTTAATCCTCCAGCACAAGAAGAATAGGAACCTGGAGACCAAATACAGGCACCTGCAGGCAGAGATGACCAAAGAGCTGAACACCCAGAGACAGTACTTCCAGAAGTCTATCCAAGTCCTCGAGAGCAAGAGGAATGCTCTGCTAAAGCAGGTAGAGGTTCTAGGGGGAAAATACCATGACCTGCTCCTGATAAAGCATGCCCTAGAATTCCAGCTGAAGACGGTTCAGACGGCCAGCGGCCAAACAGAAGACTCCGGTTACGATTTTGTTGACTCCACAAGCCCCCCTGAGAAAGAGACCCTTCCAGAAAAAGAAACGGTTGTGGAGGAAACCCACGTGGAGCTCAAGGAAGAGAAGCATCCGTTTTCCCCTCCTTCGCCAAGTCCCACAGCTAAGGCCTCGGACAGTGGGGCTCCACCTCCAGCAGGCCGGCCACCCTCCACCATGACCGTGCAGTCAAGGATCGCAGATAGGTTCAGTGATCCCACGAAAAGCCTTGAGCCTGTGCTCTTACACTCCCGAGATCCCAAGTTTCCTACGCAGGGGGAGAGCCTGGTGGCAGAAGACCCAGGCTCCGAAGATAAGGACCAGGAGAAGGAAGATATCCAAAAGTCCTATCTGGAGAGCCAGGTGGGGCACCGGGAGGAAGAGCTCAGATGGGAAAGGCAGAGGCAGAATTGGCTGCAGGAGGAGGAGATGTGGCTTCAGAAGCAGAGGAGGTGGGCGCTGCAAGAGCAGGAGCACCAGGAGAAGCTGCGGCAGTGGGAGGCCGAGGCGGCGGCCAGGAAGCAGTGGCAGAGACTCACCCAGCCCGAAGAGGAGCCCCGGAGCTCAAAGAAGGGGCTGAGGGAGCGCAAGGAGGATGCAGAGAGGGTGATCTTCACGACCACCAGCTGCTGGAGGAACTTGGAGAAGGCAGAACCGTTGCCAGTGCCTCCCCCAAGCCGGTCCCAGTCTGCTTGCCAAAGCAGGAGGCCACGCTTGCCCATGACCCCGCAAGCCCAGGAGCCCTGCCACAGAGCCCTGAGGACCGTGAATTCCGCCGAGTTCACGCAGAGACCACGCCGGCCCTGCCAGGTTCCCACCAAGCCCAAGAAAGCAACCTCCTGTCCCATCACCGGGACAGCCATCCGAAGGGCGACCCGGCCCCCTACGCAGAAATACCCGGTCAGCCCCAAGGACAAGGTGTACCACATGGACGTGGAGGCCCAGAGGGAGAACCTGCAGCTCCTGAGCGGCGAGACAGTGCTGGCGCTGCCGAACCACCTGCGCAGCCAGGCCCTCGCGCTCACCACCACCACCATAGAGCTGAGTCTCGGCAAGCTACAATGCCTGTGCCAGAAATATATCCACTACCGACGGTTCCAGAGACTCCGGTAGGTACCCTGTAGATACCAGGCACCCACACAACCACTGCAACATGGGGCAGAGCCAAAACCCAGGGGGACAAAAGGAATGTGGGCAAGAGGCATGGGGAGAGTCACCCAGGCCTGGACATGGTCTCCTGAGGACTGGAAAAAGCTGTCCGACCTCAGGCCCTGGGCAACACTTCAAAGTGTGGGCAGTAGAGGACACCAGTGTGTCCCTCTCCTTGTATGGGCTTTTCCTCCAAATCTGCTTTCCCATTTCTTCCTCAATTCCTAGTATCCTGCCCTTCACTCACTGATACCTATTACTTATATATTATATTATATTATATTATATTATATTATATTATATTATATTATATTATATATTACATAGTATATATTATCTTCTCCAAATGCTTGATTGTCCTGTTCCAGCCCAGCTCTGAGGCTCATCCCCTCATATCACCTTCTTTCTGCCTTCCTTCCTGCTTTCACTCACCTACTGATTTTTTTTTTAAAAAAAAAAAATATATATATATATATATATAGCTGGAGGGATGGCTTAGCGGTTAAGGCATTTGCCTGTAAAGCCAAAGGACCCAGGTTCGATTCCCCAGGACCCATGTAAACCAGATGCACAAGGGGCACATGCATGTAGAGTTCATTGCAGTGGTTGGAGGCCCTGATGAACCCATTCTCTCCCTCTCTCTCTTCTCTGCTTGCAAATAAATAAATAAACAATTTTAAAAATAACTTTAAAAATAAATATTTATATATAGGGCTGGAGAGATGGCTTAGCGGTTAAGGCATTTGCCTGCAAAGCCAAAGGATCCCGGTTTGATTCTCCAGGACCCATGTAAGCCAGATGCACAAGGCGTCACATGTGTCTGGAGTTCCTTTACAGTGGCTGGATGCCCTGGTGTGCCCATTTTCTCTCTCTCTCTCTGCCTTTCTCTCTCTCTCTCAAATAAATAAATGTATAAATATATATGGTGGATTTTCGAGGTAGGGTCTCACTCTAACTCAGGCTGACCTGGAATTCACTATGTAGCCTCACAGTGGCCTCCAACTCACAGCAGTCCTCCTATCTCTGCTTTCTGAGTGCTGGGATTAAAGGCATGCACCACCATGCCCAGCTCAATATACTTTATTTATTTGAGAGAGAGAGAATGGGTTCACCAGGGCCTCCAGCCACTGCAAATGAATTCTAGACACATGTGCCACCATGTGCATCTGGTTTATGTGGATAATGGGGAATTGAATCTGGGTCTTTGGGTTTTATAGGCAGGCGCCTTAACTGGTAAATCATCTCTCCAGACCCTCTTTTCTTTTTCTTTTCTTTTCTTTTCTTTTTTTTTTTTTTTTTTTTTTTTTTTTTTTTTTTTTTTTTTTTTTTTTTTTTTTGGTTTTTTGAGGTAGGGTCTCACTCTGGCCCAGGCTGACCTGGAATTAACTATGTAGTCTCAGGGTGGCCTCAAACTCACAGCAATCCTCCTACCTCTACCTCCTGAGTGCTGGGATTAAAGGCATGCGCCACCACGCCCGGCTCTTTTCTTTTTTTCCAAAATGGGCCTGAGGTTACTGAATAGCACAGCTACCTTTTTTTTTTTTTTTTTTGGAGAGAGAGAGGGAGAGGAAGACAGAGATGGGTGTGCCAGCAGCCTCTCAGCTGCTGCTAACGAAGTCCAGATGCGCGCATCCCCTTGTGGTCAAGTGTGGCATTGCGCCCTTGCGTCACTGTGCATCTGACTAAATGTGGGACCTGGAGATTGGAATTGCTGGAGATTGGAACCAGCATTCTTAGGCTTAGGAGGCAGGTGCCTTAACCGCTAAGCCATCTCTCCAGCCCACAGCTACCTTTTTTTAAAAAGTATATTTTATTTATTTGAGAGAAAGAATGGACACACCAGGGCCTCCAGCCACTGCAAACGAACTCCATAGGTATGCACCACCTTATGCATCTGGCTTTATGTGAGTAGTGGGGAAATCAAACTCAGGCTGGCAGACTTTGCAAATAAGCACCTTTAACTGCTGAGCCATCTCTCCAGACCCCCATTTCTCTTCTTGTTCTCAGGAATTATGGAAAACAGAAACATCTCTAGTCAACTGACTTGGAGGAAAGAAGGGGCTTCTTTACCTGCTAAATCACTCCTCTCTCTTCCCAGACAAGAAGTGATCAGACACATAAGAGGCATGCGACAAACGAGGGCCACCCATAAAGCCCAGAGCCTCTATATCTTCCTGGACAATATAGACCACCAGCAGAGGGTTAAGCTGCAGGCCTGGACTGACAAGAAAAAGGACCTGGAGATGAAATACTGGGAGTGCCTGCACAGCATGGTGACCATGTTCCCCAAGGTGGGTCTCCTGTCTTGTCACCAGTTTAGTGAGGACTCAGGAAGGGTGGGTGGGGCGTTGTTAGCAGATGGGAGATGAGAGGGCAAGTTAAAGCTTCTGGTCTGGTCTATAATATAGGGAAGGTAATTTTATAATGTTTGCATATGGGAGAGCAAGTGAGAAGGGAGCCCTCAAAAACTGTGGATGAGAAGGCTCCTCTGATGGAGTGGGGAAGCTGGGTCCTGCAGTCCCACTTTGATGCTGCCCCCTTGGCTCTGGTTGCCCTCCAGGCACGGGGCACAGCTGGCTTATTTCTTGCATGGGACTGGTTTTGCTTTCTGCTTCACTCTTGCTTCCCAAACTCCAGGTTTTATCTTGATTCATTTCCTGTCTTCCTGGAGTCCTTCTTTCCTCCAGGCACCTCCTGACAAAAGGTGCAGAGGAAGGTAAATCATGGAGACCCTGGCTGTCTGAAGGTATCTTTTTTTTTTTTTTCCATGCTTATCTCTCTCTCTCTTTTTTTTTTTTTTTTTTTTGGTGGGGATGGTTTTGAGGTAGGGTCTTGCTCTAGCCCAGGCTGACCTGGAATTCACTATGTAGTCTCAGGGTGTCCTCGAACTCTCGGCAATCCTCCTACCTCTGCCTCCTGAGTGCTGGGATTAAAGGCGTGCGCCACCACACCCAGCCCTCATTTTTTAATTTAATTTATTTGCAAGGGGAAAAGAGAGAGAGAGAAAGAAAGAGAAATGGGCATGCCAGGGCTTTTAGCCACTGCAAATGAACTCCAGGTGCATGCGTCACTTTATGCATCTGACTTTATGTGGGTATTGGGGAACTGAACCTGAGTCCTTAGGCTTTGCAGGCAAGCACCTTGACTGCTAAGCCATTTCTCCAGCCCTGAAAGTGTCTTTACTTAGGACCTGCCCTGATTTCTAATTGATAGTCTACTTACAGAAGTCAAGGTAGGGCCGGGCATGGTGGTGTACGCCTTTAATCCCAGCACTCGAGAGGCAGAGGTAGGAGGACTGCTGTGAGTTCAAGACCACCCTGAGACTACATAGTGAATTCCAGGTCAGCCTGGGCTAGAGAGAGCCCCTACCTCAAAAATAAAAACAAAAGCAAACAAACAAAAAAAGTCAAGGTAGGTACCATCTTCCCTCCCAACTTGGCAGGCAATGCACACTGTCCTCTTGTGTTTGTTTTTTTTTAAACATTTTATTTATTTGTGAAAGAAAAAGAGGCAGATAGAGCAATAAAGAGAGAGAGAATGGGCACACCAGGGCCTCTAGCCGCTGCAAACGAACTACAGATATGTACACCACCTTGTGCATCTTATGTGGGTACTGGGAATTGAACCTGGGTTCTTAGGCTTTGCAGGCAAGCACCTTAACTGCTAAGTCATCTCTCCAGCCTTTTGTTTTGTTTTGTTTTTGTTTTTACAAGGTAGGGTCTCACTGTAGCTCAGGCTGACCTGGAACTCATGGTGATCCTCTTACCTTGGCCTCCCAAGTGCTGGGATTAAAGGCATGGGCCACCACACCTGGCTTGTGTTTTGTTTTGTTTTTAACTCTTAATTTTTATTTATTTATTTGCAAACAGAGAGAGGGGGAGAGAGAATGGATGCAGCAGTGCCTCTAGCTGCTACAAACGAACTTCAGGTGCATGTGCCACTTTGTACATCTGGCTTTTTACGTGGGTACTGGCGAATGGAATTCAAGGTCATTAGGCTTCTCAGGCAAGTGCCTTAACCCACTAAGCCATCTCTCTTGGTTTTTAAGCCTGCCTCTTGGTTTTGATGTCACTGTTGAGACTCACTCTGAGTCCTGGTCCTTTGAGTCTGACCTATTCTTACTCTCTCACAGCTAACAGAATGTCTCTCTCCCCTGCCCCTCGTATATCTCAATTATTTCATCATTTCATAATAATATGTCTGGCGTGGACTTATCTTGTTTATTGGACATTTAGTTAACTATTTCAATTTAGAATTTATATAGTAGTTTAACAACTATGGTCGGCTGGCTTCTAGGGATCTTCTAGACTTTCAGAGGTCTTTGGGAGACTGTAGCAGACAGCTTCAGGTTCGCTGAGATGAAATTCCAGACCAGGCAAAGTTATGGACGAAGGGATATTTATTGAAGCTTATAGATCCAGGGGAAGTTCCATAATGGCAGAAGAAGCTGGCCTGCTTTCACAGGACCAAACAGAGAGAAAGACCACAAGCTAAAAGTCACACAGCACATTTCAGGAACTCCAGCTAGGCACACTTTGCATATCTTTAGAATGGAATCCTGCCGCCTTTAATCCCAGCACTTGGGAGGCAGAGGTAGGAGGATTGCTGAGAGTGCTGAGAGTTCGAGGCCACCCTGAGACTACATAGTGAATTCCAGGTCAGCCTGAGCTAGAGCGAGATCCTACCTGAAAAAAAAAAATAGAATGGAATCTCAAACCCACCACCACACCTTAGGGCTGGACCTAAGATCCACCCAGTGACCCTGCCTCCAGGTGGCTACAGATCCAAGCTACAAGCTAATAAAACACTGAATATATTGTGGGCCATCTATTCAAACTACCACAGAGAGCAAAACCATTTATTGATTTACAAGGAATATTATTGTGATATTTAAGGCATACAACATGATATGTAGTAAGATATAGTAAAATGGTTGCTGGAGTGAAACAGATTAACATATCCATCATCTCGCATAATAGCCTATTTCCCGCTCCATGACAAGGTCTTGTGTAAGTAGCATTAGCCACTGGGAGGTCATGAATGTTGTGGTCACTTTGTGACATAAAGTATTTCTATAGGGCTGAAGAGATGGCTTAGTGGGTAAGGCACTTGACTGCGAAGCCTGAGGACCCAGGTTCAATTCTCCAGGCCCCATGTAAGCCAGATGTACAAGGTAGCACATGTGTCTGGAGTTCATTTGCAGTGGCTAGAGGCCCTGGCACACCCATTCTCTCTCTCCCTCTCCCTCTCTGTCTCTAATAAATAAATAAAATTTTTAAAAATTGTTAAAGGCCTGGAGAGATGGCTTAGCAGTTAAGGCATATGCTTGCAAAGCCTAAGGATCCAAGTTCAATTCTCCAGTTCCCACATAAGCCAGATGCACATGGTGGTGCCTATGTCTGGAGTTCGTTTGAAGTGGCTGGAAGCCCTGGCATGCCCATTCTCAGTGTATCTCTCTATGTCTCTCTGTCTCTAATAAATAATAAATTAAAATACTCTCTTTAAATAATTGTTTTTTAAAAGGGGGCTGGAGAGATGGCTTAGAGGTTAAGACGCATGCCTGCAAAGCCTAAGGACCCGGTTCAATTCTCCAGGTCCCACGTAAGCCAGATGCATATGGTGTGCATGTGTCTGGAGTTCGTTTGCAGGTGGCTGGAGGTCCTGGTGCGCCCATTCTCACTCTTTCTCTCTCCCTCTCCCTCTCTCTGTCTCTAATGAATAAATAAATTTTTTTTTTTTTGGTTTTTTTTGAGGTAAGTTTCACTCTGGTCCAGGCTGACCTGGAATTAACTATGTAGTCTTGGGGTGGCCTCGAACTCAAGGCAATCCTCCTACCTCTGCCTCCCAAGTGCTGGGATTAGAGGCATGCACCACCACACCCGGCTGAATAAATAAAATTTTTTTAATGTTTAAAATATGTATTTCTGGGCTGGGGAGATGTCTTAGCAGTTAAGGCGCATGCCTCCGAAGCTCAAGGATCCCAGTTCGATTCTTCAGGTCCCACATAAGCCAGATGTACGTGGTGGCGCATGCATCTGGAGTTTGTTCACGGTGGCTAGAGGCCCTGGCCATGCCCATTCTCACTCTCTCTCTCTCTTTCTTCCTCTCTCTGTCTCTAATAAATAAATAAATATAAATAAAATAATTTTTTAAAAGTATTTCTATATAAGAATCTGGAATTTGTTTGCAGTAGCCAGAGGCTAGCACACCATTCTCTTAAATAAATAAAATATTTAAAAAAAAATAAAATTACATTTCAAAACCTGGGTTTGACTAGATGAAACTGTGAATTTGTCAAAAGCCTAAATACAATGCACCATTAACTGTAGTCCTCATGTTGTACTTTAGATTTTAAAAAAAATTTTTGAATTAAAAAAAATATTTTATTTTTATTTAGTTACTTTATTTATTTGACAGAGAGAAAGAGGGCGAAAGAGAGAACGGGCACTCCAGGGCCTCCAGCCACTGCAAACTCTAGATGCATGCGCCCCCTTGTGCACCTAGCTTATGTGGACCTGGGGAATCAAACCTGGGTCCTTTGGCTTTACAGGCAAACTCCTTACCTGCTAAGCCATCCTTCCAGCCCATGAATTTTTATTTATTTTATTTATTTATTTTTTGGGTTTTTTGGGTTTTTTTTTTGAGGTAGTGTCTCACTCTAGTCCAGGCTGACCTGGAAATTACTATGCAATCTCAGGGTGGCCTCAAACTGACAGTGATCCTCCTACCTCTGTTTCCCAAGTGCTGGGATTAAAGGTGTGTGCCTTCATGCCTGGCTTTAATTTTTATTTCTTTATTTGAGATAGAGAAAGAGACAGAGAGTGAGAATATGGGCATGCCAGGGCCTCCTGCCACTGCAGAGGAACTCAGATGCATGTGCCCACGTGCATCTGGCTTTAGGTAGGTACTAGGGAATGGAATCCAGGTCATCAGGCTTTGCAGCCAAGCACCTTAACTGCTGAGTCATCTCTCCAGCCCCAAAATTCCCACCAACATAACAGTGTACATGGTTTCTGTGTTCTCTACACCATTACCAGACTGCTGACCTTTCTGACGACAGCTGTTCTAATATGTATTTCATGTAGCCGAGCATGACCTTGAACTTCTGATTTTATGGAGTGCTAGGATTACAGGTGTGTGTGCCACCACACCCATTTTTGGTTGGTTGGTTGGTGGTTTTTTGTTGTTGTTGTTGTTGTTGTTTTTGCTGTTGTTCAAGGTAGGGTCTCACTCAGGCCCAGGCTGATCTGGACTATATAGTCTCAGGGTGGCCTCAAACTCTCAGCAATCCTCTGCCTCCCAAGTGCTGGGATTAAAGGCATGAGCCACCCCTCCTGGCTAGAATCTTAGGATTTTAAAAAACAAAATAAAATTTACCAGTTGTTGCAGTTAGCTTCTCATTACTGATAGAAAACACGAGACCAAAAGCAGTTTATGGGAGGAAGGGGTTTATTTTGACTTACAGACTCGAGGAAAGCTCCATGATGGCAGAGAAAATGATGACACGAGCAGAGGGTGGATATCACCTTGTGCCTCTAGCTGCTACAAACGAACTTCAGGTGCATGTGCCACTTTGTACATCTGGCTTTTTACGTGGGTACTGGCGAATGGAATTCAAGGTCATTAGGCTTCTCAGGCAAGTGCCTTAACCCACTAAGCCATCTCTCTTGGTTTTTAAGCCTGCCTCTTGGTTTTGATGTCACTGTTGAGACTCACTCTGAGTCCTGGTCCTTTGAGTCTGACCTATTCTTACTCTCTCACAGCTAACAGAATGTCTCTCTCCCCTGCCCCTCGTATATCTCAATTATTTCATCATTTCATAATAATATGTCTGGCGTGGACTTATCTTGTTTATTGGACATTTAGTTAACTATTTCAATTTAGAATTTATATAGTAGTTTAACAACTATGGTCGGCTGGCTTCTAGGATCTTCTAGACTTTCAGAGGTCTTTGGGAGACTGTAGCAGACAGCTTCAGGTTCGCTGAGATGAAATTCCAGACCAGGCAAAGTTATGGACGAAGGGATATTTATTGAAGCTTATAGATCCAGGGGAAGTTCCATAATGGCAGAAGAAGCTGGCCTGCTTTCACAGGACCAAACAGAGAGAAAGACCACAAGCTAAAAGTCACACAGCACATTTCAGGAACTCCAGCTAGGCACACTTTGCATATCTTTAGAATGGAATCCTGCCGCCTTTAATCCCAGCACTTGGGAGGCAGAGGTAGGAGGATTGCTGAGAGTGCTGAGAGTTCGAGGCCACCCTGAGACTACATAGTGAATTCCAGGTCAGCCTGAGCTAGAGCGAGATCCTACCTGGAAAAAAAAAATAGAATGGAATCTCAAACCCACCACCACACCTTAGGGCTGGACCCTAAGATCCACCCAGTGACCCTGCCTCCAGGTGGCTACAGATCCAAGCTACAAGCTAATAAAACACTGAATATATTGTGGGCCATCTATTCAAACTACCACAGAGAGCAAAACCATTTATTGATTTACAAGGAATATTATTGTGATATTTAAGGCATACAACATGATATGTAGTAAGATATAGTAAAATGGTTGCTGGAGTGAAACAGATTAACATATCCATCATCTCGCATAATAGCCTATTTCCCGCTCCATGACAAGGTCTTGTGTAAGTAGCATTAGCCACTGGGAGGTCATGAATGTTGTGGTCACTTTGTGACATAAAGTATTTCTATAGGGCTGAAGAGATGGCTTAGTGGGTAAGGCACTTGACTGCGAAGCCTGAGGACCCAGGTTCAATTCTCCAGGCCCCATGTAAGCCAGATGTACAAGGTAGCACATGTGTCTGGAGTTCATTTGCAGTGGCTAGAGGCCCTGGCACACCCATTCTCTCTCTCCCTCTCTCCTCTCTGTCTCTAATAAATAAATAAAATTTTTAAAAATTGTTAAAGGCCTGGAGAGATGGCTTAGCAGTTAAGGCATATGCTTGCAAAGCCTAAGGATCCAAGTTCAATTCTCCAGTTCCCACATAAGCCAGATGCACATGGTGGTGCCTATGTCTGGAGTTCGTTTGAAGTGGCTGGAAGCCCTGGCATGCCCATTCTCAGTGTATCTCTCTATGTCTCTCTGTCTCTAATAAATAATAAATTAAAATACTCTCTTTAAATAATTGTTTTTTAAAAGGGGGCTGGAGAGATGGCTTAGAGGTTAAGACGCATGCCTGCAAAGCCTAAGGACCCCGGTTCAATTCTCCAGGTCCCACGTAAGCCAGATGCATATGGTGTGCATGTGTCTGGAGTTCGTTTGCAGGTGGCTGGAGGTCCTGGTGCGCCCATTCTCACTCTTTCTCTCTCCCTCTCCCTCTCTCTGTCTCTAATGAATAAATAAATTTTTTTTTTTTTGGTTTTTTTGAGGTAAGTTTCACTCTGGTCCAGGCTGACCTGGAATTAACTATGTAGTCTTGGGGTGGCCTCGAACTCACGGCAATCCTCCTACCTCTGCCTCCCAAGTGCTGGGATTAGAGGCATGCACCACCACACCTGGCTGAATAAATAAAATTTTTTTAATGTTTAAAATATGTATTTCTGGGCTGGGGAGATGTCTTAGCAGTTAAGGTGCATGCCTCCGAAGCTCAAGGATCCCAGTTCGATTCTTCAGGTCCCACATAAGCCAGATGTACGTGGTGGCGCATGCATCTGGAGTTTGTTCATGGTGGCTAGAGGCCCTGGCCATGCCCATTCTCACTCTCTCTCTCTCTTTCTTCTCTCTCTGTCTCTAATAAATAAATAAATATAAATAAAATAATTTTTTAAAAGTATTTCTATATAAGAATCTGGAATTTGTTTGCAGTAGCCAGAGGCCCCAACGCACCCATTCTCTTAAATAAATAAAATATTTAAAAAAATAAAATTACATTTCAAAACCTGGGTTTGACTAGATGAAACTGTGAATTTGTCAAAAGCCTAAATACAATGCACCATTAACTGTAGTCCTCATGTTGTACTTTAGATTTAAAAAAAAAAATTTGAATTAAAAAAAATATTTTATTTTTATTTAGTTACTTTATTTATTTGACAGAGAGAAAGAGGGCGAAAGAGAGAACGGGCACTCCAGGGCCTCCAGCCACTGCAAACTCTAGATGCATGCGCCCCCTTGTGCACCTAGCTTATGTGGACCTGGGGAATCAAACCTGGGTCCTTTGGCTTTACAGGCAAACTCCTTACCTGCTAAGCCATCCTTCCAGCCCATGAATTTTTATTTATTTTATTTATTTATTTTTTGGGTTTTTTGGGTTTTTTTTTTTTTTTTTTTGAGGTAGTGTCTCACTCTAGTCCAGGCTGACCTGGAAATTACTATGCAATCTCAGGGTGGCCTCAAACTGACAGTGATCCTCCTACCTCTGTTTCCCAAGTGCTGGGATTAAAAGTGTGTGCCTTCATGCCTGGCTTTAATTTTTATTTCTTTATTTGAGATAGAGAAAGAGACAGAGAGTGAGAATATGGGCATGCCAGGGCCTCCTGCCACTGCAGAGGAACTCCAGATGCATGTGCCACTTCGTGCATCTGGCTTTAGGTAGGTACTAGGGAATGGAATCCAGGTCATCAGGCTTTGCAGCCAAGCACCTTACCTGCTGAGTCATCTCTCCAAAATTCCCACCAACATAACAGTGTACATGGTTTCTGTGTTCTCTACACCATTACCAGACTGCTGACCTTTCTGACGACAGCTGTTCTAATATGTATTTCATGTAGCCGAGCATGACCTTGAACTTCTGATTTTATGGAGTGCTAGGATTACAGGTGTGTGTGCCACCACACCCATTTTTGGTTGGTTGGTTGGTGGTTTTTTGTTGTTGTTGTTGTTGTTGTTTTTGCTGTTGTTCAAGGTAGGGTCTCACTCAGGCCCAGGCTGATCTGGACTATATAGTCTCAGGGTGGCCTCAAACTCTCAGCAATCCTCTGCCTCCCAAGTGCTGGGATTAAAGGCATGAGCCACCCCTCCTGGCTAGAATCTTAGGATTTTAAAAAACAAAATAAAATTTACCAGTTGTTGCAGTTAGCTTCTCATTACTGATAGAAAACACGAGACCAAAAGCAGTTTATGGGAGGAAGGGGTTTATTTTGACTTACAGACTCGAGGGAAAGCTCCATGATGGCAGAGAAAATGATGACACGAGCAGAGGGTGGATATCACCTTCTGACCAATATCAGGTGGACAACAGCAATAGGAGAGTGTGAAACACTGGCAAGGGGAAGCTAACTATAACACCCATAAGCCCGTCCCCAACAATATACCTCCTCTGGGAGTCTCCATTTCCTAAATTGTCACCAGCTAGGGAACCTAGCTTTAAGAACACATAAGTTTATGGGGGATACCTGAATCAAAGCACCACACCAGTATTGTGTATAATTTGAAGGGTTTTTTTTTTTTTAATATATCATTTTTTTTTTTTTTTTTTTTTTTTTTTTTTGTCTTTCGAGGTAGGATCTCACTCTAGCTCAGGCTGACCTGGAATTCACTATGTAGTCTCAGGGTGGCCTCGAACTCACAGCGATCCTCCTACATCTGCCTCCCAAGTGCTGGGATTAAAGGCGTGCGCCACCACACCTGGCTCTTTTTTAAAAATTTTTTTATTTTTCTTTATTTATTTGAGAGCAAGAAATAGGTAGGGAGAGAGAGAGAAAGAATGGGAGTGCCAGGGCCTCCAGCTGCTGCAAAGGAACTCCAGATGCACACGCCCCCTTGTGCATCTGGCTTACATGGGTCCTGGGTAATCAAATCTGGGTCGGTTGGCTTTGTAGGCAAGTGCCTTAACCACTAAGCCATTTTCCAGCCCTAATTTGAAGGGTTTTGCCAAATGCACACGGCTGTATAACCAACACTACACTGAGGACTTAGACATTTGCCACATCACCATAAAGTTCCCTGATTTGCCTTTGTAGCTGATCCCTTCTATTTTACAGTAAACCCAGAGCTGCTTTCTATGATGATGGAAAATGTGCCTTTTCTAGACTTTCACATGAATGAAATCATGGACGTCTCCACTTGCTTTAATTATTGGGATATTCGTCCACATTGCTGTGTGTATCAATTCCTTTTATGACAGAGTAATATTCCATCGTGTGCATGTCTGTACTGTTTCCAGGGTGGGGCTATTAAGAATGCAGCTGCTAGGCTGGAGAGATGGCTTAGCAGTTAAGTGCCTTTGAGAGAGGGAGGGGGGGCAAATGCAGATAGAGAGAGAGAATGGGCACATCAGGGTATCTTAGCCACTGCAAACAAACTCCAGACACATGTTCCCCTTTGTGCATCTGGCTTTACATAGGTTCTGGGGAATTGAACCTGGGTCCTTTGGCTTTACCAGCAACTGCCTTAATCACTAAGTCACTAAGCCATCTCTCCAGCCCTTAAATATTTTAAAAATTTTTTATTGACAACTTCCATAATTATAGACAATAAACCATAATTTTTAAACTTTTTTTTTGGGGGGGGGGGTTTCAAGGTAGGGTCTCTTTCTAGCCCAGGCTGACCTGGAATTCACTCTGTAGTCTCAGGGTGTCCTTGAACTCACAGTGATCATCCTACCTCTGCCTCCCGAGTGCTGGGATTAAAGGCGTGCGCCACCACACCTGGCTATATGGTCTGCTTAAAATTTTTTTGACCATAAAAAAGTTTAAAAATAGCTGGGCATGGTGGTGCACGCCTTTAATCCCAGCACTCGGGAGGCAGAGGTAGGATGATCACTGTGAGTTCAAGGACACCCTGAGACTACAGAGTGAATTCCAGGTCAGCCTGGGCTAGAGTGAGACCCTACCTTGAAAAAACAAACAAAAAAACAAACAAACAAACAAACAAACAAACAAATCAGACCATATGACAATCCTTTGTTGGCTCTCCCAGTTCCTTGCTGCTGCCAGGGCTGGGTCTGAGAGTGAAGCTACCCCCATGCACTTCAGGCTCCACCCAGCTCCTTGTGGTAACCTTGTCTATAAGTGCTTAGAGTTGTACCACCTGGCTTCCTACTGATTTGTTTGTTGTTCAGATCCCTCACAACAAAGGCAAAAATAGGAACTGCCCCAGCAAATACAAACTGTAGGAATTTCAAGGAAAGGTCCAATATGTTGGGGTCCTCAGATTTCTAACTGGAGGGATTTCCTGGCCCTTAGCCTCTCCTCCCAGCCCAGAGCCCAGCAGACCTCCACACCTAGAGAGGCCTCACTAACTTCCCATCGCTTGTATGCCCCCTGCTGACTCTTCTAGCTCCAGCTGGAGTGGAACATCCATTTGAACATCCCAGTCGCGTCCACAAAGCCAAGGAAATGCAAGTCACCCCCAGCCTTACTCGAGAGAGTCCACTCAGGTGGCACCACTAGCAAGGGACCCTCTGTTTCTAAGTACCCGGAGTCTGTGCCCCTGCGGATGGCCAGGTAGGTGCTGGGCAGTTGAGGGGCAGCTGGATAGGAGGGGAGGCAGGGATTGGGGTGATCAGCCTGGAGAGGCAGCAGCAGAGGACACCTCACAGGCCTCAAGATCGTGTCTTCTCAGCTGCCCTGCCCAGCTGTGGTGCTCTCAGCCAGAGGTGGGGTGTGGTGGCAATGTGTGGGCTTTGGGATCTAGTCTTAAGTGTGCTTCAAACTGCAACTGAATAACTCTGAGACCCCCACACTGAAAACATATCATTTCTACCCTAAACATTGACCAAGCATCTGCCACTGATCTGTCCATGTAAACAAGCCCCATCCACCTCACCATGCGACCCCCAGACTCAAACAGACATAGTGAGCCTCTGGGCAGCCAAGACCCACTTGAACACCCACCTTAGCATGTCCTGGTTCACAGCATGTGTCTGGAAGCACTGGCAGCTTCCACAGACATGCAGCATAAAGCCCATGTCTGGGAGAGGAAGAAAACAAAACCCAGGGTCTTGGACCTTGTGACCCTAAAAAACGTGTGGTTCTTTAGCCGCTACTGTGTCCTTTATTATAATTATTTTTTTCCTTATTTTGGGGGGGTAAGGTCTCCCTGTACCCCAGGCTGACCTGGAATTCACTGAGTAGTCTCAGGGTAGCCTTGAACTCATAGGGATCCTCTTACCTCTGACTCCCAAGTGCTGGGATTAAAGGCGTATGCCACCATGCCCAGCTATGTCTGTCTTTTTTGACATCCTTTGTACCTTCTAACCCCCAGCCACCAGGGGAGCAAGATGGAAGCCATCTGGAAGGCTGATGTGGCCTCCTCAAGTCACCCAATAGAAAGGAAGACCCCTGCTAGCCTGCCCTGGAATCAACTAGAGGGATATCCAGATATCCCCCGGCTGCTAGCAGTGGACGAACATTCCTACCACAAAAACATGAAGTCCTTCAAGACCCAGTAAGGAGCAAAGTCCATTACTTAACCTGGGTTCAAGGAAACCTATCCACCAAGGGGACACTGCCCCTATCCAACAGCCCGGGCAATGTCTTTCCAAACACTAGTTCTGGTCTCAGTTATTTACCTCATCAGAAAAGAGACACTCACCTGCCTCATCTGTTCGGTAGCCATCAGCTTGATTCCCCAGGCCAATGCTACTTTAGTTCCCTTGGGATTTTCTTTTTTTTTTGGGGGGGGGTGTTCAAGGTAGGGTCTCACTCTAGCCCAGGCTGACCTGGAATTCACTATGTAGTCTCAGGGTGGCCTTGAACTCTCAGCAATCCTCTTATTACTGCCTCCCGAGTGCTGGGATTAAAGGCGCGCGCCATGGCAGGATTTTCTTTAGTACTCAGGTCACTGCATGAATATCACCTTTGCACTTGTTTCCTGGGCTGCCTATGGCTGTCTCTAGTGCCTTACCTTGATCTTAGCCCTTCGTAGTTTCTATAGAGAACTAGGTGGAAGAATGGATTGAGGGAAAACACGAATTTTGTGACAAATTTGAGACTTGGGCCCACCTTTGTCATTTTCATTTCCTCACTGACTTCAAGAATTATCTTTCGGGGTGTGGTGGCACTCACCTTTAATCCCAGCACTCAAAAGGCAGAAGTAGGAAGATCACCATGAGTTCAAGGCCACCCTGAGACTACATAGTAAATTCCAGGTCAGCCTGGGCTAGAATGAGACCCTACCTCGAAAAACAAATAAAAAGGTGGGAGGGGGCTAGAGAGATGGCTTAGTAGTTAAGGTGCTTGCCTGCATGCCCTAACAACTGAGTTCAGTTTACCAGTACTCGTGTAAAACCAATGCACAAAGTGAAGCATGCATCTGGAGTTTGTTTGCAGTGGCTAAAGGCCCTGGCGTGCCAGTTCTGTCTCTCTCTCTCTATGCAAATAAAGTAATAAAAAGGGGTGGGAGGCAAAATGGGTAAAGAGACTCACAGTGAACAATACACTCCTCTTCTTTTCTTCTTTTGCTTGCAGTCTTTAGTATAGCATGCAAAATTCTAAGATCTGTTCCTGTCTCAAGCAGAGCTGCTCCACCCACCCACAGGCCTCCTTTGGGATCTCAGCTGCAGGCTGAAGTACTTATCAAAATATTGTTCCCAGCAAAGACAGTTTCCCCTTTCTAAGGGAATTTCAATGAATACAATTTTCTTCCCCCTTTTCCAACTGTACAAGTTTATTCAATTCATCACACTGTCATCTGTCCAGGCAGAGCCTTGCTCCTCCTGTCTTTCTCATCTGCTCCTCAGGCTGGATTACCTCCCTATATGTCAGCCTGCCCCTTGGTGCTTTATAATGGGGGCTTCTGTGTTGTCTTAAGGACCCTGTTAGCATAGTTGAAAAAGGAAGATCTGCCTATCTTTTTCTTTGTTTTTTATAGGCTTTTAAAAAACTTATTTTTAATATTTATTTTTTAAAAAATATTTATTTATTTATTTATTTATTTATTTGACAGAGAAAGAGAGAGAGAATGGGTGTACCAGGGCCTCCAGCCATGCAAATGAACTCCAGATGTATGCGTCCCCTTGTGCATCTGGCTAATGTGGGTTCTGGGGAATCGAACCTGAGTCCTTTGGCTTTGCAGACAAATACCTTAACTGCTAAGTGATCCCTCCAGTCCTAAAAACTTGTTTTTATTTCTTTATTTTTTAGTTTTTCAAGGTAGGGTCTCACTCTAGCCCAGGCTGACTTGGAATTCACTATGTAGTCTCAAGGGTGGCCTTGAGCTCATGGTAATCCTACTACCTCTGCCTCCAGAGTGCAAGGATTAAAGGCATGTGTCACCACGCCCAGCTGTACAGGCTTTTTTTAGAATCATCATTTTAAAAAATATTTTATTTATTTGCCGGGCGTGGTGGCGCATGCCTTTAATCCCAGCACTCGGGAGGCAGAGGTAGGAGGATCGCCGAGAGTTCGAGGCCACCCTGAGACTACATAGTTAATTCCAGGTCAGCCTGGACCAGAGTGAGACCCTACCTCGCAAAACCAAAAAAAAAAAAAATTATTTATTTACTGATTATTTGAGAAAGAAGGAGGCAGATAAGAGAAAATGGGCACACCAGGGCCTCTAGCCACTGCAAACGAGCTCCAGGTACATGTATCACCTTGTGCATCTGACTCATGTGGACACTGGGGAATGGAACCTGGGTCCTTAGACTTCACAGGCAAGTGCTTTAACCACTAAGACATCTCTCCAGCCCCTTTTCCTTGTGTGTTTTTTTAAATTTTTTATTTATTTTTATTTATTAGAGATACAGAGAGGGAAAGAGAGAGAGGGAGAGTGAGAATGGGCATGCCAGGGCCTTTAGCTACTGCAAACGAACTCCAGATGCTTGCGCCCCCTTGTGCATCTGGCTTACATGGGACCTGGAGAATTGAACTGGGGTCCTTAAGCTTCGCAGGCAAATGCCTTAACCGCTAAGCCATCTCTCCAGCCCTTATTTGATTTTTTAAATTTATTTGCAAGCAGAGAGATAGAGAGAAGAGAGACAGAGAATGGGCATGTCACGGCCTCCTCCCACTGCACACAAACTCCGGATGTATGTGCTACTTTGTGCGTCTGGCTTTATGTGGGTACTGGGGAATTGAACTCAGGTTGTTAGGCTTTGAAGGCAAGTGCCTTAACCACTAAGCCATCTCTCCAACCCCTCCTTGTTGTTGTTGCTTTTTTTAGGTCTCTGTGTGTGTGTGTGTGTGTGTGAGAGAGAGAGAGAGAGAGAGAGAGAGACATGTGTTCACATGTGTGTTTGCAAATGCATAGAGCATGAATGGAGATCAGAGGACAACCTCCAGTATTGGCAGTATTGGTCCTCACCTTCCACCTTGAGACAGAGTCTCTTTTTGTTCACTGCTGCATACACCAAGCTAATGGGGCCATGAGCTTCCAGATCCTGGCACCTCTCTGTCTCTCCCTCTCTGTCTCTCTGCCTCTCTCTCTCTCTCTCTCTCTCTCTCTCTCTCACACACACACACACACACACACACACATACACACACAAATAAATCAAAAATTTTTTTTTTAAAAAGAGGGAAGCTGGGCGTGGTGGTGCACGCCTTTAATCCCAGCCACCCTGAGTCTATATAGTGAATTCCAGGTCTGCCTGGGCTAGATTGAGACCCTACCTGGAAAAAGTTAAAAAAAAAAAAAAATAGAGGGAAGGGAGGGAAAATGTCCTATGAAGTAAGACAAGGTAGACTCACAAGAGAGGAGTCAGAACCCTTAGGATTTGGAGAATCATGCTAAGCAGTTCCACCTCCAGGAACCAGAACTGGGCTTGTCCCCCACCTTCAGGAAGTTCTTGGGTATGCTGGGTGGGCCTTATCTCAGTTAACTGTAATTGTCCTAGTTCTTTCAGTGCCTCAACAACCCAGATGAATGAGTGTCAGGACCCATCAGAAGAGCTAGCTGAATTGGTCTACAAAAAATCAAGCCAATCACTCCCTGGAGTCCTACAAAGCAAGAAGGACCGTGGCAGCTTTAGACCCCACTCTATCCCTTAGCTAGTAAGTCTCAAACTTCCGAGTGACTAAAAATCACATAGGATCCCAAATGCAGGTTCCTAGCTGGTGCTTATGAGCACTCTGAATGTTGCTAACTTGTCCTAGAATTTTGAGAAACACTATTTTTTTCCCTTTAGTCCCCAAACTGTTTATTTTTAATAAAACAGAGATTGGTTTGAAAGTCTTCTGTCTCATTGCTAAAAGCCACACCTCCTTGACTCATCTTTGGAACCAAGTCCAAGGTCATCCTGACAGTAAGCTAAGCACCAATCAGAGGATCTTCCAAGTTCTGTTACTGCCCTTGTGCAACCAACAAGCTGTCCATTCTAGTGATAACTAGCATTCTGTTGATTAGCACGACAGCTCAGAAGATGAGAACAAGCAGCACGATGTCTGTAATCTCAGGATTTGGGAGGCAAAGGCCGGAGGTTCAGGACATCCTTGACTACAGAGTTCAAGGTCAGCTTGGACTACATGAGACCCTATCTCAAAAAAGGTGGGGGAGTTGAAGAATGTGTTTGCCTAGTATGCCTGAAGCCCTGGATTCAACCCCGAGCACTGAAAAAAAAAACAAGTATAGTATCTCAAACCTTTAATCCCAGCACTCAGGAGGGAAGTAGAAGCAGGAGAATTGCTGAGTTCAAGGCCAGCCTGGGACTACAGAGTAAGCTCCAGGTCAGCCTGGACTACAGTGAGACTCTTATCTTGACCCCCCCCCCAAAAGAGAGTAAGATAAGAAAAAGATACATCAAATATTAGTCAGGGTCAAGTGACACTGAGTGGGAGACAAAGATGAGTATGTCTTTGAGGAATAGGGACAAGGGTAGAAGGAATAAAGACATGAAGATTCTGAATCTACTGATGTGGAAGTTGTTACTAGCAGTGGTGTGTCTGTTCAGTGGAAACCCTGTTTTGGTTCATCTATTTGGTTATGAGCACTTACCTACCCTCACCCTTCCTAACACACACATACCTGCCTCATCCCCACTCAGCCTCTCCCAGCTCCCTCCTCTACTTACCTAGCCACAACTGGCTTTGAACTAAGCATAGCAAACAGCAAATGGCCCTTTCCTACGAGAGTCCACATCCAGGTTCTCTTCCAAGAACTAATGGCCACCCTTGCTTCCAATTGAGATTAAAACTCTGGGAATGAGAATATGGGATGTGAACAGCTGGTTCATGGATGATGCCAGAAGTAAGCTCAGGCTGCCTGGTCAGGAGAAAAGTGAAGGCATTGAGATGCAGGTCACACACAGGATGGCTGTAACAGGAAGGGTAAGTTTCTAGTCTCTAGGATCTCCAGGCTCACTCTTTTTAGGAGGGCCTCATCCCTATCATACCCAACATACCAAAATGCCTTCACTGGGGCTGGGGAGATTGCTCAATGGTAAAGATGCTTGCTTGTAAACCTGTCAACTGAACTGAGCTCCCAGCACTGACTTAAAGCCTGATACAAAGTAGCACATGAATCTGTGATCCCAACATGCCTATGGCAAAGAGGGTTAGAACCAGGAGAATCCAGAAACTAGGAGGCCAGATAGACTGGTACATACAAAGTGAAGAGACAAGAACAAAACAACAGAGCCGGGCGTGGTGGTGCACGCCTTTAATCCCAGCACTCGGGAGGCAGAGGGAGGAGGATCACTGTGAGTTCAAGGCCACCCTGAGACTACATAGTTAATTCCAGGTCAGCCTGGGCCAGAGTGAAACCCTACCTCAAAAAAAAAAGGGGGGCTGAAGAGATGGCTTAGTGGTTAAGGCAATTGCCTGCAAAGCTAAAGGACCCAGATTTGATTCCCCAGAACTCACAAAAGCTACATGCACAAGGTGGCACATGGGTCTGGAGTCCATTTGCCGTGGTTGGAGGCCCTGGTGTGGCCATTCTCTCTCTCTACCTGCCTGTCTCTCTCTCTCTCTCTCAAATAAATTAATAAATTAATTAAAATTAAAATATTAAAAACAAAACCAAAAAAGCTGGGAGTGGTAGCATATGCTTTTAATCTCAGTACTTGGGAGGCAGAGGTAGGAGGATCATGGTGAGTTTGAGGCCACCCTGGGCTAGAACAAGACCCTACCTTGAAAAACAAATATATATATATAATTTTGTTTGTTTGTTTGATTTCATTTTTCGGTTTTTCAAGGTCAGCTCAGGCTGACCTGGAATTCACTATGTAATCTCAGGGTGGCCTTGAACTCACGGCGATCCTCCTACCTTTGCCTCCTGAATGCTGGGATTAAAGGTGTGCGCCACCACGCCCGGCATATAATTTTTTTTTGAGGTAAGGTTTCACTGTAGTACAGGCTGACCTGGAATTCACTATATAGTGTCAGGGTGGCTTCGAACTCACGGCAATCCTCCTACCTCTGCCTCCCGAGTGCTGGGATTAAAGGTGTGCGCCATCATGCCCGGCTAAATATATATATATATTTGCAAGCATGCACCTTTAACCACTGAGAAATCTCTCTAGCCACAATAAAAATATTTCAATAATTTTTTTGGTTTTGTGAGGTAGGGTTTCACTCTAGCCCAGGCTGACCTAGAACTTACTGTACAGTCTCAGGGTGGCCTCGAACTCATTGTGGTTCCTCCTACCTCTGCCTCCCCAGTGCTGGGATTGAAAACATGAGCCACCACACCCGGCTAAATTTTTTTAAAAATTTTAAAAATGGCTGGAGCCAAAGGAAGAGTAGGACTCCTTACAACATGCTCCTCCAGACACAAAATGGCCTGGATATTCACGACCATACAGTGCTTGACACTACCTACACAAGACCATCATAATAGGAGAAAAGATCATGACATCAAAATGAAAAGAGAGACTGATTGAGAGGATGAGGGGACATGATGGAAAGGGAGTTTCAAAAAGGAAAGTGGGAGGAGGGAAGGAAGTACCATGGGATATTGTCTACAACTAAGGAAGTTATCAATAAAAAATAAATATTAAAAAAATTGGCCTGGAGAGAAGGCTTAGCGGTTAAGGCATTTGCCTGGAAGCCTAAGGATCCTGGTTCAATTCTCCAGGTCCTGCGTAAGCCAGATGCACAAGAGGGCGCATGCACCTGGAGTTCATTTGCAGTGGCTAGAGGCCCTGGCGTGTCCATTCTCACTCTCCCTCTCTCTCTTTTCCTCTCTCTGTCTCTAATAACTAACTAAATAAATAAATACAAATAAAAAATCTTTTAAAAATGGCTGGGGAGGTGGCTTAGTGATTAAGGCATCTGCCTGGGAAGCCTAAGGACCCATGTTTGACTCTCCAGATCCCACGTAAGCCAGACACACAAGGTGAGGCAAGCATAAGGTTGCACATGCGCACTACATAGTGCATGCATCTGGAGTTCAATTGCAATGGCTGGAGACCATGATGCATCCATTCTCTTTCTGTCTATCTGCTCTCTCTCAAATAAATAAATAAATAAATAAATAAATAAATAAATAAATAAATACTTTTATATTATTTTATTTTACTTTAATTATTATTTTTGTTTGTTTCAAGGTAGGGTCTCGCTCTAGCCCAGGCCAGCCTGGAATTCACTATAGAGTCTCAGGGTGGCATGAAACTCATGGCAGTCTTCCTACTTCTGCCTCCCAAGTGCTAGGATTAAAGTTGTGCACCACTTTGCCCAGTTTTTTTTTTTTTAATTTATATACATATTTGGGGGGGGTTAAAGGTAGGGTCTCACTCTAGCTCAGGATGACCTAGAATTCACTCTGTAGTCTTAGTGGACTCACAGCAATCCTCCTATGTCTGCCTGCCTCATGAGTGCTGGGATTAAAGGCGTATGCCACCATGTCCAATACAATATTTTTAAAAGTTATTTATTTGCAGGCTGGAAAGCTGGCTTAGTGGTTGAGGTGCTTGCCTGCAAAGCCAAATGACCCAGGTTTGATTTCCCAGGACCCATGTAAGCCAGATGCACAAGGTAGCACATGCATCTGGAGTTCATCTGCAGTGGCTAGAGGCCCTGGTCTGACCATTCTGTATCTCTTTCCCTCTTTTTTAAAAAAATTTTTATTTGTTTATTTGCAAGCAGAGAGAGAGAGAGAGGGAGAGAGAGAGAAGAAAGGCAAACAGAGAGAGAATGGCCATGCCAGGGCCTCTAGCCACTGCAAACAAACTGCAGATGCATGTCTATAGAGTCTCAGGGTGGCATGAAACTCATGGCAGTCTTCCTACTTCTGCCTCCCAAGTGCTAGGATTAAAGTTGTGCACCACTTTGCCCAGTTTTTTTTTTTAATTTATATACATATTTGGGGGGGGGGTTAAAGGTAGGGTCTCACTCTAGCTCAGGATGACCTAGAATTCACTCTGTAGTCTTAGTGGACTCACAGCAATCCTCCTATGTCTGCCTGCCTCATGAGTGCTGGGATTAAAGGCGTATGCCACCATGTCCAATACAATATTTTAAAAAGTTATTTATTTGCAGGCTGGAAAGCTGGCTTAGTGGTTGAGGTGCTTGCCTGCAAAGCCAAATGACCCAGGTTTGATTTCCCAGGACCCATGTAAGCCAGATGCACAAGGTAGCACATGCATCTGGAGTTCATCTGCAGTGGCTAGAGGCCCTGGTCTGACCATTCTGTCTCTCTTTCCCTCTTTTTTAAAAAAATTTGTTTATTTGCAAGCAGAGAGAGAGAGAGAGGGAGAGAGAGAGAAGAAAGGCAAACAGAGAGAGAATGGCCATGCCAGGGCCTCTAGCCACTGCAAACAAACTGCAGATGCATGTGCCCCTCATGCATCTGCCTTATGTTGGTCCTGGAGAATTGAACCAGGATCCTTTGGCTTCACAGGCAAATGCTTTAACTGCTAAGCCATTTCTCCAGCCCTCTCTCTCTCTTTTTATCTCAAATAAAAATAAAATAATTTATTTATTTATTTGAAAGCAAAGAGAGATAGAAGAGAGCCAGAGAATGGGTGTGTCAGGACCTCTAGCCACTGCAAACAAACTCCAGATGTATGTGCCACTTTGTGCATCTGGCTTTATGTGGGTTCTGGGGAATCAAACCTGGGTTGTTAAGTATTGCAAGCAAATGCCTTAACCACTGAGGCATTTCTCCAGCCCAATATTAAAAAAAAAAAAAAAAAGAATCTGGGACTGGACAGATGGCTTAGCTGTTAAGGCATTTGCCTGTGAAGGCAAAGGACCAAGGTTCAATTCCCCAGGACCCACGTAAGTCAGATGCACAAGGGGCACATGTACCTGGAGTTCATTTGCAGTGGCTACAAGCCCTGGTGTGCACATTCTCTCCCTGTCTCTCTTCTCTCTATCTATATCTCTGCTTGCAAACAAATAAAATGCAACACATTTTTATTTTGCCGGGCGTGGAGGCGCACGCCTTTAATCCCAGCTCTTGGAAGGCAGAGGTAGGAGGATCGCTGAGAGTTTGAGGCCACCCTGAGACCATATAGTGAATTCCAGGTCAGCCTGAGCTAGAGTGAGACCCTACCTCAAAAAACTAAAAAGAAAAATATTTTATTTTATTATTGACAAATTCCATAATTGTAGACAGTAGCCCATGGTAATTCCTTCTCTCCCCTCACTTTCCCCTTTGAAACTCCACACTCCATCTTATCTCCTCCAACTCTCAATCAGTATCTCTTTTATTCTGATGTCATGATCTTTTCCTCCTATTATGCTAGTTTTGTGTAGGTAGTGTCAGGCACTGTGAAGTCATGGATATCCAGGCCATTTTGTGTCTGGAGGAACACGTTGTAAAGAGTCCTACCCTTCCTTTGGCTCTTACATTCTTTCCGCCACCTCTTTGGCAATGAACCCTGAGCCTTGGAAGGTGTGTTAGAGATGTTTCAGTGCTGAGCACTCCTCTGTCCCTTCTTCTCAGCACCATGGTGCCTTCTGAGTCATCCCAAGGCCCCTGCATCTGAAAGAGAAGCTTCTCTAACCAAAAGTGAGTGTAGCATTAATATATGGGCATGAACATTAAGAGAAGTGCTTACTGGGCAGTTTGGTGAACATAATAAATACATTCAGCCAGACACCAGCAAATGTTACACCCCTAGGTCTCATGACTACCCCTGTTGTAGGTTTTCAGTATCAGGGATGTATTCCCTCCCATGGAGTGGGGCCACCAGTCCAATTAGAGAGTGGTTGGTTTTCCCCATAACAGACAGGCCACTATTGCACCCATTGGCTCATTTGGCCTGGCTGGCCAAATTTAAGGCTTGCAGTGTCCACTGTTGAGTATCTCCACTGGTGATTTCTCTCTCCCATTGAACTATATGCAGCATAGCTTTTCCCAGCTTTCTGTCAGCTGGTCTACATGGTGGAGGTTTTCAGCTCAGCTCCAGCAGGATTTCTCAGTAACCTTACAGCCCAAGTATGTGGAGTCTTCAGCAATAGGATATTACCATCTATTCCTGGTGTGAAACCAAGGGCCTCGGCAATGGCCTGTAATGTTTTGGGGGTATCAGGGACCTCCCTGTCCAACAACTCACTGGAAGATATCCCATCCCTGGCACAGAAAATGTTCTAGTAACAATCTATGGTCTTTGAGTGTTCCATGTTCAAAAAAGTAGGTTTCCATATAACTTATTTATATCCTCTTAGATTTTGATTAGCCCTCCCTCCACCTTTCCTTTACTCAATCTCTTCCCCTGACCTTACTTAAGCCTTTTCACCCCCATTAATCTGTGCTTATACTTACATACATATAATACCATCCTATTAAGTCCCCCCTCCCTTCCTTTCTATTCCATTTATATACCCTTTCTAGCTTACTGGCCTCTGCTACTGAGTTTTATTCCTACTCACATAGAAGTCCAATCATTTGTAGCTAGGATCCACATATGAGAGAGAACATGTGATCTTTGGCTTTCTGTGCCTGGGTTACCTCATTAAGTATACTCCTTTCCAGATCCATTCATTTTCCTGCAAATTTCCCAATTTCATTTTTCTTTACCGCTGAGTAGAACTGCATTGTGTAAATGTGCCACATCTTCAATATCCACTCATCAGTTGAGGGACATCTAGGCTGGTTCCATTTTATAGCTATTGTGAATAGAGTGGCAATAAACATGTCAAGCAACTATCTCTAAGGTAATGAGACGAGCCCTTAGGATGTATGCCTAGGAGTAGATTGGCTGGGTCATATGATAAATCTATTTTTAGCTGTCTCAGGAACCTCCACACTGATTTCCACAATGGCTGGACCAGATTACATTCCCACCAACAGTGTAGAAAGGTTCCTCTTTTTCCACATCCTCTCCAGCATTTATGACCATTTGTTTGCATGATGGTAACCAATCTGACAGGAGATGGAATCTCAATGTAGTTTTAATCTGCATTTCTCTGATGGCTACATATGTAGAACACTTTTTTAGATGTTTATATGCCCATCTGTATTTCTTCTTTTGAGAACTCTCTATTTAGTTCCATAGCCCATTTTTTAATTTGATTGTTTGATTTCTTATTATTTAATTTTTAAGTTCTTTGTATATCCTAGATATTAACCCTCTGTCAGATGTATAGCTGGCAAAGATTTTCTCTCATTCTGTAGGTTGCCTCTTTGCTCTATTCACAGTGTCCTTAGCTGTACAAAAGCTTTGTAATTTCATGAGGTCCCAGCAGTTGATCTGTGGTTTCATTTCCTGAGCAATTGGGGTTATATTCAGAAAGTCTTTGCCAAGACCAGTATGTTGAAGGGTTTCCCCTACTTTGTCCTCTAGCAGTTTCAGAGTTTCAGGTCTGATATTAAGGTCTTTGATCCATTTGGACTTAATTCTTGTGCATGGAGAGAGATAAGATCTATTTTCACCCTTCTACAGATGCATATCCAGTTTTCCCAGTACCATTTGCTGAAGAGGCTGTCTTTTCTCCAATGAGTATTTTTGGCATTTTTGTGGCTATAGCTACCCAGACTTACATCTGAGTCCCCTATTCTGTTCCATTGATCTACATGTCTGTTTTTGTGCCAGTACCATGCTGTTTTTGTTACTATGGCTCTGTAATATAGGTTAAAATCAGTATGGTGATACCATCAGCCTTATTTTTGTTGCTCAAAATTGTTTTAGATATTCAAGGTTTTTTGTGCTTCCAAATGAATTTTTGGATTGTTTTTTCTATTTCTGTGAAGAATGCCATTGGAATTTTGATAGGGATTGCATTAAATGTATAGATTGCTTTTGGTAAGATTGCCATTTTCACAATTCTTCCAATCCAAGAATAAGGGATGGCTTTCCATTTCCTAATGTCTTCTGCAATTTCTTGCTTGAGTGTTTTTTAAATAGATTTTATTTTTATTTATTTATTAGAGACAGAGATAGGAGGAAAGAGAGAGAGAAAGAGTGAGAATGGGCATGCCAGGGCCTCCAGCCACTGCAAACAAACTCCAGATGCATACACCACCATGTGCAATGTGCATCTGGCTTATGTGGGACCCAAGAATCGAATTGGGGTCCTTAGGCTTCGCAGGCAAATGCCTTAACTGCTAAGCCATCTCTTCAGCCCTTGCTTGAGTGTTTAAAGTTTTCACTGTAGAAATCCTTCACTTCCTTGGTTAAGTTTATTCCAAGGTACTTTTTTAAATGCAATTATGAATGGTAGTGATTCTCTGATTTCCTCCTCTGTGTGTTTGTTGTTAGCATATAGGTAGGCAACTGATTTCCATGTGTTTATTTTGTATCCTGCTACATGGCTATAGGTGTTCATCAGCTCTAACAGTTTGCTAGTAGAGTCTTTAGGGTCCTTTATGTATAGAATCATATCACCTGCAAATAATGATAACTTGATCTCTTCTTCTCCAATTTGTACCCCTTCCCTTTGATGTGTGTCTCTTGCCTTATTGCTATGGCTAAGACTTCCAGTGGTATATTAAATAAAAATGAAGACAGTGGACACCCTTGTCTTGTTCCTGATTTTAGTGGAAAAGCTTCAAGTTTTTCTCCATTTATTTTATTTATTTATTTATTTATTTATTTGTTTATTTTTGGTTTTTCAAGGTAGGGTTTCACTCTAGCTCAGGCTGACCTGGGATTCACTCGGTAGTCTCAGGGTGGGTGGCCTCGAATTCATGGCGATCTTCCTACCTCTGCCTCCTGAGTGCTGGGATTAAAGGCATGTGCCAGTATGCCTGGCTTTTTCTCCATTTAGTATTATGTTGGCTATAGGTTTGTCATAAATAGCCTTTATTATGTTGAGATATTTTCCCTCTATTCCCATTCTCTGTAGGACTTTATCATGAAGGGATGTTGGATTTTGTCACATGCTTTTTCTGCATCTAATGAGATAATCATGTGATTTTTGTCCTTCAGTCCATTTACATAATGTATTACATTTATCCATTTTGCATATGTTGAACCATCCCTGCATCTCTGGGATAAAGCCTACTTGGTCAGGGTGAATAATCTTTCTGATATATTCTTGTATTCTGTTTGCCAATATTTTGTTGAGAATTTTTGCATCGATGTTCATGAAGGAGATTGGTCTGTAATTTTCTTTGTTTTTTTTTTTTTCTACCTTTGTCTTTTTCTGGTATCAGGGTGATCCTGTCTTCTTAGAAGGAGTTTGGTAGGATCTCTTCCTTTTCTATTTTGTGGAAAAGTTTGAGTAGTATTGATGTTAGTTCTTCCATGAGGGTCTGGTAAAACTCAACAGTGAATCCATCTGGGCCTGGACTTTTTTTAGACAGGAGATTTTTTTTATAACTGCTTGGATCTCCATACTTGTTATAGGTCTATTTAAGTGGTTAATCTCATCTTGATTTAATTTAGGTAGGTCATATGAATCAAGGAAATCATCCATTTCTTTCAGATTTTCAAACTTAGTGGTGTATATGTTCTTGTAGTATGTCCCTATGATTTTTTAAATTTCTCTGGTATCTGTTGTAATGGTGCCTTTTTCATCTCTAATTTTATTAATTTGTGTCTCTTATCTCTTTATTTTGGTCAGATTTGCTAAGAGTTTATCAATCTTGTTTATCCTTTCAAAGAACCAACTCTTTGTTTCATTGATTCTTTGGCTTTTTTTTTTTTTGTTTCTATTTCATTAATGTCGGCCCTAATCTTTATTATTTCTTCCCGTCTACTGATTTTGTTTGCCTTGTTCTTCTTTTTCCAAGGCCTTAAGGTGAAGCATTAAGTTTTTTACTTGTAACCTTTCTAATTTCTGAATATAGGCACTTAAAGCTATTAATTTCCCACTTAGGACTGCCTTCATTGTGTCCCAAAGGTCTTGGTATGTTGTGTTCTAATTATCATTTGATTCTATGAATTTTTTGATTTCCTTCTTGATTTCTTCATTGACCCATTCATCATTTAGTAGTGTATTGTTTAGTTTCCATGATTTTGTGTATGCTCTATAGCTTTTCTTGTTATTGATTTGTAGTTTGATCCCATTGTGATCAGATAGAGTACAAGGAATTATTTCAACTTTCCTGTATTTGTTAAGATATGCTTTGTGTCCTACTATATGATCTATTTTAGAGAATGTTCCATGTGCTGCTGAAAAGAATGTGTATTCTTCAGCATTTGGATGAAATGTCCTGTATATATCTGTTAGGTCCATTTGTTCTATGACTGCATTTAATCCTGATGCATCTCTATTTGTTTTTTGCCGAGATGACCTGTTAATAGATGAGAGTGGGGTGTTGAAGTCATCCATTACAACTGTGTTTGGTGTTATCTCTGACCTCAGTTCTAACAGCATTTGTTTGATAAAATTGGGAGCCCCTGTGTTAGGTGCATATATGTTTAGGATTGTAATGTCCTCCTGTTGGAGTGTTCCTTTGATCAATATAAAGGGACCTTCCTTATCTTTCCTAACTAATGTTGGTCTGAAGTCTACCCTGTCAGATAGTAGGATAGTGACACCTGCTTGTTTTCTAGGCCCATTTGCTTGAAACACCGTTTTCCAACCTTTCACCCTAAGGTAGTATCCATCCTTTGTAGAAAGGTGAATTTTTTAGAGGCAACAAATTGAAGAATCCTGCTTTTTAACCCAGTCTGAAAACCTATGCCTTTTGGTTGGGGGATTGAGGCCATTGATATTGAGAGTTATTATTGAAAGGTGTGTATTTATTTTTGCCATTTTTATTGTTTTGTAGTTCTTCCAGTTTTACTTTTTGGTGGATTTAAATTCTTGACTTTTTTGTATTATAATGTAGAGATTTTTGCATCTTGGATTAATTTAATGCTTGAATTTTTCTAATTATCTGTAGTATTATTAGATGTATCAAATCTGATGTTTTATATCTTCAGGGTAGGAGCTTAAGGTTTTAGGTGTGGCTCTTAAGACACTCAGAGGAACCACAAAAGTGACCTTAGGTGTTGGGTTTGCATGCTATGAGAGTATTCTAGTAGGCTAGATAGAACAACATACAGGCAAATTCTAAAATCTAACTAAACAATATACACATTCAATGAAAAACAGCACAGAGTATTTATGAAAGAGTAGGTATTACGACAAACAGATCCTCCAACAAAGTCACAGTCCCTAAGGAAGTGTGTTGCTCTTGCTCCATGCCCTTAATCCTGTCAACTGTGAGGCTGAAATTTCTGGTCTGTAGAGGGTTCCAAGGTTAGCTTGTGACCAAGTGAGACCCTTCCCCAATGAATGACATAAGAGGAGACAAAAGCACTATATATCAGGAAGCAACAAATGACAAGCCCAAAATGTAGCTTATTTAAGAATGGCAAATCTGGCCATGAATCAGATTTAACATATAACTTAGCCTGACATGGATTGTGCAATATATATACCAGGCTTTTTTAGCGGGTACTAACCTGGTGTAATCCCAGTTACCTTTTGGGATGGCTTGGGCTCAGTTATGCTGCAGGGCTGTTTGGGTCCCTCTTTGCTGAGCTGTAGCCACAGGTAGGCTGGCTGGGTCTGTGGGTCGCTTCTCTGATCACCTGTGTCAGATGCTGTGTAGGTGAATTCCCTTCCCCAGCTTTCTAGTGCTTGCTGGCTCTTGAGCTGGCGGTGGGGGGAGGGGAGGCTATGGATGGTGGCTGAAGTCCTCCCGCTGGTCCTTGAGATCTTCTTCCTCACAAGCTGCTCTGCTGGCCATCCTCCCTTCATGTTTCTTGAGTTTGTGAGGAGGCCCCTGTGAGTGGAAAATCTCCTCACCTGGCTTTTCTGCAGCTCAGGTCGAGCCTGGCACCTATGGCCTTGTGGACCTGGTGCCACTGCTGCTGGAGCCACTTCTGCCTGCTTCTGTGGGCTCTAGATGCTCTGGATCTCTCCTACTTCTCAGTTGCGTTGATAATTTTTGGGGGTGGGTTAGTTTTTTGAGGTAGGGTCTCACTCTGGCCCAGCTGACTTGGAATTAACTATGGAGTCTCAGGGTGGCCTCGAACTCATGGCAATCCTCCTACATCTGCCGCCCAAGTGCTGGGATTAAAGGCATGTGCCACCATGCCCAGCAATAATTATTTTATACACCTTCACTTTTTAGTAGAAGAGTGTATTTCGCTTTTTTTTTTTTTTTTTTTTTTTTCTCCCCTAGGCTGCTTTGGTGTGATGCCTACACTGGGTGTGGTGGCACATGCCTTTGATCCTATCACTGGGGAGGCAGAGGTAGGAGGATTGCTGTGAGTTCGAGACCTCCCTGAAACTCCATAGTGAATTCCAGGTCAGCCTGAGCTAGAATGAGACCCTATCTCGAAAAAAAAACCAAAAAAAAAAAAAAAAAAAAAGAACACCCCCCCCCAAATAAAAAGGATCTGGCCTAGTAGAAAGGTAGATAACATGTATGAGCAAATAGGGGATTTGAATAGAGAATTATAGAAAAAGAAGCTGGGCCGGGCATGGTGGTGCACACCTTTAATCCCAGCACTCAGGAGGCAGAGGCAGGAGGATTGCCCTGAGTTCGAGAACATCCTGAGACTAGTGAGATCCTACCTCGAAAAACCAAAAATAAAAAGAAGAAGAAGAAGCCAGGTGTGGTAGCACACACCTTTAATCCCAGCACTTGGGAGGTAGAGGTGAGTTTGAGGCCACCCTGAGACTATATAGTGAGTTCCAGGTCAGCCTGGGCTAGAATGAAACCCTACCTCGAAAAGAAAAAACAAAAAACAAAAAAAAAAAATTTTAAAGAGAAAATTATAGAAAAAGAAATCAGCAGCCAGGTGTGGTGGTACACGTCTTTAATCCCAGCACTTGGGAGGAAGAGGTAGGAGGATCATCGTGAGTTCGAGGCCACCCTCAGACTACAGGTCAGCCAGTACTAGAGCTAGGCACTACCTCGAAAAAAAATTTAAAAAACAAAACAAAACAAAACCCCAGTAATTGGCTGGAACATATAAGGGGCTACTGAGCAGTGCCCCACGAAGCATGGGCCCCTAATCCTCCATAAGCCTTAGCCTTTCCTCCAGTACTACATTGCATGCCTTGAGGGCCTGATCTGGTGTCCTTACCACCTGAAAAGACTATTTATCTGTCTTGAGTTGTGAGGAGACAGAATGGCTGGATATGTTAGTCACTAACCTCTGTGTGTCCCTTGAGGCAGGTCCTGCTGCCCTTGAAGCTCACTAACCTGGAATAATCAAAGCCTGAGTGCAGCCAGTGCTCCAGCCAGAGCTCAGCTGAGGGAAGCTCATTACCTGAGACAGGCAGCGGTCTGTGAGAAGGACCAGTCACCAATAGTACAGGGTCACCAGGTCAAGAAGATTCAGATATCTTCTCCCATCACCAGGTTCCCAGTTCTTGTGTGGACCCCACTTTCAGAAGCGTTCCTTTGCTGCAGAAGCCACTAGGAGGCAGCAGAGTGCTTGTTTAAGAGGACTTGGCCTGACTGGAAAGAGATGAAAACTTGGGAACTGCTGAAAGGTGAATACCAAGAAGCTGGTGTGGGATTCATCTGAGAAGGTGCTAAGCTGAACTCCCGGCACAAGTGAGGCAAAGGGAGGAGCAAGACATGAGGGATTCCTGACCAATTCTTAGGTGATGTGTGGTGGCCATTCTTCAGTCTCAAGCCACTTACTCTTTACCTGGCCACATATCCCCAGCAGTGGCTTAGCTCTGCAGTACAGACACCTGTCCTTGAAAATGATCACTTAGTGATGATATCAAAATAGAAGAGAGGGCTGGAGAGATGGCTTAGCGGTTAAGGAGTTTGCCTGCAAAGCCAAAGTACCCTGGTTCGATTCCCCAAAACTCAATAAGCCAGATACACAAGGGGGCGCGTGCATCTGGAGTTCATTTGCAGTGGCTGTTGGCCCTGGAGTGCCCATTTCTCTCTCTCTCTCTCTCTCTCAAATAAATAATTTTATTTAGTGGTTAAGGCACTAGGCTGTGAAGCCTAAGGACCCAGGTTTGATTCTCCAGGACTCATGTAAGCCAGATGTAAAAGGTGCCACATGCATCTGGAGTTCGTTTGCAGTGGCTAGAGGCCCTGGTGTGCCCATTCTCTCTCTCTCCCCCTAATAAATAAATAAATAAAAATAAAATCTTTAAATATATATGCCAGTCTGTTGGGCTTGCCAAAAAAAAAAAAAAAAAGAAGAAGAGAGAGCCAGGCAGGTACATGCCTTTGATCCTAGCACTCAGGAAGCAGAGGTAGGAGGATTGTTGTAAGTTGGAGGCCAGCCTGGAACTGCAGTGTGAGTTCCAGGTCAGCCTGGGCTACAGTGAGACCCTTGAATATACAAAAAAAAAAAAAAAAAATTGGGGTGTGTTGCAGGCCTTTAGTCCCAGCCTGGGAGGCAGACTAGGAGGATTGTGTGAGTTCCAGAGTCAGCCTGAATTCCAGGTCAGCCTGGGCTAGAGTGAGACCCTACCTTGAAAAACCAAAATAAATAAATAAATAGAAGAGAGGAGGCTGGAGACTGGAGAGATGGCTTAGTGGTTAAGGCACTTGCCTGCAAAGCCTAAAGACTACAGTTTGATTCTCCAGTAGCCACATAACACCACAAAAAGCACAAAGTATAAAGCAGTGCATGCCTCTGGAGTTCGTATGCAGTGGCTGGAGCCTTGGCACACGCATTCTCACTCTCCTTGAAAATAAATAAAAATATAAAAATTAGATAATTTTTTTTTTTTTTTTTTTTTGGTTTTTCAAGGTAGGGTCTCATTCTAGCCCAGACTGACCTGGAATTCACTCTGTATTCTCAGGGTGGCCTCAAACTCACGGTGATCCTCCTACCTCTGCCTCCTGAGTGCTGGGATTAAAGGCGTGTGCCACCACGCCCGGCTTTAAAAATTAGATAATTTTAAAAAAAAAAAATAGAAGAGCCGGGCATGGTGGCGCATGTCTTTAATCCTTTAATCCTAGCACTCAGGAAGCAGAGGTAGGAGGAGCGCCATGAGTTCAAGGCTATCCTGAGAATACAGAGTGAATTCTGGAGTTTGTTTACAGTGGCTGTTGGCCCTGGAGTGCCCATTCTCATTCTCTCTCTCTCTAATAAATAAAATATATTTTTTAGGGCTGGAGAGATTGCTTAGCGGTTAAGGCACTTGCTTGAGAAGCCTAAGGACCCAGGTTCGATTCCACAGGACCCATGTAAGCCAGACGCACAAGGTGGCACATGAATCTGGAGTTTGTTTGGGGCTGAAGAGATGGCTTAGCAGTTAAGGCATCTGGAGTTTGTTTGCTGTAGCCGAAGGCTCTGGCATGACCATTCTCTCTGTACCTGCCTCTTCCTCTTTCTTTCTTGTTTCTTTCTCTCTCCCTCCTTCTCTCTGATTCAGTGGGGGCGGGGATTGGGGAGGAGGAAAAGGGAAGGTGATAAGAGAAGACTATGATCATAATATATTGTCTATATATGGAAGTGGTCAATAGAAAGTTTAAAAAAATAAAATTATATTTAGGCAACTATATTTTAGGAATTCTGCCAGGAGACCCTTCCTGTAGGCTTCCTCAAAGATGTTTCATTCATTCATTCATTCATTCATTCATTTATTAAACAAGTATCCATTGGGCTGAAGAGATGAATCAGTGGTTAAGGCACTTGCTTATAAAGCCTAGTGACCCAGGTCCATTCCCCAGTACCCACGTAAGCCAGATGCACAAAATGGCACATGCATCTGGAGTTCATTTGCGGTGGCTAGAGCCCCATCCCCTCTGTATCTCTCTGCTTGCAAATAAATAAATAAAATATATAAAAACAAATATCCATTAAGCACCTAACACTAGGCAATGTTCTAGCTGTTAGGGATACAGTAGTGAACAAAATAAATGCTTCAAAAAGTCAACCTCTTCTTATAATGACTGACTGCTGCTCTTATAATTCATAACCCACAACCCTAGAGGGAATACTAGCAATCCCAATGAGGTGGGGCCCCAGAAGAATGGGGTCAGGGAGGAGGGAAATTATACCAACACATGACGTGTCCATACATTGTTTCTACTTAATTAAAAAAAGGAAAGAAAAGTCCTTTCAAGACAGGCATGATGGCAAACCTTTAGTCCCAGCACTTGGGATGGTGGGATAGGAGGATCGCTGCGAATTTAAGGCCAACCTGGGGCTACAGAGTGTGAGCATGCCTGACCTAACCAAGGAATAGCAGTGTCCTGTGTGGCTAGAGTGGGTGAATGAATAGCAAAACAGGATGAATAATGCTGGAGCAGTGACTGGTGGCAGATTACATCAGCCCTGAAAGTCACTGTAAGGACTTTTAAAAAACATATTTTTTTCTTTATTTATTTGAGAGAGAGAAATAGGCAGAGAGAGAGAGAGAGAGAGAGAGAGAGAGAGAGAATGGGCACACCAGGACCTCCAACTACTGCAAACAAGCTCCTGATGCATGCACCCCATTGTGCATCTGGCTTACATGGGTCCTGGGGAATCAAACCTGGGTCCTTTGGCTTTGCAGGCAAGAGCCTTAACCGCTAAGCCATTTCTCCAGCCCACTGTAAGGACTTTTTTTTTTTTTTTTTTTTTTTTTGGAGAGAGACAGAGAGAGAAGGAGAGGAAGACAGACAGAGATGGGCGCGCTAGCAGTCTCTCAGCTGCTGCGAACGAAATCCAGATTTGTGTGTGCCCCCTTGTGGTCAAGTGCGGCATTGCACCCTGTGTCACTTTGCATCTGGCTAAACGTGGGACCTGGAGATTGGAACCAGCGTTCTTAGGCTTAGGAGGCAGGCGCCTTAACCACTAAGCCATCTCTCCAGCCCTGTAAGGACTTTTAAAAAAATATTTTTATTGGGCTGGAGAGATGGCTTGGTGGTTTAAGGTGCCTGTCTGCCAAGCCTAGGAATGCCCTTTCAACTCTCCAGGTCCCACTTTTAGCCAGATGCAAGTGACGCAAGGGTGCAATACCGCACTTGCCCAAAAGGGGGCACACATGTCTGGAGTTCATTCACAGTGGCTGAGAGGCCACTGGCACACCCATTCTCTCTCTCTGTCTCTCAAAAAAAGAATTATCTATTTGCAAGGAGAGAGGAGAAGAGAGAGAATGAATGGGTACACCAGGGCTTTCTGTTGCTGCAAACGAACTCCAGATGCATGTGCCACTATGTGCATTTGGCTTTACATGGGTACTGGGGAATTGAACCCAGGCCATCAGGCTTTGCAAGCAAGCACCTTAGGCCATCTCCCCAGCCCACTAGAAAGACATTTATTTATTTATTTATTTATTTATTTATTTATTTGAGAGACAGAGAGAGGCAGAGAGAATGGGCACGCCAGAACCTCTAGCCTCTGCAAACGAACTTCAGATGCATGCACCACTTTGTGCATCCAGCTTTATGTGGGTACTGAGGAATTGAACCTGGGTCATTTGGCTATGTCAGCAAGCACCTTAACCACTAAGCCATCTCTCCAGCCCCATTGTAAAGACTTTTGATGACTCTAAATGACATAGGAGCTATTGTGGAATTTTGAACAGAGAAGTGGTAAGATCTGAGCCTCAGCCCCAGAAATCATCCATCATGATGCGGAGCACAGGTGAAACAGGGATGGGGGAGGGGTGCATGCAGGCAGGGAGGGAGATTGGTTGGAAGCTATTGTAATCCCTATCCCATTAAGAAAGCTCATCAAGGGCTGGAGAGATGGCTTTACAGTTAAGGCGCCTGCCTGTGAAGCCTAGGGTTCCATGTTCGACTCTCCAGATCCCACATAAGCCAGACACACAAAGGTGAGGCAAACACAAGGCTGCACATGCCCACTAGGTGGCTCAAGCATCTGGAGTTCAATAAGAATGGCTGAGGACCTGGTGTGCCAACTCTCTCTCTCTCTCTCTAAAATTAAAAAAAAAAGCTTAGCCGGGCTTGGTGGTGCACGCCTTTAATCCCAGCACTTGGGAGGCAGAGGTAGGAGGATCACCATGAGTTCAAGGCCACCCTGAGAATACATAGTTGATTCCAGGTCAGCCTGGGCCAGAGTGAGACCCTACCTCGAAAAAAAAAAAATAATATGTTGGGGTAATCAGGAGGGATTAGGGTCTTAATTAATCACGACACAGACTAGTTGGGTTAATTAAAAGCGTTTATTCAGGAAATGATGGGTTTTAAGGGGCTGTTAAGGACTGGGGGAGGTGGCCAATGACAGCTTGTGGACAAAGGGGCATTGTAACTCTTGTCACATCAAAGCAAAACGCCATTTTTACAGAAGCCACTTCCTGTTGTCTTTTGGTCTTAGGACCAGGCCCCAGAACCAATAATAATAAATAAATAAATAAATAAATAAATAAATAAATAAATAAATAAAATAAAAGTTTAATGAACGAGGACTGGGAGGTGGCTCATTGGACCCAGCATGCCTGCTTTGGGATGTGAAGTGAGCAACAGCACATGAGTAATCCCAGCATGCCTGCTGTGGGATGCGAGGTGAAGACATGAGACTCCCTGTGTAGTGGGAACAAGGAAAGACCTGGTCTCAAGAAGGTGCAAGGTGAGGACCGGCACCCAAGCCTGTCCTCCAACCTTCACATGAGTGCTGTGGCACAAATGCACCCACATTTATACACATAAACATGCACACACCACACAAAAAAGCTTAATGAAGCCAGGTGTGGTGGCGCACGCCTTTAATCCAAGCACTCGAGGGGCAGAGGTAGGAGAATCAATGTGAGTTTGAGGCCACCCTGAGAATACAGAGTGAATTCCAGGTCAGCCTGGGCTAGAGTGAGACCTTACCCGGGGGGGCGGGCAGGGGGGAGAGAGCTGGGCATGGTGACACAAACCTTTAATATTAGCACTTGGGAGGCAGAGGCAGGAGGATCACCATGAGTTCAAGGACAACCTGGGACTAAATAGTGAATTCCAGGTCAGCCTGAGCTAGAGTGAGACCCTACCTCAAAAAACTGAAAAAGCTTAATAAATGAACATAAATACTACCCACTCTCATCATGAAGCACCCCATCCCTCCCCAGATTCCTTTTCTCCTGAGGGCTCTTCCGATTTCCTTCTTGCATTTTCCAGCATAAGCCCATTTAGTCTATCGATCTAGGATTGTGAGCCTGGAAGCCATACAAGGAGAGGCCCACATTTATAGCATACCATCTCCTCAGAGGACTGTACACACAGTCCAAGTCAAGTTCCCTGAAGGAATAGGTGATTCCTTCCTTGTGGGACTGTCTTGCTCTGGCCTCTGAGGCTTGTATCAGGATGTACTTCTGCTTAGAAAGCAGATCAAATTAAATGCCCAATTATTTGTTGATTAATTTCTTTCATAGTATGTGTGTGTATATATTTGGGGGGAGGGCACACGTGAAGGCCAGAATGGTGTCATTCCTCAGAAACATCATCCACCTCTTTGTAATAAAAAATTTAGCTGGGTGTAGTGGTGCATGCCTTTAATCCCAGCACTCTGGAGAAGGAGAGAGGTAGGATGATCACCATGAGTTCAATGCCAGCCTGAGAATACAAAGTGAATTCCAGGTCAGCCTGGGCTAGTGAGAACCTACCTCGAAAAAACAAACAAAAAAAATTGTGTGAGTGAGTGTAGGCACACACATGCCATGTGGAGGTCAGAGGACAACTTCCGGCATTAGTCCTCACCTTCCACCTGGTTTGAGGCTGGCTAGCTGGACCACAAGTTTTGGGGATTCTTTTTTTTTTTTTTTTTGGAGAGAGACACGGAGAGAGACAGAGAGGGAGAGGAAGACAGATAGAGATGGGCATGCCAGCAGCCTCTCAGCTACTGTGAACAAAAATCTAGATGCGTGCGCCCCCTTGTGGCCAAGTGCGGCATTGCGCCCTTGCATCACTTTGCATCTGGCTAAATGTGGGACCTGGAGATTGGAACCAGCGTTCTTAGGCTTAGGAGGCAGGTGCCTTAACCACTAAGCCATCTCTCCAGCCCATTTTGGGGATTCTTGTGTCTCTTGCCATAAGAGGGTTAGAGTTACAGATGCTCGCCAGGCGTGGTAGTTCACACCTTTAATCGTAGCCCTTGGGAGGCAGAGGTAGGTAGGAAGATCACCATGAGTTTGAGGTCACCCTGAGACTTTATAGTTAATTCCAGGTCAGCCTGGACCAGAGTGAGACCCTATCTCAAAAAAAAAAAAAAAAAAAAGGAATTACAGATATTCCTTATTGTGTCTGTTTTTTTGTTTTGTTTTTTTGTTTTTGTTTGTTTTCAAAGTAGGACCTCACTCTACTTTGGGAGGGTTGCCTTTTTTTTTCTAGCCCAGGCTGACCTGAAACTCACTCTGTAGTCCCAGGCTGGTCTTGAACTTACAGAGATTCTCCTACCTCTGCCTCCCAATTAGTGGGATTGAAAGCATGTGCCACCATGCCTGGCAATATCTGGCTTTTTACATGGGTTTTGGAGATACAAACTCAGGTCCTCACACTTGTATGGCAAGTGCTTTACTTACTGAGTCATCTCCCCAGCCCCCTTAATCATTTACTGGGCATCTACTGTGATGCCATGCTTTGTACCAGGCACTGAGAATACAGAAGTGAATAAAAGACTGTCAATGAGATTTCACAAATACTGGGTTCTGACTATATATAAAGCCCTTGACTGCTTACAAAAATAAACTATGTTTTGGTATTGCTGAGAACTCACACTCCATCCATCCATCCACCCACCCACTCACTCAGCAACTGCGTCCCAAATGTGCTGTGCTAAGTGATGATTTTGTAATGACACATTATCAAGTGAGAATTTTGCCACTGGACCACCAATGTTTCAGCTTATAATGGCACTAGACTACACTCTCTCTTCATACTCCAGTTTGGAGGCAGACTAATAAACTTCAGGAAGCTGTCATACCTAAAAACAACTGTTGTGATAAGTGAAATGGAGCTGGGCGTGGTGGCGCATGCCTTTAATCCCAGCACTCAGGAGGCAGAGGTAGGAGGATCGCCATGAGTTTGAGACCACCCTGAGACTACATAGTGAATTCCAGGTCAGCCTGAGCTAGAGTGAGACCCTACCTCGAAAAATCAAAAACCAAAGGGAAAAAAAAAAAGTGAAATGGAGAATAGGTGAAGCACATGCTCGCTATGGAGAAGGCCTTCCGTGCTAAGTGGGGCATTGACAAAACATTGAAGGAGGAGTAGAACTACCACAGGTGGCAGGGTGAGCAAATCTGGAGGACTTCAACGTACAGCACACCACAAGCACTGGGCATGTTCGTGGAACTGAGAGGTCAGTGTAGCTGCAGCTGAGTAGGTAGGACCAGATGACAAAGGAGACTGGATTTGGTTGGGCTTGAACGCCACCGAGAAGACTATCCCAATGGAGAATCATGGGTTTTTGAGAAGAGGCAGGCAAGACCACATCTATGCCTTGGAGAGGTTGCTGTAGCAATATGGAGAATTGAAAGAATAAATTGTGTGGTAGTTTGAATGTATGTCCCCCATAGACTATGGTGGTGGTTTTTTGATTTTTTATTTACTTATTTGTGTGTGTAAAAGAGAGAAAGAGAATGGGTGTGCCAGGGCTTCCAGCCAAACTCCAGATGCATGTGTCACCTTGTGTATGTGGCTTATGTGGGTTCTGGGGAAATGAACCTGTAGGCTAAGGTATTTTATTAAAGCTTGTAACTTGTGTCTCCATCCACCTGGCTGGAGATGTCACTGGGGGCAGAACCTGTGGTCTAGCTCTAAGGTATGTTTGGGGATGGATCTGACTTCTAGCCCAAAGGTATGCAGAGCTGTCTGAGCTCTGGCCAGCAGCCCCGCTGCTTGCTGCCTGTGGTGTTAGCTGGCTTGAACATATGGAAGCAGCTTCTTCCACACTGATGAAACTTCTCCCTGGATCTGGGAGATTGAAATAAACCCCTTCCTCCCCATAACTGTGCCTGGTTTGGAGGTCCATCCCAACAATTGACTACAACAAATGGATACAGGGGCCTGGAGAGATGGCTTAGCAGTCAAGGCACTTGCCTATGAAGTCTAAGGATCCAGGTTCAATTGCCCAGTCCCCGCATAAGCCAGATGTACAAGGAGGCACATGCATCTGGAGTTAGTGGCCATGGTGTGCTCATTCTCTATCTGCTTCTCTCTATCTCTTTCAAATGGATAAATAAATAGAGAAATTTAAAAAAACAAACAAACAAATGGATACAGGGAAAGCAATGAAAAACACAGTAAAAGTTAAACTGAAGGAGTGTAAAGGGCCAGTAGTTGATTACTAATGCATACACTTACTTTTCATAGGTGTATCTATTATGTTGAGCTAATTAAAGATGGTATGAAAAGACAAGTAAATACAGATGGGAAAACCAAGAAAAATAAAATCTCACCTATATTCTCAAAGCTTTTTTAAAATTTTATTTATTTATTTGAGAGCAGCAAAGAGAAAGAGGCAGAGAGAGAGAGAGAATGGGCATGCCAGTGCCTCTAGCCACTGCAAACGAACTCCAGATGCATGTGCCACTTTGTGCATCTGGCTTACATGGGTCCTGGGGAATCAAGGCTCAAACCGGGGTCTTTAGGCTTCACAGGCAAGTGCTTAACCACTAAGCCATCTCTCCAGCACCACCACCCCCCTTTCTGAGGTAGGGTTTCACTCTAGTTCAGGCTGACCTGTAATTCACTATGTAGTCTCAAGGTACCCTCGAACTTACGGCGATCCTCCTACCTCTGCCAAGTGCTGGGATTAAAGGGGTGCACCACCACACCCAGCTATCCTCAAAGATTTTTAATCAAGTGAGAGACGTAGGCCAGTAAAACACTTCCATATTCTCCCATCAACTTCCATAATGCTCTGGGTAGTTTCCCTACAATGTCCCATTACTTATCTTTTGCTTGCATTCTCTATTTTTCAGCTTTTATTTATTTATTTGAGAAGACAGGGTTTCACTGTAGCCCAGGCTGACCTAGAACTCAATCTGTAGCCCAAGCTGGCCTTGAACATAGAGGTCCTCCTATCTCCACCCCTGTGCTCCTGCCTGTATTCTTTCAGGGGTGCTCCACTGCTGGGATTCTCTTCTCCTCATGCCACCAAATCCAACAAGTGACTTCACTTTTCCCTGTGGCTACAATCGTCAGCTAGACAATGATGATTTCTTTATTGATTCCTAATTCTAATCTCTCCCTGAGTCAGAGCTCCTTATGCAAACACCCAACGGAACCTATCAAAAGGCTGCCTAAACCGGGTGTGGTGGCACACATCTTTAATCCCAGCACTTGGAAGGCAGAGGTAGGAGGATCGCCAAGAGTTCGAGGCCACCCTGAGACTACATAGTGAATTCCAGGTCAGCCTGAACTAGAGTGAGACCCTACCTTGAAAAACAAACAAACAAACAACAAAAAAAGGCTGCCTACAAGTGCTTTCAACTCAGTTCATCCAAATGAAGCTCATGCTTCCATCCCACCTCCCTTGTGCTTCTCTTTCAATGCGTAACCATCAACCTCCATCTACTGCCAAAACTGGAAGCCAGGATAGCAGAACCTCATCTCTTGCACCCATATATACAACCTATTCCCATCCCACAAGTTGTGCCTTTCCTTTGGCAATCATGCCCCATAATTTAAATGCAGTCCAACGGTTGGGGTCGTATCTGGTAGGAAATTCTCTGCAGTTTAGCAATCACATAAAAACATCTCTAGGAGCCGGGTGTGGTGGTGCCCCATACTAGTTAATTCCAGAGACCTAAAATGAAAAACCAAAAAAAAAACAAACAAAAACAAAAACAAAACAAAAAAAAAAAAAAGTCCTTGCTCAGTGGTTGTGGTGTGGTCCTTGGTATGCTGCAAGGTGAGGAAATTGTTTAAAATGGCAGACCTTATTCTCTCTCTTTCTACCACTCTCTCTCTCCCTCCACATAAAAAACATAAAATATTTTAAAAGCCGGGTGTGGTGGCGCACACCTTTAATCCCAGCACTCAGAAGGCAGAGGTAGAAGAATCACCAAGAGTTCAAGGTCACCCTGAGAATGCATAGTGATTTCCAGATCAGCCTGGGCTAGAGTGAGACCCTACCTCAAATAAATAAATAAATATTTTTAAAACATCTCTAATGGCGCCTCCTTTTTCTTAGGATAATGTCTAATCATAGCCTACAAAGACTTTTTGTTTGTTTGTTTTTTCTTAGGATAATGTCTAATCATAGCCTACAAAGACTGGGATTTTTGTTTGTTTGCATGGTTTGCATTTTTTCAGGAGGCAGAGGTAGGAGGATTGCCAAGAGTTTGAGGATCTCACATAGTGAAGTCCAGGTCAGCTGGACCAGAGCTGATCTCAAATAAATAAATAAATAAATAAATAAATAAATAAATCTTAAAAAAGGTGGCCTCATTTGTGATTGGACTCATGTGAGTAAAAATAAAACTCTCAGAAGCCAGTAAGCTATAAAGAGGACATAAAGGGAATCCCAGGGAGGAGGACTTAATAGAATGGAGTATATATATGTAAGTAGATTAATACAGTAATGGGATTAAAAGGCCTAAGTGAGGTCAGGGGAAGAGATAGAGTAAAAATGTGGGGAAGGTTAATCAAAATCTAAGAGGATACAAATAAGTCATTTGAAACCTACTTTTTGGACCAGAAGCCATAGATTGTTACTAGAAAATTTTCAGTGCTAGGGATGGGGTACCTTCCAGTAGGTCCCTGATACCCCCAAAACATTATATGCCATTGTCAAGGCCCTTGACATTTAAAAAAATCAAAGCCAGAAAGATTGTCCTGCTGGAGCTGAGCTAAAAGCCTCCTCCATGTGGACCAGCTGACAGAAAGCTGGAAAAGCTATGCTGCATGCAGTTAATCCCAGTAAAGATACACAGTGGACAAATTTGGCCAGCCAGGCCAGTGCAATAGGCATGGTTATAGGGAAAACCAACTGCTCTCTAATTGGACTGGAGGCCCACTCCATGGGAGGGAATACAGTTCAAGGCTAGGGGTACGTCTTCTGGTGTCCTAAATGTATCTACTAGACTTCTCTTAATACCATATATTAATGCTACTCTCACTTTTGGTTGAATTCCATGGTCAGCCATTGGGCTAAGAGCCAAAGGAAAGGGTAGGACTCCCTTACAATGTGCTCCTCCAGACACAGAAGGGCCTGATATCCATGACCAGCGTCTGACACTACCATAAAAACCATCAAAGGAAAAGATGATGACATCAAAATGAAAGAGAGACTGATTGAGAGGGGAGGGATATTATGGAGAGTGGAGTTTCAAAGGGGAAAGTGGAGGGAAAGAGGAGTTACCATTATTAAATTCAATAAAGAAAAATTTACATGCATTTGTCAGGAGGCAGATTCGCTGACCAAGGCCTCCATACAGAGGAATTCCAGGTTGGGCTAGAGTGAGACCCTACTTCAAAAAAAAAAAAAAAAAAAGAAAGAAAGAAAGAAAGAAAGAAAGAAAGAAAGAAAGAAAGAAAAGAAAAAGAAAAATTTCTTCACTTCTACCAGCAACATGAGAGGCTTATTTCTTCATAACCAGGCTAATGGTATACTGCCAAATGTTTGAAAAATTTGCCAATCTATAGGTAAAATTTTATATCTAAATGTAATTTCAATTTTCTTATGAGGGATATTGAATAATATTTCATTATATCTAAGAGTCATTTATCTTTCTTTTCCTGTTAATTTCATTTTCTTATTGTATTTTTGTTTTTTCATACTGATTTGAAAATATTTTGTATACATTAAGCAAATTAGACCCTTTGTCTATGATATGGGTTGCAAATACTTCCTCAGTTCTCCATTTGTCTTTGTTTATGAGATGTTTTTCCTGTGCAGGAATTATAGATTTTTATGTTGGCAGAATTTTTTTTTCCTATGCTTTGATAAATCTTATACCATCTGAAAAATACTTTCCAGTATGACATTGTAAATTTGTGATTTTACTCTTTTACATTTAAACACAATTAATTCATATGGATTTATTGTAATCTTCAGAACTGAAATAGAGACATATTTTTTTCCAGGTGGCTACACAATTGTTTCAATACGACTTACTGCAAAACCCATCTTTTCCCTGCTGACAGACAATGCTATCTTTATAACATTCTAAAAATTTTAATGTCTTGCTGGACTATTTTGTTCTCTTGATGAAACTGCTTATGCATGAACTAGCACCCCCCGGATTTTACTGCACCTTTTAATAGTTTACTATCTGCTAGAGCTATTTTCCTCACCATTCCCTTCTTTTTTAAAAATGCTCATGGCTAGTTTTTTTTTGTCTCGTTTTGTTTAAATTCTGTATAAATTTCCAAATAAACTTTATATTCAGGTTATGTAGCCTATTGGTATTTTTATTAGGTGGTATTAAATTTATTTATAGAGTAATTTATGGAGGCCTGATAGCTTTATGACACTGAGTCTATCTCAAGATATACTATGCTTTTTCATTTACTTAAGCCTCCCGTTGTATCTTTTGCTAACATTTTAGTTTTTGGCACCTCGTTCAAGCATATCTATGGTAAATTACTACTGTTTGGTTTATTTTGTTATTTCAGTTGAAATGTACATTTGTTTCTTTATTCCTTTTCTTTTTTTGAGAGAGAGACAGAGGAAGAGGCAAAGAAGAATGGACACACAAGGGCCTTTCAGCCGCTGTGAATGAACTCCAGACATGTGCGGGCCCCCTCCCCCTGTGCGCATGTGCGACATTGTGCGCTTGCGTTACCTTTGTGTATGGTTATACATGGGACCTAGAGATTTGAACAATCATTCTTAGGTTTTGCAGGCAGGATCCTTAACCGCTAAGCCATCTCTCCAGCCCTATACTTTTTAAAAAATATTTTTAAAACATTTTATTTTTATTTATTTATTTGAGACAGAGAGAGGGAAGGAGAGAGAGGGTGAGAATGGGTGCGCCAGGGCCTCTAGCCACTGCAAACGAACTCCAGATGCATGTGCCTCCTTGTGCATCTGGCTTACGTAGGACATGGAGAATTGAACCGGGGTCCTTAGGCTTCACTGGTATGTGCCTTAACTACTAAGCCATCTCTCTAGCTCAATATATACTTTTTTTTTTTGTGTGTGTGTGTGTGTGTGTGTGTGTGTGTGTGTATTGTGGACGCCAGGATCTCTTGCCACTGCAAATGCAATGCCAGACATTTGTGCCCTTTGGAGGCCTGGCTTTACATGGATGGTTGGGGAATTGAACCCAGACCAGCAGGACCTTTAAAAGAGGTGCCTTTAACAGCTGAATAACCTTTGAAGTCCTCTCCTTATACTTTATAAAAAAGTTTTTTGGGGGTGGTTTCAAGGTAGGGTTTCGCTGTAGCCCAGGCTGACCTGGAATTCACTATGTAGTCTCAGGCTGGCCTTGAACTCACAGTGATTCTCCTACCCTTGTCTCCCAAGTGCTGAGATTAAAGGTGTGTGCCACCACGCCCGGCTTTAAGTATTTTTTTAAAATTTTATATTTATTTAAGAGTGAGAGAGAGAGAGAATAGGCATGCCAGAGCTTCTAGCCACTGCAAATGAACTCCAGATGCATGCACCACCATGTGCAGCTGGCTTATGTGGGACCTGGAAAATCAAATCTGGGTCCTTAGGTTTTACAGGCAAGCACCTTAACCACTAAGCCATCTCTCCAGCCCTCCTTATACTTTTCTATTGGTTATTTTTTTTTCCCCAAGGTAGGGTCTCACTCTAGCTCAGGCTGACCTGGAATTCACTCTTTAGTCTCAGGGTAGCCTTGAACTCACAATACTTCTACCTCTGCCTACCGAGTGCTGGGATTAAAGGCGTGCCCCATCAATCTTTGGCTTTGATTTTTTTTAAATGTCAAGTATATTCATGGAGGGGCTTGGTGGGGCACGCCTTTAATCCCAGCACTTGGGAGGTAGTGGTAGGAGGATTGCCTTGAGTTTGAGGCCACCCTAAGACTACATAGTTAATTTCAGATCAGCCTGGGCCAGAGTGAGACCCTACCTTGAAAAACAACAAAAAAATTCATTGGGGAAAAAATATTCATTGGGGCTGGAGAGATGGTCTGGTAGTTTGCATAGTTGGCCCCCCAATATATTCAGTGTTTTATTAGTTTGTATCTGCAGCCACTTGGCTGGAGGCAGTGTCACTGGGTAGATCTCGGGGTCCAACCCTAAAGTGTGGTGGTGGGTTTGAAATTCCAATCTAGTTCCACCTGGAGTTCCTGAAGTGTGCTGTGTTGTTTTTGGCTTGGGGCTTCTCTCTGGACCTGTGAAAGCAGGGCCAGCTTTCTTCTGCCATTATGGAACTTCCCCTGGATCTGTAAGCTTCAATAAATATCCCTTCCTCCATAACTGTGCTTGGTCTGGAAGTTCATCTTAGTGAATCTGAAGCTGTCTGCTACAGATGGCTTAGCAGTTAAGGAGCTTGCCTGCAAAGCCTGAAGACCCAGGTTCGATTCCCCAGAACCCACATAAGTAAGATGCACATGGTGGTATATGTCTGAGTTCGTTTGCAGTGGCTGGAGGTCCTGGTGTGCCCATTCTCTCCCTCCCTCCCCTCCTCTCTCTCTCTCTCATAAATAAATATAAAGTAATAATTTAAAATATGGGATTAAAATGAATACAGAGTTCTCAAAAGAAGAAATACAGATGGCCGATAAATGTCTAAAAACATGTTCTATGTTCTTAGCCATCAGGGAAATGCAAATTAAAACTACTTTGAAAAAAATATTTTGAGTCAGGGATGGTGGTATATACCTTTAATCCCAGTACTAGGGAGGAAGAAGTAGGAGGACTGCCATAAGTTCAAGGCCAGCCAGAGGCTACATAGTGAATTCCAGGTTAGCCTGAGCTACAGCAAAACCCTACCTTTAAAAACCAAAACAATAATAAAAATTTAAAAAACTATTTTGAGATTCCATCTCATTCCTGTCAGAATGGCTATAAGAAAAAATGACAATCATCCAGACGTGGTGGTGCACACTTTTAATCCTAGCACTCAGAGGATTGCAATGAATTCAAGGCCCCCCTGAGACTACATAATGAAATTGCCAGTCAGCCTGAGCTGGATTGAGACCCTACCTTGACACCCCCCCCCCAAAAAAAAAGAAGACAATAAATGCTGGCGAGAATGTGGGGGAAAAAGGAACCCTTCTAAACTGTTGCTGGGAATGTAAACAGTTACAGCCATTGTGGAAACCAGTGTGGAGATTCCTGAGACAGCTAAAAATAGACTTACCATATAATCCAGCTATACCACTTCTTGGCATATATCCTAAGGACTATTCACTACCTTAGAGATACTTGCACAACCATGTTTATTGCTGCTCTATTCACAATAGCTAGGAAATGGAATCATCCTAGATGTCCTTCAACTGATGAACAGATAATGAAGATGTGGTACATTTATACAATGGAATTCTATTCAGCAGTAAAAAAAAAAAAAATGAAATTTGCAGGGACGTGGATGGATTTGGATTATACTGAGGTAACCCAGGCCCAGAAAACCAAACGCCGCATGTTCTCACATGTGGATCCTAGCTAAAAACTGTTTAATTTGTATGTGAGTTGGAGTAAAAGTCAGTAGTAGAGGCCAGGAAGCTAAAACGGGGCTATAAGGAAGGAGGGGGAGGATTTAGGGGAGGGTATAGTAGATATGTAACTAGAGGGGCAGATTACTTGGGGTAGAATGGTCTAAGTGGGATCAGGGAAGGGACTGAGTAAAGGAAGGGCGGGAGGAAGGTTAATCAAAATTTATGTTAAGAATAAGCCAAATGGAAACCTACTTCTTTGGATAATGATAGGTCCAAAAGCCATAGATTGCTAATTGAAAATTTTCAGTGCCAGGGTGGGTTATCTTCCAGTGAGTTGTTGGTCAGGGAGGTCCCTGATGGCCCCAAAACATTACAGGCCATTGCCAAGGCTCTTTCATTTTAAAATTTTTATTTATTTATTTGAGAGAAATAGGGAGGGAGAGAGAATGGCGTGCCAGGATTTCCAGCCACTGCAAATGAATTCCAGATGCATGTGCCACCTTGTGCATCTGGCTTATATGGGTCCTGGAGAATCAAACTGAGGTCCTTTGGCTTTGCAGGCAAGCGCCTTAACTGCTAAGCCATCTCTCCAGTCCTGCCAAAGCTCTTGGTTGCCCATCAGAACTAGATGGTAAGACCCTATTGCTGAAGACTCTATATGCTTGGGCTGCAGGTCACTGAGAAATCAAGCTGGAGCTCAGCTGAAAACCTTCTCCCTGTTCACTCATTGTCAGGAAGCTAGAAAGAGGGCTGGAGGGATGGCTTAGCAGTTAAGGCGTTTGCCTGCAAAGCCAAAGGACCCAGATTTGATTCCCCAGGACCCATGTTTGCCAGATGCATGAGGTGGCACATGCATCTGGAGTTTGTTTGCAGTGGCTGGAGACCCTGGCGTACCCATTCTCTCTCTTTCTCTCTCCTTTCTCTCTGTCAAATAAATAAGTATGTATATATTTTTAAAAGCTAGAAAGAGCTAAGCTGCATGCAGCCATATGGGAAAGGGAAGTCATCAATGGTGGTAAACAACAGTGGACAATGCAAGCCCTAAGATTGGCCAGCCAGGCCAAATGTGCCAACTGGTACAATAGTGGCATCTGTGAAGGGGGAAACTAACCACTCTCTAATTGGACTGGAGGCCTGCTCCATAGGAGGGAATACATGGGTGGTGCTGAAAACCTGGTCAAAAGTTTATGGCAGCTGGATGTGGTGGTACGCCTCTTTTTTTTTTTTTTTTTTTTTTTTTTTTGGCAAGGTAGGGTCTCACTCTGGTCCAGGCTGACCTGGAATTAACTATGTACTCTCAGGGTGGCCTCGAACTCTCGGCAATCCTCCTACCTCTGCCTCCTGAGTGAGCCACCATGCCCAGCTCGCCTCTTTTAATCTTAGCACTCAGGAGCCAGGAGTTCAAGGCCACCCTGAGACTACATAGTTAATTCCAGGTCAGCCTGGACCAGAATGAGACCCTATCTCAAAAAAAAAAAAAAAAAAACAACAACAAAAAAAAAAAACAAAGCCGGGCATGGTGGCGCACACCTTTAATCCCAGCACTCAGGAGGCAGAGGTAGGAGGATCACAGTGAGTTAGAGGCCACCCTAAGACTACATAGTTAATTCCAGGTCAGCCTGGACAAGAGTGAGACCCTACCTCAAAAAACCAAAAACCAACAACAAAAAAAAAAAAAAAAAAAAAAAAGAAAAAGCCAGGTGTGGTGGCACACGCCTTTAATCCCAGCACTCGGGAGGCAGAGGTAAAAGTATTGCCATGAGTTTAAGGCTACCCTGAGACTACAGAGTGAATTCCAGGTCAGCCTGAACTAGAGTGAGACCCTACCTCGAAAACCAACCCCAAAAAATCCAAAATAATAATAAAAGTAAAAGAGAGCTGGGGGTGGTGTGGTGTACACCTTTAAGCCCCCCCCCAAAAAAAGGGTTGGAGCCAGGTGTGCTGGCCCACGCCTTTAATCCCAGCACTCAGGAGGCAGAGGTAGAAGGATCACCAGGAGTTCGAGGCCACCTTGAGACTACATAGTGACTTCCAGGTCAGCCTGAGCTACAGTGAGACCCTACCTTGGAAAAAAAAAAAAAAAAAAAAAAAAAAAAAGTCCGGAGAGATGGTTCATTAGTTAATACACTTGCCTTGCCTGCAAAGCCTAAGGACCCAGGGCTCAATTCCTTACCTATGTAAAGCCAGATGCACAAAATGGCACATTCATCTGGAGTTCATTTGCAGAGGCTAGAAGTCCTGGCACACCCATTCTGTCCCTGTAAACATATATACACACATACATATTTTTTTTTTTTGGAGAGAGAGACAGAGAGGGAGAGGAAGACAGATAGAGATGGGCGCACCAGCAGCCTCTCAGCTGCTGCGAACGAAATCCAGATGCGTGCACCCCCTTGGGGTCAAGTGCAGCATTGAGCCCTTGCGTCACTTTGCATCTGGCTAAACGTAGGACCTGGAGATTGGAACCGCTTGTAGATTGGAACCAGCGTTCTTAGGCTTATGAGGCAGGCGCCTTAACCGCTAAGCCATCTCTCCAGCACTAAATATATTTTTTAAAAATAGAAAAGAGGGCTGGAGAGATGGTTTAGCAGTTAAGCACTTGCCTGTGAAGCCTAAAGACCCCAGTTCAAGGCTCGATTCCCTAGTACCCTGGTAAGCCAGATGCTCAAGGTGGCTCATGCATCTGGAGTTCGTTTGCAGTGGCTGGAGTCCCTGGTGTGCCCATTGTCTCTCTCTATCTCTTTTCTCTCTGTCACACTCAAATAAATAAAAATAACAAAAATAATTTTAAAGATAATTTTTAAAATAGGAGAAACTAATTGAAAGAGGAGGGGATTTGATGGAGGATAGATTTGAGCTGGAGAATGGGGAGGTTGGGGTGTCTACACTTATGGAAGCTGTCAATAGTTTTTTTTTTTTTTTTTTTTTTAACTTTGGGAGAAAGAAAGGCAGAGAGAGAGAGAATGGGTGCACCAGGACCTTCAGCCTGCTGCGAGTGAACTCAAGATGTGTGCACATATGTAACATTGTGCACTTGTGTCACTATGCGTCTGAATACATGGGACCTGGAGATTTGAACATAAGTTCTTAGGCTTTCCAAGTAAGTGCCTTAACTACTGAGCCATCTTTCCAGCCCTCAAAGTTTTTTAAAAAGTGATATATTTGGGGGCTGGAAAGATGGCTCAGTGGTTAAGCCACTTGCCTGCAAGGCCTAAGGATCCCAGTTCAATTTTCCAGTATCCACTTAAAGCCAGATGCACAAGGTGGCTCGTAAGTCTAGAGTTTGTTTGCAGTGGTTAGAGGCCCTGGCACACCCATTCTAATCTGCTTTAAAGAAAAAAAAAAAAAGCAAAGGAAGGAAGTTGTATATTTGGGTATCAAATTGACTAGGGGTGGATTGTTATGGTTAATCTTTATCACCAACTTGATGGAATTATTTATTTTGGTTTTTCCCAGGTAGGGTCTCACTCTAGCTCAGGGTGAACTGGAATTCACTCTGTAGTCCCAGACTGGCCTTGAACTCACAGGGATTTTCCTACCTCGGTCTCCCAAATACTGGGATTAAAATAAAGGCATGTACCACCCCTGGGTATTTTTAAAAATTATTATTATGGTTTTATTTTTAGGTTTTTTTTTTTTCATTTTATTTTACTTTTTGGTTTTTCGAGGTCGGGTCTCGCTCTAGCCCGGGCTGACCTGGAATTCACTATGTCGTCTCAGGGTGGCCTCAAACTCACCGTGATCCTCGATCCTCTTTCCTCAGCCTCCCCAGTGCTGGGATTAAAGACGTGAGCAACCACGCCCGATTTAAAAACAAATCATATCTTGGAGGCAGTGTCTTACCTAGGTCAGCCTGGGATAGAGGGAGACCCGACCTCGAAAACAAACAAACAAAAAACTGGTGGGAACACGATACAAAATTGGCCCTGGGAGGCACTTAAACGCCACATCCAGGCCCCAGCTGAGCCTGGCCCCCAACGCCGCCCTCGCAGCGTCTCCCGGGCTCGGTCTGTCCGTCGGTCCATCGGTCCGCCGCCCCCTCGCCTCGGGTGAGGGTTCCGGCTCCGATCACAACCCGTAACGTGTGCAAGCAGGCTTCCTCCGGTCGCAACATCCGTACTTCCGGCTGTCGGCGAGCCGGTCTAGCATTCGCGGCCGTGGCCACGCCCCTTCCCTCCCGTTTCCAGAACGCCCCGGAAGAGACCGCCCCGAGCCCTGCTCGTGACCTGGAAGTAGACGTGCCTCACGGAAGCCGGCTTTGGCCCTGCGGTGCTGCCGTCGCCGCCGAGAAAGTGTTGGAGCTGGCCGCCTAGGAATGGTGAGCGCTCGCGGTTCGCCTTCGAGGGTTCCGAGTAGAGTCGGGGGTGAAATGGGGTCTCCCGATGTGCCTCCGGGGACAATTCCCCCCCCACACTGTAAGATTTGGGGCCCCGCCCCGGTTTCGCCCACCAAAAAATCTGCGCATGCGTAAATTGGGCCCGGCTGGAAGCTGGGCGAAGGTGTTACGCATGCGCGAAGGTGGGAATGCGCTGGGAGGTGGTGTCTCAGTTTACCGCCGTTGCGTGGGGCGAAGCGAGGCTAAGAGAGCATCGTGGTTTGCTCGCTGCTGGTTCTTGAATTGCAGAGCTGACTTCATCGCTCCCACCCTCAGCCCCTGAAATAGACCTGGACCGATCCCTGGCCCTGGGTGGACTCCCGTCGGAGGGGGCCCGGATAGGGGCGCACACTGTTTCAGTTGCTTGCAGAATCGGGCCCCTTCGCCATTTCTGGTGTCACGGTTCCCAACTGTATGTTACTGAGTGGCCGTCGTGCGGCTAGACACCCTGCTCAGAAGGCACGGGAGCCACCGGCAGGGCCCCTCAGGAAATCCAGCACTTGAGTATGTAGATTAGGAGCTGGTCTCGCGGGGGGAGGGTGGACATTCACGTAGTTCCTATACCACTTTTATACTTTCAGAAAGTATCACCTACTTAAGTGAAAGCTGCAAATGAAAAAGAGAAAGCGAGAGGAACACATTGGAATTTTGTCTCCCTTTTTTTCTAAACTTGCTTTGGCCCGGGAGAATGGTGGTGCTGCTGCAGATTGAGTGGACAGCTGAAGAAAAGTGAGCCAAGGAGGACTGGGGAGATGGCTCAGCAGTTAAAGGCACTTGCATGCAAAGCCTGCAGCCTAGGTTCAATCCCCAGTACCCATGAAAAGCTAGATGCACAAAGTGGCACGTACATCTGGAGTTAAGTTGCAGTGACAAGAGGCCCTACTGTGCCCATCCTCCCTCCCTCTCTCTCCTTATAAATAAATAAAATTTATTATTTATTATTTTATTTTTTTTCGATTTTTTGGTTTTCAGAGGTAGGGTCTCACTGTAGCCCAGGCTGACCTGGAATTCACTGTATTCTCAGGGTGGCATCGAATTCATGGCAATCCTCCTACCTCTGCCTCCGGAGTGCTGGGATTAAAGGCGTGTGCCACCACACCCAGCTTATTTATTAAATATTTTATTTATATAACTCCAGATGCATGTGCTACCTTGTGCATCTGGCTTTATGTGGGTACTGGGAATCAAACCTGGCTTCTTTCTTTGGCTTTGCCTGCAAGGGCCTTAACCGCTAAGCCATCTCTCCAGCCCTATTTATTTATTTTTTAAATATTTCAGTTAAGCCACTTGCCTGCAAGGCCTAAGGATCCCAGTTCAATTTTCCAGTATCCACTTAAAGCCAGATGCACAAGGTGGCTCGTGAGTCTAGAGTTTGTTTGCAGTGGTTAGAGGCCCTGGCACACCCATTCTAATCTGCTTTAAAGAAAGAAAAAAAAAAAGCAAAGGAAGGAAGTTGTATATTTGGGTATCAAATTGACTAGGGGTGGATTGTTATGGTTAATCTTTATCACCAACTTGATGGAATTATTTATTTTGGTTTTTCCCAGGTAGGGTCTCACTCTAGGCTCAGGGTGAACTGGAATTCACTCTGTAGTCCCAGACTGGCCTTGAACTCACAGGGATTTTCCTACCTCGGTCTCCCAAATACTGGGATTAAAGGCATGTACCACCCCTGGGTATTTTTATTTTTAAAAATTATTATTATGGTTTTATTTTTAGGTTTTTTTTTTTTTTTTTTTTTTTTTTTTTTTGGTTTTCGAGGTCGGGTCTCGCTCTAGCCCGGGCTGACCTGGAATTCACTATGTCGTCTCAGGGTGGCCTCGAACTCACCGTGATCCTCGATCCTCTTTCCTCAGCCTCCCCAGTGCTGGGATTAAAGACGTGAGCAACCACGCCCGATTTAAAAACAATATCATATTTTGGAGGCAGTGTCTTACCTAGGTCAGCCTGGGATAGAGGGAGACCCGACCTCGAAAACAAACAAAAAACTGGTGGGAACACGATACAAAATTGGCCCTGGGAGGCACTTAAAAGCCACAGCCAGGCCCCAGCTGAGCCTGGCCCCCAACGCCGCCCTCGCAGCGTCTCCCGGGCTCGGTCTGTCCGTCGGTCCATCGGTCCGCCGCCCCCTCGCCTCGGGTGAGGGTTCCGGATCCCATCACAACCCGTAACGTGTGCAAGCAGGCTTCCTCCGGTCGCAACATCCGTACTTCCGGCTGTCGGCGAGCCGGTCCAGCATTCGCGGCCGTGGCCACGCCCCTTCCCTCCCGTTTCCAGAACGCCCCGGAAGAGACCGCCCCGAGCCCTGCTCGTGACCTGGAAGTAGACGTGCCTCACGGAAGCCGGCTTTGGCCCTGCGGTGCTGCCGTCGCCGCCGAGAAAGTGTTGGAGCTGGCCGCCTAGGAATGGTGAGCGCTCGCGGTTCGCCTTCGAGGGTTCCGAGTAGAGTCGGGGGTGAAATGGGGTCTCCCGATGTGCCTCCGGGGACAATTCCCCCCCACACACCGTAAGATTTGGGGCCCCGCCCCGGTTTCGCCTACGAAAAAATCTGCGCATGCGTAAATTGGGCCCGGCTGGAAGCTGGGCGAAGGTGTTACGCATGCGCGAAGGTGGGAATGCGCTGGGAGCTGGTGTCTCAGTTTACCGCCGTTGCGTGGGGCGAAGCGAGGCTAAGAGAGCATCGTGGTTTGCTCGCTGCTGGTTCTTGAATTGCAGAGCTGACTTCATCGCTCCCACCCTCAGCCCCTGAAATAGACCTGGACCGATCCCTGGCCCTGGGTGGACTCCCGTCGGAGGGGGCCCGGATAGGGGCGCACACTGTTTCAGTTGCTTGCAGAATCGGGCCCCTTCGCCATTTCTGGTGTCACGGTTCCCAACTGTATGTTACTGAGTGGCCGTCGTGCGGCTAGACACCCTGCTCAGAAGGCACGGGAGCCACTGGCAGGGCCCCTCAGGAAATCCAGCACTTGAGTATGTAGATTAGGAGCTGGTCTCATGGGGAGGGTGGACATTCACGTAGTTCCTATACCACTTTTATACTTTCAGAAAGTATCACCTACTTAAGTGAAAGCTGCAAATGAAAAAGAGAAAGCGAGAGGAACACATTGGAATTTTGTCTCCCTTTTTTTCTAAACTTGCTTTGGCCCGGGAGAATGGTGGTGCTGCTGCAGATTGAGTGGACAGCTGAAGAAAAGTGAGCCAAGGAGGACTGGGGAGATGGCTCAGCAGTTTAAAGGCACTTGCATGCAAAGCCTGCAGCCTAGGTTCAATCCCCAGTACCCATGAAAAGCTAGATGCACAAAGTGGCACGTACATGTGGAGTTAAGTTGCAGTGACAAGAGGCCCTACTGTGCCCATCCTCCCTCCCTCTCTCTCCTTATAAATAAATAAAATTTATTATTTATTATTTTATTTTTTTTCGATTTTTTGGTTTTCAGAGGTAGGGTCTCACTGTAGCCCAGGCTGACCTGGAATTCACTGTATTCTCAGGGTGGCATCGAATTCATGGCAATCCTCCTACCTCTGCCTCCGGAGTGCTGGGATTAAAGGCGTGTGCCACCACACCCAGCTTATTTATTAAATATTTTATTTATATAACTCCAGATGCATGTGCTACCTTGTGCATCTGGCTTTATGTGGGTACTGGGAATCAAACCTGGCTTCTTTCTTTGGCTTTGCCTGCAAGGGCCTTAACCGCTAAGCCATCTCTCCAGCCCTATTTATTTATTTTTTAAATATTTCATTTTTATTTATTTATTTATTAGAGACAGACAGAGGGAAAGAGTGAGAATGGGTGCACCAAGGCCTCTGGCCACTGCAAAGGAACTTCAGACGCATGCACCACCATGCGCATGTGGCTTACATGGGACCTGGAGAATCAACTGGGGTCCTTAGGCTCCGCAAGCATGCACCTTAACCGCAAAGCCATCTCTCCAGCCCCCTATTTATTTATTTATTTTAAAAAATAATCTTTAAAAGCCGGGCGTGGGGTCGCACGCCTTTAATCCCAACACTCAGGAGGCAGAGATTGGAGGTTTGCTGTGAGTTCGAGGCCACCCTGAGACTACATAGTTAATTCCAGGTCGGCCTGGACCAGAGTGAGACCCTACCTCGAAAAACCTAAACAAATAAATTAATTAAAATTATTTTAAAATAATTTTAATTAATTATTTATTAGTTGTTTATTTATTTATTTGAGAGAGAGAGAGAATGGGTGCACCAGAGCCTCTAGCCACTGCAATTGAACTCCAGAAGCATGCACCACCTGTACATCTGGCTTACAGGGGTATTAGGGACTCAACCCTGAGTCCTTTGGCTTTGCTGGCAAGCACCTTAACCGCTAAGCCTAAGCCCTCTCTCCAGCCTTGTTTTAAAATGAGCCAAGCCAAGCATGATGGCACACACCTTTAATTCTAGCACTTTAACCCCAGTACTTTGAGACAGAGGTAAGAGGATTGTTGTAAGTTCAAGGCTACCCTGAGACTATATAGTGAATTCCAGGTCAGCCTGGGATAGAGCGAGACACTGCCACCAAAAAAAAAAAAAAATGGCAAGAATCCCTTGATTCTTTTTTTTGAATATTTTAATTTTATTTATTTATTTATTTATTTATTTATTTATTTATTTATTTATTTATTTATTTATTTGAGACAGAGAGGAAGGGTGAGAATGGGCACACCAGGGCCTCAAGCCACTGCAAAGGAACTCCAGATGCGTGCACCCCCTTGTGCATCTGGCTTATGTGGGACCTGGAGAATCGAACCAGGGTCCTTAGGCTTTGCAGGCAAACGCCTTAACCGATAAGCCATCTCTCCAGCCCAATTCTATTTATTTATTTATTTATGTTTTTCTGAGGAACTTACTGGAACTTACTTTGTAGCTCCAGGCTGGCCTCAAACTCAGTGATCCTCCTACCTCAGCCTCCTGAATACTGGGATTAAAGACATGGGCCACCACTTTTGGCCTTCCCTTGACTCTTGCCATTTTACAGTCAATTAGAGGGTTCTCTAAAATAGTATATGTTTCTATATTTTTCTGGAGTCTACAAGGTGTTAGTGACTTCCACATAGCTATTGCTAGCCCAGGCTGACCTGGAGTTTGCTGTAGTCCCAGACTAGCTTGGAACTCATGGTTATCCTACTTCAGTCTCCTGAGTGCTGGAATTAAAAGAATGTGCCACCAGGTCTGGCCATAGTATTGCTTTTTTTTAATCCAGATTTGTTTCTTAAAACGTTTTATTTATTTATTTGGGGTGGGGAAAAATGGGGAACCATCTTTCCAACCCTAGATTTCGTTTGTTTGTTTGTTTGTTTGTTTGTAGGGTCTTGCTTGTTCTAGCTTATGCTGACCTGGAATTCATTATATAGCCTCAGGATGGCCTTGAACTCATGACAATCCACCTACCTCTGCATCCCGAGTGCTGGGATTAAAGGTGTGAGCCACCACGCCTGGCTTTAGATTTTTTTTTCAATATTTTATTTATTTATTTTGAGAGGGAGAGAGAGAATGGGTGTGCCAGGGGCTCTAGCCACTGCAAACAAACTCTAGATGCATGCACCACCATTTGCATCTGGCTTGCTTACTGCTAAGCCATCTCTTTAGGCCCTAGTATTGCTATTTTAAGGGGGTGTGTGTGTGTGTGTGTGTGTGTGTGTGTGTGTATGTGTATGCATGTTTGTATGTAGATACATATGAGTATGCCAGTGCATGTGGAGGCCAGAGATTGACATCAGGTGGCTTCCTTGGTTTCTCTACAGTGTCTCCCACTGAACCTGGAGCTCACCAATTCAGCTAGACTAGCTAGCCAGCAAGCCCCAGGGTTTCTCTTGTGTTAGCCTCCTCAGTGTTGAGATTGCAGACATGTTCTGCCATGCCTGGCTACTATGTGGATGCTGGGGGTCCAAACTCATTTGCTCATGCTTGTGCAACAGGCACTTTACTGACAGAGTCATCTTCCAAGTACTTACGGGTAATATTTTTTAAACTTTTTTTTTTTTTTTTTTGGTTTTTCGAGGTAGGGTCTCACTCTGGTTCAGGCTGACCTGGAATTCACTATGTAGTCTCAGGGTGGCCTTGAACTCATGGCGATCCTCCTACTTCTGCCTCCCAAGTGCTGGGATTAAAGGCGTGCGCCACCACACCCGGCTCTAAACATTTTTTAAATCTTTTATTTATTTACTTATTTGGGGGAGAGAAAATGGGTGTGGCAGGGCCTCCAGTCACTGCAAACAAACTCCAGATGCATGTACCCCCTTGTGCATCTGGCTTACATGGGTCCTGGAGAGTCGAACTGGTATCCTTTGGCTTTGCAGGCAAGCGCCTTAACCACTAAGCCATCTCTCCAGCCCACTTAAGGGTAATATCGAGAGTACACCCTTATGCTGCATGTCTCTCCCATAGCTTAGGGGTCCTGGGAGACACAAGCCAGTATAAGGAGGTGAGGTTGGCCAGTTAATTCTGATCCTTAGGTAGCCTCGTTTCTCCTTTGCAGAATCTCATTTCAGCTTCTACTTTCACTTGGTCAGAATCCTTGGATGAGCCTGTGGGACCCTTTCTCCTAGCCCTGTGGTTTGGAACCAGTGGCTTTGGGACTGTAAGAGAATGGACAAAGGTAGTATGACGCCGGGCCAGCTCCCCAAATGCTCAGGCGCCAAGCATCTGCTGATTCCACCCTGTGCCTGGCACGTGTGTCTTTCGGTCCTGGCTGGGCATTGCCACCTCCCCCTGGGCCAGCACCACCCACATACCTTTCGGCAGAGCCACAATTGACTGACCTGCTGTTGAGCTGCTGCTCTTTGGCACGCTGCATTTTGATGGCAGAGGGAACAGTTATGCCCAGAGCCCGGTGTGTCGGCATCACCAGTCTGACCTGAGCACCATGTGCTGCACGACATGACACGTGGCACCGGGAGAACTGCCCAGCATGGAAGGTCTGGGCCAGGTCTGAGCCCAGATGGGATCTGGATGACCGAGGAACTCCCACCTCAAAACCTCAAGTGTCAAGGAGTCAGGGGAGGGGCTGAGAGGGTTGGCAAGAGAAGAGGACTAAGTAGGAGTCCTTTGTCAAGGCTCTGCTGGGTACCTGGGAAGCCTGAGTTCATCATTTCTCTTTTTCTAGATTCTCAGGGACTGCTAGATTCATCCCTGATGGCATCAGGCACAGCCAGCCGTTCAGAGGATGAGGAGTCACTGGCAGGGCAGAAGCGAGCCTCTTCCCAGGCCTTGGGTACCATCCCTAAACGGAGAAGCTCTTCCAGGTAGCCTGGATTCAGAGGGACCAGCAAGGCAAAGAAGGCTTGTGGCATTGGGCAGTGCCTTCGCCTTTGTTGGGAATGACCACTTGAGCCTGTCTGGTACCTTAAGCAGAGCTTGGGCTCTTCCTGTCCCTGCCTATTCCTGCCCATGGCATTGAGAGCAGGAGAGTTGTCTCTGATGGGCGTTGCCTGTCATCTCAGAGGGCTCGTGTACAGTTGTTCCATGACCACTGATCCAGGCTCTGGTGGGCAGTGAAAGCTGCAGGGCAGTTAGCTCCCATTGGGAGCTTGCTCTAATCTGGAGGCTAGGTGCATGACAGTGCCAGGGCAAGGTACCAGTAGCTCACTGGTCAGAGTCCTCCACAGGTTCATCAAGAGGAAGAAGTTTGATGATGAGCTGGTAGAGAGCAGCCTGGCAAAGTCCTCTACCCGAGCAAAGGGAGCCAGTGGGGTGGAACCAGGACGCTGTTCAGGGAGTGAGCCCTCCTCCAGTGAGAAAAAGAAGGTAAGGAACTGGGAAAGGCAGTGAGAGGGAAGGGGGAGTGCTGGATTTTGGGTTTCCCCAGTTCTTTGTTAGCTGCCAAGAACCCTGCAGAAGAAGCTTGCGAGAGGACCAAGCTGCCCCAGCCCCCACTCAGATCCCTTCTATCTCCCCCTGCTCTCTCTCTTGCTGCACCCGCACCCTGCCAGTGCATCCTGTATCACATTCTGTGTGGGAGACAGGGAGCATGCATCTATTCTGGGAGCAGACAGCTTGTTCCAGCATTGCAGGGTGTAAAAATAACCTCCAGGTGGCATTGCTCTGGCCCCAGACATTGCACCAGCAAGAGTGTTTTCCTGTTATACTCCCCACCCACCCTCCATTCTGGGGTTGGGGGTACCACAGGCAAAGAGAAGACCCCATATGGTTAAGAATTATGTAGAAGTAATTTGGCAGGGATGGGTATTAGAAAGCTGAGCTCCCTGCTTGGCCCCCTGTCATGGCCTGAAGCTGCAACTGTCACAGTATGTGAAGCATCAGGCCTGAGGCCCTAGCTGCCCTGATGCCAGGTTTTTGCTCATTGTGATCCTGTCCTGTGCCCAGGTATCCAAGGCCCCCAGCACTCCTGTGCCACCGAGCCCTGCCCCAGTCCCTGGACTCACCAAGCGTGTGAAGAAGAGCAAACAGCCACTTCAGGTGACCAAGGATCTGGGCCGCTGGAAGCCTGCCGATGACCTACTGCTTATCAATGCCGTTTTACAGGTAGTCATTGGGGGCCCCTTCTCTCCCAGTCTCCAGTTCCTAGCCCAGCAGGCCTTGTGGGTGCCATGGGAAGGATTCTTCCCAGTGCCGCAGCTGGAACAAGCACTTTTGGGGCCTTGCAGACCAATGACCTAACATCCGTCCACCTGGGTGTGAAGTTCAGCTGCCGCTTCACCCTTCGGGAAGTCCAGGAGCGCTGGTACGCCCTGCTCTACGATCCTGTCATTTCCAAGTGAGTGGACTGGCTCTAGCAGTGGGAAAATCCTGGGGCACCAGAATTTGGCTCTTAGTAAAGAAGGCCAAACTCTACCTGCACCCAAGGGATGACCCTGGGAGGCAGGGCTGTGAAGCTTTATATCTTCTGGGAAGATACGGAGACCTGCCAGGCTAAACAGAGATACTTCTTCCTCCCTCCAAGCCTGCTAGGCCTGGCTGGATGCCAGAAGCATCAGCGTCTCAAAGCAGGTGGCATGGAAGAAAAAGCCCACAAATGTCAGGAGCCCCAGTTTCATCATTGTGTGCATTTAGGTTTTAGGCAGATAACCTCTCACCCCACTGGCCTCCCACAATGTCTTCCTCAAAGCCCCTTCTGTCTTTTTTGTTTGTTTTGTTTTTGTTTTTTGAGGTAGGGTTTTGCTCTAGCCCAGGCTGTCCTGGAGCTCACTCTGTAGTCCCAGGCTGTCCTAGAACTCACAGCAATCCTTCTACCTCTGTCTATGTGCTGGGATGAAAGGTGTGCACCACCACACCCGGTTCCCTTTTTGTCTTTTTTTTTTTTTTCTTTTTTGATTTTTCGAGGTAGGGTCTCACTCTGGCCCAGGCTGACCTGGAATTAACTATGTAGTCTCAGTCTGGCCTCAAACTCATGGCGATACTCCTACCTCTACCTCCCGGGTGCTGGAATTAAAGGCATGTGCCACCACGCCTGGCTCCCTCCATTTTTGTCTTTTTGAGACACCATCTCAGTACATACTCCTGGCTGGCTTGGAAGTCATTATGTAGACCAGGATAGCCTTGAACTTCCAGCAGTTTTCCTGCCTCTATTTCTAAAATGCTTAGATTATTGGTGTATGCCACCACACCCAGTTAGGACCAGGCCTTGAGAAAACATGGAGGTCCGTTTCCTGAGCTGCCTTTTCATTTTTCCATCCCCCAGTACTATGTGAAGTGCTAGGTTCTTCCAGTTGAAGACCTCTAGGCTCAGGACCTCAAGGCTTACAGGTTTGGGAGAACTAGGAACATGAGATGACTTGACCCCCTCCCTTTAGCTCTGCTCTTTCTTCCCATGGTCAGGCTGGCCTGCCAGGCCATGAGGCAGCTGCACCCAGAGGCCATTGCAGCCATCCAGAGCAAAGCACTGTTCAGCAAGGCTGAGGAGCAGCTGCTAAGCAAAGTGGGATCGGTAAGAATAAGGCCTGCCTGGGAAGGTTGAGGTTCAGGGCGGGGTGCAAGCTGGACCATTTGGGAAATGACTGACTATGCAGAGGCCTACCAGTCCTCACTATGGTCTGCATGTACTTGTGCAGAAGCCTACACGTCTACAATGATCTTTGTGATAGGCCTTGGAAAGAGCCATGCCTGGCTCCCTGAGTAACTGTTATTTCTCCCAGTTCCTGGGAGAGCCTGGAAATAGGGGTGAGAGTGAGAAAATCCAGGCACATAAAGTGTTGGGTTTTTTTTTTGTTTGTTTGTTTGGTTGGTTGGGGTTTTTTTGTTTGTTTGTTTTTTGTTTTTTAGTTTTTCAAGGTAGGGTCTCACTGTAGCCCAGGCAGACCTGGAACTCACGATGTAGTCTCAGGGTGGCCTTGAACTCACGGCAGTCCTACCTCTGCCTCCCAAGTGCTTGGGTTAAAGGTGTGAGCCATCACACCATAAAACATATTTCTTATCTTCAGACCAGCCAGCCCACTTTGGAAACCTTCCAAGACTTGCTGCACCGACACCCTGATGCCTTCTACCTGGCCCGTACTGCTAAGGCTCTGCAGGCTCACTGGCAGCTCATGAAACAGTATTATCTGCTGGAGGATCAGACAGGTAATAGGAGCTACAGAGGGAGTGGCCAGGCATGTAGGAGGCTCATGAAATCCTATGGGTGCAGCTGCTGGAAAGTGCCTGTAACAGATTCTTTAGCAGCTCCCAGTATCTTATTCACCATACTCTTGGGGAAGAGGGGAACCAAAAAAACTGCTTCCTTCCAGAAAATTGTAGCTAGAATTGCCTTTGACATCATGGAAAAGTTAGCCTGGCTTGCCTGGTGTCCTAGGCCAAAGGTTCAAGTACAGTTATGACCACTTTTTTTTTTTTAATTCTATTTATTTATTTATTTATTTATTTATTTATTTATTTATTTATTTATTTATTTTGAGGTAGGGTCTCACTCTAGCCCAGGCTGACCTGGAATTCACTGTGTAGTCTCAGGGTGGCCTTGAACTCACAGTGATCCTCCTACCTCTGCCTCCCGAGTGCTGGGATTAAAGGTGTACGCCACCATACGTGGCTTAATTTTATTTATTTATTGGGGGGGGAGGGCAGATAGAATGGGCACGCCACGTCCTTCAGCCACTGCAAATGAACAAGGAGACACATGCATCTGGAGTTCATTTGCAGGGGCTGGATGCCCCGGTGCGCCCATTCTCTCTCTCTCTCTCTCTTTCTCTGTCTCTGCTTCTTTCTCTCTCTCAAATAAATAAATAAATAAAATATATAATTAGTATATTATTCCTGGGTAGCAATAAAACAGGAGCAAAAAGTCTCCATCTCTGCTTATCTTTCTTCTTGTTTCCTGGCCTGCCTCCATTTTGCCTTCTCTTTTTTGTTTCCCTTTTCCACTAGGTAGTCTATGCTCCCACATGGCCCAGGCCATTCAGGAATCCCCAGTGGGACTTCACACTAAGGTCCCCCATCTTTCTCCTTCCATGGGAGCTGGAATTCTCTCTGCTGCTCCTCTTCCCTTACCAACAAACTCTTGCACAGATTAGTGACTCAGGTTCCAACTTCATGGTGCAAGCACGCCTTGCTGAATCTCTTGCCCGCTGCCTTCCTTATAGCCAGCCTTTCATACTGATGTAAAAATGAAGCTTTGGCTGCACCCTTTACCCATTGCCGGACTCCTGCAACTTTGGTTCAAAACAGTGCTTCCTGCAAAGGAATTATAGGCAATCTGCCCCTCCAGGGACCTCCCTTGTGGTCTGTGGCTCATTCCTGTAGTTTCTAGGTACTATTGCTTCCTCAAATTCAGCCACCACTGAATTCTCAAAGAGAACTATTCACTGAGTAAATTATTTTTACTGCTAAACCCAGCTCCTTTGTCACTTTTTTTTTTAATTTTGTTTTTATTTTTGGTTTTTCTTTTTTTTTTAATAACTTTTTTAAACATTTTATTTTTATTTATTTAAGACAGAGAGGGAAAGAGATAGAGAGGGAGAGTGAGAATGGGCTCGCCAGGGCCTCTAGCCACTGCAAATGAACTCCAGACACATGCACCTCTTTATGCATCTGGCTTACGTGGGACCTGGAGAATCGAACTGGGATCCTTTGGCTTTGCAGGCAAAGGCCTTAACCACTAAGCCATCTCTCCAGCCCTTTTTTTTTTTTTTTTGAGACAGGGTCTCATGTAGCCCAGATTGGCTTTAAACTCCTAATCCTTCTTCCTCTTCCTCCCCACTGCTGGGATTGCAGTTGTATGCCACTATTCCTGGCTTCTTTTGCCACTATTTTAGAAGAATTTTGTTTGTTTGTTTGGTTTTTCAAGGTAGGGTCTCACTCTAGCTCAGGCTGACCTTGAATTCACTATGTAGTCTCAGGGTGGCCTCGAACTCACTTCGCTCCTCCTGTCTGCTTCCCAAGTGCTGGGATTAAAGGTGTGCACAACCGTGCCTGGCTAAAAGATGTTTTGTTAACTAAGTCTTTTACTTCTCTTTTGTTTTTTGTTTGGTTTTGTTTGTTTGTTTTGAAGTAGGGTTTCACTCTAGTCTGGGCTGACCTGGAGGAATTCGCTAAGTAGTCTCAGGCTGGACTTAACCTCACAGCGATCCTCTTTTTTTTTTTTTTGCAAAAAATTTTTAATTATTTATTTATTTATTTTGGAGAGAGACACAGAGAGAGAGAGACAGACAGAGAGGGAGAGGGAAACAGAATGGGCGCACCAGCAGTCTCTCAGCTGCTGTGAACGAAATCCAGATGTGTGCGCCCCCTTGTGGTCAAGTGCGGCATTGCACCCTTACGTCACTTTGCATCTGGCTAAACGTGGGACCTGGAGATTGGAACCAGCGTTCTTAGGCTTAGCAGGCAGGTGCCTTAACCGCTAAGCCATCTCTCCAGCCCCACAGTGATCCTCTTACATTGGGATTAAAGGTGTGCACCACCACACCAGGCTCCTTCTCTTAAAGATTGCTTTTTTTTTTTTTTTCCTTCAAAAGTCTGTATTTGGGCATTTTCTTTCTCATTTGTTGCTTATTGCTGGGAGGTCCTAGGATCAGACAGTCTCCCGTAGCTTAGCTAGCAAGTTGCACATTAGTCATGAAATTGAGAAAACCCAGTGCTAGTGGACCAAGCAAATGGGTGACTGCCCCACTCACATGTCTTCACACAGTCTCACCTGTAAGGCAGAGGTGGCTCCTAAATGGCCTCCTCTCTTCCTCAGCTTGTAGCTGACTGCCACCTGCTGAAAGGCACAAGTTTTTAGATTCTGGTCGCCTTAATCACTTTTATATTCTCACCAGAAACTTGAAAGACTTTTATGAGGGCTGAAGAGATGACTTAGTAGTTAAGGCCCTTGCCTGCAAAGTCTAACAACCTGGGTTCAATTCTCCAGTACCCACATAATGCCAGATACACAGTGGTACATGCATCTGGAACTTGTTTGCAGTGGCTAGAATCCCTAGTGTAGCCATTCTCTCTCTGTCTTTGTCTCTTCTCTTTTTCTCTCCACTCGCAAATAGACTTTCATGAAATAGTACTTGTACTGATATATTCAGTAGGTTGATATTAATTATCCTGTTCCATTTTGTTCTTGGAAAAAGATAAAGCTAAGCTCATGATCCATGAGCAGATCATTACACACATATAGAAAGACACGGGTTTGCCCGGCATGGTGGTGCATGCCTTTAATCCCATCACTTGGGAAGCAGAGGTAGGTGGGTCACTTTGAGTTCAAGGCCACCCTGAGACTACATAGTGAATTCCAGGTCAGCCCTATCTCAAAAAGAAAGAAAGGAAAGAAGGGAGGGAGGGAAGAAGGAAGGAAGGAGAGAAGGAAAAAAGGGAGGGAGGGTGGGAGGAAGGAAGGAAAAGAAAACACTGGCTTGAGGTGGGGGCATCACAGGCACATCCTTCCAGTGGTACATGTCTATCACAGTGTGGCCAGAAAAGCCTGGAGCGTAGTTTTGATGCTGGCTGTGCTCCAGAGTAGGGTCAGAGAGTTCAGCCTGTCCTGCAGTATCTGTTCCTCATGTGTCCAGTGGAGCTGAGAGCAGTGCTGCCCCCACTTAGTTCAAGGCTTTGTGGTTGAGAGCACACACTCAGAAGCCCATGCAGAAGGTCAGCTTTCATGTCCTTCCTTGTGTCAAATCACCTCTGCCCCAAGATAGGTGGCAGAACTTTTTGTGTCAAATGAGTGCCACCTGGTTGGGACTGCTCCTTCCCCAGCTCTAGCTCTGGCTGCCTTGTCTGGGCTTTTTTCTTGCAGTCTGGCTGCTGGCTCAGCTATATGCTTGGAAGCTGGGATGGAGTAGGAACTTTAGTGCTCACCCATCTCTATTGTTTGTTCAGTGCAGCCACTGCCCAAGGGGGACCAAGTGCTAAACTTCTCTGATGCCGAGGACCTGATTGATGACAGTAAGCTCAAGTGAGTTCCTGGGAGAGCTGACTCTCCTATCAGTAGGGCATGCCAGGCTACCCTGCAGACTTGGCCTCAGGCTCTGCTGCTAGGCAGAGTTGCAGCTGCTAGGCCTGGCCACCCTGCCACACCCGACTATGTGGGTGCTCAAGCTCATTTCCTACCCACTTTTCCCTTCCTAGTCCCAGAGACTATAGCTAGGTCAGGCTATATGGCCTTCTGGGCTGTTGACTAAAGGAACCTGGAGTGCCTTAGCCAGGTAGCAAGGGAGCTGACTGGGCCTGATTCTATCTTTCTCTTTTCACCTCAGGGATGTGCGGGATGAGGTCCTGGAACATGGTAAGTTTGTCCTAATGAGGACAGTGGGGGGATGGAAGCCTCTGCTGGAATGGAGAAGACAAGTTCAAGGTGCTGGTGGCCTTGAAGTGTCCCTCCTTACCATTCCACTTCACCTCAGAGCTGACAGTGGCTGACCGGCGCCAGAAACGAGAGATCCGGCAGCTGGAACAGGAACTGCATAAGTGGCAGGTGCTCGTAGACAGCATCACAGGTGAGAAGGCAGGGGATCAGAAAGTGTGTTGTGGCATCCTTTACCCCCGATCTGGGTGTATGGTTTTCTAGGCCTGGACTTGCAGACCTTGCCTTCCCTGTCTCCAGCCCTTGGGTGGCTCTTTCCTGCTCTCTCTCTCTCTCTCTTTTTTTAATAATTTTAAGTTTTTATTTATTAGATAGAGGGAAAGTGAGAGAATAGGCACTCCAGGGCCTCTAGCCACTGCAAACGAACTCCAGATGCTTGCACCACTATGTGCATCTGGCTTACGTGGGACCTGGAGAATTGAACCTGGGTCTTTAGGCTTTGAAGGCCACTAAGCCATCTCTCCAGCCCTCTTTCCTGCTCTCTTGACCCTGCTCTTCCCTTAGGCATGAGCTCTCCAGACTTCGATAACCAGACCCTGGCAGTGTTGCGGGGCCGCATGGTGCGGTACCTGATGCGCTCTCGTGAGGTGAGGCAGGCCCTCCCTGTGCTTCTCTTGTCTGGACATCCATCCTGTCACTGCCCATCTCTTAGCCTTGATCTCTTACACTTCCCTGGCCTGTGGGCTCCTCTCCCCACTCCTCCTGGCCCAACTCTCATCCACCCCATTTCCCCAGATCACCCTGGGCAGAGCAACCAAGGATAACCACATTGATGTGGACCTGTCCCTAGAGGGTCCAGCTTGGAAGATCTCCCGGAAGCAAGGTACAACCACCCCACCACTCCAGCAAGGACCAGTGTGAAGGTATCCTCCCAACCACTCTGTGCCAGCAAGGCAAGCTAAAAGAGCTGGCATTTCTAGCTCTCTACCTCAGGGGTCTCAAGTGTCTTCAACCCTGTCCTCAGGAAACAGAGAAGTGGCTGGAGGCATTGTGGCTCTTTCCTGGCCATCTCCATCCTGTCATCTCTTTTCCTGCTTCCACAGGTGTCATCAAGCTGAAGAACAATGGTGACTTCTTCATTGCCAATGAAGGCCGACGGCCCATCTATATTGATGGCCGGCCTGTGCTGTGTGGCTCCAAATGGCGTCTCAGCAACAACTCCGTGGTGGAGGTAAACTGGGAGAAAGCCACCATACGTTACCCACCTGGAGCATGGCAAGCTGTCCATGGGTATGACCCTGTTCCACCTTTGTCCTGAGCCACCTTTCTCTCCCACCCAGATTGCCAGCCTGAGATTCGTCTTCCTCATCAACCAGGACCTCATTGCCCTCATCCGAGCTGAGGCTGCCAAGATCACACCCCAGTGAGATGGGTAGTAGGAACTGGGGTACTCTCTGGCCTCAGTTTCCCCTATCATTCCAGCTCCTTTAAGCTGGGAACTCAGGCTCCTGAAAAACCATTCTACCCAAAGTGGGTAATGGAGGCTCAACTGCTGGCCCATTGAGTTGAGCCTCTGAAGTAGGGTGGGGCCACCAGGGAAGCCAGGAGAGGCTGGGACCCCTGTGCCTCCCTAGAGCCAGAGTAACCCCCATTTCCACCTTCACTCCCACGTCTCTAGCAGGTCAGCTTCAAACTTCTTTATTGTTTTTCTTTTGTAAATAAAAAGCACCAAGTTCCAAAGTAGCTTCTTTTATTTTAATGTTTTTTTAATATAAAAAATGTGAGGACAGGTGGAGACAGGGTCACATGCATGGGATGGCAGAACCCATTCTTGTCCTCAGGCCTGTGTCCCCATTCTGCAGAGGGCAATAAGGAGGTCAGCAGAGCAGAGCCTGAAGATCCCTAGCCTGGGGCCTGCCAGACCAGGCAAGCCCTCCTTCCTTCTCATGCTCCCTGCCCTGAGCCAGCGGGCAGCTTGGAGTTGTGAGGCTGGAGCAGCAGGTGATGGTGTTGCAGTACTGAGCTCCAGCTGGCAGTCAAAAGTCAGACCCCTGTGCCTTCTTCCTGGGTCCACTGGACTGTGCCTGGACCATGGCAGCCAATAAGCACCATCTCTAGGCTGTGGGGGTCCCAGGGCAAGGCCTGGCCCCCTGAACCTGGTGGGGGCTCTCCAGTGCTGGTAGCCTCAGCCTGGCTTATGGGCTCAGGGGGCCCAGTCCTAGCCCCTTCCTCATTAGGAGGAGGTGAGGCTGGGGTGCTGGGCTCAGAGCAGAGGTCTCCAGAGCCAGTGGGCTCTGAGTCTGAGGTGGAGGTCCATAAAGCTGTGGCTCGAGGCCAGGGGGAGCTTTGAGATGCTGGGGGGCCCCAGGGCCAGGGTGCCATGAGAGGAGGAGGTCCTGGACGAGGGTGAGGCCAGGTCCCGCTCAAGACAGAGCCAGCTGGAGGCTGCAGGCAATAGGAGGACGCCCCAGTATCCACTCGCAGAGGCTGTAAAAGCCTAGAGGTGCTGGTGGGACATGGGCCTTCTGATGCCTGGGGACATGGGCCTTCCCCATGGGGCACCAAGATGAGCTGCACAGCCTGACGAAGGGATTGCAGTCCCTCTCGCATCTGCAGCACCTGCTCAGACAGCTCCATCACCTTCCGGGTAGGAGGAGGCAGAGTCAATGGATGAGCCACCTCAGCAAGCCCTGCCCTGCCCTGCCTTCCCTGCCCACTTCACCCCTCACCCACCGCCTGCTGCAGCTTGTCCAACGTGTCTGTGCTTCTCGCCTCACTAGGCCCAAGGGGGACAGTGAGCAGGCCATTCTCTGTGGATAGGATGGGGTTATCAGCCAGGGCTGGGGAAAGACAGCCAGCATGGGGTCCAGGCCTCGGCCTGTTAGAACAGTCAGCATTGACCTGATAGGATTCAGCTCCAAAATCAACCCTGAGTGCCTGATCCTTGTGCCTCCACCTCCCTAGTGCTGGGATCACAGCTGTGTGCCACCACACCTGACAGGAAATTATTCTTCCAGGAAAATGGCTTCCAGGGAAGCTCTGCCCACTTGCCAGGCTGCCTGGGCTGGCCTAGGGCCAGTTTCAACCCTGGATTTCGAGCTCTCTGTCTTCCCAGCAAGTCAGACATGGTGCTAAGGGTTTTAGTTATTCTCTTAACATGCACACGAACTCATTTTATAGACAGGAAGTTGGACCACAGAAACCAAGTTCACATGGTTAGAAAGCTGGCAGAGCAGGTTTTCCAAATCTATATCCCAGTCCCCACCACCAAACTGCCATGTAAACACGCCTATGTCGTGAGGGTAAGAGGGTTTCAGGCAGTCTGTCCCCTCCACCTTCTTGAATACAGGCTCAGAAGCCAGCAGCACTGAGGTCCGCAGGGTAAAGGGCCCACCCCACCAACACACTATTCCCCTAGCCCAATACCTGGTCCAGGGGAGGGGGTGCTGCTACATTCTGGGCCAGACTGACCCACTCGGAATGAGAACTTGGGCTGATCAGAGCCACAGCCATCCTCAATGCCATCTACGACCCTGTGAACCCAACAAATGAACAAACAGGCAGGACAAGTCAGCCTGTGGTGTTATAGGGTGGGGATGTTCCAGTGTACACATATGGAAGCTGCAATAGCTTGGAGCTAGCCAGGGGAGCTGGATGGTCCAGAAGCTTGCATTTTAACTAAGCAGCCAGCTGGAAGAACATGAAATAGTAAGAATACAGGCCAGGCATGGTGATGAACACCTTCAGTCCCAGCACTCAGGAGGCAGAGGATCGCCATGAACTCAAGGCCGGCTTGAGACTACACAGTGAATTCCAGGTCAGCCTAGGCTAAAGACAGACCCTACCTCGAAAAACAAAAAAAAAAAAAAAAAGTCAGGGTATGCTCACACTAGCAGGAGTAGGGCAGCAGGAGGATGGAGCCAGGCATGGTTATGCACACCTGTAATACCAGGAGACAGAGGTAGCACTCTGGGCATCAGTGTGCCTGGCTGGGGTTTCTGCCTTATCACCACAATCCTGCCTTTGGGCTCAGGGCCTGCTCACCTGGGGCTCAGATCCGGGGGCACATTCCATGGCATGGAGGGCAGCCGCAGCCCCTCTAGAGTACGTGGGTGAGCAGAGGGGCCAGCCTCCGGCTTCAAAGCACCTGCTCTGCTTGGCCGCCCTCTGCCACCTAGACGCGACCGTGGTCCAGGTCTACGTGGGGATAGCAGCTTGGCAGCTGAAGAGGAGGAGGTACAGCCAGGTGATAGCAGGGGGCTGGAGGGCTCGTCTGCAGGGGCGGGTGAGGCTGTGGGGCCCTGTTCTCCATCAGTCTCCTTCTCCTCCAGGGTGGACATGAGGGTGTTGTCGCCACTCAGAGAGCTGGTATCCACCTGGGACACAGGGGACAAGGAATCAACATGGCTGACTATTATCATGTTTTACTCCCCTCCCTTACCAAGGCATCATCTTCTCTAGAAAGGGAGGATCCGCCTTTAATCCCAGCACTCGGAAGGCAGAGGTAGGAGGATCGCCGTGAGTTCGAGGCCACCCTGAGACTACATAGTTAATTCCAGGTCAGCCTGGGCCAGAGTGAGACCCTACCTCGAAAAACCAAAAAAAAAAAAGAAAAGAAAAGAAAAGAAAGGGAGGATCATCTTTGTTAAAGAAGAGGCCCAGGCAGGAAAGGGAACTTCTTTACTGATGAAACAATGAAGCCAACACACCCCGGAGGCGTAGCTGCTCCTCAGCATTCTAGTCAGACATCACCCTTCTACTTGCTCCTTCGGGTTAGCAAGACTATCCAAGAAAATACCACTAAGAACTTTGCCTGGAACTAAAGACAAATCCAGAGGCCCTCAAAACATGTGGTTTTGCCACAAAGACCTCCAGAAGCCCACTGAAGGGCTGGTACCTTTCCTGGCCACCACTCCATTGCTGCCTCCAAGGCCATCTGTTACTAGTGCACTTGGCTCCTCCCTTCGCCAAAGCCTTTGCTCTGGGTAGGACCTAGTATGTCTCAGATGAGCCAAGGAAGCTGAGCATAGCTGGCCTGGCTTGTTAAAGGCAGTGATATGAAAGGGCAGAGTGTGGACAATTGCCCTGTGAAGAGGCTTTCACACCAGTCCATGCCTCTCTCAATACTCCCCCAACCCAAGCCTCTGCCCAGTTTACCAGCTCCCTCCCATTCCACCCCTTCCACATGTGTACAAGCACTCTCACCTCTGCAGGACCTCCAGCACCCAGGTTATAGCTGAGCTCCCCTCGGAGGCCACGGCTGAATCGTGGGGCAAATTCAGGGTATAGCGCAAGGCTCTCATGCAGCCCAGCCAGCTGTAGACACTGAAGGACGCAGTAGGTCAGCCCCTTCACATCCGCATTGGCCTTCACTACCTGCTCCCGCTGGGGAAGTTCACAGCCAATCAGGTCACCCTTCCCTGGGGAGAGTAAGCCCAGGTCAGCAAGTCCTAACCCTTAGCTGCTGGGCAGGGGAGGGGGGAGGGTGAGCCAGGTTGGAGAAGCAGAGCCCCCACTGCCTGCTGCACTGGCTCCCACTTAGGCTCAAAAAGAACAGTGTTGGGACCCAGGCTCTCAAACACTTCCTGGATCAAAACCATTGGACTGAAACCTCTGCATCTTAGTTGTGACACTAAACTCATCAATTTCAATGGCACACAGACAGGCTGTCGAATAGACTCCTCTGGGAAAGTTAAATGGATCAGACTCCCAGGACCTGACCGTGACACATCATTTTATCTATACCCACCATCTGATTTTCTTAAAGGCCCACAGGTAATTTGGATAGTGTGTACAGAGACCAGTGTTTGCAAGCAGCAGTAACGAACGTCAGGCTGCCAAACCTTTAGCTGCCTCTTCTACACCAGAATCCACAGGGTTTCCTCAATCACACCAGAGGGGTCTGTCCACAGAGGATTTTCCCCTGCCCAGGTTGAAATGGTTACCTGCCTAGAAGTGATTTATTTTTATTTTTATTTTTTTGGTTTTTTGAGGTAGGGTCTCACTCTGGCCCAGGCTGACCTAGAATTCACTCTGTAGTCACAGGGTAGCCTCGAACTCACGGTGATCCTCCTACCTCTGCCTCCCAAGTGCTGGGATTAAAGACGTGCGCCACCACGCCTGGCTATTTTTTTTTTTTATTTTTATTTTTTTTTGTTTTTTTGAGGTAGGGTCTCATTCTAGCCCAGGGTGACCTGGAATTAACTATGCAGTCTGTGCGCCACCATGCCTGGCTTGCAGTGACTATGTTCTGCAGCCCAGCCTCAGAGATGTTGGTTGGGAGATGGATACAAATATCTTCAAATCAATAACTAGCATATCTGTGATCTGGGATGGGGAAGGTCGTATCAGTTATTATCAATGAATTCCCTGGCACAGAGGACTGTCATGATCTTCCTCTCCTTTTTTTGAACAATTCCTTTTTTACCATTCCCATCAGGGAGCCATGGCAGCTTGGGCTCAGGCAATGGAAAGACACCTCAGCCCCTGCCAGACCAGCCACAGGATTCATGTGGAAGGTGGCTGACAGCAGCTCCCACTCAACACGGAGGCCTCCTCTCACTGTTCATGGACTTTTGCTCAAATTTAAATGCAGAGAGCACTAAGTTTTATCTTCTTGGTTTCAGGCTTTCTGGTTCCTTTCTAGAGCTGTTTGAATTGCAATGTTATCCTCTAAGGAATGAGCTGTCTTTTGGTCATCTGAAAAAGGTTCAGTATAACTTTTGTCCTCATACAAGTGACATAAAAATGAGCCTCCAAGACTCAGGGACCATTGTGGAAAGAATGTACGGGCCAAAGGAAGGGGAGGTGTGCTTACAATGCTCTCATCCAGACACAAAGTGGCCTTCATTTTCATGACCTCACAGTGGCTAACACTACCTACACAAGACCTGCATAATAGGAGGGAAAAATGACATCAAAATAGAAGAGAGACTAGTTGGAAAGAAGAAGGGATTTAGTGGAGGGGGATTTGGAAGGGGAAAAGAGAGTGGTGGGAAAGGATCATGATCATGGTAGATTGTCTCTATTTATGGAGGTTGTCAATAAAAGTGTTTTAAGGGGCTGGAGAGATGGCTTAGCGGTTAAGGCACCTGCCTCCTAAGCCTAAGAACCCAGTTCCAATCTCCAGGTCCCACGTTTAGCCAGATGCAGTGATGCAAGGATGCAATGCCACACTTGCCCACAAGGGGGCGCACACATCTGGATTTCATTCACAGCAGCTGAAAGACTGCTGGCACGCCCATCTCTATCTGTCTCCCTCTCCCTCTCTCTCTGTCTCTCTCTGTGTCTCTCTCCAAAAATAAATAAAATAATTTAAAAAAAAAATAAGTGTTTTAAAAGCTGAGCGTGGTGGTGCACACTTTTAATTCCAGCATTTGGGAGGCAGAGGTAGGAAGATTGCTGAGTTCAAGGCCAGCCTGGGACTACAGAGTGAGTTCCAGGTCAACCTGGGTTAGGATGAGACCCTACCAAAAAATAAATAAATAAATAAATAAATAAATAAATAAATAAATAAATAAATAAGCCGGGTGTGGTGGCACATGCACTTGGGAGGCAGAGGTAGGAGGATTGCCAAGAGTTCGAGGCCATCCTGAGACTGCATAGTGAATTCCAGGTCAGCCTGGGCCAGAGTGAGACCCTACCCCCAAAAAAAGGGGGGGCTGGAGAGATGGCTTAGTGGTTAACTGTGAAGCCTAAGGATCCAGGTTTGATTCCCAAGTACACACGTAAGCCAGATGCACATGGTGGTGCATGCATCTGGAGTTTGTTTTCAGTGGCTAGAGGTCCTGGCATGCTCATTCTCTCTCTCCTGCCTCTCTCTCTCTTAAATAAATTTAATTTAATTTAAAAAGAAAAAGAAAAAGAGCCAGGTGTCATGGCACATGCCTTTAATACCAGCACTCAGGAGGCAGAGGTAGGAGGACAGCTGTGACTTTAAGGCCACCTAGAGACTACATAATGAATTCCAGGTCAGCCTGGACTACAGTGAGATCCTACATCAAAAAAAAAAAAAAAAAAAAAAAAAAAAAAAAAAAAAAAGCTGGGCATGGTGACGCATGCCTTTAATCCCAGCACTCGGGAGGCAGAGGTAGGAGGATCTCCATGAGTTCGAGGCCACCCTGAGACTACATAGTGAATTCCAGGTCAGCCTGAGACAGAGTGACACCCTATCTCGAAAAACCAAAAAAAAAAAAAAAAAAAAAAAGAGAGAGAGAGAGAGCAAGAGAACTAGGATGAAGGTCAGAGTCCCAAGGACCAGAAACTGCACTTGGCTCAGAGCCACCAGACTCAATGACTCGCATCACTTAGCTGATTTAATTTACAGTTGGGACTAGACTCATACTGGTGACTATATGGCCAACCTCAAATGCCAGGAGCTTGCTGAATGCACCTGAATACCCAACTAAGGAAGTAGGCAGGGACAATGTGGGTGAAAGCAAAGCAGAAAACCATAACTGAGCACGGTGGCACACAGGTGTCATCCCGGTACTTGGAGGCTAAATCAGGAGATGGTGAATTCAATGCCAGCCTGGGCTACACAGCAAATACAAAACAAATAAAAACAAACGCAGGTCATGATAAAGAGACAGAACCAGGTATTCACAAGGCATTCAGAGCCATGACATCATGGGAAAAATGGCTTACATAGACCATTTGTGCAACTGGCTTACATGGACCCAGGGGACTCAAACCTGGATCCTTTGGCTTTGAAGGCAAGTGCCTTTAACCATTAACCCATTTCTCCAGCCTTTTTTTTTTTTTTTTTTTTTTTTTTTTTTTTTGTCTTTTGTTTTTTGAGGTAGGCTGTCACTCTAGTCCAGGCTGACCTGGAACTCACTATGTAGTCTCAGGATGACCTTGAAATCACAGCGATCCTCCTACCTCTGCCTCTGGAGTGCTGGGATTAAAGGCATGAGCCATCACGTCTGGCTGATAATTCTTTTGAGGCATTAAGAAAACCTGGAGCTGGACATGGTGGTGGCACGATTTTTATCCCAGCACTCCAGAGGCACTCCAGTAGGAGGATTGCTGAGAGTTCGAGACTAGCCTGAGACTATACAGTGAATTCCAGGTCAGCCTTGAGTGAGATCATACCTCGATAAACCAGAAAAAATTCTCTTCCTGTTTTCCCTCTTCTGTCCCCTCCTTAAAAAGCAAAAACAACCCGGGCGTGGTGGCGCACGTCTTTAATCCCAGCACTCGGGAGGCAGAGGTAGGAGGATCGCCGAGAGTTCGAGGCCACCCTGAGACTACATAGTGAATTCCAGGTCAGCCTGAGCCAGAGTGAAACCCCACCTCACAAAACCAAAAAAAAAAAAAAAAAAAAAAAAAGCGGGGCATGGTGGCGCATGCCTTTAATCCCAGCACTCAGGAGGTAGAGGTAGGAGGATTACCATGAGTTCAAGGACACCCTGAGACTACATAGTGAATTCCAGGTCAGTCTGGGATACAGTGAGACCCTACCTCAAAAAACCAAAAAAAGAAAAAACTTTTTTTTTTTGGTGGAACTCCTAGGCTCAAATGATCTCCTGCCTCAACTTCCCAAGTAGCCAAAATTCCAGGCACGTGTCTCCACACTTGCCTGTACCTCTGTTTTCTCAGTCCTGGCATAAACTGTACCCAACTCAGAAACTGGACTCATGAAAGATAAACATAAAGACATTAATAGTTTGTCAGCTTCCTCATGATCCAAGCCCCCTGGTAGCATTTCTTCCTTCTATTCCTATTGGAGGGCTCTGATTTCAAAGGAGCAAAGATGAATACTTAGTATGTGCTGGGAAATCTGGTTAACAGGAACAACCTTGCAGGGTCTCATTCCAGCCCAGGCTGACCAGGAACTCACTCTGTAACTCCAGACTGGCCTTGAATTCATGGCAATTCTACCACTACCTCCCAAGGGCTGGAATTAAAAGTGTGCACCACCATGTCCAGCCCTGACCTTCCAGGTTCTTTTGTGTGATTCCAATCTTTATTGTTAATCACCAGGTAGTGATAAACCTCAACCCTCTGTCCTCTAGCTGTCCCCACAGTGAGGACTTGGCTGTGGCCGGGTCAGTACCTCCCTTCCATCTCATATGTGAAACCACTCTGATCACCCAGGTCATCACTGAGAGCTTCTCACACCTGCAGAGCTAGGCTCTCCTTTAGTGGCTTTTCATGGGAGCCAGAGGTAGGAGGATCATGGGTGCATCCCTGCACTTCCAAGGGTGCTTGGATGTGCTTTCCTAATGCCTACAAGTGCACCAGTCCTCCTTAGATGCTCCTCTTTCTGTGGTCATCACCCTCTCAGGGCACCTGAAGATACCATGTAAGACCCATGAGATTGAGTCAGGCAGACTTCCAACCCCTATGATGTTCCAGCCTCTGAGTTCAGTATCCTTCCATGCAAAATGGGAATAATAATAGTTCTGATCCTTATTGTGTTTTGTGAGTTTCCAGTGAGACTTGGCATAGGAGGGCCAGCCCTGCCACAAGATGCCTGTGCTCAGCACTGTTACTGATCCACTGCACAGAAGCAATCTCCTGTCCTTGTTTTGGAAGCTGATTCCTCATCCTCCCCTCTTTCTTTTGCCTAGAAGGGAAGGATTTCTGGGAGTGGTGTCTCACACCTACAATATCAGTACTTGGGAGGATTAGAAGGTCAAGGCCAGCCTCATGTACATAGTAAGTTCTAGGCTAGCATAGACCATATGAGAACCTGTCATGAGAAAAAAAGAGAGGAGGAGGAGAAAGCTTACTGTAGGTACCTTATCATCTGAATGAGTCTACCCAGCCATGTGGAGGCTGAGCTCTGTCATCACCCATCTGGGCTCACTAACTTGCTCCATGAGTCACATCTCCTGGCCCCTCTTTCAGACCTGCCAAAACACTATCCCCAGCACTTTTTTTTTTAAATGCTGCTCTTCTGTCTCCTTATTTTCTCCACTTCCTAGTCTCAGGAACAGCTACAGAGCTGCAACCACCCATGTTGTCATCTGTGGTCATTGGGTCTTCTCTGAGCTTAGCCCAGGACTCTGACTATTCCTAACTCCATCATAGCTATTTCTTGCCCTCCCTTCTGTGGCCTTATATGTACCCCACTCTGGGTTTTCTTCAGACTGGGCCCATGAAACCCCTATACATACACATGAGCCCGCCCATACAAACCTAGGATGGCGAGCACGGTGCCCCCCTTGAGCACCTCCATGGAACCTGAGCAGACGAAGTAGAGGGCCTGCAGAGCGTCACCTTGGTGGATGAGGTACTCGCCAGGTGTGCAGAAGGCAGGTCGCAGGGCCAAGGATAATGCCCGCAGGCAGCCACGACTTGCTGCCTCAAACAGTGGCAGCTGCAGGACCTCCTTGTGCAGGTGCATGGCGATGTCTGCGCGCAGCTCATCTGGAAGGCTCTGCAGCAGCTGTAGGTAGGTGGGGGGGGGAGTATTTGGACTGGCAAAAGAGGAGAACCCTTCCAGCCAACCCCCTTCTATCCTGGCCAGCCTCAGGAGCAAGGGGAGGCATGGAAGGAGGCCCCAAGCCTCCCACAGAGTAGCAAGTTTCATACAGTGTAGTTAGTGAGAGGGTTTCTGTCACCCTCTCCCAGCACTTTCGTTCCCCAGGCCTCAGGCTCAGATGTCAGCAAGCACAGACCCCCAGACTCAACTGAAGTTCTACCCTGTTCCACTGCTGCTATCCCTGCAAGAAACCTGGGGAAGCCAAATTCTGCATTCCTCACCCTACCTGCACTCTTGATCTTTTAGGCCAAGCACAAACCCCTTGAGGAGGGAACAGGTCTAGAAGGACCAGCCCTAGAGGCTTTCATACCTCAGTGGTGTCAATGCCATTGTTCACAGCCCAGGTGGCTTGGAAGTACTCAAGCATGCGCTGCTTGAGGGGCTTGGGGATGCGGTGGATGCGGATGTAATCTCGCAAGTCACGTGTACGGCTGTGGTACAGAAAGCGGCGGGCATACATGCGCTGGATGATGGCTGTCACATTCCCAAACACCACTGCATGCATCAAAGCTGAGGAAGAGTAATGAAAATTGGTCACCTAGGGCTGGAGAGATTGCTTAATGGTTAAGGTGCTTGCTTGTGAAGCCTAAGGACCCAGGTTCAATTCCCTAGTACCCATGTAAGCCAGATGCACAAGGTGGTGTATGGAGTTCATTTACAGTGGTTAAAGGCCCTGGAATACCCACTCTCTCTATTTCTATCTGCCTCTTTCTTTTCTCTCTCAAATAAATAAATAAATAAATAAATAAATAAATAAATAAATAAATAAAATATTAAAAATTAAAGAGCCGGGCATGGTGGTGCATGCCTTTAATCCCAGCACTTGAGAGGCAGAAGTAGGAGGATCGCCATGAGTTCAAGGCCACCCTGAGACTACATAGTGAATTCCAGGTCAGCCTAGACCAGAGTGAGACCCTACCTCAAAAAAAACAAAAACAGGGCTGGAGAGATGGCTTAGCAGTTAAGGTGTCTGCCTGCTAAGCCTAAGAACGTCTGTTTGATTCTCTAGGTCCCACGTTTAGCCAGACGCAAAGTGACACAAGGGTGCAATGCTGCACTTGCCCACAAGGGGGTGCACACATCTGGAGTTCATTCACGGTGACTGAGAGGCTGCTGGCATGCCCATTCTCTGTCTCTCTCTCTCTCTGACTCTCTCCAAAAAAACAAAATAAAACAAAAAAAAAAAAAATAAAGAAAGCCAGGTTTGGTGGTGCATGCCTTTAATCCCAGCACTTGGGAGGCAGAGGTAGGAGGATTGTCGAGATTTCAAGGTCACCCTGAGACTACATAGTGAATTCCAGGTCAGCCTGAGCTAGAGTGAGACCCTGCCTCAAAAAACAAACAAAAAGTCACCTACAGGACTGGTCTGGCTTGGTCTGTTATTATGCCAGGCACCCCATCCTCTGCCCCTTCCTAATCCAGTGGTCCTAGACAGGGCACAAGGGCCACAGCATTTTTCCCAGCTTGGCCTGGTGGAACCTTAAGGTAGAACCTCTAGTCTAGGGGTACTTGGAGAGGTGGGAAGAGAGGCACCTGGAAAGAGAAGGCTGCAAAGGGCCCAGGAAGCCCTGCCCAGGCTCACCTCCTATAAGCATGGTGCAGATGGAGAAGATCTTCTCAGTGTCTGTGTTGGCGGACACATTGCCAAAGCCCACACTGGTGAGGCTACTGAGTGCGAAGTAGAGGGAGGTGATGTAGGCACTGCGCAGAGATGGGCCACCCAGAAGCTCCAGCCCAGTTCCATTGGCCTCGCTGCCGCTGCTGCAGTTGTCACTGTGGCCAGAGCTGTTCCCTCCACCTGGGCTCCGGCCTATCAGGTAGTAGGGCGTCTCCAGGCGGCGTGCCAGCTCCTGCAGCCAGCCTGAGATGGGGTGAGGAAAGGGCTCCAGTAGAAAGCACAACTCTGATGCTCTGAGGGTGTAGGTACGCTGGCCAGCACCCCCAAAGGAAGGGATGTAAGACACAACTCCCCCCCCATGACGTCCCACCACTCTCCCCTTCTCTGCCAGCCCAGCACAATCCTAACCATTCTCTCAACCCTCACTCAGCAAGACAGCTCAGGGGAGGGGATGCCACCTCCTCGGCTGGCTCCTATTGGTGCCACTGGTAGAGCAAGGAGAACTATGTCCTCTTCTGCATGGCTGGTCCTAATCTTAGGGAAAGCACCCAGCAGGAGGAGCTAGGAGGGCCAAAGAGACTGGGGGCAGGGCTTACTGCCTTCAACTACAGCCTGGTTTCCAAAGCTGTATGGCTGAAGCCACTTCTTCTACCCTGTCCACTTACATTGTCCTTCCTTGTCCAAGTCCGTTTGCTTCCAAGACCTCTCCCCCCATTCAGCCACATCCCGCACCACAACCACTCAAACCACCTAATCTCACATAAGCTCTCTGCAACACACCCACATAGATCTGGGCACAGATATCTCTGAGGCATGACACACTGCCCACAAAGTGGAGAAGACAAGGACACACATGCAAATACCCCACAGAACCCCAAACACAAGCATGGTCACTCACACTGAAAAGGTTTGTGTATACTTGGGAGATAAATGCCTACATGTGATTGCAGACAGACAAGGGTGGGGAACACACTTGCATACAGACACATGTGCACACAGATGAATCTACTCAAGAGGCTGCAAGCAGCACCTGCACACTCACACAGGCATGTGTACTTGTGCACACTTCCAGGTATACACATGGCCAGAAGGGATCACTAAGTGGAGGATGAAATTACTCTGGAGAATAGAAAAGCAGAGGTCATGGGGTCAACACACAGACCCTGTGCATGTGGTCTTTGTGGTCCGCATACCCTTTCTCTTATCCACACAGCTATTCCCAAGCAAACAAATGCCCTCAGTGGCAGGGCTCCAGTACAGGGGAACAGGTAACTACCAGAGGTGCCATACAAGCGGGCTCAGGCCTTAAGTGCTATGAAGCTGGGGTCCAAGGGCTTACTGTAACAGAGGTCATGTGTGCTTGTCTTAAAAGACAGGGAGGGCTTTTTTGTTATGATTTTGTTTTTTTCAACACAAAATCTTGCTATGTGATCTAGACTAGCCTCAAATTCTAGATACTCCTGCCTCAGCCTCTGAGTAGTTGGGATTATAGGCAGGAGAAACCAGAAACCTTGCCCAGCTCAGACACACTCTTGGTTGTTATTTTTCTTTGTTTTGTTTTTTGTTTTGGTTTTTTGAGGTAGGCTCTCACTCTAGCCCAGGCTGACCTGAAATTCACTATGTAGTCTCAGGGTGGCCTTGAACTCATGGCGATCCTCCTACCTCTGCCTCCCCAGTGCTGTGATTAAAGGCATACATCACTATGTCCAGCCTCAGCTCCATTTTCTTGGTACCAGATCAGCCACCCTCATGAGGTAGTAGGCACAGAAAAGCTTCAGGAACAAAGACCAAGGGTGTCTGGATCTGTTGCAGGGAGGGGATGGGTGCTACACGACACTTGGGGGGAGGGGCAGAGCCCATAAGGCATTTGCTGACCCAAGAGCTGCCTACACCTCTGGGAAGGACAGGCGCCAACAAACTGGTACTGCCAGAGTGCCCCAGTTTCCACATACTCAGTAACTACAGAGCTCAGGGGAATTGCCAAGTGGGTCCTTTGGGCACATAACCTGTCTCCATGTACTTGGCAAGGGGAGAGGATTTGCAGGATCTCATCATCTCCCCCGGGACTGATCAGGTTTCTAAGACTGACCTGGATGCCTGGTCACTCTAACCTAGGAACAGATGAACACTGGACAGAAGAGGCTACCTGATTGGCTGGAAACTCACCAAGTGACAATTACTAGAAAGCTGACAGAAGGGTAGAGGACATAGTAGGAAGGTATGCTCAGTTTCGGACTTGAAATGCACAGTTAGAAATGGAGTGGAATGAAGATGACTCAGAGGTTAAAGGTGCTTGTTTGGGCAGGACGTGGTGGTGCACACCTTTAAGCCCAGCACTCAGGAGGCAGATGTAGGAGGATTGCCATGAGTTTGAGGCCACCCTGAGACTACATAGTAACTTCCAGGTCTGCCTGGGCTAGAGCGAAAGCCTACCTTGAAAAATCAAATAAATAAAATGATAAAATAAAATGTGCTTGTTTGCATAGTCTATAGGCGTGGATTCAATTCCTAAACCTCCCACATAAACTGGATGCGAAAAGTGAGGCAAGAGTCTGGTGTTCCTTTGTAGGGAACTCTCTGTCTCTCTCTCTCTCTCTCTCTCTCTCTCTCTCTCTCTCTCTCTCACACACACACACACACACACACACGCTCTCTTTCTCTCTAAATAAATACACAGAAACTGGAAAGTGCTGGAATGGGAAGGATACATTGTAATGTCCCCATGGTAGCATCAGTGGGTTTGTGAAGGTGACCAAGGTGAGGAGAGACACAAGAAAAGCCAATCTGGAGCATCTGGAAGGCTGGAAAGGAGGGCTTAGCCCAGGACACGCCTTCCACAGGGAGAGGAGCAGGGAGGGCATGACTTCACAGAAGACCAAGCTTGGGCTCCAGAAGGTCACCACAACCCTGCAAGAAACACTTTGGGTGGAGAGGTGTGGGTGGAAGCCCTCCCAGCAAGAGTTAAAGATCGAGTGGGTGGTGAGCAGAGGGAGGAACTGCAGCGGTGGAGGTGAAATGAAGGAGAGCCAAGATACCAGGGACAAAAAGGCTCAGGGAGAGCATGGATGCAGGTACCATAGGGAAAAGATGCCGCCGGCTGCAGATGCTAAGAGAGTAGCAAAGTCTGAGGAGCCTGTGGGGACAAGCTTCAGAAAAGGTGGCATCAGAGGCCATGAGGGCAGTGGTTCTAGGCAAGAACATATGGACTGTGACAAAGGCCTGGCCACCAGGTGAGTGAGACTCCCCAGGCAGCCACCAGGCATCTCCATGTAGTGGTGGCCATCACACACACCTGCACATTTTTCTCTGACATGGACACCCATAGATGGGCACATCCCTGGCACATGCCACATTTCTCAGGCATGCATGTACCCCTCCTCTCCGCCTCCTGCACCTATCTCAGGCAGCTCAGATTCACTGCTCTCGATCTCCTGCTGGCCGATGTAGAACCAGACGCAGGCCACCCAATGAGCAAGCAGGGCGAACACAGCCATGAGCAGAGTGAGTACAACGGCGCTGTACTGTGAGTACCGGTCCAGCCTCGGCAGCAGCCGCAGCAGGCGTAGCAGCCGCACAGTCTTCAGCAAGTGGGCCCCAAAGTACTAAGATGGAGGGAGAGAGATCATTCTAGGTCAGCTCTAGCCTTGCCTGTACCAGCCCAAAACCCACCCGCCCCACCTAGCTACACTGACCACGTTGACCTTGAAGGCATGTAGCAGGTCAAAGGGCAATGCTGCTATGACATCCAGCAGGAACCAGGTGGTGACATAGTGGAGGCAAATGGATTTAGGAGCAAACACTACCTGGCCCGACTTGGACACAAATGTGGTGCGGAAGTTCAATACAATATCTGTGAGGAAAACAGGTAGGTATTGTTAGGTCATGATGGGCTTCCAAAATGGAGTCACCAAGGACAGCAGAAGGTTGACAGAAACATAAGGAAGTGGATTATCCACATTCCTCAAGAACTCGCCCAGGCATTATCCCTTCCTTGTCTGCAATGCCCCCAGGTCATGGTTTCTTGCCCCCTTATCTGGTAAGTCACCTGGTCACTGTTCTGGTGTCACATCCTGGCTATCCTACATCTCCCCTAAAGGAACCTATCTTATTTAGCTTTTTCCCTTCCTCACCTTCCCCCAACTAAAAAGCCCTATAAAGCCCAGTATCTGCAAACTCAGACTGACTGTGCTCCACTCTTCTGAGTCAGTCCTGGCAGCTCCTGCTTTTCCCAAATAAAAGCTTTCATCTTTGCCTCAGAGTGGTTTGTATGGTCGTGGTCACTCCCAAACCTTACAGGTATCAACAATGCGGCCATCTGCTCAGTACTTGATACTGTCCCAGGCCCTTTACAGACGTGACCTCACCTAACAGAAACCACACAGAAACTCTGGCGGGCACACATAGATGTTTTGCCCAGTTTGAAGTGCTAGACCAACCGCATCAGTGGCAAAGACACTTTTGAATTTAGGTCTGATTTAAAATTTTCTGGCTCACAAACAAGGGAAGGGCAAGAGAGACACTTTTGGGGCACTGGAAACTATGCAGAAGATGACCTCCCCACAAAGCCAAAGGGTGCTTAGCATGGGGTCGGGGTAGAGGGTGCAGAGTGTGCATACCAAGGATGAAGAGGACTTCCACGGCCAGGTCACAGACACTGGGTGGGCCGCGTGCAGCGCTGGGCTCCCGGGCTGTGCTCACACATACGCTGTAGGGCACAGTGACAGCCACATAGAGTGTGGCAAGCAAAATGAAACCGTCCCAGGTGGCTCTCAGAGCCCCACAGTGCAGCAAGATGAAGGGTGACTTCCGGATGGCAGCAACTTTATATTCAGGCAAGTTTGGCTTCTCTCCAAACACTCCCTGAGACAAACCGGGCAGGTGCAGGTGGGAAAGAAAGAATATCCACAGAGGCTAAGTCCAGATAGGGTCTGGGACCACAGTCACCTTTTTTTTTTTTTTTTTTTTTTTTTTTTTTTTTTTTTGCTCCCTGCACTCTCAAAGCAACCCCTGATGCAGGCATCAAAGACCCCATCTTATGGATTAGAAGGCTGAGGGTCAGGGACATGAAATGACTTAGCTGGGTACACAGCTGCTTAGGGGGAAGCCAGGATTTAAGCAAGGCCCATCCAACTCCAAGGCCATGACTTTCTTCTGTACTTCTGATGGATCAAATATAAAGCATTCCCTCCTCTGGTCTCACTCCTGAAGGGCTGGCGGGGGCTCAGGCCGATCCTGGAAAGGCTCTCTGAGGTAGGCTCAGTTTCCCTTCCCCCACTTCCTCCATCTGCCCTCCCCTGCCCCCAACTAAACACACACCCTGGTGCTCAATCCACCTTATTGAGTTTGTGCTTGCCCTTGGGCTGCTTCTGCAAGTGGCCAGAGAGATGGTAGAGCACAGCTCGGCTCCGCCGACGGTTGGCATTAAAGCCTTTGGACCCTGCCCGGCCATAACGGCGCCGGCCACGACCTGCAAAACAAAGATGAACCCATGAAGATGGCATAGAAGCTCTTGGATATAGGACCCTAATTGTTGCTCCATGGACTGATCTGGCTCACTGACCATTTTATCTGTTCAGAGTAGGAGGTATTGCCAACTGAGTTCTGGATAGTCCTAGTGGTGCTTATAGACACCAGTCACAGATTTGCTTTCAGCAAGGTGAGAGAGGTCACTAGAGAAAGGCCTGGGAGGGAGTCTGCAGTAGGGTCCCAGGAGGAACTGCCGAGCCAGCAGGAGGCCATGGGCAGAAGTGTGGACATTCAGAAAAGGAGTCCCAGGCGCAGGTGCAGGAAGCAAAGGATGACCTTGAAGACTGACATCATGGGAAGGCAGACCCAAGACTGAGGATGGAGGAGTGAAAATGGACCATATCTCCAATCTCCCCAGATGGCAATGAAGCCTCAGAGTAGTGTCTGATGACAGCTCTGTGACCTGCCTAAAGTCCTGCCCCAGCTCGTAGAGGATACAATGTGGGGAAGACCCCAAAGCCCAGGATCCTCATCAGGTGGGCTGTGGGGAGAAGAGTCAGGTGGGTCGGTGCTCAGCCTCACTAGCTGCTTCGCAGGCACTAATGGAGTTTTTTTTTTTTTTTTTTTTTTTTTGCTTCCAGTTTCTTAAAGTTGACTTGAAAACTCCAACTTTGCCTCAACCAGCCTATTTGGACAAAAGATTCCATCCTGGGGGTTAGAGAGATGGCTTAGTTGTTAAGGCACTTGCCTGCGAAGCCTAAGGACCCAGGTTTGATTCCCAGCATCCATGAAAGCCAGCTAGATACACCTGATGGCACATGTGCCTAGAGTTTGTTTGCAGTGGTTGGAGGCCCTGATGCCCATTCTCTATCTCTCTCTTTTCCCCTCCTCCCCCTCTCTCTAATAAAAAAAAATTAATTAAAAAATTCCATCTTGGAAGCTGGGCGTGGTGGCACATGCACTCAGAAGGCAGAGGTAGAGGATCGCCATGAGTTCGAGGCCACCCTGAGACTCCAGAGTGAATTCCAGGTCAGCCTGGGCTAGAGTGAGATCCTACCTCAATAAACAAAACAAAAAAATCCATCTTGGGGTACGCAGAGGTGAGAGAAGCCTCTCAGCCAGCCAGAGTGGGACTCAGTGAGCTCAAGAGGGGAGACCCACAAGCCCAACACCCAGGTCTGAGGCACCCAACACCCAGACACAGCAACTGAATGAACACCTCACAGCACCCACCTGTCTCCTTCCAGCTGTCAGGGCCTCCTCGGTTCTTGGTGTCACTGATGTCCTTGTGAGAGACCAGGAATAGGGCTACCTCCCCCTTCTCATTCTTTATGGGGATCACATCCAGGAGACACCAGAATGGGAGCCCTAGGCACAAAGACAGCCTCAGCCCACTTTCCATTGTTGGCCCTGCCCAAGGTGACAAACAATCCCTGGTAAGACATAAACAGGGTCTAGGCTTCCTGGGGAGGGAACATCAGTCTGGGTCGACTTAGGACAGGACTTGATAGAGGAGGAGCAGGGAAGAACAGACATGACTGCTACACGTGTCCTGTTGAGATGGGCAGTCCATTCGAACTGGATGAAGGCTGAGACTCGGGTGAGAATGACAGATAGGAAGGCTTTAGGAGAAAGAGGAGTAGAAGGGGAAATGCCTAAGTAGGGAGATGGGAAAGGAAAGGAGGATGAATAGTGGATAGGGTGTGTGTGCAGCTATGTGAGAATGAAGGAGAGGTGGGTGTGGTGGCTCCTCACCGCTCTTCCGGTACAGGATCAGCTCGGCCTTGAACTCCTTGTGCTCATCCAGGGCCTTTCGGATCTGTTGGCGGACCAGCTCGCTGGTGTCTGGCCCATACAGGAAGGAGCAGGCACAGCCCCGCTGCATGACCTCAGCCCTGGAGAAGCCCGTGAGGTCACAGAAGCCATCAGAGCAGTAGACTACAGGGAAGAGCCCCGCAACCTGGGCGTTGCCCAGCACGAAGTTACTGTCTGCAAGAGAGTACCTCTCAGAAGAGGTATGGGGTAAAGAGCACCTTCCCCTACCATTCCTGCTTTTCCAAATACTTGCAAGCCCAAGGGCTGGTTTTAAAAACCCCAGAAATGCTGTGTGTGCGTGCATGCGTGGGTGCTGACTGGGAATTGTTTATGAATGGGTGTCACTTGTGGGTCAGTGGCCTGCAAAAGTCAGCTCCTAGCCAAATGCTTATGAGTGCATTTGAGAATCAACGCATAACAACATAGACTGTTGAGTGCAACCTTATGTTAGCACTGTGCCTTCAGAAATGTGTCCTGAGTAGTTTGGGTTGCAATTTGGGTAAGGGGTGGGGTTAACAATATACAAAGGACTGCACGACAGGCTCTAGGTCTGCCTCAGCCTCACTTCTACTTCTGCCAGGCTCACCCACCAACCAGGCAACCAGTTTGGCTGTATAGCTCCTCCAATAAGGACCCAACTGGACAGAGAGGAAGCCAGGCCAGTCAAACCTTTTCTCTGTTTGCACCCTAGCTGACTATCCTGGCTCAGACTAGTGAGAGTAATCCAGAATGGGAAAGTAAGGCTGGGTGTAGTAGCACACACTCTTTCATCCTAGCACTTGGAAGGCAGAGGTAAGAGGATCACCATAAGTTCGAGGCCACCCTGAGATTACAAAGTGAATTCCAGGTCAGTCTGTGCTAGAGTGAGACCCTACCTCGAAAAAACAAAAACAAGAAAGCAGAATGGGGGTGTAAGAATGGTGTCTGAAGCCAGGCATGTATTGGGGAGTAGGGACTGCTTAATTAGCAGGCTACAAACCCAAGCACGTTGGCAAAGCAGATGGAGAAGCTTGGCGGGGGGGAGGGGGGCTAGAAGGGAGCTAGTAATAGGCTTCCACCCCCTACAAAGGAGACCATGAAGATGCTAAAAAAAAAAAAAAAAAAAAAACTAGGAAGCCCCACTGGGGATGACTGTGAGAAAAGCAAAGGAGGAGGAACCCTGTTTTCATGACTTTGCCTGTATTTAGAGTCCCTGGAACCCAGCATCTAGAAGCTAAAAATCACCTTTTCTAAACTTCCCCAGTCCTGATGGGAGGCCCCAGACTCATTCTTTGGTAGTGGATGAGGCTCTCTAAGGCGGGTGTATTTAGGCTGTGAAATGGGCTTGACCACATGGTACTCTCCTGAGTCCCGCCTACTCTATCTCCCTTTGCAAATCTCATTTATAAATCTGGTTTTGGGGCCCTCTGAGCTGTCCGTCTGCACTGGTCCTTGGGCTAGAGCTGGGGTAGCTCTTGCAACAGCGTCAGCTATTGAAGACGGGATGCGTCAGATTGACTAGGTCGGGGTTCACACTTCTAGAACGAGAGAGCATCCCCGAGCCCCACGCCCAGGGTTATCTCCTTATAGCCTCATCAGGAACCAGACTGACCCTGAAACTTTCCGGGGGAAACCAAATCCTCGGCAGCTGGAAGAAAGGGACAGCCAGTCCTAGCTTCAAAGAGGCCAGGAAGGGGGTTAGAAGGGGAGACGCAGTGGGCACCAAACAGCAAGCCGTGATGCGGGTGTGTGTGTGGGGGGGGACCACTTGTCTGGAGGCTCGGGGGTTACGGGGGTCTGACTTACGCGTGCCGTCGAAGCGCGTGGCGATGGTGTCCAGGAAGGTGTTCTGCGGCGCCAGGAGCCCCCGCATGGCCGGCATCTTAGGCGGCGGTGGCAGCCCGCCCCATCCCTCCGGGGCGCGGGGACTCAGCTCCGGGGGAGGGCGCCTGGCTAGGCCGCCCCCCGCCGAGCCCCGCGCCCCCTAACGTAGCCGTCGGGGGGCAGTACCCGGCCCCGGCTCGCAGGCCCCAGCAGCCGCAGGCGCGCGAGGGGGCGTCCGCGCCGTCGGGGCCCGGAGCATGGCGCGCAGCCCTCGCCGCCTACGAATCCCGGGTTCCAGGCCCCGCGGCCCCTGCACGCTCCTCTCCTCTTCTCCGGGTTTCTGTTTGCGGGGCAGCTCCCGCTCGGGCTCGGCTCGGCTCGGCGCCGGATCCCCGCAGCTCCCTCCGTCTGTCGGGGAGAAGCGGCAGCCTACCTCCCGCACCGCCGCCTGCACCGGGGTAACCATGGAGACGGGGCACACCCAGTCAGGGCCGCCTCCTTAAAGGGAAAGGCCTCCCGCGGAGGAATCGCCCTCCCCGAGGGACCTCGGTGGGGGCAGGAAACGCTGCCGCCCCCTAGCGCTGGGCCCGCGCGGTCCCGCTCGGCCCTCGGAGGACCGTCGCCCGGTGGGCTCGGCCCTACTGACAGCCTGAGCGGAGGGAAGAGGGCGACTTCTCCACGAGCTGCCCGGGAGCCTCTTCTCCCCTGGGGTGGGGTGGAGGGGGGTCTCGAGGAAGGCTGAGGGCGGAGGGGGGGGTGGGGGAAGAGGGTGGTAGATGTACTCCGAAGAAAAATGTCATGGGTGCGCCGTGGTGGCGCATGCCTTTAATCCCAGCACTCGGGAGGCCGTGAGTTCGAGGCCACCCTGAGATTACATAGTGCATTCCAGGTTAGCCTGGGCTAGAGCGAGACCCTACCTTAAAAAACCAAAAAGAAAAGAAAAATGTCATGGGAAAAGGAACTGGCGACCAGACAGACAGACAGACGGTGGCGAGAGCCGGTGGCTGAGGTCGAGAGACCCCCCCCCCCAGAGGGACTCTGAATGCACGGGGTAGTCTACGGGAAGATGGGGAGGGGCTTCCGAACACAGCTTTGCACGCTCGTGCCTTTCCCCGACTCGGCTCGACCCTCTGCACAGTGGATGAACTTCACGGGGAGACAGGAGCTGCGAGCAAAGCCGAGGGTGGGTAGCGTTAGGAGTCAAGTTCAGACGCCTCTTGTGACACCCCGGAGCGCCGCGGGCGGGCGGACGACAGCCACGGCCACCTAGGCTCGTCCTCCCCAGCTCTCTGTCATCTCGACCGCGGCCGGGCGGCGACCTGGAGGGCTGCGCCTGGGGGTCAACTCACGCCCGGCCCGCTGCCCACCAGCTCGTGGGCAGCAGGGGAGGGTGGGCAGCAGGGGGCGGGCAGCCGTGTCTTCTGCTGTCCCCCTCGCCGCGCCGCGACCGTCCCCGCGGCCTCTCCTGCCAGCGCGGCTCCTCCTCCCTCCTACGGTTTGCCAGCGAGCGCGGCTGCCGCCCGCGCCAAGGAGCCGCAGGGGCCCAAACTGCAATTTGTTCCCCAACTAATAAAGCTGGAGCTCAGTGCCGCCTCCCATCTCGAGGAGACACACACGGGCCACGATCGTCGCAAAGATTGGAGTGGCAACCCCGCTCAACTTAGCCAGCACCCGGGAAAGCCGATGCTAGCTAGAGGCACCTGCATTTAAATGAGCCTACGATTTGGAAAGGAAAGGGAGGAAGCTCTCCCCTTTTGAGGTCCACTGAGTGAGTCCTGGAATCTGACTTCCAAGAGCAGGAGTGGCTCTTAAAGAGTAGGCGGATCATGTCCTACCATCCTACCCCTAGCAGATCCAGGGCTGGAGTGTACCCCTCCTTCTAGCCTTCATCATCTGCTAAGCAGAGGGGCCTTTTCTGAGTCAGCTCACTTTAAGCCTGGGTGAAGCTAGCACCCACCAGCAGGGAAGCAAGCTAGCTAGGTTAAAAACTGCGCAGACAAGGGTTTTTTTTTTTTTTTGGGGGCAAGTTAACATTTCTGTGATTCAGTTTTCTCATCTGTAAAATGATACTATAACTACCTCAGAGATCTATAAGGATTAAATAGATGGTCATGTATAAAGGACCCAGAACAGTGTATGGCATTTGCATGATGCAAAACAATTTTTTTTTTTTTCTTTCAGGCAGGGTCTCACTTTAGCCCAGGTGGACCTGAAACTCATTCTCTAGCCTTGAACTCCTGGCAATCTTCCTATCTCAGCCTGCAGAGTGCTGGGTTTGCATGCCACCACGGTCAGCTGCAAATTTATATTACCTGATTTTGAGTGTCAGAGAAGACCTGTGAAAGAAGGTAGCCATTTCATAAAGGAGTAAGGAAGGGGGTTAGGGAGGGGAGAGAGCGAGAGAAGAGAGAGACTTGGTCAAGGTAACAAAGTGGTAAATGACAGAGGCAAAGTTGCCATGCTAACAATCCTCCAACTCCAAGTGCAAATCCTGCCTCCCCCCTAGCCTAGCTAAGGCCGTGTGGACACTTGCTCACAGCATCGATCACCTGAGGTTGAGTCCCAACTGATCAGTCATACTTGTTCAGCTTTGCACCTTACCCACCCGGTGTGTTTGTTTGGGGCATTAAGCTGAGCCAGATACTTTGGGTTAGGGGTAGATGGATGAGCAGGATGCACGTAGGAATTACAAAGCTTACATTTTGTTGAGCCTCAACTTTGTGCCAGGCACTGAACCAAGTGTTTTACTTTTATTACCCCATTAACTGTGAATCTCAGAAGTAGTTCCTGTTTATAACTTCTACAGCATACAGATGAAAATATTGTGGCCGGTGCACAACTTTAATCCCAGCACTTGGAAGGCAGTTAGGAGTATAGTCATGAGTTTAAGGCCACCCTGAGACTACATAGTGAATTCCAGGTCAGCCTGAGCTACCTCAAAAAAAAAAAAAAAAAAAAAACACGAAGAAAGAAAGAAAGCTAAGGTAGGAGGATCACTGTGATTTCAAGGTTATCCTGGGCTACAGAGTGAATTCTAGGTCAGCCTGGGGTAGAGTGGGACGCTACCTCGAAAAAGCAAAACAACAAAAAGCATTGAGACAATAAGGTCAGGTACCTTGTCTAACTGTCTCCACTAGAAGTTCAAGGTACAATACCTGTGTCACTCTTTGATGCGACCTTCAAATCCCTTCCCACATTGTCCCTCAAAATGGCTATGGGGAGGGGTGGGTGGGAAGGTGGCTCAGCTTGCTGACAAAGCCTGTCGCCCTGGGTTCAGTTTTCCAACCACCCACATAAAGCTGGACAAGCATTCATTTGCAAGTGGCAAAATACCCTGGCAGGTGTGTGTGTGTGTGTGTGTGTGTGCACAAAATTTTTTCCATTTGTGTGTTTTACAAATAAATGCTTTAAAAATGTTTTTGTGGGTGTGTGTATGGGGTCCTGCTACCTACTCTGACCTTTCCAGTTAGAACTGCTCTCTTCATCTTTATCCCCTGCCCAGGTCAAGCAGTCATTTGTTTGCATAGGTTTCCTCAGCTCTCAGTGATTAATCCCCTACCTTTTGAGCCACCTCCCAGAAACACACCGGAAGGGGCAGGAATCTAGGGTTAGTAGCCAGTGAGATGGGGGTTGAGGAGGAGCTGAAATGGAACACTGTTACCTTTGCCTCCCCTTCCCCAATCCTCCACTTAATTCTGGACCACGCTTGGGACTTGTAAGGTTGGGGTGGGAGGAGCCCTACTCAGAGACAGCTCAAAGCCTTTGTCAACAAGAAGAAACTCAGGAGGCTGCATTTTGGAGCTGCTGTGGGAGGCCCGTGGGAGTATTATCTACAAAAAGGAACAAGGAGAGAGAGCAGGGAAGAGCAGAGCTAGGAAAAGTGTTTAAGACACAAAGGCTGGAGAAAGTCCTCCTCCCAACCCAGGCAGAGTCATACATTGTGCAGAGGGTGGGAACAGGTGGCTGTCGAGGAATATTGGAGCCCAGGGGCTCCTCCCTTCTTCCCACCCTCCTTTCAGGAGGTGGTAAGGCCTCATCTGAGTCTGGCACTCAACCAGAGTGGCCTGGCTCCTCTGCTTCTGGGGTTGTGTGTTGTGGTGGGAAAATCTTGCGATTTCAAGTCAGACAGTCTGGATTTAAACTCCAGCTCTGCCACTGACCAGCATGACCCAGAGAGCGGTGTATCAGTCCCTTCATTTCTGATACTAGCCTTAAAGAAAGTTGTACAAGGGTGAGGTTGTTGCTCCATTGGTAGAGTGCTTGTCTAGCATTCACAAAGCCTTGGGTTCTACCCTCAACACTGCATAAATCGGGTGTGATGGTATATGCCTACAACCCCAGCACTTGGGAAGTGAAGGCTGGAGGGTCAGAAGTTGTCATCCTTGGCTACATAATGATTTGGAGGAAAGCCTGGAAAACATGAAACCTAAAAAAGAAAGGAAAACAAAAGAAAGCTCAGTGTGCTGTCGCATGCCTTTGATCCCAGGACTCAGGACTAAGAGGCCAGCTAGCCTGGGGCTACAGAGTGAGTTCCAGGTCAGCCTGGGATAGAATGACACCCTGTCACAGGGGGAAAAAAATGGTTGGAGAGATTGCTTAACACTTAAAGCACTTGCTTGTGAAGCCTAAGGATCCAGGTTCCATACTCCAGTATTCTCATGCCCAATCTCTACTGCCTCTTTCTCTCTCTCAAATAAATTATATATATATTTTGGGTTTTTATGGTAGGGTTTCAGTCTAGTCCAGGCTGACCTGGAACTTACTCTGTAGTCTTAGGGTGGCCTCAAACTCATGGCGATCTACCAATTTCTGCCTCCCAAGTGCTGGGATTAAAGGTGTTTGCTACCACGCCCGGCTAAATTTTTTTTTAATGAAAAAAATAAATAAAAGAAAAAAGGGGTAAATCCCTTAGACCCTGGTTGCTGGTTGGGCTCAAGGACAAAGCCTTCGCGAAAGTTCCCCTTCCCCATTCAAATACACAGTTCTCAGCTGTCCCCTGGCTTTCCTCATTTAGTGGAAGACCCTAGCTAGAGTGTGTGAGTAGAGCATAGGAAACCTTTCAAACAGAGTTCTGGGAGGTACATGGTTTTACTTCCAGAGTAAGAAACCTGGTCTTGGGCTGAAGAGATGTCTTAGTGGTTAAGGCACTTTCCTGTGGAGCCTAAGGACCCAAATTTATTTTTAATTTTTTTTATTGACTACTTCCATAATTGTAGACAATATCCCATGGTATTTCCCTCCCTCCCCCACTTTCTCCTTTGAAACTCCACTCTCCATCACATCCCCTCGCCCTCTCAGCCTCTTGTTTTAAAATTTATTTATTTATTTATTTGAGATGGAGAGAAAGGAGAATGGACATGCCAGGGCCTCTAGCCACTGCAAATGAACTCCAGATGCATGCACCACCATGTGCATCTGGCTTATGTGGGACCTGGAGAATTGAACCAGGATCCTCAGGCTTCGCAGGCAAAATGCCTTAACCCACTAAGCCATCTCTCCAGCCCTTTTTAAAAAAAAATTTTTTATTGACACCTTCTATATTTACATACAAAAAACATATACTTCCCTTCCCTCCCCCATTCCACTTTAGAACACCAATCTCCATCATATCCCCTCCCTCTCTCCATTAGTCTTTCTTTTAATTTGATGTCATCATCTTTTTCTTCTATTTTGAGGGTCTCACGAAGGTATTGCTAGGCACTGCAAGGTCATGGATATTGATGCCAATTTCTGTCTGGGCAGTTACATTGTAAGAAGTCATACCCTTCCTTTGGCTCTTCCATTCTATCCGCCCCCCTCTTATTTTTTGTTTTTGAGAGAGACAGAGAGAGACAGAGAGGAGAGGAAGACAGATAGAGATGGGCGCACCAGCAGCCTCTCAGCTGCTGCGAACGAAATCCAGGTGCGTGCGCCCCCTTGTGGTCAAGTGTGGCATTGTGCCCTTGCATCACTTTGCATCTGGCTAAACGTGGGACCTGGAGATTGGAACCAGCGCTCTTAGGCTTAGGAAGCAGGAGCCTTAACTGCTAAGCCATCTCTCCAGCCCCAGTCTCTCTTATTTTGATGTCATGATCTTTTCCTCCTATTATGATGGTCTTGTGTAAGTAGTGTCAGGCACTGTGAGATCATGGATATCCAGGCCATTTTGTGTCTGGAGGAACACGTTGTAAGGAGTCCTACACTTCCTTTGGCTCTTACATTCTTTTTGCCACCTCTTTCACAAGGAACCCTGAGCCTAGGAAGATGTGATAGAGATGTTTCAGTGCTGAGCACTCCTCTGTCACTTCCTCTCAGCACCATAGTGCCTTCTGAGTCATCCCAAGGTCACCACCATCTGAAAAGAGACGCTTCTCTGACCAAAAGTGAGAGTAGCATTAATATATGGGTATGAACATTAAGAGAAATGCTTACTGGACAGTTTGGTGAGCATAGTATCTACATTTAGCCAGACACCAGCAGACATTACACTTCTAGAGCTCATGACCACCCGTCATAGGTTTTCAGTATCAGAGATGTATTTCCTCCCATGGAGTGGGCTTCCAGTCCAATTAGAGAGCAGTTGGTTTCCCCCATAACAGACATGCCACTATTGCACCCGTTGGCTCATTTGGCCTGGCTGGCCAAATTTAAGGCTTGCAGTGTAAGGACCCAATTCCCCAGTACCCACATAAGCCAGATGCACAAAGTGGCACATGTGTCTGGAGTTCATTTGCAGTGGCTAGAGGCTCTGGCATGCCCATTCTCTCTCTCTCTGCCTATTTTTCTTTCTCAAATAAATAAATAAGTAAATAAAATATTTAAAAAGAAAACTTCTATTAAACTTCTATTACATGGGTAGTAAGTAAAGGAGCCAGATCTGAACCAAGATTTGCCCAAATGGACAACATTCACTCTTGCACCATGCTGCAGAAAGAGGCAGAGAGAGGGTGAAAGAGGGTGAGAGAGAATGGGCACACCAGGGCCTCCAGCCACTGCAAATGAGCTCCAGATGCATGCGCCACTTCGTGCATCTGGCTTATGTGGGTTCTGGGGAATTGAACCTGGTCCTTTGCAGGCAAGTGCCTTAACCACTAAGCCATCTCTCCAGTCCTCATTCTCCCATTTCTGTGTTCTGGCAGCACCAGCAAATGGGTTTAAGTTAGAAAGAAAGCCTAACTGGGTTAAGTTCAAGAGACAGAAAAGGAGGCCTGACTTTCCCTTGAGGAATCAGGAGTGGGCGGTATATGTTCGCTATGTTTTGACGGCAGTGAAGGGGCGGGTGGGCAGAACACTTGTGCTGGTGATGGTGGGTGAATTTCCTCACCCAGAAACATCTTTAGATAGGCTTTCTTCCTTGGCAAATATAAAGGCAGGTGATAAAATCCCCTCATCACCTGTATGGAAATAACACTCCTTGGCTTGTCCACAGGGAGCTGTGACCTGAGTCGTTCCTGTAGTCGGTTATGATGGTGGATGTTTACTTGAGCTCAGCTGTGTCAGTACCCAGCCTGCCCAACCCACACAGCCACAAAGCTGGGTGAGAGTGTGCTCTTCTGCCAGCTAGGGCAGAGACAAAAGTGGCACAGGGTTCACCATGCTAGAGGCATATGCATTCTAGGAGACAATTGATAATTATGATTCTGATTCCCCCCCTCCTTTTTTTGAGGTAGGGTCTTGCTATAGCTCAAGCTGACCTGGAATTCACTATGTAGTCTCAAGTTGGCCTCAAACTCACAGTGATCCTTCTACCTCTACCTCCTGAGTGCTGGAATTAAAGTGTGTGCCACCATGACCAGCTTTGATTTCTGTCTTTTTTAAGTTTTAAAAAATTTTTCATTTATTTATTTATTTATTTATTTTTGGTTTTTGCAAGGTAGGGTCTCACTCTGGTCTAGGCTGACCTGGAATTCACTATGTAGTCTCAGAGTGGCCTTAAACTCTCAGCAATCCTCCTACCTCTGCCTCACAAGTGCTGGGATTAAAGGCGTGCGCCACCACACCAGGCTTTCATTTATTTATTTGAAAGCAGAGATAGAGAGATAGAAGAGAGACAGAGACAGAGAGAGAGAATGGGCATGCCAGTGCTTCTAGCCACTGTAAGTGAACTCCAGATGCATGTGTCCCTTGTGGGTCCTGGGGAATCAAACCTGGGTCCTTTGGCTTTACAGGCAAATGCCTTAACTGCTAAACCATTTCTCCCTTCAAAAAAAAAAAAAAAACTTTTATTGCTGGGCGTGGTGGTGCACGCCTTTAATCCCAGCACTCAGGAAGCAGAGGTAGGAGGATCACCTACCTGAGCAACCTGAGATGAGGCAACCCTGAGATGACACAGTGAATTCCAAGTCAGCCTGGGCTAAAGCAAGACACTACCTCGAAAAACCAAAATAAATAAATTAATTAAAACTTTTATTTATTTGTTTGCATGTGTATGTGTGTATGGATGTCCCATGGTCTTTTGCCATCACAAAGAAAGGCCTGTCTAGCTTTTTTTTTGAGAGAGACAGAGAGAGAGGAAGAGGCAGAGAAAAAAATGGGTGCGCCCCCCCTTGTGCACATGTGCAATATTGCACACTTGTGTCATGCGTCTGGCTAAACGTGGGACCTGGAGATTTGAACAAGCGTTCTTAGGCTTTGCAGGCAGGTGCCTTACCACTAAGCCATATCTCCAGCCCCTGTGCAGCTTTTTGTGGGCACTGGGGAATTGAACTCAGGCTGGCAGACTTTGCAAGCAAACACTTTTAGGCCCTGAGCCATCTCTTCAGTCCAAATTTCTTCATTTTGATTAAGAAAATCTGAAGCAGGGGAGGGGGCTGGGGAGATGGCTTAGCGGTTAAGGCGCCTGCCTGCCAAGCCTAAGAACGCCTGTTCGATCTCCAGGTCCTACGTTTAGCCAGACATAAAGTGACCCAAGGGCGCAATGCCACACTTGCCCACAAGGGGGTGGACGCACCTGAATTCCTTCACAGCAGCTGAGAGGCTGCTGGTGCGCCCCATTCTCTCTCTTTCTGTCTCTATCTCTCAAAAAAAGAAAAGAAAAAACAGAGGCATGTGCCCTCTTGTGCATCTGGCTTATGTGAGTCCTGGAGAATCAAACCTGGGTCCTTTGGCATTGCAGGCAACTGCCTTGACCGCTGAGCCATCTCTCCAGCCCTATTTATTTATTTAAAATATTTTATTTTTATTGGGGCTGGAGAGATGGCTCAGCGGTCAACGCACTTGCCTGCAATGCCAAAGAATCCCAGTTCGATTCTCTAGGACCCAGGTAAGCCAGATGCACAAGGGGGCGCATGCATCTGGAGTTCACTTGCAGTGGATGGAGGCTCTGGTGTGCCCATTCTCTCCCTCTCGCTCTCAAATAAATAAATAAATAAAATATATTTTAAATATATTTTAAAATATTTTATTTTTATTTATTTGAGAGCGAGAAAGAGGTGGGGAGCGGGGGGAGCAGCATCTGGCTTATGTGGGTCCTGAAGAATTGAACTGAGGTCCTTTGGCTTTGCAGGCAAGCGCCTTAACTGCTAAGCCATCTCTCCAGCCCTATTTATTTATTTATTTGCAAGCTGATACAGAGAGAAAGAGAGAGAAACACACACACACACACACACGGGGAGAGAGAGAGAGAGAGAGAGAGAGAGAGAGAGAGAGAGAGAGAGAGAGAGAGAATGGGCATGCCAGAGCTGGCAGCTGCAAATTAACTCCAGATGCATGCAGCACTGTGCATCTGGCTTTATGAGGGTACTGGGGAATGGAACTCAGGCCATCAGGTTTTGTAAGCAAGCACTTTAACAGTTAAGCCATGTCTCCAGCCCCTAAATATATTTTTAAAAATATTTGGCCGGGTGTGGTGGCACACGCCTTTAATCCCAGCACTCAGGAGGCAGAGGAAGGAGGATTGCCATGAGTTCAAGGCCACCCTGAGACTACATAGTTAATTCCAGGTCAGCCTGGGCCAGAGTGAGACCCTACCTCGAAAAACCAAAAAAAAAAAAATATATATATATATATATATTTATTTATTTGAGAGACAGGGATAGTTAGAGAGAGAGAGAATGGGTGCACCAGAGCCTCTAGCTGCTGCAAACAAATTCCAGATGCATGTGTCATTTTGTGCATCTGGTTTATGTGGATCCTGGGGAATCCAACCTGGGTCCTTTGGCTTTGCAGGCAAGCGCCTTAACTGCTAAGCCATCTCTCCAGCCCCTAAAAATATTTTTTAAAAAGAGTCTGAAAGGGCTGGAGAGATGGCTTAGCGGTTAAGACATTTGCCTGAAAAGCCAAAGGATCCCAGTTCAATTCTCCAGGACCCATGTAGCCAGATGCACATGGGGGCACATGCATCTGGAGTTCGTTTGCAGTGGTTAGAGGCCCTGGTGTGCCCATTCTCCCTCTGTCTGCCTCTCTTCTCTCTCTGCTTGCAAATAAATAAATAAAAATTTAAAAAAAGAAAAAAAAGTAGAAGCATGCTCTACCAAATTAAAAAAAAAAAAAAAAAAAAAAAAAGAGCCTGAAAAACCAGGTGTGGTGGTGTACACCTTTAATCCCAACCCTTGGGAGGCCAAGGTAGGAGGATCGCTATGAGTTCAAGGCAAGCCTGAGACTACATAGTGAATTCCTGAGCTAGAGACCCTACCTCAAAAAAAAAAAAAATCTCTAACTGAAAAGAGAGACTGAGAGGGGAAGAGGATATGGTGGAGAGTGAAGTTTCAAAGGGGAAAGTGGGGAGAGGGAGGGAAATAACATGGGATATTGTCTACAATTAAAGAAGTTGTCAATAAAAATAATAAAAAGAAAGAAAAAAGAAGAGTTGGAGATAGGGGAAGCCTCTTTCACAAGCTTTTTTTTTTTTTTTTTTTTTTTTTTTTTTTTTTTTTTTTTTTTTGGTTTTTCGAGGTAGGGTCTCACTCTGGTCCAGGCTGACCTGGAATTAACTATGTATTCTCAGGGTGGCCTCAAACTCATGGTGATCCTCCTACCTCTGCCTCCCGAGTGCTGGGATTAAAGGCGTGCACCACCACGCCCGGCTTCATAAGCTTTTTAATAAGGCAGGAGAGAGAGAAGTGAAGGACAGGTAAGTGAACATCCAGTTTGTCACAGGATCACCGAGATATCCAGGGTCATGTCCTGCAGCACCTGGCTCCACACTGCTAAAGTAGTTGCAATTATTTCCACTTCACAATTCAAGAAAAGATTCAGAGATGTTATGTTACATGTCCAAGGTCAGCTACTACGCTATGGAGCAGAATTAAAATCAAGTCCAGGGGCTTTCTATTTGACCCTGGCTACCAGGCAAAGCTTCACTTGTTGGGAGAGTTAGAAGTACTTACCTTGGCTTCAGAACTCAGTGGAGTGCCTAGCACACAGCAGGTGCCTCAATGTTTGAAGGAAATAATATGCTCAGGTGGCTACAACAATCAGAAGCTTGATTAATTTTACTGCATGCTGTCTGGCTACCAGCTTTATGGGCGAGTTCTCTGAACTCACTGTTTTAAATGGTGATAAAATAGTTCCCTGTATCAGTTAGTGGCCTTCTAACAGGTAGTTTTAGATACTATTTTTTTCCAAGGTTGCTGGCTGTTCATATAGTCCTCAATAGATGGGCTGAACCCTACAAGTCAAGACAAATCTTCATTTTGGTAAGATGACAGGATTTCCAAGAGCACAAACCATTGCTCTACTGACCTTCTGCAAGAGAACACAGGTTAGCTCACAGATCAATGGCCATGCACCTGAGATTTTCTAGATGTCTTATAACCTCAAATTGTTTATCCTATCCCCCTCCCCACATATTCCATACTCACAAGACTGTACCCTTGCCTGGGAATACCTGCTGGTATAGGTCTAGCTTGGGCACAGGACCCAGTGCTCTCGCAGTGCCTCTTCCCACTTTACTCCTAGTGATGGCATGATGTCCAATTAATACTATCCCCTTGCATTATATATCTGTGCGTCTCAGTTGCCTTTTTATTTTTCTTCTCTGCTGTGGATCAAACCCAGAGTCTCATGCATGCCTGGTAAGTGATCTACCACTGAGCCTCAACTCCCAGACCCTGCATCAACTAACTGAACAGCCACTTGACTTCTGGGGCTATATTTTAGTTATCTTTATCTGTCCTTAGCTTACAGGTCAGCAACTGTAGAATGTATTCTCACACACTAGGGGTGAGTGTGTATACCTGTGCAAATTTATTAGAAATAAAGAGGGGCTGGAGAGATGGCTTAGAGGTTAAGGTGCTTGCCTGCAAAGCCTAAAGACCCATGTTCTATTCTCCAGATCCCACGTTAGCCAGATGCATAAAGATGACATAAGCATGCAAGGTTGCACATGCATACAAGGTGGCGCATGTGTCTGGAGTTCGATTACAGGTCAATTCTCTCTCTCTTGCACTAAAAACAAAAGGCCAGTCTGTTGGGCTTGTCTCAAAATGAATGAATGAATGAATGAATGAATGAATGAATGAATGAATAAAGTAAAGAGTACTGGCCAGGCTGTTGAGCTAGGCATCCAAGTCCCTGCAGCTCTGTCAGGATGAGCTTCCAGGCCCCGCACACACTCCATGCTGCTTTTCTTTGCACGACCTGCCTGAGGCCCTCTTCCTCCCTTTGCTAAAGGAGGCATCCAGCAGCAGAAGTAAACTCCCAAAGGTGATGGCAGGAATCTGGTCCTTTCACTGCTTCAAGTTTTGTCCCAGATGCCACCAGGTTCTCCTACACAGAATTGCAGCAACTCTGCAGATCGTGGACTTGGAGGCCTGTAGGATGGATTACTCCCAACTCAGTGCCTAGTGTCTTATGGCTTGACCCGAGGCTATACAACAGGGTCAATTTCGATGAAAACTGTTTATCAGGCTAGAGAGATGGCTCAGCCATTAAAGGTGCTTGCTTGTAAAGCCTGATGGCCTGAGTTTGATGCACCAGTACCCACATAAAGCCAGATACACAGTTGTACATGTGCCTGGAGTTTGTTTGCAGTTGTAGGAGGCCTGGTGTGCCCATACTCACTGTCTCTTTCAAATAAATATAGAAATATTTTTAGGGCTGGAGAGATGGCTTACCTGTTAAGGCGTTTGCCTGCAAAGCCAAAGGATCCCAGTTCAATTCTCCAGGACCCACATAAGCTAGATGTACAAGGGGGCACATGCATCTGGAGTTCATTAGCAGCGGCTGGAGGCACCCATTCTCCCTCTCTCTGCCTCCTTCTCTCTCTCAAATAAATAAATAAATAAATAAATAAATAAATAAATAAATAAATAAAATAAATAAAATATATTTTAAAATATTTTTTACACTTTATTTTTTTATTTGAGATAGAGAGCTAGAGAGATGAGAGAGAATGAGCATGCCAGCAGCCTCTCAGCCACTGTGAATGAACTCCAGACATGTGTGCCCCCTCGTGGCAAGTGTGGCATTGTGCCCTTGCATCACTTTTTGCGTCTGGTTAAACATGGGACCTGGAGATTGGAAACGGCATCCTCAGGCTTGGCAGGCAGGCACCTTAACCACCAAGCCATCTCTCCAGCCCTTTCTTTCTATCTACCTATCTACCTACCTACCTACCTATCTATCTATCTATCTATCTATCTATCTATCTATCTATCTATCTATCTATCTATCTATCTATCTATCTATCTATCTGAGAGAGACAGGAAGAGAATGGATGCACCAGGGCCTTTAGCCACTGCAAACAAACTCCAGACACACGCACCACTTTGTGTATCTGGCTTTATGTAGGTACTAGGGAATCAAACCCAGGCCATCAGGACCCTAGCTAGAGTGTGAGTAGAACACAGCAAACCTTTCAAACAGAGTTCTGGGAGATACATGGTTTCACTTCCGGAGTAAGAAACCTGTTCTTGGGCTGGAGAAATGACTTAGTGGTTAAGGTGCTTGCCTGCAAAGCCTAAGGACCCAGGTTTGATTCCTCAGTACCCACGTAAGCCACATGAACAATAAAATTTTTCTCTCCATGTCTGTCCTGAAGGAATCACTGAACCCTTCTGCCAATCTTGAGTCAGGTGACCCTGGAGCAGTACTCTGCTCCTTGAGAGAGAGGGAGAGCGAGCGAGCTATGACAACATGGCTGGCGATTTACAGATATTTCTTTAGTTTATGGATATTCTGAGGGCCACAGGCAGCCCAAGTCAGTCTGCTTTGCCACCAATGAGCCTTGAATGTTATGAGCATTGCTACTGTAACCGAGTTCAAACTGTCGATGTTGGGTGTGTATGAAAAAGTTACCTCTGCACACTTGAGATATAAAAGCCAAGGCATAAATGTTTCATAAAGGGGACACACACACACAAAGCACTTTAAAAAAAGAGTACTATATCAACTGAGCACAGTGACACACACTTGTAATCCCAGTGTGTGGAAAGCTGAGGCAGGAGGACTGCAAGTCTGAGGTCAGCCTTTGCTACATAGTAAGGGAAGAAAAAAAGGACTAGTTTATCAAGAACTATGTGACTAGCCAGGTGTGGTGGCGCACGCCTTTAATCCCAGCACTTGGGAGGCAGAGGTAGGAGGATTGCCATGAGTTCAAGGCCACCCTGAGACTACATAGTGAATTCCAGGTCAGCCTGAGCTAGAGTGAAACCCTATCTCAAAAACACAAAAAAACAAATTCATTTATTTATTTGAGAGAGGGAGGGAGGGAGAGGGAGGAAGAGGCAGATAGAGAGAATGTGTGCCAGGGCCTACAGCCACTGCAAATGAACTCCAGATGCATGTGCCACCTTGTGCACCTGGCTTTACATAGGTCATTAGACTTTGCAGGCAAGCATCTCAACCGATGAGCCATCTCTCCAGCCCTAAATTATTCTTAAGTGGTACACAACTGACAGACCTAAACAGCTTGAAGTACCACTCCTGTTTTGTGTGGGGAGAACAAGACTTTTGCCTGTTCAAAGAAATAGGGGAAATGATAGTAAGACTAGGCCTCTTAAATACCAGTGGTAACCACCCAGAGTGTGGAACTTTCCTTTCCTTTCCTATCCTCTCCTTTCCTCTTTTTTTTTTTTTTTTCGAGGTAGGGTCTCGCTCTAGCCCAGGCTGACCTAGAATTCACTATGTAGTCTCAGGCTGGCCTCGAACTCATGGCAATCCTCCTACCTCTGCCTCCCGAGTGCTGGGATTAAAGGCGTGAGCCACCACGCCCAGAACTTTCCTTTTCTTGAGAAGCTGAGCTATTACAGGCTGCAAGATAAACCTGACTTCTGCCTGGGTCCTTTGGCTTTGCAGGCAAGCGTTGTAACCACTAAGCCATCTCTCCAGCCCGAGCCCCACATTTTCATGTGGGTACTGGGGATAAAACTCAGGTCCTAGCGGGGCGTGGTGGCGCACGCCTTTAATTCCAACACTCGGGAGGCAGAGGTAGGAGGATCACCGAGAGTTCGAGGCCAGCCTGAGACTACATAGTTAATTCCAGGTCAGCCTGGACCAGAGTGAGACCCTACCTTGCAAAACCAAAAAAAAAAAAAACAAAAACAAAAACAAAAAACAAAACACAAAAAACAAACCTCAGGTCCTTATGCTTATGCTGCACTTGATCAAATGAACATCTCCCAGCCCCTTATTTAGCAATATTAGGACTAGTACCCAGGATCTTGAGCATGGAGTCACATGCTCTACTCCTCTGGGCCCAGGCATATTTAAAATAAAAAGGCGAGGGGGCTGGAGAGATGGCTTAGAGGTTAAGGCCTGTGAAACCTAAGGATCCTGGTTCCACTCTTCAGGTCCCACATAAGCCAGATGCACATGGTGGCGCATGTGTCTGGAGTTCGTTTGCAGTCACTGGAGGCCCTGGTGTATACATTCTCCCTCTCCCTGTCAAATAAATAAATAAATAAATAAATAAATAAATAAATAAGTAAATATCTTTTAAAAAGGGGGTGGGTGGGTGGGTGTGGTGGCACATGCCTTTAATCCTTACACTCTGGAGGCAGAGGTAGTAGGACTGCCATGAGTTCGAGGTCACCCTGAGACTACATAGTGAATTCCAGGTTAGCCTGAGCTACAGCAAGACCCTACCTCAGAAAATCAAAACAAAACAAAATACTAGGCTTGGCTGGAAAGATGGCTTAGTGGTTAAGGTGCTTGCCTGTGGAAGCCTAAGGACCCACACTCAACTCTCCAGACCCCACGTTAAGCCAGACGCACCAGGCAAGCACAAGGTTGCACATGCTACTAGGTGGTACAAGCATCTGGAGTTTGATTGCAGTGGCTGAGGCCCTGGCACACCAATTCTCTCTCTTCAAAAAAAAAAAAAAAAAAAAAAAGCTTGGGCTGGAGAGATGCTCAGCAGTTAAGGCGCTTGCCAGCAAAGCCTAACAACCAAAGCTTGATTCCCCAGTACCTACTTAATGCCAGATGTACATGGTGGCACACACATCTGAAGTTTGTTTGCAGTGGCTAGAGGCCCTGGTGGACCATTCTCTCTTATAAATAAAATAAACTTTAAAAAAATTGGGCCAGGCGTGGTAGTGCACACCTTTAATCCCAGCAATTGGGAGGCAGAGGTAGGAGGGTTGCTGTGAGTTTGAGGCCAGCCTGAGACTACATAGTGAATTCCAGGTCAGCCTGAGCTAGAGCGAGACCCTACCTCGAAAAAACATTTTATTTATGGGAGAAAATCTTTGCCAGCTATACATTAAAATACATTAAAAATGGCTATGTAACTAAATACAGTTCTCAGAAGAAGAAATACAAATGGCATATAAACATTTAAAAAATGTTCTATATCCCTAGTCATCAGGGAAATGCAGATTAAAACTACCTTGAGATTCCATCTCACTCCTGTCAGATTGGCTACCATCATGCAAACAAATGACTGTAAATGCTGGTGAAGATGCATAAAAAGAGGAACCCTTCTACACTGTTGGTGGGAATGCAATCTGGTCCAGCCATTGTGGAAATCAGTGTGGAGGTTCCTGAGACAGCTAAATATAAATTTGTCATATGACCCAGCTATACCACTCCTAGGCATATATCCTAAGTACTCTTCTCACTACCTTAGATACTTGCTTTACCATGTTTATTGCTGCTCTATTCACAATAGCTAGGAAATGGAACCAGCCTAGATGTCCCTCAACTGATGAGTGGATAATGAAGATATGATATTTATACAATGGAGTTCTACTCAGCGGTAAAGAAAAATGAAGTTATGAAATTTGCTGGAAAATGGATGGACATGGAAAGGATTATACTTAGTGAGGTAACCCAGGCCCAGAAAGCCAAATGTCACATGTTCTCTCTCATGTAGATCCTAGCTACAAATGATTGGACTTCTATGTGAGTAAAAATAAAACTCAGTAGCAGAAGCCAGTAAGCTAGAAAGGGGATATAAAGGGAATAGAAAGGGAGGGAGGGGGGACTTAATAGAAAGGTATTGTATATAAGTAAGTAGAAGAACAGATTAATGGAGGTGTAAAGGCCTAAGTGCGGTCAGGGGAAGAGACTGAGTAAAGGAACCATGGAGGGAGGGCTAATCAAAATCTAAGAGGGTATAAATAAGTCATATGGAAACCAACTTTTCTGGACAATGGAGCACTAAAAAGCCATAGATTGTTACTAGAAAATGTTCAGTGCCAGGGATGGGATACCTTCCAGTGAGTTGTTGGTCAGGGAGGTCACAGATACCCCCAAAACATTACAGGTCATTGCCAAGGCCCTTGGTTTCCCACCAGGAATAGATGGTAAGAACCTATTGCTGAAGACTCCACACACTTGGGTGGAAAGTTCACTGAGAAATCCTGCTGGAGCTGAGCTGAGAGCCTCCTCCATGTGGACCAGCTGACAGAAAGCTGGAAAAAACATGCAGTTCAATGGGAGAAAACACCAGTGAAGGTACAAACAGTGAACACTGCAAGCTTTAAATCTGGCCAGCCAGGCCAAGTGAGCCAATGGGTGCAACAGTGGCATGACTGTTATGGGGGAAACCAACTGCTGTCTAACTGGACTGGAGGCCTGCTCCATGGGAGGGAATACATCCCTGATACTGAAAACCTATAATAAGGGTAGTCATGAGCCCTAGGGGTGTAACATCTGCTGGTGTCTGGCTAAATGTATATACTATGTTCACCAAACTGCCCAGTAAGCACTTCTCTTAATGTCCACACCCATATATTAATGCTACTCTCATTTTTGGTTAGAGAAGCTTCTCTTTTCAGATGGTGGTGACCTTGGGATGACTCAGAAGGCACCATGGAACTGAGAAGTGACAGAGGAGTGCTCAGCACTGAAACATCTCAAACCCACCTTCCAAGGCTCAGGATCCATTGCTGAAGAGGAGGTGGAAAGAATGTAAGAGCCAAAGGAAGAGTAGGACTCCTTACAACGTGCTCCTCCAGACACAGAATGGCCTGGATCTATATGACCTCACAGTGCCTGACACTACCTACACAAGACCATCATAATAGGAGGAAAAGATCATGACATCAAGCTGAAAAGGGAGACTGACTGAGAGAGGGAAGGGATGAGATGGAGAGTGAAATTTCAAAGGGGAAAGTGGGAGGAGGGAGTGAAGGACCATGGGATATTGTAAACAATTAAAGAAGTTGTCAATAAAAAAAAATAAGAAAAAACCCAAAAAAACATTCATTATTCATTTGCAAGAGATACAGATACACACACACACACACACTAGACACTACAGGTACACCAGGGCCTGCTGCCACTGCAAATGAACTCTAGATGCATGTCCCACTTTATATATCTGGCTTTATGTAGGTATTGAGAAATTGAGCCCTGGCGGACCAGGGCTTTGCAAGCAAGTGCCTTTAAGTGCTAAGCCATCTCCCCTGCCCTTAATAGGTACTTTAAAGAGTATATTCGTAATTCAAAACAAATTTGTAAGAAAATAATTTTCAAAGTTTTCACAGTCATAAAAACAAACTCCCAGTATTTTCCTGTAATATTTTAATTCTAACTTCAAGACATTTTTGCTAAATTTGTGGCTTCCCTCTGTCTGGGTCGTTAAATACAGTCTTGCTTACAAGGATAGACTTCATAAACCTTCAGGGTTGCTTTAGTCTCTGGATTTTGGATACAGTATAGGTTACCAATTAATCAGAAAAGTAGGGCCTTTTCTTGATGTTTAGCAGGCTGATGGCGTTGTTGAGCAAATTCCCCCACATAAGTCATCTTTCTCTTCCTCTCTCAAACCAATTTGAATCCTGGCAGAGACAGCCAGAAGTCCTGAGGCAGCTAAGTTCTGTGCTGCTGCTACTCACAGTCAGGGCTTGGGAGAATGAATGTCGGAGGAAGGAAAGCTCTGCTGTTATTAAATCATAGATGCGGGGTGTGGGGGAGTGGAGGTGTCTGGTACCAATGCCACCTGCTACATGCAGGAGCTCAATTACGGTTACATTTACTACTGTCAAGGGATAGGGAATCAGGGAGAGGGGTGCCAATATAACCTTTGGTTGCCTAGGAGAGCAGTTGGCAGCTGTGGTTTTTCTAAACTTTGAAGTCTTCCTTTGAAAGCCACCGTTCCCTATCCTATGGATCCTTTGCACGAGGAACAGCTGCATTTGCTCATCCTGGCTTTCACATTTTAATTTGGTTCTAAAGCTAAGCAGCAGAGGACAAATGACTTGGGAATCAGACACCCTCATTTAAGCCTGGAACAAACTATTCAAATAATTTCTACCTGTGAGGCCCAAACGGAAACAGATAATGAAGGTACCTGCAATGTGAAACATGGCAATATTTATGCATTTGCTTTTATTTATCTATAAAGATGGCTGCAGCAATTTTTTTGATGGGTAATCTTACATTAATACTAATTATATTACTATAAATTTGGTTCAGAATCAGAACAGACTTTAGAAAACAACAAAAATCTCCAAATGTTGAGACAAAGAAATACTTAAAAAAAAAAACTTAAAACACTTTAATTGAATGTTACTTTCCCATAGACTTTCTTATAGACTGGTTTACAGCCTAAAGCAACAGGAAACAAGGTTTGAGCATTTAAGAAAGTGCAGGTTACGCTACGGTGCCAAGCATGGGAATGAAACCCTGATGCGAGTATCAAATCTCAGGCACATTCTGGGATACAGGCAGGTTCTCAAATGTTTCTTAGTGTTCTCTCCTTTCCACAAATTAACATTTATTTCTTTTTTTTCTGGCTAGTCCAGTATATTATTAAATCCCCTCATTGTTTCTCTTGGTCAAACTGTTGTTGAGGGGGAACCTGGCAGGCATATGTGATTTCTATTTAGACTGAAAAAGTAACAAGACTAGCTCTGACCCACTTCCTCCTGAGACAGCCTCAATGGAGGGGCTTGCTGAGTAAGGCCTCTTTGAGCAGTTGGAAGACTGAAGAGGGTTCATGGTGAAGAAAATTGCTTACCCTTGGGAAACCTGGCAATAGCTGCCCTGATTCTGGTGAAAATGACCAACCAGAATCAGTTCATACCATTAAGAAAGGTCAATGTAAAAACAGCTTCCCCTCCAAAAATAAGAATGAGAGAAGAAACCAACAGTATATAGAATGACCCAAGGTAATGCATAAACTTCGTTTTGTTATTAAATCTAAGTATACATTTCCTAAAGTCCCATTTTCAGGTTGAACTGTATGGAACAGAAGAGAGGAAATGAAATTTCCCTCAAGATTTCACAGCTTCAGGATGAGAGGCCCTGGGTTTACGCTGGGGAAGCCCCTTTTTGAATGAAGGCTTGGGTGGGCTAGGCTCCACGTTGGCTCCAGTTCCATTGTTCCCTGCAGAATGAGGATGGCTCCGTCCGCTAGTGTTTTCTAGGGCCTGCGGAGGAGCACTCTGATACCCGGAACCAGACGAATACCAGGAGTTATTTCTGAAACGACCCACACTGTCAATTCGTCCTGGGTTTGTGGGGTCACTGGTCTTTTGGCCTTGTGGCCTATAGCCTTGTCCTCCTCGTCTGTTTCCTGGAAATACCTAAAGATTAAAAAAAAAATACAGTGATCAAAGTACTCTGGCTTTATGAGCCTAACTTGTTCCCATGTAGTTTTTTTTTTTTCCTTTTTTTTTTTTTTCCAAGGTAGGGTCTCATTCTAGCCCAGGCTGACCTGAAATTCACTATGTAGTCCCAGACTGGCCTCAAATTCATAGCAATCCTCCTACCTTGGTCTCCCAAGTGCTGGGAAAAAAGGCATGCGCCACCACACCTGGCTCCAGTGTAGTTTGTAAGAGCGCTCTGAAGGCATAATTATCGTACTTGGGACTCTGAATTCAGCCAATTCAACCTAGTCACTCTGTTTTACAATGAAGATCTCGTCCACTGATCTTTCCCTGCCTTTCATGCCTAGGTTTTTCACTGCACTGAAGAAGAGGAGATCACTTTTTTTTTTTTTTTTGGTTTTCCGAGGTAGGGTTTCACTCTAGCTCAGACTGACCTGGAATTCACTCTGTACTCTCAGGGTAGCCTCGAACTCACAGCAATCCTCCTACCTCTGCCTCCCGAGTGCTGGGATTAAAGGCGTGCGCCACCACACCCGGCAAGATCACTTTTCTTTAGATGAGCACAGGAAGAAAGTAAACATACAAGGAAAATTCAGTAGCTGCAAGCTCTCAATTAAACAACTATCTTATCACATGTCAGAACTTTGCAGATCACAGTCACTTGTGAAGATCATGAACTTAGAATAATGAAGTAATGACACTGTAGTCTGCTTTTCTATGTATCGTGAGTCACAGACTAAACCATGCTTCTGTGACGCCCAGCACACCTTTCACATTAAAATTCAGGAAGTTTATTGGACTTTTACTTGTCTTCCAATTCCAATGTTTTATCAGTTTTGAAAAATTATTGTCACCACTGCCCCGGACTGCTCATTTCTCCTTCAAAGAGACTATTGCTTACTCTTCTACTTTCTAGAGTTGGCTCCCCAGCCCCACCAGGTTCTCTTTTTTCTTCCCCTGATATATTCATATTGGGTGTCTAGGGACTTGCTGTTTTCAGATGTGTACTGATGAACCTGTAACTTGCAGTGCTTGTCTATATTGAGATGGGTGCATGACTCCCAGTGTGACTACCTACAACAACGAGGACCACTGCCAACATAAGTAAGTCAATTGTTTTTGGTAACCGGAAGTCTCAACTGCCTGGTGGTTTGGAATATCATATCAAATGCTTCCTTGGGAACTAACTGGGATGAGAAAGATATAAAAATAGGTGCAGGGCTGGAGAGATGGCTTAGCGGTTAAGGCACCTGCCTCCTAAGCCTAAGAATGCTGGTTCCAATCTCCAGGTCCCACCTTTAGCCAGATGCAAAGTAATGCAAGGGCGCAATGCTGCACTTGACCACAAGGGGGCGCATACACCTGGATTTCGTTCGCTGCAGCTGAGAGGCTGCTGATGCGCCCATCTCTATCTGTTTTCCTCTCCCTCTCTCTCTGTCTCTCTCTCAAAAAAAAAAAAAAAAAAAAAAAAAAGGTGCAGAATGGGACTAAGAGAGGGATGCTCTTTTTTCCTAGCATGCTCAGTATGGAAGTCAGGTTACCTCCCGATGAGCCTGGTGCAGCAGGTTGCTGGAGCTTGCTATGGCTGCAGGAGTCTCTCCTGGTGCAGAGTTTCTCTTGTTAGCACCTGTAAGGCTGGGAACAGAGGCACAGGCGGGAGAGGAAGTAGCAGAGCTATCACTTGGTCCACTCAAGGATGCAGATACAACTGAGCTACATCGGGATCTGGTTGAATAGCTGTTCTTTGGATGGGACACTGAAATAGAAATATGAAGACTATGATGTAGTCATATGATGCAAGAGCACAATAGGTGAAGATTCCTCTATTTCTTAATTTCACAGTAAGCAATTTAAGAACAGAACTGTCTATCTGAGTAATCACAAAGAAAAATTTATAAAATGGCTTCCACTTCTTCCAGAACCCCATTGCTTTGTAAACAACTCTTAGAGATAGGAGAACAGTCTAAGATCAAGCTACTCTCTACTTCACACCCCCTCTACACACACTGACTAATAACTTCTTGGCATTTCCTACTACCTAAGCTGTTGGCTGTGGCTCCAGCAGTGATTAAGCCTGGGACAATAGTATGGGCCATATGTTCAGTTTCCCATGCAAGGAACATTCTAAAGTTCAGATTTTGCAAAGAAAGTGGTAAACAAATCTTTGCAAAATTCTTTTTTAAAAAATTGAATGATACAAGGTAAAAATAATCAAAATCAGTTAAACATGAATAGAATTAATCTTTACAACAAATATGTATCTTGCCAAATTTCTCTTAGCAAAAATAAACTATAAGTTAAAAATACAAATCTAACTGAAAAATATTCTTTTTTTTTTTTTTTTTTTTTTTTGTTTTGAGGTAGGGTTTCACTCTAGCCCAGGCTGACCTGGAACTCACTATGTAGTCTCAGGGTGACACTGAACTCAGGGTGATCCTCCTACCTCTGCCTCCTGAATGCTGGGATTAAAGCCGTGCACCACCATGCCTGGCTGAAAAAATTATTATTTTCAATTTAAGTATCAGATCGCAATGCTTTAGAACCACTGCCCAAATTTTTTTCATGGCTTTGAGCCTTAATTAATGATGAATTAACAATTACTGCCCTGGGGCCAACATTTTACTTGTTTATTTTTGTGGTGCTGGTATCAAACCCAGGTCCTTGCACAGGATAGGCAAGTATTCTGCCACTGAGCTACATACCCAGTCCCAACAATTCATTTTATATAAGAGAAAGAACAGGGGAGCTGAGTTTTGGGTCTGATCTATGTTTTATGTCACTCAGAGGCACTGTACCCTATTCCCTTTTTTCCTCCTTATGTATACTCATTTTTGACACTTTCATGTGTATAATAATGTATTTGAATTTACTCCCACCAGTTACCCTCTCTTATCCCCCCCTCTCCTTCCTATCTTACTTCCTTCTTTTTTTTCTCTCTTGAGGCAGGGGTCTCACTCCAGGCTATTCTGGAACTCACTCTATAACCCCAGGCTGGCGTTGAACTCACAGCTATCCTATCTGCCTACCTCAATCTCTGAGTTCTGGGATTAAAGGCATGTAATGGCATGCACAGCCCCACTTTCAATGCCACTGCCATTATTTAAGTACTCATTATGTGCCAGGCACTTCAGGTATTGCTATCATTATTTAAAGAGGAGAAAAGTGAAGCTTTCAGAGATTCATGTTGAAGGATTCCCACTTGGTCTGATCTGAAATGCTGTGCTTCCCCCCCCCCCATTTTTTGCACTATAAATCATATACCTCTGAACTCAGCATAAAATTAAAAATATTTTTACATGTTTTGGCTATCAATAAGCATACATCACCATGCCTGGCTAAAACTCTGTAATTTTATGATGGTTCTTGTCTTATTCATTCATGTTAGTTTTGCTGGGTGATTATCACTAAGGTTATAATGTAAGCCTTATAAAAGGTGACTTAAAAAAAAACTGAAAAAGCAAAAAAAAAAAAAAGAACCTAAAAGAGGGCTGGAGAGCTGGCTTAGCAATTAAGGCGCTTGCCTGCAAAGCCTAAGGACCCAAGTTCAATCTCTCTCCAGATCCCATGTTAGCCAGATACACAAAGATGAGGCAAGTACAAGGTCACACATGCCCACTAGGTGGCACAAGCATTTGGTGTTCAAATACAGTGGCCGAGGCCCTGGCGTGCCAATTCTCTCTTGCTCTCTCAAGTTATGTCTTGATTTGGTTAATTAGCTGCTTTGTTCTTTGTGGTTATTCTACTCAAGCCAAACCTGCTACTTAGTAATTTGAAACTAAATTTATTGGTAAATATGTTATCTCAGTAAGTTAGATAATATAATTGTCTCATATTACTGAACTAATCAATGATACCCAGGGCAGAAAACAAACATTATGACCTGCCTTGGACTAGTACTATTTCTTCTCTACCTAAACAAACTCTAAACTGGCACAAAGTTTCTGTGAATAGTCTTCATCTCTAGCTTTTTTTATTGTCTATATGACAATAAAAACAAATTTCTCTCTTAAAAAAAAATATTTTGCTGGGCAGAGGGGCACATGCCTGTAATTCCAGCATTTGGGTGGTGTAGTAGTCAGGAGAATCAGAAATTTAAGGTCAGTCTAGGCTACATAAAACCCTATCTGGAAAAAAAAAGGGGAGGGCTAGAGAGATGGACCAGTGTTAAAAAAGGCACTTGCATGTAAAGCCTGAAGGCCTGGGTTCAATTCTCCAATACCCATGTAAAGCCAGATACAGAATGTGGCACATTCATCTGGAGTTCGTTTACAGTGGCAGGAGGCTCTGGCATACCCGTCCTCTTAAGTGAGCACACCTGCCTTTCACTGACAGTGTAGTCTCTGTGCCACCTCTAATACCCAGACTCTTTCACCATCTCACCTTGTCCAAATGAATCAATGCTCTTTTTTAGCGTTTCTACATCACAGGTGAACCGAGCTACTCTTCCAAGATCTTCATCATATTTACGCTCACTAACAAAGTGCTGGAGAAAGGACAATGAAAAGGCATCAGGTGAGACAAACACCATACACAAAACCTCTAACTTAAGATAGACAACTAAAGCCAGGTGTGGTGGCGCACACCTTTAATCCCAGCACTCAGGAGGCAGAGGAAGGAGGATCGCCGTGAGCTCAAGACCACCCTGAGACTCCATGGTGAATTCCAGATCAGCCTAGGCTAAAGCGAGACCTTACCTCAAAACAACAAAATAAAAGCTGGGCGTGGTGGCGCATGCCTTTAATCCTAGCACTCGGGAGGCAGAGGTAGGAGGATTGCCATGAATTTGAGGCCACCCTGAGACTACATAGTGAATTCCAGGTCAGCCTGTGCTAGAGCGAGACCCTACCTCGGAAAACCAAAAACAAATAAATAATAAATTAAATTAAATAAAAAAGATACACAATTGAAACAGAATTATCTTTATTTTTTTTTCCTTTTTACTACTTCAAAGCTTACTAAATGGCTTTTTTTTTTTTTAAACCAATGCTGAGTACCTAAACACATTCATTTTCTCAAAGGTCCAAAGATTTGGCAGTTTTATGAAACATTGTAGGATGGTCAAAACCCAGTGAGTATAACCTAAAGAAATTGTAAGGGGGGGGGGAGAAAAGAATTAATGGCAAAGGCTTATCTTTTCACTGTTGGCTATTCTCTACATTGCTCCATTTTACACAGAAGCAGTGGCAGCAAAAGTGTTCATGAGCTGGGCTGGGAGATGGCTCAGTGGATGAGGTACTTGCTACACAAGTCTGAGTACCTGAGTTGGCACCTCATAAAAAGCTGGAGGCTGTAGTTGGTGTCTTTAATTCCAGTGCTCCTATTGTCAAATAGGAGGCAGAGTCAGGAGCATTTCCTGGAAACTCACAAATTAGCAGGAGGGATGAGCAAGACCTTGCCCTAAACAAGATGGAAGGTGAGGACTAATTCAAAAGTTGTCTTCTTGAGTGGCGCATCCAGAAGCCATATATTGTTACTAGAAAGTTTTGTGTCAGGGATGGGATACCTTCCAGTGAGTTGTTGGCCAGGGAGGTCACAGATACCCCAAAACATTATAGGCCATTGCCGAGGCCCTTGGTTTCCCACCAGAAATAGATGCTAAGACCCTATTGCTGAAAACTCCACATACTTGGGCTGCAAGTTCACTGAGAAATCCTGTTGGAGCTGAGCTGAAAACCTCCTCCATGTAGACCAGCTGACAGAAAGCTGGAAAAGTTACACTTCATGCAGCTCCATGGGAGAGAGAGAAGTCATCAGTGGAGATTAACAACAGTGGACACTGTAAGCCTTAAGATGGGCCAGCCAGGCCAAATGAACCAACAGGTGCAATAGTGGCATATCTGTTATGGGAGAAACCAACTACTCTGAAATTGGACTGGAGGCCTGCTCTATGCCTGGGGGGAATATATGCCTGATACTGAAAACTTATGACAGGGGACGTCATGAGCCCTAGGGATGTAATGTCTGCTGGTGTCTGGCTTAATGTATATACTATGCTCACCAAATTGCACAGTAAGTACTTCTTTTTTTTTTTTTTTTTTTTTTTTTTTTGGTTTTTGCGAGGTAGGGTCTCACTCTGGTCCAGGCTGACCTGGAATTCACTATGTAGTCTCAGGGTGGCCTCGAACTCTCGGCGATCCTCCTACCTCTGCCTCCCGAGTGCTGGGATTAAAGGCGTGCGCCACCACGCCCGGCTTAAGTACTTCTCTTAATGTACACACACACACACACACTTTTTTTTTTTTTTTTTTTTTTTTTGGTTTTGCGAGGTAGGGTCTCACTCTGGTCCAGGTGACCTGGAATTAACTATGTAGTCTCAGGGTGGCCTCGAACTCTCGGCGATCCTCCTACCCCTGGCTCCCGAGTGCTGGGATTAAAGGCGTGCGCTACCATGCCCGGCTCACACACTTTTTTTTTTTTTCTTGGAGGTAGGGTCTCACTCTAGCTCAGGCTGACCTGGAATTCACTATGTAGTCTCAGGCTGGCCTCAAACTCACAGCCATCTTCCTACCTCTGCCTCCCAAGTGCTGGGATTAAAGGTGTGCACCACCACGCCTAGCCATACCCATATATTAATGCCACTCTCACTTTTCAGATGACGGTGACCTTGGGATGACTCAGAAGGCACTATAGTGCTGAGAAGGAGTGACAGAGGAGTGCTTAGCACTGAAACATATCTCACACTGCCCAAGGCTCAGGGTCCATTGTGGAAGAGGTGGCAGGAAGAAATGTAAGAGCCAAAAGAAGGGTAGGACTCCTTACAATGCATTCTTCCAGACACAAAATGGCCTGAATATCCATGACCTCACAGTGCCTTTGACACTACCTACACAAAACCATCATAATAGGAGGAAAAGATGACATCAAAAATAAGAGACTGGGGACTGGAGAGATGGCTTAGTGGTTAAGTGCTTGCCTGTGAAGCCTAAGGACCCCGGTTTGAGGCTTAATTCCCTAGTACCCACGTAAGCCAGATGCACAAGGTGGCATGTGCATTTGGAGTTCGTTTACAGTCGCTGGAAGCCCTGATGCACTCATTCATTCCCTCTCTCTCTCTCCCTCATGTGTGTGCATGCACACATGTGCACCTCTTTCTTTCACTGAATGTTGCTAATAAATAAAAGTAAACAAAAATTTTAAAAAAGAGACATTGAGAGAGGGAGGGGATGTGATGGAGAGTGGAGTTGCAAAGGGGAATATGGCAGGGAGGGAATTACCATGGTTTATTGTGTATAATTATGGAAGTTATCAATAAATTTTTTTTTTTAAAATTGTCTTTTGGAGCTGGCATGGTGGTGCACACCTTTAATCCCAGTACTTGGGAGCCAGAGGTAGGAGGATCACCATGCGTTTGAGGCCACCCTGAGACTACATAGTGAATTCCAGGTCAGCCTGGGCTAGAGCGAGACCCTACCTTTGACTTTCTCTCTCTCTCCTCAAAAATAAGTAACTAAATAAATAATATTTAGAAAAATGCTTCTGAAGACCTATACAATAAACAGTGTCTGGGTTGGGGAGATGGCTCAGGGGTTAAAGACACTTGACTGCTTGATTGCAAAGCTTAACTGCCTGGATTGAATTCCCCAGTTCCCATGTAAAGCTAGAAATACAATATGGCACATGTATCTGGAGTTTGCAGTAGCAGGAGGTACTAGCACACCCATTTCACTTTATACAAACAAACAAACAAACAAACACACACATACACACATTATAGGGACTAGTGAGATGGCTTAGTGGTTAAGGCACTTGCATGGGAAGGCTAAGGATCCATGTTCAACTCTCCAGATCCTATGTAAGTCAGACGTACAAGGTGATGCAAGCGCACAAGGTGGTGCACATGCCTGGAGTCCAATTGCAATGGTTGGAGGCTCTGGCACACCAAGCCTCTCTCTCTCTCATATAAAAAAATAAAAAACAGGCTGGAGAGATGGCTTAGCGGTTAAGGCGTCTTCCTGCTAAGCCTAAGTATGCCGGGGTTCCAATCTCCAGGTCCCACGTTTAGCCAGATGCAAAAGTGACGCAAGGGCGCAATGCCGTACTTGACCACAAGGGGGCGCATGCATCTGAATTTCATTCACAGCAGCTGAGAGTGTTGGCATGCCCATTCTCTATCTGTCTCCCTCTCTCTGTGTCTCTCTCTCCAAAAAAATAAAAATAAATTAAAAAAAAATAAAAAACATGCTGGGTATGGTGTCACATGCCTTTAATCCAAGCACTTGGGAGGCAGAGGTAGGAGGATCACCATGAGTTTGAGGCCACCCTGAGACTACATAGTGAATTCCAGGTCAGTCTTAGCTAGAGCGAGACCCTACCTTGAAAACCAAAAAATTAAAATAAATAAATGTATAAATAACATTATCTATATGTAAACATTATTATAATATTTTTATTATTTTGTGTTATTATACATAAACATATATTTTGAATTTTAATATATATTTAATTCTTTTATTATTATTATTATATTTTATTTTATTTTTTGGGTTTTTTGAGGTATAGTCTCACTCTAGCTCAGGCTGATCTAGAATTCACTCTGTATTCTCAAGGTGGCCTCGAACACTCAGAGATTCTCCTACCTCTGCCTCCCAAGTGCTGGAATTAAAGGCGTGTGCTACCACGTCTGGCTATTATTATTTATTTATTTATTTATTATTTTAGAGAGAGCAAGAGATATATGGAGAGAATTGGCATGCTAGGGCCTCAGCTGCTGCCATTGAACTCCAAATGCTTGGGCCACCTAGTGGGCATGTGCAACTTTGTGCCTGCCCAACCTTTGTGTGTCTGGCTTATGTGGGATCTGGAGAGTTGAATATAGGTCCTTAACCATTAAGCCATCTCTCCAGCCCTAATGTCTGTATTTTTTATTTTTTAAAATTTTTAAAATTTATTTTTATTTAGCCAGGTGTGGTGGCACATGCCTTTAATCCCAGCACTCAGGAGGCAGAGGTAGGAGGATTGCCATGAGTTCAAGACCACCCCAAGACTACATAGTGAATTCCAGGTCAGCCTGAGCTAAGGGAACCTCAAAAAACCAAAAAAAAAAAAAAGTTATTTTTATTTATTTGAGAGAGGAAATGGCAGATATAGCCAAAGAGAGAATGGGCACGCCAGGTCCTCTAGCTACTGCAAACGAACTCGATGCATGTGCCCCCTTGCGCATCTGTCTTACATGGGTCCTGGGTAATCAAACTAGGGCCTTTAGGCTTCATCACTTGTTTCAGATAAAAACATAAAAGAATTAAGGGCCCATATATGAATACTTGTGATATAGCCAGAAACACTGCATAGTCTCAGAAAAATTCTTTTTCATATAAGAATTTAAAAGGGGGCTGGAGAGATGGCTTAGTGGTTAAGGTGTTTGCCTGAGAAGCCAAAGGACCCAGGTTCAATTCCCCAGGACCCACGTAAGCCAGATGCGCAAGTATCTGGAGTTTGTTTATAGTGGCACAATGTTCTGACATACCCATTCTTTTTTTTTTTTTAATTTTTTTTTAAATTTTAAAATTTTTATTTTTATTTGCAAGCAGAGAGAGAGAGAGAGAGAGAGAGATAGACAGACAGACAAAGACAGAATGAGCACGTCGGGGCCTCTAGCCACTGCAAACAAACTCCAGATGCATGTGTCCCTTGTGCATCTGGCTTACATGGGTCCTGGAGAATCAAATCGTGATCCTTTGGCTTTGCAGGCAAATGCCTTAACTGCTAAGCCATTTCTCCAGCCCCTGACATACCCATTCTAAAATTCATATTCTCTTTCTCCTTGAAATAAATAAATAAAAATTTTAAAAAGGAAATAAGAAAAAAAGGTATTACTATTCAGTCCCAGGAATATATATATTTATAATATCTTCAAAGATTACAATATAATCAAGATCTCACATTGTTTGTTAGCTTTTCTCTATAAAATCAGAATTGATTGACCAACTATTATTTACTGAAGAGCTGCCATTATTAAGTCCACAGTTTATTGAGAAAGACAGAACAATCACATAATTATACCTGTGCTATGAGAGTCCAACACAGGGGGATATGATAGTCATGGAGTAAGAAAGGATGAGTAGAGTCTGGAGAGCTGGATCAGTGGTTAAGTGTGCTTCCTGTGCAAGCATGAGGGCCCGAGGGGTCCTGAGACCACCTGAGTTCAATTCTCTAGAATCTATGTAAACAGCTGGGTATGGGCATGTGTACTTTTTTTTTTTTTTTTTTTGGTTTTTCGAGGTAGGGTCTCACTCTGGCCCAGGCTGACCTGGAATTAACTATGTAGTCTCAGGGTGGCCTTGAACTCAAGGCAATCCTCCTACCTCTGCCTCCCAAGTGCTGGGATTAAAGGCGTGCGCCACCACGCCTGGCTGGGCATGTGTACTTTTAAAACCAGTCCTACGGGGAGTGGAGACTAGGAAAATTGCTGGAGCTTCAACAGCAATCTCCAGAATCAGTAAAACTCAAATCTTAAAGAATAATAGGCAGATGAGTCATGGAAGAGCATACTCCACGGTCTCCTCTAGCCACTGCAGGCAAGCCCATGGGGCAGGCAAGTGCATGGGGTGCAGCATTAGCACATATACACTTATGTACACCACATCACACTTACTAAACACACATATACACAGAGAGATAGAGAAAGGATGGGTAGATCAAGGGTGATCTCTGTGCTGTAAGACAGAGGATAAATGCTTCAGACAGATGGAAAGCATGTGCAGTGTGCCCCTAGCAAGGGGAACAAGAAGTATCTGTGGCAAAGACCAGTTAGTACAGCAGTGGAGGAAGCAGAGACAGCACACGAAGAGCTCTACAGACCATATTAAAAGATTTCAATATTTGTTCTAAAAGCACTGGAAAATTTGAAGCAGGTTACTACAGTGTGGGGACCAGACTATGTGGGAGAGAGGTACAGTGGCAAAGTGGATGGAGAATCAGGTAAGAGGTTATTATGGAAGTTCAAACAATAGTTGATGGCAGCTTCATTTTGCTGGTGGCAATTGAAATGAAGAGACAAGGCCAATCTGAGATCTAGTATGAAGTCAAATGGACAGTCTGCTGATTGATTTAATGTAGGAGGGGTTAGAGACAGTTCAGTGGTTAAAGGCACTTACTTGCAAAGGTTGATTACCTGACTTTAATTTGCATCCAGTACCCATGTAAAGCCAGATGCACAAGTCTACTAATCGTTAGAAGTGGCAGGAGGCCTTGGCATACACATACTCTCTCACTCTTCTTTTTATCCCTCTCTGAGTGCTGGGATTAAAGGTGTGCATCACTATGCTTGGCTTAAATATTAAATCATATATATATTTGTTGTTATTGTTGTTTTGTTTTGTTTTTCGAGGCAGGGTCTCAGTCTAGCTCAGGCTGACCTGGAATTCACTATGTAGTCTCAGGATGGCCTCCAACTCATGACGATCCTCCTACCTCTGCCTCTCAAGTGCTGGGATGGATTAAAGGTGTGTGCTACCACACCCAGCATAAATTATTTATTTATTTATTGGTTTTTTGAGGTAGGGTCTTGCTCTAGCTCAGGCTGACCTGGGATTCACTATGTTGTCTCAGGGTGGCCTTGAACTCATGGTGATCCTCCTACCTCTGCCTCCTGAGTGCTGGAATTAAAGGGGTGCATTACCATGCCCGGCAATTTTTTTTTTTTAAGTTTAATATGGGAAATGAAGACATTCCCTAAGGCTTCCTACTTGACAACTGGATAGCTGACAATACCCTTTATAAAGAAAGGTAACCTGGAATAGGGCCAAGCTTGAAAGGGAAGATCATGAGTTTAGTTTATTACATATAGCCATGAATTCTAGAGATTTGCTGTGCTAGTCCCAAGGCTAAGAAGAAAGGCAGAAAGGAGAAGAAAGTTTTACCTTGATATCAGCCCTGAGTTCAACCAATTGCTCCTCTGACATTCGCACAGCCACATCAGTCATCTTCTTTAAAAGCTCTGCTTTCTTCTGCCGGCTGAGCAAAATTTCCACTGTAGAAGAAAAAGGACTATGAATCTTATGTTGCTATTAAATGAAAAAAGAACTAGCGATATAAGCTCTGCAGTATGTATTTAGACTGCCAAGGGCTTAGCTGTCCACTCATCCAGAAAATGAAAATACTGAATGTCCAGTTTTCACCTCTGGGGTCTTTGAAGGCAGTTAAAAGATAAACATTCTTTATGAATCACAAACACTCATAAATCACTTGCCATTTTCTTCTTTCTTTTGTTCTTTTTTTTTTCTGTTTCTTTTTCTTTTTTCTCAAGGTAGGATCTTACTCTAGCCCAGGCTAAGCTGGAATTTACTATGTAGTCTTAGGGTGGGTGGCCTCAAACTCATAGCTATCCTCCTACCTCTGCCTCCTAAATGTTGGGATTATAGGCATGTGCCACCACAACTAGTTTACTTGTCATTTCTCTTTCTGCTCTACTTAGCCAAAAAAAATTTTTTTATTAAAAGCATACGAATTAGACAGAAATAATGTGCATATGGTAAATATTTAACCTAGACTAAATGTGTAAAAAATGAAAAGGTCAGGTGTGGTGGCACATGCCTTTAATCCCAGCACTGGAGGCAGAGGTAGGAGGATCCTGTGAGTTCAAGGCTACCCTGAGACTACATAGTGAATTCAGGTCAGCCTAGGCTAGAGTGAGACCCTAACTTGAAAAAGAAAAGAAAAGGGCTGGAGAGATGACTCAGTGCTTAAAGGCATTTCTTACATAGCCTGATGGCCTGGGTTTGATTCCAGATACATGTGTTATATTGTATATCTGGATTTACATGTGTGCTAGGAACTGAACCTGGGCAGAACCTAGACTGGCAGACTTTTCAAACAAGTGTTGATCCATCTTCCCAGCCCTACTACTATGTTTTGGTATTCATTCCCAATTCATATATCAGATAATCTTCAGTCAGTTTGTTTGCAGTGGAGAGGCCTGGAGTACCCATTCAAAGAAGAAAAAAGAAAGAAAGAAAGAAAGAAAGAAAGAAAGAAAGAAAGAAAGAAAAGAAAGAAAGAAAAAGAGAAAGAGAGAGAAAGAAAGAGGGCAAGCATGCATGCATGGTATAGTATGTATGATGCATGGTGTATGCATGTATGTGTGTTCAGAAGCCAGAGGAGAAAATCAGGTTTCCTCTTAGAACTTATCTGAATATATCCTTGAGATGATCTCTTTCCCTCAACCAGGAAGCTGCTGTCTGTCAATGAGCCCCAGCTATTCTCTAGTGTACACCCCATGCAGATTGTGGTTACAGATGTGTGTGGCAAAGCTTAGCTTTTTACATGTGGATTCTAGGGAGTCAAATATGGAAATTTCCAGCCCAAGAAGACCTCATGCTTAAGTGGCAAGCATTCTTAATTACTGAGCCATTTCTCCAGCTCCAAAAGATGTTTTTTTTAAAATTTAATTTAATTTAATTTTTATTTATTTATTTTTGTTTTTCAAGGTAGGGTTTCACTCTAGTCCAGGCTGATCTGGAATTCACTATGGAGTCTCAAGAGTGGCCTCGAACTCATGGCGATCCTCCTACCTCTGCCTCTCAAGTGCTGGTATGCACCACCCAGCTCCTATTTATTTATTTATTTATTTATTTATTTATTTATTTATTTATTTATTCCGAGGTAGGGTCTCACTCTGGCCTAGGCTGATATGGAATTTACTATGTAGTCTCAGGGTGACCTCAAACTCACGGTGATCCTCCTACCTTTGCCTCCCAAGTGCTGGGATTAAAGGCGTGCGCTACCACGTCTGGCTATTTTTTTTTTTTTTTTTTTTTTTTTGAGGTAGGGTCTCACTCTAGCTCAAGCTGACTTAGAATTCACTATGTAGTCTCAGGGTGGCCTTGAACTCACGGCGATCCTCCTACCTCTGTCTCCCTAGTGCTGGGATTAAAGGCGTGAGCCACAATACACAGCTGCTATTTATTCATTTTAAAAAATATTTTATTTTACTTATATATTACAGAGAGAAAGAGGCAGAGAGAGAGAGAGAGAGAGAGAGAGAGAGAGAGAGAGAGAATGGATATGCCAGGGCCTCCAGCCACTGCAGACAAACTCTAGACACATGCGACCACTTGTGCTTCTGGCTTATGTGGGTCCTGGGGAATTGAACCTGGGTCCTTGGGCTTCACAGGCAAGTGCCTTAACCACTAAGCCATCTCTCAGCCCCTTTATTTTTATTTTATTTATTTAAGAGAAAGGCAGAGAGAGAATGGAGTGCGCCAGGGCATCCAGCCACTGCAAATGAACTCCAGAAGCATGTGCCACCTTGTGCATTTGGCTTACGTGGGTCCTGGGGAATTGAATCTGGGTCCTTTGGCTTTGCAGATGGGCGCCTTATCTGATAAGCCATCCACCAGCCCAAGGTTTTTTTAATTTTTTAATTTTTTTATTTTTTATTTGAGGGAGAGAGAAAGAGAGAGGCAGATAGGAAGAGAATGGACACGCCAGGGCCTCTAGTCACTGCAAATGAACTGTAGACATAGGTGCCACCACGTGCGTCTGGCTTATGTGGGTACTGGGAATCAAACCTGGGTCCTTCAGCTTTACAGGCAAATGTCTTAACCACTCTATCCCAGGCTAAATTGGAATTCACTATGTAGTTGCAGGGTGGCCTCTAACTTACAATGATCCTTGCTCCTCTGCCTCCTTAAAAAACAAACATCTTGAGCCAGGTGTGGTGGCACATGCCTTTAATTCCAGCACTTGGGAGGCAGAGGTAGGAGGATCACCAAGAGTTCGAGGCCACTCTGAGACTACATAGTGAATTCCAAGTAAGCCTGAGCTAGAGTGAGACCTTACCTCAGAAAAACCTAAAAAAAAAAAAAAAAAAAAAAAAATTGGGGGGCTGGAGAGATGGCTTAGTGATTAAGGCATCTGCCTCAAAGCCAAAGGATCTTAGTTTGATTACCCAGGACCCACGTAAGCCAGATAGATGTACAAGGTGGCACATGTGTCTAGAGTTCTTCATTTGCAGTGGCTGGAGGCTTTGGCGTACTCATTCTCTCTCACACACACTCTCAAATAAATAAATATTTAAAAAAAAATCTTTGGCACACGTCTTTCTTTAATCCCAGCACTTGGGAGGCAAAGGTAGGAGGATCACTGTGAGTTTGAGGCCACCCTGAGACTGAATTCCAGGTCAGCCTGAGCTACAGTGAGACCCTACCTTGAAAAACAAAGCAAAACAAAACAAAACAAAAAAAAACCCACAAAAACAAACATCTTGCCAATTGTGGTAGCTCACACCTTTGCTCCCAGCACTCAAGAGGCTAAGGTAGGAAGATCACTGTGAGTTTGAGGTTACTCCCTGAATACATAGTGAATTCCAGGTCAACCTGGGCTAGAGTGAGACCCTACCTTGAAAAAACAAACAAAAAGATGTTTCTATTCTTTCTTTTTTTTAAAAATTATTATCTGGTGGTACATGCCTTTAATCCCAGTACTTGGGAGGCAGAGGTAGGAGGATCGCTGTGAGTTTGAGGCCACCTGAGACAACACAATGAATTCCAGGTCAGCCTGAGCTGATGGTGATCCTCCTACCTCTGCCTCCCGAGTGCTGGGATTAAAGGTGTGCGCCACTACGCCCGGCTCAGAAGATGCATTTTTAATTTTAATTTAATTTATTTATTAGAGAGAGAGAGAGAGAATGGATGTGCCAGGGTGTCTAGTCACTGCAAACTCCAAATGTATGCATCACCTTGTGTAAAAATGGTTTTTTTTGTTTTTTTGAGGTAGGGTTTCACTCTAGTCCGGGCTGACCTAGAATTCACTATGTAGTCTCAGGGTGGACTTAAACTCACGGCAATTCTCCTACCTCTGCCTCCCGAGTGCTGGGATTAAAGGTGTGAGCCACCAATGCCCAACTAGAAGATGTATTTTTAAAAGCACCTTTCTCTCAAAAATAAGGACTTTGTCTCCTTACTCTTTTTTTTTTTTTTTGTAATTTTTTTTTATGAGAGAGAGAAAGAGCAGGCAAGTGCCTCAAGTGCCAAGCCATCTCTCCAGTCCTCTCCTTATGAGTTTTAGTTTAACTGCACCTTTATCTTCAAAAAGAATACACAGATATAGGGCTGGAGAGTGAGTGAGAAGGGGCACACAATGAAACACATGCACCACTTTGTGCATCTGGCTTTACATGGGTACTAGGGAATCAAACCCAGACCATCAGGCAGAGAAGACAAGCGACTTTTACCATTGAGTTATCTCTCCAGCCTTCATTATGTCAATTCTCTTTTCTTAAAAGTTTTTAAAAAAATATTTTATTATTTATTTATTTGAGAGGAAAAGAGGAGAGAGAGAGAATGGGCAAGCTAGGGCTTCCAGCCACTACAAACTAACTGCAGATGCATGTGCCCCCTTGTGCATCTGGCTTATGTGGATCCTGGGGAATCGAACTTGGGTCCTTTGGCTTTGCAGGCAAGTGCCTTAACTGCTAAGCCATCCCTCCAGCCCCTCATTATGTCAATTCTTACTGTGGCAGTCAGTAAGCTTTCTTTGAGAGGGCTGACAAACAGGAATCTACTATTTATGTACAATTCACTATGTTGTCTCAGGGTGGCCTTGAACTCATGGTGATCCTCCTACCTCTGCCTCCTGAGTGCTGGAATTAAAGGGGTGCATTACCATGCCCGGCAATTTTTTTAAGTTTAATATGGGAAATGAAGACATTCCCTAAGGCTTCCTACTTGACAACTGGATAGCTGACAATACCCTTTATAAAGAAAGGTAACCTGGAATAGGCCAAGCTTGAAAGGGAAGATCATGAGTTTAGTTTATTACATATAGCCATGAATTCTAGAGATTTGCTGTGCTAGTCCCAAGGCTAAGAAGAAAGGCAGAAAGGAGAAGAAAGTTTTACCTTGATATCAGCCTGAGTTCAACCAATTGCTCCTCTGACATTCGCACAGCCACATCAGTCATCTTCTTTAAAAGCTCTGCTTTCTTCTGCCGGGCTGAGCAAAATTTCCACTGTAGAAGAAAAAGGACTATGAATCTTATGTTGCTATTAAATGAAAAAGAACTAGCGATATAAGCTCTGCAGTATGTATTTAGACTGCCAAGGGCTTAGCTGTCCACTCATCCAGAAAATGAAAATACTGAATGTCCAGTTTTTCACCTCTGGGGTCTTTGAAGGCAGTTAAAAGATAAACATTCTTTATGAATCACAAACACTCATAAATCACTTGCCATTTTCTTCTTTCTTTTGTTCTTTTTTTTTTCTGTTTCTTTTTCTTTTTTCTCAAGGTAGGATCTTACTCTAGCCCAGGCTAAGCTGGAATTTACTATGTAGTCTTAGGGTGGGTGGCCTCAAACTCATAGCTATCCTCCTACCTCTGCCTCCTAAATGTTGGGATTATAGGCATGTGCCACCACAACTAGTTTACTTGTCATTTCTCTTTCTGCTCTACTTAGCCAAAAAAAATTTTTTTATTAAAAGCATACGAATTAGACAGAAATAATGTGCATATGGTAAATATTTAACCTAGACTAAATGTGTAAAAAATGAAAAGGTCAGGTGTGGTGGCACATGCCTTTAATCCCAGCACTCGGGAGGCAGAGGTAGGAGGATCACTGCAAGTTCAAGGCTACCCTGAGACTACATAGTGAATTCCAGGTCAGCCTAGGCTAGAGTGAGACCCTAACTTGAAAAAGAAAAGAAAAGGGCTGGAGAGATGACTCAGTGCTTAAAGGCATTTCTTACATAGCCTGATGGCCTGGGTTTGATTCCAGATACATGTGTTATATTGTATATCTGGATTTACATGTGTGCTAGGGAACTGAACCTGGGCAGAACCTAGACTGGCAGACTTTTCAAACAAGTGTTGATCCATCTTCCCAGCCCTACTACTATGTTTTGGTATTCATTCCCAATTCATATATCAGATAATCTTCAGTCAGTTTGTTTGCAGTGGCGAGAGGCCCTGGAGTACCCATTCGAAAGAAAAAAAAAAGAAAGAAAGAAAGAAAGAAAGAAAGAAAGAAAGAAAGAAAGAAAGAAAGAAAGAAAAAAGAGAAAGAGAGAGAAAGAAAGAGGGCAAGCATGCATGCATGGTATAGTATGTATGATGCATGGTGTATGCATGTATGTGTGTTCAGAAGCCAGAGGAGAAAATCAGGTTTCCTCTTAGAACTTATCTGAATATATCCTTGAGATGATCTCTTTCCCTCAACCAGGAAGCTGCTGTCTGTCAATGAGCCCCAGCTATTCTCTAGTGTACACCCCATGCAGATTGTGGTTACAGATGTGTGTGGCAAAGCTTAGCTTTTTACATGTGGATTCTAGGGAGTCAAATATGGAAATTTCCAGCCCAAGAAGACCTCATGCTTAAGTGGCAAGCATTCTTAATTACTGAGACATTTCTCCAGCTCCAAAAGATGTTTTTTTTAAAATTTAATTTAATTTAATTTTTATTTATTTATTTTTTGTTTTTTCAAGGTAGGGTTTCACTCTAGTCCAGGCTGATCTGGAATTCACTATGGAGTCTCAAGAGTGGCCTCGAACTCATGGCGATCCTCCTACCTCTGCCTCTCAAGTGCTGGTATGCACCACCCAGCTCCTATTTATTTATTTATTTATTTATTTATTTATTTATTTATTTATTCCGAGGTAGGGTCTCACTCTGGCCTAGGCTGATATGGAATTTACTATGTAGTCTCAGGGTGACCTCAAACTCACGGTGATCCTCCTACCTTTGCCTCCCAAGTGCTGGGATTAAAGGCGTGCGCTACCACGTCTGGCTAAATACGTTTTTTTTTTTTTTTTTTTTTTTTTTGAGGTAGGGTCTCACTCTAGCTCAAGCTGACTTAGAATTCACTATGTAGTCTCAGGGTGGCCTTGAACTCACGGCGATCCTCCTACCTCTGTCTCCCTAGTGCTGGGATTAAAGGCGTGAGCCACAATACACAGCTGCTATTTATTCATTTTAAAAAATATTTTATTTTACTTATATATTACAGAGAGAAAGAGGCAGAGAGAGAGAGAGAGAGAGAGAGAGAGAGAATGGATATGCCAGGGCCTCCAGCCACTGCAGACAAACTCTAGACACATGCGACCACTTGTGCTTCTGGCTTATGTGGGTCCTGGGGAATTGAACCTGGGTCCTTGGGCTTCACAGGCAAGTGCCTTAACCACTAAGCCATCTCTCAGCCCCTTTATTTTTATTTTATTTATTTAAGAGAGAGAAAGGCAGAGAGAGAATGGGTGCGCCAGGGCATCCAGCCACTGCAAATGAACTCCAGAAGCATGTGCCACCTTGTGCATTTGGCTTACGTGGGTCCTGGGGAATTGAATCTGGGTCCTTTGGCTTTGCAGATGGGCGCCTTATCTGATAAGCCATCCACCAGCCCAAGGTTTTTTTAATTTTTTAATTTTTTTATTTTTTATTTGAGGGAGAGAGAAAGAGAGAGAGGCAGATAGGAAGAGAATGGACACGCCAGGGCCTCTAGTCACTGCAAATGAACTGTAGACATAGGTGCCACCACGTGCGTCTGGCTTATGTGGGTACTGGGGAATCAAACCTGGGTCCTTCAGCTTTACAGGCAAATGTCTTAACCACTCTATCCCAGGCTAAATTGGAATTCACTATGTAGTTGCAGGGTGGCCTCTAACTTACAATGATCCTTGCTCCTCTGCCTCCTTAAAAAACAAACATCTTGAGCCAGGTGTGGTGGCACATGCCTTTAATTCCAGCACTTGGGAGGCAGAGGTAGGAGGATCACCAAGAGTTCGAGGCCACTCTGAGACTACATAGTGAATTCCAAGTAAGCCTGAGCTAGAGTGAGACCTTACCTCAGAAAAACCTAAAAAAAAAAAAAAAAAAAAAAAAATTGGGGGGCTGGAGAGATGGCTTAGTGATTAAGGCATCTGCCTCAAAGCCAAAGGATCTTAGTTTGATTACCCAGGACCCACGTAAGCCAGATAGATGTACAAGGTGGCACATGTGTCTAGAGTTCTTCATTTGCAGTGGCTGGAGGCTTTGGCGTACTCATTCTCTCTCACACACACTCTCAAATAAATAAATATTTAAAAAAAAATCTTTGGCACACGTCTTTCTTTAATCCCAGCACTTGGGAGGCAAAGGTAGGAGGATCACTGTGAGTTTGAGGCCACCCTGAGACTGAATTCCAGGTCAGCCTGAGCTACAGTGAGACCCTACCTTGAAAAACAAAGCAAAACAAAACAAAACAAAAAAAAACCCACAAAAACAAACATCTTGCCAATTGTGGTAGCTCACACCTTTGCTCCCAGCACTCAAGAGGCTAAGGTAGGAAGATCACTGTGAGTTTGAGGTTACTCCCTGAATACATAGTGAATTCCAGGTCAACCTGGGCTAGAGTGAGACCCTACCTTGAAAAAACAAACAAAAAGATGTTTCTATTCTTTCTTTTTTTTAAAAATTATTATCTGGTGGTACATGCCTTTAATCCCAGTACTTGGGAGGCAGAGGTAGGAGGATCGCTGTGAGTTTGAGGCCACCCTGAGACAACACAATGAATTCCAGGTCAGCCTGAGCTGATGGTGATCCTCCTACCTCTGCCTCCCGAGTGCTGGGATTAAAGGTGTGCGCCACTACGCCCGGCTCAGAAGATGCATTTTTAATTTTAATTTAATTTATTTATTAGAGAGAGAGAGAGAGAATGGATGTGCCAGGGTGTCTAGTCACTGCAAACTCCAAATGTATGCATCACCTTGTGTAAAAAATGGTTTTTTTTGTTGTTTTTTTGAGGTAGGGTTTCACTCTAGTCCGGGCTGACCTAGAATTCACTATGTAGTCTCAGGGTGGACTTAAACTCACGGCAATTCTCCTACCTCTGCCTCCCGAGTGCTGGGATTAAAGGTGTGAGCCACCAATGCCCAACTAGAAGATGTATTTTTAAAAGCACCTTTCTCTCAAAAATAAGGACTTTGTCTCCTTACTAGTCTTTTTTTTTTTTTTTGTAATTTTTTTTTATGAGAGAGAGAAAGAGCAGGCAAGTGCCTCAAGTGCCAAGCCATCTCTCCAGTCCTCTCCTTATGAGTTTTAGTTTAACTGCACCTTTATCTTCAAAAAGAATACACAGATATAGGGCTGGAGAGAGAGTGAGTGAGAAGGGGCACACAATGAAACACATGCACCACTTTGTGCATCTGGCTTTACATGGGTACTAGGGAATCAAACCCAGACCATCAGGCAGAGAAGACAAGCGACTTTTACCATTGAGTTATCTCTCCAGCCTTCATTATGTCAATTCTCTTTTCTTAAAAGTTTTTAAAAAAATATTTTATTATTTATTTATTTGAGAGAGGAAAAGAGGGAGAGAGAGAGAATGGGCAAGCTAGGGCTTCCAGCCACTACAAACTAACTGCAGATGCATGTGCCCCCTTGTGCATCTGGCTTATGTGGATCCTGGGGAATCGAACTTGGGTCCTTTGGCTTTGCAGGCAAGTGCCTTAACTGCTAAGCCATCCCTCCAGCCCCTCATTATGTCAATTCTTACTGTGGCAGTCAGTAAGCTTTCTTTGAGAGGGCTGACAAACAGGAATCTACTATTTATGTACATAAATCTTTAATTAAATATTAATCATCTTACTTGCTTCAGCTTTCACTTTGTCCATCTCAGCTAGCAATGCCACTTCTCGATCCATTAAACTAAAGAAAAAAAATAACACAGGAAAAAATTTTGATTATAAACTCAAATACTAAAAAAGTACATTATTAAAAATGGAGAAAGATTAGTAAGTATGTTCACTAAAAGCATACTACAAAGCAACATCATATGGACACATAAAATTTGATGTCCTGTTCTCAACAAAAAATTTTTAAATATTTCCAATAAAATAAACAGATTCAATTCTCTTTTATTTCTATGTATTTTAGCATACCAGCTATTAGAAGCCCAGGAGTTCAGAACCAGCAGATGGCAGTAAGACACCATAAGACTTTTCTTTTTCTTTTTTTCTTTTCTTTTCTTTTCTTTTCTTTTCTTTTCTTTTCTTTTCTTTTCTTTCTCTTTCTCTCTCTCTTTTTTTTTGTTTTGTTTCCTGAGGTAGGGTCTCATTCTAGCTCAGGCTGACCTGGAATTCACTATGTAGTCTCTGGGTGGCCTTGAACTCTAAGCAATCTTCCTACCTCTGCCTCCCAAATGCTGGGATTAAAGGTGTGTGCCACCAAGCCTGGCCCATAAAACATTTCTTAGTTATGTTAAGGAAGTCCTTGTGGAAATTATTCCTTTCCACATATGTATTCACATTAAAAAAATATTTTGGCCTATAAATTGTGGGTTTGCTTCTAATGAATCTTTACCAATCAATATCTCTGCTAGCATATAGAAAAGTTGTCTACAAGTAGGATTTGTATATCCAACAGATGGTCACTGTTGCACCACATTTAATACACTAAATCCTCAGCACACAGAACAAAGCTGAATTCTGATAAAAAATTAGTACTAATCTAGAAAGGATGGAATTTAAAGTTTCTGATAGGCTCCCCATTGCCCAGCAACAGGGATAAAATCCATGGCCTTGTGCATGCAAAGCAAGTGTTTAACCACTAGGCTGAATCACCAACCTCTACTAGGCTTTTTGCAGAAAAGAAATAAAGCAATGAGAACTCTTTCCAGTATAAATATAAAATCTGTATATCCATCAAACCTTTAAATATTCTTAAAGACGAGCCCACAATACATTGAATAATATAAGCCCACCCTTATTTCAATACATAAGGAAATAGTGGGTAACCCTAATATAATAAAATTTCTGAATTCAAGTAATATTCTGTATCAATTTTGCTAACAGTGGTAGAAAAGCATCAAAAAATTTAAGCCTATACAAACATGGAACTTAACAATTCTGAGGCTGGGAAGATGGCTCAGTGGGTAAAGTTCTTGCTGCACAAACAAAAGAATCTGAGGCCGGGCGTGGTGGTGCACGCCTTTAATTCCAGCACTCGGGAGGCAGAGGTAGGAGGATCACCGTGAGTTCGAGGCTACCCTGGGACTACATAGTGATTTCCAGGTCAGCCTGGACTAGAGTGAGACCCTACCTCGAAAAACAAAAAAAAAAAAAAAAAAAAAAGAATCTGAGTGTGGATGCTCAAAGACCATGTAAAATGCAGAGCATGGGAATTGGGGAGATGGCTGGCTTGCAAAGCCTGCTACCCTTGGTTCTATTTCCCAGTACCCACAAAAAGCCACACACAAAAAGTGGCACAAATGTCTGGAATTCACTATGTAATCTCAGGGTGGCCTTGAACTCTCAGCGATCCTCCTACCTCTGCCTCTGAGTGCCAGTCTAAATATATTTTTTTCTTTTTTCTTTTTTTTTTTTTTTTTTTGGAGAGAGACAGAGAGAGAGGGAGAGGAAGACAGATAGAGATGGGCACGCCAGCAGCCTCTCAGCTGCTGCGAACGAAATCCAGATGCATGCGCCCCCTTGTGGTCAAGTGCAGCATCGCGCCCTTGCGTCACTTTGTATCTGGCTAAACGTGGGACCTGGAGATTGGAACCGCTGGAGATTGGAACCAGCGTTCTTAGGCTTAGGAGGCAGGCGCCTTAATCACTAAGCCATCTCTCCAGCCCTAAATATATTTTTTTAATGCTGAAAATGGTGGCGTATGTCTGTAATCCCAGAATTGAGGAAGTAGAGAAGAGGATCTGTAGGGCTTGCTGGCTAGCTAGTCTAGCTGAATTGGTGAGCTCTAGGTACAGTATGCAACCATGTCTCAAAAATAAGGTGGACAAGCCAGGAGTGGTGGGACATATCTTTAATCCCAGCACTCAGGAGGCTCAGGGAGGAGGATTACCATGAGTTCAAGGGCCACACAATGAGTTCCAGGTCAGCCTGTGCTAGAATGAGACCCTAAAAAAAGAAAGAAACAAAATAAATACATACATAAATATGAACAACAACTGAAGACACCTGATATCAACCTCTCGCCTCCGCACATACATAAAAATATGCACACACAGCATATATATCTATACATACATACAAAAAGCAATCATGTGACATATTTACACACTAATTTAATATAGTTCAATATGTAGTTATGTTAGCACAGCGTAGTCCTTAAATAGATTATAGTATGAGACATATGCAAATGTATAAGGCTGGATCATTTACTCAAGGAGCAAAACTCTTTGTAGAGAAGTGCCAGAGAACACAGGTTGCCAATCATTATACATAATGGTAATAAACAGACTTGTGCCAGGCCTGATGGTGCATACTTTTAATCCCAGCACATAGGATTGCCATGAGTTCGATGCCAGCTTGGGACTACATAGTAAATTTCAGGCCAGCTTGGGCTAGAGCAAGACTGTAGCTTGAAAAACATAAAACAAAACAAGCAAAACAGACTTGAAACTAAACAAATTCAGTTGGCAAATTAATTCAAAAACACAAAAACAGGGCTGGAGAGATAGCTTAGCGGTTAAGGCATTTGCCTGCGAAGCCAAAGCACCCAGGTTTGATTCCCCAGGACCTATGTAAGCCAGATGCACGAGGGGAACAAGTGTCTGGAGTTCGTTTGCAGTGGCTACAGGCCCTGGTGTGCCCATTCTCTCTCTCTCTGTCTCTCTTCCCTCCCTCCCTCTCTCTCTCTCTCTCTCTCTGCTTGCAAATAAATTAAAATTAAAATTAAAAACCCCCACAAAAACACAAGATTTGCTGGGTGTGGTGGCACATGCATTTAATCTCAGCACTCAGAAGGCTGAGGTAGGAGGATCACAGTGAGTCTGAGGTTACCCTAAGACCACATAGCTACATAGTGAATTCCAGCCTGGCTAAAGCAAGACCCTACCCTGAAAAACCAAAACAAACAAACAAACAAAAAAACCAACAAAGACTGAAGCAAAAATGCAACTATTATGGGGTTACATATTTTGCTATGAAACCATTATTCAAATCTTACCAATATATTTGTTCTAAGAACTCTAGAATGGGGCTAGGGAGATGGCTTATCAGTTAAGGGGCTTGCCCGCAAAGCCTAAGGATCTAGGTTCAATTCCCCAATACCCACATAACCTAGATGCACAAGGTAGTACATGCATCTGGAGTTCATTTGCAGTGGCTTAAAGTCATAGCATGCCCATTCTCTCTTTTTCAAATAAATAAATAAATAAATAATAACTTTTTTTTTTAAAAAAAAGGAACTCTAGAAGCATTTGGAATACCTAAAGGGCAAAACAAAAGCCGACTCATCCATGATACTAGAACTATAGTTTGACAATATCTCTCTCCTGTTGCCAAATCACCTTTGGATGTAGACACTGTACCTGTCAGATGACTATTTCCTCTTCTCTGACAAAGCAAGCTTTGCCGGGCGTGGTGGCGCACACCTTTAATCCCAGCACTCGGGAGGCAGAGGTAGGAGGATCACCAAGAGTTCAAGGCCACCTGAGACTACATAGTTAATTCCAGGTCAGCCTGGAGGACCAGAGTGAGACCCTACCTCGCAAAACCAAAAACAAACAAACAAACAAACAAAAAACAAACAAACAAACAAAACAACCAAGCAAGCTTTTCACATTTTACAATCATTATTGTGGAAAATACATCACTACATGACCTTCCCCTTCCCTTCCCTCCCCTCCCCTCCCCTCCCCCCCCCTCCCCCCCCTCCCCCTCCCCCCCCCTCCCCTCCTCCCTCCCCCTTCCTTCCTCCCTCCCTCCCTTTTTAAAAAGTCCAGATACATGTGCCATCTTGTGCATCTGGCTTAATGGGTCCTGGGGAATCAAATCTGGATCCTTTGACTTTGCAGGCAAGCACCTTATCCACTAAGCCATCTCTCCAGCCCAGACAAATCAGTTTTTGAGATGGAGTTTTTGCCAGTGCAGAAAGCAGAATCCAAAGACGACCATTGTTACCTTAACCAGTTCATAGCTCACACTGCCCTGGATAAAAGTATGTGGCTTTCCAACAACATGTACTTGAAAACTGTGGACAAATTCAATGTGTGGTTTGTTTTAGCTCTTGTCACCATGGGCTAGATGTGTTTTATGTTTCATGACATTCGGCAAGAGGACGGAATCAAGAACTACTTCTTTTTTTTTTTGGGGGCAGGGGTTTGAGATAGGGTCTCACTCTAGCTCAGGATGACCTGGAATTCACTATGTAGTCTCAGGGTGGCCTCAAACTCATGGCGATCCTCCTACCTCTGCCTCCCAAGTGCTGGGATTAAAGGCATGTGCCACCATGCCTGGCTAAGAACTTCTTTACAAATGTCTATGATTTATATATAAAGTTTACTATGAGGATGGATAGATGGATTACTGGTTAAGGCACTTGCCTACAAAGCCAAAGGGCCAGTTCGATTTCCCAGGACCCACACACTAGGTGGTAAATGTATCTGGAGTTCACTTGCAGCAGCTGGAGGCTCTGGCATGCCCATTCTCTCTCTCTCTCTCTCCCTCTCTCTCTCTCTCTCTCTCTCTCAAATAAATAAAAATAAAATATTTTTTGAAATTAAGTTGAGCTAGGTGTGGTGGCACATGCCTTTAATACCAGCACTCAGGAGGCAGAGTAGGAGGATTGCCGTGAGTTCAAGGCCACCCTGGGACTACATAGTGAATTCCAGGTCAGCCTGGGCTAGAGTGGAAACCCTACCTTGAAAAACAAAAACAATATATATAAATCTTTTTTTAAGGAGGGATGGCTTAGCAGTTAAGGCGGTTGCCTGCAAAGCCAAAGGACCCAGGTTCTATTCCCCAGGATCCCTGTAAACCAGATGTACAAGGTGGCACATGTGTCTGGATTCGTTTGCAGTGGCTGGAGGCCCTGGCATGCCCATATTCTCTCTCTCTTTGCCTCTTTCTCTCAAATAAACAAATAAAATCATTCTTATAAAAAATAAAGTATTAAAAAAAATAGCCAGGTGTGGTGGTGCACATCTTTAATCTCAGTACTCTGGAGGCAGAGATTGAGGCCAGCTTGGAACTAGAATAAGTTCCAGGTCAGCCTGGGCTAGAGGGAGACCCTATCTCAACCCCCCACAAGAATAATTACTGTATGTAATTCAACTTAAAAAAAAATTATTTGCCAGGTGTGGTGGTGCACGCCTTTAGTTCCAGCACTTGGGAGGCAGAGGTAGGAGGACTGCCGTGAGTTCAAGGCCACCCTGAGACTACATAGTCAATTCCAGGTCAGCCTGGGATAGAGCAAGACCCTATCCTAAAAAAAAAAAAAAAAAAAAAAAAGTAAAGAAAAATTATTTGATGGGGGAAAGGAGGAAATGGATGCACTAGGGCCTCTTGCCACTGCAAATGGACTCCAGATGCATGAGCCACTTTGTACATCTGGCTTTATATGGGTACTGGGGAATTGAATGTGGGCCAGCAGGCTTTACAAGCACCTTTAACCACTGAGCCATCTCCCCAGCCTGTAATTCAACTTTATTTTTCTTTTCTTTTTTTTTTGTTTAAGGTAGGGTCTCGCTCTAGGTCAGCCTGACCTAGAGTGAGACCCTATATCGAAAAACCAAAAAAAAAAAAAGTATGATAAAAATATAACTCTCACAATTCTGCAGTCAATCATTTCAAAGGATAAAACTACAAACCACTCAATTATATTCTTAGAAAATATTGTACTTGGGTTTTATTTACCTAAAACCTAAAATGTGGGTGGGAGAGAAGCCTCAGTGGTTAGAACACTTGCCTGTAAAAAAGCCTAATGACCCAGGGTTTGATTCAGCAGGCAGAACAGATGTAAATCCAGATACACAAAGTGACAAATACATCTGAGTTCATTTGCAGCAGTTGGAGGCACTGGTGTGCCCACTATGTGTCTTCTCTCTTTCTGTGGTTGCAAATAAATAAAAAAATTTAAAAACCCTAAAATGAGCTAGGTGTGATGGTGCATGTCTTTAATACCAGCACTTGGGAAGCTGAGATAGGAGGATCATTGTGAGTTCAAGGCGAGCCTGGGACTACAGAGTAAATTCCAGCTCAATCTGAGGTAGATGAGACCTTACCTCAAAACACAAAACAAAACAAAGAGCAATTTCCAATCCCTACTCTATATTGGTTTCTGATATACAGCCTTTTGGCTGAGAAGTACATTGTTAAAAACTCATGTGAAGGGGGCTGGAGAGATGGCTTAGTGGTTAAGCGCTTGCCTATGAAGCCTAAGAATCCCGGTTCAAGGCTTGATTCTCCAGGACCCATGTAAGCCAAATGCGCAAGGTGGTGCATGCATCTGGGTTCATTTGCAGTGGCTGGAGGCCCTGGTGCACCCGTCCTCATTCTTTCTCTCTCTCTGTCTGCCTCTTTCTCTCTTTGTCTGTCACTCTCAAATAAATAAATAAATAAATAAATAAATAAATAAATAAATAAACAAAAGTTAAAAAAAAAAAACTCATGTGAAGTAACAAAAGTATCTAGCCTTCTAAAGCTTTAGAACAGGAAGGGGGCCATCAAGAAGGTATGAGGTGGGCTGGAGAAATGGCTTAGCAGTTAAGGCGCTTGCCTGCAAAGCCAAAGGAACCCAGTTCAATTCCCTAGAACCAATATAAAGCCAGACGTGCAAGGTGGCGCATGTGTCTGGATTTCATTTGCAGTGGCTAGTGGCCTTGGTGCGCCCATTCTCTCTCATCTGCCTCTCTCTTTTATTGGGGGGGGGCGGTTGAGGTAGGGTCTCACTCTAGCCCAGGCTCTCCTTGAATTCACTATGTAGTCTCAGGGTGGCCTCAAACTCACAGCAATCCTTCTACCTCTACCTCCCGAGTACTGGGATAAAAGTCAGGCATAACCATGCCCAGCTCTCTCTCTCTCTTAAATAATAAATAAATAAATAAATAAACAAACAAACAAACAAACAAACAAACAAACAAACAAACATTTTAAAAAAGAAGATACGAGGTAAAGACCTAGGTTACTGAGTCAGAATATACAGATTCAAATATTGGGCCTCGAGCTGGAGAGATGGCTTAATGGTTAAGGCACTTGCCTGCAAAGCCAAAGAACCCAGGTTCAACTCCCTAGGACCCATGTAAGTCAAATGTACAAGGTGGCAAATATGTCTGGAGTTTGTTAGCAGAGGCCCTGATGTGCCCATTCTCTCTCTATCTGCCTCTTTCTTTCTCAAATAGATAAATAATAATAAAATATTAAGGACTGGAAAAGATGGCTTAGTGATTAAGGCATTTGCCTGTAAAGCCAAAGGACCCCAGTTCAATTCCCCAGGACCCACGTAAGCCAGATGCACACGGAGGCACATGCATCTGCAGTTCATTTGCAGTGGCTGGAGGCCCTGGTGTGCCCATTCTCTCTCTGTACCTCTTTCTCAAGTAAATAAATAAAATATATATTTTAAAATATTAAAAAAAAAATAGAGCCGGGTGTGGTGATGCATGCCTTTTATCCCAGTTCTTGGGAGGTAGAGGTAGAAGGAGTGCTTTGAGTTTCGGGCTACCCTGAGACTACATAGTGAATTCCAGATCAGCCTGGGCTACAGTGAGACCCTACCTCGAAAAACAAAACAAAACAAAAAAAGAATACTGGGTTGGAGAGATGGCTTAGTGGTTAAGGTGCTTCCCTGAGAAGCCAAAGGACCCAGGTTCAATTTTCCCAGTATCCATGTAAGCCAGATGCACAAGGTGACACATTCATCTGGAGTTCGTTTGCTGCAGCTGAAGGCCCTGGTGTGCCCAATCTCTCTCTCTCTCTATCTGCCTCTATCTCTCTCTGTCTCTCAAATAAATAAAGTAAGCAAATTTAAAAAAAGTTTGTAAAAAAAATATGAGTACTGCAAAGAAAGGAGCTAGAGTTTACATTACAGCATCTTAATATCTAAGTTTTGGTGTTCCAGGAAACATGACCATATATTTCTCCCCAAGAATTCAACAATCAAACATATTTAAGAAATAGCATTGTAGCTGGGCATGATAGTGTATGCCTTTAATCCCAGCACTTGAGAGGCAAAGGTAGGAGGATCACTGTGAGTTTGAGGATACCCTGGGACTGAAATTACATAGTGAATTCCAGGTCAGCCTGGGCTACAGTGAGATCCTACCTCAAAAAACCGAAAAACCAAAAGAAATAGCTTCCTCTTATAATTCACAATGCATATTAGTATTCAGAAGGCATTGAGAAGTCCAGTGGTCATTTCTTTTTAAAATATTTTCAGGCTGGAGAGATGGCTTAGCAGTTAAGGTGCTTGCCTGCAAAGCCAAAGATTCCAGGTTCAATTCTCCAGGACCCACATAAGCTAGATGCACAAGGTAAGCGCGTGAGTCTGAGTTTGTTTGCAGCAGCTGAAGGCCCTGGCATGCCCATTGTCTATCTGCCTCTTTCTCTCTCTCTCAAATAAAGTATTTTCAAGTCTCTTTTAATGAGTATAGAATACAATCTGAAAAACAAAAAAATCAAAAGCAAATCAATGGGGCTAAGGATGTAGCTCAGTGGGTAAAATGACTCTTTAGCCCCTCATAAACCAGGGGTGGTAGAACATACCTATTAATTGCAACCCTAGCACTCAGGAAGTAGAGGCAGGAGGATCAGAAATGTAGCATCATCTTTGGGTACACCGAGTTTGAGGCCCGCCAGGGCTAGAGACCCTGTCTAGAAAAATCAATGGTAACAGAAGCAATCACTGGGATGAGATAAAGAAGGATGAAAGGAGATAAAACAATGAGTGGGTGTATTTGTGTTTATTGATATACACATGCAGGAGTGCATTTGATGCAAGTACTAGGGATCTGAACTTAGGTCCTCATGTTTTTGTTTGTTTGATTTTTGTTTTTTGAGGTAGGGTCTCACTCTAGCTCAGGCTGACCTGGAATTCACTCTGTAGTCTCAGGGTGGCCTTGAACTCACCACGATCCTCCTACCTCTGCCTCCCAAGTGCTGGGATTAAAGGCATGCTCCACCATACCCAGCTAAGGTCCTCATGTTTGTGCAGCAAGCACTTTACCCACTAAGCCATCTCCCTAGCGCCCCCCTTTTATTTTCAGAAGCAGAGTCTCACTCTAGCACAGGCTGACCTAGAACTTTCTGTAGCCCAGGCTAGCCTTGAATTCTCAGCAATCTTCCTACCTAAGCCTCTCAAATGCTGGGATTAAAGGTATGTATTACCATGCCTGGCTTTAAAAAATTTTTTGAAACAGGTCTCACTTGTAGTCTGGGCTGGCTTCTAATCTTCCTGCCACAGTCTTTTAAGTGCTAGAACTATAGCATGCGTATACACCCAGCTTTCTGTTGCATGATTTTCTTCAAACAGCATGTCACTTGTTACACTATTTGTCTGGCAGGCCTTAAAGTATAAGAGTCCTGATCTAATCTACATGTCTCTTTCCAAAACCTATTAACTTCAGGCGTATTTTTTTTCTTAAATAAAGTATTTTTTGAAGATTTTATTTTATTTTATTTATTTAGTAGAGACAGAGACAGTGAGAATGGGCACATCAGGGCCTCTAGCCACTGCAAACGAACTCCAGACACATGTGCCACCATGTGCATCTTGAGAATCAAACTGTGGTCCTTAGGCTTCACAAGCATATGCCTTAACCACTAAGCAATCTCCCCAGCCCTTCAGGCTTATGTCTAAAGCAGTGTGAGTTCTCTGAATTACTTATACTGTGATCAAAACAAATAAAATAAAACAGAAAGTTAAATATACTCTAGGATTTTAAGTTTTTCCATACTATATACTTAGAAGAAAGCTAACAAACACAGTGAATGACCATCTTTATAAATGATTGTTCTGGGGTTACTGATAAAGCAAATGCAAATTAAGTTACCAGCTCTGCAATTCAGCAAACGCTTGTTTCATTTTCTTAATGGAAGAATCCATCTCTTCTTTAACTACTACTCGATACCGTGCAAGGGACACTGTGCAGCGTTGTAGGTCTTTTACAGATTTTTCAATATTGGAACCTTAGGGGGAAAAAAGATTATTTAAAAAAGGAACATGTAATTTAAAAGTTGGATATGAACACCTAAGACAAATGTCGTATAGACTTAGAACGTTTCCTAAGTACCCAATTTTTCATGATTGTTTTTAAAAAATTGTGTGTGTGTGTGTGTGTGTGTGTGTGTGTGTGTGCGTATGGGTGCATCAGGGTCTCTTGCCTTATGTGGGGCTGGGGAATTGAACCTGTGCCAGCAGGCTTTGCAAGCAAGCATCTTTTTAACTGTTAAAGCATTTCCCTAGACCCTTCATACTTACTCTTGAAAACACAAGTATCCTAGCTAAGATGAATTAATAAGAATTGGAGGGCTGGAGAGATGGCTTAGCGGTTAAGGCACTTGCCTGCAAAGCCAAAGGATCCTGGTTCAACTCTCCAGGACCCACATAAGCCAGATGCACAAGGGGGCACATGTATCTGGAGTTTGTTTTAGGTGGCTGGAGGCTTTGGCATGCCCATTGTCTCCCCCCCCCCAAATAAAAAAAGATTACAAGCCAGGCGTGGTGGCGCACGCCTTTAATCCCAGCACTCGGGAGGCAGAGGTAGGAGGATCGCTGAGAGTTCGAGGCCACCCTGAGACTACATAGTGAATTCCAGGTCAGCCTGGACCAGAGTGAGACCCTACCTCGCAAAACCAAAAAAAAAAAAAAAAAAAGATTACATGTATAAAAGAATCGGACTTATTGTCTTATCTTAAACAAAGACAAAATATATGAAACAATGTTTTTTCCCTGAAAACATATAGACAAATGAAGTAAGGCATATGGTTTGCCACAATTTACCAATTCTACAGTTTCTAAATTGCAAACAGGGAAAAAGATTCCTTAATTTAACCTAGCTTGGGCTGGAGAGATGGCTTAGCAGTTAAGGTGCCTGCCTCCTAAGCCTAAGAATGCCGGTTCTACCCGGTGTGGTGGTGCATGCCTTTAATCCCAGTACTCGGGAGTCAGAGGTAGGAGGATTGCCATGAGTTTGAGGCCACCCTGAGACTACAGAGTGAATTCCAGGTCAGCCTGAGCTAGAGTGAGACCCTACCTCGAAAAAGAAAAAGAAAAAGAAAAAAGAAAGAATGCCGGTTCCAATCTCCAGGCCCGGGTTTAGCCCCATGCAGTGACACAAGGGCGCAATGCCACACTTGACCACAAGGGGACGCACACATCTGGATTTGTTCGCAGCAGCTGAGGCTGCTGGCGCACCCATCTGTATCTGTCTTCCTCTCCCTTTCTGTCTCTCTCTCCAAAAAAATAAAAATAAAAATAAAATAACCTTGCTGTCTCCCTGAACTGAGGAAACAATTATGAATTGAGAAATTTTTCTTTTGTTTGTTTGTTTTTCAAGGTAGGGTCTCACTCTAGCCTAGGCTGACTGAAATTCACGTCTTAGGCTGGCCTCAAAAATAAAGCAATCCTTTTACCTCTGCCTCACAAGAACTGCGATTAAAGGCATGCACCACAACGCCTGGCTAAATTTCCTTTCCTTTTCCTTCTCCTTCCTTCCTTTCTTCCTTCCTTCCTTCATTTCTTTCTTTCTCTGTCTCCTTCCTTTCCTTTCCTTTCCTTTCCTCTCCCTTTTCCATTTTTCTTCCTTCCCTCCTTCCTTCCCTCCCTCCTTCCTTCCTTCCCTTCTCTTTCTCTCTCTCTTTCTTTCTTCTCCCTTTTCCCTTTCCTTTCCCTCCCTCCCTTCCTCTTTCTGCCATAAACATTTTGTTTATTCATGACACATTCTTCCAAGTACCTCAATTAAAACTACTTGCTTATAAAATACATTTCAAGCTATTCTGGAGATTTAAAACACACATACCACATGGCCACAAAGATTTCTGGTTCCTAGACAGATGTCTTATTATGGAGTTATCCTTCCAACCTCTTTGGTGTTGACTCTGGGTGAATTAGGATGGTCTTTTCCTGTCTCATTCAACAATCCTCTTGCCTTGACCTTGTTTGGAGGGATCTCTCCCATGTACAGCACCAGTCTCTATAGGAGGAGCCTTAAAAGGACTCCCTTCTTGCTTCCATATTTTTTTCTCATTTGTTTGGTCTCCTTCTGCACTTATAGCAATAGCCACCAAGGACATGTTTCTGCTTCAGGTGACCCATGTGACCACAACTGGGGCAAATGTCTATATTGTTCTTAACTTTTTTTTTTTTTTTTTTTTTTTTTTTGGTTTTTTTGAGGTAGGGTTTCACTCTAGCCCAGGCTGACCTGGAATTCACTATGTAGTCTCAGGGTGAACTCATGGTGATCCTCCTACCTCTGCCTCCCAAGTGCTGGTATGTGCCACCATACCTGGCTGTTCTTAACTTTAATAAGCTTCTGAAAGTTTCTTTACCTACATCAGTTAACTTCCATGCTACATCTATTTTTGGAAGTTGCCATCCAAAAGACATCATCCAAAAGGCTGGAATTCTCATCTCCAGTAGTATCATTTGCTAGCTCTGTGTGTCCTGGACTGCTGAAGCTGGTCCCCATGGAGGACTGGAAAAGCCTGGCCAGTTCTGTTGCAGTTTCCACTGCAGCAGCTCCCAACAGCCCCAGAGCAGTTCCAGGCCCAAAGGGTCATTGCCTTTTTTTCTTTTCTATTAAAAAGGGGGGGGGCCTGGAGAGATGGCTTAGCAGTTAAGGCGCCTGCCTGTGAAGCCTAAGAACACCCATTCGAATCTCTAGGTCCCATGTTTAGCCAAATGCAAAAGTGACACAAGCGCGCAATGTTGCACAAGCGCACAAGGGGCACATGCGTCTGGAGTTCGTTCACAGCGGCTGAGAGGCCCTGGCATGCCCATTCTCTATCTGTCTCTCCCTTTCTCAAATTAAAAAAAAAAAAGTTTGCTGGGCATGGTGGTGCACACCTTTAATCCCAGCATTCTGGAGGCAGAGATAGGAGGATTGCTGTGAGTTCGAGACCACCCTGAGACTACATAGTGAATTCCAGGTCAGCCTGGGTTAGAGTGAGACTCTACCTTGTAAAACCAAAAGAAAAAAAGGTTTCCCCATATATTAATGCTACTCTCACTTTTGGTTAGAGGAGCTTCTCTTTTCAGATGGTGGCAACCTTGGGATGACTCAGAAGGCACCATGGTACTGAAAAGAAGTGACAGAGGAGTGCTCAGCACTGAAACATCTCAAACATACCTTCCAAGGTTCAGGGCCCATTGTGGAAGAGGTGGCGGAAAGAATGTAAGAGACAAAGGAAGAGTAGGACTCTGTACAACGTGCTCCTCCAGATACAAAAAGGCCTGGATATCCATGACCTCAGTGCCTGACACTACCTACACAAGACCATCATAACAGCAGGAAAAGATCATGACATCAAACTGAAAAGAGAGACTGATTGAGAGGGGAGGGGATATGATGGAGAGTTAAGTTTTAAAGGGGAAAGTGGGGGGGAGGAGAAGTACCATGGGATATTGTCTACAATTAAAGAAGTTATCAATAAAAAAAATCAGTATGTCAAACCCTTCCCCCCAAAAAACACAAAAAAGTGGCTTGAGTAGAATACACAATTCAATAGGTAGTTATAGGATGTTATATGTTTGTTATCACTGGCTGTTCATTATTTAAATGATTATAGCTTTAAAAGAAAAAAAAAGGCTGGAGGGTTTAACAGTTAAGGCACTTGCCTGCAAAGCTAAAGGACCCAGGTTTGATTCCCCAGTACCCACGTAAGACAAATGCACAAGGTGATGCAAGCATCTGGAGTTTGTTTACAGCGACTAGAGGCCCTGGTGAACCCATTCTCTATCTGCCTTCTTCTCTCTCCCAAATAAATAAATATAAAAGAAAAAAAGTTGCTACTAGTGGATGCGAGATCCTACCTCAAAAAAAAAAAAAAAAACCCAAAATAAAACAAAAAAAACCCCCCAAAATCCACCAAAAAACAAAGTTGCAATAAACAAAGGAAACAGGATAATGTTAGCTAGATCATCATGACAGTAGTTTGGGTATGATGCACAAAAAGGGAACCAGTCATTCTTTTTTGTTGTTGTTTTTTTGGAGGAGGGGTTTCGAGGTAGGGTCTCACTCTAGCTCAGGCTGACCCGGAATTCACTCTATAGTCTCAGGGTGGCCTTGAACTCACAGTGATCCTTCTATCACTGTGTTGGCGAGTGTTGGGATTAAAGGCATGTGCCACCACACCCGGCAGGAGCTAGTCCTTCTAGTGAGACTATAGTATCTGAACTACTCTCAGACTCCCAACTGTAATACATGGAGGTAAGAAGGGTTGGCAATTACAGCCCAGAAATCAGAAAAAGGATTTCCTAATTATCATCATTCTGAAACTTTATGTATGGAACAAAGAAGTAATTTGCCCTCTTTAGCTAGAAATAATTTTTTTTCTTCCAGGTGGGCCTTTGATTTACCTAGCTTTTTACTGGTAGATAGGGGAACATTCTCCATCCCCAGATTTGAAAATTGAGGTCCTGTGGTAGATCTTGACAGAGATTTGGCAGCATTCCTGGACTGATGAACATTCTGAATAGAGTGCATAGTCAAAGATGTGGGCTCAATGTCAGAGACACCATTCTCCAGCATAGATCCTGTCCAAGAAAAAGGAAAGTGTTTTAGAGCACAATGAAGTGGTAAATTATGTGAGAGCAGTGTTTAGAATGCAGAAAAAAAAAAAGGTAAAAATATTTTGGGTAAAATTGTGCCTACTAAAAAGGCTTCTAGTTTCCAAAAGTTACAAAGATGGCTGGGAGAAGAGTTTTATGTTGTCTCATGGAACAGAGAAAGAGAAAGACTTATAAAACAAAAAGCTAAAAGCGGGCCAGGCGTGGTGGCACACGCCTTTAATTTCAGCACTCAGGAGGCAGAGGTAGGAGGATTACTGTGAATTCGAGGCCAGTCTGAGACTACATAGAGAATTCCAGGTCAGACTGGGCTAGAGTGAAACCCTACCTCAAAAAACAAAACAAAGGGCTGGAGAGATGGCTTAGCAATGAGGCGCCTGCCTGCTAAGCCTAAGAACCGGGTTCCAATCTCCAGGTCCCACATTTAGCTAGATGCAAAGTGATGCAAGGGTGCAATGCCCACTTGCCCACAAGGGGGGGGCGCACACATCTGGAGTTCATTTGCAGCAGCTGAGAGGCTGCTGGTGTGCCCATCTCTATCTGTCTTCCTCTCCCTCTCTCTCTGTCTCTCTCCAGAAAAAAAAAAGGCTATCTTTGGTTTGATGATTTGTTTGCATTTAGTTTGATGCAGTATCCTCTAAATCTTTTTTTGTTTGTTTTTGTTTTTGATGTAGGGTCGCTCACTGTAGTCCAGGCTGACCTGGAATTCACTATGTAGTCTCAGGGTGGCCTCAAACACATAGTAATCCTTCTACTTCTACCTCCCAAGTGCTGGGATTAAAGGCATGCGCCACCGTGCTTGGCTTAAATCTTATTTTTTTTGTATGTGTGAACTAACCAATAAAAGAATATCTAAAAAGCAAGATATAATTCTAACACTGAAGTTACATTTATAAAGCTAGAAATAGCAAGGTAGCATCAACAAAACAACTAACAAGGAAGTGTATAAAATATGTGAATTTTGGGGCTGGAGAGATGGCTTAGCGGTTAAACGCTTGCCTGTGGAGCCTAAGGACCCCGGTTCAAGGCTTGATTCTCCAGGACCCACGTAAGCCAGATGCACAAGGGGGTGCGTGCATCTGGAGTTTGTTTGCGGTGGCTGGAGGCCCTGGCGCACCCATTCTCTTTCTCTCTCTACCTGCCTGTTTCTGTATCTCTCTCTCTCTCTCAAATAAATAAATAAATAAATAAATAATAAAATATTAAAAAAAAAATAAAATAAAATATGTGAATTTATAATTATAATCTTGTCTTTATTAGAAAACAAATATAGCCGGGCATGGTGGCGCACACCTTTAATCCCAGCACTCAGGAGACAGAAGTAGAAGGATAGAGTTACCCTGAGACTATGTAGTAAACTCCAGGTCAGCCTGAGCTAGAGTGAGACTCTACCTCAAAAAAAAAACAAAAAAGAAAGGAAGGAAGGAAGGAAGGAAGGAAGGAAGGAAGGAAGGAAGGAAGGAGGGAAGGGAGGGAGAGAGGAAACAAATTTAGTACCATAGGAACAATCTTTAAAAAAAGACTTATAAACTATCTAGCTATAATGATAGTTATGATTATAGTTGTTAATATTACAAATTCTTTTCTGTGTTAGGTCAAAGTAACACCATTTCTCTTAATCAGTCGATAATTTATTTATTTTTTTGGTTTTGCGAGGTAGGGTCTCACTCTGGTCCAGGCTGACCTGGAATTAACTATGTACTCTCAGGGTGGCCTCGAACTCTCAGCGATCCTCCTACCTCTGCCTCCCGAGTGCTGGGATTAAAGGCGTGTGCCACCATGCCCGGCTTATAATTTTTTTTTTAAAGATCATAAAGTCACTTTTTCCATCTCTAAATACTAAGGTACTGCTCTGCTATTCAATATTTTAGAGTAAGCTTTTAGCGCTTTGGTAATGTAAAACATGAACTCTTCCACACAGACGATAACAAAATCTAAAAAAAAAGAAAGAAAGAACAATTATTCTTAATTTAATGACTGGCATCTCAACCTGAAGGCCCTGTTTTACATAACTGAATCAACTTTTCAAAACCTGTTAATAAACTCACCTGTTCTATCCAGTGTATCTGGTGTGGCAAATTCAGGATCTTCCAGTTCTCTGGCATCTATAGAAAATGCCTCCAAACCTTCACTCAGTGAGTCCACAGATTCAGCATCATTGATGACACCATTGACATGGTAACCATTAACACCACCTTTCTCTGAAGAGGGTACAGGCTGCTCCTCTTGAATGGATACCAATTTATTGGAATCTGGGATACTGCTACTTGCTTCTGCTGCAGGTTTCGGTTTGCTTTTCTTCTTTTTGTTCTACAGTTATTGAAGATTTGAAAAAAGAAAAACAAAAATGTACCCCTCCGACATAACTCAAAGAGAAAGAGGTAACTAATTTTACCAAATTCTATACTTTGAATAAACTCAAATTCTTTTTTTAAACTACTAAACAACTGTTATCTTCTTTTTATTTTTATTTATCTATTTAAGAGAGATAAAGAGGGGGAGACAGAGACAGAGAGAAAGAGAGAAAGAATGGGCATACCAGGGCCTCCAGCCACTGTGCCACCTTATACATCTGGCTTACGTGGGTCCTGGGAAATTGAACCTGGGTACGTTGGCTTTGCAGGCATGCGCCTTAACCATTGAGACATCTACCCAGCCCCACCCCACTTTTTTTGTTTTGTTTTGTTTTGTTTTACGAGGTAGGGTCTCACTCTAGTTCAGGCTGACCTGGAATTCACTTTGTAGACTCAGGATGACCTCAAACTCACGGTGATCCTCCTACCTCTGCCTCCCAAGTGCTGGGATTAAAGGTAGGAGCCACCACGCCCGGCCTAAACACACATTTTTTAAAAAAGACTTTTATTTATTTGCAAGCAGAGAGAAACAAAAGAGAGACAGAGAGAATGGCCACACCAGGGCTTCCAGACAGCAAACAAACTCTAAATGCATGTGCCACTTTGTGCATTTAGATTTATGTGGATATTGGGGAACTGAACCTGAGTCATTAGATTTTGCAGGCAAGTGTCCTAATCACTGAACCATCTTTCCAGCCTTTTTTCCATTTTCAAAATATCTTCTCCTTCTAGCCGGGCGTGGTAGTGCACGCCTTTAATCCTAGCACTGGGGAGGCAGAGGTAGGAGGATCACCATGAGTTCCAGGCCACCCTGAGACTACATAGTTAATTCCAGGTCAGCCTAGGCCAGAGTGAGACCCTACCTTGAAAAAGCAACAAAAACAAAAGAAAAAAAAAAAACTTCTTCTAAAACATTTTCTTTTCTTCTTTCCTTTTCAATTTTTTTTTAACTTTTAAAAGAGACAGAGAGAATTGGTGCACCAGGAACTACCACTGCAATTGCACTCCAGAGGCTTGCACCACCTAGTGGGCATATGTGACCTTGTGCTTGCCTCACCTTTTGTGTGTCTAGCTTATGTGGGCTCCGGAGAGTTGAACATGAGTCCTTAGGCTTCGCAGGCAAGCGCCTTAACCACCAAGTTTCTGTCCAGCCCTTTTTTCCCCTTTTTTTTTTTTTTTTGTTTGGTTTTTTGAGGTAGGGTCTCACCACTCTGGCCCAGGCTGACCTAGAATTCACTAGGTAGTCTCAGGGTGGCCTTGAACTCATGGCGATCCTCCTACCTCTGCCTCCCGAGTGCTGAGATTAAAGGCATGTGCCATCATGCCTGGTTTCTTTTTTTTCTTTTTAAAAATAGTTTCTTTAGCTGGGCATGGCTACACACACACACATACACAGAGAGAGAGAGAGAGAGGGAGAGGATGGGTTCACCAGGGCCTCCAGACACTGCAAACAAACTCCAGACACATGTGCCACCTTGTGCACCTGCCTTTATGTAGGTACTGGGGAATTGAACCTGCAAACATCTTAAACACTAAGCCATCTCTCTAGCCCCCTTTTTCAATTAAAATAATATTTTACTTGTTTATTTGCAAGCAGAGAAGACAGAAATAGAAAGAATGAGAGAAAATTGGCATGCCAGGGTATCTAGCCACTGCAAACAAACTCCAGGTACATGGAACACTTGATGCATCTGACTTTACATGGATACTGGGGAACTGAACCTGGGTCATTAGGCTTTGCAGGCAAGCGCCTTAACTGCTAAGCCATCTCTCCAGCCCCTCAAACTCTTTAAGTAGAAGATATTTCTTCATAAAAGTCCATCTTAAGCCGGACGTGGTGGCGCACGCCTTTAATCCCAGCACTTGGGAGGCAGAGGTAGGAGGATCACCGTGAGTTCGAGGCCACCCTGAGACTACAGAGTGAATTCCAGGTCAGCCTCAGCTAGAGTGAGACCCTACCTACCTCAAACAAACAAACAAACAAACAAACAAACAAAAAAAAAAACCAAAAAGTCCATCTTAAGCAAAATGAAAAACTAAATTTCAAAATGTTAAAGACGATGTGTAACTATTTTCAAAAAATATTAAATATGTATGGATGTGTGTGTGTGTGTGTATGTATGTATGTGTGTGTGTGTGTGTGTGTATATATATATATATATAACAAAAGCCAGGTGTGGTGGCACACAGCCTTTAGTATCCTCATTTGGGATGCAGAGGTAGGAGGATCACCGTTGAGTTCAAGGCCACCCTGAGACTACATAGTGAATTCCAGGTCAGTCTGGGTTAGAGTGAAACCCTACCTCAAAAAACCAAAACAAGGGCTGGAGAGATGGCTTAGCAGCTAAGGTGCCTGCCTGCTAAGCCTAAGAACACTGGTTCCAATGTCCAGCAGTTCCAATCTCCAGGTCCCACGTTTAGCCAGATGCAAAGCGAGGCAAGGGTGCAATGCTGCAATTGCCCACAAGGGTACGCACACATCTGGATTTCGTTCACAGCAGCTGAGAGACTGCTGGCGCGCCCATCTCTGTCTCCCTCTCCCTCTCTATCTCTCTCCAAAAATAAATAAAAAATAATAATTTTAAAAAACCCAAAACAAACAAAAAAATCACCATGAGTTCAAGGCCACTCTGATACTCCATAGTGAATTACAGGTCAGTCTGAGCTAGAGTGAGATCCTACCTCGAACAACAAACAAACAAATAAAACTAACTAACTAATATATATATATATGTATCTGCATATGTATGTATGTATCTGGGTATTGTGACATATGCCTTTGATTCCACTACTCAGGAAGCTGAGGTAGGTAGATTGCATGAATTTAAGGTCAGCCTTGGACTACAGAGTGAGTTCTAAAACAGCCTGGGCTAGAGTGAGATCCTGCCTCAAAACAAAAACATAATAAACAAAAGCATAATCTCAGTCTAATAAGAAACAATGCAATTGCTGGGAGTGGTGGTGCACATCTTTAATCCCAGCACTCGGGAGGCAGAGGTAGGAGGATTGCTGTGAGTTTAAAGCTACCCTGAGACTATAGAGTGAATTCCAGGTCAGCCTGGACTAGAGTGAGACCCTAACTTGAAAAAAAAAACAAACCAAAAATCAAAACAAGGAAACAATGCAATATAATTTTTCAATTACTTGATTAGCAAAGGTCAAAGAGTATGATGATATTGTAGAGTCAAGGCCACAGAGAAGACACCGTTATAATTACTAGTATGAGAACAATCTAGCAAGGCTTTTGAAAATTACAAATGCACATACTTTTTTTGTTGTTTGTTTTTTGAGATAGGGTCTCACTCTAGCTCAGGCTGACCTGGAATTTACTATGTAGTCTTAGGTTGGCCTTGAACTCATGGCGATCCTCCTATCTCTGCCTCCTGAGTGCTGGGATTAAAGGCGTGCGCCACCACGCCTGGCTACAAATGCACATACTTTTTTATCAGCAATTCTAGTTCCTAGACAAAACTAACAAATATTCACAAGATGGAAATGTATGCACAAGATTTTTTATTTCAGTATTGTCATTATGAAAGGACTGACGCCGATACAAATGTTGATCAATAGGGAACTAGGTTATTAGATGATTATATATCCAAACAAAACACAAAAGGGCTGAGAATATAGCTCAGTGGCAAGCTTGGATTCAATTACACATACAATAAGATGCACAAAGTGGCACATGCTTCTGGAGATAGTTGCAGTGGCAAGAGGCCCTGCCATGCCCATACTCTCTCCCTCACAAATAAATAAAAACTTCAGCACTCAGGAGGTAGAGTTAGGAGGATCGCCACGAGTTTGAGGTCACCCTGAGACTACATAGTGATTCCAGGTCAGCCTGAGCTAAAATGAGACCCTACCCCCCCCCAAAAAAAAAGGATGAAAATTTCGTAAAACTGCTTTCTCTTAGCTATTAAAGCACAGAGGTATAAAAGTTGTTAGAAGAGAAATGTTAGGTCATGTTTAAAAAGGTTAAGATGGGCAGGGGGAGGGTCAATCTAAATTCAAGATGTTGTGAATAAGACTTATGTAAACCTACTTTTTTGAATAATGGCACATCTAGAAGCTATAGATTGTTACTAGAAAATTTTCAGTGCCTGGGATGGGATACCTTCCAGTGAGTTGTTGGCCAAAGAGGTCCCGGTAGCCTCCAAAACATTAAAGGTTTTTGCCAAAGCCCTTGGTTTTCCTTGAGAAACAGATAGTAAGACCCTATTGCTGAAGACATCTCTTCCCTGAGAGGCAAGGTCACTGAGAAAACAAGCTGGTGCAAAGCAGAAAACCTTCTCCCTGTAGACCAGCCAACTGAAAGCTGGAAAAAGCTGCACTGTGTGCAGCTGTATGGGAGACAGAAGTCATCAGCAGTGAAAACAGTGGACACTGAATATTCAAGTTTGGCCATGCAGGCCCAATGACTGAACGGGTGTAATAGTGGCATGTCTACTCTTGGGGAAACCAACTGCTCCATAATTGGACTGAAGGCCTTCTCTACGGGAGGGAATACATGCCTGGTACTGAAAAACCTAAGCAAAAGTCTATGGCAGGTGAGGTCATGAGCCTTAGGGGTATAAAGCCTGCTCTTGTCTGACTAAATGTATATATTATTCCCACCAAGCTGCCCTGGGGGCACAACACTTAATGTTCATATTCACATATTAATGCTACTCTCACTTCTGGTTAGAGAAGCTTCTCTTTTCAGATGGCAATGACCACTGGGATCACCAAAAGGCAACATAGTGCTGAGAAGAAGGGATAGAGGAGTGCCCAGCACTGAAACACCTCTGTCACACCCTCCAAGGCTCAGGGACCATTGCGGAAGAGGGGGCAGTTAGAATGGAAGAGCCAAAGGAAGGGTATGACTTCTTACAATGCAACTGCCCAGACAGAAATTGGCCTCGATATCCATGACCTTTCAGTGCCTAGCAATACCTTCACAAGACTCTCAAAATAGAAGAAAAAGATGATGACATCAAATTAAAAGAAAGACTAATGGTGCCGGGCGTGGTGGCGCATGTCTTTAATCCCAGCACTTGGGAGGCAGAGGTAGGAGGATCGCTGAGAGTTCGAGGCCACCCTGAGACTACATAGTGAATTCCAGGTCAGCCTGGACCAGAGTGAGACCCTACCTTGCAAAACCAAAAAAAAAAAAAAAAAAAAAAGAAAGACTAATGGAGAGAGGGAGGAGATATGATGGAGATTGGTGTTCTAAAGTGGAATGGGGGGAGAGGAGGGAAATATATGTTTTTTGTATGTAAGTATAGAAGGTGTCAATAAAAAATTAATAATTTGGGGGCTGGAGAGATGGCTTAGCAGCTAAGGCGCCTGCCTGCTAAGCCTAAGAATGCTGGTTCCAATCTCCAGTGGTTCCAATCTCCAGGTCCCACGTTTAGCCAGATGCAAAGTGAGGCAAGGGCGCAATGCCGCACTTGCCCACAAGGGGGCGCACACATCTGGATTTCGTTCACAGCAGCTGAGAGACTGCTGGTGCGCCCATTTCTGTCTCCCTCTCTATCTCTCTCTCTCTCCAAAATAAAAAAATAAATAAAAAATAATTTAAAAAATTTAAAAAATTAATAATTTTTTTTAAAAAACCAAAAAACATCAAAAAAATAGGTTAAGATACATCTGCAGCACAGTTTCATAATTACTTACATGCATAAGATATCCTGGAAGCTACGTAAGAAATTGATATGGGCATGGGATTGTAGCTCCATGGTAGAACAGTTGCCTAACATGCACAAGGTCCTAGGTTTGTCCCTAACACACACACACACACACACACACACACACACACACACACACACGCATGCCAAACTGATAATACTTATTTGCCTGGAGGAGTGCTAGGGGACCAAATGGCTAGAGAACAGATATGGGATAAAGATGTTTAAGAGAATTGACTTTTTGTTTGTTTGTTTTGTTTTTTTGAGGTAGGGTCTTGCTCTAGTTCAGGCTGACCTGGAACTCACTATGTAGTTGCAGGGTGGCCTTGAACTCACAGTGATCCTCCTACCTCTGCCTCCCAAGTGCTGGGATTAAAGGCATGCGCCACCACGCCTGGCTAAGAGCTTTGACTTTTATACCTTGAATTGAGCCTTGTGATTAAGTACATAAAAACAAATAAGCAACTCTTTGCTCTTTGTTTTGTCAACCCATAGCTTGAATAATTTTTTTTGTATTTTTTTTATTTGAAATTTAATTTTGTTTTGTTTTTCTTTTTTTGGTTTTCCGAGGTAGAGTTTCACTCTAGCCCAGGCTGACCTAGAAGTCATTATGTAGTCTCCGGGTAGCCTCAAACTCACAGCGATCATACCTCTGCCTCCTGAGTGCTGGGATTAAAGGTGTGCACCACCACGCCTGGCACATCTTAACCTTTTTAAACATTGACCATGACTTAACATTTTTCTTCTAACAACTTTTATACCTGTGTGCTTTAATAGCTAAGAGAAAATAGTTTTACAAAATTTTCATCTTTTTTTGGGTGGGGGGAGTAGGGTCTCATTTTCGCTCAGGCTAATCACCATGCCTGGCTTAGGGCTTCTTTCCACCACAAACAGATAGATACATGCACCACCTTGTGGATCTGGCTTTGCGTGGCTACTGGGGAATCAAACCCAAGCCATCAGGCTTTGCAAGCAAACGTCTTTAATCACTGAGCAATCTCCCCAGCCCTTGAATGATAATCTCAGGTCTTCTATTCTTAAGGCCAGAGGGATATAACTGAATCAATTCTCACTCAAGTCCTTTTAGTGGCCCTGTCCAGCAAGAACACTCCTGAACTTGAGATAAAATTTTCTCCTTCCCTTTCCTTATTTTCTCCCATGTGAATAGACTAAGTTTTTACATCATTGTCTCAAGCATATAATTAGTAGCTACACACAGTCACTTCTTTTTTGTTTTTTAATGTAGGGTCTCACTCTAACCTAGGCTGACCTGGAATTCACTATGTAGTTTTTTAGGGTGGCCTTGAACTCAGGGTGATCCTCCTACCTCTGCCTCCTAAGTGCTGGGATTAAAAGGCATGAGCCACCATGCTCAGCTAGCACAGTCACTTCTCATTAGACTAATTTCAACAGTTAACTGGACAAGATTTGGAAACTGGGGAGTATCAGGCTGAAGCTATTTTTCCCCCGTAATTTTATGTGTTTACCACATAGAGTTTTCAACTATGTTCATATCTTTTATTTTTATTTGAAAGAGACAGAGAGGAAGAGGCAGAGAGAGAATGGGCACACCAGGGCCTCTCAGGCGCTGTGAATGAACTCCAGATACGTGCGCCCCCTTGTGTGCATGTGCGACATTGTGTGCTTGAGTCACTTTTGCGTCTGGCTAAACGTGGGACCTGGAGATTGGAATGGGCATTCTCAGGCTTCACAGGCAGGCACCTTAACCGCTAAGCCATCTCTCCAGCCGTATGTTCATATCTTATATCACTAATAAGTTATAATCTTGGCCAACAATTTATGATGCTAGTGTTTTCTAGAATACTTATAGCTATCTATGTTGTTGAAATCATGGAAAAAAGTTAAATACACAAAACAACAGGCATGGAAAGCTTCAGGATAATCTGCAGTAGCATCAGGTGCCCTGGGGATATGATGGAATTCTCAAGGGCAAATGGTCTGGTCAAGAAGCCATTTCATACAAATGGCCAATACTCACCTAAGAAAATAATCAACATCCTTAACTATTAGGAAAGTGAAAATTAAAACAACTATGAGATTCTACCTTACTCTAGTCAGGATGGTAATCATTAAAAAATCAAATGACATCTGGGTGTGGTGGCACACGCCTTTAATCCCAGCACTCAGGAGGCAGAGGTAGGAGGATCGCCATGAGTTAAAGCCAGCCTGAGATTACATAGTGATTCCAGGTCAGCCTGAACTAGAGCAAGATACTACCTCAAAACAAAACAAAACAAAACAAAATCAAATGACAATAAATGTTAGTGAGGATGTAGGTAAAGAGGAACCCTCATTCATTGCTGGTGGGAATGCAGATTTCTACAACCATTATGGAAATCAATATGGAGGCTCCTAAAAAAGATGAAAATAGCCAGACATGGTGGCACACACCTTTCATCTCAGCACTTGGGAGGCAGAGGTAGGAGGATTGCCATGAGTTTGAGGCCACCCTGAAAATACATAGTGAATTCCAGGTCAGCCTGAGTTAGAGTCAGATCCTACCCCCACAAAACAAAAAATAACAAATAAAGCCACAGTGGCTTCAGAAAAACCATTTTTTATAATGTGAGGCTCCATCTCACAGGGAACTCCTGGTACTTACTTAACTTGTCATAATTAGGCTTCTTACTCTCAAGAAGCAACTAAGCCCTCAATGGGGTCTTTCTTGGACTACCCTGGCAGCACAAGCCAACCAATCAGCTCCTTTGCCCTACGTCAAGCAAGAATTGCCTCCCCAAAGCCAAAACTCAGAACCTGAGGTTTTGTTGGTCAGAGCACAACAGGAAGGCAATACAGGTGTCATCCAAGAGGGAAGTATGACTTGGGGAATTCCAACCAGCAAAATCTCAATGGAGAACATTTTATCCCTACAAGGCTCTATTACTCAGAGGACCCCAGCTCTGTCCCAGGCTGGCATACCACTGAGGCTTTGGTGAAGGGACGAATTTCTAGAACTCTGTGGAAGAAAGCAGTCCTAGAAAAGTCAAAGAAGAAGCCTCATCCAAAGGCCATATTATTTATGAAGGCAAAAGTGGACACATCTTGTCATACGATAATACTAAGAATGCCTGAGAAGGGACTAGGAGTCAAAAAAAAAAAAAAAAAAAAAAAAAAAAAAAAAACCTAATGTAGGAAAAATACCCCTTCAAGATTTCATAAAGATACTTCATTTTTTTTTTTTTTTTTTTTGAGGTAGAATTTCACTCTAGCCCAGACGGACCTGGAATTCATTATGTAGTCTCAGGGTACCATCAAACTCATGTCGATCTTCCTACCTCTGCTTCCAAAGTGCTGAGATTAAAAGCATGCACAATCATGTCCAGCTTACTTCAACTTGTTTTTTTTTTTTTTTTTTTTTTTTGGTTTTCTGAGGTAGGGTCTCATTCTAGCTCAGGCTGACCTGAAATTCACTATGTAGTCTCAGGGTGGCCTTGCAGTGATCCTCCTACCTCTGCATCCCGAGTGCTGGGATTAAAGGCATGTGCCAACACACCCAGCACTTCTTAAAGGGGCTATTATTTAGAGTATGTAGCTATGGGAATAATTTTGAAACTAGCTAGTATCCCTCAGAGGAAGCATTTTGATTTTAAGTGGATAAGGTGAAGAGATTAAGAATGAATAATTAGGCATCACAATATAAAATATATATTTTCCCCCTTTTGTTGTATTTGTTCATTTGAGACAGGGTAATACTATATAGCCCATGCTGATCTACTGATACTCTTGCCTCACCCTGAGTACTAGGATTACAGGTGTGGGCCATCATACCCTTATTTTCCTAGTTTAGAGATGAACAAACTAAGGTACACAAAAGATGACGTTAGCCATCCATGTATGGTGGCACACACCTTTAATCCAACACTTGGGAGGTAGGAGGGTCGCCATGAGTTCAAGGGCCAGCCTGAGACTACAAAGTGAACTTGAGGTCAGCCTGGGCTAGAATGAGACCCTACTTCAAAAAAAAAAAAAAAAAAAAAAAAAAAAAAAAAAAAAGATGACTTTAGGCTTTAGTTCATTAGTTGTCAAAAACGACTTTCAGCTGTTAAATGAAGATATATGCAAACCTTTTCTTTCAAATATCAAATATTTTATAAAGCCTAAAATTTTAAAAAATAACAAATATCAATATTTTATTTTCAAATTTAATTTATTTTTTACCTTTTTCTTGCCTGTTACTATCCATTCTTTGAGTACTTCACTGGCACTACCTGTAAAAGAAATCAATTACAGATTTCCTCTCCTACCACATATATATGGAAGCAGGAATTAGTGTCCCTGCATTTTACAATTGCTAGAGTAATGTAATGAGGCAATCATCTCATGCTTCCCTTTTGGAATACCTGCCTAATGCAATCCCCTTCTCCATGTAATTTCCCTTCTTTTCTTCAAGAGATTAATGTAGCCTGGCATTTACAGATTCTTTTATTTATATACCTTGGTCTGAATACAAAGATAACTGATTAACCAAGCGTACCATCCCATCCCCTTCAGGTTCTATACCACCCTGGCTATGGCATTTGAGAGAGAGCTGCACGCTACACTAGATTCAAGCACTAACATTATAAAGAAAACAAATGAAGGCAAAGAAGACCCTTGTAGTATCTGGACCTGTTTCTTATATGTCCAAATTCAGGAAAATGAGAAGACATAACTGGACATCACTGTTCAATGATGGAACAGCTTCAAGTAAAGTTGGTTTTTTTCTTCCCTTCAAAAAAGTTATGTGCAAATAAGTTTACAAAGCACTCTCAACTCTACAAATCTAAAAGCTGGAGTGAATCTGTCATTCTTTTGTTTGTTTTTTGAGGCAGGTCTCACTCTAGTCCAGGCTGACCTGGAACTCACTTGGTAGACCCAGGCTGGCCTCAAAAGCATAGTGATCCTTCTACCTCTGCCTCCCGATGCTGGGATTAAAGGCATGTGCCATCACACCAGGCTTTGTCATTCTTTTCTAACATAGAAAACAAGAAAACTGAGCCCATATGTTTCAGTCACTTGCTAGATTCTCACGAAAATGATAGTATATACAGGCTGGAAGAAAATGCTGAGTCCCTGAATTTGCCATCTGTTTCCGGGCCACTGTGTCATTTCTTTGTTATGAAGAGTGTGTTTAATTTTGTGACTATATTTTAATCAAGTCTCTTTGGCCATTAGCCACATAATTTTGGGGGGAGAAATATGACTTTTTTTTTTTTTTTTTTTTTTTGCCTTTTGGTTTCTTTGGGGAGGACTGATTGTATGTTCTAAGAGATTGGCCTAAAATTCATTATCTAGCACCTTTCAAATTCATAATCCTTCCATAATGGATTTTTTTCTTAGTATAGTTTTATATTAGTTTATTTCTTTTTCAATTTTCCTATAGTTTATGAATGAAAGAAGTATCTTGTATTAACGAAATATCAGAGTATATATGTTATCATGGAGTCTACTACTATCTTCTGTGAAACATAAGATTGCTGAGTGTTGTAAAAGTCTGAAAATTTTCTATTAAACAAATACAAACTCATAAAATAAAGATTACCTTCCATAAATGCTTGTACTGTTTTGTCCACACAATTATCAAAGTGTTGCAAAACCAGGATGATTTCATTGTTGCTCTTATTAGGAACTATTGCACGCACTGCATTTATCTGGAAAAGATGAAAGTCATTTAATTCTAACATGAGTAGGTCAGCTGAAGTGTATCACATAGAATAACAGATGACATTTCACTTTTGCCAATATTATCACTCTTTAGTGTCAGTAAGAACACATATAATTACCTCATCGGTAATAATAAATACAAAAGTGATAACAGCATATAAAAAAATTGACTTCAAAAGTTAAAATAGGACTGAGAGATGGCTTAGTGGATAAGACACTTGCTTGTGAAGCCTAAGGACCCTTGTTCAACTCTCCATGTCCCACATAAGCCAGATGCAAGGTGACACAAGTGCACAAGGTCACACATGTGCACTAGGTAGCACACGCATCTGAAGTTTGATTATAGTAGCTAGAGGCCTTGGCGTGCCAATTCTCTCTCTCTCTCTCTCTCTCTCGTTATCTTGCATAAAACAAAGGACAGTCTATTGACTTGCCTCAAAAAAAAAAAGTTGGGCTGGAGAGATGGCTTAGCGGTTAAGGCATATGCCTCTGAAGCCTAAGGACCCGGGTTCAATTCTCCAGGTCCCACGTAAGCCAGATACACATGGTGGTGTATGCGTCTGGAGTTCGTTTGCAGTGGCTGGAGGCCCTGGTGCACTCATTCTTTCTCACTATCTATCTCTCTCCCTCTCTCTGTCTCTAATAAATAAATAAATAAAAATAAAATATTTTTTTTAAAAAAGTTAAAAGCCAGGCATGGTGGTGCACGCCTTTAATCCCAGCACTTGGGAGGCTGAGGTAGGAGGATTGCTGTGAGTTCAAGGCCACCCTGAGACTACATAGTGAATTTCAGGTCAGCCTCTACTAAATAGAGACACTACCTCGAAAAACTTTAAAAAAAAAAAAAAAGTTAAAATAGCAGATTACTAGAAATAGGTTTGTACCAGATTTTTTTTTTCCTTACTAGACCTTATATAAGAAAGACGGGTCGGGCATGGTGGTGCACACCATTAATCCCAGCATTCGGGAGGCAAAGGTAGGAGGATCGCCATGAGTTTGAGGCCACCCAGAGATTACATAGTGTATTCCAGGTCAGCCTGGGCTAGAGTGAGACCCTACCTTGAAAAACCGAAAAATGAAAAAACCAAAAAAAAAAGGGGGGGCTGGAGAGATGACTTAGTGGTTAAGGCGTTTGCCTGCAAAGCCAAAGGACCCATGTTCAATTGCCCAGGACCCAAGTAAGCCAGATGCACAAGGGGGCGCATGCATCTGGAGTTCGTTTGCAGTGGCTGGAAGCCCTGGTGCACCCATTCTCTCTCAATCTCACTCTGCCTCTTTCCCTCTCTCAAATAAATAAATAAATAAAAATTTTTTAAAAAAAGGAAGAAAGACGGGGAGCAGGGCCACATCACATGACATTATGGCAGAGAAAACAGAGGAGAGTCAAGATCCATCTCTAAGACAAGATAACTGACTGCCCACTATGAGACTTGCCACCTCTTCCACATCTGCCAGGGCCCAGGAGAACTTGCGGTGGAAGCAGCGCCATGAACACTGCTCTTACTGCTGACCTGACAACCAGCTCCAGGGTGATGGTGGAAGGCACAGTCATCAAGCACAACCTATCAAAGCAGAAATCCAGAGGCTACAAAGAACTCAACACTAAATAAGTCTGCCAACAGGCCTGCCATGGCTCAGGATCATTGTGGAAGAGGGGGCAGAAAGACTTTAAGAGATGGGAATACCCAGAGGCATGGTCTCTGCCCTATCCCCCTGGGACTGACTGAGATCTTCATGACCCCACAATAAATCCCATAACCACACAAAGGAGGGCCCTAGGGAAATGGAAACAGGGAAGAGAATATAAAAGGGTATAATCTGTTAATTAAGTAACAGATTAGTTGAAAAGAAGAAGGGCTTCACTGGCAGAGGAATAGGGGAGGGTGGTGGAAGAGATAATGGTATCTTGTCTATATGTATGGAGGCTGTCAATAAACAGTTTTTTAAAAAAGAAGGGCTAGAAGGGTTAAGCACTTGGCAGTTAAAATGCTTGCCTATGACGCCTAAGGACCCAGTTCAATTTCCCAATACCCACATAAGACAGATGCACAAGGTGGCACATGTATCTGGAGTTCATTTGCAGCAGCTAGAAGCTCTAGTGTGGCCATTCTCTTACCTGCTTCTCTCTCTCTTAAATGAATAAATGGAATAAAAAAAATGAAAAAAGACATCTCGAAGCTGGGCGTGGTGGCACATGCCTTTAATCTCAGCACTTAGGAGGCAGAAGTAGAAGGATCACTATGAGTTCGAGGCCACCCTGAGAATACAGAGTGAATTCCAGGTCAGCCTGAGCTAGAGAGAGACCCTACCTTGAAAAACAAAAACAAAAAAGACGTTCCCTCTCTGTCTCTAATAAATAAATAAGTAAAAATAAATCTTTAAGGGCTGGAGAGATGGCTTGATGGTTAAGCTACCTGCCTGCCAAGACTAAGAACACCGGATCCAATCTCTGGGTCCCACGTTTAGCCAGATGCAAAAAGTGTTGCAAGGGCGCAATGATGCACTTGCCCACAAGGGGGAGCACATGTCTGGAATTCATTCACAGCGGCTGAGAGGCTGCTGGCGTGCCCATTCTATCTCTCTTAAAAATAAAAATTAAATTTAAAAAAATAAATATTTTTAAAAAGGGGGGGCTGGAGAGACAGCTCAACGGTTAAGGCGCTTGTCCGTGAAGCCTAAGGACCCCGGTTCAATTCCCCAGGACCTACATAAATCCAGCTGCACAAGGTGGCACAAGCGTCTGGCTTTCATTTACAGAGGCTAGAGGCCCTGGCATGCCCATTCTCTCTCTCTCATTGTCTCAAATAAATAAATAAATAAATAAATAAGAAACTTTAAAAAGAATGAAAAAGAAAAGAAAGTGGTGCCAGGTGTGGTGGTGTACTTCTTTAATCTCAGTATTTAGGAGGAAGAAGTAGGAGGATTGCTATGAGTTCAAGGCCACACTGATAACTACATAGTGAATTCAATGTCAACCTGGGCTAGACTCTAAGACCCTATCTCAAAAACAAAATAAGTAAGTAAGTAAGTAAATAAATAAATAAGTGGTGGTTAGCCAGGCATGGTAGGTCACACCTTTAATCCTAGCACATAGGCCAAGATAGGAGGAAAGCAGTATAGGAGAGCTGCACTGGAAGAAAACGGTCATAACAGCATGGAAAAACCGAAAAATGAAAAAACCAAAAAAAAAGGGGGCTGGAGAGATGACTTAGTGGTTAAGGCGTTTGCCTGCAAAGCCAAAGGACCCATGTTCAATTGCCCAGGACCCAAGTAAGCCAGATGCACAAGGGGCGCATGCATCTGAGTTAGTTTGCAGTGGCTGGAAGCCCTGGTGCACCCATTCTCTCTCAATCTCACTCTGCCTCTTTCCCTCTCTCAAATAAATAAATAAATAAAAATTTTTTTAAAAAAAGGAAGAAAGACGGGGAGCAGGGCCACATCACATGACATTATGGCAGAGAAAACAGAGGAGAGTCAAGATCCATCTCTAAGACAAGATAACTGACTGCCCACTATGAGACTTGCCACCTCTTCCACATCTGCCAGGGCCCAGGAGAACTTGCGGTGGAAGCAGCGCCATGAACACTGCTCTTACTGCTGACCTGACAACCAGCTCCAGGGTGATGGTGGAAGGCACAGTCATCAAGCACAACCTATCAAAGCAGAAATCCAGAGGCTACAAAGAACTCAACACTAAATAAGTCTGCCAACAGGCCTGCCATGGCTCAGGGATCATTGTGGAAGAGGGGGCAGAAAGACTTTAAGAGATGGGAATACCCAGAGGCATGGTCTCTGCCCTATCCCCCTGGGACTGACTGAGATCTTCATGACCCCACAATAAATCCCATAACCACACAAAGGAGGGCCCTAGGGAAATGGAAACAGGGAAGAGAATATAAAAGGGTATAATCTGTTAATTAAGTAACAGATTAGTTGAAAAGAAGAAGGGCTTCACTGGCAGAGGAATAGGGGAGGGTGGTGGAAGAGATAATGGTATCTTGTCTATATGTATGGAGGCTGTCAATAAACAGTTTTTTAAAAAAGAAGGGCTAGAAGGGTTAAGCACTTGGCAGTTAAAATGCTTGCCTATGACGCCTAAGGACCCAGTTCAATTTCCCAATACCCACATAAGACAGATGCACAAGGTGGCACATGTATCTGGAGTTCATTTGCAGCAGCTAGAAGCTCTAGTGTGGCCATTCTCTTACCTGCTTCTCTCTCTCTTAAATGAATAAATGGAATAAAAAAAATGAAAAAAGACATCTCGAAGCTGGGCGTGGTGGCACATGCCTTTAATCTCAGCACTTAGGAGGCAGAAGTAGAAGGATCACTATGAGTTCGAGGCCACCCTGAGAATACAGAGTGAATTCCAGGTCAGCCTGAGCTAGAGAGAGACCCTACCTTGAAAAACAAAAACAAAAAAGACGTTCCCTCTCTGTCTCTAATAAATAAATAAGTAAAAATAAATCTTTAAGGGCTGGAGAGATGGCTTGATGGTTAAGCTACCTGCCTGCCAAGACTAAGAACACGGATCAATCTCTGGGTCCCACGTTTAGCCAGATGCAAAAAGTGTTGCAAGGGCGCAATGATGCACTTGCCCACAAGGGGGAGCACATGTCTGGAATTCATTCACAGCGGCTGAGAGGCTGCTGGCGTGCCCATTCTATCTCTCTTAAAAATAAAAATTAAATTTAAAAAAATAAATATTTTTAAAAAGGGGGGGCTGGAGAGACAGCTCAACGGTTAAGGCGCTTGTCCGTGAAGCCTAAGGACCCCGGTTCAATTCCCCAGGACCTACATAAATCCAGCTGCACAAGGTGGCACAAGCGTCTGGCTTTCATTTACAGAGGCTAGAGGCCCTGGCATGCCCATTCTCTCTCTCTCTCTCTCATTGTCTCAAATAAATAAATAAATAAATAAATAAGAAACTTTAAAAAGAATGAAAAAGAAAAGAAAGTGGTGCCAGGTGTGGTGGTGTACTTCTTTAATCTCAGTATTTAGGAGGAAGAAGTAGGAGGATTGCTATGAGTTCAAGGCCACACTGATAACTACATAGTGAATTCAATGTCAACCTGGGCTAGACTCTAAGACCCTATCTCAAAAAACAAAATAAGTAAGTAAGTAAGTAAATAAATAAATAAGTGGTGGTTAGCCAGGCATGGTAGGTCACACCTTTAATCCTAGCACATAGGCCAAGATAGGAGGAACACTGTGAGTTTGAGTCCAGCCTGGGCTACAGAGGGAACTCCAGGTCAGCACAGGCTACAGCAAATCCCTGCCTCAAAAACAAAACAAAAAAAGCCGGGCGTGGTGGCGCACGCCTTTAATCCTAGCACTCGGGAGGCAGAGGTAGGAGGATCGCCGAGAGTTCGAGGCCACCCTGAGACTACATAGTTAATTCCAGGTCAGCCTGGACCAGAGTGAGACCCTACCTCACAAAATCAAAAAAATAAAAAAATAAAAAAATAAAGAGGTGGTTTAAACTGGGATATGGATCAGGGATCAGGAGTTTAACGTCATCCTTGATTATATAACAAGTGCCAGGCCAACCTGGGATGCATGAGACACTGTCTCAAAACAAAACAAACAGGAGGTCTAGAGAGATGGCTCAGTAGTTAAAGGCACTTGCTTGCAAAGCCTAAGGACCCAGGTTCAATTCCCCAGTACCCATGTAAACCCAAATGCATGAAGTGGCACATGTGTCTGGAGTTCATTTGCAGTTGCAGGAGGCCCTGGCAAGCCCCTTCTCTCTTTCTCTCTCCCTCTCTTAAATAAATACTTTAAAAAGACAATAGGGAGCTGGAGAGATGGCTTAACAGATATGGCGCTTGCCTGCAAAGCCTAAGGACCCAGGTTCAATTCCCCAGGACCCACATAAGCCAGATGTACAAGGTGGCACTTTGCAGTGGCTGGAGGCCCTGGCGTGCCCAATCTCTCTCAAATAAATAATTTTTTTTAATAAAAAAAAAAGGAAGGCCTGGAGAGATGACTTAGTGGTTAAGCACTTGCCTATGAAGCCAAAGGACCCCAGTTCCAAGTAGAATTCCCCAGGACCCACATAAGCCAGATGCACAAGGTGGCACATGCATCTGGAGTTCATTTGCAGTGGCTAGAGGCCCTGGTGCACCCATTTTCTCCCTCTCTTTCTCTCTCTCTGTTTCTCTCAACAAAATAAATAAACAAACAAAAAATTAATTAAAAAACAATAGGAAAAGAAAAGAGTAGTCGGGTGTGTTGGTGTACACCTTTAATCCCAATACTCAGGAGGCAGAAGTAGGAGGATTGCCGTGAGTTCGAGGCCACCCTGAGACTACATAGTGAATTCCAGGTCAGCCTGGGCTAGAGCAAGACCCTATCTTGAAAAAAAACAAAACAAAACAAAAAATGAAAGTGTAATTTACTTTAAACACCAGTTATTAGTTTAGCAACCATTGGTCCTCATTTTTAACATGGAAGGTTTACTGTATCACTAATCATAACAACTTAGATTTTTACAAAGTATTACTCAAGCTATTCTTACTTTATGTCAGTTAACTGTATAGTAACTCTACAAATAAAATTTATAGAGATAATATGAATTATGATTAGCCATTCTGGACATACAAAGCACAATAAACAATGGGTATTTCCCAGTTTAATATAACAATAAATGAACTGAATCTCCATGAACACCTAATAAGTCCTAGACCTAATTTCTGCTGAGACAGAGTGTGTGTGAAGGGGTAAACAAACAGTAAAGGAGTCAGCAGACAGACTATGGACACCAAAAGTCTGCCTGGAAGTTACAAGCAGCCCCCCACAAACTTAACAGTTTGACTGAAGACTACTCATAGCCTACAACCTTGAACAACAAAAGACAGCTTAGTTCTCCCCTTCCTCACTTCTTCTCTCTTTCTGCCAGCATGGAAACAAACAAAAAGCCACCACCATCACCCGTCAGCCTGCCTCATGCTTCCAGAGTCTGGAGACTACTGAAACATGGTACGCCCCTCTCAGGCTGCTGGTTCTAAGCCTGCTTTTGCCCTCTAGAGATGTCTCTTTGTTCCTTCCTTTCAAACTCCTCTAAACCTTTTCCTTACAAAGAGTTCTACCTAGAATTTGATGCAATTTCACACATTAGAATTTTCATCATGTGTGCATGTCTCCACAGGCAATATATGCTATTCTTATTATACTATATAAATATTTACCCCAGATAGGGCAAAGACAACCAGACCAAAGGATGATTGCATCGAAACCAGTTTTCGGTGAGCCAATAAGTTTATTAGGGTTACAGAGCAGTGCTTGGGGTTGCTTACAGGAACATGGATGACTCAAAGGCAGCTGCATCACCAGAAAGTCCACCCTCTAGGTGATAATTCACAGAAGCTGCATCTCTTCCAGCACACTGCACAACCTACAGGTAGCTCGGTAGGGCAGGTGGGAGCATCTCCTCCCCAAGCAGTTGTTTGTCCTTTTTATATCCTTAGAAAGAGATCTTCTAAGTTTTAGCTCTCCCAGACTTCTTGACCTTTTGAATCCTGGTCTGTCCCTCAACAGTTGTTTACTGATCCTATTTTGGGAGTGTCTTATAACCTTTTAAGTTTCAGTTCTCCTAGACTTGTTGACCCCTTGATTCCCTCCTCTTCCCTTTAGGAGAGAAAATTTCAATTAGGAGGAACTTGCTATACAACACTGGGGAACTGAACCTAGGCAGGCAGGCTTTGCAAGCAAGCACCTTTATCCACTGAGCCCTCTCCATACCTTGTTTGCTTTCTTGGGGGAGAAGGGGGTTTCCGAAGTAGGGTCTCACTCTGGTACAGGCTGACCTGGAATTCACTATGTAGTCTCAGGGTGGCCTTGAACTCTCGGCGATCCTCCTGGATTAAAATGGTTTCCTTTTTTTTTTAAATTTTTTTTATTATTTATTTATTTTTGGATACAGAGACAGAGAGACAGACAGAGAGAGAGGGAGACAGATGAAGATGGGCGCACCAGCAGTCTCTCAGCTGCTGTGAACGATATCCAGATGCCTGCGCCCCCTTGTGGTCAAGTGCAGCATTGCGCCCTTGTGTCACTTTGCATCTGGCTAAACATGGGACCTGGAGATTGGAACCAGTGTTCTTAGGCTTAGCAGGCAGGTGCCTTAACCACTAAGCCATCTCTCCAGCCCTCGTTTCCTTTTTTTACATAGTATTTTTCCAATGTTGATAAGCACAGTCCTTATTCATATATATTCAAAATTTTATTTATTTGTATGTGTGCATGCAGGCAAGCATGTGTGTATGGGTACAGCATGGCTTGTGTGGAGGTCAGAGGACTTTAAGATATCTGTGCTCTACCTTCTTTAAAACAGGATCTCTTGCCACTGCAGACAAACTGCCAGGCTGCAAAGGTATGTCAGACTAGCTGACCTGCAAACTTCTCCTGGCTCTTCCACTATCATAGTGCCATTGGGATCACAGATACATGCACCACTTTGCATCCAGCTTTAACTGTGTGAATGGGAAATTGAACCTGAGGTGGCAGGCTTTGCAAGCACCTTGAACCACTGAGCAATTTCTCTATCCATCACTCTCTTTCCCTTTTTATTTTATTTTATTATTATTTTTTTTTTTTTCAAGATAGGGTCTCACTCTAGCCCAGGCTGACCTGGAATTCACTATGTAGTCTCAGGGTGGCCTCGAACTCATGGTGCTCCTCTTACCTCTGCCTCCTGAGTGCTGGGATTAAAGGTGTGCACCACCACACCTGGCCTTTATTATTATTTTAAAAAATATTTTATTTATTTATTTGAGAGAGAAAAAGAGGCAAACAGAGAGAATGGATGCACCAGGGCCTCTAGCCACTGTAAAACAACTCTAGATGCATGTGCTACCTTGTGCAGCTGGCTTATGTAGGCACTGGGGAATCAAACCTGGGTCCTTAGGCTTTGTAGGCAAGTGCTTTTAACCACTGAGCCATCTCTCCAACTCTGTTTCTTTCTTTTTTTTTTTTAAGGCAGGATCTCATTCTAGACCAAGTTGACTTACAACTTTTCCTGTAGCTTAGGGTGGCCTTGAATTCACAGCAATCTTCCTACCTTAGCCTAGGATTAAAGACATTAGGCACTATGTCCAGCTACATGTACTGCTACATGGTAGTCCATTGTATGGCATATCTAATTTATTCATTTTCCCATTGATGGGGACTTACATCGTTTCCAGTGTTTGGCTACTAAGAACAATGTGGTACTAAACAGTTTTGTTTGTTAGATTTACAGTGACAGAAGATATAACTTGGGGCCTCATATGTTCTAACTTAGCACTCCACCACTGAGCTACAATCCCAGCCCACTTTGTTACATCTGTTTACTACTAAATCCTTAATGCTTATCACAGTATATTAGAACAGTATAAGCAGCAAAAACAAAGCAGGTCTTCTATGCAATAATCAGAATCAGGAAGAGTAGGGTACCTACAAGTTCAACAGATAATGCCAAATATATTTTAGGGCTGAAGGGCTTAGTGGTTAAGGTGTTTGCCTGCAAAGCCAAAGGACCTTGGTTCGATTCCCAGAACCCACAGAAGTCAGATGCACAAGGTGGTACATGCGTCTGGAGTTTGTTTGCAGTGGCTAGAGGCCCTGGCACAACCATTCTCTCTCTCTCTCTGCCTCTTTCCCTCTCTTGTTCTGTCAAATAAATAAAATTTAAAAATTTTAAAATATATGTATTTTAGCTGGGCGTGGTGGCACATGCCTTTAATTCCAGCACTAAGGAGGCAGAGGTAAGAAGATTGCTGTGAGTTTGAGGCCACCCTGAGACTACATAGTGAATTCCAAGTCAGCCTGGGCCAGAGTGAGACCCTACCTCAAAAAACAAAAAATATTATATGTATGTATGTATGTATGTATGTATGTATGTATGTATGTACGTACGTACGTACGTATGTATGTATTTTAGGTTTGGAGAGATGGATCAGCACTTAAAAATGTTTGCTTGAGCCAGGCGTGGTGGTGCACACCTTTAATCTCAGAATTTGGGAATCAGAGGCAGGAGGATCACCGTGAATTCGAGGCCACCCTGAGACTACATAGATAATTCCAGGTCAACCTGGGCTAGAGTGAGACCCTACCTCGAAAAACAAAACCAAAATAAACAAACAAAAAAGATGTTTGCTTGGAAAACCTGCCAGTCGGGGTTTGATTCCCTAGTAACAGCCACAGAAAGTATTGTCTGGCACACCCATTTCGCTCTCTCAAATAAATAAATATACTTTATAATAGCTGTGTATTTCATTTTATTTCTCTTACTGCTATCCATGGTAATTAGTCTTACCTTCTCTTTCATGTTCTCAAAAGTTCCTCCCTGGGCCAGTACAGTATTGGACTGTAAATCAAAAATGAATCCTGATGAATCTGAAACAATAAAAAAATATATATATATTTAACATGATACAAAACTATATATATCCTATCCCCAAGATAGAAAGGTCACAAGTAGCTTTTTTTTTTTTTTTTTTTTTTTTTTTTTTTTTGGCCTCATCAATCAATTAACAATAGCTTAGTATTACTTGAAAAATTCTTGGATATACATAAATAACTGGTAATTATACTGAGGTCTAGTCATAAAATGGAACTTGATTTTTTTTTTTTTTGAAAGAGAGAGAGAGAGAGCGAGAGAGCGTACACACGCCACGACCTTCAGACACTGCAAATGAACTACAGATACGTTTGCCACCTTGTACATCTGGCTTACCTGGGTCCTGGGGAATCAAACCTGGGTCCTTTGGCTTCGAAGGCAAAACACTTAAACACTAAGCCATCTCTCCAGCACAGAATTTGATTTTTTTTTTTTTTTTTTGGACTTTCAAGGTAGGGGTTCACTTCAGCCCAGGCTGACCTGGAATTCACTCTGTATTCTCAGGGTGGCCTCCAACTCACAGCAACCCACCTATCTCTGCTTCCTAAGTGCTGGAATTAAAGGTGGGTGCCACCATGCCCAGATTCCTCAGAATTTGATCTTTAAAAGTATATCATCTTGGGCTGGAAAGATGGCTTAGCGGTTAAGGCACCTGCCTCCTAAGCCTAAGAACACTGGTTCCAATCTCCAGCGGTTCCAATCTCCAGGACCCACGTTTAGCCAGATGCAAAGTGCCGCAAGGCGCAATGCCGCCCTTAGCCACAAGGGGGCGCACACATCTGGATTTCGTTCACAGCAGCTGAGACACTGCTGGCGCGCCAATCTCTGTCTTCCTCTCCCTCTCTCTCTCTGTCTCTCTCTGTGTCTCTCTCCAAAAAAAAAAATTAAAAAAAAATTTTTTTAAGTTTAAAAAACAAAACAAAACAAAATTCTAGTTTCTCTATACTTATACAGAAAAACTATTGCAAATTTATTTTTTACCTGTGACTATATGATCAGTAAGTTACCTCAGCTTGTGTATGTTGCTGGGACCAAACCTCAAACATATCAAGCAAGAACTCTACTACTGAGAACATCCCAAGCCTAACTTCAGATTTAACACTCAAGGACTGCCAGTGCTAGTGTACATAGTCAATTTGAAAGCACCAAGAATCACCAGTGAGGAGGAAGAGGGGAAGGAAATATCATGGTATATTGTCTGTAAGTATAGAAGTTGTCAATTAAAAAAAAAGGAGCTGGAGAGATGGCTTGGTGGTTAAGGTGCCTGCCTGCCAAGGCTAAGAACGCTGGTTCCAATCTCCAGGTCCCACATTTAGCCAGATGCAAAAAGTGACGCAAGGGCACAATGCCACACTTGCCCACAAGGGGGCGCACGCATCTGAAGTTCATTCACAGTGGCTGAGAGACCACCAGCTCGCCCATTCTCTCTCTCTTTCAAATTACAAAAATAGTAATAAGTTTGGAGAGATGGCTTAATGGTTAAAGAGCATGCCTGCGAAGCCTAAGAACACCCATTTGAATCTCCAGGTCCCACGTCTAACCAGAAGCAAAAGTGACCCAAGCACACAATGTCGTACATGCGCACAAGGGGGCGCACGTATGTGGAGTTCATTCACAGAGGCTGAGAGGCTGCAGGCATGCCCATTCTCTCTTTGTCTCTCTCAAATTAAAAAAAAAAACCCTGAAAATAAAAAAAGAATCACCAGTGAGGGATTGTGTACGTTAGGTTAGCCTCTGGGTATTGCCTGTGAGGGATTATCTTGATTAGGTTAATTGAGGTGGGAAGACCCACCTAAACCAAGGGCAGCACCATTCATTCCATGGGCCAGAGTCCTGGACTGTATAAAAAGGAATTGGTTCAGCATTAGCATTCATCAGTTTGCTTCCTTGGTATGGGTTGGGTATGGCCAGCTCTACTTTCCTGCCATAATGGGAGTATAACTTGAATTATTAAACTGAAACAAACACTTCTTTTCATAAACTGATTTTTGTCAGGTATTTTGCCTGAGCAATGAGGAGTTGGATAATACAACATCTCTGCTTTAAACCAATGAAATGCAATCCTAGCAGAGTATTTTTAAAATTCTAATGTGAATACTTATCATCTATGTGAGGAATCAATCTTTTTTTATATATTTTATTTTTATTTTGGAGAGAGACAGAGAGATAGGGAGAGGAAGACAGAGAATGGGCGTGCCAGCAGCCTCTCAACCACTGCAAACCAAGTCCAGACGTGTGCGCCCTCTCTTGTGGGCAAGTGCAGCATTGCGCCCTTGCATCACTTTGCATCTGGCTAAACGTGGGACCTGGAGATTGGAACTGACATTCTTAGGCTTAGGAGGCAGGCGCCTTAACCACTAAGCCATCTCTCCAGCCTAGGAATCAATCTTTTTATTTATTTATTATTATTTTTTTTTGAGAGAGAGAATGGGCACGCCAGGGCCTCTCAGCCGCTGTGAACGAACTCCAGATGCATGTACCCCTTTGTGGGTAAGCGCGACATTGCGTGCTTGCGTCACTTTTGCATCTGGCTAAACGTGGAACCTGGAGAATTGAACGGGTGTTCTTAGGCTTGGCAGGCAGGTGCATTAACTGCCAAGCCATCTCTCCAGCCCTGTTTGTTTTTATTATGGGAACTCAATCTTATACTGAAATGTAGGCTGTGACTCAACAGTCGGGCTGCTGGCCTGAGATTGTTAACCCTAAGAGACATAAACATTACAGATCCTTGAACCATATTTTGGAGTAGCTTGGGAGTTAAAATTTCAACAAGAAATAATAAGGGAAATTCTGAGAAAAATAATATGGAAAACACAGAAATATGTTAGTATACTTCCTAAATTCTTTTTCTATTATTACAAATATTTAAAATTTTTTTATTTATTTAATTTTATTTATTTGAGAGGAAGAGAAAGAGGCAAATAGAGAATGGATGCACCAGGGCCTCTAGCCACTGCAAATGAACTCCAGACCCATGTGCCACCTTATGCATCTGGCTTATGTGTGTCCCAGAGAATCGAACCTGGGTCTGTTGGCTTCGTAGGCAAGCACCTTAAAAACTAAGCTAGCTCTCCAGCCCACAAATATGGTTTTTTTTTGGGGGGTGGGGGTGAGTTGAGGTAGGGTTTCACTCTAGTCCAGGCCGACCTGGAATTCACTATGTAGTCTCAGGGTGGCCTCAAACTCATGGCAATCCTCCTACCTCTGCCTCCTGAGTGCTGGGATTAAAGGCATGCGCCACCACGCCCAGCTTGATTTTTTTTTACTAGAGTGTGAAAAAGTACATGAATAAAGTCTGTATCATTTCAAGACATGAATATGCCTGTTTCAGATCTTGTATTGATTCGATCTTTCTTTGCTATACCCAATGCCATCTTTTACAATGTGAATGTTTATTCTATGCCATTATGGTTTTTTTTTTTTTTTGTATTATGGCCCAGTTAATAGACCTTGGAATATGGGGATATTTGAACAGTTAATACCTAGTAGATAAGAACTATAGGGACTTTAAAAGTTGAACTGAATGCATTGCATTTTACACCATGTATGGTTATCAGTTTATGGGGCCCAAGTGTGGAATATGGTGGTTTGTTGTATGTTCTGAATGCTTGATCCCCGGTTGAAGGCATTTGGGAATATTGGAACTTTGATGGAGGTGTGTTGTTGGGGGTGGGCTTATGTGTGTTATAGCCAGCTTTCCTTTGTCAATGTTTGGCACACCCTCGTGCTGCTGTTGTCCACCTGCTGTGGCAGAGGTGATGTTCAGCTTCTGCTTATGCCATCATTTTCCCCTGCCACCATGAAGCTTCCCCTCAAGTCTGTAAACCAAAATAAACTCTCTCCTCCCACAAGCTGTTTTTGGTGAGGTGCTTTGTGCTTGCAACAAGAAGGTAACTGCAACAATAGAAATGATTGCAGTTACCATCACACTGAGATAGATGGAGAGATAGCTGAGTGATTAAAGGCACTTGCTTGCAAAGTCAGCCAGGATGGGTTTGATTTTCCAGTAGCCATGTAGAGCCAGACACACAAAATGGCGCATTTGTCTAAAAGTACTAAAAAAATTGCCAGGCATGGTGGTGTACACCTTTAATCACAGCACTTGGGAGCCAGAGAAAGAAGGAGGATCACCATGAGTACAGGGCTACCCAGAGACTAAATAGTGAATTCCACAGCAGCCTGGGCCAAAAAAATGAGCCCCTACCTCAAAATACAAAAATAAATAAATAAATAAATAAGCAAACAAACAAGAAAGAAAGAAAGAAAGAAAGAGGGAAGGAAGGAGGGAGGGAGGGAGGGAAGGAGGGAAGGAAGAAGGAAGGAAGGAAGGAAGGAAGGAAGGAAGGAAGGAAGGAAGGAAGGAAGGAAGGAAGAAAACATGGCATAGAAAGTTGAAGATCTGTGCTAGAGAGATGGCTTAGCAGTTAAGGCACTTGCCTGCAAAGTCAAAGGACCCACGATCAATTCCCCAGGACCCATGTAAAGCCAAATGCACAAGGTGACACATACATCGGGAGTTTGTTTACAGTGGCTAAAGGTCCTGGCATGTCCATTCTGCCTATGTCCTCTCTTTCTCTTAAATAAATAAATAAAATGCATATATACAGGTTTTTCAAGGTAGGGTCTTACTCTAGCTCAGGCTGACCTGGAATTCACCATGCAGTCTCAGGTGGCCAAAATAAATATTAAAAAAGTTGAAGATCTGGCTCAGAGGTATAGGTGCCCATTCTCTCTGTCTGCCTCACTTCCTATCTCTCTCCTTGAAAATAAATAAATAAAATTATATATTTTTAAAAAAAGGCTGGGCATGGTGGCACATGCCTTTAATCCCAGCTCTTGGAAGGCAGAGGAATTACCATGAGTTCAAGGACACCTGAGACTACATAGTAAATTCCACGTCAGCCTGAGCTAGAGTGAGACCCTACCTCGAAAAACCAAAAGAAAAAAAAAGATCCTATAGCCAAATACTATAACTTGAATGTGCTAACATACTTCCCCCTCACCAGAGCCATCAATGAGCAGTGAGGTGATATGAAGATAGCAATAATCTACTTATTAAAAATCAGCCAGGGGGGGCGGCTAGAGGGATTGCTTAGTGGTTAAGGCACTTATCTATGAAGCCTAAGGACCCAAGTTTGATTCTCCAGTACCCACATAAGCCAGATGCACAAGGTGGCACTTGGGCGTTTGGAGTTCACTGACAGTGGCTAGAGGCCCTAGTACACCCATTCTATCTCAATAAATGATGGGGCTGTAGGGATGGCTTAATGGTTAAGGCATTTGCCTGCAAAGCCAAAGGACCAAGGTTCAATTCCCCAGGACCCACATAAGGTGGCACATGTGTCTGGAGTTCATTTGCAGTGGCTGGAGGCCCTGGAGAGCCCATTCTCTCTTTCTCTCTCAAATAGGTAAATTAAATATTTTAAAATAAAAGTTTTTTAAAAAGAAAAAAATCAAACCAGGGCTGGAGAGATGGCTCAGCAGGTAAGGCATTTGCCAGCAAAGCCTAACAACCTAGATTCAATCCCCAGTACCCATGTAAAGCCAGATGCACAAAGTGTTGCATGTATCTGGAGTTTAAATTTTTTTGTCTATTTTTATTTATTTATTTAAGAGCAACAGACAGAGAAAGAGGCAGAGAGAGAGAGAGAGAGAATGGGCACGCCTGGGCCTCCAGTCACTGCAAACGAACTCCAGATGTATGTGCCACCTTGTGCATCTGGCTTACGTGGGTACTGGGGAATCGAGCCTCAAACCAGGGTTCTTAGGCTTCGTAGGCAAGCGCTTAACCGCTAAGCCATCTCTCCAGCCCCTGTATCTGGAGTTTATTTGCAGTGGCTAGAGGCCTTGGCGTACCCATTCTATCTCTCTTCCATCTCTCTCTGCTTTCTTTATTTCAAGAGAGGGAGAGAGAGAGAGAAAGAGGCAGGTAGAGACAGAGAATGGGCATACTAGGGCCTCTAGCCCCTGCAAACAAACTCCAGACACGTATACCACCTTATGCTTATGTGGGTACTAGGATCAAACCTGGGCCCTTAGGCTTTGCAGGAAAGTGTCTTAACCACTAAGCCATCTCTCCAACCCAAAACAGCATTTTAAAAATATAATTTAAAATTTTGATATTTGAGGAAGAAAGAAAGAGGCAGAGAGAGATAGAAAGAGATAAAATTGGTATGCTAGCTGTTGCAAGTAAACTCCAGATGCATGTGTCACCTTGTCCATCTGACCTATGTATGTTCTAGGGAATTGAACCTGGGTCCTCTGGCTTCACAGGCAAGCATCTTACCACTAAGCCATCTCTCCAGCCCCCAAAACAGCATTTTAAAAAAATACTTTTATTGGGGCTGGAGAGATGGCTTACTGATTTAAGGTGCTTGCCTGAAAAGCCTAAGAACTCATGTTCAAATCTCTAGGTTCCATGTAATCCAGAAGCAGTGATGCAAGCACAAAATGTTGCACATGTGCACAAGGAGGCACACACATCTGGAGTTCATTTGCAGAGGCTGAAAGCCCTGGCACACCCATTTTCTCTTTCCTCTCTTTCAAATAAATTTAAAAAAAAACTTTTATTGGGCTGGAGAGATGGCTTAGCAGTTAAGATGCTTGCCTGCAAAGCCTAAGTACCCAGGTTCAATTGGACCCAGGTTCAAGTCCCCAAACCCACATAAGCCAGATGCATATGGTGGCACATGCATCTGGAGTTCATTTGCAGTGGCTAGAAGCCCTGGTATGCCCATTTTCTCTCTCTAGTAAATAAATAAATATATGAAAATAACACATTAAAAAATACTTTTACTTAAGCTGGGCGTGGTGGCGCACGCCTTTAATCCCAGCACTTGGGAGGCAGAGGTAGGAGAACTGCAGTGAGTTCGAGGCCACCCTGAGACTACATAGTTAATTCCAGGTCAGCCTGGACCAGAGTGAGACCCTACCTCAAAAAACCAAAAAAATACTTTTACTTATTTGCAAGGAAAGAGAGAATATGACAGCATCTTACTTTTCCCCTTTAACAACATACCAGATAACAAAACATACCAGGAAAACAAAAGGTAGCTCTGCACCCAAAACTAAGTACTCTAAGTATTGTTAGAGTTTATCTAGCATGCCAATTAGCATAATAATTAATATATAAAAAAGCAGGGCATGACAGAGCATGCCTGTAATCTGGAAGGCTAAGGCAAGAGATTAGAGTTCAAGGCCAAACTGGGCTACATAATGAGTTCAAAGCAATTATAGCAAGAGTGATTATGTGTTCTGAATGCTTGATCCCCAGCTGATGGCAATTTGGGAATTGGAACCTTGATGAAGGTGTGTTGTTGGGAGTGGGCTTATGGCTGTTATAGCCAGCTTTAATAAACTATTTAACCCGGGCTATTATATGTCTGAAAAGCTAGCTAAAAGAAGGGAAGGAGGGAGGGAAGAAGGGAGAAAAAGAGGAGTTGTTTCAGTCAGGATCCTATCAGAAAACAAATTCAGGCTGGGAAAATCTGAATAATTAAAATGCAGAGACTACTTTAGAAAGTGCGAATACAGTACCTTTTGGCTAATAAATGCAATGTCCATTGCTACCCCCAGGTCTTAGTGGGTGTAAGGAGAGGCAGTTCCTGGGAGCCCCACACAGAAGGGGCTCTTATCTGATATGGAGAGGACTAACACTTATAGTGACCTTTGGAAAGTATATAGCCAGTGCAGTCAGCCCTTGGGGAAAGACCAAAGGAATAAATATCCCTAAGGTGATTCTCCTCTCTCTTTCAATGCTGCTCAAAGGTCAAACCCAACCAAAGTAGAAAGAGAAAAATTAGAGATATAAAGGAGATCCCATTTGGGACTTGTACAAGCAGACAGGGTTCTATTATTGAGGTTCAGCCTAGTCCCAAAATTTATGTACCACATCATGAAATCACCAAAAAGAGAAAACAATTGGCATCTTAAGTTGTCTACTCACTGGGTCAGATTGCATTCCCCCATTTTTAATTATTTTCAAGATAGGGTTTCACTCTAACCGTAATTCACTGTAGTCCCAGGCTGGCCTCAAACTTACAGTGATTCTCTTACCTCTGCCTCCCAAGTGCGAGGAATAAAGAAGTGCGCCACCACGCCTGGCTTGACTTGCTTTTTTGTTTTGTTTTGTTTTAAATATTATTTATTTATTATGAGAATACTGGGGAAATGAACCTGGGTTCAAGCCCTTGACCTGCTTTTTTAAAAAATATTTTTAGGGGCTGGAGAGATGGCTTAGTGGTTAAGCGCTTGCCTGCAAAGCCTAAGGACCCCGGTTCGAGGCTCGATTCCCCAGTACCCACATAAGCCAGACGCACAAGGGGCACATGCATCTGGAATTCGTTTGCAGTGGCTGGAGGCCCTGGTGCACCCATTCTCTCTTTCTGCCTTTCTCTCTCTCTGTCGCTCTCAAATATATAAATAAATAAATATTTTTATTTAGTTATTTGCAAGCAGAGAGAGAGAGACATAGAGGGAAGAGATACAGAGAGAATGGGCACATCAGGGCTACAGCCACTGCAAACAAACTTCAGATGCACGAGCCATTTTGTGCATCTAGCTTTACATGGGTACTGAGAAGTTAAACCCAGATCATTGGGCTTTGCAGGCAAGTGTATTAATCGCTGAGCCATCTCTCCCACCCCTTGACATGCTTTTTTTGTGTGTATATGTATGTGTGGTATACAGGCATATGTGTGTATGTGTGGGCACACCTGTGGACAGATGTCTTTGAAGGCCAGAAGTTGACCTCAAGTGTCTTTTTGGATCACTTTGGTCTCTCAGAAGCCACAGCTTGTGAATTTAACTATTTAACTAGCTGGCCTACTCCAGGGATCATGGGTCTCTGCCTTCTGGGTGCTGGGATTACAGGTGGGTTGCCACACCCACTCAGCCTTTATGTGGGTGCTGGGGTTAACTCTGGTCCTCACAGTTGATAAAAAAAGACAGGATACCTATGTTTATTATTATTACTATTAGTTTGGTTTTTGGAGGTAAGGTCTTGCTCTGGCCCAGGCTAAACAAGAATTCACTATGTAGTCTCAGGGTGGCCTTGAACTCCCAGCGATCCTCCTACATCTGCCTTCTGAGTGCTGGGATTAAAGGCATGCACCACCACACCCAGCCCTATGGTCATTCTTTTAATGAATACAGTCCAGTTATATCCAATAGTTCAAGTGTTGCAAATTTCTGGAGTTATTTTAGGGACGCCTAAGAGGTTTTATTCTGCCTTTGTTTTCCTTCCTTCCTCTTATTGTAACCTCTCTTAGTACTTCCTCTCTGTGCCTTATATTTGACTTTAGACAAGAAACCAGAGTAGCAATCCCAGAAAGAAAACTAAAGAAACAAAAGCTGCAAGTATTTACTCTTACTCCATTTCTTTCTTCCAGAATAAAACATCCTAAGGAAGCCAATTCCTACCACCTATCTCTAACACAGGCAGGTTGCACCTGGCTTTCCACAAATTTATTAGAATTTGATAAATTTCTTAAGAGTGGAAAAGGAATGTCTATTTAAATTAATTACCATGCTAATAATAAAAAAAATTGTAACCTACAGTCACAAATACTTGCAAAATCATTTACAACACCAAAGGGTTACTTAAAAAGCATAGAGATAAACTGGGTATGCTGGCAAACACCTTTTAATCCCAGCACTTGGGAGGCAGAGGTAGGAGGATTGCCATGAGTTCAAGGCCACCCTAAGACTACATAGTGAGTTCCAGGTCAGCCTGGGCTAGAGACCCTATGTTGAAAAACAAAACAAAAACAAAAAAACAAAAACCAAAAAACAAAAACCAAAAACAAACAAACAGAAAAAAGCATAGACGTAAATAGGAAGCACTGCACTATGACTATTTTTTGGCTTTTAATTATTGTTGCTGTGCTAAAGATCAAATCCCGTATGGGGTCACAACCAATAACTCATGCATGTTAGGCAACTGTTGTACCACTGAGCTACATCCGCAGACTACTACAATTGTTCATTTCACAATTTATGTAAAATGTAATCTTACCTCTCTGGCTTTGTTTCCTAGACATTGTAGACTCCTTGATCTCAAAAAAAAAAATAAAATAAAAAAGGGAAGTTTACTTTTTTGACTTGTCAGGGTTCAGAGAATATTACTAATTTAAGAATGGACAGCAGAAGTCTGGAGTTGCAAGCAATAAATACAAAAATACTGCTTGTTCAAAATTATGTTCACTAGCTTTCCTTTCTTTTCTTTCTCTTGTATCAACTTGTCAGGAAGTTTCATAGCAGATAGTCATGCTTCTTTTTCCAGGAGATTCTAGAAAGAAAAACACAAACATACATTTATATTGAGAAAGTTCTAAGTGACATTCCAGGTTTCATTAATTTCTCTCTACAAACTTGCTTTAAAAAAAAAAAGTGTTGTGTTCAAGCAGTGAGCACAGTGAAATGCTGCAACTGAATATTTAGTTTTATCTTTAGTTGAGTACCTTCCTGGTGCATTCATTTATACCATCTAATATATGACACACGTTGTAGTATGTATAATTTTGTGATCTTTATTTCCCTTTGTATTCATTTTAAGCATCTAAATAAATTTTTTAAAAAGGTACTCTCATAGGGTATGATGATCCACACTTTTAATCCCAGCACTTCAGAGGCAGAGGTAGGAGGATCACTATAAATTTGAGGCTAGCCTGACACTACATAGTCAGGTCACCCTGAGCTACAAGCAAGAAGACTCTACCACAAAAAATGAAAATCAAAAAGATATTTAGGAGCTGGAAAAATGAGTTAGAAAACTGTTTGCTTTGAAAGCATGAGAATCTTTGTCTGATCCCCAGTACCTAATGTGTTATGATTAATCTTGTCAACTTGATGGGATCTAAAGTGACAATGAAAACAAACCTCTTGGCTTGTCTGTGAGGGAATTTCTAGATTAATTTAACAGAGGTGGGAAGAACCACCCTAACTATGGGTTATGCTGGGGGTCCTAGACCATATAAAAAGGAGAAAGTGGGGACTGGAAAGATGGCTTAGCTGTTAAAGCGCTTGCCTACAAAGGCTAAGGATCCAGGTTGGATTCCCCAGTATCCACATAAGCCAAATGTACAAGGTAGCACATGCATCTGAAGTTCATTTGCAATGGCTAGAGGGCCTAGTGTGCCTATTCTCTCTCTGTCTCATGCTCTCTTTCTCCCTCCCCCTTCTCTCTCTCAAATAAATACATAATTTTTTTTAAAAGAGGAAAGTGGGGCTAGAAGAAGAGTTACAAGCTCTTGCTTGCAAAGCCTAATGACCCAGGTTCGATTCCCTAGTTCACACATTAAAGCCAGATATGAGTTGTAAGTGGTCCTGGTACTCCTATACTCACTTTCTCTATTTGCTTCTCTCTCTCTCTCTCTCTCTCTCTCTCTCTCTCTCTCTCTCTCTCTCTCTCTCTCAAATAAACAATTTAAAAAGAGAGTGAAAGGGCTAGAGAGATGGCTTAGTGGTCAAGGTGCCTGCCTGCGAAGCCTAGGAACACCAGTTCAATTCTCCAAGTTCTACATTTATCCAGATGAAAGAAGTGATCCAAGGATGCAATGCAGCACCTGCCAACAAGGGGGCGCACGCGTCTGGAGTTCATTCACGGTGGCTGGCACACCCATTCTCTATCTCTCCCAGAGAAAGTGAGCTGAGCACAATCATTCATTGCTCTTTGCTTCCTGACTTCAGACACAATGCGAACAGCTCCCTCAAACTCCTGCTGCCACAGGATGTGGTGGTAAATGCCTTTAATCCCTGCACTCAGGAGGGAATCAGGCAGAAGCAGAACTGACATGCGTTCAAGGCCAGCCTGGAACTACAGAGTAAGTTCCAGGTCAGTCTGGGCGAGAGTGACACCCAAAAGGAATATAATTCATGATTTCATTTATATGAAGAATTTATATGAAGTATAAGAACAGGCCAAAGAATAAATTTTAGGCCAGGGGAAGCCTAATTGCTGGGGGAAGTGCTCCCTGGAGGAAGGTAGGCACAGGTGACCCCAGCTGCCTTTGTTGATTGGTACCAAGCCACGCCTGTGGTCACCTTCACATCCTGTGTTCCTGCCCCAGTCACTTATGCAGACCAATGCCCCAACACTAGCAACTTCCAGGTACCTTCAGTCAGGCCTGGTCCTTGGAGCCCAGCTCCACCCTTACTCCCCTTCACCCTGCATCACTCCTGCCCTAGATAGGAAGCATAGGAATATCTGACAAGCGCCTGCAAGGGGGTTCTCAGTGCACCTCCACAACCTGCTCAACTGAGGTACAGTGGGGGAATAGGGGCAAATGTTACTGCTCATGAGCCCCACAGGCCTGCATGAGTTTGATCATGGCCTGAAGAGATTCTAGACCTTCAAACCAGCTCTAGTATGAGCCACGAGCCCAGAGCTGCTGGCATACTTGCAATCTCCACAATCTGCACATACACAGTTATAACCCCATCCCACACCAATCCAGTTCAAACCTAAACACAGAAGACACGCTGAAGATGCTACAAGAGCAAATAGTTGCTTCCTCAATAAAATAGGACTTTTACCCCAAGATGGGTAGAATCCAATACAAAAAGAAAAGAAAAGAAAAAAGAAAGTCAACAAACAAAGATCTCCACCAAGGTTGCCTAATCCCATAATGGAAGCCATAATGAAAACATAGAAGAAACAATAGAAATTGAATCCCAGGGCTGGAGAGATGGCTTAGCGGTTAAACGCTTGCCTATGAAGCCTAAGGACCCCGGTTCGAGGCTTGATTCTCCAGGACCCACGTAAGCCAGATGCACAAGGGGGTGCATGCATCTGGAGTTCGTTTGCAGTGGCTGGATGCCCTGGCGCACCCATTCTCTCTCTCTCTCTCTCTCTCTCTCTACCTGCCTATTTCTGTATATCTCTCTCTCTTTCAAATAAATAAAAAAATAATTTAAAAAAAAAAAAAAAAAAAAGAAATTGAATCCCAAAATGAAAGCACAATAAGCTATGTAACCCTGACCAAACAAATTGCTGAACTGGAACCAAATCATCAAAAAATAAACTATCGGGACTGGAGAGATGGCTTAGCAGTTAAGGAGTTTGCCTGTGAAGCCTAAGGACACCAGTTCAATTCTCCAGGTCCCATGTAAGCCAGATGCACATGGTGGCGCATGTGTTTGGAGTTCGTGTGCAGTGGCTAGAGGCCCTGGCGCACCCATTCTCAAATCAAATCTTCATGCTTCCTGGCGTTCATTCTTGCATTTGATCATGTTTTCATTATGGCTTAGTGGTTAAGATGCTTGCCTGAGAAGCCAAAGGACCCAGGTTTAATTCCCCAGGACCCGTGTAAGCCAGATGCACAAGGGGCACATGCATCTGGAATTCGTTTGCAGTGGCTAGAGACCCTGGTGTGCCCATTCTCTCTGTCTCTCTCTCTCTCTATCTCTGCTTGCAAATAAATAAATAAATAAAATTAAAGTTTAAAAAAAAAGAAAATAATTTTCCAAGCAAATGAAAATAAGAAACAAGCAGATGTGGCTATATTAATATATGATGAAATGATTTCAAACCAAAAGTAATTAAAAAGGATAGTTCTGGATAAGATCGAGGCATAGTAGCCACACCAAAGCAGCTCAGAGAGGGAAATAAGCAGAAAATCAGCAAAATATACTCTTCTAATGTAAAGTGAGCTGTATAAGTTATTCTCAACCAGAGGAAAGAAGTAGAAGAGACTCATATCTTCTAGAAAAGAGGAAAACAGCCAGAAACCAACCTAGGCACCAGTGGCCACTATCGACATGGCACCCACGCCAGTGCAAAGCTGCAGGAACAGAAAAAAATAAAGGTATTTTCCACTTGCACCAGCCTCCTCACAAACTCAAGGACCCTAAGGGGAAGATAGCAGGGAGCAGCTGAGCAGACACTGAAGGGGAACACAAATGGGACCAGGTGACCAGCTCCAAGATAACTACGGGCATCCTGCATAGCTACCTACCCCCCAACTGCCAGTGCCATGGCATCAAGCACAGCCAATCAGAACACCACATCCAGCAACGAAGCAGCCTAACAGAGTGCACAGCATAACCAAGAGGGATCAAGGTGGGTACTCAGTATTGGTGAGATTGGAAGCCATCCCAAAAGGTAACATGGCCTACTTGAACAAAGCCAGATACATAGGTCTGCCCTGGAAGTGCTAACCCCAACTCTTTCCATGTCAGGAAATGTTATGTATTACATTCGAATGACACATTCTTGGTTGGCTTTACCAGTCTCAAATAAACTGTATTTTGGTATTGACTATTGTTGCCTTTGACATTTCCTGATTTTTATGACCTTTGTCTTTTTCTTCTGTCATTATTGGGTGCAGGGTCTGACTCAGCCCCAGGCTGACTTGGAACCCATTTCAGACCAGAAATTTCAACATCCAAGTTGACAATATTAAGAGTGTGGGACAACATACCCTTAAGGACTTTGGCTTTATTAGATTATCTATTTGTTTTAATCTCCATGCTTGCATAAATATTCTGTGCTGTTTTTTTTCCCCCTTTGGATTTCAAGGTAGGGTCTCACTCTAGCTCAGGTTGACCTGGAATTCACTATGTATGTATTCTCAGGGTGGCCTCAAACTCATGGTGATCTTCCGACCTCTGCCTCCCTAGTACTGGGATTAAAGGTGTGCAACACCACACCTGGCTCCTGTGCTGGTTTTGATTAAGTTTGTATGTTTCTCAGTGGAATTTTAGAATTTTCCCCACCCTGACTACTATAATACTTCAATAGCAAGCAAAGTCAACACCTATGGTCACTTCCACTGTTTCTCTGGAGTATAAGAGCTATACATGGCACCTTAAACTTCTACCCTGAAGATACATAAAGTTGGATTTACACGGCTAAGAATGGTGCAGATAATTAGAAAACATAAGCATCAAATTAAATCAAGATGCAAAAATCTTTACATTGTAATACAAGAAACACACACAAATCAAGACAATACAATCCTATCAAAAATTATAAATTCATCAGAAATGACCTCCAGTGAGACTTAAGATTTTAAAAAAAAGATTATATCTATGCTCAAAGAAATTAAACTACTGAAGGAATACCAAGAAAACACAGGAAACTAACTTAATGAAATAAGGAGGTCAATACAAGACACAAGAGGAAATAGAAATAATGAAACAATACCAATCAGAAATATTAGAAAGGAAAAACAGAGCAAGTCAAATAGAAAACTCTGTAGAAAGTCTCACTGTTGGGCCTTGCTAGAAACGGGCTGGACCTGTGAGGAGGCCAGCCTGAACTATTGGACATGACCAGGGACCCTGGGCTGTGGGGTTGCAGCTGGCCCTATTGTGAGGGAGTCCCTGGCGACCGTGACTGGCCTTCCCTACGATGTAGGTTGTAGTGTGCTATCATCGCCCAGAGTGGGCAGAATTGGCGAGGCCCTCCCCCCCAACCCAAAAAAGGTTCATCAGACTTTGCCCCCCACAGTTCCTGACCTTGTGGCTAGCTGCCCAAGAGACCCTCATGTGGCTGAAGTGACGTAGCCTTCTCACCCTCCAACGGTTTTGAAGTCACAGCCTTCTGTTAATCTCCTCTTCCGCCCTTCCCCTTCCCTTATCCTTCACCTCATAGCTTTGAAGTTACTAGTTCTTCCACCACCTAGATAACAGCCCATAAACTATGCATCTGATTGCCATATAGTCTGTATATGCCATTTCAACCCTCCCCAAGTGTTTATAAACCCACTCCCCTTTTGATAAACAAGTGCTGTCCATCACACGGTCTCCCAGGTGCTCATTGCCAGTCATGTTCGTTGTCGCACTCACCCGCTGCTCCAGGAAGGACCCTGCTGCCTCCCTCCCGACTCCTCCCTCCCTTGCCCAGGACGTTGGTGGCCAACAACTCCGGGAATGGTAACGGTAACAGTAAAGACCCACATCTCACCAGCAGAATGGATCAAGGAGAAGACAGAATATCTAAACCAAACCAGGTAGTAGATCTAATACAGTCCAACAAAGAGAAAGATAAACTTATAGGAATGTAAGAATGGGAATTTCGCCAGGTGTGGTGGTGCACACCTTTAATCCCAGCACTTGGGAGGCAGAGGTAGGAGGACTGCTGTGAGTTCAAGGCCACCCTGAGACTTCATAGTGAATTCCAGGTCAACCTGAGCTAAAGTGAGACCCTACCTCGGAAAAAAAAAAAAAAAAAAAAAAAAAAAAAAGAATGGAATTTCAAGACATTCAGGACACTATGAAGAGATCAAATATAAGAATTTAGGGCATAGTAGAAGAATTTCACTCTAAAGGCATAACAGGTATTTTCAACAAAATCAGAAGAAAACTTCCCCCAAGTAGGGAAAGTGATGCCAATTCACATACACAAAGCCTACAGAATGCCATACAGACAAAATTAGGAAAGAACCTCTCACCATAATATTATAATTAAACTACAAAACACACAAACCAAAGAAAATATATTGAAAGCAGTCAGAGAAGATCAAGTCATATACAAAGGCAAGCCTATCAGGATAACAGCAGATTACTCAACACAAACTTTAAAAGCCAGAAGGGCTTGGAATGATGTATTCCAAGTTCTGAAAAATAACAACTTTCAACCAAAATTACTTTATACTGCAAAACTATCCATCCAAATAGACAGAGAAATAAGGATATTCCACAACAAAAAATAGGCTAAAGGAATTATATGAACACTAAACCAGCTCTACAGAAAATACTTGAAAGGATCCTCCATGCGGAAGAGAAAATAAAGCACACACATAAGGAACCTAGAAAAAATAAACCATAGTCAAATAATAGCTAATAAAAGAGAGTAAAGGAAAAATCAGGAGATCTACAAATAAGAAGAATGGCAAAAATAAAAACACAGCTTTCAATAATAACTATTAATATCAATGGCCTCAATGCCCCAAACAAAAGACACAGGTTTGCTGACTGGGTTAAAAAGCAGGATCCTTCTATTCATTGCCTCCAAGAAACTCACCTTCTCACACACATAAAAAAGGACACTATCTTAGGGTGAAAGGTAGGAAAACAGTGTTTCCAGAAAAATGGGCCTAGAAAACAAGCAGGTGTCACTATCCTAATATCTTACAGGGTAACTTCAAAACCAACATTACTGAGGAAAGATAAAGAAGGTCACTTTATATTGATTAAAGGAACACTCCATCAGGAGGACATTTCAATTCTAAACATATATGCACCTGACATGGGGGCTCTGAATTTCATCAAACATGCTATTAGAACTAGGGTCACAGGTAACACCAAACACAGTTGTAGTGGGTGACTTCAACACCCTACCCTTATCAATTGACAGGTCATCTCAGCAAAAAATAAACACAGCCGGGCGTGGTGGTGCATGCCTTTAATCCCAGCACTCAGGAGGCAGAGGTAGGAGGATCACTGAGAGTTCAAGGCCACTCTAAGACTACATAGTGAATTCCAGGTCAGCTTGGGATAGAGTGAGATCCTACCTCAAAAAAACAAAACAAAAAAATAAATAAACAAATATACAAACAGAGATGCACCAGGATTAAATGAGGTCATAGAACAAATGGACCTAACAGATATCTACAGAACATTTCATACAAATGCTGCAGAATATGCATTCTTTTCAACAGCACATGGAAAATACTCTAAAATAGACCATATATTAGGAAACAAAGCAAATCTTTAAAAATACAGGAAAATTGAAATAATTCCTTGTACTCTATCTGATCACAATGGGGTTAAACTACAAATCAACAGGAAGAAAAGCTATAGAGTATATTAAAAAAAAATCACAGAAATTAAACAATATATTACTAAATGATGAATGGGTCAATAAAGAAATCAAAAAGGGAATCAAAAAATTCATAGAATCATATAATAATGACAACACAACATACCAAAGCCTTTGGAATACAATGAAGGCAGTCCTAAAAGGGGAATTTATAGCTTTAAGTAGAAAGGCTGCAAATAGACAACTTAATGCTTCACCTTAAGGTCTTGGAAAAAGAACAAAGCAAACCAAAAGTCAGTAGATGGGAAGAAATAATAAAGATTAGGGCAGAAATTAATGGAATAGAAACCAAAAAATACATATATACAAGGAAGCCATGGTGGTGGTGCATGTTTTTAATCCAAGCACTTGGGAGGCAGAGGTAGGAGGATCGGTGTGAATTCATCCTGAGACTACAGAGTGAATCCCAAGTCAGCCAGGAAGGAATAGAGTGAGAACCTACCTTGAAAAACTAAAATCAGGACTGGAGGGATGGCTTAGCAGTTAAGGCGTTTGCCTGCAAAGCCAAAGGACCCAGGTTCAACTCCTCAGGACCCACATTAGCCAGATGCACAAGGGGGTGCACACGTCTGGAGTTCGTCTGCAGTGGCTAGAGGCCCTGGTGTACCCATTCTCCTTCCCTCTCTCTCTCTCTCAAATAAATAAATTAATTAAAATAAAATATTTTAAAAAACAAGCAAGGAATCAATGAAACAAAGAGTTGGTTCTTTGAAAGGAAAAACAAGATTGATAAACCCTTCATAAATCTGACCAGAAAAGAGACACAAATTAATAAAAAGGCATCATTACAACAGTTACCAAAGAAATACAGAAAATTATGTGTTTAAGAACACATACTCCAATAAGTTTGAAAATCTGAAAGAGGGCTGAAGAGATGACTTAGAACATAAGGCACTTGTCTGCAAAGTAAAGGACCTAGGTCTGATTCCCCAGGACCCTTGTTAGCAGATACATAAGGTGTTGCATGAATTTGGTGTTCATTTACAGTGGCTGGAGGCCCTGGAGCACCTATTCATTCTCTCTTCTTCTTTCTCCTCAAATACATAAATAAAAGTAAAATATTTAAAAAAGAAAATCTCGCTGGGCGTGGTGGCGCACGCCTTTAATCCCAGCACTCGGGAGGCAGAGGTAGGAGGATCGTGAGTTCAAGGCCACCCTGAGACTACATAGTTAATTCCAGGTCAGCCTGGGCCAGAGTGAGACCCCACCTTGAAAAACCAAAAAAAAAAAAAAAAGAAAATCTGAAAGAAATTGATGATTTCCTTCATTTATATGACCTACCAAAATTAAATCAAGATGAGAATAACCACTTAAATAGACCTATAACAAGTATGGAGATCCAAGCAGTTATAATAATAATAATAATAAAAGTGTCTACCTCAAAAAACCAATAAATAAATAAATAAACTTAAATAAATAAATCTCCCAACTAAAAAAAGTCCAGGCCCAGATAGATTCACTGGTCAGTTTTACCAGACCTTCACAGAACAACTAACACCAATGCTTCAAACTTTTCCATAAAATAGAAAAGGAAGGAATTCTACCAAACTCCTTCTACAAAGCCAGCATCACCCTAATACTAAAACCAGACAAAAGCAGAACAAAAAAAGAAAACTACAGACCAATCTCCCTCATGAACACAGATGTAAACATTCTCAACAAGGGCTGGAAAGATAGCTTAGCAGTTCAGGCACTTGCCTATGAAACCTAAGGACCCAGGTTCGATTCTCTAGGTCACACATAAGCCAAATGCACAAAGTGGCACATGTGTCTGGAGTTTGTTTGCAGTGGCTAGAGGCCCTGGCATGCTCATTCTATATCTCTCTCTCCCCCCACCCCATCTCATATAAAAAAATTCTCAAGAAGATATTGGTGAACAGAATACAAGAATATATCCTAAAGATCATTCACCCAGACCAAGTAGGATTTTATCCCAGAGATGCAGGGATGGTTCAACATACCCAAACTGATAAATGTCATACACTATTATAAATGGACTAAAGGACAAAAATCACATGATCATCTCAACAGATGAAGAAAAGGCATTTGACAAAATCCAACATCCCTTCATGATAAAAGTCCTATAGAGGGGCTAGAGAGATGGCTTAGCAGTTAAGACATTTGCCTGCAAAGCCAAAGGATCTCAGTTCGATTCCCTAGAACCCACGTAAGCCAGATGCACAAGGGGCACATGCATCTGGAGTTCAATTGCAGTGGCTAGAGGCCCTGGCATGCCCATTCTCTCTGTGTCTGTCTGTCTCTCCTTGCAAATAAATAAATAAAATAAAATTTAAAAAGAAGACCTATGGAAACTGGGAATAGAAGGAACATATCTCAACATAATAAAGGCTATTTACAACAAACCTACAGCCAACATAATACTAAATGGGGAAAAATGTGAAGCTTTTCCACTAAAATCAGGAACAAGACAAGAGTGTCCACATTCCCCACTTTTATTTAATACACTACTGGAAGTCTTAGCTATAGCAATAAGGCAAGAGACACACATAATAGGAATACAAACTGGAAAGGATGAGATCACACTATCATTACTTGCAGACGATATGATTCTATACATAAAGGACCCTAAGGACTCTACCAGCAAACTGTTAGCTCTGATAAACACTTTTAGCAATGTAGCAGGATAAAAAATAAACACACAGAAATTAGTAGCCTTCCTATGTACTAACAACAAACATGCTGAGGATGAAATCAGGCAATCATTCCCATTCACAATTGCCTCAAAAATAAATAAACAAATAAATAAATGAATAAATAAATAAAGTACCTTGGAATAAACCTAACCAAGAGAGGAAAGGACTGCTACAATGAAAACTTTGAAACTCTGAAGACAGAAATTACAGAAGACACTAGGAAATGGAAAGACATCCCAGTTCTTGGATTGGAAGGATCAATATTGTGAAAATATCAATCTTAGCAAAAGCAATCTACATATTTAATGCAATCCCCATCAAAATCCCAATGGTATTTTTCATGGAAATAGAAAAAAAAAATCCTAAAATTCATTTGGAAGTACAAAAAAGCCTCAAATATCTAAAACAATTTTGAACAACAAAAATAAGGCTGGTGATATCACCATACCTGACTTTAGCCTATATTACAGAGCCATAGTAACAAAAACAGCATGTTACTGGCACAAAAAGACAAATAGATCAATGAAACAGAATAGAGGACCCAGGTGTAAATCTGGGTAGCTACAGCGACCTGATCTTTGACAAAAAAGCCAAAAACATGCATTGGAGAAAAGACAGACTCTTCAACAAATGGTGCTGGAAAAACTGGATATATATCTGTAGAAGGATGAAAATAGATCCTTACCTCTCTCCATGGACAAGTATTAAGTCCAAATAGATCAAAGACCTTAATATCAGGCCCAAAACTCTGAAACTGCTAGAGAAAAAGTAAGGGAAACCCTTCAACATATTGGTTATAGGCAAAGACTTTCAGGTGTTCAGGATATAAAATCACTAATCAACCACTGGGACCTCATGAAATTACAAATGTTTTGTGCAGCAAAGGACACAGTGAATAGAGCAAAGAGGCAACCTACAGAATGGGAGAAAACCTTTGCCAGCTATACATCTGACAGAGGATTAATATCCAGGATATACAACTCAAACTAAATAAGAAATCAAACAACCCAAGTAAAAAATGGACTATGGAACTAAATAGAGTTCTCAAGAGAAATACAGATGGCATATAAACATCTAAAAAATGTCCTACATCCTTAGCCATCAGGGAAATGCAAATTAAAACTATTTTGAGATTCCATCTCAGTCCTGTCAGAATGGCAAGAAACAAGCTGGGTGTAATGGTGCATGCCTTTAATCCCAGCACTTGGGAAGCAGAGGTAGGGGGATCACCATGAGTTCAAGGCTACCCTGAGAACACATAGTGAATTTAGTGAATTAGTGAATTCCAGGTCAGCCTGAGCTAGTACAGTGAGACCCTACCTCAAAAAAAAAATGACCTTAAATGCTGCCAAGGATGCAGTAAAGAGGAACACTTCTACACTGTTGGTGGGAATGTAATCTGGTACAGCCATTATGGAAATCAGTGTGGAGGTTCCTGAGACAGCTAAAAATAGATTTATCCTATGACCCCCACCTATACCATTGTTAGGCATATATCCTAAGGACTCATCTCACTACCTTAAAGATACTTGAACATCCATGTTTATTGCCATTCTATTCACAATAGCTAGGAAATGGAACCAGCCTAGATGTCCCTCAACTGATGAGTGGATAATGAAGATGTGGTATATTTACACAATGGATTTCTATTTAGCAGTGAAGAAAAATTTAATTATGAAATTAGCAGGAAAATGGATGGATTTGGAAAGGACTATACTTAAGTGAGGTAACCCAGTCCCTGAAAGCTAAAAGCCACATGTTCTCTCTCATATATGGAACATAGCTACAAATGTTTGGACTTGTATGTGAGTTAGAATAAAACTCAATAGCAAATATATGTACATACACACACACGCAGTTTGTTTTTTCGAGGTAAGGTCTCAATCTAGCCCAGACTGACCTGGAATTCACTATGTAATCTCAAGGTGGCCTCAAACTCACAGTGATCCTCCTACCTCTGCCTCCTGAGTGCTGGGATTAAAGGCATGCGCCACCACGCCCAGCTAATATTTTTTAAATCCGGCTGATATTTTTAAAATGGTGAGCCCACCATTCCAGCACTGGGGAGGAGACAGGAGGATCCCTAGGGCTTGCAAGCTAGCATATCTAGCTGAATCAGTAACTCTGAGTTCAGTAAGGGACCATCTCAAAAAAATAAACTGGAGAGCTCATTCTCTCGCTCATCTTGCAAATAAAATACTAAATTTGGCTGTATTGTGTGGTACACACCTTTAATTCTAGCACTCAAGAGGCTGAGGTAGAGGCTGGAGAGATGGCTTAGTGGTTAAGGCATTTGCCTACAAAGCCAAAGGACCTCAGTTCAATTCCCCAGGACCCATGTAAGACAGATGCACAAAGTGGTGCATGCATCTGGAGTTCGTTTACAGTGGCTAGAGGTCCTAGCATGCCCATTCTCTCTCTCTCTCTCAAAAAAAAAAAATAATAATAATAAATAGGGGACTGGAGAGATGTTAACTGTTAAGGTGCATTCCTGTAAAGCCTAATGACCCTGGTTTGATTCTCCAGGTCCCATGTAAGCCAGATGCACATAGTGGTGCATGCATCTGGAGTTTGCAGTGGTTAGAGGCCCTGGCACACCCATTCTCACTCACTCTACCTCTCTAATAAGTGAATGAAATAAAATAAAAATAAATATTTTTTTAAAAGCTGAGGTAGAAGGATCACTCACTGTGGGTTTGAGGCCAGCCTGGGCTACAGAGAGAGTTCCAGGTCAGCCTGGGCTGCAGTGGGACCTTACATTGAAAGAACAAAAATTAAATTAAATATATATGTGGGGGCATTTTTATTTTTGTTTGTTTGTTTTGTTTTTCAAGGTAGGGTCTGAGATGCTCTAGTCCAGGCTGACCTAGAATTCAGTATGTAGTCTCAGGCTGACCTGGAACTCATAAAGATCCTCCTACCTCTACCTCCCAAGTGCTGGGATTAAAGGCGCGCGCCACCATGCCTAGCTAATAATTTTTAGTTATGTATTTATTTGCAAGCAGAGAGAGAGAGAAAAAAAAAAAAAGAATGAGCATACCAGAGCATCTTGCCATTGAAAATAACTCCAGATACTTGTGCCACTTTGTGGCTTTATATGGGTACCGGGAAATTGAACCCAGGATGGCAGGGGTTACAAAAGTAAGCACCTTTAAATTAACTACTGAGCCATCTCCTGAACACCTTTTGGTTTTGAAGTATGGTCTCATTCAAGCTCAGGCTGACCTAGAGCTCATGGTAATCCTCCTACTTCAGTCTCCCAAGTGTTGGGATTAAAGAAGTGTGCCACCACACAATACCTTACGTGGATTGCTGAGTTCAGCAATCCCAACTTCCCAATGTTGACTTCTGGCCATTCACTCACATGTGCACATGCACATACAAATACACATACACAAGCAAACAAAATAAAAATAAGGCAGGCATGGTGGCACACGGCTTTAATCTCAGCACTTGTAAAGCAGAGGTAGGAGGATTGCCATGAGTTCAAGGCTAGCCTGAGACTACACAGTGAATTCCAGATCAGCCTGGGCTACAGCGAGACCCTACCTTGGAAAAATAAAAAATAGGGCTGGAGAGATGGCTTAGCGGTTAAGGCACTTGCCTGAGAAGCCTAAGGGCCCAGGTTTGATTCTTCAGGTCCCACGTAAGCCAGATGCACAAGGTGGCGTATGTATAGAGTTCATCTGCAGTGGTTAGAGGCCCTGAGGCACCCATAGTTTAAGGAAGTTCAAACCAGAAATCTATACATGAACTAAACATTAAATCAACAATGTATTCTAAATTCATTAATATAGAAAGGAAAGGGCAAATCAATGCTTGGACCTTCTGGCTTTCCAAATCCCAAATTAAAAATATCTCTAATACCACTAGTCTCCAAGGAATTGCTCACTTCACAAAGCAGCTTTATTCCTAATGCAAGATCAAACTAATTCCCTGGTACTCTCAGGAAAGAAGGAATAAAATCAAATTGTAAGATCCCTTTAACTCATTCTCAGGCTTATAACATGCCAGGCTTGTAATGTTATTCTAACAAGTAATTATTCTGTCAAAAAGTAAACCAAGCCGGGTGTGGTGGCACATGCCTTTAATCCCAGCACTCGGGAGGCAGAGGTAGGAGGATCGCCGAGAGTTCGAGGCCACCCTGAGACTAATTCCAGGTCAGCCTGGACTAGAGTGAAACCCTACCTCGAAAAACCAAAAAAAAAGTAAACCAAGGCACCTGCCTCCTAAGCCTAAGAACGCTGGTTCCAATCTCCAGCGGTTCCAATCTCCAGGTCCCACGTTTAGCCAGATGCAAAGTGACCCAAGGGTGCAATGCCACACTTGACCACAAGGGGGAGCACACATCTGGATTTCGTTCAAAGCAGCTGAGACACTGCTGGCACGCCCATCTCTTATCTGTCTTCCTCTCCCTCTCTCTCTCTCTCTCTGTCTCTCTAAAAAAAAAAAAAAAAAAAAAAAAAAAAAACGTAAACCAAGCTAGCCGGGCGTGGTGGCACACGCCTTTAATCCCAGCACTCGGGAGGCAGAAGTAGGAGGATCACCATGAGATCGAGGCTACCCTGAGACTACAGAGAGAATTCCAGGTCAGCCTGGGCTAAAGTGAAACCCTACTCAAAAAAAAAAAAAAAAAAAAAAAGTAAACCAAGCCAAGAGAGATGGCTCAGTATTTGAGGTGCCTGCCTACAAAGCCTAATAACCAGGGTTCAATTCCCCAGTGTCCATGCAAGCCAGATGCACAGAGTGGTACAAGCTTCTAAAGTTCGTTTGCAGCAGCTGAAGGCACTGGAGCATCCATACTCTGTGTTCTGTATCTTTCTGCTTGCAAATAAATAAATAATGTTTTTTTAAAAACAAGAGATTTAGACTGAAAATTTGCTGTCTCTGTCATTCATAAATCCATGATACTATAATAATAATTATTATATATATATTTTTTTTGGTTTTCAAGGTAAGGTATCTAGCTCAGGCTGACCTGAATTCACTATGTAGTCTCAGAGTGGCCTCGAACTCATGGTGACCCTCCTACCTCTGCCTCCCAAGCACTGGGATTAAAGGTATGTGCCACCACACCTGGCTCATGTTACTATAATTCTTAAAACAAATGCATAGTGTATGCAGCATATTATGCATTAACTACTCTAACATCAAAAGATAAAGTAGTGCTGGAGAGATGACTCATCAGTTAAGGCACTTGCCTGCAAAGCCTAATGACCCATGTTCAACTCCCAATACCAAGCAAAAGCCAGATACACAAAGTGGCGCATGCATCTGGAGTTCATTTGCAGCACCTGGAGGGCCTGGTGTGCCTATTCTCTTTTCTCTCTCTCCCCTGCTTACAAATAAAGTAGCCAGGTGTGATGGCATAGGCCTTTAATCTCAGCACTCAAGAGGCCAAGGTAGGAGGATTGCCATGAGTTTGAGGTCAGCCTGAGACTACATAGTGAATTCAGGTCACCCTGGGATAGCTCAAGACCCTACTTCAAAAAGACAAACAAGGCTGGGTGTGGTAGTGCATGCCTTTAATCCCAGCACTCAGGAGGCAGAGGTAGAGAAGGATCACTGTGAGTTCGAGGCCACCCTGAAACTACATAGTGAATTCCAGGTCAGTCTGGGCTAGAGCAAGACCCTACCTTAAAAAAAAAAAACAAGATACATGTTACAGTCAGATTCACATTGCTGGCAGAAATCACCTGACCAAGAGTAGCATTTGGGAAAAAAGGGTTTATTTTGGCTTAAAGACTCAAGGGGAAGTTCCTTGATGGCAGGGGAAAATGGTAGCATGAGCAGAAGGTGGACATCACCCCCTGGCCAACATCAGATGGACAACAGGAACAGAAGAGTGTGCCAAACACATGAATGGGGAAACTGGCTATATCATCCATAACCCTGCCCCCAGCAATACACTGCCTCCAGGAGGCTTTAATTCCCAAATCTCCATCAGCTGGAAACCTAGCATTCAGAACACCTAAGTTTATGGGGACACCTGAATCAAACCACCACAATAGGTATGCATTGTCTTTCTTTCTGGGAATATAACTTATTCCTCAACTTTCTTTTTTTTTTTTTTGAGGTAGGAGGTAGGTCTCACTCTACCCCAGGGTGACCTGGAACTCACTATGTAGTTTCAGGGTGGCCTTGAACACATGGCAATCCTCCTACCTCTGCCTCTAGAGTGCTGGAATTAAAAGCATGAGCCACCATATCTGGTTTAGTTGTTTGTTTGTTTGTTTGTTTTTGGTTTTTCGAGGTAGGGTTTCACTCTGGTCCAGGCTGACCTGGAATTAACTATGTAGTCTCAGGGTGGCCTCGAACTCATGGCATGTATAGCACAATGCAGGTCTGGCCCTAGCCAGGCTGCATGTCAGAAGAAACCAGGAAGTGCCTTCTGTGAACATGGCGTCCTGCGCAGGCCTGGCATGACAACAGCTACAGTCCCATGCTCACAAGAAACCTGCTACGAGATGATCTGTCCAGAGACACACTGTCATTGGTCACAAAAAGGGGACCACCCTATACAATGATTGGCCAGCCAAACCCCTTAACACCTCCTACACTTCCTTGAATAAATGAGTTTGCAGCAGCTCGCCCTCTGCTGCTTCCACCCAACTCCCGGAGTCTGTGTCATGACTCTGCGCCTCTCACCCCCTACTCGGCAGAGACCCTGCCATCCCTCCTGGGCTGGCCCTAGAGGGGACCCCAACATCTGGCACCCAAACAGGGACTGGCGATCCTCCTACCTTTGCCTAGTTTTTTTTTTTTTTTAATATTTTATTTATTTGTTTGGGAGGCAGAGGTAGGAGTGAGTTCAAGGCTACCCTGAACATAGTGAATTCCAGGTCAGTCTGAGCTAGAATGAAACCCTACCTCAAAAAATCAAATATATTTATTTGTAAGCACAGAGAGAGGGAAGACAGACAGAATGGGTGCACCAGGGCCTCCAGCTGCTGCAAACGAACTCTAGATATATGTGCCACTTTGTGAATATGGCTTTACATGGGTACTGGGGAATCAAACCCAGGTCGTTGGGTTTTGCAGGCAAGCACCTTAACTGCTGAACCATCTTTCCAGTCCCTCATCCCAAAACTTTCTTTTCTGACTTTTCTTGAGGACTATGACCAAAAGTTTTACAGATGCTATTGTAAAGATTTAAAGCAAAGGTCTGTGGTGACTGCTACCTTTTTTTTTTTTCTTTTTTTTGGTGGGAGGGGTTGTTTTGTTTTTTCAAGGTAGGGTCTCACTCTAGCCCAGGCTGACCCGGAATTCACTATGTAGTCTCAGGGTGGCCTTGAACTCATGGAGATCCTCCTACCTCTGCCTCCCAAGTGCTGGGATTAAAGGCGTGCACCACCACACCTGGCATGCTATCTGTTTTTGAAAATAAAGACCATGTAACCCAAAAAGCCTACAATATTTACTATCTGGCCTTTACAGAAAAAAAAAAAATGCTGACCCCTTGGCTCAAAAGAAAATGAGGAAAACTGTTACTGTGAAGGAAAGCAGAATTATATTGGGTTAGGGTAAAAAGTTGAGCAAAGATGTCACCTAAAATAATGTAGAAAATGTGACAAATGTGCCAATCATATAACCTAGTTAATTAGGACACTAAAGCAGGAAGTTGTTCTTAAGCTAAAGGCCTACTTGAGTTTCAGAGTAAGTTTGCAGCACTGGCTTGGACAACTTAGTAAGGCCTTGTCTCAAATTTTTAAAACGTCTCTCTGGTTATTGAATGAGAACACAAGAATCATGTGGTATTTAGGCTACAAGATCACTGAGAAATTTTGCTGGAGCTATGCTGAAAACCTCTTCCGTGTTTACCAGCTAACAGAAAAAAAAAAAAAAAAAAAAAAAAAACTACAATGCATGCAGCTCCACAGGAGAGAGTGAATTCACCAGTGGAGATAAACAACAGTGGACACCGCAAGCCTTAAATTTGGCCAGCCAGGTCAAATGAGCCAATTGATGCAATAGTGGCGTGTCTGTTACAGGGATAACCAACTGCTCTCTAACTGGACTGAAGGCCCACGCCATGGGAGGAATACATCCCTGATACTGAAAACCTATGATGGGGCAAGTCATGAGCCCTAGGGGTGTAACATCTGCTGGTGTCTGCCTAAATGTACATTTTATGCTCACCAAACTTCCTGGTAAGCACTTCTTGTAATGTTTATACCCATATATTAACGTTGCTCTCACTTTTGGTTAAAGAAGTGTCTCTTTTCAGATGGCAGGGACCTTGGGATGACTCAGAAGGCACCATAGCACTGAGAAGAAGTGAGAGAGGAGGGCTCAGCACTGAAACATCTCTAACACACCTTCCAAAGCTCAGGGTCCACTGCAGAAGAGGTGGCATAAAGAATGTAAGAGCCAAAGAGAGGTAAGATTCCTTACAACACACGCTTCCAAACACAAAATGCCTGGATATTCATGACCTTGCAGTGCTTGACACTACCTACACAAGACCATCATAAGAGGAAAAGATGATGTCATCAAAAATAAAAGAGAAGGCTGGGTGTGGCAGTGTGCATCTTTGATCCCAGCACTCAGGAGGTAGGAGGATCACAATAGTTTAAGGCCACAGAGAGAGTTCCAGGTCAGCCTGGGCTGCAGTGGGACCTTACATTGAAAGAACAAAAATTAAATTAAATATATATGTGGGGGGGGGCATTTTTATTTTTGTTTGTTTGTTTTGTTTTTCAAGGTAGGGTCTGAGATGCTCTAGTCCAGGCTGACCTAGAATTCAGTATGTAGTCTCAGGCTGACCTGGAACTCATAAAGATCCTCCTACCTCTACCTCCCAAGTGCTGGGATTAAAGGCGCGCGCCACCATGCCTAGCTAATAATTTTTAGTTATGTATTTATTTGCAAGCAGAGAGAGAGAGAAAAAAAAAAAAAGAATGAGCATACCAGAGCATCTTGCCATTGAAAATAACTCCAGATACTTGTGCCACTTTGTGGCTTTATATGGGTACCGGGAAATTGAACCCAGGATGGCAGGGGTTACAAAAGTAAGCACCTTTAAATTAACTACTGAGCCATCTCCTGAACAGGTTTTTGGTTTTGAAGTATGGTCTCATTCAAGCTCAGGCTGACCTAGAGCTCATGGTAATCCTCCTACTTCAGTCTCCCAAGTGTTGGGATTAAAGAAGTGTGCCACCACACAATACCTTACGTGGGATTGCTGAGTTCAGCAATCCCAACTTCCCAATGTTGACTTCTGGCCATTCACTCACATGTGCACATGCACATACAAATACACATACACAAGCAAACAAAATAAAAATAAGGCAGGCATGGTGGCACACGGCTTTAATCTCAGCACTTGTAAAGCAGAGGTAGGAGGATTGCCATGAGTTCAAGGCTAGCCTGAGACTACACAGTGAATTCCAGATCAGCCTGGGCTACAGCGAGACCCTACCTTGGAAAAATAAAAAATAGGGCTGGAGAGATGGCTTAGCGGTTAAGGCACTTGCCTGAGAAGCCTAAGGGCCCAGGTTTGATTCTTCAGGTCCCACGTAAGCCAGATGCACAAGGTGGCGTATGTATAGAGTTCATCTGCAGTGGTTAGAGGCCCTGAGGCACCCATAGTTTAAGGAAGTTCAAACCAGAAATCTATACATGAACTAAACATTAAATCAACAATGTATTCTAAATTCATTAATATAGAAAGGAAAGGGCAAATCAATGCTTGACCTTCTGGCTTTCCAAATCCCAAATTAAAAATATCTCTAATACCACTAGTCTCCAAGGAATTGCTCACTTCACAAAGCAGCTTTATTCCTAATGCAAGATCAAACTAATTCCTGGTACTCAGGAAAGAAGGAATAAAATCAAATTGTAAGATCCCTTTAACTCATTCTCAGGCTTATAACATGCCAGGCTTGTAATGTTATTCTAACAAGTAATTATTCTGTCAAAAAGTAAACCAAGCCGGGTGTGGTGGCACATGCCTTTAATCCCAGCACTCGGGAGGCAGAGGTAGGAGGATCGCCGAGAGTTCGAGGCCACCCTGAGACTAATTCCAGGTCAGCCTGGACTAGAGTGAAACCCTACCTCGAAAAACCAAAAAAAAAGTAAACCAAGGCACCTGCCTCCTAAGCCTAAGAACGCTGGTTCCAATCTCCAGCGGTTCCAATCTCCAGGTCCCACGTTTAGCCAGATGCAAAGTGACCCAAGGGTGCAATGCCACACTTGACCACAAGGGGGAGCACACATCTGGATTTCGTTCAAAGCAGCTGAGACACTGCTGGCACGCCCATCTCTTATCTGTCTTCCTCTCCCTCTCTCTGTCTCTCTCTGTGTCTCTCTAAAAAAAAAAAAAAAAAAAAAAAAAAAAACGTAAACTGTTAGCCGGGCGTGGTGGCACACGCCTTTAATCCCAGCACTCGGGAGGCAGAAGTAGGAGGATCACCATGAGATCGAGGCTACCCTGAGACTACAGAGAGAATTCCAGGTCAGCCTGGGCTAAAGTGAAACCCTACTCAAAAAAAAAAAAAAAAAAAAAAAAAAAAAGTAAACCAAGCTAGAGAGATGGCTCAGTATTTGAGGTGCCTGCCTACAAAGCCTAATAACCAGGGTTCAATTCCCCAGTGTCCATGCAAGCCAGATGCACAGAGTGGTACAAGCTTCTAAAGTTCGTTTGCAGCAGCTGAAGGCACTGGAGCATCCATACTCTGTGTTCTGTATCTTTCTGCTTGCAAATAAATAAATAATGTTTTTTTAAAAACAAGAGATTTAGACTGAAAATTTGCTGTCTCTGTCATTCATAAATCCATGATACTATAATAATAATTATTATATATATATATTTTTTTTTGGTTTTTCAAGGTAAGGTATCTAGCTCAGGCTGACCTGAATTCACTATGTAGTCTCAGAGTGGCCTCGAACTCATGGTGACCCTCCTACCTCTGCCTCCCAAGCACTGGGATTAAAGGTATGTGCCACCACACCTGGCTCATGTTACTATAATTCTTAAAACAAATGCATAGTGTATGCAGCATATTATGCATTAACTACTCTAACATCAAAAGATAAAGTAGTGCTGGAGAGATGACTCATCAGTTAAGGCACTTGCCTGCAAAGCCTAATGACCCATGTTCAACTCCCCAATACCAAGCAAAAGCCAGATACACAAAGTGGCGCATGCATCTGGAGTTCATTTGCAGCACCTGGAGGGCCTGGTGTGCCTATTCTCTTTCTCTCTCTCTCCCCCTGCTTACAAATAAAGTAGCCAGGTGTGATGGCATAGGCCTTTAATCTCAGCACTCAAGAGGCCAAGGTAGGAGGATTGCCATGAGTTTGAGGTCAGCCTGAGACTACATAGTGAATTCAGGTCACCCTGGGATAGCTCAAGACCCTACTTCAAAAGACAAACAAGGCTGGGTGTGGTAGTGCATGCCTTTAATCCCAGCACTCAGGAGGCAGAGGTAGAAGGATCACTGTGAGTTCGAGGCCACCCTGAAACTACATAGTGAATTCCAGGTCAGTCTGGGCTAGAGCAAGACCCTACCTTAAAAAAAAAAAACAAGATACATGTTACAGTCAGATTCACATTGCTGGCAGAAATCACCTGACCAAGAGTAGCATTTGGGAAAAAAGGGTTTATTTTGGCTTAAAGACTCAAGGGGAAGTTCCTTGATGGCAGGGGAAAATGGTAGCATGAGCAGAAGGTGGACATCACCCCCTGGCCAACATCAGATGGACAACAGGAACAGAAGAGTGTGCCAAACACATGAATGGGGAAACTGGCTATATCATCCATAACCCTGCCCCCAGCAATACACTGCCTCCAGGAGGCTTTAATTCCCAAATCTCCATCAGCTGGAAACCTAGCATTCAGAACACCTAAGTTTATGGGGGACACCTGAATCAAACCACCACAATAGGTATGCATTGTCTTTCTTTCTGGGAATATAACTTATTCCTCAACTTTCTTTTTTTTTTTTTTTTTTTTTTTTTTTTTTTTTTTTTTTTTTTTTGAGGTAGGTCTCACTCTACCCCAGGGTGACCTGGAACTCACTATGTAGTTTCAGGGTGGCCTTGAACACATGGCAATCCTCCTACCTCTGCCTCTAGAGTGCTGGAATTAAAAGCATGAGCCACCATATCTGGTTTAGTTGTTTGTTTGTTTGTTTGTTTTTGGTTTTTCGAGGTAGGGTTTCACTCTGGTCCAGGCTGACCTGGAATTAACTATGTAGTCTCAGGGTGGCCTCGAACTCATGGCATGTATAGCACAATGCAGGTCTGGCCCTAGCCAGGCTGCATGTCAGAAGAAACCAGGAAGTGCCTTCTGTGAACATGGCGTCCTGCGCAGGCCTGGCATGACAACAGCTACAGTCCCATGCTCACAAGAAACCTGCTACGAGATGATCTGTCCAGAGACACACTGTCATTGGTCACAAAAAGGGGACCACCCTATACAATGATTGGCCAGCCAAACCCCTTAACACCTCCTACACTTCCTTGAATAAATGAGTTTGCAGCAGCTCGCCCTCTGCTGCTTCCACCCAACTCCCGGAGTCTGTGTCATGACTCTGCGCCTCTCACCCCCTACTCGGCAGAGACCCTGCCATCCCTCCTGGGCTGGCCCTAGAGGGGACCCCAACATCTGGCACCCAAACAGGGACTGGCGATCCTCCTACCTTTGCCTAGTTTTTTTTTTTTTTTTTAATATTTTATTTATTTGTTTGGGAGGCAGAGGTAGGAGTGAGTTCAAGGCTACCCTGAACATAGTGAATTCCAGGTCAGTCTGAGCTAGAATGAAACCCTACCTCAAAAAATCAAATATATTTATTTGTAAGCACAGAGAGAGGGAAGACAGACAGAATGGGTGCACCAGGGCCTCCAGCTGCTGCAAACGAACTCTAGATATATGTGCCACTTTGTGAATATGGCTTTACATGGGTACTGGGGAATCAAACCCAGGTCGTTGGGTTTTGCAGGCAAGCACCTTAACTGCTGAACCATCTTTCCAGTCCCTCATCCCAAAACTTTCTTTTCTGACTTTTCTTGAGGACTATGACCAAAAGTTTTACAGATGCTATTGTAAAGATTTAAAGCAAAGGTCTGTGGTGACTGCTACCTGTTTTTTTTTTTTCTTTTTTTTGGTGGGAGGGGTTGTTTTGTTTTTTCAAGGTAGGGTCTCACTCTAGCCCAGGCTGACCCGGAATTCACTATGTAGTCTCAGGGTGGCCTTGAACTCATGGAGATCCTCCTACCTCTGCCTCCCAAGTGCTGGGATTAAAGGCGTGCACCACCACACCTGGCATGCTATCTGTTTTTGAAAATAAAGACCATGTAACCCAAAAAGCCTACAATATTTACTATCTGGCCTTTACAGAAAAAAAAAAAATGCTGACCCCTTGGCTCAAAAGAAAATGAGGAAAACTGTTACTGTGAAGGAAAGCAGAATTATATTGGGTTAGGGTAAAAAGTTGAGCAAAGATGTCACCTAAAATAATGTAGAAAATGTGACAAATGTGCCAATCATATAACCTAGTTAATTAGGACACTAAAGCAGGAAGTTGTTCTTAAGCTAAAGGCCTACTTGAGTTTCAGAGTAAGTTTGCAGCACTGGCTTGGACAACTTAGTAAGGCCTTGTCTCAAATTTTTAAAACGTCTCTCTGGTTATTGAATGAGAACACAAGAATCATGTGGTATTTAGGCTACAAGATCACTGAGAAATTTTGCTGGAGCTATGCTGAAAACCTCTTCCGTGTTTACCAGCTAACAGAAAGTTGGGAAAAAAAAAAAAAAAAAACTACAATGCATGCAGCTCCACAGGAGAGAGTGAATTCACCAGTGGAGATAAACAACAGTGGACACCGCAAGCCTTAAATTTGGCCAGCCAGGTCAAATGAGCCAATTGATGCAATAGTGGCGTGTCTGTTACAGGGATAACCAACTGCTCTCTAACTGGACTGAAGGCCCACGCCATGGGAGGGAATACATCCCTGATACTGAAAACCTATGATGGGGCAAGTCATGAGCCCTAGGGGTGTAACATCTGCTGGTGTCTGCCTAAATGTACATTTTATGCTCACCAAACTTCCTGGTAAGCACTTCTTGTAATGTTTATACCCATATATTAACGTTGCTCTCACTTTTGGTTAAAGAAGTGTCTCTTTTCAGATGGCAGGGACCTTGGGATGACTCAGAAGGCACCATAGCACTGAGAAGAAGTGAGAGAGGAGGGCTCAGCACTGAAACATCTCTAACACACCTTCCAAAGCTCAGGGTCCACTGCAGAAGAGGTGGCATAAAGAATGTAAGAGCCAAAGAGAGGTAAGATTCCTTACAACACACGCTTCCAAACACAAAATGCCTGGATATTCATGACCTTGCAGTGCTTGACACTACCTACACAAGACCATCATAAGAGGAAAAGATGATGTCATCAAAAATAAAAGAGAAGGCTGGGTGTGGCAGTGCACATCTTTGATCCCAGCACTCAGGAGGTAGGAGGATCACAATAGTTTAAGGCCACCTTGAAACTCCATAGTGAATTCCAGGTCATCCTGGGCCAGAGTTAAACCCTACCTTGAAAACCCCAAAAATAAAATAAAATAAATTAATTAAATTTAAAAAAAAGAATCATGTGGCTGGTGTTAGATCACTTAACTATCAGTGTTAGGCCCCAGATTCAATCCCTAGTACATAATACTTCTTGGCCTGCCCAAAAATCACTGAGGCCAGGTGTGGTGGCACATGCCTTTAATCCCAGCACTTGGGAGGCCAAGATAGGAGGATCACTGTGAGTTTGAGACCACCCTGAGACTACAGAATAAATTCCAGGTCAGCCTGGACTAAAGTGAGACCATACCTTGAAAAACCAAAATCACTTACTGAAACAAATCAAACTGTTGTTTTTGTTTTGTTCTGTTTTTGTTTTTCAAAGGAGGGTCTCACTCTGGCCCAGACTGACCTGAAATTAACTATGTAGTCTCAGGGTGGCCTCAAACTCAGGGCAATCCTCCTACCTCTCTGCCTCCTGAGTGCTGGGATTAAAGGCTTGTGCCACTACACTCAGCCAAATCAAACTTTTGAACCAAGTGAGTTTCTTTCACCAGATTTAGAATTGGTTTTGTTCCTTAACAGCAGATAATTGCAACACGATGCCTAGAGAACCTAGCCTAAGATTCAGGGATGCTAAGCCTGTCTTTCTAAATCACTAAACAGTTAATATCAAACAGCTCACCTTGCTCCTTCTTCCTGTTCCTCCTCTAAAATAGTTGATTTGACTATAGTAAAAGATTTTTAAAATATTTTTTTAAATTTAATTTATTTATTTGCAAGCGGAGACAGGGAGAGAATGAGCACACCAGGGCCTCTAGCCACTGCAAACGAAATTCAGATGCGTGTCCCTTGCGCATCTGGCTTATGTGGGTCCTGGGGAATCGAACATGGGTCCTTTGGCTTTACAGGCAAACGCCTTAATTGCTAAGCTATTTCTACAGCCCCCTTTAAAAAAATTTTTTTAAATTTTATTTAGTTATTAAGACTTTTATGATTAGCGTAACATTTATCTAATTACAAGGTGACAATTACTATCAGTTTCAAAATTTATACCATCAAACTTATTCAAGTATTATTAAAAATTGCCTCCAATTATTATAAACAGTGATTTACTGCTTACGAGCAATTATTTCCTTTAATTTACAAATACTTTATATTTATTTACTTATTTATTTATTTGAGAAAGAGAGAGAGAGAATGGGCACACCAGGGCCTCCAGCCACTGCAAACGAACTCCAGATGCACACGCCACCTTTTGCATCTGGCTTACATGGGTCATGGAGGGTCAAACCAGGATTCTTTGGCTTTGTAGCCAAACACCTTAACTGCTAAGCCATCTCTACAGCCCCATAAATACTTTTTAAAAAATTATTAGGTGATTTTAAGTTTGTAGTCATGCTATATCGTCTGCAATAATCTGTAGTATTTTTAAGTATGGTCATATCTGCAGAACTAAAATTAGAGTCACTAATATACAGTAATTACTTTGTTTTGTTTTTAGGCTTTTGGAGACAGGATCTCATTTAACTCAGACTAGCTTCTAACTCATTGTGTAGCTGAGGGTGACTTTGGACTTCAGATTCTCCTGCCTCTACTTCCCCAGCACTTGGATTACAGGTATGTACGTTACCATACCCAGTTTATGGAGTGGCAGGGGTCAAACCCAGAACTTAATGCATACTAGGCAAACACTGTACCAACTGAGCTACTACATCCCCATCTACCTTAAGATCTCAATTATAAGCACTACAATATAAATGCAAAAGGTTTTTGTTTGTTTTTGAAGATAGTTAGCTCAATGTAATTTAGATCACTACCAGAAAATTTAATCTTCTATCTTTCTTAGAAGAAAAAGTAGAATTTTATTTTCACAGATTATAATTATAGTTAAGCCCAACTTCTGTACGAAAACAGCTTCAGCCAAGAACTAATTGGCCCCAACAGAATGATAAAAGGCATGCTAGAAGGAAAACAAAGGAGGACTGAGGTCAAGGTAACTTATTCTTAGAAAAGTAATTACTTTTTCCATGTATGAGCACTTCCAAATTATATATATATATTTATTTAAATTTATTTATTTGAGAGAGACAGAGGATGGGCACGCCAGGGCCTCTATCCACTGAAAACGAATTCCAGACGCATGCACCACCTGGTGCATCTGGCTTGTGGGACCTGAAGAATTGAATCTGGATCCTTAGGCTTCATAGGCAAGCCCCTTAACTACTAAACCATCTCTCTAGCCCCCAACTAGTTATTTTGAGGGGAAGGGAAGCTTGAATCCTCTTAGCCCCCAACTAAATAAAATACCCTAAATTACTTAACATTGATTTAATTAATCCTTTTTCACTGTTTCCTATGAAGTCAAATGTTTCATTGCTTTAGCAAGTACAAGGGGAAAAATCAAATATATTCATAGTTTGATAAGACATTTTAAAGAATATATATTATGCTTTTCATATGATTTGTTTGTTTCTGAGGTTGGGCTCATAGCAATCCTCCTACCTCTGCCTTCTGAGTGCTGAGACTAATGGCGTATGCCACCACACCTGGCTAAGTATGATTCTTTAAGTAATATAGAAACCCAAGACTATTCTAGAAAGTAAACTACTTTAAAGTACTACGTTAGAAAAAAATTTTTTTTTCTGAGGTAGGGTCTCACTTTAGCCCAGATTGACTTGAAACTCACTCTGTAGTCCCAGGATGGTCTCACACTCATAGTAATCCTCCTACTTCTACCTCCCAAGTGCTAGGGAGTAACAAAATTTTTTAAAAAGGTCAATAGAGCTGGGTGTGGTAGCGCATACCTTTAATCCCTGCGGTTGGAAGGCAGAGGTAGGAAGATCATTGTGAGTTCAGGCCAGCCTGAGACTACATAGTGAATTCCAGCTCAGCCTGGGCTAGATAGAGCAAGACCTTACCTCAGGGGAAAAAAAAAGGTCAATAGACAACTTTATTTAACTACTGGGTGTGGTGATATATGCTTATAATCTCAGCCCTTAGGCTAAGGCAAGAGGACTACTGGAAGTTTGGGGCTAACATGGACTACAGAATGAGTCCAACATCAACCTGGGATATATAGCAATCTGATTTCAAAAAACTAAAAAAAAGCTACTGGGGAGTTGGCTTAGTATGTAAAGTGTTATAAGGACATGAGTTCAGATCTTTATTACCCATGGAAATTCCAGTGCTGGGAAGCAGACAGGAGAATCTCATATTGCCTCACTAGTCTAGCTAAATTGAGATGCAACAAAAGACCCTGTCAAAGAACAAGGTGGTGGGCTGGAGAGATGGCTTAGCAGTTAAGATACTTGCCTGCAAAGCCAAAGAACCTAGGTTCAATTCCCCAGGACCCACGTAAGCCAGATGCACATGATGGCATGTGGAGTTCATTTGCAAAGGCTATAGGCCGTGGCACGCCCATTCTCTCTCTCTCTCCAGCCCCCTCAAATACACAACTAAAAAGAAAATATTTTTAAAAATAAGGTGGTGTCGGGTGTGGTGGCGCACGCCTTTAATCCCAGCACTCGGGAGGCAGAGGTAGGAGGATCGCCATGAGTTGAGGCCACCCTGAGACTACATAGTTAATTCCAGGTCAGCCTGGACCAGAGTGAAACCTTACCTCAAAAAACAAACAAACAAAAAAAGGTGCCACATGACTGAGAAAGATACTTGGCTTATGACAATCTCTGGCCTCCATCTGTAGAAGCACACATGCACACACCATACACACACACACACACACACACACACAAAAGATGTATATTTAAAGCTGGAGAGATGGTTTAGCCATTAAAGGCACTTGCCTGCAAAGCATGACAGCCTGGGTTTGATTCCCCATACCAATATAAAGCTAGAAGCACAAAGGAGCCACACTCTGGAGTTCATTCTTAGTGGCAAGAAGCCCTGACAAACCTATACTCTGTCTCTCTTTTTCTCTCTCTTAAATAAATAATTGTAGGGATTTTTTTTTTTTCAAAAAAAGATGTCAATTTTTACCCATAATGTGGCTGATTTTAAATATCACTCTAGGGCTGGAGAGATGGCTCAGCAGTTAAGGCACTTGCCTGAAAAACCTAACAACCCGGATTCAATTCCCCAGTACCCACGTAAAGCCAGATGCACAAGGGGGCACATGCCTCTAGAGTTCATTTGCAGTGGCTAGACACCCTGGTGTGCCCTTCTCTCTCTTTCTCTAATTGCAAATAAATAAAAAAGAATTCTTCTTTAAAAAAATTAAGTATCAGTCTAGACTCTCGGTCCTAACAGCAAGTCTTCCAATTCAAGGGTGAAAAGAGATTCTCACAGGGCAAAAGTTTAGGCCCTATACAAAAAAAAAATTTTTTTTTTGGTTTTTCGAGGTAGGGTCTCACTTTAGCTCAGGCTGACCTGGAATTCACTATGTAGTCTCAGGGTGGCCTCGAACTCACAGCAATCCTCCTACCTCTGCCTCCCGAGTGCTGGGATTAAAGGCGTGCGCTACCACACCCGGCTCAAAAAAATTTTTTTTAAATCATTATTTTTGAAAGAGTCTTCATTATGTTGCCCATGCATACTTAATGCTGGCATTATAAGCACGGTTCTTATCTGTACCTCATTCACAAATACCATATTTGGGAGATGGTTCAGTGGAAAAGGTCACTTGTTAAACAAGCATGAGGGCCTGAGTTTGAACCCAGTACCCAAAGTAAAATGTCAGGCATAGTGGTGTGTACCAGGCATGTTAATTCCAGCACTTGGGAGGCAGAAACAGAATAGTCCCTGAGTCTCACTGGACAGCTAGCCTAGCCTAATTGGTGAGCTCCAGTACAATGAGAGACTTGGTCTCAAAGAAGATGGTGTCCTTAAGGATGACACTTGAGATTGTCCTCAAACTTCCCCATGTGTACACATACACCTGAATACACAAACACACATTTAGAAAACTACTACAGCTACTACTACAGAGAGAGAGACAGAAAGAGAATGGGCATACCAGGGCCTCTAGCCACTGCAAACGAACTCCAGATGCACGTGCCCCTTGTGCATCTGGTTTACATGGGTCCTGAGGAATCAAACCTGGGTCCTTCGCAGGCAAACACCTTAACCGCTAAGCCATTTCTCCAGCCTCTACTACTAATAGATATAAGATGTTATATAAAGAGAAGTATCAAGGGTCACTCAAGGGGCCAGTCATGGCATGATGGTGTATACCTGTATTCCTAGCATTCAGTAGGATCTAGAGCTTGCAGCCAGCTTAGGGTGTATAGTGAGACTCTCAAAACAGAAGGGGATGCTGGAGAAATGGTTCAGCAGTTAAGTGCACTTCCTGCACAAGGATAACCGTCTGAGGGAGCCCAAGTTTAAATCTCCAGATCCCATGTAAACAACTGGGCATGATCACACACACATGTAACCCCAGTCCCATAGAGTGAAAGAGCCCAGAAAATGATCAGAGCCCTACAAGCTCCAGAATCAGTAAAGAGACTCCACTTAAAAACAAGACCAGGTAAGTGAGAAGATGGCTCATTGGTTAAAGGTGTTTGCTTGCAAAGCCTGCTGGCATGCGTTCAATCCTCACTACCCATGTAAAATTAGTTCACAAAATAATGCATGTATCTGGAGTTCATTTGCAGTGACAAGTGCCCATAATCTGCCCCCCCCGTCACTGCTTGCAATTAAAAAATTTTCTTAATGTTAGTAAAACAAGACCAGGCAGAAGAACAATGGAGAGGGACATTCCACCCTGGCCACTATAGACAAGCTCCAGGGCACACTATACAAGCATACACCACACACACATTACAGACACACACAACATAAGCCCAAAGAAGAAAAACGGGGGAAAAGAATGATTTCAAGGATTGTGGCCCACATAACTTTTGTGTGTGTGTGGGGGTGCTTTTAGAGATAGGATCTCATTCTAGCCAAAGCTGGACTGGAATCCACTATGTAGTCTCAGGCTGGGATTAAAGGTGTGTGCTACCATGCTAAGCTTCTTTTTCTTGTTTGTTTTTGGGTTTTTGTTTTTTTTTTTTAATTAAGGCAGGGTCTCACTCTAGCCCAGGCTTACCTGGAATTCACTATGTAGTCTCAGGCTGGCCTCGAACTCACAGCAATCTTCCTACCTCATCCTCCCAATTGCTGGGATTAAAGGGATACACCACATGCTTGGCTGGTTTTTTGAGATAGGTTTTTATTCTAGTCCAGACACTTAGCTCCAACCTGGCCTTAAACCCAGATCTTTCTTGTGTTTTTTTGTTGTTGTTTTCTCAAGGTAGGGTTCCACTCTAGCCCAAGATGACCTGGAAACCAGTCTGTAGTCTCAGGGTGCCCTTGAACTCACAGTGATCTTCCTACCTCTGCCTGTGCTGGGATTAAAGGGATGCGCCACCACGCCCAGCAGATCTTTCTTCTTTTTTGAAGTAGGTGTTGCAGTCAGTTTCTCAGTGCTGGACAAACATCCAACCAGAAGAAGCTTATGGAAGGAAAGGGTTTATTTGAAGTTTACAAAATCCATGGGATATACCTTCAATGGAAGAAAAAGCTGACTCATCACTTCCATAGAACCCAGCAGAGTGACATCACCAAACAGCCAGCAAGCACCAAGAATAAGCAGCACTCAAACTGTTCTGAACACACCTGGTAGGGCTGGACTCAAGATCTGTCCCTAGTGACACACCTCTCTTACCCAGCAGGGTTCCTCCCACTGGAGACTCAAGTTGCCAGCTCAATCTTAATAAAACACCTGAGTCTATGGACCCATACAATCAGACCACCACAGCAGGATCTCACTCTAGTCCAGCCTGGCCTGGAACTCATAATATTCCTCCTGATCCCCCTACCTCAGCCTCTGGAGTGCTGGGATTAAAAGTGTGTGTCAGGGCTGGAGGGATGCCTTAGCAGTTAGGGAGTTTGCCTGCAAAGCCAAAGGACCCTGGTTCAATTCCCGAAGGACCCACGTAAGCCAGATGCACAAGATGGCACATGTGCCTGGAGTTCATCTGCAGTGGCTGGAGGCCCAGGCATGCCCATTCTCTCTCTTTCTCAAATAAATAAATAAAACTTAAAAAATAAAAAATTTTAAATAAAATAAATATTTTAAAAAGTGTGCTACCATATCTGGCCTTTTTTCTTAACAGAGAAAGAGAGAGCAAGAGATGATGATGATGGACATGCCAGGTCCTCTTACCACTACACACAACCTCCAGACACATGCTCTACTTTGTGCACCTACCTTTATGTGGGTACTGGGGAATTGAACCTATAATGAAAGGGTTTGCTAGCAAGCGCCCTTAACCACTAAGCCATCTCTCAGTCCCATTGGTTTTTTTCAATTTTTTTCTTTTTCTTTTTTTTAATTTGAGAGAGACACAGAGAGAGAGAAAGATAGAGAATGGGTGCACCAGTGGCCTCTCAGCCACTGTGAACTAACTCCAGATGTGTGCACCCCCTTGTGCGCATGTGCAACATTTGCATGCTTGCGTCACTTTTGAGTCTGGCTAAAAGTGGGACCTGGAGAATGGAACTGGTGTTCTTAAGCTTCATAGGCAGGTGCCTTAACCACTAAGCCATCTCTCCAGCCGGCTCTTTTCTTTTTGAGATGGGGTCTATGTATCCCAGGATGGCCTCAAATTTTTGGGCACAGGCAATCTTCCTACCTTAGTCTCCGAGGTATATGGGACTATAGGTATTCACTACTTTGCCCAACAATAATTAATTTTAAATGGTTCCTATTCTTTTAACATTGTTACACTTCACTGGGTATAACGGTCAATACCTGTAATTAAAGCAGAAGGATCAAGAATTGGAGACCAGCCTAGCCTACATGAGACCTAGTAAAAAGAAAAGGGAGGCCAGATGTGGTGGTGCACACCTTTAATCCCAGCACTTGGGAAGCAGAGGTAGGAGGACTGCTGTTGAGTTCGAGAACAACCTGAGACTACATAGTGAATTCCATGTCAGCCTGGCTAGAGTGAGACCCTACCTCAAAAAACCAAAAGGATAAAAAAGGGAGAAAAGGGCTAGAAAGATGGCTTAGCGGTTAAGGCACCTGCCTCCTAAGCCTAAGAATGCTGGTTCCAATCTCCAGCGGTTCCAATCTCCAGGTCCCACATTTAGCCAGATGCAAAGTGACGCAAGGGCGCAATGCCGCACTTGATCACAAGGGGGCGCACGCATCTGGATTTTGTTCACAGCAGCTGAGAGGCTGCTGATGCGCCCAAAAAAGGGAGAAAAAAGGGGGAGAGAGGAGCTAAGCCAAAGAATCCCAGTTCAATTCTCCAGGACCCACATAAGCCAGATGCAGAAGGGGGAGCATGCATCTGGAGTTCATTTGCAGTGTCTGGAGGCCCTAGCATGCCCATTCTCCCCCCCCCCCGCCTCTTTATCTCTTTCAAATAAATAAATAAAATATATATTTTTTTAATTTTTATTTTTTTATTGACAACTTCTTTAATTGTAGACAATATCCCATGGTACTTCCCTCCCTCCCCCCAGTTTCCCCTTTGAAACAAAATATATTTTTTTAAAAAAGACATATGTGTCTGGCATTTGTTTGCAGTGGCAAAAGACCCTGAGACACACCCATACATACATAGCCTACTGTGTTGTTGCAGTCAGCTTCTCATTGATGGGACAAACATCCAAGCAGAAGCAGCTTATGGGAGGAAAAGTTTTATTTCAGGGTTACAAGTTCCAGAACATCATCAATGGCAGAAGAAGCTGACTCATTTCCACAGATTCAAGTAGAAAAATACCACCAAATCACCAGCAAACACCAATACCAGCATGCATCAAAAATGAACAGCCAAGGCCGGGCGTGGTGGCGCACGCCTTTAATCCCAGCACTTGGGAGGCAGAGGTAGGAGGATCGCCGAGAGTTCGAGGCCACCCTGAGACTACATAGTTAATTCCAGGTCAGCCTGGACCAGAGTGAGACTCTACCTTGCAAAAACAAAAACAAAAACAAAAAAGAACAGCCAAAGCTCAAACTGCTCTAAACATACCTAGTATACTGATCTGGACTCAATATACACCCCCAGTGACACCTACAGATGTCCTGCTACAGCAGGAATCTGCCTGTTAGGGGCTCAAGTTGTAAGCTCAATTTTAATAAAACACCTTAGTCTTTGGAGCCATAAATTCAAATAACCATATGTTTAAATCAGTAAGATATAACCAAAGAGAAGTTTGAGTCTATGCTAAATGGCTAATTTTGTTATATGGTGGTTCTGGTACCATTCAGTTACAGTCAGCTTTGTGTCATTCTATGTTCAAATAGAGGCCACCCCCATGATGAGATCCTTATACAAAGGGCTAGTTCAAAACATGCAGGTGAAGCCGGGTGTGGTGGCGCTCGCCTTTAATCCCAGCACTCAAGAGGCAGAGGTAGGAGGATCACCAAGCATTCAAGGCCACCCTGAGACTACATAGTGAATTCCAGGTCAGCCTGAGCTAGAATAAGACCCTACCTTGGGGAAAAAAAAAAAAAAAAAAAAACATGCAGGTGAACTACAAAGGCAAGGTAAGAAGTCACTTCTGCCACACACTAATGTACACATATTATTTTGTTTTGTTTTTTTAAATATATTTTTATTTATTTAGTTTTTATTTATTTGAGAGAGAGAATGGGTATGCCAGGGCATGCAGCCACTGCAAATGAACTCCAGATGCATGTGCCCCCTTGTGCATCTGGCTTACTTGGGTCCTGGAGAATCAAACCGGGATCCTTTGGCTTTGCAGACAAAAAGCCATCTCTCCAGCCCCTTTTTTTGAGGTAGGATCTCACTCTAGCCCAGGCTGACCTGGAATTCACTCTGTATTCTCAAGGTGGCCTTTAACTCATGGTGATCCTCCTACCTCTGCCTCCCAAGTGCTGGGATTAATTTGTTTTGTTTTGTTTTCAAATTAGGGTCACACTCTAACCCAGGCTGACCTGGAATTCACTATGTAGTCTCAGGGTGGTTTCAAACTCACAGCTATCCTCCTTCCTCTAATGTACACTTCAAATCAAAGTACCTAGTAGCTATCAGCCAGGAAGAGCCAGCAGTATGCTAACTACGTTGACAAGTTATAATCAGAGACCAAATGGCTAATTTAAGAAAAAGTATTGCTCTATTATTGAAGATTGGCTTAAAATAGCACTAAGCCAATTACCATCAAACAGATGCAGGTATTCAAGTCAAGAAATATTGCAGGTTTTACAAACTGATCTTTTCAGTACTATCCAATATCATCAGTAATATCTTCAAGTATAAAACAGACATTCACTTTTCTATCCTGACTCACACACCTCAGGTAATGAGCTCATCCCATTCTCAGTCCCAATACTCTTTAGCCTATTCTAAACACACACACTCTCCCACCTCTCTCTGTCCACAAGTAGTAATCATGTCACCCTAACTGAGTAATGTAAAAGAAGTCCTCCTCACCAGCAACCCAAGTTTGTTACTTAGGATCTGGGCCAGTAAAACAAACCTCATACAACCCTGAAGGGGCCACAAAATCGCTCATCAACTTGTTCCTAACCATAAATTTGTCATGGACAATGGCTGCAGAAGCTGCCTTTAAGCTAACGGCTACATTCTCTGACCATGCAGGAATGGTTTAAAGGTCAGGGCTTTTATACAATGTGTGGAGATGATGCAGATTTCAGGAACCCATCCCCACTGGCTAACATGAGAAGGAGTGCTAGGGAAGTCTTACTATTCGGCAACCTGAAGTGTTTGCAAACTTCATTTAAACTTTCATTTGAAATATTTCAGAGGAGCTTGGCATGATGGTGCACGCCTTTAAATCTCAGCACTTGGGAGGCTGAGGTAGGAGGATCACTGTGAGTTCCAGGCCAGCCTGAAACTACACAGTGGATTCCAGGCCAGCATGGACGAAAAAAAAAATTTTTTCACACACACACACACACACACACACACACACACACACACACACACACACAGGGGCTGGAGTGATGGCTCAGTGTTTAAAGGTGATTGCTTACAAAACCTAACAGCCCAGGTTCTATTCCTCAGTACCCATGTAAAGCCAGATGCACAAGGTGGCTCAAGCCAAGGAGAGTTCATTTGCAATGGCAAGAGGTTCTGGCATGCCCATTCATTCACAACTTTTAAATATTTTGTTTATTTATTTAAGTAGTTATTTGAGAGTGAGTGAGAGAGAGAGAGAGAGAGAGAGAATGGGCACACCAGGGTCCTGAGACTACAAAGTGAATCCCAGGTCAGCTTAGGCTTCAGGGAGACCCTACCTTGAAAAACCAAAAAATAATCATTTTGGATGTGTGTGTGTGTGTGTGTACACACATGTGGAGGCCAGAGAGTCCATAATGGGAGTCTGCCTAAGTCATTCTCCATCTTATTAAGCTAGACAAGCTAGCCAGCAAGCTCTAGGAATACACCTGTCTCTATCTGCCTGGTACTAGTATTATGGGCAGCACAAACAATTTACCCACTGAGCCATCTCACCAGCCCTAAAATAACCTTGTTTTAAAAAATGTATTTATAGGGCTGGAGAGATGGCTTAGCAGTTAAGGTGCTTGCCTGCAAAGCCAAAGGATCCCAGTTCGATTCTCCAGGACCCACATAAGCCAGATGCAAAAGGGGGTGCATGCGTCTGAAGTTCATTTGCAGTGGCTAGAGGCCCTGGCGTACCTCCTCTCCACCCCCACCCACCTCTTTCTCTCTCTCCAATAAATAAATAAATAAAACATATTTTAAAAAACTGTATTTAGCCAGGCGTGGTGGTGCACGCCTTTAATCCCAGTATTTGGGAGGCAAAGGTAGAAGGATCGCCATGAGTTCGAGGCCACCCTGAGATTACATAGTGAATTCCAGATCAGCCTGGGCTAGAGTAAGACCCTACCTTGAAAAACCAAAATACGAAAAACACCAAAAAAAAAAAAAAAAAGTATTTATAGCTGGGCATGGTGATGCATGCCTTTAAATCCAGCACTCCGGAGGCAGACGCAGGAGGATCGCCATGAGCTCCAGGCCACCCTGAGACTACATAGTGAATCCAGGTCAGCCTGGGCTAGAGCAAAACCCTATCTCAAAAAAAAAGGGGGGGCTGAAGCCGGAGAGATGGTTTAGTGATAAGGGGCTTGCCTGCAAAGCCAAAGGACCCAGGTTCCCCCAGTACCCATGTAAAGCCAGATGCAGAAGGTGGCACAAGCATCTGGAGTTCATTTGAAGTGGCGAAATGCCCTAGCACACCTATTCTCTCTCCATTTGATTTCTCCCCTTCAAATAAGTAAATAAAGATAAAATAGCCTGACACTACCTATACAAGACCATCATAAGAGGAGGAAAAGATCATGACATCAAACTGAAAAGACAGACTGATTGAGAGGGGGAGGGGATACGATGGAAAGTGAAGTTTCAAAGGGGAAAGTGGGGGGAGGGAGGGAAGTACCATGGGATATTGTCTACAATTAAAGAAGTTGTCAATTTAAAAAAAAAAAGATAAAATAGTTCTAAAATTCCAAGGGCTAGCCAGGCATGGTGGCGCATGCCTTTAATCCCAACACTCAGAAGGCAGAGGTAGGAGGATCGCTGTGAGTTCAAGGCCAGCCTGAGACTACACATAGTGGGTTCCAGGTCAGCCTGGACTACAGTGAGACCATACCTTGAAAAAAAAAAAAAAAAAAAAAGAGAGGGAGAATGAGCACACTTGTGCACTCAGCTTATGTGGGTTCTGGGGAATCAAACTTGGGTCCTTAGGCTTCGCAGACAAGTGCCTTAACTTGACAAAGCCATCTCTCCAGTCTCATATATATATATATATATATATATATATATATATATATATATATATATATATGTATTTGATATATTTGTTGTTGTTTGTTTGTTTTTGTTGTTTTTTAAGGTAAGGTCTCACTCTAGCCCAGGCTGACCTGGAATTCACTATGTAGTCTCAGAGTGGCCTTGAACTCACAGCAATCCTACCTCTGCCTCCATATTGCTGAGATTAAAGGCATGCACCATCATGCCCGGCTCATAAATATTTTTTATTTAAAGATTTTATTTATTTATTTATTTTTTACATTTTTTTTTTTTTTTTTTTAGTTTTGCGAGGTAGGGTCTCACTCTGGTCCAGGCTGACCTGGAATTAACTATGTAGTCTCAGGGTGGCCTCGAACTCTCGGCGATCCTCCTACCTCTGCCTCCCGAGTGCTGGGATTAAAGGCGTGTGCCACCACGCCCGGCTAAAGATTTTATTTTTATTTATTTATTTGTTTATTAGAGACAGACAGAGGAGAGTGAGAATAGGCATGCCAGGGCCTCTAACCACTGCAAACAAACTCCAGACACATGCACCCCCTTGTGCATTTGACTTACGTGGAACCTGGAGAATCGAACAGGGGTCCTTAGGCTTCTCAGGCATGTGCCTTAACAGCTTAGCCATCTCTCCAGCCCTCATAAATATTTTTAAATGTGGCATGAAATTCTGACATTTGCAGTGACAAGAGGCCCATACAGATATACATGCATGCAGACATGCACATAAGTAAAATTTAAATTTTTTTTTAGTTTTCTGAGGTTAGGTCTCTTTCTAGACCTGGAATTTACTCTGTAGTTTCAGAGTAGCCTGGAATTCATGGCGATCCTCCTACCTCTGCCTCCCAAGTGCTGGGATTAAAGGTGTGCATCACCACACCTGGCTTAAAATTAAAAATTTTAAAAAGGACTGGAGATGATTCAGCATTTAAGGTGCTTGCCTGCAAAACCTAAAGACCTTGTTTAATTCCCCAGTACCCACATAAAGTCAGATGTACAAAGCATCTCATGCATCTGGTCCTGGCGCACCCATTCATTCATTCTTTCTTTCTCCCTCCCTCCCTCTCTCTCACGGTGCTTGCAAATATATATTAAAAAACACAGCCTGAAGGGGTTTATTTATTTATTATTTTTATTTTTTTAAGTTTTTATTTTTATTTATTTAGTTAGTTATCTGAGACAGAGAAGGGGGGGAGAGAATGGGTTTGCCAGGGCCTCTAGTTACTGCAAACAAACTCCACACGTATGCACCACCATGTGCATCTGGCTTATGTAGGTACTGGGGAATTGAGCCTCAAACTGGGGTCCTTAGGCTTCAAAGGCAAGTACTTAACCACTAAGCTATCTCTCTAACCCAATAAAAATGTTTTTTAAAAAAGGAAGCTGGGTGTGGTGGCGCACGCCTTTAATCCCAGCACTTGGGAGGCAGAGATAGGAGGATCTCTGAGAGTTCGAGGCCACCCTGAGACTACATAGTGAATTCCAGGTCAGCCTGGACTAGAGCGAGACCCTACCTTGAAAACAAAACAAAAAAAAAAAAGGCAAAGGCAGAAAGATCAACACCAAGTTCAAGGCCTGCCTACTCTCTATAGCAAGCTCCAAGACTACATACTGAGATCTTCTCTTTTTAAAAAAAAGTGGTAAAAGTTTGTGCAGTCATGCTTCACTCTCATTCTCTGGGTAAGCCTAGATGACTTAACCCAGAAAGTCAAAACCTCAGTACAGAAGGGATCCCCAAGCCATTCTTACATTGCTGCAGATAAAACTCTTAAGCAACTAAGGAAGCTGCATTATATTCTACAGGAGGTCTTTTAGTAATAATGAATGCAATCCTCCTCCTTCCACAAATGAATACAAGCTTTTCCTTCCAGTCCCAATGAAAGCATCAAGACTGATATAATCAGTCTTACTTCTAAAAGAGAAGCAAAGCCGGGCGTAGTGGCACGTGCCTTTAATCCCAGCACTTGGAGGCTGAGGTAGGAGAATCACTGAGTTCAAGGCCACCCTGAGACTACAAAGTGAATTCCAGGTCAGCCTGTACTAGAGTGAAACCCTACCTCAAAAAAACAAAAATAAATAAATAAATAAATAAATAAATAAATAAATAAATAAAATAAAAGAGAAGCAAGATGGTCCAAAAGACGACATTTTTAATTGAGCTTTTTGTTTGTTTTTTTTCAAGGTAGGGTCTTGCTCTAGCCCAAGCTGACCAGGAATTCACTATGTAGTCTCAGGGTGGCCTTGAACTTGCAGCAATCCTCCTACCTCTGCTTCTCAAGTGCTGGGTGCTGGTAAAGGCATGCACCACCATGCCCAACTAATTCCAAGCTTTAATACGATGATTCCACGGTGGGAAACTACAAATAGCAATGTTTTATTTCTTTTTGTTTTTTTCAAGGTAAGGTCTGGTAACTCTAGTCCAGGCTAACCTGAAATTCACTCTGTCGTCTCAGGGTGGCCTTGAAGTCAAGGTGATCCTCTTACTTCTGCTGGGATTGAAGGCCACCCTGAGACGACAGAGTGAATTCCAGGCCAGCCTGGGCTAGAGCAAGAACCTACTGTGAAGAAAAGGAAAATACTACATATGGGCTGGAGAGATGGCTTAGCAGTTAAAGCACTTGTCTGTGAAGCATAAGAATGCATGTTCAACTCTCCAGATCCCACGTAAGCCAGACACACAAGGTGATGCAAGCACACAAGGTCACATGTGTCTGGAGTTTGATTGCAGTGGCTGGAGACCCTGGTGCACCAATATTCTCTCTCTCTCTCTCTCTCTCTCTCTCTCTCTCACACACACACACACACACACACACAAGGCTGGGCATGGTGGCACATACCTTTAAACCCAACATTCCAGAGGCAGAGGTAGGAGGATCATTGTGAGTTCAAGGTCACTGTGATTACATAGTGAATTCCAGGTCAGCCTAGGCTACAGTGAGACCCGACCTTGAAAGAAAGAAGAGAAGCCAGGGATGGTGGCACACACCTTTAATCCCAGCACTCAGGAGGCTGAGGTAGGAGGATCACTGAGTGAAACCCTACCTCAGAAAAAAAAAAAGAAAAAGAAAAGAAAGAAAAGAAGCAGTACATACAGGAATAGGGAGATGGCTCAGTAGATAAAGTCTTTGCTGTGCAACTCCAAGTATCAGAGTACAGATCATCAGACCCCACATAAAAAGCTAAAGTAGGGGGCTGGAGAGACGGCTTAGCGGTTAAGGAACATGCCTGCGAAGCCTAAGACGCTGATTCAATTCTCCAGTTCCCATGTAAGCAAGATGCACATAGTGGCACATGCGTCTGGAGTTCGTTTGCAGTGGCTAGAGGCCCTGGCAAACCCATATACCCATTCTCACTCTCTCCCTCTCTCTGTCTCTAATAAATAAATTAAAAAAATTTTTTAAAGGAAGCTAAAGTAGGGCTGGAGAGATGGCTTAGCAGTTAAGGCGTTTGCCTGCAAAGCCAGAGGACCCAGGTTCCATTCCCCAAGACCCACATAAGCTAGATACACAAGATGGCGTATGCCACTGGAGTTCGTTTATATCAGCTGAAGACCCTGGTGCACCCATTCTCTTTCCCCCTCTTTCTTCTCTCTCAAATAAAATAAATATTAAGAAATATTTAAGCCAGGCGTGGTGGTGCACGCCTTTAATCCCAGCACTCAGGAGGCAGAGGCAAGAGGAATGCCACAAGTTCGAGGCCACCCTGAGACTACATAGTGAATTCCAGGTCAGCCTGGACTAGAGTGAGACTCTACGTTGAAAAAAAAAAAATTAATGAAAAAATAAAAATAAAAAGCTGAAGTTGTGGTGAGTTTCTATAATCCCACACCTGTACCTACAGTGAACAGGGAAAGGAGGATTTCCCAGAAGCTTGTGAATGGAGGTGTGAACAAGAGACCCTGCCTCAAGTGAGGTGGAAGGCTAGGACCAACATGATAATTGTTTGCTGACTTCTACACATGCGCCATGGTACACGCTTGCCTGCACTCACACACACAAACATGAATATATGGATACACACACCCCAAATAAATTTCAAGAGCCTCATGCTCTACCAACTTAGCTAGCTGGGCACCTTCCAAATAAATTTTAAAAAGAAGTCATAAATATTTTTCATTGCCAATATTAAGTCATTGTGCACACATTACTTAACCTTTCTGTGCCTCATCTGAGAAATGAGGATAGTCTTCTAAAGAGATAGATTCAGATGTAGGTAAATATATACATACAGATATATTTTAGTGCCCAGAATACATAAAATTTCAAATGAAAATCCCTTTCCTCCAGCTATTCAGTAGCATCTGAAGCCTGATCAGCCTCCAGGGATTATGCAGATGTTGCAGCCAATAACCAACTTAAAGCTCCTCCATCAGGCCCCAGCTGTTTCTCTGTTCTAGTTGTTTCATTCTGGGTTTCTAAGAGGATCTTGTCTATATTTAGAAGTAATGCTAGTATGAAATGTACAATCAACAGGTGTTTGGTGAGCACTTAAGCACTGAATAGTCTTCAGTTGTTTTCCAGAGCTGATTGGTTCAGGTTCTGCACAACTGGCTGGATATTTTGACTACCACACATGCACACTACTTCCACAGTACACTACACAGATTAAATGTAATTACAAGGCAACCCTTAGCAAGATGTTTTTAATCTTATTACCAGACCCCAGAAACTGTTCAAACCACAGGAGCATAAAGGGGAGATGGCTCAGTGGGTAAAGCACAAGCATGAGGACTTGAGTTGAGATACCCAGCACCCACACACAACCCCATCGCTGGAAAAGTGGAGACAAGATCTGGGGCTTGCTGGCTAGCTAATCTAGCTGAATCAGTGAGCTTTCCATCCAACACTCAGGAGGCAGAGGTAGGAGGAACATTGTGAGTTTGAGGCCACCCTGAGACTACATAGTGAATTCTACGTCAGCTTGGGCTAGAGCAAGACCCTACCCCAAAAAACTAAAAAAAATTTAAAAAAAAAAAAAAAAAAAAAGGAAAGTAGGGAGCCAGAGGAGGTGGCTCCAACGATAAGAGCACTTGCCAATTAAGCATGAGGACCTGAGACTATCCACATTCAATGCTCCAGTACCCACATAAAAATCTGGGCATGGCCAAACACATCTGTAACCCCAGTCCTATGGAAAGTGGAGAATGGAGAATCACTGGGACAGCTCTGGCTTGAAGGGGAGACTATCTTGAGGAAATACAATGGATGAGAAATATACAGATGAGAGACAGAGCAGGCACCAGACCTCCTCCTTTAGCCTCTGCAAGCATGTGCTTGAGGCATGTATGTCTGCATACATGTACATAAGACACACACACAATAACACAACATACCACACATAAGCTACAAACACACATATACATACATGCATGCAAGGCAAAAAAAAAAAAAGGAAAAAAGGTAGACAAAGATCAGTTAAGACAGTAGACATCAACCTCTGGCCTCTACATGCATACACACACATACACAGATACATACATGCATACCACACATACATATGCAAAAAAATCCCATAGCAGAAACAAGTTTTTCATAAACTCTATAGATGTACCCCATTAATCCAACCTTAATCAAAAATCACTGTCTGTGGGCTCGGAAAATGGCTTAGAGGTTAAGGCGTTTGACTGTGAAACCTAAAGACCACGGTTCAATTCCCCAAGACCCACATAAGCCAGATGCACAAGGGGACGCATGTGTCTGGAGTTTCTTTGCAGTGGCTAAAGGCCCTAGCATGCCCATTCTCTCTTTCTCCCTATCTGCCTCTTTCTCTCTCTCTCTCAAATAAATAAATAAATGAAAATACATTTTTAAAAAATCAATGTCTGCAGGCTGGAGAGATGGCTTAGAGGTTAAGGCGTTTGCCTGCAAAGCCAAAGATCCCAGTTCAGTTCCCCAGGATTCATGTAAACCAGATGCACAGGGGGCACATGCGCCTGGAGTTCCTCTGCAGTGGCTGGAGGCCCTGGTGTGCCCATTCTCTTTCTTTCTTTCTCCCTTTTTCTCTTTCTCAAATAAACAAATAAAACATATATATTTTTAAAATCACTGTTTGCTGTCAGTTGGATATGGCAGTATATGCTTGTAACTCTACCATCTGGTAGGCTAAGGCAAAAAGAGTTAGAGTTGCTGGGCATGGTGGTGCACGCCTTTAATCCCAGCACTCAGGAGGCAGAGGTAGGAGGATTGCCATGAGTTCGAGGCCGAGACTACAGAGTGAATTTCAGGTCAGTCTGGGCTAGAGGGAGACCCTACCTTGAAAAACCAAAAAAAAAAAAAAAAAAAAAAAAAAGAGTTAGAGCTGAAGGGATGACTTAGCAGTTAAGGCGCTTGCCTGCAAAGCCTAAGGACACATGTTCAATTCCCCAAGACCCATGTAAAGCCAGATGCACAAGGTGTTACATGTGTCTGGAGTTCATTTGCAATGACTAGAAGCCCTGACACGCCTATTCTCTCTATCTGCATCTTTCTCTCTCTCAAATAAATAAATAAAAATACTTAAAAAAAAAAAAAAAAAAAAGAGCCAGCCATGGCACACGTCTTTAATCCCAGTACTTGGGAGGCAGAGGTAGGAGGATTGCCATGAGTTCAAGGCCACACTGAGACTACGTAGTGATTTCCAGGTCAGCCTGAATAAGAGTGAGACTCTACCTCGAAAAACCAGAAAGAAAAGAAAGAGGGGAGGGGAGGGGAGGGGAGGGAGGGGGAGGGGAGGGGAGGGGAGGGGAGGAAAGGAAAGAGTTAAAGCCAGTCTGGGCTATATAGCTAGACAATTGTTGGAGGGAGGGAAGAAAAGAAGGGAGGGAGAAAGAAACAAAGGGAGGGAGGGAAGGAAATAAATCACTGTTGTCATATGAGACCCAATTTTCAGCCAGTTCATACTGTTTTACTATATCCAAGATAGAAGTAGAACAAAAAGAACAATCAGAAGCTGGGTGCAGTGGCTCATGCCTCCAATCTCAGCACTAGTCATCACCATGAGACTACATAGTGAGTTCCAGGTCAGTCTGGACTAGAATGAGACCCTGCCTTGAAGGAAATGAGAAAGGAGAAAGAGAGGAGAGGGGAAAAAGAGGGGGCGGAGAGGAAGGGGAGGAAGGAAAGGAAAGGGCAAGGGGAAAGGAGAAAGCAAAGCAAAGGGGAAGGAAAGGAAAAAGAAAGGGAAAGAAAATGAAAGGACGGGCTGGAGAGATGGCTCAGAGGTTAAAGGTGCTTGGTTGCAAACCTGACAGCCCAGGTTTGATTCCTCAGTTCCCACATAAAGCCCGATGCACAGAATAGGGCATGCATCTGGAGATCATTTGCAGTGGCAGGAGGCCCAGGCACTTCCATACTCTCTGCTTCCTCTCACTCTCTCTCCTTTCCTCCCTCCCTCTCCCAGTCTGCCTCTTTCTTTCTCAAGTAAATGTTTTTTAAAAAAGAGTTGGAGCCGGGCGTGGTGGCGCACGCCTTTAATCCCAGCACTCGGGAGGCAGAGGTAGGAGGATCATCAAGAATTCGAGGCCACCTGAGACTACATAGTTAATTCCAGGTCAGCCTGGACCAGAGTGAGACCCTACCTCGCAAAACCAAAAAAAAATAATAATAATAATAAATAAAATATAAAAAAAAAATAATAAAAGAGTTGGGTGTGATGGTGTATGCCTTTAATTCCAGCACTCAGGAGACAGAGGTAGGAGAATTGCCTTAAATTCAAGACCACCCTGAGGCTACATATTTAATTCCAGGTCATCCTGGGCTAAAGCAAGACCCTACTGGAAAAATAAAATAATAATAACAGAAAGAGAGAGAGCTGAGTATGAGTATGTAGCTCAGTTGGTAAAGTGCTTGCCTTGCATGCACAAGACCCTGGGTTCTAGCTCAAAACCAACATAAACAAAGAGTGGTACCTTAACTGCTAAGTCATCTCTCCAACCTTGCTTCTCGCTTTTTTAAAAAAATAACTTTTTAGCTGGGCGTGGTGGCACACACCTTTAATCCCAGCACTCAGGAGGTAGAGGTAGGAGGATCACCATGTGTTCGAGGCCACCCTGAGACTACATAGTAAATTCCGGGTCAGCCTGGACTAGAGTGAAACCCTACCTTGAAAAACCTTTTTAGGGCTGGAAAGATGGCTTAGCGGTTAAGGCGCCTGCCTGCAAAGCCTAAGAATGTATGTTCAAATCTCTAGGTCCCCCATATAGCCAGATGCAAAAGTGACGCAAGCGCACAATGTCGCACATGCACACGGGGTACACACATCTGGAGTTTGTTCACAGCAGATGAAAAGGCCCTAGCGTGCCCATTCTCTCTCTGCCTCTTCCTCTCTGTCTCTCTCTCTCAAATACATACATATAGCCCGGCGTGGTGGCGCACGCCTTTAATCCCAGCACTCGGGAGGCAGAGGTAGGAGGATCGCCGAGAGTTCGAGGCCACCCTGAGACTACATAGTTAATTCCAGGTCAGCCTGGACCAGAGTGAGACCCCACTTTGCAAAACCAAAAGAAAAAAGAAAAAAAAATACACACACACACACACACACACACACACATATCTTATCTTTTTATTGCCGGGCATGGTGGCGCACACCTTAAATCCCAGCACTCAGGAGGCAGAGGTAGGAGGACTGCTGTGAATTCAAGGCTACCCTGACACTCCATAGTGAATTCCAGGTCAGCCTGGGCTAGAGTGAGACCCTACCTTGAAAAATATGTATTTTTTTTTAATTTTTATTTATTTGAGAAAGAGAAAATGGGCACACTAGGGCCTTCAGCCACTGCAATCGAACTCCAGAGGCATGTGCCACCTTGAGCATCTGGCTTACATGGGTTCTTGGGAATCGAACTTGGATCCTTTGGCTTTGCAGGCAAGCATCTTAACCACTAAGCCATCTCTCCAGCCCTTTTTGCTTTTTATGACAGATAATAAAAGTACAATTTAAGCTGGGTGTGGTGGCACATGCCTTTAATCCTAGCACTCAGGAGGCAGAGGTTGAGGATCTTCATGGGTTCAAGGCCATCCTGAGACTACACAGTAAATTCCAGGCCAGCCTGGGCTAGCATGAGACCTTACCCAAAAAAAGAAAGAAAGAAAGAGAGAGAGGGAGGGAGGGAGGGAGGGAGGGAGGGAGGGAAGAAGAAAGAAGAAAATGTACAATTTAACAGAGCATGATGGCTCTGGCTTGTAATTCCACCACTTGGGAATCACCACAAGTTTGAGGCCAGTCTAGAATGCAAAGTGATATTCTATCTCAAAATAATGATAATGATGATGCTGTAGCTGGGCATGGTGGCGCATGCCTTTAATCCCAGCCTAAGACTACATAGTGAATTCTAGGTCACCCTGGGCTAAAGTGAGACCCTACCTCAAAAAAAAAAAAAAAAAAAAAAAAAAAAGTCAGGCATGGTGGCGCATCCTTTAATCCCAGCACTCAGGAGGCAGAGGTAGGAGGATCACCATGAGTTCAAGGACACCCTGAGACTACATAGTGAATTCCAAGTCAGCCTGAGCCAGAGTGAGTCCCTACCTTGAAAAAACAAAAAACAATAATAATAATAATACTGTCCGGCATGGTGGCACATGCCTTTAGTCCCAGCACTCGGGAGGATCTCCGTGAGTTCGAGGCCACCCTGAGACCACATAGTGAATTCCAGATCAGCCTGGGCTAGGGTGAGACACTATCTCAAAAAAAATCAATAATAATAATAATGTAAAAAATGAGCCAGGCATGTTGGCGCACGCCTTTAATCCCAGCACTTGGGAGGCAGAGGTGGGAGGATCACCCTAAGTTCAAGGCCACCCTAAGACTACATAGTGAATTCCAGGTCAGCCTGAGCTAGAGTGAGACCCTACATTGAAAAACCAAAAATAATAATAAAAAAATGGAAAGAAGCTGGGTGTGATGGCACATGCCTTTAATCCCAGCATTCGGGAGGCAAAGGTAGGAGGATCACCATGAGTTCAAGGCCACTCTGAGACTACATAGTGAATTCCAGGTCAGCCTGAGCTAGAGTGAAAACCTACCTCAAAAAACTTTAAAAAAGAAAAGAAAAGAAAAGAAAAGAAAAGAAAAGAAAAGAAAAGAAAAGAAAAGAAAAGAAAAGAAAAGAAAAGAAAAGAAAAAGTTTGGGGCTGGAGAGATGGTTCAGTGGTTAAGGCACTTGTCTGCAAAGCCCAAGGACCCTGGTTTGATTCCCCAATACCCACATAAAGCCGGATTCACAAAGTAGCACCTGTGTCTGGAGTCTGTTCATAGCCGTGGTGGCTAGAGGCCATGGCATGGCCATTCTCTATCTGCCTCGTTCTCTCTCTCTCAAATAAATACATAAGTTACATACAATTTAGATTACGGTTTTATGATAGTTATAAAGGTAAGCTGGAAAGATGACTCAGTGGTTTTAAAGAGCTTGCTTGCAAAGCCTACCAGCCTGGTTCAATTTCCCAGACCCCCACAAACCCAGATCCAAAAAGTGGTACATGTGTCAAGAGTTCATTTGCAGTGGCAAGAGGCCCTTGGAGCACATGACATATTCTCATTCATTCTCTCACTTTCTCCCTTTCCCCACTCTTGCAAATAAATGAAAATATTTTTTTAAATATTTTTAATTATTTATTTGCAAGGAAAGCAAAAAAAAAAAAAAAAAAAGAATGGGCATGTCAGGGCCTCTTGCCATTACAAACTCCAGATGCATGTGCCACTTTGTGTGTCTGGCTTTATGTGGGTATTGGGGAATCAAGATTAAGCCATTAGGCTTTGCAAGCAAGCACCTTTAACCATCTACCCAGACAAAAAATATTTTTTAAAATAAAGACAAAGACAAGTAGAGCCGGGTGTGGTGGTGCATGCCTTTAATCCCAGCTCTCAGGAGGCAGAGGTAGGAGGATTGCCCAGAGTTTGAGGCCACCCTGAGACCACATAGTAAATTCCAGGTCAGCCTGAGCTAGAGTGAGACCCTACCTCGGAAAACCAAAAAAATAAATAAATCAGTAAATAAAATAAAATAAGCCAGGCATGGTGGTGTACGCCTTTAATCCCAGCACTAGGGAGGCAGAGGTAGGAGGATTGCCATGAGTTCGAGGCCACCCTGAGATTACATAGCTGATTCCAGGTCAGCCTGGACCAGAGTGAGACCTACCTTGAAAAACCAAAAATAAAATAAAATAAAATAAAGTAGCTTAATACTGCCATTAGAGACAGCTGAGAAATATAAACTGATGAATGCCTACAAATCTTAGATGAGTCAGCAAAAATTAATGTCCCAACAAATAAAGAGCTTAACATATAGCCATTTATGAATACATAATGCTATTGACAATTTCAAAATCAGCAATCTTCTACTTAGTACCATCTCAAATTTGGTCTGGAAATCCAAGTATTAACAAAATATGCAAAGTCCAACATGGTAGCTCATGCCTGTACTCCCAGAACTTAGGAGGCTGAAATAAGAGGATTGCTACCAGTTCATGGCCAGCCTGAACTTCATAATGAGTTCCAGGATAGCTTGGACTATAGAGCAAGACCCTGCAAAAAAGAAAAGATAGGAAAGCAATAAAGGAAAAGAGATGGGATCCCAGTGAAGTAGTGCCTTTAATTCCAGCACTCCATAGGTAAAAGTAGGAGGGCTGCCATGAGTTCAAGGACACCCTGAGACTACCTAGTTAATTCCAGGTCAGCCTGGACCACAGTGAGACCCTACCTCAAAAAACCAAAATTTTAAAAAATAAAAAAAGAAGGAGGGCGGGAGAGATGGATTAGAGGTTAAGGTGTTTGCCTGCAAAGCCAAAGGATCCCAGTTCGATTCTCCAGGACCCACGTAAATCAGATGCACAAGGTGGCACATGCATCTGGAGTTCGTTTGCAGTGGCTGGAGACCCTGGCGTGCCTATACTCTCTCTCTCTCTCTGCCTCTTCTCTCTCTCTCTCTCTCTCAAATAAATAAATAAAAAATATTTTTTTTAAAAAAGAAAGAGAATAGTTAATTCCAGGTCAGCCTGGACCAGAGTGAGACCCTACCTTGCAAAAACCAAAAAAAAAAAAAAAAAAGAAAGAGAAAGAGCTGGAGCCGGGCGTGGTGGCGCACGCCTTTAATCCCAGCACTCGAGAGGCAGAGGTAGGAGGATCTCCGAGAGTTCGAGGCCACCCTGAGACTACATAGTGAATTCCAGGTCAGCCTGGACCAGAGTGAGACCCTACCTTGCAAAACCAAAAAAAAAAAAGAAAGAAAGAAAGAGCTGGGCGTGGTGGCGCACGCCTTTAATCCTAGCATTTAGGAGACAGAGGTAGGAGGATTACCATGAGTTCAAGGCCACCTTAAGACTACATAGTTAATTCCAGGTAAGACTGGGCTAGAGAAAGACCCTACCTCGTAAAAACAAAGGAAGAAGGAAGGAAGGAAGGAAGGAAGGAAGGAAGGAAGGAAGGAAGGAAGGAAGGAAGGAAGGAAGGAAGGAAGGAAGGAAGGAAGGAAGGAAGGAAGAAAAAGGGCTGGGATGTGGCTCAGTGGGTAACGTACCTATCTAGCATTTACAAGACACTGGGTTCAAACCCCAGCAGGCATAGTGGTGCACGTATATGATCCCAATGTTCAGGAGATGGAGGCAGGACAAAGCAAGAGGATCAGAAACTCAAGGCCATCCTCATCAGCTACATGCGAAGTTAGAGATCAATCTGAGCTATACAGACATTGTCTCTAAAGAAAGAAAAATCACAACCCCAGAAATACTTTTCCAAGCCTGATGTGATGGCACACCCCTTTAGTCTCAGCACTCAGGAGGCTGAGGTGGATCACTGGAAGTTCTAGGTCAGCCTTGGACTGCAGAGTAAGTTCCAGGTCAGCCTAGGTTAGAGTATAACCCTGCCTTGAGGAAAAAAAAAAAAAAAAAAGAAAGAAGAAAGAAAGAAAGAAAGAAAGAAAGAAAGAAAGAAAGAAAGAAAGAAAGAAAGAAAGAAAGAAAGACAGACAGACAAAAGAGGAAGGAGCAGTGGTACGCCTTTAATCCCAGTACAGAAGTAGGAGGATTGCCATGAGTTCAAGGCCACCGTAAGACTACATAGTGAAATCCAGGTCAGCCTGGGCTAGAGTGAAACCCTACCTCGAAAATCAAAAAGGACTAGTATCAGACAGTACAAGAACATTTCTTGGTTGGAAACCGAAATTCTAAAAAAGTACAAATAACTTATATTTTCATCAATGCTGTTGATCACATTTCCATCCAAATATTCTCTACTCTGCAATGCCACTGACCTAACACATAGGAAGTTGTTTCTGTTGATGTGTTCTCTCCTATTGCAGTAAATAGAAGACCATTTTGTACAGTAACCTGCTAAGCAGACCAGGAATAAATATTACAAGTATTCCTTACCAATAAAAATGGACTGCAAATGATAATAAAATGACTAAAAGACTAGCTTGCACTCCTTAGCAAAGGGTCGAGACTGAGACTGACCTACATTTTAACAGTCCAATCATCTTGGATGAATTAGGAGGAAACCCCACCAGTCCATCTACCCTATACTCTGCCTTGATGCTTATTTCTCTACCTCTGCCTTTTCTACTCCGTTTCCCTCTCAATTCCAAGAATAGCCTTCCAGCCCTCCTCGTTAAATCGCACGATGGCCCTCAAATCCTAAGGACCTCGGATATGCATGCAGATGATTTTAAACATCTCCATTTCACCATAGTTCACATCCCAAACGGCCCATTCTTTCATTCCTTCCCATCTTAAAGAGTGTTGTTTCTTCAATGCAAATACCGCACACACATGCTTCACACCAGAGACCCCCTCACTCCATTGTTTCCCCGGGCCTATCCCTTAGGGATCCTCCCCACCTCGGACCCGCGCGAAAGCTTCCGACGCCCCGCTAACCCTGGGCCCCCGGAGCAGGCCTGCTCCCAGACGACTCTCCCTCTGAACCCCCTCCTCTAGGCACCCTAGCCCCCAACAACTGCTCCTTCCGCCTCTTCCCTGGCTCCAGCCCGCCCTCCACGTCTAGCTCCTCTCAATCCCACCAACCTCTTCACCGAGCCTCACCTAGCCCGGGGCCCCACGCTCGCCGCGGCCCCCCAGTCCCGGGCTCTGCGTCCCGGACGCTCCAGGGTCTGAGGGATAAAAATCGAGCCTCTCTACCTCCTCCTCCTCCTCCTCCCCCGGAGCCGCCGCCGTCCTCGTCGCCTCGCTCCTCCCCCAGCTCTCCGCGGGCCGGACGCTGCCCCGCCCCCACCGCCGCCTTCCCGGCTTGCCTCGTCCGCCCCGCGGCGGCGAACAGCAGTCGCGGCTGAGGCCAGAGCGCCAGCGGATCCACAGCGACCCTCGCCTGGCTCGCCCAGCCCTCCGCGGAGCCCGCGCGCGCGCGCGCACACACGCGCCAGCCAGGCCGAGCGCAGGCGCGTACCCGCGCAGGCGCGAACCCGGCCCGCCGAGTCGGAGGAGAGGTTGCTGAGCCGGGGAGCGCGTGAGCGAGGCCGGAGCGGCCGGCACGCGGAACGCCTTCGATGGCAGTAGGAGGAGGGAAGGAGGGCGGGAAGGAAGGCCGACTCCAGGAGGTCAGGGGTGTCGCGAGAAGTTAGGAATTACTACCTGGGGATTGAAGGAATCGGTCGGCGACAAACTAAACGGAACGGGTGGGAGGCGTGTACGCGTGACGGCGCGCGGGACAGCCAAAGGCCGCGGAGAGCGGCGCCGCTGGGAACCAGGGGATTAGCGCGCGCCGAGAGTGAGTGGCCGAGCGGGAACTGACGGAAAGAGCCGAAACTCCACGGAGGTGGCCGAAGGCGGGTGCGCTGAGTGGAGCTGGGAGCGCGGCATGTTGCTCGAGGTCCACCCGGAAACCTCATCAGGCTGGATTCGGTTACGCAGTTCACGACTTTCTGCCCTTTGCACCTTCCCTTCCATCCTTGAAGGCTATTGCAGAGCCCGTGGCTGCAGGAAATGCCTGACGAGGACGTTTAGTCTCTCCTGGGGTCTATGGTGGACGGGTGTTGAGGAGAGAATGAACTGGCCCCACCAAGGGACAACCTCGGGAACGAATAATGTATATGTTTTTCGAGGTAGGTTTTGCTCTAGCCTAAGCTGATCTGGAATTCACTCTGTAGTCTCCGGGTGGCCTCGAACTCACAGTGATCCTCCTACCTCTGCCTCCTGAGTGCTGGAATTAAAGTCATGTGCCACCATGCCCAGCCCCTACCTACTTCTTATACCTAAAATATTCATGGTATCAACCAAACTGGGTCTCAAAAGATTAGTTGCATGGGATACTAAGTAGATGTTATCTGAGAAGACTATTCTACGCCCAAATAAGTTTGGGAAAAACTGGTTAACATCAAGCTAAACTGGTTTCTTTACTCCCCAGAGCATTTAATATGGTAATGTGCCTGTTCATATTGAAGGGAATAAGCTATATACTTAAGTAGCTTTCCCCAAGAAAGCAAACCCTTCCCAAGAGTTTATTTATTTATTTACTTATTTATTTATTTATTTATTTATTTATTTTGCAGGCTTAATGTTTCTTTGAACATCTGGAGTTTGTTTGTTTTTAAATTTTATTATTTATTTATTTGAGAAAGAGAAAGAGGCAGATGGAGAGAGAGAATGGGCATTTCAGGGCCTCCAGGCACTGCAAACGAACTCCAGACGCATGTGCTACCCTGTGCATCTGGTGTTGTGTGTACTGGGAAATCGAACTCTGGTCCTTGGACTTTGCAGCAAGTGTATTAACCACAGAGCCAGCCCCGAGCACATGTTTGTTTGTTTGTTTGTTTGTTTGTTTGTTTGTTTGGATTTTGTTTTTATTTATTTAGTAGAGATGGGAGAGGGAGAATGGGCACGCCAGGACCTCTAGCCACTGCAAACTAACAACACATGCATGAGCCACCATGTGCATCTGGCTTACGTGGGTCCTGGGGAGTTGAACCTCGGTCCTTTAATTTTGCAGGCAAATGCCTTAACCGCTAAGCCATCTCCCCAACTTGTTTTGTTGTTGTTGTTGTTGTTGTTTTTTTGGTTGGTTGGTTTTTCGAGGTAGGGTCTCACTCTGGCCCAGGCTGACCTGGAATTCACTGTGTATTCTCAGGCTGGCCTGGAACTCATGGCAATCCTCCTACCTCTGCCTCCCCAGTGCCAGGATTAAAGGCATGCGCCACCACTCCCAGCTAGCACAAATTTTTAATCCCAGCACTCAGAAGACAGAAGTAGGAGGATCACCATAAGTTTGAGGCCACCATGGGACTACAGAATGAGTTCCAGGTCAGCCCGGGGTAGAGTGAAACCCTACCTCAAAAAAAACTTTTAAAAAAGTTTTTATTTATGTATTTGCAGGCAGAGAAACAGAGAATTGGCATGCCAGGGACTCCAGCCACTGCAAACACACTTCAGATGCATGTGCCACCTTGAACATCTGGCTTTATGTGGGTACTAGGGAATTGAACCTCGGTTGTTAGGCTTTGCGGGCAAACCCCTTAACTGCTGAACTATCTCTCCAGCCTCATCCTCCAGGCTTTTTTGAGACAGGGTCTCATATGGCTCAGGCCTGGAACTATTAGGTAAGGATGGCTTCAGCATCCTTAGAGCTCTTTTTTTTTTCTTCAAAATTTTTTTTTCAAAACCAATTTTTTTTTTGTTTGTGTAATTTTTTTTTTTATGAGAGAGCAAGAGAGAATTGGCACACCAGTGCCTCCAGCTACTGAAATTGAACTCAAGAGGCGTGTGCCACCTTGGCACATATGTGCATGTGTAGCCTTGCATGTTTGTATCTCCTTGTGCGTCTGACTTATGTGAGACCTGGAAAGTCGAACATGGGTCCTTAGAATTCACAGACAAGTGCTTTAACCACTAAGCCATCTCTCCAGCCATAAAAATATTTTTAAATTTTATTTTAATTTAATTAATTTATTTATTTAAGAGAGAGAGAATGGGCATATCAGGGTTTTCAGCCACTGCAAACAATTCCAGACGCGTGTATCACCTTGTGCATCTGGCTTATGTCAGTCCCGGGGAATCAAACCTGGGTCCTTTGGCTTTGCAGGCAAGTGCCTTTACCGCCAAGCCATCTCTCCAGCCCAGCCCTATTTAAAAACAACAACAACAACAACAATTAACAAAGAGCTCTTGGGGTTGGAGAGATGGCTTGGCGGTAAAGGCACTTGCCTGCAATAGATAACCTGAGTTAGATTCCCCAGTCTCCACATAAAGACAGATGCACAAAATGGTGCATGCATTTGGAATTCTTTTGCACCCTTTCTTTCCCTTGCCCTCTCTATTTTTGCACATAAGTAAAATACTTTTTAAGCGAGGTATGGTTGCACATGCCTTTAATCCCAGCACTCAGGGGGCAGAGGTAAGAGGATCGCCATAAGTTCAAGGCCACCCTGAGACTACATAGTGCATTCCAAGTCAGTCTGGGCTAGAGAGAGAGAGACCCTCCCTTAAAAAAAAAAAAAATCCCATTGAGGTGGCACACGCATTTAATCCCCGCACTTGGGAGGCAGAGGTAGGAGGATCACCATGAGTTCAAGGCCACCCTGAGACTACATAGTAAATTCCAGGTCAGGCTGGGCCAGAGCGAAAACCTACATTGAAAAAAGAAAGAAGGAAAGGAAAGGAAAGGAAAGGAAAGGAAAGGAAAGGAAAGGAAAGGAAAGGAAAGGAAAGGAAAGGAAAGGAAAGGAAAGGAAATGAAATGAAAGGAAAAAGATGGCTGGAGAGATGGCTTAGTGGTTAAGGCACTTGCCTGAGAAGCCTAAGGACCCAGGTTCAACCCCCAGAACCCACCTAAGCCAGATGCACATGCATCTGGAGTTCATTTGCAGTGGTGCACCAATTCTCTCCCTCCCTCTCTCTCTCATAAATAAAAATAAAATTCTTAAAAAAAAAAAAAAAAAAAAAAAAAAGACCCAGGTGTGGTGGTGCATGTCTTTAATTGCACCACTCAGGAGGCAAAGGTAGAAGGATTGCTGTGAGTTCCAGGCCACCCTGAGACTACGTAGTAAATTAAGTTGAGGCACCTGCCTCCAAACCTAATGACCTGGGTTTGATTCCCCAGTATCCATATACAGCCAGATGCACAAGGTGGTGCACACGTCTGGAGTTCTTTTGTAGTAGCTGGAGCCCTGGTGGACCCATTCTGTCTGTCTGTCTGTCTGTCTGTCTGTCTGTCTCTCTCTCTCTGCTTGGAAATAAATAAAAATATTTTTAAAAAAGCAGGGCTGGGGGCCTGCAGAGATCGCTTAGTGGTTAAGCGCTTGCCTTTGAAGCCTAAGGACCCCAGTTAGAGGCTCGATTCCCCAGGACCCACGTAAGAGGGATGCACAAAGTGGCGCATGCATCTGGAGTTCGTTTGCAGTGCTGGAGGCCCTGGCACGCCCATTCTCTTTCTATCTATCTGCCTCTTTCTCTCTCTGTCTGTCGCTCTCAAATAAATAAAAATAAAAAAAGCAGGGCTGGGATGGATGGTGGAAGAGGAACAAACGAAAATTGAAAAAAGGAAGGAGGAGGCTGGAGAATGGCTTAGTGGTTAAGATGTTAGCCTGCAAAGCAAAGGACCCAGGTTCAATTCCCCAGGACCCATGGAAACCAGATGCACAAGGTGGTGCATGCTTCTGGAGTTCATTTGCAGTGGCTAAAGGCCTTGGCGTACGCATTCTTCCGTCTCTCTTTGTCTGCATCTTTCTCTCTCTCAAATAAAATAAATAAATAAATATTTAAAAAGTGAAAGGGATTAAGAGATGGCTTAGAGGTAAAGGTGCTTGCCTGCAAAGCCTAAGGACCCAGGACCACATAAGCCAGATGCACAAGGTGGCGCATGCATCTGGAATTCATTTTCGGTGACTAGAGGCCCTGGCATGCCCATTCTCTCTCTCACTCTCTCTCTGTCTCTAATAAATTAATAAGAATAAATTTTAAAAATACTTTTTAAGAGCCGAGCATGGTGGCGCAAGCCTTTAATCCCAGCATTCAGGAGGCAGAGGTAGAAGGATCACCATGAATTCTAGGCCACCCTGAGAGTACATGATGAATTCCAGGTCAGCCTGGGCTAGAGTGAAATCCTACCTGGGGGGGGGAGAAAAAAAAAACTTTTTAAGGGGCTAGAGCGGTAGCTTAATGGTTAATGCATTTGTCTGCGAAGTCTTAAGGATCCAGGTTCTATTCTCCAGTCCCACGTAAGCCAGACGACATGGTGGCACATGCATCTGGAGTTCGTTTGCAGTGGCTAGAAGCCCTGGTACACCCATTCTCTCCATCTCTCTCCCTCCCTCTCTCTGTCTCAAATAAATAAATAAAAATATTTTTTACAAAAATACTTTTTAGCTAGGCGTGGTGGCGCATGTCTTTAATCCCAGCACACGGGAGGCAGAGGTAGAAGGATCGCCTTGAGTTCAAGGCCACCCTGAGACTACACAGTGAATTCCAGATCAGCCTGGACCAGAGTTTGTCTGCAGTGGCAAGAGGTCCTGGTATGCCCATACACATACTCTCTCTTTCCAAATAAATAAGTAAATACATAAATACATTTTTTTAAAAAGCCAGATGTGATGGCACATGCCTTCAATCCTAGTACTCAGCAGGCAGAGGTAGAAGGATCACCGAGACTTTGAGGCCACCCTAAGACTACATAGTGAATTCCAGGTCAGCTTGGGCTACAATGAGACTCTACCTCAAAAAAACAAGAATTAGCCGGGCGTGGTGGCGCATGCCTTTAATGCCAGCACTCGGGAGGCAGAGGTAGGAGGATCGCCACAAGTTCGAGGCCACCCTGACACTACATAGTGAATTCCAGGTCAGCCTGGGCTAGAGTGAAACCCTACCTTGAAAAATCAAAAAAAAGAGAATTAAATTAAATGAATAAAGGTAATATTTAAAATTTAATAAAAGGAAAAAAAAGCAGGGCTAGGATACCTAGGTGGTAGAATGCTTGACTAGCATGCCAGAGGCCCTGAGTTTAACCTCCAGCATTACAAAAACCAACCAATCACACCAACATACAAACAAAAACCTTTAGTGAACTTGTTCCCCTGTGGAAGAGATATGATTAATATTGCCTTAGGAAAACCATGCTTGAGGCAGGAATAGTGGCACATACTGAGCTAGAAGGATCACTGTGAATTTGAGGCCAGCGTGGAACTACAGAGTGAGCTCTGGTTCAGTGCGTGCCTTTAATCCCAGCACTCAGGAGGCAGAGCTCTAGCCTGAGCTAGAGCAAGACCTTACCTCAAAAAACCAAAAACAAAACAACAGCCAAAAAAAAAGGCAGGAGGGAAGCCGGGCGTGGTGGCGCACGCCTTTAATCCCAGCACTCGGGAGGCAGAGGTAGGAGGATCGCCAAGAGTTCGAGGCCACCCTGAGACTACATAGTTAATTCCAGGTCAGCCTGGACCAGAGTGAGACCCTACCTCGAAAAACAAAACAAAAAAAAAAAACAAAAGGCAGGAGGGATGGTTCAGCGGTTAAGGCACTTTGCCTGCAAAGCCTAAGGACCCAGATCTCACGTAAACCAGGTGCACAAAATGGCCCCTGCATCTGGAGTTTGTTTGCAGTGGCTAGAGGCCCTGGCCTGTCTATTCTCTCTCTTCCTCTCTAATAAATAAATAAAAATAAAATAGTTTGGCCGGGCAGTGGTGGTGCACGCCTTTAACCCCAGCACTCAGGAGGCAGAAGTAGGAGGATCACCAAGAGTTTGAGGCCACCCTGAGATTACATAGTGAATTCCAGGTTAGCCTAGGCTAAAGTAAGACCTTACCTTGAAAAACCAAAAAAAAAAAAAAAATCGTTTTTAAAAAAAGAGGGCTGCCGGGCGTGGTGGCGCACGCCTTTAATCCCAGCACTTGGGAGGCAGAGGTAGGAGGATCGCCATGAGTTCGAGGCCACCCTGAGACTACATAGTTAATTCCAGGTCAGCCTGGGTCAGAGTGAGACCCTACCTAAAAAAAAAAAAAAAAGAGGGCTGGAAAGATTGTTCAGTGGTTAAGGTGCTTGCCTGCAAAGCCTAAGGACCCAGGTTCTATTCCCTAGTACCCACATAAAGCCAGACGCACAAGGTGGTGCATGCATCTGGAGCTCATTGCAGTAGAGGCCCTGATGCACCCTTTCTGCTCTATCTGCCTCTTTCTCACTCTCTCTCAAAGAAATAAATAAAATGTTTTTAAAAAGAGGGGCTAGGGGCTGGAGAGCTGGCTTACCGGTTAAAGCGTTTGCCTGCAAAGCCAAAGGATCCCAGTTCGGTTCTCCAGGACCCACGTAAGCCAGATGTACAAGGTGGCACATGCATCTGGAGTTCATTTTCAGTGGCTGGAGGCCCTGTCACGCCATTCTCTCTTTATCTATCTGCCTCATTTTTTTTTTTTTTTTTTTTTTGGTTTTGTGAGGTAGGGTCTCACTCTGGTCCAGGCTGACCTGGAATTAACTATGTAGTCTCAGGGTGGCCTCGAAGTCTCGGTGATCCTCCTACCTCTGCTCCTGAGTGCTGGGATTAAAGGCATGCACCACCACGCCCGACTTTTTTATCTGCCTCATTCTCTGTCTGTCTGTCTGTCACTCTCAAATAAATAAATAAATAAATAATAAACAAAAAAATAAAAGAGAGCAAGAGAAAGAGGCAGAGAGAATGGACGCACCAGGGCCTCCAGACGCTGCAAATGAGCTGCAGATGCATGCACCACCTTGTGCATCTTGGCTTATGTAGGTCCTGGGGAACTGAACCCAAGTCATTAAGCTTTGCAGGCAAGCACCTTAACTGCTAAGCCATCTCTCCAGCACAAAATTTTCTTGGGTTTTTGAGGTAAGATCTCACACTAGCCCAGGCTGACCTGGAATTCACTATGTAGTCTCAGGCTATCCTTGAACTTACAGCAATCCTCCTACCTCTGCCTCCTGAGTGCTGGGATTAAAGGTGTGTGCCACCATGCCCGACTTAAGCAGTTTTAAATGAGAGAGACACTGCCCCAGTTTTTCTCTTGTAAAACACCTCCCAATTAAGGCTTGTGTATAATCACAGCCAAAATTCAATTTCACTGTTGCTCAGTCCTCAACAAAAAGGGGACAACTGAACTCTGGTTTAGTTGCCACACTCACAAGACTTAAAAGAAGAGAATATAGAGGGACCTTGTGACAGCCCTATAGCACCACCTTCAGTTTCTAGTTAAGACATCTAACTAGCTAGCTCTATCTATATCTTCTGCTAGCTTCTTAGAACCACCTACAAATGAGAGGGGGTACAGCTAGGGTGACTGGACCCCTAAAGGTTAAAAAGGGAAGGAAAGTTTGTACTTGCTAGAAATCAAAGATGATCTGACTTCTTACCTCTTGCCTACTTCCCTAGACCTGTTTTTCCACAGATAACCAGGACCCCTCCTGGGAGGGAGGTCTTTCATAGGCTTAAAACATTGTGGTTGGTCAAATTCAGCCCCCAGAACTTGGTGCCAGCCCCTAGCCCTAACCAACCAGCTGGTCCTCTGGTTCACCTGAGCTCAAAGACAGCCCACCCCCATAAGACCATAAATATCTTTGCAAGGGGAGGGCAGGCTCTCTGATAACATGGGAACTTCCAGCTGTGGGTGAGTTTTTCCTTCAGCTGGGCCTGGGCTGAATCAGCAGGGAGGAACCCCTAGCCCTTACTCTCCACATGGGTTCTTTATCCCCTCCAGATTCCCACATGGCAGGAGTTCCTAGAACTTTCTTTTTTTCTTTCCATACTTTTTCTAGGCCCTCCACATGGGATTTCTAGCCACATGGATGACTTTCCTTGGCTCTGTACTAACCTCAATAAAGATAAATTATCCTTCTCAGTCTTCTTTTTAATTCAATTCTTTGACTAAAATTAGAAACAAACCTAGGGTTTGGAGTGCAAGGACTTTCCTGAACCCCTAGCAACCTTTTACAGTTGGTACCCATCGTGGGGCTCGAAGAAAAGAGAAAACTCGGTCATACTAAATTCAAGTCAATCCTCAGAAGCTAGGTGTGGTAGCTCACATCTTTAATCTCAGCACTCTGGAGGCTGAGGTAGAAGGATCCCTATGGGGTTGAAGCCAGCATGGGCTACAAAATGAATTCCAGGTCAGCTTGGGCTAAAGTGAGACCCTACCTCGGAAAATAAAACACACACACACCAGTCCTCAGAAGCCTGCTAGATACAAATGTAGCTTTTAGACACAATGCCTAACAAACACCCAATGGCCTCAGTTGGCTATTGTTTTTTTTTGTTTTATTTTTTTATTGACAGCTTCTTTAATTGTAGACATTATCCCATGGTACTTCCCTCCCTCCCCCCACTTTCCCCTTTGAAACTTCACTTTCCATCATATCCCTTCCCCCTCTCAATCAGTCTCTCTTTTCAGTTTGATGTCATGAACTTTTCCTACTATTATGGTCTTGTGTAGGGAGTGTCAGGCACTGTGAGGTCATGGATATCCAGGCCATTTTTGTGTCTGGAGGAGTATGTTGTAAGGAGGCCTATTCTTCCTTTGGCTCTTACATTCCTCCCCACAATGGACCCTGAGCCTTGGAAGGTGCGTTTGAGATGTTTCATTTCTGAGCACTCCTCTGTCCCTTCTTCTCAGCACCATGGTGCCTTCTGAATCATCCCAAGGTTCAGCTGGCTATTAATAGGCTCAGAGTTATACTTACAGAGCAATCAAAAAATAGGGGCAGGGGGACCAAGAGAAGAAGAAGGAATTAAAAAGAAAAACCAGGAAAGTCTTAGGCTGCTTGATTTAAAAGATGATATACTACCCAGACCTTGAGAACTTAATAGCCCCATAGTACCCTGTTCTGTCTGAACACACTGAGAATTGCATTTAGTTCTGGGGACAATTTAAGAGCGATATTGACAAGAGCTATAAAAATGTTCATGCCCTCTGACCTAGTAATTTCACTCATGGGAATTTAGTCTAAGGAAATAATTCAAGAGACTAGATGAATTAGAGGACTGAAGATATTGATGTGACATTCTTTACAATGATATCAGTGTACACATATACGTATAAATGACTCAAAGGGATGATTAAATAGCATTAAAATATGAGTTATTTAAATAAATAAATATTGTAATGATACATGCTACAACATGGATGAAACTTGAAAAAAAATCTACTACATGAAAGAAGCCAGACACACACAAAGGACAACAGATTCCATTGATATAACATGTCTAGGATAGAGGCGGGTATAGTGATTCATTACTGTAATCCTGACACTTGGGGAGTCTGAGGCAAGAGTTTTGTCTCTAATTCAAGGCCAGTCTAGGCTACAGTAAGAACTTGCCTCAAAACAACTAATTGGGTTGGAGAGATTGCTTAGCGGTTAAGGCGTTTTCTTGCAAAGCCAGAGGACCTCAGTTTGATTCCCCAGAACCCATATAAGCCAGATGCACAAGGCGACACATGCATCTGGAGTTCATTTGCAGTGGCTGGAGGCCCTGGCATGCCCATTTTCTCTCTCTGTGTTTGCCTCTTTCTTTCTCTCAAATATATGCATACATACATACATACATACATACACACACACACACACACACACACACACACACACACACACATATATATATATATATATATATATATATATATATATATACATTTTTTTTTTTTTTTTTGGTTTTTGAGATAGGGTCTCACTTAAGCCCAGGCTGACCTAGAATTCACTATGTAGTTTCAGGATAGCCTCAAACTCATGGCAATTCTCTTACTTCTTCCTCCCGAGTGCTGGGATTAAAGGAGTACACCACACACCTGGCATAAATTTTTTTTTTAATATTTGATTTTTGTTGTTGTTTGTTTGTTTGTTTGTTTTTCAAGGTAGGGTCTCACTCTGGCCCAGTCTGACCTGGAATTAGCTATGTAGTTTCAGGGTGACCTCAAACTCATGGCAGTCCTCCTATCTCTGCCTCCCAAATGCTGGGATTAATGGCATGCACCAACATGCCCAGCTTTAAATATTTGATTTTTATTTATTTATTTGACAGAGAAAGAGAGAGAGAGAATGAGTGCACCAGAGCCTCCAGCCACTGCAAACAAACTCCATACATGTGGACCCCCTTGTGCATCTGACTAACATGGGTCCTGGGGAATCGAACCTGGGTCCTTTGGTTTTGTAGGCAAACACCTTAACTGCTAAGCCATCCCTCCAGCCCTATTTTTTTATTGTTATTTATTTATTAGAGGCAGAGAGAGAGAGAGAATGGGTGCGCCAGGGCCTCTAGCCACTGCAAACAAACTCCAGATACATGCACCACCATGTGTATCTGGCTAACATGGAAATTAGAATCAAAACACGGTCCTTAGTCTTCACAAGCATGTACCTTAACCACTAAGCCATCTCTTCAGCCCAGCCCTTTTTTTTTTTTTTTTTTTTGGTTTTCGAGGTAGGGTCTCACTGTAGTTCAGGCCGACCTGGAATTCACTGTATAGTCTCAGGGTGGCCTCAAACTCATGGCAATACTCCTACCTCTGCCTCCTGAGTGCTGGGATTACAAGCGTGCACCACCACACCCGGCCCAGCCCTATTTTAAAAAAATAATAATAAAGAGCTCTTGGGACTGGAGAGATGGCTGGGCAGTAAAGGCACTTGCCTGAAAAGCCAAAGGACCCAGGTTTGATTCCCCAGGACTGACATAAGCCAGATGCACAAGGTGATATACGTGTCTAGAATTGTTTGCAGTGGCTGAAAGCCCTGGTGTGCCCATTCTCTCTCTCTCTCAAATAAATAAATAAAAATAAAATAAAATTTAAAACTATTTTTATGAAGCCGGGCATGGTGGCGCAGGCCTTTAATCCCAGCATTCGGGAGGCAGAGGTAGGACGATCGCCGAGAGTTCGAGGCCACTCTGAGACTACATAGTTAATTCCAGGTCAGCCTGGGCCAGAGAGAGACCCTACCTTGAAAAACCAAAAAAAAAAAAAAAAAAAAAATTTATGGCTGGAGAGATGGCCTAGTGGTTAAAGCACTTGTCTGTGAATTCTAAAGACTCGTGTTCGACTCTCCAGGTCCCACATTAGCCAGATGCACAAGGAGATACAAACACGCAAGGTTGCACATGCACACATGTGCCAAGGTGGCACACGCCTCTTGAGTTCAATTTCAGTGGCTGGAGGCCCTGGTGTGCCAATTCTCTCTTGCTCTGTCACTCACTCTCTTAAAAAAAATAGAAAAACAAAAAAAAATTTTAAAAAAAAAAGAGTTCTGAGGAGGCTGAAGCCATCCTTACCTAATAGTTCCAGGCCTGAGCCATGTGAGACCCTGGAGAGATGGCTTAGTGGTTAAGCACTTGCATGTGAAGCTTAAGGACCCTGGTTTGAGGCTTGATTCCCCAGGACCCACATAAGCCAGATGCACAAGGTAGCGCATGCATCTGGGGTTCGTTTGCAGAGGCTGAAGGCCCTGGCACACCCGTTCTCTCTCTCTGCCTCTTTCTCTCTGTATCTGTTGCTCTCAAATAAATAAATAAATAAACAAATAAAAATAAATAAAAAGTATGTAGGACAGGGCTGGAGAGAGAGTTCAGCGGTTAAGGCGTTTGCCTGCAAAGCGTAACAACCCAGGTTCGATTCCCTAGTACCCACATAAAACTAGATGTTCAAGGTGGCACATGCATCTGAAATGTGCTTGCAGTGGCTGGAGGCCCTGGCATGCCAATTCTCTGTCTTTCTGCTTGCAAATACATAAATAAAGATTTTTTTTTTTTTTGAGGTAGGGTTTCACTCTAGCCCAGGCTGACCTGGAACTCATTTTGTAGTCCCATGGTGGCCTCAAACTCATGACAATCCTCCTACTTCTGCCTCCTGAGTGCTTAAAAGTTTATGCTCGCTGGGCATGGTGGTGCATGCCTTTAATCCCAGCACTGAGGAGGCAGAGAAAGGAGAATCGCAACGAGTTCAAGGCCACCCTGACACTACATAGTGAATTCCAGGTCAGCCTGGCTAGAGTGAAAGCCTACCTTGAAAAACCAAAAACAAACAAAAGTTTGTGCCATCACCTAGGGACTTTGGATTCTGAAGATCTGATCCCCCTCTTCAATGACATGGAGTCTGCTCTGCAAGCCCTTTCTAACCTGGCTGTAATCACTCATTGGCTTTTGGATGCAGCCGTGAGCTGACATTTCCTTGGCCCATGGAGGACAGGATGGAGCAGAGCATCTCTGCAGATCGACCATTCTCTGCCTCCATATTCACACTCTTGCCTTTCCATGTGGCCACTTAATCATTGCCTGCTTTTGATTGACATGAACTTCAGTTAAATATAAATAAATACTCTACCTTCATTTTCTGAAAGCCTGCGTTGTAGTGACAGGTGACGGAGACTTGTGTCTCCAGGATGGATTATGTAGAATAACATGTTTTATTATTTTTTTAAAAATCTTTGCTGCTCCATACCTAAGCTTTATGGGTGTTGGTTGAAATTTATACATCAATTGATTATAAATCATAAGAGTTGACCACAGGCAGTGAATTCTGACAGGCATCTTGGTCCAGGAAATGTGCACAAAGTGATTGATACCTGATTTACAGTTTGAAAACTGTATTGGTGACAATAGTAGCAAATGCTTTAAAACTTATTTAACTTGAGCTTTGAAAAGATCATTGTTCAGGTAGTAACTGCTATATGGAGACAATGTAGTTTTGAATCCATGAGGGCTCTGATGGCTTGTCATAGGCTATATTTCCAAAGGCACGTGGAGTCCTCCTGATATTATTCTCCATTTTACTGCATAGCTTAGACAACTTAGTCCTTCGGACAGAAGGGTGCAGGCAGCCTGCGCCTCCATTTTTTCACTCAAGATCTTGGGAAAGAGACCAATTTGGTACCATTATGACTATTATTAAACAAAACTGTTTTAAAAATTACAGCTTACAGTTTAGACATTCAAAACTGCAGCTTAGCAGTGTGTTAGGTCTGACAGGTCCTAATATGGAGTCACCAAGGACAGCAGGATGGTGACAGAGACATAAGGAAGTGGATTATCCACATTCCTCAAGAAACCACCCAGCCATTATCCCCTCCTTGCCTGCAGTGCCCCCTTATTTTGTAACTCACCTGGTCTCTGTTCTGATGTCACACCCTGGCTATCTTAGATCTCCCCTAAAGGAACCTTTTTTTTTTTTGAGGTAAGGTCCCACTCTAGCCCAGGCTGACCTGGATTTCACTATGTAATCTCAGGCTGGCCTCAAACTCACAACGATCCTCCTACCTCTACCTCCTGAGTGCTGGTATTAAAGGCATGCACCACCACACCCGGCTAAGGAGCCTTTCTTATTCAAGCTTTTCCCTTCCTCACCTTCCCCCACTTGGAAGACCTATAAAGCCCAATACCTGAGGAACTCAGGTGGGCTGTGCTTCTCTCTTGTGAGCCAGCCCTGGCAGCTCATGCTTTTCCCAAATAAAAGCTTTCATCTTTGCTTCAGAGTGGTTTGCATGGTTGTGGTCACTCCCAAACCTTATATCTGGTGCCATGACTCAGATAGGAGGCTGTTGGTTACCCTCTTGGGTGGCCAGACATCCTTTCACCTGACCAGTCCAGACCACTGAACTGCCATTTGCCATCTGATGGCTTCGGACCGTCTCTTCCTGATACCAGCCTTCATGCTACCACAATTCGGCCTTATTCTTTCTCCCTCCTTCTCAGTAAGTGACCCTCTTGGGTTGGTCTGCTCTTGGGGTTAATCCCTCCTCATGGAGGCCGTGCTGGCCTGCCAGGCTACATCCCTCACCCACTGCTGGGCCCCAACCCCAGGTCTCAAGAAAGACGCACTCTTGACACCTTGGGTCTCTTGCTCTCTGGCCTATCACACCCTAAGGGGTGTCTTTTGGTTTGGCTGCACCATCTTGGGACACTTCCCCTTCCTCTCACTCGTGAGGTCTCATCTTCACTGCCAACCACTTTCCCCATCAGGAGCAAAGATGCCCACCTTGCCAACTAACAGGCTAAAAAGCTGACAGCTGCAATCTGTACAGCCTCTGCCCACGTGGGAGGTGCAGGGCCCATTCACCCTAACATGCAAGGGGGTCATATTGGTATTTTGTGTAAACCCAGCTTAAGCCCTGGTTCCTTTCTCTCATCCTGGTTTTGCTCTTTCCCTGTCTTCTTAAGAACTTAAAGCCTCTACTACTCTTGGACAACATCAAACCTCATCAACTCTGCCTGGCCATAATATAAGCTAAACAATAGGTCCAAATGGCCTAAATATAGTACCTTTTTTTTTTTTTTTTAATTTGAGAGAGACACACAGAAAGAAAGAGGCAAAGAGAGAATGGGTGTGCCAGGGCCTTTTCAGGCACTGTGAACAAACTCCAGATGCATGCACCCCCTTGTGTACATGTGTGACATTGCATGCTAGCATTACTTTTACATCTGGCTAAACCTGGGACCTGGAGATTTGAACAAGTGTTCTTAGGCTTTGCAGGCCATATCTCCAGCCCTAAATATAGTACTTTTTAATATATATTATTTTATTTATTTATTTGAAAGAAAGAAGCAGAAAGGGGGGGGGAGAATGGGCATGCCAAGGCATCCAGCCATAGCAAACGAACTCCAGATGCATGTACCCCTTGTGTATTTGGCTTATGTGGGTCCTGGAGAATCAAACCGGAGTCCTTTGTCTTTGCAGGTAAATGCCTTAACCGTTAAGCCATCTCTGCAACCCCTAAATACAGAACTTTTGGTGTCCAAATTCTCACTGATTTAGAAAACTTCTGCCAACGTACAAGCAAATGATCCAAAATTTTTTGCTCTGTGTGCATGGCCTTCTCTCTGCCCTATCATGCTCCTACTAACAAGGTTTTTTTTTTTTTTTTTTTTTTTTTTTTTGTCTCCGGAGTTGTAAATAGAATGAAAATTTTAAATGAAAATGCCTAGCTTCTAAATGAATGAATGTGTGAGGGGGAAATGGTTGTCTGGAGTCTATATGAAAAGTGCACTTGAAATGAATGTATGTATATGTATATGTATGTGGCTCACAGACCTAAGGCTGTCGAATGATTTCTGTTCTGAACAGTGCCATTTGATTGTGGGTGATGTTCTCCACAAGCCCACTGTACTACACGGTATAGCCAATTTTTACTGTTGAGTGTCCCCCAGAAGGAACACTAAAAGTAATTAAGATCATAGGCAAAAATTCTCAGCCAGGTGTGGTGGCGCCCGTGTTTAATCCCAGCACTTGGGAGGCAGAGGTAGGAGGATCACCATGAGTTCAAGGCCACCCTGAGACTACATAGTGAATTCCAGGCCAGCCTGAGCTGCAGTGAAACCCTACTTCGAAAACCTCCCCAAAAATTTTTTTTTTTTTTTTTTTTTTTTTGGTTTTTCGAGGCAGGGTCTCACTCTAGTTCAGGCTGACCTGGAATTCACTATGTAGTCTCAGGGTGGCCTTGAACTCACGGCGATCCTCCTACCTCTGCCTCCCGAGTGCAAAAAAAATTTTTTTTAAACTCCCCTACTCTTAAACAGTTGTAAAATGGCAAGATCAGAAAATCAGAAAGCTGCCTTGTAGCCCTGAGGGAAGTCCAAAACTCTCCCTGGAACTTACGGTGAAAAAATGATTCTAAGTTTCCTAGCATAATGGGTGAATGCCACGTGGCTATGACTAGATGGGGACTTATAAGAATTTGCAACTGTTTTAAGTTTACCTTATTTCTCTATGCTTCTGTGGGAATACTAACAGAAAAACAGTCTCAAAATTTATGTTTAAAAAAATTTATGTTTAAATTTAGATGTGCTTAATACTGAATTTGTAAGAAAATTTCTAATAATGTTCGAATCTGCTTTCCTATTTAAAAAAAAAAAAAAGTGAGGCCAGGTGTGGTGGCCCACGCCTTTAATCCCAGCACTTGGGAGGCAGAGGTAGGAGGATCACTGTGAGTTCAAGGCCACCCTGAGACTACATAGTGAATTCCAGGCCAGCCTGGTCTAGAGTGAAACACTACCTCAAAAAAAAAAAAAAAAAATGTGTTTCAGGAAAGCTATAAGAAACAAAGATCCAAAATCAATAAATGATAAAATCTATATGTTTATTCTAGATAAATAGTATAAGTCAAGTCTGGTCTACTCTTTTATTAAAAAAAGTTATTTCAAAAGGCCTTTTATTAAAAGTCTTATGTTAAGGACAATGAAAGTCTTTGCTGATAGTTACTGACTAAAGAAGTTAAACTGGAGAGGAAACTTTAAATGTTGTAAATGTTTGATGAAAAAGATTGTTACAGAGTGGTTACATAGATTGTAAAGTAAAAGTATGTGGATGAAGGTATGAGTAAAGTATGTGGATGAAGGTATGAATGAGCTTAAACAGAAAGTTAAAGACAAAGTACTTAATCAGATTACAGACTTCTTGAGATATAAATGACTATTAGCCTAGGGCTTACAACAGACTAACAAAGTATGGTTCTGGCTGGTAGCTGGTTGCTATGATATTCAGGTTGTAAACTTAACTTTAACTCACTGATGTTAATCTGGTCATAATGGTCGTGAAAGACTGAATTTAGAATACCCAACCAAGTTAGCTAGGTTCCTCTATTTGTCAATCTTTTAATTAAATCTTACAGTTAAAATTGACTCATTAATATTTAATTCTCTCCTAAGGTTATTATATCTAAAACCCTGCCTTAAAATTTTTTTTCACAAAAATTATATATTCTCTTTTTTCCCTGTTTTATAAGGTAAATAGACTACATTTAGAGACACTGAACAGTATTTATCTGTCATACACTTGGAAACTATTTACTTCATGGTGAGCAGTAAAAAACAAACAAACAAATTCTAGGGCTGGAGAGATGGCTTAGCAGTTAAGGCACATGCCTGTGAAGCCTAAGGACCCAGGTTCAATTCTCCAGGTCCCACGTAAGCCAGATGCACATGGTGGCACATGCATCTGGAGTTCGTTTGTAGTGGCTAGAGGCCCTGGCATGCCCATTCTCTCTCTCTCCCCCTCTCTGTGTCTCTAGTAAATAAATTTTAAAAATCTAAACAAAGTTATATTGCAATTTAAGATGTAATTCCTTAATTCCTCCAGCAATCAATCTTAATACTTTAGATTTAACTTCTGTCATTACTGAACAAGTTTATCAAAGTGCCACAGACAAAATTATAGAGTTGATTAAGGTTTGAGTAGTTATAGATTGTGTCATGAAATTTTATTATGTTTTGTGTATATTTTATGTATGATTTAGAGGAAATTGAAAATATTTCTTTTTGGCTGAACAGTTAAAGGTGCTTGTCTGCAAAGCCAGATGCACACAGTGGAGCATGCATTTGAAGATTATTTTGCAGTCGCAAATGGCCCTGGCATGCCCATTCCCTCTCTTTCCATGAGATTTGTCTTCTTTTTCATTAGATCATGGCAGTTTAGTCCAGTTCCTCTATTCTTTTTTTTTTTTTTTTTTTTTTTTTTTTTTTTTTTTTTTTTTGTTTTTGCAAGGTAGGGTCTCACTCTGGTCCAGGCTGACCTGGAATTAACTATGTAGTCTCAGGGTGGCCTCGAACTCTCAGCGATCCTCCTACCTCTGCCTCCCGAGTGCTGGGATTAAAGGCGTGGCCCACAACGCCCGGCTAGTTCCTCTATTCTTTGGGTATATTAGATATAGCTGAATTAATTTCAGAAACTGACTTATAGATTGTATGGACATCTTATTTACCTTTTAAAAGTGCTAAATCTCCTCATTAAAAATATATATATAGGACTGGAGAGATGGCTTAGTGGTTAAGGCATTTGCTTACAAAACCAAAGGATCCCAGTTAAATTCTCCAGGACCCATGTAAGCCAAATGCACAAGGGGCACATGCATCTGGAGTTCATTTGCAGTGGCTAGGGGCCCTGGCACACCCATTCTCTCTCTGTCTGCCTCTCTTCTATCTCCCTCTCTGCTTGCAAATAAATTAATTAATTAATTTAAATTAATATGTATATATATAAATGCCGGGCGTGGTGGCGCACGCCTTTAGTCCCAGCACTTGGGAGGCAAAGGTAGGAGGATCACCATGAGTTCAAGGCCACCCTGAGACTACATAATGAATTCCAGGGCAGCCTGGACTAGAGTGAAACCCTACCTCAAAAAAACAAACAGTGCTGGGCGTGGTGGCTCACGCCTTTAATCCCAGCACTCGGGAGGCAGAGGTAGGAGGATCACCATGAGTTTGAGGCCACCCTGAGAATACAGAGTGAATTCCAGGTCAGCCTGGGCTAGAATGAGACCCTACCTTGAAAAACCAAGAAAAAAAAAAAAAGCATATATATATATACATATAAAGGTATCCTGATTCTGATGAACTTTAAAAATTGTAAAGATTTTCATGTCTTCATATTTAAGCCAAAAATGTTACTACATAATATAGATTTCTTATTTATTTTAAATTCTGTTAGCAGATCTTTTGTTCATAGTTTACACTCTGTAACCTCATGTGCCTTAAATATGTGAACTCTACTTTTTGTTAATATCAAACTTTTCCAGATATCAGAATATTGTAATTTGGTTTATACAAAGTACATGATGTTTTGGCTATCAATAAGCATACATCACCATGCCTGGCTAAAACTCTGTAAGTTTATGATGGTTCTTGTCTTGTTCATGCCAGTTTTGCTGGGTGATTATCACTGAGGTTATAATCTTAGTCTTATAAAAAGTAATTTATTGTAATCTTGTTATTAGGAAAACTGAGGAAGCTCCCTATGTCTTAGGGAAATCCACTGTATACAAACAATGTTAATATAGTTTGTCTAAGCTTTATATAACAGTCATAAATACTTCTTTAGTTAAGAAGCCTTAAAATTGTTCAATAGTAAAAGCAGTCTCAGTCAAGGTTTCACTTAATTAATTGTGTCATTTCTGGTATCTTAAGTTCATTGTTTATAAAAATATTGATGCTTGAGACATGTTTCCAGCTCTAGAAAAAGAATCTTAAATTGCTGTTTTGCTTCCAGTTTGGGACATTGGTATACAGACTAGCCAAAGTTGCTTTCAAACACAGATGCCAAGCTTTTACACTGTCTTGTCTTTTTCCTGACATACAATTTCTAGATTAAATTAATTGCCTTAAAGTTACTGATAAAATAATTGATAAAATATTGTTTTCAGGGCTACTAAAATGTTCTGCCTATACTTATAACTGACAGATACTTAAGATAAAATGTGTATGCTTTCTATGTTCCAGATATAGCTTACATTGTCACCTGACAGTTAAACTTAAATATTAATCAGAATAATTTTAAACTATTGTGTCATTCTCTAACCAGACCTGCTTTGCTAACCAGATATGCTTTACACCTTTTTATTTATTTTTTATTTATTTTTTGGAGAGAGACACAGAGAGAGACAGAGAGAGAGGGAGAGGAAGACAGAGATGGGCACGCCAGCAGTGTCTCAGCTGCTGAGAACAAAATCCAGATGCATGCGCCCCCTTGTGGTCAAGTGCGGCATTGCACCCTTGCATCACTTTGCATCTGGCTAAACGTGGGACCTGGAGATTGGAACCGCTGGAGATTGGAACCAGCGTTCTTAGGCTTAGGAGGCAGTCACCTTAACCCCTAAGCCATCTCTCCAGCCCACTTTACACCTTTTTAACTAATCTATTTTACTACTCAGATATGTACAGTCTATCTGAGTGATTAATAATCATATGTAGAAGCCAAAACCAATTGGAAACATTGGAGTTAAAAGGATAACCAATATTTTGGTTCCTGCTCCCAGGTCAGAAGGCCACAGGAGATGATGGGACAGTGCTAACTTCTAGCTTCTGGTAAGTTACCTATCTTCTCGGTCAAAGAGGATATGGAGACCCAGAGATAAACTCCAAGTTGTGTATCTGCAATAGGAGAGTCATGTCAGAGAAAAATCAGTCCTTCAGGCATCGCAAAAGAGGGAGGACCACCTGGTCAGCATGGCCTTGGCTTATCCTAGCAGATGATAATGCTGAGAGTCACAGAACTCCTCACAGGTCCCTAAAAGTCTCTCCTACAGCACCATTATTGACCTCCAAAATATGCAGCTAATTCTGGCAGCCTACATGGTCTCAATCACCCAGTAAGAAAAATGTAACTACAAAATATAACTACAATATAAAAAAAGATTCAGACTAATAGACTCCCCTGTCTGATGCTGACTTACAATACTAAACTCTAACATTAACTCATGCCTTCTACCTCTGCCTGCCCCTGATTAACTTCACATACCCTGACCCCAGCTCTTCCCACTTGCTGAGCTATTCCTTGGGCCCCCTCCTTCCTTAGCCCTTACCCTATCTCACCCAGGGATAAGTATACCATCACCCCAAGGGGCACTCTCAAACTTAAACTCTCTTATGTTCCTACTCTTCCCTGATCCCAAAATGCTCCTCTTGAATACACCGATGCCCCTCTGCCTCCTCTCTCTTGCCCCAAGCCCTCGCCTCTGAGTGGTCATCCTCTCCTTGTGCCTGGTGTTTTGATGTCATAGCTGTTGACAAGGATAACAAGCTCCTTAATTCTTCCTTCTGTCCTGTCACAAGGTGCATGGAGCCCATACCCCTGACCTTCTCTATAACAGATGTCACCAGCGACTGCCCTGAAGCCAGCTCAATACAGGGATGGAACAAGAGAAGTCTCTGTTTCATTCAGGACCAAATCATAACAGCCACCATGGAACTGCCTCCTCATCACCTGCCCTGAAGGAGACCCATCAGCCCCATTATCCAGCCTTTCCCATAAGAACTCATCACCCCTAAGGTCAGCATGAAGAAATTAATCTTCGTCTCTTATCATTAACAAAATGTTAGGTCTGACAGGTCCCAATATGGAGTCACCAAGGACAGCAGGATAGTGACAGAAAGGAAGTGGATTGTCCACATCCCTCAAGAAACCACCCAGCCATTATCCCCTCCTTGCCTGCAATGTCCCCAAGTCATGATTTCCTGCCCCCTTATTTTGTAAATCATTTGGTCGCTATTCTGATGTCACACCCTGTCTATTTTAGATCTCCCTTAAAGGAACCTTTCTTATTCAAGCTTTTCCCTTCCTCACCTTCCCCCAACTGAAAGCCCTATAAAGCCCACTACTTGAGGAACTCAGGGGGGCTGTGCTCCTCTCTTGTGAGCCAGCCCTGGCAGCTTGTGCTTTTCTGGAATTAAAGCTTTCGTCTTTGCCTCAGAGTGGTTTGTGTGGTCGTGGTCACTCCCGAACCTTACAGTGTGTATTTCATTGAACACTGTTGAAGCTTTTGACAAAGAGCAGGCAGGGGCTGGAGAGATGGCTTAGAGGTTAAGTGTTTCCTGTGAAGCCTAAGGACCCTGGTTCGAGGCTCGATTTTCCCAGTACCCACGTTAGCCAGATACATAAAGTGGCACATGCATCTGGAGTTTTGTTTGCAGTGGCTGGAGGCCCTGGCACACCCATTCTCTATCTACCTTCCTCTTTCTCTGTCGCTCTCAAATAAATAAATAAACAAAATTTTTAAAAAGGGCAGGCAAGCAGGGCGTGGTGGCGTACGCCTTTAATCCCAGCACTCGGGAGGCAGAGGTAGGAGGATCGCCGAGAGTTCGAGGCCACCCTGAGACTACATAGTGAATTCCAGGTCAGCCTGAGCCAGAGTGAGACCCTACCTCGAAAAAAAAAAAAAAAAAAAAAAAAAAAAAAAAAAAAAAAAAGGCAGGCAGGTGTTTTTGATCAATGGGTGGCAACCATGTTTGCTTTGGAAACTGTTGTGAAAACATCAGAGCAACTTGGTTACTCCCTGATGGCTTGCACAGTAAGCTCTTGTGTCTTAACTTCTGAAGACCTTCCAATTTTATTCTCAAGGTTTTAAGTGTTTAAAATAATCCTGTGTATGAAAATGAAGCCAGTCTCTGACTAACAAGTTAAAAAAAAAATGCCACCAGGGTCTAGGGTGGAGACTTACGTTTCTTAATTCAGCAAAGTTGATTTCTAAGTATGTTATCCTTATCCTGTGTGATAACTAGCTATAAAAAAGATGTGATATGTGGGCTGGAGAGATGGCTTAGTGGTTAAGGTGTATGCCTGCAAAGCCTAAGGATCCAGGTTCTATCCTCCAGGTCCCACATAAGCCAGATGCTCATGGTGGCGCATGTATCTGGAGTTCATTTGCAATGGCTAGAGGCCCTGGTGTGCCCATTCTCACTCCCTCTCTCTGTCCCTAATAAATAAATAAATAGAATTAAAACATTTTTTAAAAAGACATATTATGTACTCGATACTTTGTATGTAACCAAAACCTTTTTTGGGTTTGTTTTTTTTTTGTTGTTGTTGTTGTTGTTTTTTGGTTTTTTCGAGGTAGGGTCTCACTCTGGTCCAGGCTGACCTGGAATTAACTATGTAGTCTCAGGGTGGCCTCAAACTCTCGGTGATCCTCCTACCTCTGCCTCCTGAGTGCTGGGATTAAAGGCGTGTGCCACCATGCCCGGCTCAAAACCTTTTTTTATTTTGGTTTTGCAAGGTAGGGTCTCACTCTGGCCCAGGCTGACCTGGAATTAACTATGTAGTCTCAGGGTGGCCTTGAACTCTTGGAGATCCTCCTACCTCTGCCTCCCCAGTGCTGGGATTAAAGGCGTGCGCCACCACGCCCGGCTCCTTTTTTTTTTTTAATTAGCTTTTTTTTTTCTTTTTTTTTTTCTTTTCAAGGTAGGGTCTCACTCTAGCCCAGGCTGACCTGGAATTCACTCTGTAGTCTCAGGGTGGCCTCGAACTCACGGTGATCCTCCTACATCTGCCTCCCGAGTGCTGGGATTAAAGGTGTGCACAACCATACCCGGCTTTATTAGCTTTTAAGGACCAAGAGAGCATTATGTTCACCTGGCATGCAGTCTGTCTGAAATACCAATGAAGTTCTCAGCTGAGCTGACGTTATTTATAATCTATGAATTAATTCTCTTTTTTGGAAAGATAATAATTTAGGTCTCTGAGAGGAGCCTTCTAATTCCCATAGGAGTGAGGGCACATTTTTTGGGAATCTGAGATAAGACCCTTTTGATGTAGAAGCACAAAAACCTACAGAAAACATTGGATCTTGTAGGAAGGAGGGCAAGTGAGAAGGTCAAAGGTGAAGTGATGGAAGATAGTGGAAAGGATATTCAATGTGAGATGGAAATAGACAAGTTGTAGTACCCCAAAAGCAAGACATGTAGGAGGTGAGAGAAGTGCCCCAAAGAGACAAAGCAATGGTTTTTCTACCACACCCTTTATATCAAAATACTTTGGGGCTGGAGAGATGGCTCAGTGGTTAAGGCGTTTGCCTGCAAAGCCAAAGGATCCTGGTTCGAATCTCCAGGACCCATGTAAGCCAGATGCACAAGAGGGGCACATGCATCTGTAGTTCATTTGCAGTGGCTAGAGGCCCTGGTATGTCCATTCTCTTTCTCTCTCTGCCTCTCTCTCAAATGAATAAATAAATAAAATATACATTAAAAAAAAAGACTTTGTTACAGAAGAGGGCTTTGGCGGAGGGGCAGGAAGAGGAGGGGAGGGGCAGGCCAATGGTACCCTGTCCATGCTGTGGCTGGACCATGTAGGCAGATAAGAGCTAGACCTACTGTTGCTTCCAGCATTCTCAAGGGATTACTTTGTCCTGAAGGACCCTCTGTTCCGTACCCTTTGGCTGTCTCCAAGCATTCTAAGAGAAGTAAGGGTAGATGTTTTTTATGACTCAGTTGAAAGGGAACACTTTCTTTTCCTCTTTTATTAACAAAAATTGCAAGAAGAGTTGCACATTCTTTCTGAGGCAAACAAAAACAAACAAAAAAGGGACCTAATAAAACTTAGCAGTGTTACTGTATTTTTTAAATTTTTTATAGACTTATTTTCAGGTTATTAAATGTAAAAGAAACAGATACTCTTCCTATGTTACTGAGGTTTAGAAGTAATTTTCTCTTTCTTTCTTTCTTTCTTTCTTTCTTTCTTTCTTTTTTGTTTTGAGGTAGGGTCTCACTCTAGCTCAGGCTGACCTGGAATTCACTATGTAGTCTCAGAGTGGCCCAAAACTGACAATAATCCTCCTACCTCTGCCTCCCAAGTGCTAGGATTAAAGGTGTACACCACCACGCCCAGCAAATTTTTTTTTAGAAATAATTTTCAAGTAAGCTTGTAGCATTAGAAAATACTAGGGTAGTTTTTTAACAAATTAGTTGGAACATTTTTAATAAATATAATATTTTTCCAGAATGAAATATGGCCCTTGACTGTTTACTAATAAAATCAGAAGATCAAATATGCTTTTTGTTTTTTTTTATTTTGTTTTGTTTTGTTTTAAGATAGGGTCTCACTCTGGTCCAGGCTGACCTGGAATTAACTATGTATTCTCAGAGTGGCCTCGAACTCTCTGCAATCCTCCTACCTCTGCCTCCCGAGTGCTGGGATTAAAGGCGTGCGCCACCACGCCTGGCTACTTTTTGTTGTTTTTAAGACCATTGAATATGGTCTTTATTAGGGATCATTAATGCTAAAAATTTCAAATAAGAACAACTTTTTCCCCCCCAGTGCTGGGGATTGAACTCAACCCAAGACTTTGTACATGCTAGGCAAGCACTCTACACTGAGCTATATCCCCAGCCTTTGCAGCAATCTTGAATGATCCTTGAGTAGTATTATAAGCAAGGACACCCTGTCAAAGTTCATAATAAGGTGCTATTTATATTTTTTATTATAAGACAAGTACCAGAATAATGTTTTTAGCCTGAAATCAATCAATAGATTTCACCATCTCACCCCAAATCTTGTCACAGAAAAAACAAATTTTTTTCATTAAGTTTTCATAATAAAATTTCATTTTATCAGGAAATGAATTTTCTTTTAGCAAATAAATAGTCAAAACCTATATGTAATTCTTCTATGACTATGTAATTGGTAGGCAGTGTTTTACAATAGGATTTAGGACATGAAATGCATTTCTCTTACTGATTTCACCATATACGGAAGCACATAAAACAGTGAAAGCTTTAGTACTGAGGAGTTGCTGTTCCTAGTTGGTAGGAAAGCTGTCTGTGTACGGTGATGTAAGGTGAGGGAAGTATTACTAACTACAAGTCATGTTCCCATGATGTAATTAGAAAGAAACTTCTGAAAGTACAACTTTTATGGAAAAAAACAAGCTGCTGAGAAAGGCAAACAGTAGATTAATTTAATTGGGAAATGGGTGATTGGCAAAGATCACTTTCATAACACTATCATTTATGTGCTTGTACTTTAACTTCTTTAAAAAATTACTTCTGGGCTGGAGAGATGGCTTAGCGGTTAAGGCGCCTGCCTGCTAAGCCTAAGAAATGGTTCCAATCTCCAGGTCCCACGTTTAGCCAGATGCAAAGAGATGCAAGGGCACAATGCCGCACTTGCCCACAAGGGGTGCACACATCTGGATTTCGTTTGCAGCAGCTGAAAGGCTCTGTCTCCCTCTCCCTCTCTGTCTCTCTCTGTGTCTCTTTCCAAAATAAAAGTATTAAAAATTTAAAAAAATAAAAATAAAATAAAAAAATAAAAATTACTTCTAAGCCAGGCCTGGTGGCGCACGCCTTTAATCCCAGCACTCGGGAGGCAGAGGTAGGAGGGTCGCCATGAGTTCGAGGCCACCCTGAGACTACATAGTTAATTCCAGGTCAGCCTGGGCCAGAGTGAGACCCTACCTCGAAAAACCAAAAAAAAAAAAAAAAAAAAAGTTTGTGCCACCACGCCCAGCAAAAGTCTATTAAAAAAAGCGGGGGGGGGGGTGGTGGGGGCTGGAGAGATGACTTATCAGTTAAGGTGCTTGCCTGCAAAGCCTAAGGACCCAGGTTTCATTTTCCAGGTTCATGTAAACCAGATGCACAAGGTGGCACATGCATCTGGAGTTCATTTGCAGTGGCTAGAGGTCCTGGTGCACCCATTCTCTCTCTCTCTCTCTCTCTCTCTCTCTTTCTCTCTCTCTCTCAGTCTCAAATAAAAATGAATTTAAAAAAATTTTTTAAAGCACAGAGGAGCCAGGCGTGGTGGTGCATGTCTTTAGTCCCAGCACTTGGGAGGCAGAGGTAGGAAGATCGCTGTGAGTTCGAGGCCACCCTGAGACTACATAGTGAATTCCAGGTCAGCCTGAGCTAGAGCGAGACCCTACCTCGAAAAAAAAAAAAAAAAAAGAGCACGGAGGAGCCAAGTGTGGTGGCGCACACCTTTAACCTCAGCACTCAGAAAGCAAAGGTAGGAGAATCACCATGAGTTTGAGGCTACCATGGGACTACAGAATGAATTCCAGATCAGCCTGGGTTAGAGTGAAACCCTACATTGAAAAAAAAGGAGGTGCTGGAAAGATGGCTTAGCAGTTAAGGTGCTTGCCTGCAAAGCCTAATGATCTGGGTTCAGTTCCCCAGTATCCACATAAAGCCAGATGCACAAAATGGAGACTGCATCTGGAATTCTTTTCCAGAGGTTAGAGGCCCTGGTGTGCCCATTCTCTTTTTCTCTGTCTCTTTCTCTCTCTCAAATATATATATTAAAGCATGGAGGGTGGAGAGATGGCTTAATGGTTAAGGCACTTGCCTGCAAAGCCTAATGACCTGGGTTTGATTCCCCAGTACCCATGTAAAGCCAAATGCACAAGGTGGAGCATGTATCTGGAATTTGATTGCAGCCGCTGGAGGCCCTGGACCACCCATTCTCTCTCTCTTCTCTCTGTGTTGCAAATAAATTTTTTAAATGTTTTTTGGTTTTTTGAGGTAGGGTCTCCAAAATATTTTCTTAAAAAGCATGGAATTAGCACGGTGTGGTGGTGCACTCCTTTAATCCCAGCATTTGGGAGTCAGAGGTAGGATGATTGCTGGAGTTCGAGGCCACTGTGAGACTACATAGTGAATTTCAGGTCAGCCTGGGCTAGAACAAGACCCTACTTTGAAGAAAAAAAAGTGGGCTGAAGAGATCAACAGTTAAATGTTCTTGCTTGCAAAGCCTAACATGTGAACTGAGTTTGATTTTCCAGTAACCACGTAAAGCCAAATGCACAAAGTGGCACATGTGTCAGGAGTTCTTTTGCAGTGGCAGGATGTCCTGATGCACCCATATTCTCCCTCTGTTTCTCTCTCTCTCAAAAATAAAATAAAATAAAATAAAATAAAATAAAATAAAATAAAATAAAATAAAATAAAATAAAATAAAATAAAAAATAGGGCTGGAGAGATGGCTTAGCAGTTAAGGCACTTGCCTGAAAAGCCAAAGGACCTTGGTTGGTTTGATTCCCCAGGACCCACGTAAGCCAGATGCACAAGGTGGTACATGCATCCGGAGTTCGCTTGCAGTGGCTAGAGGCCCTGGCACACCCATTCTCTCTCACTCTGCCTCTTTCCCACTGTCAAATAAGTAAATAGAGCTAGAGAGATGGCTTAGCAGTTAAGGCGCCTGCCTGCTAAGCCTAAGAACACTGGTTTCAATCTCCAGTGGTTCCAATCTCCAGGTCCCACGTTTAGCCAGATGCAAAGTGACGCAATGCCGCACTTGGCCACAAGGGGGTGCACACATCTGGATTTCGTTCACAGCAGCTGAGACTGCTGGTGTGCCTATCTCTGTCTCCCTCTCCCTCTGTCTATCTCTCTCTGTGTCTCTCTCCAAAAGTAAATAAAATAATTTTTTTAATTTTAAAAAATAAGTAAATAAAAAATAAAATATTAAAAAATGAAGAAATTAAATTAAGCAAAATAAAGGGCTGGAGAGATGGTTCAGTGGTTAAAGGAACTTGTTTGTAAAGCCTGGCAGCCCAGGTTCCATTCCCCAGAACCCACGTAAAGTATAAAGTGGCACATGTATCTGGAGTTCCTTTGCAGTGGCAAGAGGTCCTGGCTTGACCATTCTGTCTCTCTTTATCTCAAATAAATAAAAATATTTATAGTATGTCCATTCTCTTTCTCTCTGCCTCTCTCTCAAATGAATAAATAAATAAAATATACATTAAAAAAAGACTTTTGTTACAGAAGAGGGCTTTGGCGGAGGGGCAGGAAGAGGAGGGAGGGGCAGGCCAATGGTACCCTGTCCATGCTGTGGCTGGACCATGTAGGGCAGATAAGAGCTAGACCTACTGTTGCTTCCAGCATTCTCAAGGGATTACTTTGTCCTGAAGGACCCTCTGTTCTGCACCCTTTGGCTGTCTCCAAGCATTCTAAGAGAAGTAAGGGTAGATGTTTTTATGACTCAGTTGAAAGGGAACACTTTCTTTTCCTCTTTTATTAACAAAAATTGCAAGAAGAGTTGCACATTCTTTCTGAGGCAAACAAAAACAAACAAAAAAGGGACCTAATAAAACTTAGCAGTGTTACTGTATTTTTTAAATTTTTTATAGACTTATTTTCAGGTTATTAAATGTAAAAGAAACAGATACTCTTCCTATGTTACTGAGGTTTAGAAGTAATTTTCTCTTTCTTTCTTTCTTTCTTTCTTTCTTTCTTTCTTTCTTTCTTTTTTTTTTTGTTTTGAGGTAGGGTCTCACTCTAGCTCAGGCTGACCTGGAATTCACTATGTAGTCTCAGAGTGGCCCAAAACTGACAATAATCCTCCTACCTCTGCCTCCCAAGTGCTAGGATTAAAGGTGTACACCACCACGCCCAGCAAATTTTTTTTTAGAAATAATTTTCAAGTAAGCTTGTAGCATTAGAAAATACTAGGGTAGTTTTTTAACAAATTAGTTGGAACATTTTTAATAAATATAATATTTTTCCAGAATGAAATATGGCCCTTGACTGTTTACTAATAAAATCAGAAGATCAAATATGCTTTTGTTTTTTTATTTTGTTTTGTTTTGTTTTAAGATAGGGTCTCACTCTGGTCCAGGCTGACCTGGAATTAACTATGTATTCTCAGAGTGGCCTCGAACTCTCTGCAATCCTCCTACCTCTGCCTCCCGAGTGCTGGGATTAAAGGCGTGCGCCACCACGCCTGGCTACTTTTTGTTGTTTTTAAGACCATTGAATATGGTCTTTATTAGGGATCATTAATGCTAAAAATTTCAAATAAGAACAACTTTTTCCCCCCCAGTGCTGGGGATTGAACTCAACCCAAGACTTTGTACATGCTAGGCAAGCACTCTACACTGAGCTATATCCCCAGCCTTTGCAGCAATCTTGAATGATCCTTGAGTAGTATTATAAGCAAGGACACCCTGTCAAAGTTCATAATAAGGTGCTATTTATATTTTTTATTATAAGACAAGTACCAGAATAATGTTTTTAGCCTGAAATCAATCAATAGATTTCACCATCTCACCCCCAAATCTTGTCACAGAAAAAACAAAATTTTTTTCATTAAGTTTTCATAATAAAATTTCATTTTATCAGGAAATGAATTTTCTTTTAGCAAATAAATAGTCAAAACCTATATGTAATTCTTCTATGACTATGTAATTGGTAGGCAGTGTTTTACAATAGGATTTAGGACATGAAATGCATTTCTCTTACTGATTTCACCATATACGGGAAGCACATAAAACAGTGAAAGCTTTAGTACTGAGGAGTTGCTGTTCCTAGTTGGTAGGAAAGCTGTCTGTGTACGGTGATGTAAGGTGAGGGAAGTATTACTAACTACAAGTCATGTTCCCATGATGTAATTAGAAAGAAACTTCTGAAAGTACAACTTTTATGGAAAAAAACAAGCTGCTGAGAAAGGCAAACAGTAGATTAATTTAATTGGGAAATGGGTGATTGGCAAAGATCACTTTCATAACACTATCATTTATGTGCTTGTACTTTAACTTCTTTAAAAAATTACTTCTGGGCTGGAGAGATGGCTTAGCGGTTAAGGCGCCTGCCTGCTAAGCCTAAGAACGCCGGTTCCAATCTCCAGGTCCCACGTTTAGCCAGATGCAAAGAGATGCAAGGGCACAATGCCGCACTTGCCCACAAGGGGTGCACACATCTGGATTTCGTTTGCAGCAGCTGAAAGGCTCTGTCTCCCTCTCCCTCTCTGTCTCTCTCTGTGTCTCTTTCCAAAATAAAAGTATTAAAAAATTTAAAAAAATAAAAATAAAATAAAAAAATAAAAAATTACTTCTAAGCCAGGCCTGGTGGCGCACGCCTTTAATCCCAGCACTCGGGAGGCAGAGGTAGGAGGGTCGCCATGAGTTCGAGGCCACCCTGAGACTACATAGTTAATTCCAGGTCAGCCTGGGCCAGAGTGAGACCCTACCTCGAAAAACCAAAAAAAAAAAAAAAAAAAGTTTGTGCCACCACGCCCAGCAAAAGTCTATTAAAAAAAGCGGGGTGGTGGGGGCTGGAGAGATGACTTATCAGTTAAGGTGCTTGCCTGCAAAGCCTAAGGACCCAGGTTTCATTTTCCAGGTTCATGTAAACCAGATGCACAAGGTGGCACATGCATCTGGAGTTCATTTGCAGTGGCTAGAGGTCCTGGTGCACCCATTTCTCTCTCTCTCTCTCTCTCTCTCTCTTTCTCTCTCTCTCTCAGTCTCAAATAAAAATGAATTTAAAAAAATTTTTAAAGCACAGAGGAGCCAGGCGTGGTGGTGCATGTCTTTAGTCCCAGCACTTGGGAGGCAGAGGTAGGAAGATCGCTGTGAGTTCGAGGCCACCCTGAGACTACATAGTGAATTCCAGGTCAGCCTGAGCTAGAGCGAGACCCTAAAAAAAAAAAAAAAAAAAAAGAGCACGGAGGAGCCAAGTGTGGTGGCGCACACCTTTAACCTCAGCACTCAGAAAGCAAAGGTAGGAGAATCACCATGAGTTTGAGGCTACCATGGGACTACAGAATGAATTCCAGATCAGCCTGGGTTAGAGTGAAACCCTACATTGAAAAAAAAAGGAGGTGCTGGAAAGATGGCTTAGCAGTTAAGGTGCTTGCCTGCAAAGCCTAATGATCTGGGTTCAGTTCCCCAGTATCCACATAAAGCCAGATGCACAAAATGGAGACTGCATCTGGAATTCTTTTCCAGAGGTTAGAGGCCCTGGTGTGCCCATTCTCTTTTTCTCTGTCTCTTTCTCTCTCTCAAATATATATTAAAGCATGGAGGGTGGAGAGATGGCTTAATGGTTAAGGCACTTGCCTGCAAAGCCTAATGACCTGGGTTTGATTCCCAGTACCCATGTAAAGCCAAATGCACAAGGTGGAGCATGTATCTGGAATTTGATTGCAGCCGCTGGAGGCCTGGACCACCCATTCTCTCTCTCTTCTCTCTGTGTTGCAAATAAATTTTTAAATGTTTTTGGTTTTTGAGGTAGGGTCTCCAAAATATTTTCTTAAAAAGCATGGAATTAGCACGGTGTGGTGGTGCACTCCTTTAATCCCAGCATTTGGGAGTCAGAGGTAGGATGATTGCTGGAGTTCGAGGCCACTGTGAGACTACATAGTGAATTTCAGGTCAGCCTGGGCTAGAACAAGACCCTACTTTGAAGAAAAAAAAGTGGGCTGAAGAGATCAACAGTTAAATGTTCTTGCTTGCAAAGCCTAACATGTGAACTGAGTTTGATTTTCCAGTAACCACGTAAAGCCAAATGCACAAAGTGGCACATGTGTCAGGAGTTCTTTTGCAGTGGCAGGATGTCCTGATGCACCCATATTCTCCCTCTGTTTCTCTCTCTCTCAAAAATAAAATAAAATAAAATAAAATAAAATAAAATAAAATAAAATAAAATAAAATAAAATAAAATAAAATAAAATAAAATAAAATAAAATAAAAAATAGGGCTGGAGAGATGGCTTAGCAGTTAAGGCACTTGCCTGAAAAGCCAAAGGACCTTGGTTGGTTTGATTCCCCAGGACCCACGTAAGCCAGATGCACAAGGTGGTACATGCATCCGGAGTTCGCTTGCAGTGGCTAGAGGCCCTGGCACACCCATTCTCTCTCACTCTGCCTCTTTCCCACTGTCAAATAAGTAAATAGAGCTAGAGAGATGGCTTAGCAGTTAAGGCGCCTGCCTGCTAAGCCTAAGAACACTGGTTTCAATCTCCAGTGGTTCCAATCTCCAGGTCCCACGTTTAGCCAGATGCAAAGTGACGCAATGCCGCACTTGGCCACAAGGGGGTGCACACATCTGGATTTCGTTCACAGCAGCTGAGACTGCTGGTGTGCCTATCTCTGTCTCCCTCTCCCTCTGTCTATCTCTCTCTGTGTCTCTCTCCAAAAGTAAATAAAATAATTTTTTTTTAATTTTAAAAAATAAGTAAATAAAAAATAAAATATTAAAAAATGAAGAAATTAAATTAAGCAAAATAAAGGGCTGGAGAGATGGTTCAGTGGTTAAAGGAACTTGTTTGTAAAGCCTGGCAGCCCAGGTTCCATTCCCCAGAACCCACGTAAAGTATAAAGTGGCACATGTATCTGGAGTTCCTTTGCAGTGGCAAGAGGTCCTGGCTTGACCATTCTGTCTCTCTTTATCTCAAATAAATAAAAATATTTATAAAAAGCTTAACAGGGGCTGGAGGGATGGCTTAGCAGTTAAGGCATTTGCCTGCAAAGCCAAAGGACCCAGGTTTGATTCCCAGGACCCATGTAAGTCAGATGCACAAGGTGGCATATGCGTCTGGAGTTCATTTGCAGTGGCTGGAGGCCCTGGCACACTCATTCTCTCTGTATCTCTCTCTCTCTCTCTCTCTCTCTCTCTGACTCTCTCAAATAATAAATAAATAAATAAATACATAAATAAATAAATAAATTTTAAAAGCTCAATAGGCTGTGTGTGGTGGTGCACACCTTTAATACCAGCACTCCAGAGGCAGAGGTAGGAGGATTGCCATGAGTTCAAGGCCACCCTGAGAGTACATAGTGAATTCCAGGTCAGCCTGAGCTAGGGAAAACCCTACCTCAGAAAAACAAAAACAAAACAACAACAACAAAAAAAGACTGGCTGAAAGGCTGGAGAGATGGCTCAGCAGTTAAGGCCCTTGCCTGCAGGGCTTGATGACCCAAGTTCATTCCCCCAGTACCTACATAAAGCCAGATGCACAAAGTTGCACATGTATATGGAGTTCATTTGTAGCAGCTAGAGGCCCTGGCATGCCCAGTCTTTCTTTTTCTGTCTCTCTGCTTGCAAATAAGTAAATAGTTAAAAAGAAGCCAGTTTGAGTTTAATCTCTCAAAGCTAATATATTGAAAAGCTATAAATTTAAAGCCCTGTGAACCCCAGGGTGTGAAGGAAGTAAAAAGCAAAAAGTATAGGAGAGAATCCAGTTGTGGTGGTGTACACCTTTAATCCCAGTACTGGGGAGGTAAAGGCAGGTGAATCTCTGTGAATTTAAAGCCAGCCTGGGATATAGAATAAGTTCCGGGTCAGCCTGGGCGAGAATGAGACCCTTCCTCGAAAAATCAAAAAAAAAAAAAAAAAACTGGCTGGACTACACATTACTTATTACTTCGAGGAAAAGATACCCCTCAGGGTGAGCGAATGGTCTTCTAAGGGCTCAACAGCAGCACCCAATGGCAAACCAGTACTGTAAGTGAAAGTCCAAGATTTACTCACTCTTCTCTTTTTCTTTTAATACTTTTAATTAATTAATTAATTAATTTACTTATTTATTTATTTATTTGACAGAGAATGAGGGAGAGAGAGAGAGAATGGGCACGCCAGGGCCTCCAGCCATTGCAAAAGAACTCCAGACACGTGCACCCCCTTGTGCATCTGGCTAACGTAGATCCTGGGGAATTGAACCTGGGTCCTTTGGCTTTGCAGGTAAACGCCTTAACTGCTAAGCCGTCCCTCAATCCTTTCTTTTCTTTTTTTCAAGGTAGGGTCTCATACTAGCCCAGGCTGACCTGGACTATGTAGTCTCAGGCTAACCTTGAACTCAAGGCAATCCTCCTACCTCAGCCTCCCCAGTGCCAAGATTAAAGTCACATGCCACCATGCCTGACACAAATGACTAAGGTTTCTAACAAGTAAGGAGCAAGAAAATAAACTAGATGAGACAAATATGTACACAATTTAAGATTTAATGAACAGGTACAAAACATGAGCAATCAAGTCACTAAAGAAAAAATATAGAGACCTATAGACATTTGAAATGATTCTCCAGTAGAAATCAGGAAAATGCAAATTACAGTAATTAAATACTATTTTTCACCCATCATCTTGAAACAATTATCTTGCCAATTGTAAAGAGGCCACTTTCAGCCTGGAATTCACTATGTAGTCTTAGGGAGGCCTCGAATTCAGGGAAATCCTCCTACCTCTGCCTCCTGAGTGCTGAGATTAAAGGTTTGCACCACTATGCCTGACTCTCTAAAAGGGTCTTTTTTTTGAGAGAGAGAGAGACAGAGAGAGACAGAAAGGGAGAGGAAGACAGATAGAGATGGGCACGCCAGCAGTGTCTCAGCTGCTGCGAACGAAATCCAGATGCGTGCGCCCCCTTGTAGTCAAGTGTGGCATTGCGCCCTTGCGTCACTTTGCATCTGGCTAAACATGGGACCTGGAGATTGGAACCAGTGTTCTTAGGTTTAGGAGGCAGGCGCCTTAACCGCTAAGACATCTCTGCAGCCCTAAAAGGGTTTTTTTTTTATTTTATTTTTATTTTTTTTATTCTGGTTTTGCGAGATAGGGTCTCACTCTGGTCCAGGCTGACCTGGAATTAACTATGTAGTCTCAGGGTGGCCTCGAACTCTTAGTGATCCTCCTACCTCTGCCTCCCGAGTGCTGGGATTAAAGGCGTGCGCCACCACACCTGGCTTCTAAAAGGGTTTTTTAATGATGATTTTTATTATTATGAACTATTACAGTATGAACATATTTGCATATTGGTCATATTCCCATCAAGTTAAAAGGGTATTTTGTTTGTTTGTTTTTAAGTTAGGGTCTTGTTCTAGCCCAGGCTGACCTGGAATTCAAAATGTAAGTGCCTGGCTTTTTTTTTTTAATGAATGCTAAAAGAAACTATCTACTGTTTGGGGGTGGAGGGGACAGGATCTTGTTATGTGGCCCAATTTGAGCTAAATGATCTTCCCATCTGTCTCCTAATTGTTAGGCGTGCAGGCTCACACTACCAATCCCAGCAGTAATTTTTTAAAATTAGTAGTAAATACTAGTTGATGTAATGGTAAAGGCTCTGAAGTTTTTCTGGAATAAACTGACAAATAGAAAACTATGTAATCATATGAGAGAATAACAGGAGTATGCTGAATCAAATGATGCAGTGAGGTGAGGATGCTTCATGGGGGAAGGAAACAGGATGGAAAATGTGACAATTTCAAGGGCAGCACATGATTTAAGGGGCATGAAGGGATGAATGGGTCTAGTCCTCAAACAATAGTAAATTATTCTCTTTTGGGAGCTGAATGAGCCGAGGAGACTGACAACAGACTGTGACAACAATCTATCCAGGTGTGGTTACATCCTTTTATATTCTTTCTGCAGACATGAACCATTTAATGAAAAGTCAAGGAAGGACCAGGCATGGTGGCCTGTCATCCCAGCATCAGGAAGCAGCAGGACTGCTGTAAATTTGAAGTCAACCTGGATTATATACATAGTGAGTTCCATGCCAGCCTAGAATACAGTGTAGACCCTGTGAAAAACAAAGTAAGGGAGCCAGGCGTGGTGGCGCACGTCTTTAATCCCAGCACTTGGGAGGCAGAGGTTGGAGGATCGCCATGAGTTCAAGGCCACCCTGAGACTACATAGTGAGTTCCAGGTCAGCCTGGGCTAGAGTGAGACCCTACCTCAAAAAAATAATAAAATAAAATAAAACCCAGGTGTGGTGGTGCATGCCTTTAGTCCCAGCATCAGGCAGAGGTAGAAGGATCACTGTGAAATTGAGGTCACCCTGAGACTACAGAGTGAATTCCAGGTCAGCCTGGGCTACACAGAGAATCTACCTTGAAAAACAAAACAAAACAAACTCTCAGGGAAGAAACCTAATTGTTTCCAGTTTTCTTTTTCTTTCTTTCTATTTTTTACTTTTTTTTTTTTTTTAAGGCAGGCTGATCACACCTGGCGGTACTTTTTTTCTTTTTTTCAAGATAGGGTCTTGATCCAGGCCTCCCAACTTCTGGGATTAAAGGTTTGTGACACCACACCTGGCTAGTTTTGCTTTTTTTTCCAGTGCTAGGGATCGAATCCAGGGCCTCATGCATACTAAAAATATGCTCATACCATTAGGCTACATCTCCAGATTTTAAAAAATACTTGTATAGGACTGGAGAGATGACTCAGCAGTTAAAGTGCTTACCTGCAAAATCTCATGATCCAGATTCAACTTCCTAGCACCCAGGTAAACCAGATGCACAAAGTGGCACATGCATCTTGAGTTTATTTGCAAAGGCTAGAGGCTCTGGCATATATATATTCTCTCTCTCTCTCTCTCTCTCTCTCTCTCTCTCTCTCTGCTTGCAATACATAAATATTTTTTAAAAAATACTTGGATGAGCCGGGCGTTGTGGTGCACGCCTTTAATCCCAGCACTCAGGAGGCCAAGGTAGGAGGATTGCCATGAGTTCGAGGCCACCCTGAGACTACATAGTGAATTCCAGGTCAGCCTGGGCTAGAGTGAGACCCTACCTTGAAAAACCAAAAAAAAAAAAAAAAAAAAAAAAAAAAAAACTTGGATGAGCTGAGCATGGTGGTGCATGCCTTTAATCCCAGTACTTGGGAGGCAGAGGTAGAGGATTGCTGTGAGTTTGAGGTCAGCCTGGTACTACAGAGTGAGTGCCAGGTCAGCCTGGGCTAGAGTGAAACCCTACCTTGAAAAACTAACAAGAAAAAAAGAAATGTAGAAGCTAAACCAGGGCATGGTGGCACACTTTTAATCCCAGCCCAGTATTTGGGAGGAAGAGGTAAGAGTTTTGCTGTGAGTTCATGGCTAGCCTGGGACTACAAAGTGAATTCCAGACCTCTAGAATGAGACCTTTTCTCGAAAAATCAAAACAAAACAAACCAAAACATACAAAAAGGAAATGCACAAACTGCTGGTTTCCCAGGGTTTTCCCTATATTTCCTTAAAGGCATATGAGTTAAAACCTTGAATCTTTCCATGAGCTCCCATAAAACAATGTCATAACAAAAACACACTCACAAAAAGCAATGTCATCTGCTTCTCTTCCAATATCTCAATACAATACATCATTTATAGTGCTACGACACACAGTTCAAAATAATGAAAAAGGTAGATTTTAAGATCTGTGTACCTGTGTTGTTGTTGTTATTATATTGGTTTTTTTGATAAACAGTTTTGCTCTAACCCAGGCTGATCTGGAATTCATTATGTAGTCTCAGGGTGGCTTCCAACTAACAGCCATCCTCCTACCTCTGCCTCCCAAGTGCTGTGATTAAAGGCGCACACCACCATGCCTGGCTTACATGTGTTATTAACCTCTATTAGAATCTAAGCTCCTAGAGCTTCAAGTACTAGGAAGATCTGAGAACTCAGCCAGTTCCAAATAACCATGGAACACCATGTTTGAAAGTCTCTCTTGAGCTGGCACTTGGAATGATGAGGTAGGAGGATTGCCATGAGTTTGAGGTCAGCCTGAGCTACAGAGAGTCTCTCTACAATACTGTTCCAAAGGAACTTCCGTCACACCACAACAACTTATTCTCCTTGTAAATAATATAGTTCCCCCCAATTGTGGCAAAAAAAAAAAAAAAAAAAAAACCGGAAAATAGTGTAGCTGCTGGAAAGTATAAAGGGAATTAAAGCATTTTTTGGAACTTTAAATTTTAACCCCAGTCTTGTATCTTGGTAATATACAAAATCAATAAAATCTCTCTTGTCAAATAGGGTAGTTTGTGAAATATGAAAGATATCATAATTTTCCTATAGTCTCCTAACCCAGTGCTTTACACATTAAAAAAAAGTTACTAAATAACTTTCCTTCAGCATACATCAATGTACTGAGGTGGGATAAAGTGGGTGGAATATTCTCTGAAAGGCATATTGTTGCTCTTATAATACACCCTTCATTGTGTAGTGTTAAGAAAATATAGTCAAGAATATAATAGTCAAGAATTGACGCTTTTGGAATGCGCTATATGGGCAAAGCCAGACATGGCATATGTTGTTCAGCTCTGCTGTGAAGAGTCCATCTTCAGGGGGAAGTTGCTTCTCACCTCCAGGACTCCCTAGGCTTCCTGGGCTGACTCAGGACTTCATATGCAGCTTGGATCTCAAGGAAGTGTCTCTGAGCCTCCTCTGTTTGGTGCCGGTTGAGGTCAGGGTGCCAGACCTTTACAAGCTCCCGGTAACTCCGATGTATTTCTTCATTTGATGCACCTTCTGAGAGGCCCAAAACCTTAGTGAAACAGAAACTGACAAATTAGCATCTCACAAATAACCACAGAATTTGAGTCTCTCCCAACATCTTTGCTAAATCATGCTGATAGTATCTCTGAAATGGCCCAACACCTCACATTAAAATGTTAGCACAGGGGCTGGAGAGATGGTTTCCCAGTTGAGGCACTTGCCTGCGAAGCCTAAGGACCCATGTTCGACTCTCTAGATCCAACATGAGCCAGATGCACAAAGGTTAGGCAAGCGCAAGGTGGCACATTCCCACTAGGTGGCTCAAGCATCTAGAGTTTGATTACAGTGACTGAGGCCCTGGCATGCCAATTCATTCTCTCTCTCTCTAAAAAAAAAATGTTAGTCCAAGCTGGGAGTGGTGGCGCATGTCTTTGATCCCAGCACTTGGGAGGCAGAGGTGGGAGGCTCACTATGAGTTTGAGTCCACCCTGAGACTACATAGTGAATTCCAGGTCAGCCTGGGCTAGAGTGAGACCCTACCTCGAAAACAAAACAAACAAAAAAGTTAGACTATCATATCTTGGTGTGGTACTGCACACCTTTAATCTCAGCACTCAGGAGGCTGAGGTAAGAGGATTGCCATGAGTTCAAAACTATCCTGAGACTACATAGTGAATTCCAGGTTAGCTGGGCTAGAGCAAAACCCTACCTTGGCCAGGTGTGGTGACGCATGCCTTTAATCCTAGCACTTGGAGGCAGAGGTAGGAGGATCACCATGAGTCCAAGGACACCCTGAGAATACAGAGTGAATTCCAGGTCAGCCTGGGCTAGAGTAAGACCTTGAAAAAAAAAAATCAATGTAATCTCTGAAGTAGGAGTATAGTTTGGAAAGGGATATGAACAAAGCTTTTTAGTGCTGAAAGTGTTCATGCCTTGATCTGAGTGATTTCATATATATATATATGGTGTACTTTATATGTTATACTTCAATAAAAATAAGGGCTAGAGCCAGGCGTGGTTGCGCACGCCTTTAATCCCAGCACTAGGGAGGCAGAGGTAGGAGGATCGCCGTGAGTTCAAGGCCACCCTGAGACTACATAGTGAATTTCAGGTCAGCCTGAGCTAGAGTGAGACCCTACCTTGAAAAAACCAAAAAAATGAAAAATAAATAAATAAGGGCTAGATAAATGGCTTCATGGTTAAGGTGATTTCCTGCAAAGCCAAAGGACACAGGTTCAATTCCCCAGTATCCATGTAAGCCACAAGGTGATGCATGCTTCAGGAATTCTTTTGCAGTGGCTACAGGCCCTGGTGTGGCCATTCTATCTATCTGCCTCTCTCTCATAAATAAATAAAATATTTTTTAAAGTTTCTTTTTAAATATTTTATTTATTTGTGAGAGAGAGAGAGAGAGAGAGAAAGAAGCAGATAGAGATAATGGGTAAGGTCTCACTGTAGCCCAGGCTGACCTGGAATTCACTATGAACTCACGGTGAGAGTGCTGGGATTAAAGGCATGTGCCAAGCTCGGCCCTAATTTTTAAAATATTTTTATTTATTTATTTGAGAGAGAGAGATACAGAAATAGGCAGGTAGAGAGACAGAGAGAGAGAATGGGTGTGCCGGGGCCTCCAGCCACTGCAAACAAACTCCAGATGCATGCGCCCCTTGTGCATCTGGCCTACATGGGTCATGGGGAATCGAACCAGGGTCCTTTGGCTTTGCAGACAAATGCCTTAACTGATAAGCCATCTCTCCAGTCCTTTTTTTTTTTTGTTTTTGTTTTTGAGGTAAGGTCTTGCTCTAGCCTAGGCTGACCTAGAATTTCCTATGTAGTCTCAGGGTGGCCTTGAACTCATGGCAATCTTCCTACCTCTGCCTCCCTAGTGCCGGGATTAAAAGTGTGCACCACCACGCCCAGCTAAAATTTTTGTTTTGTTTTGTTTTTCGAGGTAGGGTTTCACTCTAGTCCAGGCTGACCTGGAATTCACTCTGTAGTCTCAGGGTGGCCTCGAACTCACAGTGATCTTCCTACCTCTGCCTCCCAAGTGCTGGGATTAAAGGCATGGGCCACCATGCCCAGCTTTTTTTTTTTTTTTTTGGTTAAAATTTTGCTGGGCGTGGTGGTGCTCGCCTTTAATCCCAGCACTCAGGAGGCAGAGGTAAGAGGATCACCATGAGTTCGAGGCCACCCTGAAACTACAGAGTAAATTCCAGGTCAGCCTGAGCTAGAGTGAGATGAGACCCTACCTTTAAAAACTAAACAAAAATTTTTTTAATAAAATTAAATATTAAGATTTTATTTATTTTATTTATTTATTTATTTATTTATTTATTTATTTATTTATTTATTTATTTATTTAGCTAGAGAGAGAACGGGCGTGCCAGGGCCTCCAGCCACTGCAAACGAACTCCAGATGCGTGTGCCCCCTTGTGCAGCTGGCTTATGTGGGTACTGGAGAATTGAACCAGGATCCTTTGGCTTTGCAGGCAAATACCTTAACCACTAAGCCATCTCTCCAGCCCTAAAATTTTTTTTAAAGTAAATAATATACATACACATCTCTCACTGTTAGTGTCTCTGTACTTTCATCCATTATATAAAGAAGCCAGGGCACCCTTATAGGGCCTGTCAGCCGACCAGAGAACAGTACTCCACATACAGGATACCAGCTCCAGCAAGACTTTTCCAACTCCCAACTCCCAGAGTCCAGACAGAAGAAAGCCCCCCAGAGAGGGGAAAAAACCGTACCTGGTAGGCCAGCTGCCGTTTCTCATCCTGAACACCGTGAACAAATTCATAGAGCTTTTCCCATTCCTGGAATGGGCTGTTGCCGAAGCCAGGATCCCCGACCAATATCCACCAAATCCGGTAAGGCAGAAAGAAGGCAGACTCCATGAGGCGGCCCAGAAGCGGCAAGCAATTGAACCACCTCAAGAAGGAATCAAGGGTTTCTACAGCATAGCTGAGTGTGGCTGCGGTGTTGCACAAAGCACTATATGCTAACGGGCCTGTGAAAGCAAGGAAAGCTAAGCCCAGCCGGTACAGCCGCACACTGAGCGCTTCGGACTCCACTGAAGTTTTGTAGCGGCGATGCTTCTGAGCTGTGATGCTGGCAACCACGCTGATGGGCAGGATGGCTATGGGGCGGCCATAGAAAATGGGGGAAGTAAGGAATGCTGCCCCTAGAGTGTTCTTAAAGCCTGAGGTCTGGTTGCCAACAGTAGCCACCAGCAAGACCCCTAAGCCAACTGCCAGTGGGAGGCCCACAATGTAGAAGCTGGCCATAGAAGAAAGGCTAATTAGAGATACAAGGCCAAAATAGATGCCCACTATCATCTGGGCAGCAAATCGAATGAGACTCAGAGGAGGTATCCCCTGCTCTCCTGATCTCTGTTTATGCCCCTGGGCTCTGTTGGCTTGAGCTACAAAGCCTGGGAGCTTCCAGAATTCCCAGAGCCAGCCCAGTCCACCACCTCCCAGCGTAAGCATCCAGAGCAGGGCATGGCTGTCCCTTCCCAGGTATAGGTGATGGAGTCCAACAGGGCCCCCTACAGCCCAGAGGACATAGGTCATCAGGAGCCCCTTGGCCATCCTCTAGAGCAAGGGTCTCAGAACCAATCCAATGGCACTTGTCATTGTTCAGAATGCAGAAATTTCAGGGTCCTGTGTGAGAATCATGACCACCATAGACGCAGGATTTATCCTTAGACTCTGAATAGGGGAGGGAAAAAAAGGAAAATTGTAAGACTATATCCAGACCCTACATCAATATAGTAACCATTTCATCTTAAAAGAAGTTAAGTCTGAGCTGGGCGTGGTGGCGCACGCCTTTAATCCCAGCACTTGGGAGGCAGAGGTAGGAGGATCGCTGAGAGTTCGAGGCCACCCTGAGACTACATAGTTAATTCCAGGTCAGCCTGGACCAGAGTGAAACCCTACCTCGAAAAAAAAAAAAAAAAAAAAAAAAAAAAAAGAAGTTAAGTCTGATCTGCCTGAGGGTCTCTAACGTGCTAGGTGTCTCATACGCTTTGTTTTAGTAAGTAGCTCAGTCCTAGTACTTACAACCACAGGGACTCCAAATTTTGGGAAGGAGAATGTTTTAAATGTTTTTTTTTTTTTTTGGTTTTGCAAGGTAGGGTCTCACTCTGGCCCAGGCTGACCTGGAACTAACCATGTAGTCTCAGGGTGGCCTCGAACTCTCGTCGATCCTCCTACCTCTGCCTCCCGAGTGCTGGGATTAAAGGCATGTGCCACCACGCCCGGCGTTTTAAATGTTTTTAATTGAAAATTTGATAACTCAGTGCAAGAACAAAAAAAAAAAAAAAAAAAAAGGGCTGGAGAAATCGCTTAGTGATTAAGGCACTTGCTTGCCAAAGGATCCAGATTCCATTCTAGTACACAAGTAAGCCAAATGCACAAGATGGTGCATGTGTCTGGAGTTCCTTTGCAGCAGTGGAGGACCTGACACACCCATTCTCTCTCTCAAATAAATAAATACAAATAAAACCTTTTTTTCTTTGTTTTTTCGAGGTAGGGTCTCACTCTGGTCCAGGCTGACCTGAAATTCACTATGTAGTCTCAGGGTGGCCTCGAACTCACAGCAGTCCTCTTACCTCTGCCTCCCAAGTGCTGGGATTAAAGGCGTGTACCACCACGCCAAGCCAAATAAAAACATATTTTTAAAAACGCAGAACGTGGGGCTGGAGAGGTAGTTTAGCAGTTAAGGCACACTTTCCTGCAAAGCCAAAGAACCCAGGTTTGATTCCCTAGGACCCACGTAAGCCAAATGCACAAGGTGCACATGCATCTGGAGTTCCTTTGCAGCAGCTGGAGCTCTGACGCACCCATTCTCTCCTCTCGCTGTCTCTCAAAAAAAAAAAAAAATAAATAAATAAATAAATAAAAATAAAATAAAAAATACAAATCCAGAAGGTGAAATTTCAGGCCTCTTCTCAAAGCACTGGCATACAGTAAGAACTTATGGGGTTGGGAGAAAAGGCTGAATAGGTTGCCTTTCCACACATCTTGAAAGTCTCCCCTGCCATCTGCCTCTTTAACTTGATCTGTGGCTGCTATCAATCACCTGGACAAAGGTTTCAGCCTCTCTCCAGCGTTCCCATTGCTCCCAGGCCATGACATTTTTCCACTAGTCAGACTTGAAAGGGGTCCTGAATGCCCTCCACTTAAACATTCTGGAAAACATTTTATCCTAACTCAACATTCCACAACTCAACCACCCCCCCCTTCCCAGAACACAAGATTGGAAAACCTCTCCAAACAGGTAGAGAGAAGCCTCAGACTATCAAACCGAGTTCCAAAGAGTGACTGTTAATGAATGTGCCCTGTCAACTCGGAACGACCCTCACTCTCAGTACCTGGCTGCCCGGCTCCCAGGATGCGTCAGACCAGTCATTTCCTTCAACCACTGCATCAAAATGGCCCCTCTCCACTCCACTCCCACTTTCATCCAACTGGACTTTGTGCTGGCTGTGTCACGGAAATGAGGTCGCCCTGGGCAAGGCCCCTCCCCGAGGCTCTCACTGGCCTCCCGAGGATCACCTTTCTGCCCTCATTCTTTTCACCCGCCCACTCGGGTAAACTCTGGAGGGCTTTCCCAGGTTCACCTAGCTTTATTGCGGCTGGAACCGTGCCCCACTAGGGCAGAGCGCGCCTTCTGCAGCACGGCGTCATGACCGCTAGGTGGCGTTGTGGTTTATGGAACCCTGACTCACCTTGTCTCTGGCATGGGGCTCTCCACCCCAGAGCAATCCCTACAGGGTCGGGGGTGAGGGATACCTGGCCCGTGGCCCGATCAAAGCGGCAGTCCCATCCGCAGCTGAAAATCAGATTCTTGATTATTTCTCACTGTCAAAATGGGAGATGACCTCTCCCTCATCTCAGGCTGCAAACGCTTGTCCACACTGCACTGAGCTTCCAGGCAGCTCATCCAGAGCAAGGTATGGCTGTCCTTTTCCAGGTATAGGTGATGAAGTCCTACAGGGACCCCTACAGCCCAGAGGACATAGGTCATCAGGAACCCCTTGGCCATCCTCTAGGGCAAAAGTTCCACTTCCAGTTCCTTTAAGGCAGAGACACCCATCCGTCCACTGAAGGGCGGGGAGTGTCAGGCTGTAGGGAAGAGAGTTGCCTAGGATCCACTGGGAAGCCCGAGGCTGCTTTGACCCGCCCGGCTATGGATAAAAGAAAAAAAAAAACCCAGACCACAAGGGGAGAGAGGGTGGGAGCGCACCCCCAGAACAGCCAAGCCAAATCCAAGACTCTTGGGGAGAGAACTCCTCCTCCCCTCTGCCAATGGAATGGAGCTGCGATACAAGACGCCTTCATTTCAGTATTCCAAGCTTCAGTCTTGGGTTCATCTCTGTGACCTTGACCAAGTCAAGCCCTTTCTTGGGCCTCAGTTTCCTTCTTTTGTAAAGGAGATGCTCGGATCTCCAAGATCCCCCAGCCTTGACTTGATGGGCCCCGGGTGGGCCTGTCTACGGGAGGCACAGTGCATGAAGAAATCCTCTCCAAGCCCCCTGTCCCTCAGCCCAGACCCCCGGTCGCAGGGGGCGGGGCGGGGCGGGGAGGAAACGCAGCAACCAGCACGGCCTGACTATAGCTGGCTAAGGAGGGCGGCAAGCGACAACCCCTCCTCGGGCTGGGGCCGGGGGACGGACGGGGGCACTGAATAATGAATGAGAGTTAATTGGGCCCGCACTGCGCGGCGGCGCGCTAAGCTGGGCAAACAGCGCGGGCGGCGGCGGCGGCCGCTGGACAAACAAACTAGCTCAGGGCGCGGGAAGCCGGCTGAGCCGCGGGGCGGGGCGGGGGAGGGACGCCCCCGGGGTCCTCTGTACCCCGGAATGCCAGCCCGTGCAGGCCTCGCAGGGCAAAGAAAAGAAGGAAGGAACGAAGAAGGCTCGGGGCTCATCCCCAGGAAGCGATGACTTGACTGGGCGGGGGAAGGGGGGAGGACTAGAGGCAGACGTTGTGGCTTAGAGCTTGGTGCCCAAGGGTGATCGATGTAAGCGAGGAAAAGATGGAGAAAAGAAGCCAAGCGTGGTGGCGCACGCCTTTGATCCCAGCATTTGGGAAGCAGAGGTAGGAGGATCTCATGAGTTCGAGGCCACCCTGAGATTACATAGTGAATTCCAGGTCAGCCTGGGCTAGAATGAGACCCTACCGCCAAAAGCAAGCAAGCAAGCAAACAACAATTTTTAAACAGATGGGGGAAAGAGTGGAGAAGAGAGAGAGGAGAGAAAAAGAAGAGAGGAAAGCGCCTTGGGAGGAGGGGTGGCCGAGGGTGGGAAGTGAGAGAAGATCTGTTACAGAAGAGAAAAGGAAGAGCGATGGAGGAAAAAGCGGAGGGAGGCTCGAGGGGGCCGGGACCCAAGGAATTGGAGAAGAGTCAAGGAGAGGGATGGGAGGTGACTAGAATAAGAACGAGGGGGCGGGAGGCGCCCATGCCCGCGCCGCGCAGCGCCTCGCCTCGCCCCGCCGGCCGCGCTCCCGCCCGAGCGCTCTCTCCAGCCGCCCGCACTCACTTTGTCACAATTACGGGGCCGTCACTCGGTCGGGATTGTTTTCCCCCAAATTGTTGTTTCTATAAACTGGCGTGGGAGGTGGGGCGGGGGATCTGACAAGCTGAAGCGGGTGAAGAAGGTCTGAGAGGTAGTAAGGGGCATGGTGGCGTGTTTACCCGCCACTGACCCCGAGGTTTGGCCTAGTGAATAAAGAAACCCGTGGGGAAATTTTGGCTGCTGCCCTTGCTGCATTCTTGATTCCGTTTCCCCTCTCCCCGACCTTTCTCCGCCTCCGCAGCCTCGGTTTCCCCAGCGGAACGCGGCCTGCGCATTGGAGACCAAGGGCGAGCGAGGTGGTGCTGGATGCCGCCGAAACTATCCTCAGCACCCCATTTTCTCTAGTTCTTTTACTACACGGATCTCCCCGGTGCCCTCTCGCGCCTTTCAGGTTTGCCAGCCTCTCCTCCCCTCTCCAGCTCTGGGTGGCCTCCTGTTCTGCCCACGCCCCTCCAGGAGGTCCTAGGCCACCTTGCAGTCCCTCGATTCCGCAAACATCTGTTGCGCACCCGCTGCGCGCAAGCATTGCGCAAACCTCCCGGCCACCTTTCCCCGCCGCCACCTCCCGCCTCTTCGCTGCTGGCCCGTCCTGTCGGCTCCGTGACAGCAGCCGCCGGAGCCCGGGCCCCGCGGGAGCGGCCGGAGAGGAGACGCCGCATGGCTGGCTCCGACACCAGCCTCCCCGGCGGCTCCAGGGGCAACCGAGGATGGAGGCCACTGAAGCGAGACCAGAGTCGGCCGGAGGAGTTGGCAGGGCTAGATGGGCGGGGTGGGGGGGGGGTTGGGGCAGAAAGGCCCTGGGAGGGCTTTTCTTTGCTTCTCTAAATCCTGTCGTTCTGATTCCATCGCCCTCGGGTCTCGCCCGACCCGGATCCCGCCTGGCTTCTAGAGCTTGGGACGCGGTGGGCTCCCGGAGCCTCCTCTCCGCGCTCCCCCCTCCCTTAGTCCGGGTGATTTACACCCCGGCTCCGCGCGGCGGCCGCTTCCCAATCAGGAATATCGACCCCGGGCGGGGCCCTCGGGCCGCATCGATCCCTCTAAGGCTCGGGATTTAAAAATGTCAAATTTGCCTTTTCCAGGCGGGCGGAGGGGGCGGGGGCCAGGAGGAAGGCCGTTTGCCGGGGGGACGGACAGCAGGGCATCGACCCGGAGCCTGTGCCCGGAATAAGAAGCGTGCCCTAATATAGCCTGGTCATTCTTGAGTTCTCAATTGCCTTTGGATAGAGGCAAAAAGGAAGCCCTGCCTGCCTCCGCTGCCTGGATCCCCACGGGACCTCACTGTTACACTGGAGCCCCAAGAAGAACAAAAATTCCCCAAATTTGGAAGAGATCTCTAAAGGTAGAAACATGCAGACACAACGATGGGAGGAAGAGACAAAGACCAAAGCTCTTTCCCTAGCCCTGGAAAAGAGCTAGGCAAAGGGAAGATGGCTTAAAGACTCCCTGAACAAAACACGGGTTCAGAAACCCAAAATCGGACTGGGAAGATGACTCAACAATTAAAGAGGCTTGCTTGCAAGCCTGAAGGCCCTGGTTCAATTTCTCAGTACCCTTGTAAAGACAAACAAAGGAATGCATGCATCTGGGTGTTGGTTTGCAATGGCAAGAGGCCCTGGTACACACACACACACACACACACACACACACACACACACACACACGGGTAAATAAAGAAGGAAAGAAAAGGAAATCCAGGGCTGAGGAAGTGACTCAGAGGTTAAAGGCACTTGCTTGCAAAGCCTGCAGGCCTGGGTTCTATTCCCCAGTATCCAGATGCACAAAGTGGTGTATGCATCTGGAGGAGTTTGAATCAGCAGGAAGTCCTGGTAAGAGCCCTCTCTCCTCTCTCTCTCTCTCTCTCTCTAATACATAAATAAATAAAATATTTTAAAAAGAAGCCCAAAGTCACCTGTTCTGTAAGAAATTCAACATTGGAGACAGAGCCAGGCTCAACTTCTTGGTAGTTTGAGAATTCTGTAAATGAGTGGAGACAGCCAAGTGAAGAATCATATATTATATATAATATATATTATATAAAGGTGATTATAACACACTTAGCACTGTCCTTTCAAGGTGTAGGCTGGTAACTAACTAGGCCTGAGATTACAAAGATTAGGGTTCCAGCATCTGCTTCTCCAGGCCATAAACATATGAACTCTTTTAGCAATCAAAAAGTCTGACCCAAGCCAGGGGTGGTGGGGCACATGCCTTTACTCCTAGCAGTAGAGGCTGACCAATAAGGACTGCCATGAGCTGGAGTCCAGTCTAGGACTACAGAGTGAGTTACAAGTCAAGCCAGTCTGGGTTAGAGTGAGACCCTGCCTGTTGTCAACAACAACAACAATGTCTGGCTTTCCTATTCCCACCCTGAGCATCACACAGATGATTGTTCACCATCAACTTCCTTCTCACAGACCACCAGCAGCACGGGAAGACCAGACAGATTGGAACTCACACCATATATTGAAGGCTACACACACACACACACACACACACACACACACACACACACAACTTATCTATAGGGCTAAGAGTTATGAAGAACCCTGGTGGTATTCATGTTCTCCCCCAAAATCCAAAAACCAGAACTCCAGACCTTGGGAGTAAAATCCACTACTTTCAATGCTTGAGGAGGGATGTTTGTGATGGAAGGGATCAGTTGACCTGGCCAGCACTCTCACAGTTAACATATGTCATACCCTCACCAGCACACCTCAGCTGTCACCCTGCGCACTGCCATTTCCTCCGGAACTGCAGACAGAACTGACAGCAAGTTGAGGGAGGGCACACACAGGGAGGGGCTGTGGCTCATTCTCAGACACATGAAGCTCACACTTCCACTGAAAAGAATCAGATAGACACATCTCTGGCACTGATATGCATAGTCACTGCAGCTAATGCATGATCCACGCATACCATTCCCTACCACGCACACCTTGTTTGAGTGAGAAATCACCCACAGTTCATCTGCGGTCAGGCAAAAGCATCTAATCCTTAGGCTTCTCTCCCCTTTATGGACATCCTAATCCCAAGAGAGAGATTAGGTCCTCACCCCCCCACACACACACACTCCCATCTTCACTTCGCTAATTCTACAACCAGGGAGAGCTCCAACAACTGGGAAGCCCCAAGTTCAAGGAAGTTAAGTTCCAGGGTCTAGGTGAAGAACTGGGAATAGAAGGAGCGGTGTGCAACTGTTAAATGTTCCTTTGCCCCCCTTCTGTCATTGGCGTCTTTCCTGGCACGTCCACTTGCCGCCCGCCGGGCCCGCCGCCCGCCTGTCAGTGGAGTAATGAATGCGCTCTCTGGGCCCCAGCCCCCTCCCCAGTCGTTCATCACTGCCAGCACCGCCCACCTCTCTGCCTCCCGCCGGGAGGGCTCCTGGGCCCTGGTTGCAAGAGCCCCTCTCGCCACCCGCCCCCCACCAACCACTAATTGTCAGATTGAGATGTTGGTTTGTCAGCTAGGAGCAAGCGACAAAGAGTCCTCAGTAAAACCTGGACTTTTTGAACTTCCACTTGGATTTGCGGGGATTTAGAGCATTTCTTGATTTGATGCCGATGGGTTGGATTTGACTCCCAAGAGCCGGGATATGCAGCACCATTCTATTCCGATAGGAGGTGCCATAAGGCAGAAGCCTTCGGTTTTCCTGAAAGGGGAGGTCCTGGGCTTAGTTCTACTTCTTGGGACTGGAGACCCTAAGACTTGGTCCTCCAGTCTTTCGGCAGAGGACATCCAGGGCCACGATCCCCGTTCCCACAACTAGTCCCAGCTTCCTCGCAGAAAAGCTTCTGACCATAGATTGCCCCTAGGGGATGCCCTTCCTCTTCTTCTGGTGGGGGCAGTCCTAGGCTCTCCCGTAGGAGGCGCACCTGCTGCAGGGCGGCCTGCGCCAGGGCCCGGGGCGCCTAGGCTGCAGCCCCAGCCCCAGCCCCGCCCTCTCCCGGCCCCGAAGCTCCCGGGCGGCCCGCTGAGTGACGGGCGGCGGATGATTATGCAGAAGGGGGAGCGGGGTGCGCCGCGGGCGGCAGCGCTGACCCTTCACATTTCCGATCCGCCGGGACCCTCATCCATCCGAAGCTGCTCTTTGTCTGGCCGCCTAATTGCCGGCGGACAGGATGGATGGCGGGACCGACAGCCGCGGAATCCCTAATAAAGGCCGCGGCCGCGGGGGAGGGAGCGCTGCAAGGAGGGGGAGCGAGAGCGAAGGGATGCAAGGAGATGGGAGGAAGTGCTGGGCCGCGGCGCTGAGACACAGCTTGCTGCGCCCTCCCAAGCCTGGCCTGACCAGGGTGCTGGGTCTAAGGACGTGCGGAAGACCCTGGTTCTACTGCGGGGGATACGGGGCTGGTTCAGACTGTTGCTGGTCAGGGAAGGGAAAACAAACTAGGATCCCTAGGCAGAGAAAGAGAGTATCCTAGGGCCTACCTCACTTAGCTGAGCCCTGGAGACTTGGAGCTTGGCGCTTCGTCCTGAGTTCCCAGGCTCTCAGCAGCTCGCTCTCCTCCCTTGGCTTCCCATACCTCACCCCCTACCTCTTCTCACTTGTCGGTCTCCCCATACGGGGATTCAATATCCCAGCAGAAAAATGGGGTATGACAGCTGTCTCTGCAGCCAATCACCACAATTCATTACTGGAAACTGGAGAGGCCAGCGATGGAGACAAGGGGGACTAGGACGATAAGCCACATCTGGCTAGGTATCAAGGACCGGGAAGGAAGTCCGCAGCGCATTCAGGACAGATAGACATATTAGAGGCAATTTCTATTCACTCTCCGGGGAACCAGGAACCTGCTGTCCGCTCTGCCCAGCTTTGAACCCCAGGCTTCTCGGAGATCCAGGCCAAGGCGCTAGCTGAGGACTGGTTGCTCTGAGGCTGGCAGTGGCACGTGCCCTCTGGCCCCACAGCGCAAGCACGTAGTCTTTTCGCAAGGAGGCAAAGTGTGTTCTGGTTCTTTCTTTTGGCTGCCACTCTTCCCACACTCGGTAGCGGAGGGAGAACCAATTTCAGTGTTCCCTTTGAAACAGCAAGCAAAATTTCCTTTAACTCACATCGTTTTTCATCTCTCTCTCTCTTTTTTTTTTTCCTGTGCCCTGGCCTCCATCTGAGCAGGTCTCTGTAACTAATGTTGGCCTTCCGTTAGCCAACTGTTGAGCCCCGTGGGAATAAGAATTGACATAGTTGGGGCAGAGGTTGGGATATGCGAAGTTAAAACTACCCTGTTGGCCTCAGCATATAGATCTCCCCTGGGACCTAATCAGATTTTGCTGCCCACTACTGTCCTGCTTTTTTTCTCATCCTCCCATTGTCTCTGGCACTGAAGTGAAAGTCAAAACATCAAAACTCCCATTCTTTTTTTTTTTCTTTCTTTCTTTCCTTTTTTTGGTTTTTCGAGGTAAGGTCTCACTCTAGCTCAGGCTGACCTGGAATTCTTTATGTAGTCACAGGATGGCCTCGAACTCACAGCAATCCTCCTACCTCTGCCTCCTGTGTGCTGGGATTAAAGGCGTGCGACACCACGCCTGGCAGCATCTGGCTTTTACATGGGTGCTGAGGAATCGAACATGGACTGTCAAGTTTTGTAAGCAAGCGCCTTTAACCACTGAGCCATTTCTCCAGCTCTGTTTTAGAGGTTTGTTTTGTTTTGTTTTGTTTTGGTTTTCCGAGGTAGGGTCTCACTCTAGCCCAGGCTAACCTGGAAGTCACTATGTAGTCTCTATGTAGTCTCAGGGTGGTCTTGAACTCTTGTTGATCCTCCTACCTCTGTCTCCCGAGTGCTGGGATTAAAGGCGTGCTCCACCACGCCCAGCTTGTTTTAGAGTTTTTAATATGCAAGTTTTCATTGCATCCTCTCTGTGCCCCTAAGGGGTTCATGTATTATCCCCATTTTACAGATGAGGTCCAGAAAGCTGGGGTCCACAAAGGGTAAATGGTTTGCCCAGTTACAACCCTGCAAGGGGCATTCTTAGAATGAGAGTTTGGGAGCTGGAGTGATAGCTCAGTAGTTAAGGTGCTTGCCTGTAAAGCCTAATGACCTGGGTTCAGTTCCTCAAGCCAGATACACAAAATAGTGCATGCATCTGGAGTTCATTTGCAGTGGCAGGAGGTCCTGGTGCACCTATTCTCTATCTTTCTCTGCAAATAAATGAATAAAAATATTTTAATACCCTAAAACACAGGATGAGGTGTATCTCAGTAGGTAGAGTACTTACCTAGCATGTAGGAAGCCCTAGGCTCTTTCTCCAGGACTGCATAAACCCAGATGTGGTGCTACACAGCTGTAATCCCAGCACTCAGAAGGCAGAAGCAGAAGGATCAGATCATTCTACTTACTGAGTTCAAGGCCAGCCTAGGATACATGAGACCCTGTCTCAAAAATAAATAGCTGGGGGCTGGAGATGGCTTAGTGGTGAATGTAATTGCCTGTGAAACCTAAGGACCCAGGTTTGATTCACCGGTACTCATATAAGTTAAGTGCACAAGGTGGCACATGCATCTGGAGTTTCTTTGCAGTGGCTAGAGGCCCTGGTGCGCTCATGCTTGCTCGCTCTCTCTTTCAAAAATAAATAAGTAGGGCTGGAGAGATGGCTTAGTGGTTAAGGTGTTTGTCTGCAAAGCCAAAGGATCCTGGTTCGATTCTCTAGGACCCATGTAAGCCAGATGCATATGGGGGTGCATGCATCTGGAATTCATCTGCAGTGGCTGGAGGCCCTGGCGTGCCCATTCTCTCTCTCTCTCTCTCTCTCTCTGACTCTCTCCCTCAAATAAATAAAATATATTTTAAAAAATAAAAATAAATAAATAAATAAGTAGAGCCAGGCATGGTGGCACATGCCATTAATCCAGCACTTGGGAGGCAGAGGTAGGAGGATCACCATGAGTTGACATAGGCCACCTGAGATGACATAGTGAATTCCAGATCAGCCTGGGCTAGAGTGAGACCCTACTTTGAAAACAAACAAACAATAACAATAATAATAGGGCTGGAGAGATGGCTTAGCAGTTAAGGCAGTTGCTGGTAAAGCCAAAGGACCCAGGTTCTATTCCCCAGTGCCCATGTAAAGCTAAAGCCAGATGCACAAGGTGCAAATGCATCTGGAGTTCATTTGCAGTGGCTGGAGGCCATTGTGCGCCCATATTCTCACTCTCACTCTCTTTCAAATAAATAAATAAATTATTTTAATAAAAATAATAATAGCCAGGCATGGTGTTGCACACCTTTAATCCCAGCACTTGGGAGGCAGAGGTAGGAGGATTGCCTTGAGTTCAAGGCCACTCTGAGACTACATAGTGAATTCCAGGTCAGCCTGGGCTAGAGCAAGACCCTACCTCAAAAAATAAAAACAAAAAAAAAAAAAAAAACCACAAAATAATAAATAAATAAATAAATAAATAGCCAGGTGTGGTGGTGCATGTCTTTAATCCCAGCATTCAGGAGGCAGAGGTAGGAGGATTGCCATTAGTTCAAGGCCACCCTGAGACTACATAGTGAATTCCAGGTCATCTTGGGCTAAAGTGAGACCCTACCTTGAAAAACAAAAAAAAAAATAATAATAATAATAATAATAAATAAATAAATGTAAAATACAATTAGCACTCAATGTTATTTATCTGCCTATGCAATACCCTGTCCTCTCAAATGGACAAACTCCTCTCCTCTTCATACAAGAGGTATAATACCAAGCAACCCAAGCTGCTTCCAGCTTAGGTAACCTCTGATGTAGAGCTAAAGGTCAGAATGTGAGGGGGGTGGGAGAAAACCACTCTGCTAATCTGAAGGGAAGGAAGAAGACAGAACGAGGTGAAAAGTGTTTCCTTCAATCTTGACAGAATGTCAGTTGATGAATTCCTCTTTTCTTACAGATGAGGAAACTGAGGCTTGTACCAGTGATGGAAGTCAACCACATGGCCAGAGTCTTCCCTCCCACAGACATTCTAGTACTCACCTCCTCACCTCCTTTCTTTCCCTGGAGGAAGTCTGGGTCATTGACAAGAAGTCTGAGAAAGGGGGCTGGAGGAATGACTTAGCAGTTAAGGCATCTGCCTGCAAAGCCAAAGGACCCCGATTCGATTCCCCAGGACCCAGATTAGCCAGATGCACAAGGGGGAACACGCGTCTGGAGTTCGTTTGCAGTGGCTGGAGGCCCTGACATGCCCATTCTCTCTGTCTCTCCCTCTTTCTCTGTCAAATAAATTAATAAAAATAAATTAAAAAAAAAAAGAATTCTGAGAAAGGAACAAAAAGAACCTTCAAGGAGCCAGGATCTCTCTGCTAGACTTCATAAAAATTTAACGTGAAAACTTCTGCAGAGTAGAAGGCACATAACACATGCAAATGATATGCTAATCACATGCTAATCTAAAGTCTGGTCCTTAGAACTCTGATACACACCTGGTTATAGCTCTAGGGGAAATTCTGGGGAAACCCCTGGGTTCCAGGACTGGTGAGGACACATTCGACTTAAGGTCTTGTTATGGAGTCATTTTAGGACTAGAGAGGAGCGAGTGTGTAATTTGTATTTGTTTTTTCTTGAGGTAGGGTCCACGCTAGCCCAGGCTGACCTAGAATTCACAATGTAGTCTCAGGCTGGCCTCGAACTCACAGTGATCCTATCTATCTCTGCCTCCCAGCCTCCCAAGTACTGGGAATTAAGGCGTGTGTCACCACACCCGGCTCAAGTGTGTAATTTGGGACTAGGGTCAGCATTAGTGCACGGTAGGTTCATGCAATATTCAGATGCTTTTGAATTGGAGGCAATAAAGTTATCCTCTCCTCACTTGTTCCCACCAACTCTGCCCTCACCTGCATCATCTCTTCTTTGTCCTGCTGCACAAGATTCACTTCCTACTTTCCTGTGATCTCCACTGGAGGAGCTCCGGGTAAATTGTCCAAGACCCTAGCCCATGCTTCAGCAGTCCCCCTTGGATTCTGGCCCCAAGAGTACCAGCTGATCATGGTCCTGCCTAGGTCCCTCCTTGGATGAAGGTGACAGCTGCAGGAGAAGCAATAAGGACCTGGTGAGCTGGCAGCTTCATTCCAGAGCGTGGGGAAAGAGCAACAGAACATGAATAAATTCATGGAGCTGGCCCCTCGGCTCCCTGTAAGCCAAGCCTGCTCCCCCACCAAACACACCCGCTGCTGCCTGAAGCCCTGCTGGTCACTGCAGCTCACAGCCCTGACTGGGCATAGGAGCAGAGGGGGAAGCTCTGAGAGAAGAGACATGACACCTGAAAGGGTCTGAGGTGAGGGTCTCAAAAAGGGGGTGTTGGGGAGTAGGATGAGTGGGGTGGGGCACAGAGCTGGGCAGAGAAGGCCTCTATTGAATGGAGGGAAAGCATGGGGAAAGAAAAAAGATGGCAGGACTTGGGGTGGATGGGGCCTGAGGCTTTGGCAAGGAAGGCTGATATGACACCCGCCTGCTTTCTCTGATCCATCCATCATCCAGCCTGGGGGAGCAGATCTGGAATTAGACATGCACGGCCCGACATGGTCCTCAGCCCCCCCCCAGGAAGACAAATGGCGACAAAGACCTTGAATAAAATTTGTATTTATGGTTGGATGAGGAGCCCCTCCCCCACTGGCTGCCAATCCTTTCTCTCCCAATCCTTTCAGGCACATATCTCTCCCCAAAACCTCTTCCCACAGGCCCAGCCTCAGCAACCTCTTCATGTGAAGTGCGGTGGAAGGTCCACGGAAGGAGTACAAGAAACGAGGAACGAGGAAAGCACCTTCTACCCAACAATTATGCTCTGGTGCACCTCATGCCCTCCATTTTCCACAACATATGCCAGACATCACATTCCTGGGTTGCCCTCCTCCTCCCTGAGAGGCCTTTGTTGCTGTCAACTGCCAGATCGCCAAACACCTGCACTTTCACTAGCCCCAGAGCACCTTTCCCTAGCCTCTAGCCTGGGGTCCCCAGAGTGGGCAGACCCTAAGGAAGGATGCAGCCTCTGGCTTTCCTTCTGGACCCTGACCTATTACAGCTAATGTTCCCACTTGGTCATCCTGAAAGCAGACATAGTCATATCTTACAGACAGGTGCCTAATACCTAATCTGCATTTCAATTATGTTACTATGCATTACCAAACCAAACACTCATGATGTGGGGTCTAATGTCTCTGTCTTCCTCCCTGTCTCCCCCCACCCCGGCTGAGAAAGTATGGGATTAGAGCAAGACAGGTTGGGCTGCGCTGAGCTACTAGAACCCAAGAAGCCTTCTAGTTTTCTCACCAGGAGACTCCATAGGATACAGTCCTGAGACAAAAGAATCGGCAATTGTGGGGTCTCAAATTTCGAGAACCTTCCTACCCCTTCAAACAGCCTCATGCAAGTGCACACAAAGACAGCTCACGGTCCACAGACCTCATCACCCAGGGACACACAAGGCCAGTATCCCATTACCACCCCCACACTTTCCAGCACTCTTGTCACAATGCTCACAGGCCCAGAGCCTACCACTCCGCTAGCAGAACTGCCCCGCCCCCGCGTCTTCCCCACAGTTGATATGTCACATTGGAGTCCGAACACGGACCTGGGTGTCTCTCTGCAGCGCGCCATTTACATTTCTCTCTCGATCTGTCAACCTGTCTGGGCTCCTGTCTCTCTCCCTCGGTCTCTGTCTCTCCCTCTTCCCCTCAGGAGATGTCAGTTGTTCTCTTGCCGAAGCTTTGTCTCTGTCTCTGCGTCGCATTTCTGTCTGTCTCTTTGATTTCTCTGTCATTCCTTCTCTGCTTTTCTGTCCGTTTCCGGCTCATTCCCCCAGTCTCTCTCTCTTCCTCGCTGTGCACCTCCAACCTAGAGAGATTTGCCTTTTCCCATTCAGGCCCACAAGTTGAACCCTTTGCCATATGTGATTCGGTTTTCGTTTGTGGCTCTGAGAGGTGTGGGATGGTGAATTGCTATCCCCCCCCCGCTGGCTTGTTTTCTGTTTGCATGAGGTCCCCCCCACACACACTCCTTGTTTAGCTCCACAACCCCCTCCATCTTCGCCATGCGTCTGTACCCTGACCCCTGTTGATCCCATCGCTGTTTTCGGTTTTCTTTGTCAAACTCTGGACAGAGGGTGAAAGAAAGTAAGGATTCTTCCGTGGCTGCCGCGTATGGCTGCCGAGCCCTGGGAACCCACAAGCAACCCGAAAGCCCCGGGGGGCTCGGAGGGGCGGTGGAGGAGGCATCGCGTCCAGACCCGCCCCCGCGCTTCCCGCTCCGGGCGCCAGGGGTCGCTGGGCTCTCGGCCGCTTATAGTGGCTCCGGCCGCGCAGCGACACTCACTACCCGCACTGCTGCTCGGGGACGAAGAGGAGCAAGGTGAGGGACGCCGAGAGATCGCTGGCGGGAGAGAGACCGCCGGCCGGGGCTCTCATCAGGGCTGCGGCCAAGGCTGCGGGAAGGAGGCAGGGAGCACTTTTCCAGAGCTGGAGTGCAAACCCTCGGACGAGGTTTGCATCCAGTGGGCGCGACCCGCTGCGCAGAGCCTGGGACGTCCAGAGAGAGCTGGGACCAAACGGTTCGCGCTCCGGATGCGAGAGATCCTCGAGGGGAGCTCGGGGACCCAGACACCGACATCTGTGAGAAAGCCAATGTCTGTCTAGCGAGCAGGCATCCTTTAAGAAACCAGCCGTCCAAGAAACTGCGGATCCCAGGACTGCACGGAGGGAGAAAGAGGGGCATAGACCAGACACAGGTTCTGAACCCTCGGGAGCTGTCCCTGGCCCCGACCCAGCGGGGGAGGGACCTGCACCTTGTGGGGAATCGCTCCACCGGGGACAGGAACCTGCCTGGGGCACACCCGTCAGGGGGAATCTAGACCCAGGCTCGACCCCGCGGAGAGCCCCGGGCCTCCGCCGCCATTGCGCCCAAAAGCGAGGAGGATTTGCTGGCCCTGGCCGCGTCACGGCTGAGCCGCCGCAAGCGCGTGGCGGGTGCGGCCGTCGGGGTGGCCATGGTGCTGCTGCTGCTGGTGGCCATCCCGCTGCTGGTGCACAGCTCCCGCGGGCCCACGCACTATGAGATGCTGGGTCGCTGCCGCATGGTGTGTGACCCCCACGGGTCCCGAGACCCTGGCCCCGACGGCGCACCCGCTTCCGTGCCTCCCTTCCCGCCAGGTGCCAAGGGAGAGGTGGGCCGGCGCGGGAAAGCAGGCCTAAGGGGTCCCCCAGGACCCCCAGGTCCTAGAGGGCCTCCGGGAGAGCCAGGCAGGCCAGGTCCCCCAGGTCCTCCTGGCCCAGGTCCCGGAGGGGCAGTGCCCCCTGCAGGCTACGTGCCTCGAATTGCCTTCTATGCGGGTCTAAGGCGGCCTCACGAGGGTTACGAAGTGCTGCGCTTTGACGACGTGGTGACCAACGTGGGCAACGCTTACGAGGCAGCCAGCGGCAAGTTCACCTGTCCCATGCCCGGTGTCTACTTCTTCGCTTACCATGTGCTCATGCGCGGCGGCGATGGCACCAGCATGTGGGCCGATTTGATGAAGAACGGACAGGTGAGATTTTCCCCTCTACCACTGATATCCCCAGATCTGACTTCATGGCTTCCTTAATGTCTTTGCACGCAGTCTTCAATCTAATTCCTTCCTCCCGAAACAGCATCAGGGAATCTAGGAATACCAGGCTACCAAGAATTTTGAAATCACTTTATTTGGACAAAAGGGTGAAATTAGGGCCAGAGAAAGAAAATCACCTGCCCAGAGTCTCACAGAGCCTTAAGAATGGTGTTAGAATTAGAATTCAGGACTCAAAGTATAAGGTCTTTGTAGCCTCGACCTCACACTCCAACAGTGGGGCCCCATACCAAATGTGTTTGGTGCTTTATCCTACACATTAGCCTATTTTTCTCCTCTGGTCTTGAGCTGCCCTCTCTCCTGGGAGCCGTCTTCCTGCTGTATGGTTTCCCTGCCCTGGCATGGGACAAGCTACCAGGAATCTGGCTGCTCAGAATTACATTGGAATCTTGTCTTGGCGGCGTGTATGTGTATGTGTGTATGGAGGAGGAGGGGGCTACCTTGGCTTTATGGTGGCATTCAGCTTGCATTTGAAAGGAAAAAGTAAAAAAGAAAAACACTAACTTGCTAATTTGCCAGGCATCTGTCCCATTACCTATCCCAGAGCCTGAGGCCAAGTCTAAACCAGGCCTTGCCCTCAGTTAATACTGAGTCTGTAGATGGAAACTGGTCTGACAGCTCAAGGGCAGCTAGGTTGTGGAATGAGCAGATTGGATTTTGATTTGGAGGAGCTAAGAGGCAAGGGACAGGAGGAAAAGAGGCCTTGGTCCCTGGCCTGAACTGTAGGTGGCCTATCCTCTCTGGCAACCTCTCAGACTACAGGTTCCACTGTTTGTTTGCCGCCCGGGTGGGCAGTCAGAATCACTTCTGTCTTGGTTTTAGTGTATAGCATCAAGGACTCAACTTATGAAAGGGCATGCGTGAGCCATCAAGAGGCCATCCATGAGGTGCAGGGAACTACCTGGGCTGTGCAGGCGGGAGGGGGGGGGAGTGCGGGGGGGATAGATTGGGGCTGAGCAGTGACCTCTGAATGTGCCACAGAGGGGGTGTTGCCCTGGAGCATCAGGCCTACTCAATCTGAGCCTTGGGCCCTAAAGTACTTTTCTGAGCCCAGAAGGAACACCACCCCTAGTCCACCTCCTATACCTGTTTTAGGGTGTCTTTTCTCAACAAGACCTCCCAGGAAACCCAAGCAAAAGAAGAGTGTTGAAGCCGGGGCGTGGTGGCACACGACTTTAATCCCAGCACTCAGGAGGCAGAGGTAGGAGGATTGCTGTGAGTTTGAGGCCACTCTGAGACTACATAGTGAATTACAGGTCAGCCTGAGCTATAATGAGATCCTACCTCGAAAAACCAAAAAAAAAAAAAAAAAAAAAGAGGGTTGAGATAGTGTCTCTGTGTGTGCATGATTCGAGTGTATCTAGGTGTGAATAAAATCTTAGTGTGTCTTTATGTTTCACTGAGTAGGTAGGCTTGTTGTGTGCTAGTATGTGGGAGGAACCAGAAGGTGTATTTAGAGTGTGTTGCTTTGGAGGGGGTGGAGCTGTGCAGCTCTCACTCTGTATTCTGAGACAGGCAAGCGGGGCGCTGCAGCCCTGGGGACTGTAAATAATGATTAGAATAATGATGAATAATTAATGAATTAATAACCAGTCCCAGTGGGATGGAATAAAAGGGGGCTCGCTGCACTAGGAGACTGCTACGAGGCCTTAGGAGAGATGGGGCTCCCCTTTCTGGCAGCAGGTGACCTCCACATCATCCCTGTCATCCGGGCACCAGCTGGCGTTCTGCAGGGAAATGAATGTCCCACAGGCCAGAATTCAACAGTGTCGTGCCTTTCCAGGGTGCATGCCTTGGGATATGCAAAGACACACTAATGCCAGTACCCAGGGAAGGGAACAAGTTCAGGAGATCCAAGTGGGCATTGGATCTTAAAAGTATCCTACAGACTTATTTTATTTTATTGGTCTTTCTCTCTCTCTCTCTCTTTCTCTCTTTCTTTCTTTCCTTCCTTCCTCCTTTCTTTCTTTCTTTCTTTCTTTCTTTTTCTTTCTTTCTTTCTTTCTTTCTTTCTTATTTGTTATTTATTTTTTGTTTTTTTTGAGGTAGGGTCTCACTCTAGCCCAGGCTAACCTGAAATTCACTATGAAGTCTCAGGTTGGCCTTGAACTCACAGTGATCCTCCTACCTCAGCCTCCAGAGTGCTGGGATTAAAGGTGTGCTCCACCACACCCTACTAATTTTACTTGAAAATGAGAGTAATAACAGCAACCTCTTTGTAGCATTTTCTATGTGCAAACCACTGTTCTGAACTCCGCATGTAGTAACATTTAACAACTTCATGAAGCAGGCTTTATTACACCCCCACCCTTCCCAACACCTTATTCTCAAACTGAGGCAGAGAAGGCCAGACTTGTGCTGGAGCTACACAGCTGGAGAATGGCAGAGTCTATTACATCTCCTATCCTCTCCTTGTCCTCGCCACCACCTCCGGCCACCTTTGCTCCAGCAGCGATTCCACCTCAGCTCTGCGCAGGACTTGAGTAGTTCACTTCTCCTCCCTTGCTAGGTCCGGGCCAGCGCCATTGCCCAGGACGCGGATCAGAATTACGACTACGCCAGCAACAGCGTCATTCTGCACCTAGATGTGGGCGACGAGGTCTTCATCAAGTTGGACGGCGGGAAGGTGCACGGCGGCAACACCAACAAGTACAGCACCTTCTCGGGTTTCATCATCTACCCGGACTGAGCCGGGTACCTTCTCGCACACTCCTGCTTGTCCCTTTGTTCCTGTGCACACCCACTTCCAGCTTGCCCCGCCCAAGGCCCCATCTTTTGAGAGCCTGGCGGCGGGGAGAACCCTCCTGCTCCTTGAGTCTTCCTAAATGGGCGGATTCTTGGGGCTCAAGGGTCTAAATGGCTGCGGGTCCAAGAGTCCGGCGGGAGGAGGAGCAGAGCGGCTTAGATCAGCTCGTGTTCCAGAGAAGGGCACAGGCCATGGCCGTCTCCGGCCTGGAGCTGCAGAGCAGTTTCACTAGCGGGGCTCAGAGGCTCACCAAGAGGAAGAGGGCCTTGTCGGCATGGGAGGGGAAGAATAGAAACAGAAGCTTGTCTAGGCGAAAAGAGACTAGCACAGGGTAGGCACTGGACCTGGGTCATGACCACTTACTCTTCTCTTCCCCTCCTCCCACACCTTCATTTTTCAGGCTCCGGGCTCCCAGCCTTGGCAGCCTTCCTGTGAACTGGAGGAACCAGTGACTTCTTTCCTAGCATTTAAAACTCATTGTGTACAGTCCCCATCGCAGCCCTCTCCAGGCTAGGTCCTGGGGCTACCTTTGCCTCTTCCAATAAAGTGAGGTTGGGGGATTGTGTGTTGCTGCTTACCTTGGTGCAAAGTGTGTATGTATGTGTGCAGGAGTGGTCCTTTCCTGACCCCTTGAAAGGACACCAACCTTGACAATTTTCACCTGGCCAGGTCTACCTTTGGGGGCGGAGGGAAGGGAGTAAGACAGGCCAAGATTCAGTTCTGCTGTGGCAAGTGGTATCTCTTACAGGAGAGCTCCCTCTGTAGGTTAAGGGGACACCAGGCAGGGACAGCAAGGGAGGATTCCAAAGGGTGGGTCTAGTGTTCTGCTTTTCCACCAGATGGAGGATTTTTTGTTGTTGTTTTTTGAGGTAGGATCTCACTCTAGCCCAGGCTGACCTGGAATTCACTATGTAGTCATAGAGTGGCCTTGAACTCATGGCGATCCTCTTACCTCTGCCTCCCAAGTGCTATGATTAAAGGCATGCACCACCACGCTCAGCTTAAAGTATTTTATTTATTTGAGAAAGAAGCAGAGAGAGAATGGGTGTACTAGGGCCTCTAGCCACTGCAAACAAACTCCAGACACATGTGCCACCTTGTGCATCTGGCTTATGTGGGTACTGGGGAATCAAACCTTGGGCTTCACAGGCAAGCACCTTAACCACTAAACCATCTCTCCAGCCCTGTGTGTATATGCATTTATATATAAATATATATATTTTTATATACATATATAATTTTTTTGACCAGGAATTCATTATGTGGTCTCAGGGTAGCCTCGAACTCATGGTGATCCTCCTACCTCTGCCTCCTGAGAGCTGGGATTAAAGGCATGCACCACCATGCCCAGCTTCTAGCCCAATATATTTTTATTTATTTATTGGCAACCAGAGACATAGCAGACAGAAAGAATGGGCGTGCCAGGGCCTCCAGCTGCTGCAAATGGAATCCAGATGCAGGTGACACTTTGTGCATCTGGCATTACATGGGTGACAGGGAATCAAACTTGGGTCCTTAGGCTTTTGCAGATAAACCCCTTAACTGCTGAGCTATTTCTCCAGCCCTGTATTTATTTTAAGGCAGGGTCTCACTCTAGCCCAGGATGGCCTTGAACTCATGGTGATCCTCCTACCTCAGCCTCCCAAGTGCTAGGATTAAGGACTTAAGGATGTGCGGCACCATGCCCAGCTTCTACCATGCTTTTGTGTTTTAAGATGAAGCACAGCTATGTAGTCCAGGCTGGCTTATAACTTGTGAGCTCAAGTGATGCTACTGCCTCAGCCTTGGAATAGCTGGGATCAACAGGTGCCCAACCAAGAGAATTCTAGCAGAGGTGCTGTCAATGAGGAAGCAGCTGATGGCTCCTGGAAGTGGGACAGATCTCAAGGTTCAGAGGGAACAAGTCCCATAACTGCACCCAGCCCACTCAAGTTTGCTGAGAATGTGGGCTAGGCAAGAACATGAAAACTTCCCTTCTTGCAGGACAGGGTCTTCTGAGGAACCCCATGATCTTGAGAGACCTCTAAGTTGGAGCACACTGCCACCATGTGGACAACTCAAGAGCAACAGCAGTGGCTGTACTATTTGGACACGGAAATTCACTAGCTGGACATTTTGACACTATAGGAACTTTATTAATGGATAAAAGGGTGTTGGCTCCCAGTCCCATGGGTAGACCAACAATAAATAAGGCCAAAGGGAAGGGGTAATCTTAGCATAGCAGAATCGGGTGGAGGCTGGAGTCTTACGATGGAGAGCCCTGTGGGACCATAGAACCAACTGGAACGAAACACTGGAGACAGAGAGAGAGAGAAATCATCATTATTTCCTTAATTAGAAAAAAAAAAAGTGAGGTGATGCTGCCCCCAACTTCTTCAGGCTTGCTGTGTGGGTGAGGCTCACCAGGGAATCCTGCCATTCAAGCAACACCGCCACAGGGTTGGTGCAGACCCGGGTGGGCCCTGGGGGAGGGGGTCGGCTGGTGTAGAAAGCGCACTCATCATCCAGACGGGCCTCCTGGGAGCAGTGGATGGCGGTGAGACATGCTTTGAGGCGCTGTCTCAGGGCCAGAGTTCGAGGGGCCAGACTGCTGAGGCCTGAGGGTCATGGAGAATTTAGAGGGGGGCTCTGGAGTCCTATACTCCCACCAGGTACTACCCTCTTCCCTCCCCAAGATTCAAGCCAATTAGGAGCACAGAATTAGGAGGCAGCTCCAACTTTTTTCCTGTGGGAGCTAAAGGAAATAAAGCAAGGCACTGCCCATGCAGTGAAAGGACCCTTTTCCCTCATGCCCTTTCCAGCCATCTCCTTACCTGACTGGTCTGTCTGGAGCCTCAGAGACTGAAGTGAGTGGATAGGGGGGCTGGCACAGAGTGGACTTTGGAAAGAGAAAGTCAGGCTGGTGGTTGCCATAGGCCCCTGATTGCAGCAGTCCTTTGGGCTGGACTCTGGGCTTCTAGGTTTTAGGGAGTGGGTTACTGATGTCCTCAGAGGCTCTACCTTACGGCAGGCCTCAGGGGGTCCAGGCTGTGCTGGAGGGCAGGGACCTGGGACTTCAGCCTGTTCCTGGGAGGGAGGCTCTGGTCCAGCCCTACAGCAGGGCTCCGTGGGCCCTGGGTCTGTGGGAGAGCAGGCCTGAGCCACCTCAGCCTTTAACCCCTGGCAGGGCTGTGGTTCCACACACTCCTCCACAAGGCAGGGCTCTGAAAGTCCAGTGTTTGACAGTCCAGGAAGGTGAGAAGTTTCAGAATTATGTTGTACAGTATTCAGAGTTCTAGAAATTTCAGCCAGCAGGGGCTGAAGTTCAACCATATCCAGAGAGGAGCCTCCATCAAAAGGGGCACACTTGTCTACTGCCAGCCCCTCTACCTCCTGTTGCAAGAGTTGCTGCAGGATACTGATGCGCTGCGGTAGGAGAGAGGGTCCTAGCGTGTCATCATTGTGGGCTCATTATATCTCCCACATCGTCCTCTTCCCACACCTCTATATCTCCTCCTCCCAGCTCCCCTCTCCCCAGCCCTCCCACGGGCCCACCTGCATCTTTAGCTCTTGTAGGTTGAGGGTTTTATTGGGGTGAGGTTGAGAAGTACTTGTCCCAGGTGGTTTCCCAGGTTCCTCCTGCAACCTGATACAGCTGTCCTGGTCAAACAACCTTACAGCAATCTGCTCCTGCAGTGTCCAAGGAAAGGGGGCAGGTAAGGAAGCCAGACTGGGACCAGAAGAAAAGACCATTTGTCCCCACCTTCATGGGGAATAGATCAAAGTTCTTGAGAGGTCCTAGACATCAGGTATGGTTGTGCACACCCTCAGGAGGCTGAATCAGGAAGATAAAAAATTCGAGGCAAGCTAGTGATACCGAGTGAACTGTCACAGAGAGAGTAGGGGCAGGGGAGACAGACACTGACTGTAGACTTAGACTAGGAGGGACAGCTGAGAAGCAGCAAGAGTGGGACAAGTAGCTTCTCCAGACAGCAGACCTGCCTCAAATCACCAGGCCGCTACCTCTCCAGGCCCGTGGAATAGTACCAGGGACCTCAAGCACAGGAAAGCTTTTGACACTTATTGACACTTACCCAGGGCAAGGCAGGCTCTTCTGGGTAGGATTGAGGGGAGAGGCCACTTAACCTCTGGGCCTGCAACAGAAATAATGCATCACCAAGGCCCAGCACACAAAGGTGGGACCCAGATTCCCTGGCTTGTCCTGAATCCAATACCTACACATCTCCCTTCCTCCCCAGTCTTGGCCCATGACAACCACCTCCTCTGCCTTTTCTTACCTTCTGGACTCTGGGGGCTGAATGAATGGGTGTGAATTGGGTTTTGGGTCGATTGGTGAGACGCCGCAACAATGAATATGAGCTCTGGGGAGAGATGTGGGTATATGAGCAGTGACAAGACCCAGACCTAGCAGGATTCTCCAAGCCAGACTGTTGTGCTTCTACCCTGACCCCAGGATTTGTTGATACAAACCGCAGCTGAGAGGCCTGGGGAAGTTACACGCTGAGCCTTTCCAAAGGGTGATGGGCGGGTGATAGAAGGCGGTACCACACGGCCAGGCATGGGCTGGGCCACAGGGACAGGAGAGGGCATTAGATGGGAGACGCCACTGTCCTACAGAGAGAAAATAGGTAAGAAGAATGATCTTTCTGTCTTTGCCTTCCTATGTCTTGTTATCCTGTAGCAGTTAGTGTGATTCTTCTTTGTTTTTTTTTTTCTCTCTTTGTTGTTTTTTTTTTTTTTTTTTTTTTTTTTTTGGTGTTTTGAAGTAGGGTCTCACCGTAGCCCAGGCTAACCTGAAATTTACTTCAAACTCAGCAATCTTCTTACCTTTGCCTCCCGAGGGCTGGGATCAAAGGTATGCACCACCATGCCCAGCTGAAGAAACTTTTTTTTTTTTTTTGGTTTTTCAAGGTAGGGTCTCACTCTAGTCCAGGCTGACCTGGAATTCACTATGTAGTTAGTTTCAGGGTGGCCTCAAAATCATGGTGATCCTCCTACCTCTGCCTCCCGAGAGCTGGGATTAAAGGGATGCACCACCATGCTCGGCTAGAAACTTTTTTTTTTTTTTGGAGAGAGTCAGAGAGAGAGAGAGAGAGACAGACAGATGCCAGCAGGTTCTCAGCCACTGTGAAGGAACTCCAGATGCGTGCACCCCCCCCCCTTGTGGGCAAGTGCGGCATTGTGCCCTGTGTCATCTGGCTAATGTGGGACCTGGAGAATTGAATGGGTGTTCTTAGGCTTAGCAGGCAGGTGCCCTAAGTGCTAAGCCATCTCTCCAGCCCTAGAAGCTATTTTTTAATTAAATTAAATTATTTGAGAGCGAGAGAATGGGCATACCAGAGTCTACAGCCATTGCAAATGAACTCCAGACACGTGTGCCACCTTGTGCATCTTGCTTACATGGGTACTGGGGAATTGAACCTAGGTCCTTTGGCTTTGCAGGCAAGTGCCTTAACTGCTAAGCCATCTCTCCAGCCCTCCAATCTATTTTAATTGTAATTTAAATTCCCCTACCCAATTCTCTTCAGTGCCTTATTTATTAGTTACAGAGAACATATCACCATCTACATTCTATATATTCTATATTTGTGTTTATTTTTTGTCACTCTCTTTTAGATTATGTATGTTCAGAATCTAGAACAGTGTCTGCATTCAATAGTTGGTCAGTAAATGTCTGTGGAATGAAGGGATGAATGCTCTTGGCTGACAAGCATTGGATGTGCCTTGGCACTGATCTGATGGTGATACAAATAGATATCAGGGGCTGGAAAGATGGCTTAGCAGTTAAACGCTTGCCTATGAAGCCTAAGGACTCCGGTTCGAGGCTCGATTCTCCAGGACCCACGTAAGCCAGATGCACAAGGGGGTGCATGCATCTGGAGTTCGTTTGCAGTGGCTGGAGGCCCTGGTGCACCCATTCTTTCTCTCTCTCTCTCTCTGCCTATTTCTGTATCTCTCTCTCTCTCTCAAATAAATAAAAAATAAAATATTTTTAAAAACCCAAAAAACAAATACGTATCAATCTGTCACCTCTCACCCCATGCCCTAGATACCTGGTAAAGTCATCAGACCCATTCTGGGAGGACTTGGGCCCAGGACTGCCTGGCTCTACACACAATCTTCAGTGTTGGCTACCCTGTAGAATCCCCCCCAAGAATCTCCTATATTCCCCATGTGCATCCCAGGAAGGTAAAGTCTCACCTTGGTTTGTGTTATCTCTTGAGTTTCTCTTAATGGTACTCGCAGAGCCAGACCCAGGAGGGGTCCTCCTCCTTCATCTGAGTGAGAAGCAACTTCATGCTCTCCTTCAGGAAGCAAGGAAGCTGGGAGGGGACAGGGTATTTGCTTTAGTGTCCAGAACATGCACCAGATTTTGGTAGAGAGCTTTGTAACCACTGGAGAGGATGTATCAGTTTAACAGCCCCTATTGTCCATCAGAGTCAGGGACCCATCCAACATCCCCTGAGAGCCAACACTATCTCAGCAAGCATTTTGAAATCTAAACACCCTGAATGGGCAGAGGGTTGTGATGGATCTTAGCAACTAGGAATGGAACAGTGAATGGAAGTTCAATCTTATAGAAGTGAGCAGAAATAGGGACCCAAATGCAACTGGCCAATCTTAAGCCTATGGAGATTCCTTCCTCTCCTGCTTTCTCTCTCTAGTTCTGGAGATTGAACCCAGAGCCTCAGAAATGCCAGGCAAGTGCTTTGAGCTATACACCCTGGCTCTCTAGCTTGTTCTGACTTAGCATCCTTTCTTCCCCACCTCCTCAGCCCCCTACCTCCCACACAAAGCCTGCTGAACTTTTTTCTTGTCTTGGTTCTGTTGTAGGCAGCTCACCCACTCCTGTTCTCTCTCTATAGCTAGATATACTCACCAGGCTGAACTGGTGTTTCCAGGAGTAATCCTGAGGCCTGGCTCACTTTAGTCCTGATGACAATAAGGACAATGGCAGTCACTGAGTATTAAGTATGGGCTGGTCATCTGCAAACTGCTTTACAAATATCATGTTATGTTATTTTCACAATAACTCCCTAATGTTAAGTTATTTTCACTTGACTGATAAATAAACCAAACCTGGGGGCTGGGGAGAAGGCTCAGTGGTTACAGGTACTTGCTTTGCAAAGTCTTCTGGCCCAGGTTCATTTCAATTCCTTAGTACCCATGTAAAGCCAGATGTAAAAAGTGTTATTGGGCTGGAAAGATGACTTACCCTAAGGACCCCAGTTCAATTCTCCAGGTCCCATGTAAGCCAGATACACATGGTGGCACATGTGTCTGGAGTTTGTTTGCAGTGGCCAGAGGCCCTAGTGTGCCCATTCTCACTCTCTCTCTCTCCCCCTTTCTCTGTCTCTAATAAATAAATAAATAAAAATAAAATCTTTTTAAAAAAGTGGTATAAGCACTGATATTTGTTTGCAGTGGCAAGACATCCTGATACACTCATACACACACACACACGCAAACAAACAAATAAAAATATTAAACATAAAACCGGGGCTGGAGAGATGGCTTAGCAGTTAAGGCCTGTAAAGCCTAAGGACTCAGGTTTAATTCTCCAGGTCCCATGTAAGCCAGATGTGCCAGGCGGTGCATACATCTGGAATTCATTTGCAGTGGCTAGAGATCCTGATACACCCATCCTCTCTCTCTCTCTCTCTCTCTCTAATTAACAAATTTTAAAAAATAATTAATAAAAACCATACTAGCCAGGCATGGTGGCGCATGCCTTTAATCTCAGCACTCGGGAGGCAGAGGTAGGAGAATTGCCTTGAGTTCAAGGCTACCCTGAGAGTACATAGTGAATTCCAGGTCAGCTTGGGTTAAAGTAAGCCCCTACATCAAAAAAAAAAAAAAACCATAAAAAACCATAAAACCAAAACTCAGAAGGCTAAGACAAACTTTCACTAGTAGTGATAAGGGTCAAGAATTCAACTTAGCCAGGCATGGTGGTGCTGTGAGTTTGAGGCCAGCCTGAGACTACATAGTGCGTCCAGGTCAGCTTGGGCTGCAGTGAGACCCTACCCAAAATAACAACAACAACAAAAAAGAATCAAACTCAAATTCCATTTCTTGCCGTCTATACTCTAGACAAAAGAAACAGCACTTCACATTTCTATCCCCTGTTTCTCCCTATCATCCAAGCCTGACTATGAAGACCTGGACTCTATTCCAAAATCACAGGTTGCTCCCATCTCTCTCTTAGGGTGTAAGGACCCCAGCTCTTGGGACCCCTGTCTCAGACAGTGTTTTATTCTTTCCCACATGCCTTCTCCCATACCCTCTCCTCACCGGCTGTTGCCACATGTCTCTCTTCTTAGCTCCTTTAAACTGGGGTGGGTGGAGGGGTGAAAGGAAGGTCGTAAAGGTGGAATCTGGCCCATAGGAGCAAAACATGAAAGCAGAGTCAGAAGTGGACCCCGAACCAGGCATCCCCAGCAGCCCATCCACCCTGACAGAACCCCTTGGTTCATCATAAGGTACTTTCTCTATTCAGGACCTTACTTTTTCACAGGAAGAAGTTCTCAGAAGACCTGAGAGTCAGCTCCTAAAGGGCACTCACCACAGTCTCTATCCCCTGGAGACCCAAAGTTCGACCTCGAGGTCCTGGTCCCTCTAGCCTTGAGAAGCAGGAAGACCTGGCAGGGTCCAGTCGGTGGACAGGGGTTCTGGGAGCCATATATGCTGAAGCCCGAGCACTCTAGGACCCCAACAGAGGTAATCAGCAAGAGCTCAGAATTCCCTCTTCAGCCCAAGCCAGACTGATCTCATACCCTGATTACCTGGCCCCTCCGCATGGTGCCTCCCTTGCTCCCTCGAACCAGTACTCTCTGAGCCAGACTGGAATGGCGCCCCAGGGGACAGCTTTTCACCCCCTCACCTGAAAGGATGGTGGCCAGGGCTGCAGGGTCAGCCACAAACTCTATGGCCCCTGAAGCATCTGCAAGGGAAGGAGACAAGAAGGAAGGGGAATAGAGAAAGGAGGTTCAGAGGTCAGGGAACCTATAGTCACCCTGAAGTGTAAGAATGAGCAAAAGACACTCACTTGAGTCAAGTTTTGTGGTACACACCTGTAACCCCAGCACTTAGGTATTGGAGGAAAAAGGATCTAAAGTTTAAGGCCAGCTTCTACTACAAAGTGGACTGGCTTACATGAAACTTTGTCTCATAATAAGATTTGTCTTAAAAATAAGCAAAAAAGCAGGGCATAGTGGTGTATGCCTTTAATCCTAGCACCTGGGAGACTGAAGTAGGTGGATCACTGTGAGTTTGAGGCCAACCTGGGTCTACAGAGTGAGTAGCAGGTTAGTCTGGGCTTAAATGAGACCCTACCTCAAAAAAAGGAGGTATGGGGGTGTTGGAAAAATGGTTCAGCAGTTAAGGCACTTGCCTGCAAAGCCTAATGTCCCAGGTTTGATTCCCCAGTACCTACATATAGCCAGATGCACAAGGTGGCACATGCACCTAGAGTTCATTTGCAGAGACTAGAGGGCCTGGTGCACCCATTCTCTCTCTCTCAAATAAATAAAAATGAAGTTGATGGGGCTCCACCCAGCCCAGCTCAGTTCATTTCTGGCTCTGCCGCTCTGCTCTGCCTCTCTTCCTTTGGGCCCTCACCCAGCCTGGGGGTAGGGAGAGTAATAACACTGTTTCTTGGCCTGGGGGGAACTTGTCTGCTTCCCAGTGCTTTATATTTTGGGGTAACTTCTCACTTTGATTACTTGCATGATTTTCATCTGGTCTCTGAATCTACCATGTGTGTATTTCCCTGACACCCCAGATCTACAATTTGACTAACTCACCATGTGGGTGATCTCACTAACTCTAGGCCTGCTACCTGTGTAATATCTTTAAATTTGGGGTAACTCTCCTCATTACTCATTTCTGGTCTCTGCTTTGATATCTGCCCTCTCATTTTTTCTTTGAGCCTCACTGTTTGTCCTCTTAACTGCCCTACACAGAGAAACACATGGCAGATGCCATGAGGGCTTCCCTAAGTAAAGACAAAAACTGGCTGGTGTGGTGGCACATGCCTTTAATCCCAGCACTTGGGAGGCAGAGGTAGGAGTATCGCCATGAGTTCAAGGCCAGCCTGAGACCACATAGTGAATTCCAGGTCAACCTGAGCTACAGTGAGACCCTACACCTTGAGAAAAAAAAAGGGGGGGAGGGAGAGATGGTTTAACGGTTAAGTGCTTGTCTGTGAAGCCTAAGGACCCCGGTTCGAGGCTTGATTCCCCAGGACCCACGTAAGCCAGATGCACATTGTGGCGTATGCATCTGGAGTTCGTTTGCAGTGGCTAGAGGCCCTGGTGTGCCCATTCTTTCTCTATCTCCCTTTCTCTGTCTCTAAAAGTAAATAAATAAAAGTAAATAGTTTTAAAAACTCATTCAGCTGGGCGTGGTGGCACACGCCTTTAATCCCAGCACTTGGGAGGCAGAGGTAGGAGGATCACTGTGAGTTCAAAGCCACCCTGAGACGACATAGTGAACTCCAGGTCAGCCTGGGCTACAGTGAGGCCCTACCTTGAAAAGCCAAAAAATTAAAAAATTAAAAAAAAAAAAATTCATTCAATTGCACTAGCTTAATACATGAAGAACTTCATGTAAGAAATTATTCTAGGGCTGGAGAGATGGCTTAGCGGTTAAACGCTTGCCTATGAAGCCTATGGACCCTGGTTCGAGGTTTGATTCTCCAGGACCCATGTAAGCCAGATGCACAAGGGGGTGCATGCATCTGGAGTTCGTTTGCAGTGGCTGGAGGCCCTGGCGCACCCATTGTCTCTCTCTCTCTCTCTCTCTCTCTCTCTCTCTCTACCTGCCTATTTCTGTATCTCTCTCTCTCAAATAAATAAATAAAGTAGAATATTTAAAAATAAAAATAATTAAAAAAAAAGAAATTATTCTAGAGCTGGGGAATGTTGCTTAGTTAGTAGAGTGCTTGCCTAGTATAAAGCCCTGGGTTTGATCCCAAGCTCTCCATAAACCTGAAAGGCTAGCCTAGATTACATAAGACCATGTCTCAAAAAATGTTTTAAAAAAATGGGCTGGAGAGATGGCTTAGTGGTTAAGGCATTTGCCTGCAGGAACCCACATAAGCCAGATGCACAAGGGGGCACATGCATCTGGAGTTCATTTGCAGTGGCTGGAGTCCCAGGAGCACCATTCTCTCTCTCTGCCTCTTTCTCTCAAATAAATAAATAAAATATATATTTTTAAGCCAGGCGTGGTGGCGCACGCCTTTAATCCCAGCACTCGGGAGGCAGAGGTAGGAGGATCACCAAGAGTTCGAGGCCACCCTGAGACTACATAGTTAATTCCAGGTCAGTCTGGACCAGAGTGAGACCCTACCTTGCAAAAAAAAAAAAAAAAAAATATATATATATATATATTTTTTTTTAATGCCAGGCATGGTGGCACATGCCTTTAATCCCAGCACTTGGGAGGCAGAGGTAGGAGGATTACTGTTGAGTTCAAGGCCACCCTGAGACTACATAGTGAATTCCAGGTCAGCCTGGAGTAGAGCAAGACCTTACCTTGAAAAACCAAAAAAAAAAAAAAATAAGCTGGGCATGATGGTGCATACCTTTAATCCCAGTACTCAAGAGAATCGCTGAGAGTTCGAGGCCACCCTGAGATTACATAAAGCTAGAGTGAGACCCTACCTCGGAAAACCTCAAAAAAAAAAAAAAAAAAAAAAAAAAAACCTGGGCTGGAGAAATGGCTTAGTGGTTAAGCGCTTGCCTATGAAGCCTAAGGACACCAGTTCGAGGCTCGATTCCCCAGTACCCACGTAAGCCAGATGCACAAGGGGGTGCATGCATCTGAAGTTCATTTGCAGTGGCTGGAGGTCCTGGCGCACCCATTCTCTCTCTCTCTCTGTCTCACTGCCTCTATCTCTCTCTGTTGCTCTCAAATCAATAAATAAAATCAACAAAAAAGCTAAAAAAGCCAGGCATGGTGGTGCAAGCCTTTAATCCCAGCACTCGGGAGGCAGAAGTAAGAGGATTGCAGTCAGTTTGAGGCCACTCTGAGACTACATAGTGAATTCCAGGTCAGCCTAAGCTAGAGTGAGACCCTACCTTGGAAACCCCCCCCCAAAAAAAAGAGTTGGGGAGAGAAAGAGGGATCAATGGGTAAGTGCTTACAGCATTAGCAATGAGGACCTGAGTTTGGATCCCCAGAACCCATGTAAAAACAAACAACAACAAAAATAAAAACAGATTCAGGGACACATGTCTGAATCCCAGCACTGGGATAGAAACAGGAGGCTTCCTGGGACTTGCTGAATCCATAAGATCCAGGTTCAGTAAAAGATCCTGTGTCAAAAAAATAATATGTGGGCTGGAGAGATGTAAACCAGATGCACATGTGCCACATGCCTCTAGAGTTTGTTTGCAATAGCTAGAGGCCCTCGTGTGCCCATTCTCTCTCTCTCAATAAAGTAAATAAATAAATAAATAAATAAATAAATAAATAAATAAATAAAATGTATGAGCTGGAGAGATGGCTTAGCAGTTAAGGTGCTTGCCTGCAAAGCCTAAGGACCCAGGTTCAATTCCCCAGTACCCACGTAAGCAAGATGCACAAGGTGGCACATGTGTCTAGAATTCATTCTCCAGCCCTCAAGGCAACTCTGAGACTACATAGTGAATTCCAGGTCAGCCTAAAAAAAAAATCAAAAAATATATATTAAAAAGGGAGGGGGCACTGGAGAGATGGCTTAGCAGTTAAGGCACTTGCCTGCAAAGCCAAAGGATCCCTGTTCGATTCTCGATTCTCCAGGATCCATGTAAGCCAGATGCACAAGGGGGCGCATGCGTCTGGAATTCATTTGCAGTGGGGCACCCATTATCTCTTTCCTTCTCTCTCTCAAATAAATAAATAAAATATATTTAAAAAAAAAAAAATAGGGCCGGGCGTGGTGGCGCACGCCTTTAATCCCAGCACTCGGGAGGTAGAGGTAGGAGAATCGCCGAGAGTTCGAGGCCACCCTGAGACTACATAGTTAATTCCAGGTCAGCCTGGACCAGAGTGAGACCCTACCTCGCAAAACCAAAAAAGAAAAAAATAGCAAAAAGCTGAGCTGTGTGTGGTGGCACACGCTTTTAATCTCAGCACTTTGGAGGGAGAGGTAGGAGGATTGTCGTGAGTTTGAGGCCACTCTGAGACTACATAGTGAATTCCAGGTCAGTCTGAGCTAGAGTGAGACCCTACCACGGAAAACAAAACAAGACAAAACAAAAAAAGCTTTCTAAGAGTAGGGACCAGGGCTCGTAGTAAGCAAAACACCAGGACGGTGTCAAACCCCACTGTGCCCTTTCCAGTCCCACTCAGTCAACGATTCTGTACCCAAGTCCCCAACAGGTACCTGTCTGGGGAGGGGGCCCATGCTGGACATTTTGTCTCCCAGGGCTAGGCTTGAGCTCTTCCAAGGGGTTCCGGGGCTGAGTGACCCCCACCAATCTCTGTGATTTCTCTGTTTGGTGCAAGGCTTTCCGTCTGGAACCAGCTGCATCAACGAGGGGTCGTGAAGTACTAAGTGGTGGCTTCTGGACCAGTCTCTGGGAGAGGGAGGACAAAAAAGCTGCGATTCAGCGTTGGGGTGCATTGCAGATGTGTGATGCCTCCTTGTCACTACTCTCTTCACCCACCAGTCCCCTCTTACCCTTGGATCTTGGTTCTCCTGGTCCGCGGGGTACGGCTTGATTGTGGGGTTATCTGGGCATCTCTGAGAGCGGACAGGAATCTTGCTAGGGGTCGGCGTTACACCCCGGTGTAGAGAATCCTTCGTGGCTTGGAAAGTAGTCATGGTCGCTACAACTGCGATGAACAAAGACAGGACCGGGGATCAAATCGGTACTGCCATCCCTGACACTTCCACCTCTGTCCCCAATCCATGTGCCCAGACGCTCCCACCACCTGCAAGGCCGCTCTCCTGGCTGACGACGCCTCCAGGCACCCCAAACCTGCTCTTTAGTCCCAGGACCCCAAACAACTCTCCAACCTAGGAACCTCCGAAGAATTCCTCTCCTCCAGGGTCCCTGTGCCACGCCTTCCCGGGAAGCCCCTGGGGTGGCCCCCGCTTTCTTAGCTTTTTTTTGGCCAACTTTCTGGGATTCTGCGGCTGCTACTTACCCAGTTTGTAAAATACGCCGAGCTCCTGATTGGCTCATCTGCGCTGTCGCGGAAGCGCGTGGCATCTGCGCCAGCCGTCCAATCCCCAGGCTCTGGAGGCGGGGCCAGAAGAAGGACGCGTTGTGGAACCACTTTCTCGCCAGGAAAAAAACTGACCCGTTCTCATCAGCCAATCGGAGAGCGGAGCGCGAGTGGAAGGATGGGGAATAGGGAGGAGGGCGCAGTCCTGAGACCCGGGAGGGAGAGTCTGGGCTGCAACGGGCACTATCATACTCTCGCGAGAGCAGAGCCCGGGCCCTGAGTGGGAGGGGGGGTGCTCTCCGGGAGGTTCCCTGATGTTGTTGCGTCCCATCCTGGACTCCCGCTGTACTGGGGGCCCAGCATGCTGGACCCCTTTCCAGACACAGGAAGCTTGGGTACATTCTGCCCGCGATAAGAAGCTGCTTCCAACGGGGAGAGGAGGCTGGAGGGAAGTGAAATGAACCTTACAAAAGCAAAGACATATTTGTCCATCTGGGCTTCACAGCCTGGTGAGGTGTGGCGGGCACCCAGCAGCAGAGTTGAAAGGCCCTTCACATTTTGAAGGTCTCCTCCTCACCTGCAGGTTGTTTCGGGTCTGGAGGAGTGTGGACAATGGGCTTCCCTACTGCTCAATTGCCCGGGAGGATGTGAAGCTGTCATGTACTAGAACAGAAGGGATAACCCCTAATGAAGGACCAGCAATAGTCAACAGTCTATCCCAGGCTGGCTTGGAACTCCCAGGATGGCCTCAGAGGATCCTCCCATCTCAGCTCCCATGAGCTGTGACTACAGGTTGAAGCACCACCTCCTGGAAAGACAAATTTCAAATTTAAAGGACACTGATACACAACCCAGAAAGAATTATTCCCAAACTCTTCCCGACCTCCCTTTCTGTATCCCAAACCTTCCTTCCTTTATTTGTTTGTTTGTTTGTTTGTTTGTTTGTTTGTTTTACTTATTTGAGAGAAAGAAGCCGATACAGAGAGGAGAGTGAGCCGTACCAGGGCCTTCAGCCACTGTAAATTAACTCCAGACGCATGCTCCACCTTGTGCATGTGGGCTTACATGGGTATTAGGGAATTGAACCTGAGTCCTTTGGCTTTGCAAGCAAATGCCTTAACCACTAAGCCATCCCTCCAGCCCCCTCTTTTTTTGTTTGTTTTTAATTTTTATTTATTTATTTGCAAGAAGAGAAGAGGGACAGAGAGAATGGGCATGCCAGAGCCTCCAGCCACTGAAAATGGACTCCAAATGCATGTGCCACTTTGTGTGTCTGGCTTCACGTGGGTACTGGGGAACTGAACTTGGTTGTTAGGCTCTGAAGATAAGCACCTTAACCACTGAGCCGTCTCTCCAGCCAATGTTTTCTTTTTTTTCCTCGAGGTAGGGTCTCTCCAGCCTAAGCTGACCAGAGTTCACTATGTAGTCTTAGGGTGGCCTCAAACTCACGGTGATCCCTCTACCTCCTGAGTACTGTGATTAACGGTGTGTGCCACCATGCCCGGCCCTTCATGTTTGTTTTTGAGGTAGGGTCTCCCTCTAGCCTAGGCTGACCTGAAATTCACTGTGTAATCTCAGGCTGGCATTGAACTCACAGCAGTTCTCTTCCCTCAGCCTCCCAAATTCTGGGATTAAAGGTGTGTGCCACTACACCAGTCAATAAAACATTTGTATTTATTTATTTGAAAGCAAAGAGTGAGAAACAGAGGAAAAAAAAGTGAGAGAGAAAAAAAGAGAATATGAGTACACCAGAGCCTCTTGCCTCTGCAAATGAACTCCAGATACATGAGCCAGTTTGTGCATAAGGCATTACATGGGAACTAGGGAATTGAACCCTGGCTATCAGGTTTTACAAGCAAGTGCTTTTAACCACTGAGCCATCACCCCAGTCCATTTCACTCTTTTTTAAAAAATATATTTATTTATTTGACATAGAAAAAGAGGCAGAGAGAGAGCATATGGATGTGCTAGGGCCTCCAGTTGTTGCAAACAAACTCCAGACTTATATGCCATCTTATGCATCTGTCTTACATGGGTCCTGGGGAATTGAACCTGGGTCCTTTGGCTACAGATAATTAGAAAACCCAAGCATCAAGTTAATTCAAGATGCAAAAATCTCTACATTATAGTACAAGAAACACAAAAAATTAAGATAATACAATCCCACCAAAAATTATAAACCCATCAGAAATGACCTCCAGTGAGACTGCTTTAGATGAAATGCCTGACAAAGATTTAAAACAAAATGATTATATCTATGTTCAAAAAAATCAAAGAAGAAAACCAACTCTTGAAGGAAAACACAGGAAACCAACTTAATGAAATAAGGAGGTCAATACAAAAGATGAGTAAGGAACTAGAAATAATAAAAAAAATACCAATCAGAAATACTAGAAATGAGCTGGGCATGGTGGCACATGCCTTTAATCCCAGCACTCAGGAGCCAGAGGTAGGAGGATCACCATGAGTACAAGGGTGCCCTGAAACTACATAGTGAATTCCAGGTCAGCCTAGGCTAGAGTGAGACCTTCCCTCAAAAAAAAAAAAAAAAAAAAAAAAAAAAAAAAAAAATACTAGAAATGAAAAACAGAGTAAGTCAAATAGAAAACTCTGTAGAGGGCTGGAGAGATGGCTTAGTGGTTAAGGCACATGCCTGCAAAGCCTAAGGACCCCAGTTTGATTCTCTAGGTCTCACATAAGCTCTGTAGTTCCAGGTTGGCTTTGAACTCACAGCGATCCTCCTACCTCAACCTCCTGAGTGCTGGAATTATAGGAGTATACCAGTACACCCAGATGGTGACTATAAAGTTACTGCTTTGTGCCATAAAAACAGCATCCTGGGAGCTGGAAAGATGGCTTAGTGGTTAAGGTGCTTGCCTGCAAAGCCTAAGGACCCATGTTTGACTTCCCAGATCTCACATAAGCCAAATGCACAAAGTGGTGCGCATGTCTGGAGTTCAATTGCAGTGGATGGAGGCCCAGGCATGCCAATTCTCTCTCACTCTCTCTTTGTCTCTCTCTCGCTCTGTCTCATTAAAAAAAAAAAAAAAAAAAAAAAAAAAAGAATAGGGCTGGACAGATGGCTTAGCCATTAAGGCATTTGCCTGCAAAGCCAAAGGATCCCAGTTCAATTCTCCAGGACTCACATAAGCCAGATGCACATGGTGGTACATGTGTCTGGAGTTTGTTTGCAGTGGCTAAAGACCTAGTGTGCCCATTCCCACTCTCACTCTCTCTCCCCCCACCCGTCTCTAGTGAATAAATAAATAAATAAATAAATAAATAAGAAAATCTTTTAAAAAAGAAAACTCTGTAGAAAGTCTCACCAACAGAATGGATCAAGGAGAGGACAGAATAGTTAAAGTAGAAGACCAGGTGGGAGATACACTACAGTCCAACAAAGAGAAAGACAAACTAATAGAAAAGCAAGAATGGGAATTTCAAGACATTCAGGACACTATGAAGAGATCAAACACAAGGATTCAGGACTAGCCAGGTGTGGTGACACACACCTGAGACTACATAGTGAATTCCTGGTCAGCCTGGGCTAGGGCGAGACCCTACCTCAAAAAAAAAAAAAAAAAAAAAAAAAAAGGATTCGGGGCATAGTAGGAAAAGAAATTCACTCCAAAGGCATCACAGGTATTTTTAACAAAATCATAGAAGAAAACTTCCCCAAAGTAGGGAAAGTGATGCCAATACAGATACAGGAAGCCTATATAACACCAAACAGACAAAATCAGGAAAGAACCTCTCACCTTCATATTATAATTATACTACAAAACACACAAACCAAAGAAAATATATTGAAAGCTGTTAGAAAAATCAAGTCACATACAAAGGCAAACCCATCAGGATAATAGCAGATTGCTCAAAGTAAACTAAAAAGCCAGAAGGGCTTGGAATAATGTATTCCAAGCTCTGAAAGATAACTGTCAACCAAGATTACTTTAGTCTGCAAAGCTATTCATTCAAATAGATGGAAAAATAAGGACATTCCACAATAAAAGCAGGCTAAAGGAATATATGAAGACCAAACCAGCTCTACAGAAAATACTTGAAAGGGGCTAGAGAGATGGCTTAGCAGTTAACCTGCCTGCCTGCTAAGCCTAAGAACACCTGTTCGATTCTCCAGGTCCCATGTTTTGCCAGACACAAAGTGATGCAAGGGCGCAATGTTTCACTTTCCCACAAGGGGGTGCACACGTCTGGAGTTCATTCACAGCACCTGAGAGGCTGCTGGTGCACCCATTCTCTATCTGTCTGTGTCTCTCTGACTCTCTTAAAAAAAAAAATACTTGAAAGGATCCTCCATGCTGAAGAGAAAGAGAAACACACACATAAGGAACCTGGAAAATCATAATCAGATGGTTAATACAAGAGAGCAAAAGTAAAACCAGAACAACTACAAAACAAGAAAAATGGAAAAAATCAATACACACCTTTCAATAATAACTCTTAATATCAATGGCCTCAATGCCCCGACCAAAAAACACAGGCTTGCAGATGGGGTTAAAAAGCAGTATCCAGTTGGGTGTGGTGGTGCATGCCTTTAATCCCAGCACTCGGGAGGCAGAAGTAGGAGGATCTCCATGAGTTCAAGGCCACCCTGAGACTACATAGTAAAGTCCAGGTCAGCCAGAGCCAAAGTGAGACCCTACCTTGAAAAACAAACAAACAAAAAAAGAAAAGCAGGATCTGAATAGCTAGGAAATGGAACCAGCCTAGATGTCCCTCAACAGATGAGTGGATAATGAAGATGTGGCACATTTACACAATGGAGTTCTACTAAGCAGTAAAGAAAAGTGAAGTTATGAAATTTGCTGGAAAATGGATGGATCTGGAAAGCATTATACTTAGTGAGGTAACCCAGGCCCAGAAAGCCAAATATCACATGTTCTCTCTCATATGTGGATCCTAGTTACAAATGATTGGACTTTTTGTGAGTAGGAATAAAACTCAGTAGCAGAAGTCAGTAAGGTAGAAAGGGGATATAAGGGGAATAGAAAGGGCGGGGACTTAATAGGATGGTATTGTATATATGTAAGTAAAAGAACAGATTAATGGAGGTGTAAAGGCCTAAGTGAGGTCAGGGGAAGAAATTGAGTAAAGGAAAGGTGGAGAGAGGGCTAATCAAAAATCTAACAGGATATAAATAATTCATATGGAAACCTACTTTTCTGGACAACGGATCACTCAGAAGCAATAGATTGTTACTAGAAAATTTTCAGTGCCAGGGATGGGATACCTTCCAGTGAGTTGTTGGCCAGGGAGGTCACAGATACGCCCAAAACATTATAGGCCATTGCCAAGACCCTTGGTTTTCCACCAGGAATAGATGGTAAGACCCTATTGCTGAAGACTCCACATAGTTGGGCTGCAAGGTCACTGAGAAATCTTGCTGGAGCTGAGCTGAAAGCCTCCAACACATGGACCAGCTGACAGAAAGCTGAAAAAAGCTACACTGCATGCAGTTCAATGGGAGAGAGAGAAAACACCAGTGAAGATACTCAACAGTGGACACTGCAAGCTCTAAATTTGGCTAGCCAGACCAAATGAGCCAACGGATGAAATAGTGGCATACCTGTCATGGGGGAAACCAGCTGCTCTCTAGTTGGACTGGAGGTCCACTCCATGGGAGGGAATACATCCCTGATACTGAAAACCTACAGGAGGGGTAGTCATGAGCCCTGGGGTGTAACATTTGCTGGTGTCTAAATGTATATACTATGCTCACCAAGCTGCCCAGTAAGCATTTTTCTTAATGTCCATACCCATATATTAATGCTACTCTCACTTTTGGCTAGAGAAGCTTCTCTTTTCAGATGGAGGTGACCTTGGGATGACTCAGAAGGCACCATGGTGCTGAGAAGAAGTGACAGAGGAGTGCTCAGCACTGAAACATCTCTAACACACCTTCCAAGGCTCAGTGTCCATTGCGGAAGAGGTGGCAGAAAGAATGTAAGAGCCAAAGGAAGAGTAGGACTTCTTACAACGCGCTCCTCCAGACACAAAATGCCTGGATATCCATGACCTGGCAGTGCCTGAAACTATCTACACAAGACCATCATAATAGGAGGAAAAGATGATGACATCAAAATTAACAGAGAGATTGATTGAGAGGGGGTGGGAATATAATGGAGAGTGGAATTTCAAAAGGGAAAGTAGGGGGAGGAAAGGAAGTACCATGGGATATTGTCTACTATTAAAGAAGTTGTCAATAAAAAAATAAATTAATTTAAAAAAAGAGGGCTGGAGAGATGGCTCATTGGTTAAGGCACTTGTCTGCAAAGTCTAATGACCTGGGTTTTATTCCCCAGTATCCATGTAAAGCTGGCTGCACCAAATGGCTCATGCATTTGAAGTTCATTTGCAGCAGGATCCAGGGTGGAGAGATGGCTTAGTGGCCAAGGCATTTCCCTGCAAAGCCAAAGGAATCTGGTTCAATTCTCCAGGGCCCACATAAGCTGCATAAGTGGGCACATGAATCTGGAGTTCGTTTGCAGTGGCTGGAGGCCCTGGCATGCCCATTCTCTCTCTCAAATAAATACATAAATAAATAAAATATATTTTTAAAAGATTTTATTTTTATTTATTTATTACAGTCAGAGAGAGAGAGAGAGAGAATGGGCAGGGTTTCTAGTCACTGCAAACAAACTGCAGACACATGCGCCACCATGTGCATCTGGCTTACGTGGGACCTGGAGAATCGAACCTGGGTCCTTAGGCTTCGTAGGCATGCGCCTTAACTGCTAAGCCATCTCTCCAGCCCATAAAATATATTTTTTCAAAAAAAGCATGATCCAAACCAGGCATAGTGGCACATGCTATTAATCCCAGCACTCAGGAAACAGAGGTAGAAGGATTGCTGTGAGTTCAAGGACACCCTGAGACTACATAGTGAATTTCAGGTCTGCCTGGGCTAGAGTGAGACCCTACCTAGAACAAAACAAAACAAAACAAAAACAAAACTAACTAAAAGTAGGATCCTTCAATTTGTTGCCTCCAAGAAACTCACCTTTCCACAAAAGATGGACACTATCTGTGATGGTTAAGTTGGTGTCAACTTGATCTGTTTAGGAATCCACAGACATTCCTCATAAGTGGATCTCCGAGGTTGCTTCTAGGAAGGATTAACTAAGGGAGGAATCCTTCCCCCAGAGTGGGTGGCCCCTCTCGGAAGGGGGGCTTTATCTAGATAAACTCTGCGAAGGAAAGTATCCCCTCCTCCCAGCTGGCTGCCAGTGCTGCTTGCTGGTCGCTGCTTGCTGCTTTCCAGTGTGGAATGAAGACCAGCATGGATCTAGGAAGGCCTAGAGGCCTTCAGTGCCGGATCAGGACTGCTGAGGCATCCAGCCTCATGGACTGAGCAGCTATTGGGTTCCTTGACTCTCGGGCCTGCAACCTGCTATTGCTGTACTGTCTTAAGCTAATTCAATAAATTCCCATTTAATACAATTCATTCTATTGGTTCTGTTCCTCTAGAGAACCATGACTAATACACTGTCTTAGGGTAAAAGGTTGGAAACAGTGTCTCAGGCAAATGGGCCTAGAAAACAAGCAGGTATCACTATTCTAATATGTGACAGGATAGACTTCAGATCAACATTATTTATGAAAGATAAGGAAGGTCACTTTATACTGATTAAAGGAACACTCCAACAGGAGGACATTACAATCCTAAACATATATGCACCTAACATGGGGGCTCCCAATTTCATGAAACAAACACTATTAGAACAAAGGTCACAGATAACACCAAACACAGTTGTAGTGGGTCACTTCAATACCACACTCATCAATTGACAGGTCATCCTAGAAAAAAAATAAACAGAGATGCATCTGGATTAAATGAGGTCATAGAATAAATGGATCTAACAGATATCGACAGAACACTTCATACAAATGCTGCAAAATACACATTCTTTTCAGCAGCACATGGAACATTCTCTAAAATAGACCATATATTAGGATACAAAGCAAATATTAACAAATACAGGAAAATTAAAACAATTCCTTGTATTCTATCTGATCACAATGGGATCAAACTACAAATCAATAGCAATAAAAGCTATAGAGGGGGCTGGAAAGATGGCTTAGTGGTTAAGCGCTTGCCTGTGAAGCCTAAGGACCCCAGTTCAAGGCTTGATTCCCCAGTACCCATGTAAGCCAAATACACATTGTTGTGCATGCATCTGGAGTTCTTTTTCAGTGGCTAGTGGCCCTGATGCACCCATTCTCTCTCTGTGTGTGTCTCTAATAAGTAAATAAGTAAAAATAAAAACTTTAAAAAAGCCAGGCATGGTGGTGCATGCCTTGAATCCCAGCACTCAGGAGGCAGAGGTAGGAGAACTTTAGTGAGGTCGAGGTCACCCTGAGACTATGTAGTTAATTCCAGGTCAGCCTGGACCAGAGTGAGACCCTACCTCAAAGAAACAAACAAACAAAAAGCTATAAAGCATACACAAAATCATGGAAACTAAACAATACACTACTAAATGATGAGTGGATCAATGAAGAAATCAAGAATGAAATCAAAAAATTCACAGAATCAAATGATAATGAGAATACAATATACCAATACCTTTGGGATACAATGATGACAGTTCTAGGAGGGAAAGTTATAGCTTTAAGTGCCTATATTAAGAAATTACAGGACTGGAGAGATGGCTTAGCAGTTAAGGCACTTGTCTTCAAAGCCTAAGGACCTAGGTTCAACTTCCCAGAACCCATGTAAGCCAGATGCACAAGGTGGCACATGCATCTGGAATTTGTTTTGTACAGGACCTGCCCTGTCCATTCTCTCTCTTTCTCCCCCCCCCTTTCTCTCTCTGTAATAATAAATAAATAAAATAATTGGCCTGCAGAGGTGGCTTAATGGTTAAGCACTTGCCTGTGAAGTCTAAGGACCCCGGTTCAAGGCTTAATTCCCCAGGACCCATGTAAGCCAGATACACAAGGTGGCACATGCATCTGTAGCTCATTTGCAGTGGCTGGAAGCCCTGGTATGCCCATTCTCTTCTATCTATCTGCCTCTTTCTTTATCTGTCTCACTCTTAAATAAAAAACAAACAAAAGTAAATAAATAAAGTAAATAAAGAAATTAGAAAGGGCACAAATAAACAACTTAATGATCCACTTAAGGCCTTTGAAAAAGAAGAACAAGGCAACCAAAAATCAATAGATGGGAAGAAATAATAAAGATTAGGCCAGAAATTAATGAAATAGAAACAAACAAAAAAACTCCAAAAAAAACAAAAACAAAAAAACAACGACAATGCAAAGAATCATAGAGTTGGTTCTTTGAAAGGATAAACAAATTGATAAAAATCCTTAGCAGGGGGCTGGAGAGATGGCTTAGCAGTTAATGCGTTTGTCTACGAAGTCTAAGGACCCCAGTTTGATTCTCCAGGTCCCATGTAAGCCAGAAGCACAAGGGGGCACATGAGTCTAGAGTTCATTTGTAGTAGCTAGAGGCCCTGGTGCACCCATTCTCGTTCTCCCTCCCTCTCTCTTACCCTTTCTCTGTCCCAAATAAATAAATAAAAATAAAATCTTTAAAAAAAACCCTTAGCAGGGCTGGGGAAATGGCTTAGTGGTTAAGGAATTTGCATGCAAAGCCTAAGGACCTGGGGTTCTATTCCCCAGGACCCAAATAAGCCAGATGCACAAGGGGGCACATGTGTCTGGAGTTTATTTGCAATGGCTGAAGACCCTGGCATGCCCATTCTCTCTTTCTTCCTCTTCCTCTTTCTCTCCAAATAAATAAATAAAATATCTTTTAAAAAATCCCTTAGCAAATTTGACCAAAAGAAAGAGAGAAGAAAGCTGGGCGTGGTGGTGCACACCTTTAATCCCAGCATTCGGGAGCCAGAGGTAGGAGGATCGCCTAGAGTTCAAGGCCACCACGCCTGGCTCACATTAACAATCTTAAGGAAGATGGACCAAGTGCTTTACATTAAAACAATGGAGAGGATGCCTGAGGAAAAACTGTTGGAAATGCAACTGTTGGGAAAGAGTTGACTAGAGAAGGAACCTGCTTTTCAAGGTTACAATTTATTTTGTCCTTGAATTAAGAATATGGCTGTGTCCTGCACACCTGGTATTAGTTTTTGAAGCATGAAAAATGAATGGAGTGGTCATGAATTGCACACGGTTCCAGGAGCTGCTGCTGAGATGTGGCATGAGGCAGGGCATGATGCCCTGATAGGCTGAGGCCTTTGGAAGATGAACCCTGGTTTGCATGGAGACCTGAAGATGTTTTGGATATACCAGACTGTGCAAAGGCTACCATGGAGTGCACTATTGGCCTGAGATAGAAGTTTTCCCTGGCTACTCTGCCCAGCTGGTGGGGCTGAATTGGAAAACCTGGAGACTGTCAGTCTCTGGTTATATTGAACTTGAACTGCAGAAGTGTTTTTTTTTTTTTTTTTAAATGCCAAGTGTCTTCTTTACTTTCTTTTATTATCATCATAGTCTCTGCATCAAGATGCATAGCAACAATAGCAGGTTTCTTCTTAAAGCTTAGTATTAAATATTAAATATCTTTCCCCATTTTAATTTTACATTATTCTGCTAAGAAAAAAAAATCAAGTCTGGACATATTTCCATGATTAGCTGGGCTACATAAAAGGTGGTGGATTTATTCTTCCTGCTGTGTAAGCAGGTCTAGGCCCTAGAAAGATGGGACTAGGTTATAATTGTTTTTGAAAAGTGTGCTACAGGGGCTGGAAAAATGATGGCTTGTTATAAGGACCCCAGGTTACACGTAAGCCAGATGCAAAGTAAGGAAAGGGTATCTCTCTCTCTCTTAAATAAATAAATAAATAAATGTCTGGAAGGGATGTTTTCTTCAAGAAAACAAATATAGTTTATGAAGAGTTGCAGGCCATAATTTTTTTCCCAAAATGGTTGGAGGGGGGAAAATCTCAATGTGAGTTCTAAAGTCGTGTGTCTGTGAAGGACCAGTAGTTGTCTTGTTCAGAAGGTGACTGCTGAGGAGGGGGATGGCTGCGTTGACCATTCACACCTTCCCCAGGCAGGGAATGAAAATGGAAAGTTCAAAAAAAAAAAAAAGAAAAGAAAATGGAAAGTTCATTGCCCAGTGGCTGTGAAAGTGAGCTGAAGCTTACTGGTACTGAATTCTCGAAGAGGTTTCTTCTAGAAACAAACAACTCAGACTCTTCCTCTTGCTTCAGCAAAGAAGCTATTTTTTTAAAGCACTTGGGAAGTTCCTTCTCCCCCCCTCAGGTGGAGAGAAGGGAGTCATCAGTACAGCCACCTTCTAGGCCATAATGGAATTCCTGAAGGTTGGAGACGTCATAAAAGTGAACAAAAGCTGCTGCCACCACCACCAGGACATGGAAAATCTGATGAGACTGGAACCATATGTCAAATTTTCCAGGAAAGAAGCGTTCCGGAATGCGGCAGCATAAAGGCCAGCTCCGGTGATGTACATGACGGCCATGAGGAAGAACCAGCCCATCTGGCCCACAGTGGTGGCCTTGACAAAGCCCTCTGTGATAGTAAAGTGCATGGTCCGCACAACACCACTCAAGCCAAGTCCCAGGAACACTCCTGCTCTTGTCTGACGGTGCTTAGGAGTGGCAAACTGGTCCCACTGTGCCACAATGATGGCAGAAATGCCCAAGACACAAACGATGGTGAGGTAGATGAGCCGAGGCTGTGGGGAGCAGTAGAAGGAATAATATAGAGCCAGGGGACAAAGCTCCCCATAATGAGTAGAGCAATCCCTGAATAGTCCAATTTGGAAAAAGTCCGGGAGACTTTCTCTGAATGACAATAGACAGTGTGGAAGAGCCAGGAGAAGCTGAGGCAGAGAACTGCACCCAAAAAGAACATCCCCAAAACCACCTTCTCCTGCAGAGGAGCCATGAAGTACATATTTGGTCGGAGCATGGTCAAGATTCCCAGACACGGGAACAGCACAAAACCAAGTAAATGGGTCCAGATATTGCCAGTTTCTGTGTGAATGCGAAAGATGCTCTTGAAGCAAGCCCGAAAAGAGGGCATAGGTGGTCTATGGCCATGTAGCAGGTAGTCATTGTCTTTCAGCCAGTCAGGAAGTACATCATATGGGATGACCCTCCAACGTCCCTCCCAGACCTTGTACACAAATTCCTCCATCTTCTCCATAGCATGGTGGGCCTGCAGGGGCAGTGTCAGCACTCGCACCTCCTCCTCCTCTTCCTGGGGCACTGGGTATGTTTGCTCTTCTTCAGCTTTGGTGGTGTTGGCAGTCCCCCGTTTGCCCTTCTCCTCCAGCAGGGGTCCCAGTTCAGCCAGCTCCGTTGTGTCGGTTTCCCTGTTACTGGCAGGAGCCCCACTGCCCTGTGCCACCGCACATGCTTTGTGGGAAGACATCTTGCCAGTACCTCAATACCCTGTAGCTTCAGCTTGGGAAAAGGTCCAGGGGGCAGAGATCTGTCCAGGGGGCAGAGATCTTGTGGTGGTAGACAGGCGGGGCGGGATGCCTGTGCGGGGAGGACACCGTGGTCCCGGGCGCTACATCCCACGGTGCTGGAGGCGGCTGTGCCTGAGCAGCGCCGGATCCTCTGAACTGCAGAAGTTTTATGATTGCTTGATGGTGGTTGACTTTGCATTGTTCTAGTCTCTCCTTGCTATGCCTTATACCAGTTGAAAATGTTTATGCTATGCCTTTATATGTTGGAAGTATATAACTTGTTTGATTTTACAGGACTCACAGCTAAGAGACAATCTTAAATCTCAGATGAGACTTGGGACTTTAGCACTATCTTAAGTTGGTCAAGAATGTGGGGATCTTTGAAATTGGACTGAGTACAATTTACAATGTGTGATAGTTATAAATCTATTGGGGGCCAGGGGTGGAATATTGTAGTTTGAATAGATGGCCCCCAATATAGTCAGTGTTTTATTAGTTTATAGTTTGCATTTGCATCCATCTGGCTGGAGGCAATGTTACTGGGCAGATCTTAAGGTGTGGTGGTGGGTTTAGGATTTCAATCTAAAGATATGCAAAATGTGCCTAGCTGGAGTTCCTGAGTGTGCTATGCTGTGTGGCTTTTGGCTTTCTCTCTTCCCTGGTCCTGTAAGAGCAAGCCAGCTTCTTCTGCCATTATGGAACTTTCCCTGGATCTGTAAGCTATAATAAATCCCTTCCTCCATAACTGTGCCTGGTCTGAAAGTTCATCTCAGCGAACCTGAAGCTGTCTGCTACAGATGGCTTAGCAGTTAAGGCACTTTCCATCAAAACCAAAGGACCCAGGTTCGATTCTCCAGGACCCACATAAGCCAGATGCACAAGGTGGCACATGTGTCTGGAGTTATATCTGCCTCTTTCTCTCTCTCTCAAATGAATAAAAATTAAATAAATGTAAAAAAAAGTCCTACAGAGAATGGGAATAGAAGGAATATATCTCAACATAATAAAGGCTATTTATGACAAACCTATAGCCAACATAATACTATATGGAGAAAAACTTGAAACTTCTCCACTAAAATCAGGAACAAGACAAGGGTGTCCACTGTCCCCACTTTTATCTAATATAGTACTGGAAGTCTTAGCCATATCAATAAGGCAAGAGACACACATGAAAGGGATACAAATTGGAAAGGAAGAGACCAAGTTATCATTATTTGCAGATGATATGATTCTATACATAAAGGACCCTAAAGACTCTATCAGCAAACTGTTAGAGCTGATGAATACTTCTAGCAATGTAGCAGGATACAAAATAAACACACAAAAGCCGGGCGTGGTGGCGCACGCCTTTAATCCCAGCACTCGGGAGGCAGAGGTAGGAGGATCGCCGACAGTTCGAGGCCACCCTGAGACTACATAGTTAATTCCAGGTCAGCCTGGGCCAGAGTGAGACCCTACCTTGCAAAACCAAAAAATAAAAAAAAAAAAAAAAATAAACACACAAAAGCCGGGCGTGGTGGCGCATGCCTTTAATCCCAGCACTCAGGAGGCAGAGGTAGGAGGCCCACCATGAGTTTGAGGCCACCCTGAGACTACATAGTGAATTCCAGGTCAGCCTGAACTGGACTGAGACTCTACCTCGAAAAAACCAAAACCAAAACCAAACAAAACAAGCACACAAAAATCAGTAGCCTACCTATATGCTAACAACAAAAACACAGAGGATGAAATCAGAGAATCACTCGCATTCACAATTGCATAAAAAAAAAAAAAAAAAAAAAGGCCGGGCGTGGTGGCACATGCCTTTAATCCCAGCACTCGGGAGGCAGAGGTAGGACCTGGGCCAGAATGAGACCCTACCTCGAAACCCACCCCCCAAAAAAAAAGTAAAAGGAAAGATGGAAGGAGGGCTCATCAAAATCTAAGAGGATAGCGTGGTGGCACATACCTTTAATCCCAGCACTTGGGAGGGCAGAGGTAGGAGGATCGCCGTGAGTTCAAGGCCACCCTGAAACTACATAGTGAATTCTAGGTCAGCCTGAGCTAGAGTGAGACCCTACCTCGAAAAACAAAACAAAACAAAAAAATTAAAAGAGAGACTGATTGAGAGGGGGAGGCGATATGATGGAGAGTGGAATTTCAAAGGGGAAAGTGGGGCAAGGGAGGGAAGTACCATGGAATATTGTCTAGAGTTAAGGACGTTGTCAATAAACAAACAAATAAATAAATAAAGTAAAAGTAATAAATGTTTGAAGAACTTCATGTAAGACACTACTCTAGGGCTGGGGATGTTGCCTAGTTAGAGTGCTTCCTTAGTATGCATAAAGCCCTGGGTTTGATCCCAAGCTATACATAAACCTGCAAGTCTAACCTGGATTACATGAGATCATGTCTCAAAAAATGTTTAAAAAGCCAGGTGTTGCCGGGTGTGGTGGCATACGCCTTTAATCCCAGCACTTGGGAGGCAGAGGTAGGAGGATTACCATGAGTTCAAGGCCACCCTGAGGCTACATAGTGAATTCCAGGTCAGCCTGAGCTAGAGTGTGACCCTACCTCAAAAAAAAAAAAAAAAAAAAAAAAAAAGCCAGGTGTGGTGGTGCACGTCTTTAATCCCAGCACTTGGGAGGCACAGGTAGGAAGATCACTGTGAGTTTGGGGCCACCCTGAGACTACATAGTGAATTCCAGGTCAGCCTGGGCTAGAGCGAGACCCTGCCTTGAAAAACCAAAAATAAAAAAATAAAATATAATAAAGTACCTTGGAATAAACCTAACCAAGGAAGTGAAGGATCTCTACAATGAAAACTTTAAAACACTCTGGCTGGAGAGAGGGCTTAGTGGTTAAACACTTTCCTGTGAAGTCTAAGGACCCCAGTTCAAGGTTCGATTCTCCAGGACCCACGTAAGCACAAGGGGGCACACTCATCTGGAGTTCATTTGCAGTAGCTGGAGGCCCTGTCATGCCATTCCCTCTCTATACCTGCCTATTTCTGTATCTCTCTCTCAAATAACAAAAAATAAAATATTTTAAAAAAAAACTTTTTTTTTTTTTTTTTTTTTTTTGGTTTTTGCGAGATAGGGTCTCACTCTGGTCCAGACTGACCTGAAATTAACAATGTAGTCTCAGGGTGGCCTCGAACTCTCAGCGATCCTCCTACCTCTGCCTCCCGAGTGCTGGGATTAAAGGCGTGCGCCACCACACCCGGCTTTAAAAAAAAACTTTAAAACACTCAAGATCTGTCAGAAGTTACTAGGAATTGGAAAGACATCCCCTGTTCTTGGATTGGAAGAATCAATATTGTGAAAATAGCAATATTACCAAAAACAATCTACACATTTAATACAATCCCCATCAAAATTCCAATGACATTCTTCACAGAAATAGAAAAAACAATCCAAAAATTCATTTGGAGGCACAAAAAACCTCGACTATCTAATGCAATTTTGAGCAACAAAAATAAGGCTGGTGGTATCACCATACCTGATTTTAATTTATATTACAGAGCCATAGTAACAAAAACAGCATGGTACTGGCACAAAAACAGACATGTAGATCAATGGAACAGCATAGAGGACCCATATGTAAGTCCGGGTAGCTATAGCCACCTGATCTTCAACAAACGTGCCAAAAATACTCATTGGAGAAAAGACAGCATCTTCATCAAATGGTGCTGGGAAAACTGGATATGTATCTGTAGAAGGATGAATAGATCCTTATCTCTCTCCATGCACAAGAATTCAGTCCAAATGGATCAAAGACCTTAATATCAGACCTGAAACTTTGAAACTGATGGAGGAAAAAGTAGGGGAAACCCTTCAACATGTTGGTATTGGCAAAGACTTTCTGAATATAACCCCAGTTGCTCAGGAAATAAAACCACTGATCAATGGCTGGGACTTTGTGAAATCACAAAGCTTTTGTATAACAAAGGACACTGTGAATAGAGCAAACAGGCAACCTACAGAATGGGAGAAAATCTTTGCCAGCTATACATCTGACAGAGGATTAATATCCAGTCTAGACAAAGAACTCAAAAAATTAAATAATAAGAAATCACTCGGGAGGCAGAGGTAGGAGGATTGCCAAGAGTTCGAGGCCACCCTGAGACTACATAGTTAATTCCAGGTCAGCCTGGACCAGAGTGAGACCCTACCTTGAAAAACCAAAAAAAAAAAAAAAAAAAAAAAAAAAAAAAAAAAAAGGAATTGCCAAGAGTTCGAGGCCACCCTGAGACTACATAGTTAATTCCAGGTCAACCAGAGTGAGACCCTACCTCTGAAAAAAAAAAAAAAAAAAAAAAAAAAAAAAAGAAATCAAACAACCCAATTAAAAAATAGGCTATGGAACTAAATAGAGAGTTCTCAAAGAAAATACTGATGGCATATAAACATCTAAAAAAAAAAATGTTCTACATCCCTAGCCATCAGGGAAATGCAAATTAAAGCTACCTTGAGATTCAGTCTCACTCCTATCAGAATGGTTATGGTGGTAGTTTGATTCAGGTGTACCCCATAAACTTAGGTGTTCTGAATGCTAGGTTCCCAGCTGATGGAGATTTGGGAATTAACACCTCCTGGAGGCAGTGTATTGTTGTGGGTGGGCTTATGGGTATTATAGCCAGTGTTCCCTTGCCAGTGTTTGGCACACTCTCTTGTTCCTATTGTCCACCTGATGTTGGCCAGGGGGTGATGTCCACCCTCTGCTCATGCCATCATTTCCCCCTGACATCATGGAGCTTGCCCTCGAGTCTGTAAGCCAAAATAAATCTGTTTTTTCCCCAGAAGCTGCTCTTGGTTGGGTGATTTCTACCAGAAATGCGAACCTGACTACAACTGTAATGTTGGTACCAGAAGTGGGATTGCTGCTAGACACCTGACTGTGGTGGCTTTGGCCTTTTGGAGCTGATTTTCAAGAGGAATGTGGAAGGGTTTGAAACTTTGGCCTAAGAGATGCCTTGTAGTGCTGTAAGTGCAGTTTGATGGACTATTCTGGTCAGAGCTGAAAGACCTGAATAAAGTAAGAACTATGGACTGTGAGGTTTGGCTTATGAGGGTGAAAAAGAGCTTTGCTTGGACTGGGCTACAAGCAGTTTATATGAGAGACTTGCAGTTATGCCCATGTCCTGGACAAGTTGTGCAGGGTTGCATTGCATAGAAATGGACTGGTGTGGAATATGGTGAGGAATATGGCACAGAATGGAATCTTTGGGCTGAAGCTTCTGCCCATTCAGCTGCAATTGAGAGAATACAATCTTTGAAATTGGGCCAGCTGACCTGCATTGAGGCAACAGGAAGAATGTAGACTCTTTTGAAGGGGACTGAGTGCTTAAGGAGTGTCCTGTTCTTCTAAATCTGCTTTATCCCTCCCCCCCACCAGATTAACAAATTGGCACCCCACCTGGTATTGTGGAGTATAAGAAATGCAGAAAAGAGAGGGTCATTGAGTTTGCAATGAGGTCTTGTGTTCTGGAAACAGCCATGGGCAGTGTGGAGAAGGTTTGCTGGATGCCTGCATGGAGACCTGATGGAGCCATGAGGATGAACCGTGGGTTGCAGTGGAGACCCAGTGGAGACCCAGATGCTGGGACCACGAGATGACTGCTAAGGAAAGCTGCCAGCTCCAATAAATTTTTCCAGCACTGTGAGTAGCTTAGCTGGAGGGGCTACTCCAGAGACTTGTTGCTGGTTAGAATTATAGGACTTTGCCCAGGCATGGTGGTGCATGCCTTTAATCCCAGCTCTTGGGAGGCAGAGGTAGGAGGATCACCATGAGTTCGAGGCCACCCTGAGACTACATAGTAAGTTCAGGTCAGCCTGGGTTAGGCTAAGTTCCTACAAAAGGAAGAAAGAAAGAAAGAAAGAAAGAAAGAAAGAAAGAAAGAAAGAAAGAAAGAAGGAAGGAAGCCAGCCAGGCATGGTGGCAGAGGTAGGAGGATCACTGTGAGTTCCGGGCTACCCTGAGATGACATAGTCATCTCAAAGTCATAGGTCAGTCTGAGCTAGAGTGAGACTCTATCTTGAAAAAAAAACAAACAAACAAACAAAAAATTATTGGACTTGGAGACATGTCACTGGCTAGAGTTGTTGGACTTGGAGCTACAGAGTTTGGTGTTTGCCCTGTTTAAATCATATATTCCTTGAGTATTTCTTCTTCTTCTTCTTCTTCTTTTTTTTTTTTACTGTTTTTTGTTTGTTTTTATTAATTTATTTATTATTTGCAAGAAGAGAGAGGAGACAGAGAATGGGCACACTAGGGCCTCTAGCCACTGCAAATGAACTTCAGATGGGAAATCGAACCTGGGTTCTTTGGCTTTGCAGGCAAGCGCCTTAACTGTTAAGCCATCTCTCCAGCCCCTGCTCAAGTATTTCTTTGCTATGCCCAATGCCATCTTTTGCAGTGTGAATGTTCATTCTATGCCATTCTGAGGTTTGGGAGGATTTTTTGGTGTTACAGCTCAGTTAAAAGATCTTGGACTGTAGGGATGTATGAACATCATTGGAATTGATAAAAACTATGGGGACTTTTAAAGTTGGATGAATGTATTGCATTTTACACCATGTATGATTATCAGTTTATGGGGGCCAGGGGTAGAATGTGGTGGTTTGATTCAGGTGTCTCCCATAAATTTAGGTATTCTGAATGCTAGGTTCTCCAGCTGATAGCAATTGGAAATTACAGCCTCCTAGAGGCAGTTTATTGTTGGGGGTGGGCTATGGGTGTTATAGCCATCTTCCCCTTGCCAGTGTTTGGCTCACTCTCCTGTTCCTGTTGTCTATCTGATGTTGGCCAGGGGGTGATGTCCACCCTCTGCTCATGCCATCGTTTTCCCTGCCATCATGGAGCTCCCACCTTGAGCCTGTAAGCCAAAATAAACCTTTTTTCCCCAAAAGCTGCTCTTGGTCGGGTGACTTTCTTTCTTTCTTTCTTTCTTTCTTTCTTTCTTTCTTTCTTTCTTTCTTTCTTCCTCCTCCTCCTTCTTTTTTGGTTTTTCAGTTTTTTGAGGTAGGGTCTTACTCTAACTCAAGCTGACCTGGAATTCACTATGTAGTGGCCTCAAACTCATGGCGATCCTTCTACCTCTGCCTCCCAAGTGCTGGGATTAAAGGCGTGCGCCATCTTACCAAGCAGTCAGGTGATTTCTACCAGAAATGGGAACCTGACTGCAACAGCTACCATCATGAAAACAAATGACCATAAATGCTGGCAAGGATGTGGAAAAAGAGGAACCCTTCACTATTGGGAATGGTGTAAATCAGTGTGGAGGTTCCTGAGAGAGCTAAAAATAGATTTACCATATGACCCAGCTATACCACTCTTAGGCATATATCCTTCATCTCACTACCTTAGAGATACTTGCTCGACCATGTTTATTGCTGCTCTATTCACAATAGCTAGGAAATGGAACCAGCCTAGATGTCCCTCAACTGATGAATGGATAATAAAGATGTGGCATTTATACAATGGAGTTTTACTCAGCAGTAAAGAAAAATGAAGTTATGAAATTTGCAGGAAAATGGATGGATATGGAAAGGATTATACATAGGTAACCCAGGTCCAGGAAGCCAAATATCACATGTTCTCTCTCATATGTGGATCCTAGCTACAAATGGTTGGACTTCTTTGTGAGTTGGAAAAAAACTCAGTAGCAGAGGCCAGTAAGTTAGAAAAGGGTATATAAAGGGAATAGAAAGGGAGGGGGACTTAATAGGATGATATTTTGCATATGTAAGTAGAAGAACAGATTAATGGGGGTGGAAAGGCCTAAGGTGGAAAGGGGAAGAGACTGAGTAAAGGAAAGCTGGGGAAGGGCTAATTAAAATCTAAGAGGGGCCGGGCGTGGTGGCACACGCCTTTAATCCCAGCACTCGGGAGGCAGAGGTAGGAGGATCGCCAAGAGTTCGAGGCCACCCTGAGACTACATAGTTAATTCCAGGTCAGCCTGGACCAGAGTGAGACCCTACCTCGCAAAACCAAAAAAAAAAAAAAAAAAAAAAATCTAAGAGGCTATGAATAAATCATATGGAAACCTACTTTTTTGGACAACGGAATACCCAGAAGCCATAGATTGTTACTAGAAAATTTTCAGTGTCAGGGATGGGATATCTTCCAGTGAGTTGTTGATCAGGGAGGTCCATGATGCCCCCCAAAACATTATACGCCATTGCCAAGGCTCTTGGTTTCCCACCAGGAACAGATGTTAAGACCCTATTGCTGAAGACTCCATATACTTGGGCTGCAAGGTCACTGACAAATCCTGCTGGAGCTGAGCTGAAAACCTCCTCTGTGTAGAGCTGACAGAAAGCCGAAAAGTCTATGCTGCATACAGTTCAATGGGAGAGAGAGAAATCATCAGTGGAGATACTCAACAGTGGACACTGCAAGCCTTAAATTTGGCCAGCCAGGTCAAATGAGCCAATGGATGCAATAGTGGTATGTCTGTTATGGGGGAAACCAACTGCTCTCTAATTGGACTGGAGGCCCACTCCACAGGAGGGAAAACATGCCTGATGCTGAAAATCTATGACAGGGGAAGTCATGAGCCCTACAGGTGTAATATCTGCTGGTTTCTGGCTAAATGTATATGCTATGTTCACCAAACTGCCCAGTAAACACTTCTCTAAATATTAATATCCATATATTAATTCTACTCTCCTTTTGGTTAGAGAAGCTTCTCTTTTCAGATGGAGGTGACCTTGGGATGATTCAGAAGGCACCATGATGCTGAGAAGTGACAGAGGAGTGCTCAGCACTGAAATATCTCCAACACACCTTCCAAGGCTCAGGGTTCATTGTGGAAGAGGGGGCAGAAAGAATGTAAGAGCCAAAGGAAGGGTAGGACTCCTTACAACTTGCTCCTCCAGATACAAAATGGCCTGGATACCCATGACGTTGCAGTGCCTGACATTACCTACACAAGACCATCATAATAGGAGGAAAAGATGATGACATCAAAATAAAAAAAGACTGATTGAGAAGGGGAAGGTGTATGATGGAGAATGGAATTGCAAAGGGGAAAGTTGGAAGGGGGATGGGATTACCATGGTTTATTGTATATAATATGGAAATTGTCAATTAGTGCTCAGGGTTCATTGTGGAAGAGGGGCAGAAAGAATGTAAGAGCCAAAGGAAGGGTAGGACTCCTTACAACTTGCTCCTCCAGATACAAAATGGCCTGGATACCCATGACGTTGCAGTGCCTGACATTACCTACACAAGACCATCATAATAGGAGGAAAAGATGATGACATCAAAATAAAAAAAGACTGATTGAGAAGGGGAAGGTGTATGATGGAGAATGGAATTGCAAAGGGGAAAGTTGGAAGGGGGATGGAATTACCATGGTTTATTGTGTATAATATGGAAATTGTCAATAAAAAAAACTTAAATAAAAGAGCTGGGCATGGTGGCACACACTTTAATCCCAGCACTCGGGAGGCAGAGGTAGAAGTATCACTGTGAGTTCAAGGCCACCCTGAGATTATATAGTGAATTCCAGGTCAGCTTGAGCTAGAGTGAAACCCTACCTCGAAAAACCAAAAAAAAAAAAAAAAAAAAAAAAAAAAAAAAAAGAATAAAAGAAGAGAAAAAGAAATTAGAGCCAGGCATGGTGGTGTACACCTTTAATATGAGCACTGGGCAGGTATAGGTAGGAGGATCACTGTGAGTTTGAGGCCAACCTGAGACTACATAGCGAATTCTAGTTCAGCCTGGGTTAAGTGAAACCTTACTTTGAAAAATCAAAAAAAAAAAAAAAAAAAGGAAGGAAGCTGGAGAGATGAGATGGCTCAGTGGTTAAGTTCCTTTGGCTTTGCAGGTAAGCACCTTAACCACTAAACCATCTCTTCAGCCTAAAAATAATCTTTTTTTTTTTTTGTTTTTGTTGTTTTTCTTGTTTTTGCTTTTCGAGGTAGGGTCTCACTCCTAGCACTTGGGAGGCAGAGGTAGGAGGATCACAGTGAGTTCAAGGCCAGCCTGAGACTACATGGTGAATTCCAGGTCAGCCTGGGCCAGAGTGAGACCCTACCTCGAAAAACAAAAACAAAAACAAAGAAAAAAGGAAAAGATTTAAGGACAAACACCAGCATTTGTTTCACCTTTGATATTTGTTACTTTTGGTTGTGCCAAAAGTAAGACGCAGGGAACTGAAGTAGCCCACCAGCCTCAAGAGCTCCATCCGCTGGAACATTGGCTGGTATATCTTACAGAGGGGACAAGGACTGTCTCTTCATTTGTCAGATCAGTAAAGCAGGCATCTTTGGTGACAGGAAGTGGTAAAAGAACCAAAGAAAGCTCCAGAAGCAGTATGCATTGTTTCTCGATCCTTGTGGTAGTTAATCTTCATTACCAATTTGGCTGGATTTAGAATTGCCATGGAAACATGGGTGCATCGGTGAGGGTTGTTTCCAGAGAGGTTAAACTGAAGAGGAGGATCCATCCTAAAGTTGGGTGGCTCTATTCCATGCTTTTCGGATCCCAGACTAAAACAAAAAGAAAGAGGGGCTGGAGAGATGGCTTAGTGGTTAAGGCACCTGCCTGCAAAGTCTCAGGACCCCAGTTCAATTCCCCAGGACCCACGTAAGCCAGATGCACAAGGTGGCACATGTGTCTGGAGTTTGTTTGCAGTGGCTAGAGGCCCTGGCACACCCATTCACTCTCTCTTTCTGCCTCTTTCTCTCTCAAAGAAATAAATTTTAAAAATTAAGGGCTGGAGAGATGGCTTAGCAGTTAAGGCGCCTGCCTCCTAAGCCTAAGAACGCTGTTTCCAATCTCCAGCAGTTCCAATCTCCAGGTCCCATGTTTAGCCAGATGCAAAGGGGTGCAATGCTGCACTTGACCACAAGGGGGTGCACGCATCTGGATTTTGTTTGCAGCAGTTGAGAGGCTGCTGGTGCGCCCATCTCTATCTGTCTTCCTCTCCCTCTCTCTCCAAAAAAAAAAAAAAAAATATATATATATATATATATATATGTAGAGCTGGGAGGTGGTGGCGCATGCCTTTAATCCCAGCACTCGGGAGGCAGAGGTAGGACAATCCCTGTGAGTTCAAGGCCACCCTGAAACTACATAGACGTGTACTGCCATGCCCAGCTTATCTTTGCTTTCTAAAGGAAATATGAGGGCTGGAGAGATGGCTTAGCGGTTAAGGCACCTGCCTGGTAAGCCTAAGAACCTGGTTCCAATCTCCAGGTCCCACGTTTAGGCAGATACAAAGTGATGCAAGGGTGCAATGCCGCACTTGCCCACAAGGGGGTGCATGCAACTGGATTTTGTTCGCAGCAGTTGAGAGGCTGCTGGCGCGCCCATCTCTATCTGTCTTCCTCTCCCTCTCTCTCTGTCTCTGTCTGTGTCTCTCTCCAAAAATAAATAAATAAAAATTAAAGGAAATATGATCCAATGTGACCAACCACCTCAATCCATATCTTCCCCACCATGATGCATTTTCCTTTCAAACTATGAGCCTTCCTTACTTTTTTATGTTTTGTTTTGTTTTGTTTTTTTGGTTTTTTGAGGTAGGGTTTCACTCTAGCCCAGGCTGACCTGGAGTTCACTATGTAGTCTCAGGGTGGCCTGGAACTCACAGTGATCCTCCTGCCTCTGGGATCAAAGGCATGTGCTATCATGCCGAGCTTCCTAAAATTAAAAATTTAAATTAAAAAAAATAAAATAAAATGAATTTGTGTTTGCTTGCTTGCTTGTTTTTGTTTTTCAAGGTAGGATCTCACTCTGGCCCAGGCTGACCTGGAATTAACTCAGGGTGGCCTCAAACTCATGGCAATCCTCCTACCTCTATCTCCCAAGTGCTGTGATTAAAGGTGTGTGCTACCACACTTGGCTAAATAAAATAAATTTTGATTTTTCCTAAAACATTAGACATACATGAGTCTGAGGTTGTATCATTTCAGTTGGTTGGGCTCACCATGACAACTTGATTTTTTTTAGTTCTTTCTAGCGTTTATTTATTTAATTTTTTTCATCTTTTTCAATATTTCAAGTACAACTTAGGGTTAAAGGTGAATTTTAAAACTTTTTAAAAAATATTTTATTTATTTATTTATTTATTTATTTATTTTTGAGAGAGAGAATGGGCATGCCAGAGCCTGTAGCCACTGCAAACGAACTCCAGATGCATGTGCCCCCTTGTGCATCTGGCTTACATGGGTCCTAGAGAGTCAAACCAGATCCTTTGGCTTTGCAGGCAAGTGCCTTAACTGCTAAGCCATGTCTCCAGCCCCTAAAGGTGAATTTTATATTGAAACCCAGAACATATATACATACATATACTGGAAACAATGTTTCATACTACTCTAAAATTTTCTAGTCTTAATTTAAAAAAAAAAAAAGTCTTGGGACTGGAGACATGGCTCAAAAGTTAAAGGCCCTTACTTGCAAAGCCTAACAACCCAAGTTCAATTCCCCATAAAGTCAGATACTCAAAGTGGAGCATACATCTGGAGTCCCTTTGTAGTGGCAGGAGGCCCTGGCACACCCATTCTCTCTTCTCTCTGCTTGAAAATTAATAAGAAACGTGTGTGTGTGTGTGTGTGTATGTATATATATATAATTTTTTTAAAGTTTTTTATTGACAACTTCTATATTTACATACAAAAATGCATGATATTTCCCTCCCCTGCCCCCATACCCCATTAGAACTCCAATCTCTATCATATCCCCTCCCTCTCTCCATTAGTCTCTCTTTTAATTTGATGTCATCATCTTTTTCTTCTATTATGAGGGTCTTGCAAAGGTATTGCTAGGCACTGCAAGGTCAAGGATATCAAAGCCAATTTCTGTCTGGACAGTTGCATTGTAAGGAGTCGTACCCTTCCTTTGGCTCTTCCATTCTATCCGCCCCCTCTTCCGCAATGGGCCCTGAGCCTTGGAGGGTGTGACAGAGATGTTTCAGTGCTGGGCACTCCTCCATCCCTTCTTCTCAGCACTATGTTGCCTTTTGGGTCATCCCAGTGGTCATAGCCATCTGAAAAGAGAAGCTTCTCTAACCAGAAGTGAGAGTAGCATTAATATGTGAATATGAACATTAAGTGTAGTGCTTTCAGGGCAGCTTGGTTGGAATAATATATACATTTAGCCAGACAAGAGCAGGCTTTATACCTCTAAGGCTCATGACCTCCCCTGCCATAGACTTATATATAATTTTTTTGTTATTTATTTATTTATTTGACAGAGCAACAGAGAGAATGGGCACTCCAGGAACTCCAGCTGCTGCAAATGAACTCCAGACACATGCACCACCTTGTGTATCTGGCTTATGTGGGTCCTGGGGAATTGAACCTGGGTCCTTTGGCTTTGCAGGCAAGTGCCTTAACCACTAAGCCACCCACCCAGCCATTTTTTTTCCCATTTTTTGAGGTAGGGTTTTGCTCTGCACTAGGCTGATCTGGATTCACTATGTAATTTCAGGCTGGCATAGAACTCATAGCAATTTTCCTACCTCAGCCTCCCAAGTGCTGGGATTAAAGGCATGCACCATCAAGCCTGGTAGATAGAAAGAGAGGGAATAGGCCCACTAGGGCCTCCAGCTGCTAAAAACGAACTCCAGATGCAAGTGTCACCTTGTGCATCTGGCTTTATGTGGGTGCTGGGAGTCAAACCTGGGTCCTTAGGCTTTGCAGATAAACACCTTAGCTGCTGAGCCATCTTTCCAACACACACACACACACACACACACACACACACACACATATATATATTGGTTTTCCAAGGTAGGGTTTCACTCTAGTTTAGGCTGACCTGGAGTTCACTCTGTAGACTCAGGGTGGCATCGAACTCATGGTGATTCCTCTACCTCTGCCTCCCGAGTGCTGGGATTAAAGGCGTGCACTACCACATCCAGCTTGTAAGACTAATTTTTTTAAAATATGGGCTGGAAGCTGGGCATGGTGGTGCATGCCTTTAATCACAGCACTCTGGAGGCAGAGGTAGGAGGATCGTCATGAGTTCGAGGCCACCCTGAGACTACATAGTGAATTCCAGGACAGCCTGGTCTAGAGGGAGACCCTACCTCTAAAAAAAAAAAAAAAAATTAGTCTTACAGGGCATAGTAATGCACACTTTATTTATTTATTTATTTTGTTTTTTGAGGTAGGGTCTCCCTCTAGACCAGGCTGACCTGGAATTCACTCTGTAATCTCAGGGTGGCCTCGATGATACGGTGCTCCTCCTACCTCTGCCTCCAGAGTGCTGGGATCAAAGGCGTGTGCCACCACACCAGGCTAGTAGTACACACCTTTGATCCCAGCACTCAGGAGACTAAAGACTAGGACCACTGAGTTCCAGGCCAGCCTGGGCTATAGAATGAGTTTCAGGTCTTGGTGGGATAGAATAAGACCTTGCCTCAAAAAAATATTAGTCTTGGTCCAGTAATTTTTCTTTCTTTCTTTCCTTTTTTTCCCAGGAGACAGATAGGAAGATAGCTATCAGTACCAGGACAGCCTGGGACTACAGAGTGAGTTCCAGGTCAGCCTGGGCTAGAGTGAGACTCTAACTCAAAAAAATGGGGGGAAGGTGGAAAGGTTGTTGAAGAGATGGCTCAGCAGTTAAGGCCCTTGCCTGCAATTTCCCAGTGCCCACATAAAGCCAGATACGCAAGGTGGCACATGCATCTGGAGTTCATTTGCAATAGCTAGAGACCATGGCATGCCCAGTCTCTCTCACTCTTTCTTAAATAAATAAATAAATAAATAAATAAATAAATAAATAAATAAATAAATGTTCATCTTTTTTCTTTCTTTTGGTTTATCCAGGTAGGGTCTCGCTCTGGTCCAGGCTGACCTGGAATTCACTATGTAGTCTCAGGGTGGCCTCCAACTCCAGGCGATTGTCTTACCTCTGCCTCTGGAGTGCTAGGATTTAAGGCGTGTGCCACCATGCCCCGCCTAAACACTTTTTTAAAAGATGCTGGGTGTGGTGGCGCACGCCTTTAATCCCAGTACTCAGGAGGCAGAGGTAAGACAATCGCCTGGAGTTCGAGGCCACCCTGAAACTACATAGTGAATTCCAGGTCGGCCTGGACCAGAGTGAGGCCCTACCTCGAAAAACAAACAAACAAACAAAAACCAAACAACAACAAAAGAAAATAATAGGACTGGAGAGATGGCTTAGCGGTTAAGGCGTCTGCCTCCTAAGCCTAAGAACACTGGTTCCAATCTCCAGCGGTTGCAATCTCCAGGTCCCACGTTTAGCCAGAAGCAAAGTGACGAAAGGGCGCGATGCCGCACTTGACCACAAGGGGGCGCAGGCATCTGGATTTGGCACGCCCATCTCAATCTGGCTTCCTTTCCCTATCTGTCTGTCTCTGTCTCTCTCCAAAAAACAAAGAAAGAGAAAGAGAGAAAGAAAAAGAAAAGAAAAGAAAAGAAAAGAAAGAAAGAAAGAGAGAGAGAAAGAAAGAAGAAAGGAAAAATAATCTGAAAGGTGGGGAAAAAAAGAAAATACTGCTGGCTGTTTCCCCATGTCTTTCCCCCTCACTACACACACACAACACACAAACACACTGAGAGGTTTCTCTTGGTAGCAGCTTTATTTGACTTAGTGTGAAACACACAACTGGCCTACTCCACTGATCACGGGATCACCTTTTGAATAGCTTGTTCTGGGGGTCACTGGCCTCTTAACTAGAATAAGATAAGGAAAATACGGGACATTTCTATATGTCCAGGCAGGAAGTGGCTCAGCTACTGCTGGCCTGGAAAAGGGTGGCCATTGGCCAGGGTGGGGCGGGTGCCACATGCAGAGGAAGGGACTAGTTGAGGATAGTGCTAGGGTTCGGGCTTAGAGTAGGCTTAGGACATGGTCGGGAGCTTCCGACAAGGGACTCAGTAGCTGTGAGTAGAAGACTTGTCCATCTCACTGTGCTGCTCCTTCTGGGACTCGGTCACCACCTGCTGTGGGCAAAGCGTACAGACAAGATGGTTCAGTGCCTCCTTGGGACCACAGTGTCCCCTGCTTGTCATAAAACTGCTGATGCTCCAGCTTATCTATCCATCTTCATTGTCTGTCGTCCTTCTCCCAAGGACCACCATCCTCAACACCCTAAGATCGGCAGCCAGTCTGGGGTTTGGAAGCAGCATGGGAGGTGATGGAGTCCTGGATCAGGGGCTTTGTCTCACCTCTCCATCCCGAGTCTCAATGGTCCTGATCAGAACCATCTTGCGGCTGTGGCTGTCCTGGAGAGGCTCCATCTCAGGCACTGGAAGAAATCCCGATGAGGGCAGACAGGACAAAGTTTGGGATTCTCTTCTTTTAGACACCCTGCTCCCCTCCCTAAGGGCCAAGGACCAGTACCCCATAAGCACTAGGGGCCACTATAGGCCAGGACTCAGTTCCATAGAGAAAACCGATCTCTGAGAGGTGGACAAGGTGTAGGTTGGGGAGAGGATACAGGCTGGAAGCCTGACGTGAAGAACTTACCAGTCGACTTTAAACTTAAGGAGGCAAAGGAATGAATTGGCACAGAGATCCTGCGGTTGAAGCACACCATTAGCCCGACCACGCCCTTCACTTTGTTCCCCAAACGCCAACCATTCCAGCTCCATCCCAGCCACTTTGTCCCTCACCGGCTCTCTTCTCCCTCCAGTAGCTTCCGATAGGTGGCGATCTCGATGTCCAGGGCCATCTTGACATTGAGGAGCTCCTGGTACTCCCGCAGGTGCCGGGCCATCTCTTCCTTTAGCTGCCGCAGCTCCTCCTCCAGCCGCGCGGCGCCAGCTTGGTACCCGCCGGCCTCCAGGGCGAACTGCTCCTCCAGCTCCCGCAGCTGCCTGAGCAGTGCTTCGTTCTGGGGAGAGGGAAGGGACCGGTCATTGTCCTGCATTGTCCACTCAGCGCAGCGGTCCCTGGCACACAGCCCAGTGCTCACCGTGCCGCGCAGCCCGTCCACCTCGCACGTCAGACTCTGGATCTGGCGTCGAGACTCGTTCATCTCCTGCTTGGCCTGGCGCAGGGCCTCGTGGTTCCGGTTGGCAGCATCCGACAGGTCCGCGTACTGCCGAGTGGCACGTAACCACAGCTGGCACGTGCTACACTTTGCAGCGCCCCCCGCTCCTCCCGAGTCCTCCCCGGCCCGCGCACTTTGGACTTGTACCACTCTTCGGCCTCCTGCAGGTTCTTCGCCGCGATGGTCTCGTACTGCGTGCGGATGTCCCTCAGCGCTGCTGTCAACTCCGGCTTCACTGTCGCCTCGACCTCCACCTGCTGCACTTGCTGACTCTCCACGCTCACCTGCAGGTCTCGTAGCTCCTACGGGCCAGGAAGGGCAGAGGATGAGCCGACCGCGCAAATCCCACGCGCTCTGCGCGTGTAAGAGAAAGGGGACTCTTAGCCTGGGTCGTGGCGCACACCTATCATCCCAGCTTTTGGGAGGCTGAGAAGAAAGATCCACTCAAGTTCAAGGCCAGCCTGGGCCACAATACTGGGTATCAAAAAAAAAAAAAAAAGGTGGGGCTGGAGAGATGGCTCGGCTGTTGAAAGTGCTTGCTTGCAAAGCCTGACAGGCCGGGTTCGATTCCCCAGTACCCACGTAAAGCCAGATGCACAGTGGCGCATCATCTGGAGTTTATTTGTAGAGGAAAGAAGCCCTGACATGCCAATGCTTTCTCTTGTTTCTCTCAAATAAATAAAAGTTTGCGTGTGTGTGTGGGGACACTTTGATGAACAGAAGGGGGCGCCAGGGAATGCAGCGCGTTCTGCACTGAGACCTGTGCCCAGACTAGCATTAAGCCAGCTGCAGCTCTCCCGCGTGCCAACAGGTGGCGCATGGGCGGGAGTAAAACCACCTGTAGCGTATTGGGGGTGGGAGACTAGCCGGGTTGTAGAGACTCCGCGTGTACCTAGAGAATCTCAGTTGTCCCTGCCAGGGCGATTCCTCTGCCCCACCCCTTGGTCCCCACAGCACTGTCTCCGCAGCTCCCGCGAGGCTACTTCTAAGCCTCCCCTGACACCCGAGTCCACACACCTCCTCATGCAGCTTCTTAAGGAACTCAATTTCATCCATCAGGGACTCAATCTTGCGCTCTAGCTCTAGTCGGGACAGCGTGGCGTCGTCCACGTCCTTTGTCCAGGTTGGGGGGGTGTTCAAGAGAAAGAAGAGGCTGCTCAGGCCGAGGAAGGGTCAGGCCTCGGGAGGCATCCAGTTGCCTCTTTTCGCCCACTGGTGCCACCCTAGATACATACGCACGTCCCGGGTGCAGATGGGGAGGAAGAACTCGACGTGGCCGAGGCTCACCTTACGGAAAAGCACGAGGTTGTGCTCCGCGTCTTCCCGCTTGCGCGTTTCCTCCTCCAACCTGACACACAGAGGGGACAGAGTGTGCCACGGGGTCAACCCTAGACCCTGGCCCCAGACCACCCCCTCCAGGATCTGCTGTTGCTGCTCCTAAGGACTCTAAAGGGAGGTCTTCAGACTGCCTGTCTAATGGGTTGGGAACAGAGAAGAGGGTCCCCTTAATACTCTACCACTTCCCCCAGACACTTAAGACCAAAGTACTGGCCAGGGCGCTTGCAGTCTGCAGGCGAAGATGCTTGTGGCATCTGTCTGCTGGGCTTGGCCAACGGAACCACGCCCTTGGGATGCTGGAGAGAAGGGGAGGGGAGGAAGGGAGAAGAAGGAGGAGCCCACGCCTGGACGGCCGTGGCCGTGGCCGGGCCGCAGCCCTGCCCCCTGACCTCTGCTTGAGCGCCGCCAGGTCCTCGGCCAGCCCGTCTCGCTCCACCTGCACCCGGTCGCGCTCGCGGCCCAGCAGCTCTAACTCGCGCCGCAGCTCGCGCAGCTCGTGTTGGCACAGCTGGTCGGCGCGCGCCGGCTCCTGGCCCCGGGCCTGGCTCAGCTCGCCGCGCAGGGCCGCGTTCTGCTGCTCCAGGAAGCGCACCTTCTCGATGAAGTTGGCGAAGCGGTCGTTGAGCTCCTGCAGCTCTTGCTTCTCGTTGCTGCGCGTGGCCAGGAACTCCTGGTTGAGGGCCTCGGCCATGGAGAAGTCGAGGCGTTCCGAGGGCAAGCGCAGGGCACTGGCCCGAGGGGCACGGAAGCTGCCCAGGCGCATCGAGGAGCCCGGAGACGCCGAGCCCAGCAGGCGGCTGCTCGAGAAGCGAGAGCTGGACGAGTAGGAAAAGGCTCCAGGGGACAGTGAAGGCGGTGGCCCGAAGGTCCGGCGGTATGAGGTGGAGCTGATGCTGGTCCGGAGTCCCGACGGATGATGGCTCATGGCGACCCAAGGATGGTGATCGTCACTTGCAGAGCTAGGCCAGGGCGGGAAGGAGCTGCGGACCGATGCGGGGCGGCTTTATAGGCCTGCGGTCTCAGGGGGGGCACGGACAGCTCCTCCCACTGGCCTGACTAGAGCCGGGCTGAGTGGGGAGGGGGATGCCCCACCCTGCGGAGCAGCGGAGGCGCCTCTCTCTCCCCTGGTTACTGGCGGCCTGCCTACTTGATTCCCCCCCTGTTGCTGGCGGGGAAGGGAAGATGTGACCATAGGAAATGGACTGGGGGCGGTGGGAGCACCTTCCAGCAACCATCACTATAGCTTAGGGCGAAGTGAGTTGGGGTGACCGCTTGGAAGAGGTGGTGAAAATTAGGGTATTGGAGGACCTGAGGTTAAAGGACGGACAAGCTTTCGGCATGAGAAGGGAGGTAGGTGGAGGGAGAGCTAACCTGGCCTAGGCCCCAGTTTTTGCCTCCACTTGTGCCCTGAAGCAGGGGCTCTCATTTCACCTGTTGTTGGTAACCTCCTCCTTCACCATACCCAGGAAAAATTGGGGACAAGAAGGCAGAAGTAAAGGGGGGCTATGGGGAAAGGACTATCTTTCCCTATTCCCCAGGGCCCAGTGAAGGGCTGGAGACTGGCGCCAGCTCTGCGGCTAATGGACTGACCAGCTCCCCTCCCCATTGGCCCAACAGAGGTTGCCTGCTGGATGATTCCTGCTTAAAGACACAGCCCCTAAACCTGGTCCAACCAGCTGCCCCAACAAGGAGGGCACCTCACAGCGGGGTGGGGTGCAGGGGTGTTGAGAGGTCTGGGCTTGGGGGGGGGGCTGTGCCATGTCAGAGGCTGAGCTGAGTGGGTCTGTGATACACTGATCATCTTTACTGGATTCTCAACCCCCTCTGCACCAACTGCCGCTCAGTCATGGGCCTTACTGGAACCAGAGTAATTCCTGAAGTGGGAAGGGGAGGGGGCTGAGCGGCAGCAGCTGCTGCCAAGGTTAAGAGATGGACAGACTGGCAGGCACCCATTTCCGGTATCGAGGAGGTGCAGGTACCCCACAGATGGTGTGAGTTGGGGGGGTGATGAGATGGAAAAAGAGAAGACACCCAGCCCCAACTGCCTGAAAAAGGAGAGGTCTCAGACAGATCCACAAACATGCATATGCATAGCCTGACCCATCAGTGTGCGCAAACATGACATAAATTTCCAGCCACATATCCTTCCAGCCACCTTCTCACCCACCCAGAGTTAGTAAGTAGGAAAGCTGGTGTCTGGCCTTTGTGTGTCACCCAGCTTGTGGAACGCTGTCATAGGCTGTCTAGGAGTGAACAGAAGCAGCTTGGATGGTCTGCAGGAGGCAGGGTGTTGAGGCCTTTGGATTGCTGGGAGCCCTGTGCCGCTGTTGCTGCTGCTGCTGCTGCGGCTGGGAACTCCAGGGCCCTCACCTCAGATGAGTACCGAGAGCAAGAGTTGGGTACCTGAAGAGCAGTTTGTGGGTTCCAAACTGGATACCTGGCTGGATAAGAAGGGTGGATCCCTGTTGGCCAGGTCCTCCAGTAATGCAGGGCAGAGAACTCCCCACCCTTTGTGTGTCCTGTGAGATGCACCAGAGCCAACGCCCAGCCCCAGTGTTGGCTCACATCCCTAGCTTCCTCTCCTCTCCAGGCCCCTCCTTCCTTCTAGGCTATTAGTCTCTCCCTGCTCAGCTACCAGGTCTTGCTCCTTGATGAATCTAGTTTGGTTGCCAGGGGAATAGGAAGGAGGTTGGGAGAGAGGGGACAGGATGGATTAACCAGAGCCTGTGCACCCGCCTCAATTCCTATGGGGGTGATGTTTCAGCAGCTGGAAGGAGGGACTGGAGAAGCCTCGGTGCTTTCTGCTACAGACCTAGGCTCTGAGCCTTTGCTGTCACTGGTCTGGAGCTCCTTCCAGCCCAGGCCCAGCCCCATCCTCAGCAAATTATGAGCCTGTGCCACATGAGGAGGACAGGAAGACCAGCACAAGCCCTTTCTGAATTGGAAGTGGGTGAGAGCTCTGAGACTGGAAGAAGAGCGACACTGGAGCAGGGGCAGAGCAGAACTGGGGAGCCCAGGGAGTTTCAGATGAAGTGCCTGTTCCCTCCCTTGCCTAAGCCCCCAACTCACTATCCAGAGAAGAGGGGACCAGACAGCAACTCAGCAGGGCTCTGCCAGCCTGGGTGAGGGAAACCACAAGGCACGGAGATTCTGCTTCTGGTTGAAAGGAGCCAGTCAGGAAATCTTAAGGCAGGACGACAGAGAAGGAATCACAGATAAAAGCCTGGCTAGGCTGGGGAAATGGCTAAGCTGTAAAGGCACTTGCCTGTGAAGCCTAAGGACCCAGGTTCTATTCCCCAGGACCCATATAAGCTAGATACACAAGATGGCGCATGCATCTGGAGTTTGTTTGCAGTGGCTAGAGGCCCTAGCATGCCCATTCTCTCCCCCCCCCTTTCAAATAAATAAAATAAAAATTTTTAAAAAGAGTCTGAGCCCGCATGTGATGGTACATGCCTTTAATCCCAGCACTTGGGAGGCAGAGGTAGGTGGATCGCCGTGAGTTCAAGGCCATCCTGAGACTACATAGTATGTTCCAGGTCAGCCTGGACTAGTGAATTCCAGGTCAACCTGGGCCAGAGTGAGACCCTACCTCGAAAAACAACAACAACAAAAGATGTGCAAGCTGGGCTGGAGAGATGGTTTAGCGGTTAAGGCATAGGCCTGCGAAGCCTAAGGATCCAGGTTTGATTCTCCAGGTCCCACATAAGCCAGATGCACATGGTGGCGAATGCATCTGGAGTTCATTTGCAGTGGCTGGAAGCCCTGGCACGCTGCTCTTTCTTTCTCTCTCCCTCTATCTCTGTCTCTAATAAATACATTTTTAAAACTCTTAAAAAAAAAAAAAAAAAAGATGTGCAAGCCAGGCGTGGTGGTGCATGCCTTTAATCCCAGCACTCGGGAGGTAGAGGTAGGAGGATCGCTGTGATTTCCAGGCCACTCTGAGACTACATAGTGAATTCCAAGTCAGCCTGAGCTAGAGTGAGACCCTGCTTTGAAAAAAAAAAATGTGTAACAACAAGCCAAAGGATCCCAGTTCTATTCTCCAGGACCCACGTAAGCCAGATGCACAAGGGGTGCACACGTCTAGAGTTTGTTTGCAGTGGCTAGAGGCCCTGGCATGCCCATTCTCTCTCTCTGTCAAATAAATAAATATAAGATTTATTTAAAGTATTTTTATTTATGCATTGGCAGAGAGAGTATGGGGGTTCACCAGGGCCTCTTGCTGCTGCAAACAAATTACAAATGAATGCATCACTTTGTGCATATGGCTTTATGTGGGTACTGGGGAATTGAAGCCTAGTCCATCAAGCTTTGCAAGCAAGCCCCTTCAACTGCTGAGCCATCTCCCCGGCCTGCTTGTCATTATTTTTGTTACTGCTCTCTGGAGTGATGTTGTCAGCACCCATGTACAGGGAGCACCTGGCTTCTTTTGTATTGTTCCCACTGGTGACTGACAGCGGTGCTAAACCCTAGGTGCCACCTGGCCGATGCCTGGAGGGGAAGGTGGCCTCCTGTTTCCTTAGCATGCTGGGATTCTAGATATTGCTTCTCAAGGGCTGGAGAGATGGCTTAACAGTTAAGGTGTTTGCTTACGAAGTCAAAGGCCCTGGGTTCAGTTCCCCAGTACCCACGTAAAGCCACATGCACAAGGTGGCACATGCGTCTGGAGTTTGTTTACAGTAGCTGAAGTCCCTGGTGTGTGCATTCTCTCTCTTTTTATTTCTCTCAAATAAATAAAAATAATAAAATAATAAGCTCAAGCTGTGTGCTCTGTTTGGGCTTTCATGAGTGGTTCATCCCATTTTCTGTACATCATATATACATATATTCTGTACATATATACATGGGGATTCTAATAGAGCCGGCCCCATATCTTTGGGAAGATTAGATGAGTTACCAAAATGTGAAGCACTTAGTACTTGGCCAGTGTTGTTGTTACCCTTCCATCTGTCTTCGTGGCTGCTCTGCGGAAGGCTTAGAAGGAAACGGTTGGATGCACACAGAGGGTTCACAAGAAAGGTGAGAGATGAAGTTTAGTCTACTGGTAAAGGTTACTACTAAATGATGGGTTGTAGACCCAAAGCTGGGGTACGGGAGGTGTGTAAGCAAAAAAAGGGTGGGAGACAGGGTGGTTGTAGAGCAAAGAATAGGAGGCACTTCAAGTGAGACGCTGTCTCCAGACAGCACAAAGCAGGGATCTGTGGTTTGGGAGCTGCAGTGCTTCTGGCAGGTGAGGTTCCCATGGTGTTCCGAGGATGCAGACAGTTGAGGCTAAGGTGGCATAAAGGGGAAGGTCCTGGCAGAAGAGGTCAGGCCACCAGTCCCCATGCTTACAGCTGTGTGACCTTGGGTGAGTGACTTGCTTGTCTCTGAGCATCCATGTTCTTTGTGTAACAGAACTAACAACAGCCTCCCCTCAGGCTCAGAGTAGGTGCACTTGACAGTGTTGATCGCTTTTTCCCCTGCTACTTGGCAGAGTGGGAACAGGTCATATCCCAAGTGGCAATGGGTGCCTTTCCCTTTCAGGTCCAGGATTGGGGTTCACCTTTATTCTAGGTTCTGGGGAAAGGCCAGTGTCCTCATCAACATTCCTTTGCTAGTCAGTCCCTGTGGCATGCTCCTGGGGCCCCAGCTGAGGCTGAGGAGGGAGCATCCCTTGAGCAAGGAGTTCCAGGCCAGCTTGGGAGACAGTTGCCTCCCCCATGCTTGTTCTCCGAGCCCCAGCCCAAGCGCCTGCTGCCTTTTCTGTTTTGCTAAGTGGCATCATGGCCTGGATGGGATGACAGACTTGGCACAGACCCTCAGTTCCCATGGTCCCCTTTCTCCAGCTCTAAGGTAGGTCCTGAAGTTCAAAGGGACAGAGTGTCTGCAGTTGCAGAGGAACCCCTATCCGAGACAGCAGATCCTGTTTGGGCCTGCTGGTGTTATAGGCTCTAGGCTTCTGGGATGAGAGGTACCTCAGGCAAAGGGATATAGCACCCTATTTTTTTTTCTTTTTCTTTTTCTTTTTCTTTCTTTCTTCTTCATCTTCTTTTTTTTTTTTTTTTTTTTTTTTTTTTTTTTTTTCCAGGTAGGGTCTCACTCTGGCCCAGGCCGGCCTGGAATTCACTGTGTAGTCTCAGAGTGGCCTTGAAATCACGGTGATCCATCCTCCTATCTCTGCCTCTAGAGTGCTAGGATTAAGGCGTGTGACACCACACCTTGCCTTAAGGGAAATTCCTTTTTTTTTTTTTTTTTTTAAGTCGTTTATTTATGAGAGAGAGAGAACGGGAACAGGACTTCTAGTGACTGAAAACAAACTCCAGATGCATGCATCACCATGTGCATCTGGCTTATGTGGATTCTGGGGACTCAAAACTGGGTCCTTCGGCTTCACCTGCAAGTGCCTTAACTGCTAAGCCATCTTGCCAGGGAGATTCTTCAGCCCAGTCTGTCTGTCAGGCTCCAAGTGACAGAGTGCCTCCATGAGTGGAATCCTTTCCCTATTATTTTCATCCTGAGGTTTCACCCCTCCCAGTTAGGAGCATCCTGAACGTCTTTCCCACAGCACAACTTCTCTCACGATTTCATTGAGTAATAGCTAACACTTGGTATTTGCCAAGCACTTGACACATTTTATCATTTCCTATAAACATAATAACCTACCATATAAGTATTACTTCTATTCTCAGTTTACAGTAGTGGCTCACGCCTATAATTCCAGCATTTGGAAGGCTGAGGTAGGAGGATTACCTTAAGTTTAAAGCCAGTCTGGGCTTCACAGTGAGTTCCAGGTCAGCTTAGCGTAGGCTAGAGTGAAACTCTGCCTGTAAATGAATAAACAAATAAACAAAAAATAAAATAAAATGGAAAGTTGGGATGATGGCTCAGCATTTGAAGGTGCTTGCTTGCAAAGCCTACTGGCTGTGGTTCAATTCCCAGTATCCACATAAAGCCAGGTGAAAATGTGGCCCATGCATCTGGAGTTCGTGTCCAGTGGCAAGAGGCCCTTCTTTCCTTTCTCTCATAAATAAATAAAAATAATTTTTTTCAAGGAGGGTCTTGCTCTAGCCAAGCTGATCTGGAATTCACTATGTAGTCTCATGGTGGCCTTGAACTCATAGCAATTCTCCTACCTCTGCCTCCCGAGTGCTAGAATTAAAAGTGTGTGCCACCAATCCCGGAGTGCCACTTTTAAAAAATTTATTTCTAGGCTAACCATGGTAACTCACACCTTTAATCCCAGCACTCAGGATGCAGAGGTAGGAGGATCGCCATTAGTTCAGGGCCCTGAGACTACATAGTGAATTCCAGGTTAGCCTGGGCTTGAGCCAGACCCTGCCTCAAAAAACCGAAAAAAAGCTGGGCATGTGGCACACACCTTTAATCCCAGCACTTGGGAGGCAGAGGTAGGAGGATTGCCGAGAGTTCGAGGCCACCCTGAGACTACATAGTGAATTCCAGGTCAGCCTGAGCCAGAGTGAGACCCTACCTCAAAACAAACAAACAAACAAAAAAAAAAGTGGCACATGTAGCTAGCTGGGCATGGTGGCACACATCTTTAATCTCAGAACTTGAGAGGCAAGGTAGGTAGGAAGATTGCTGTGATTTCTGAGTTCAAGGCCACTCTGAGACTAGAGTGAGTTCCAAGTCAGCCTAGGCTAAGTGAGAACCTACCTCAAAGCAAATGAATAGAAAAAAGTGGCACATGCTGGGTATGGTGGCATACACCTTTAGTCCCAGCACGTGGGAGGCAGAGGTAGGAGGATCACTGTGAGTTTTGAGGTCAGTTTGAGACTACAGAGTGAGTTCCAAGTTAGCCTGGTCTCCAGTGAGACCCCGCTTCAAAACAAAAAAAGTGGCACATGTGTCTGGCAGCAAGAGACCTTGGTGCATTCACACACATATATATACAAATAAAGATTTCATTTTTGTTTTTGCCTTTTAAAATTTTTTTCTTAAAAATATTTTTATTGGTCCGGGCGTGGTGGCGCACACCTTTAATCCCAGCACTCGGGAGGCAGAGGTAGGAGGATCGCCAAGAGTTCGAGGCCACCCTGAGACTACATAGTTAATTCCAGGTCAGCCTGGACCAGAGTGAGACCCTACCTTGAAAAACCAAAAAAAAATATATATATATATATATATATTTTTATTGGGCTGGAAAAATGGCTTAGCAGTTAAGGCATTTGCCTGTGAAGTCAAAGAACCCAGGTTTGATTCCCCAGGACCTACTTAAGCCAGATGCACAAGGGGCATTGTTTGCACTGGCTAGAGGCCCTGGCATGCCCATTCTCTCTCTGTCTCTCTTTCTCTCTCTCTGCTTTCAAATAAATAAATAAAAATTTTTAAATATTTATTAAAAATATTTTTTATTGATGGGTATGGTGGCGGGAAGAGGTAGGAAGATCTCAGTGAGTTTGAGGCCACCCTGAGACTACATAGTAAATTCCAGGTCAGCCTGGACTAGAGTGAGATCCTAGCTAGAAATAAACAAAACAAACAATAAGTAAATAAGTACAACGGAAAGATACATATTAAGCTACTTGCAATGTCACATAGCTACTAAACTAGTAGTATAATTATATGTCTGCTTCTTTCCTCTCTGAGAATATTATCTTTGAAAGTAGCTGTCAAATATTCTCTTTGTAGAGCCAGGCATGGTGGCACATGCCTTCAATCCCAGCACTCAGGAGGCAGAGGTAGGAGGATCACCATAAGTTCAAGGCCACCCTGAGACTACAGAATGAATTCCAGGTCAGCCTGGACTACAGTGAGACCCTACCTCAAAAAACCAAAAGAAAGGGGCTGGAGAGATGGCTTAGTGGTTAAGACCTTTGCCTGCAAAGCCAAAGGATCCCGGTTTGATTCCCCAGGACCCATGTAAGACAGATGCACAAGGTGGTGCATGCATCTGGAGTTCGTTTGCAGTGGCTGGAGGCCCTGGTGCTCTCATTCTCTCTCTCTGCCTTTCTCTCTCTCTTTCAAGTAAATAAATAATATTTACATTCTCTCTCTCTGCCTCTTTCTCTCAAATAAATAAATAAATAAATAAATAAATAAATAAATATATTTTTAAAAAGGGACTGGAGAGATAGCTTAGCAGTTAAGGCATTTGCCTGCAAAGCCAAAGGATCCCAGTTTGATTCTCCAAGACCCATGTAAGCCAGATGCACAAGGGGGTGAATGCATCCAGAGTTCGTTTGTAGTGGCTGCATGCCCTGATGCTCCCATTCTCTCTCTTGCTCTCTCTCTCTCTCTCTCTCTGCCTCTTTCTCTCAAATAAATAAATAAAAATATATTTAAAAAATATATATTTTTTGGGTTTTCGAGGTAGAGTCTCTCTCTGGTCCAGGCTGCCTGGAATTAACTATGTAGTCTCAAGGTGGCCTTGAACTCACGGCGATCCTCCTACCTCTGCCTCCTGAGTGCTGGGATTAAAGGCGTGCACCACCATGCCCGGTTCAAAGTCAATATTTTTCTCTTGGTTTTTTAAAAAATATTTTTTAAGCCGGGCATAATTCCAGGTCAGCCTGGGCCAGAGTGAGACCCTACCTCGATAAACCAACAACAACAACAAAAAAAGACTTTGTGTTTGTGATGTTCTAACTCTAAACTTAACTAAATAACTAAATGCTTTTGAAGCACCTGAAATTCTCTCTCCTACTTATTCTCCCCTCTCCCTCTTCGCTTCCCTCTCTGCTTTCGTCTGTTGGTCTAAAATAATAATAGTAATAATAATTTAAAAAGGTGTTGCTGCCATCTGCTGGTCATAATTCAGAATGACATATGAGCAGCCGGTGCTAGCTGAGTGACAGATTCAAGGCCTTTGGAATTCTGGGATTTAGTAGATGTTTCAAAATTATTCATTATTATTTATTTCCTTTTCAGAGATGAGAACTATCCAAGGAGCTATAAAATAGAGTCACAGAAGTACCAGTTTTAGGAGTTTGGAGGCCTGATTCCATTTTACCCCTGGGCCCTAGCAGCTTCTTGTCACACCAGAAGCCAAAAGACAGGGCCATTTCCAATAACTTCAAAAAATATCTGGGTGGCCAGGTGTGGTGGTGAAGCCTTTAATCCCAGCATTCAGGAGGCAGAGGTAGGAGGATTGCCATGAGATCAAGGCCACCGCGAGACTACAGAGTGAATTCCAGGTCAGCCTGAGCTAGAGTGAGACTCTACCTTGAAGGGGGGGAAAAAAAAACACTCACTCGGGAGGCAGAGGCAGGGGGCTACCATGACACTCATCAGAGACTCTTCTACATTTGTGGCATGTCTTGCAAGGAAGGTGCTGCGTGACAGCTGAGCAGACAAATTCAAGAGTCTTTAGTCCTACAAACTCTCTCACCCACCCTCTGCCTGCAGGACAAGCAGGCCTCCTCAGATAGCTGGAGTCAGTCTTGAGATTCTGGGGCTGGGGATCTTCTAGACAGACTGGTCTTATTGTCAGTGTCTGTGCTGTAGTTTGGATCTAGAGTGTCCTCCAAAGGCTCATGTATTGAAGGATTGGTGCTAGTTGGTAGCACGATTGAGAAATAGTGGAAATTTTAAGTAGGACCTACAAGAAGTAGTCACTGGGCCTGGGTCCTTCAAGAAGATGTCTTGTCCCTGGACCTCTCCTCTTTTAAAAAAATTTTTTAAATTATATTATTTATTTTTGGAGAGAGACACAGAGAGAGACAGAGAGAGAGGGAGAGGGAGACAGATAGAGGTGGGTGTGCCAGCAGTCTCTCAGCTGCTGTGAACGAACTTCAGATGTGTGCGCTCCCTTGTGGGCAAGTGTGGCATTGCGCCCTTGCGTCACTTTGCATCTGGATAAAGTGGGACCTGGAGATTGGAACCTAAAAACCAGCGTTCTTAGCTTAGTAGGCAGGCGCCTTAATGGCTAAGCCATCTCTCCAACCCTCTTTTTTTTTTTTTTTTTTTAAGGCAGTGTCTCATTCTAGTCCAGGCTACCCTAGAACTCACTCGGTAGTCCAGGTTGATCTGTAACTCACAGTGATCCTCCTCCCTCCACTTCCTGAGGGCTAGGATTAAGGCATGCTGCATTACCCCAGCTTTCCCCAAAACAATACAACCTGATTCTGGACGAAAACTTCTCAAACCACTGACCAAAATAAGCCTTTTCTCTTTCAAGTTGAAGTGTTTTTTTCACAACAGTAGAAAGCAGATTAATACAGTGTGTTAGAATGGTCTCTTGTGCTCTAGGTGAATTTGAATTCTCTGTCCTATACTTCTGTACCAGCCCCTGGCTGGAAGAGAGGAAGGAGATGGGAAAGAGGAGAGGTGAATGGAAAAGAGAGGATAAAGAGAAATGAAAGGGAAGGAGGAGCCAGGTGTGATGGCACGTGCCTTTAATCCCAGCACTCAGGAGGCTGAGGTAAGGGGATCGCTGTGAGTTCGAGGCCACCCTGAGACTACATAGTGAATTTCAGGTCAGCCTGGACTAGAGTGAAATCTTACCTAAAAAAAAAAAAAAAAAAAAAAAAAAGGGAAAGGAAGGGAAGGGAAGGGGAAACAAGATCAAGAGATGAAAAGAAGTAGAGACAAATGCAGGAGTAAAGAGGAGAGAAGGAAGAGAGAATAGAGAGGAAAACATGTGCAAAAAAAAGGAGACACAAAGTCAGGTGTGGTGGTGTATGCTGAGGTAGGAGGATTGCTGTGAGTTCGAGGCCACCCTGAGACCACATTGTAAATTCCAGGCCAGCCTGGGCTAAAGTGAAACCATTTTACCTCCAAAAACAAACAAACAAAAAAAGAAAAAAAGGAGATACAACTTTTCCTGCTCAAGTGCACACCCCACCCCCACATGGAGGAACATTCACTTGAGCAACTATCCATACTTTGGGGCCTTCAGAGTCTGTAAGTGTCTTCCTGCATATCCAAAGAACAACGATTGCTCCATGGTTTGAAATGCAATGGGAGATTGCTGGAATGGTGGCTCAGTGGCTAAAGGCCTTTGCTTACAAAGTCTGAAAGCCTAATGGCCCGGGTTTGATTTTTCAGTACCCTCATAAAGCCAGATGCTCAAAGTGGTACATGTGCCTAGAGTTCGTTGGCAGTGGCAGGAGACCCTGAAGGGCCCATCCTCACTCTCTTTCTGTCTGCCTATTACTCTCTGTTTCTCTCTCAAATAAATTAATAATATTTGAAACACTGTGAGACTCAAGAAGATTTGGGACCAGCCTGGGGTCAGACTCACTCTGGTGGGAGGAGGTGACTTTTTTTTGGAACAGACCTTACTCTTTATTTTATTTATTTATTTTGTCTTTTCTTAAAAAAAAAAAAAAAGAGATTTTATTTTCATGTTCATTTACTTATTAGAGACAGAATGAGTGAGAATGGACATACCAGGGCTCTAGCCACTGCAAATGAACTCTAGATGCATGTGCCACCATGTGCATCTGGCTTACGTGGGACCTGGAGAATCGAACCTGGGTCCTTAGGGTTCGCAGACAAGTGCCTTAACCATTAAGCCATCTCTCCAGCCCCTTGTCTTGTTTTTTTTTTTTTTTTTTTTTGAAATAGGGTCTCACTCTAGCCTACGCTGACCTGGATTTACTCTGTAGTCTCAGAGTGGCCTGGAATTCATGGTGATCCTCTGATCTTGGCCTCCAAAGTGCTGGGATTAAAGGCAAGCGCCACTACACCTGGCTAAGAGACATATTTTTAAATATTCTCTATCTGAATCAGGTTGAGAAGTAGGTAAGCTTTAAAATTTTTGATAGAAGCCAGACATGTTGGTGCACACCTTTAATCTCAGCACTTGGGAGGCAGAGGTAGGAGGATTGCTGTGAGTTCAAGGCCATCCTGAGACTACATAGTGAATTCCAGGTCAGCCTGAGCTAGCGTGAGACCCTACCTCCGGGAAAAAAAAAAAATTTTTTTTTTTTGAGAGAATGGGCTGGGCGTGGTAGCACACACCTTTAATCCCAGCACTTGAGAGGCAGAGGTAGGAGGATCACCATAAGTTCAAGGCCATCCTGAGACTACATAGGGAATTCCAGGTCAGCCTGGACTAGAGTGAAACCCTACCTTAAAAAAACCCAAAAAGAGGGCTGGAAAGATGGCTTAGTGGTTAAACGAAAATGCCTGTGAAGCAAAATGATCCAGGTTCGAGACACATTTTCCAGGACCTGTGCATCAGCCAGATGCATGAGGGGGCATGCATCTGGAGTTGTTGCAGTGGCTAGAAGTGCCTTTAACCCATTCTCTCTCTCCCTCTCCTGCCTATTTCTGTATCTCTCTCTCAAATTAATAAATAAAGATAAAATATTTAAAAAAAAAAAAAAAAAACCCAAAAGCTCTGCTGATGTTCGTGGTGGCCTTTGATTTTAATCCCAGCACTAGGGGGGCAGAGATAGGAGGACGCCGTGAGTTCAAGGCCATCCTGAGACTACATAGTTAATTCCAGGTCAGCCTGGACCAGAGTGAGACCCTACCTATTTAAAAAAAAAAAAAAAAAAAAGAAAGAAAAAAGAAAAAAAAGAGAGAGAGACAGAGAAAATGAGTGCACTACAAAATGAATGAACTCCAGACACATGTGCCACACTGTGCATCACTCATTTACATGAGCGGCTGGGGAATCAAACCACCCAGGCTGTGAGTCTTTGCCGACAAGTGCCTTTAACCACTTCTGTGCCTCCTCAGGCCAACCATGCTGTAGCAGCAGGAAGAAGGAAGCAGATCACAGATTTTGGAGCTCTGCTGATGTTCTCTGCTTTCCTTTGATTTCTGAATTCAGCAAGATTCCTAGTAAGGGGCTGGAGAGATGACTTTAGAGGTTAAGGCACTTTGCCAAGCCAAAGGAACCAGGTTTGATTCCCCAAGGCTCACGTCAGCCAGATACAAAAGGTGGCATATACCATATTTACCACATCACACACACATATACACACACACAATGAAAAGTAACCGTTCCTATGAATGAGTTATGTTAAAATGCTTTGGGCAGGAAAGAGAACCAACTCAAAATATTTGAATCTCCCTCAACAAAAACAGCCAAAGGTATTTACATGACTGGTTAATTTAGGGACTCAGCATATTATTATAATCCTATTATCATTTCAGTTTTCTACTCTGCCATGCTATGCTCATAATGTTAGTCCTCATGTTTGTCCTCTTGTGGTCACAACTGGAAGCCTCTTGTGCAACCATCAAGCACTCATACAATGTCCAAAGGTTGCAAGAGAGAAATCATTTTCCTACATTCCTTTTATAGAGCAAGGCAATTTTTCCAATACATTTGTTCTACTCACCACACCCTCACCCCAAAGACATTACCTCATCTCTCATTTCCATTGTTATATCACTTGCTGTTTTCTTTTATTTTTTTCTTTTTATTTATTTGCAGAGAAAGATAGAGAAAAGAAAGGCAGACAGAGAGAATGGGCACACCAGGGCCTCTAGCCACTGCAAACGAACTCCAGATGTATAAGCCATTTTGTGCATCTGGTTTTATGTGGGTACTGGGGCCTCAAACCTGGGTCATTAGGCTTTGCAAGCAAGCGCCTTAACTGCTGAGCCATCTCTTCAGCTCCACTTGCTATTTTCTTAACCAATCCCTGCCTTGATTAGTTTGGATGAAGATGTGCCCTGGTGATGGGGAGGCCCTGCTTTCTCTGTTACACTGGATACTCAGTACTTTAGTAGAATTGAGTAATTAACAAGAAAAACAATGAGCTAGGGCTGGAGAGATGACTCAGCAGTTAAGGCACATGCCTGTGAAGCCTAAGGACTCAGGTTTGATTCTTCAGGTCCCATGTAAGCCAGATGCACATGGTGGCACTTGCGTCTGGAGTTTGTTTACAGTGGCTAGAGGCCCTGGCGCTCCTGTTCTCTCTCTCTCTCCCTTTCATAAATAAATAAAAATAAATTTTTAAGCCGGGCGTGGTGGCGCATGCCTTTAATCTCAGCACTTGGGAGGCAGAGGTAGGAGGATTGTGGAGAGTTCGAGGCCACCCTGAGACTACATAGTGAATTCCAGGTCAGCCTGGACCAGAGTGAGACTCTACCTCGCAAAACCAAAAAATAAAAAAATAAAAAGACATGGGCCACTGTACCCTGATCAAATGAATTTTTAAATACTTTTATTTATTTGCAAGCAGAGAGAGATAGAGAGAATGGGTGTGCCAGGGCCTCAGTTGCTGAAAATGACCTCCAGATGCATGTGCCACTTTGTGCATCTGGCTTTATGTGGATACTGGGTAATCAAATTGAACCCAGGTCGTTAGGCTTTGCAGGCACCTTAACCACGAAGCCATCTCTCCAGCAACCCCCTCCCCCCACCAAATACTTTTATCTATTTATTTGAGAGCAGAGAAAGAGAGGAGGAGAGACACAGAGAGGATGGGTGCGCCAGGGCCTCTTGCCCCTAAAAATGAACTCCAGATGTATGTACCACTTTGTGCATCTGACTTTACGTAGGTACTAGGGAATCAAACCCAGGCCATCAGGCTTTACAAGCAAGGGCTTTAACTGATGAGCTATCTCCCAGCCCTTCTATAATGGATTCATTGCTAACCTTATCAATTTGATGGGATTAAAAAAACTTCCATGACCAAGTGTGTTGGTTTACACCGTGTTTTTAAAAAATATTTTATTTACTTGAGAGAGGGAGACAGAGAAAGAAGAGAGGCAGATATGGAGAGAGATTGGGCATGCCAGGGCCTCTAGCCATTGCAAACTCCAGACGCATGCACCACCTTGTGCATCTGGCTTACATAGGTATTGGGGAATAGAACCAGGTTCTTAGGATTCACAGGCAAATGCCTTAACCATGAAGCCAACGCTCCAGCCCTGGTTTACACCTTTAATCCTAGCACTCAGGAGGCTGAAGTAAGACGTTTAACACAAGTTCAAGGCCAGCCGGGTTATAGTATTAAATACACCTGTGGATGAGTCTGTGCTGGTAAGTGAATGAAATGTAAATATGGGAAAAGGTTCTTGCAATAGTAAGATTGGACGACCTTTGCCAAGAGTATTTCAGTATTTGTTTACAATTAGGTTTGACATCTGTGAGCCCAGGGAGCTATATGATCAGAATGAGGAGGCCGGGTGTGGTGGCACATGCCTTTAATCCCAGCACTTGGGAGGCCAAAGTAGGAGGATCACTGTGAATTTGAGGCCAGCTGGAGACTAATTCCAGGCCAGGAAGACCTTACCTCGAAAAGCCAAAAAAAAAAAAAAAAAAAAAAAAAAAAAAAGAGCTGGAAAGATGGTTTAGTGGTTAAGGCACTTGCCTGCGAAGCCTAAGGACCCAGATTCAATTTCCCAGTACCCAAGTAACACCAGATGTACAAAATGGCACATGCATCTGGAGTTTGTTTGTAGTGGCTAGAGGCCCTAGCGTGCCCACACTCTCTATCTTCCTCTTTCTTATAAATAATAATAATAAAGTATAAAAAAAGAATGAGGAAGCCGGGCGTGGTGGCACTCACCTTTAATTCCAGCACTCGGGAGGCAGAGATAGGAGGATCGCCACGAGTTCGAGGCCACCCTGAGACTATATAGTGAATTTCAGGTCAGTCTGAGCTAGAGTGAGACCCTACCTTGAAAACCAAAAAACGAAAAGAAAAAAAAAGAAAAAGAAAAAGAAAAAAATGAGTTTGGGGAAGGGAGTGAAGGAGGAAGGAAGGATGGGAAAGGAAGAAGGAAGGGGAGAATCTAGAATCTTCCATTGTCTCACTCTAGTGGTGAGACTAGAGTCTCAAAAGCATTTCCTTTCTCACCTAAAGCAGATGTGCCCAGTTCTGTAAGGTGGATGATTCTTGGCTTCTCTCCTGCTGCAGACTTCAGTAGTGTTAGAAGAGGAAAGAAGCATTTTCCCAAACTGCACAGGGCAGGACACTAGGCTCTTGGAATGAATGGGGAGGTGACAGGCTAATGAGATGTCAGCAAAAAGGACCTTCTCTCTGGCGTTGAAGGCCAATTCCCATCCCAACCTCCCTGGCACAGGGGGCTCTGCCTTCCTTTCAGCGTTTGCTGTGTTTCCTAGACAGCTACCAAAGCGCCATCTGCTAGGGTCATCTCTGGCATCCTACCTTGTACCCTTGCCTGACAGGCACTGGCGTCCTGGCCCCAATCTTGGGGGATGGGTAATGCTCCAAGAGAGAGCTGTCCCACCAGCACTTCAGCTGGTATCTTGTCAGGAGGCTGGGCAGATGGCAGCAGCTAGCCTGCAAAGACAACATATCTCCCCAATATCTGTGATTCAGGGATACCCAGATCAGACTGTGTCCTGCCCCAAGAGATTCTATTTTGAGGGTGGAGGCTAACTCTGCTGCCGGGTGGGTGGACGCATAAATAGAACCATCTGTCCAGCACCACCTACATGGTACAGATTGATAAGTGACATTCCTGGGAGTAGAAAGAGTGACATCTATAAATTTATTTATTTTATTTTATTTTATTTTTATTTTTATTTTTATTTTTGGTTTTTCGAGGTAGGGTCTCACTCTGGTCCAGGCTGACCTGGAATTCACTATGTAGTCTCAGGGTGGCCTTGAACTCATGGTGATCCTCCTACCTCTGCCTCCCGAGTGCTGGGATTAAAGGTGTGCGCCACCACGCCCGGCTAGACATCTATAAATTTATTGGGGTGAATTAGGAGTATAGAGCACATGGACATTTTAAAATCATATATCAGGGCTGGAGGGATGGCTTAGCAGTTAAGGCATTTGCCTGCAAAGCCAAAGGACCCTGGTTCAACTCTCCAGGATCCACGTAAGCCAGATGCACAAGGGGGCACATGCATCTGGAGTTCGTTTGCAGTGGCTGGAGGCCCTGGTGTGCCCATTCTCTTTCTCTCTACCTGCCTATTTCTGTATCTTCCTCTCTCTCTCTCAAAATATATAAATAAAAATAAAATATTAAAATAAAATAAAATCATATATCAGGAATAATAATAATCATCAGGAAAACCAGGCCCAAGAACTTATCAGACATACCTGATTAAGGAATGGATGTAACTCTCTCACCTGGACTCCATAAAGTAGTGGACATCAGGACTGGAGAGATGGCTCAGCAGTTAAGGCACTTATCTACAAAGCCTAAGGACCCAGGTTCAATTCCCCAGTACCCATGCAATGCCATATGCACAAGGGGGTGCATGCATCTGGAGTTTGTTTGCAGTGGCAAAAGGCCCTGGCACACCCATTCTCTCTCTCTCATCTGCCTTTCTCTCAAATAAATAAAGAAATGGGGCTGGACAGATACACAAGGTGGCACATGTATCTGGAGTTCACTTGCAGTGACTGGAGGCCCTGACACACCCATTCTCTTCCTCTCCCTCCCTCCCTCTCTCAAATAAATAAATAAAACTTTTTTTTTTTTTTTTTTTTTTTTTTTTTTGGTTTTTCGAGGTAGGGTTTCACTCTGGTCCAGGCTGACCTGGAATTAACTATGTAGTCTCAGGGTGGCCTCGAACTCATGGCGATCCTCCTACCTCTGCCTCCCGAGTGCTGGGATTAAAGGCGTGCGCCACCACGCCCGGCTAAATAAAACATATTTTTAAAAAATTTTAAAAAGGAAATGGGGCTGGAGATTTGGCCTAGCAGTTAAGGTGCTGGCTTGTGAAGCCTAAGGACCCATGTTTGACTCTCCAGATCCTATGTTAGCCAGATGCACAAAGGTGAGGCAAGTGTAAGGTCACACATGCCCACTAGGTGGCACAAATGTCTGGAGTTCATCTGCAGTGGCAAGAGGCCCTGGCATACCCATACTCTCTGTGTATGGAAATAAATAAAAATATATTTTAAAATTAAAAAACAAGAGTGGACACCTATACTGTAATGGTGATAACCCCTGCTTACCACCCGGTATGCAGGCAGAGGAATTTCCAACTGTTCCTGGGGTTTCAACTTAGCTCCATCCCCACTGTTGTTACTGCCTATTCAATTGCCATCTACAGCCAGGAATGGTGCATACCTTTAGTTCCAGCACTCAGGAGACAGAGGTAGAAGGATCTTCATGAGTTCGAGGCTACCCTGAGACTACATAATGAATTCCAGGCAGCCTGGGCTAGAGTGAGACCCTACCTCAAAAAAAAAAAAAAAAAAAAAGGTCATCTACCTGTCTGTTCACCCATTTGGAGCTGCCATTCTGCCATTCATCTGATCCATCTGTCTGTCCATTCATCTGGATCTAAGTGTATTTCACTTGGCTCCTGAAAATGAGCATGGTCATGCCTTCAGTCCCAGCACTAAGGTGAGACAATTGCTCTGATTTGAAGGCCATTCTGGGCTACAAAGTGAGTTCCAGGTCAACCTGGGATAGAATGAGACCCTGCCTCAAAAAAAACTAAAGGGCTATAGAGATAGCTTAGCAGTTAAGATGCCTGCCTGCAAAGCCAAAGGAACCAGGTTTGATTCCCTAGGACCCACGTAAGCCAGATGCACTAGGTGGCACATACATCTGGAATTCGTTTGCAGTGGCTGGATGCCCTGGTGTGCCCACTATTTATTTGCAGTGAGTTGGAGGCCATCTTGGGGATACAGAGTGAGTTCTAGGTTAGCCTGGGCTAAAATAAGACCCAACCTCAAAATAAAGAAACAAGCAAACAAAAAGAACCTGTGTAGCTGGGCATGGTGGTGCACACCTTTAATCCCAGCACTCGGGAGGCAGAGGTAGGAGGATCGCCATGAGTTTGAACACCCTGAGACTACAGAGTGAATTCCAGGTCAGCCTGGGCTAGAGTGAGACCCTATTGCGATAAAACAAACAAAACAAACAAAGAACCTGTGTTTGCCTTGGCCAAGGCTATCAGGAAAAATAGGGTATCTGGCAAATTGATGCTATTGAAACTACCATACTTTGTGAGTTTATTATTATTCAATAAATTCTGACACAGTGTGCTCATGACAGGTACTTTAGACAAAATGTTCCCTTGCTTCAGGCTGAGTGTTGGGTACCAACTGGTTTTGTCCCTCTGGATCTGTATGCTGCCACCTAGGACTCTTGAGAAGTATTGTGATGATCACTAGCCTGAGATTAAAAATATATATATATATATACACGCCGGGCGTGGTGGCGCACGCCTTTAATCCCAGCACTCGGGAGGCAGAGGTAGAAGGATCGCCAAGAGTTCGAGGCCACCCTGAGACTACATAGTGAATTCCAGGTCAGCCTGGACCAGAGTGAGACCCTACCTCGCAAAACCAAAAAAAAAAAGAGAAAGAGGCAGAGAGAGAGAGAGAAGGAGAGAATGGGCATGCGAAGGCCTCCAGCCACTACAAACGAACTCTAGACACATGTACCACCTTGTGCATCTGGCTTACATAGGTCCTAGGGAATTGAACCTGGGTTCTTAGGCATTGCAGGCAAGAGCCTTAACTGCTAAGCTATCCCTCCATCTCTTAGTTTTTATTTATTTATTAGGTTTTTCAAGGTAGGCGGACCGGTAATTCACCATGTAGTCTCAAGGTGGCCTCGAACTCATGGTGATCCTCCTACCTCTGCCTCCTGAGTGCTGGGATTAAAGGAGTGTGCCACCACGCCCGGCCTTTTTGAGGTAGGGTATCAGTCTAGCACAGGCTGACCTGGAATCTACCATGTAGTCTCAGAGTGGCCTCAAGCTGACAGCGATCCTCCTACCTCTGCTTCCTGAGTGCATGCGCCAATATGCCCAGCTGGCCTGAGATCTTTTGGTGACCATAGTTTCATCCAGTGCTCCAGGTAGTGGATTGTCTCTAGTGCACAGATGATCCCAGGCACTGCTCAGAGTTTTAGGATCAAACTTTAGTTGTTCAAGTTGCTCGGAAGCTTCCAGTTACATATTCAATCTCTCTGAGCTTTGGTAAAGGGTATAGCATCCTGTTGCAGACAGCTTCAGGTTCGCTGAGATGAACTTCCAGACCGGGCACAGTTATGGAGGAAGGGATATTATTTATTGAAGCTTACAGATCCAGGGGAAGTTCCATAATGGCAGGAGAAGCGCCCTGCTCTTCACAGGGCCAAGCAGAGAGAGCAAAAGCCAACCAGCCACCACAGCACACAGAGCAAAACTACAACCAAAAGGTCACACAGCACACTTCAGGAACTCCTGCTAGGCACATTTGCATATCTTTACAATGGAATCTCAAACCCACCATTAACACCTTAAGACCGGCCCCCAGTGACCTTGCCTCTATCAAGGTGATTGCAGATGCAAGCTATAAAGTAATAAAACATTGAATATATTGGGGGACATATATTCAAACTACCACACATCCGCTCACACTTCAGGTGAAGATTCTAAAACACTGAATGCTCTCCTTCCACCCATAAGCTCATACAAGGTTTCCACAGAACATTGCAAAAGTTAGAGGTCTGAAGACTGTGCTCTAAGTTGGACTTTTAATGTTCTAACCCATAAGGCCTAACAGACTCCTACTGGTACACAGACACTTGCCATCTTCTGCCTGGACAATTGTGACTGAAGGGTTAAATGAACCACTGACCTTGGTGGGCCATAAAACTTCCTGAGACCATAGCATGATAAGGGACATCTGTTACAAAGCAATTCATAACTCAAAGATCCGGCCTCCAGAGCTATCAGGCCACATGGACAGGAAAGGCCTTATCTTCCCCCTCCATTCTTCCCTCCCAGAGACCCCCATCACCCCATCGCCTGGCCTTTAAAAAATCTCAGTCTTGGGCTGGAGAGATGGCTTAGTGGTTAAGGCGCTTGCCTGCAAAGCCAAAGGACCCAGGTTTGATTCCCCAGGAGGCAAAAGGAGACACACGCATTTGGAGTTCATTTGCAGTGGCTGGAGGCTCTGGTGTGCCCATTCTCTCTCTCTACCTGCCTATTTCTGTATCTCTCTCAAATAAATAAATCAAGCCGGGTGTGGTGGCACACTCCTTTAATCCCAGCACTTGGGAGCCAGAGGTAGGAGGATCACCGTGAATTCGAGGCCACCCTGAGACTACATAGTTAATTCCAGGTCAGCCTAGGCCAGAGTGAGACCCTACCTCAAAAAAACAAAACAAAACAAAAAAATCAATCAATCTCAGTCTTTTAATCCCAGCACTCAGGAGGCAGAGGTAGGAAGATTGCCATGAATTCGAGGCTACCCTGAGACTACATCATGAATTCCAGGTCAGCCTGGGCTAGGGCAAGCTCCTACCTCAAAAAACCAAAAGAAAAAAGAAAAATTCAGTCTCTGGCCAGGTATGGTGGTACACACCTTCAATCCCAGAACTTGTGAAGCAGAGATAGGAGGATTGGCATGAGTTCTAAGCCACCCTGAGACTACATAGTGAATTCCAGGCCAGCCTGGGCTAGAGCAAAACCCTACCAAAACCTCCCCTAAAAAATGAAAAAAATAAAATGAAAATCTGTCTCCCACATTCAAAAGCAACAGTGGCATTTTCATCCTGGGAGAGCTGCTATCCCTCCAATAAAGAGTGGTCTGGACTGGCTTTCTTTCTCTCTTGTATTTCTGATGTTGCTCTAGTCAACCCCAAATTCTAACAGTGACCACAAGTGCACAGGAAGGCTTCAGTTCCCTTACAATATTTCCATTCTTCCTAGGGCCCACTTGCCCCTCTGGGACAGAACTCCACGTGGGGGGGGGGTTGTGATTGGGGGAGGGCCCTCTGTGTGAGTCAGTGAGGGCAGTCAAAGCCCTGTGTACAGACTGCCAGAATCGGCACCCCTCTCAAGCTGTGTACATTTCTCCCATCAGGCCGCCAAAGCAGTGCTGAGTCCAGAATTTCCATTTGCGCTCAAGGGCAGATCATATGATTGTCAGCCACAAAGCTGTGACCTAGACCTTGGGGTATATTTGTTCTTGCTGCAGGCTAACTTCTATTGGCTCTCCCGCCCACAGAGGAGGGAGACATTCGTTCCAAGGACAGATCCCTCCCAACCACTGGCACTTTGCTCTTTTCAATTCCCCAGACTCCATTCTACTGGAATATTTCCTTCTCAGCTAAACTCCTTTCTCACCTTCTTTCACCCCTCACTGTAGTGGCTGAAAGCTTTCCCACTCTTCACATCCTGGCTCATCTATAAAATCATTTATCCTTAAGGCTGAGAGAATTGGAGCAGACTGCAGCAGGTCAAGGGTGGCTGCCCTGGGGGATCAGTCTCTTTCAGGACATTCTGAATGCTGAAAGGACCACATGTGGCCACTCCAGTCCTTTTTCAGGGCACCTTTCAGGTATGCTGGGTTGAAACTGACTTATCTGTTGCTCCTCATCCATGGCTGGCCTGTTTCCTCCCCCAAAGCTGCTGAAGCCAATTTGTGCTTAGAGCTGAGGCTCAGCAGGGGGCTTGCTTTGTCACAAGGGCACAAAACTGCAAGTAGCTCATAGGTGTGCTCAGCTTCAGGTTCGGGCTGAGATGAACTTCCAGACCAGGCACAGTTATGGAGGAAGGGATATTATTTATTGAAGCTTACAGATCCAGGGAAGTTCCATAATGGCAGGAGAAGCAGCCTGCTCTCACAGGGCCAAGCAGAGAGAGCAAAGCCAACCAGCCACCACAGCACACAGAGCAAAACTACAGCCAAAAGGTCACAGCACACCTCAAACCCATCATTAACACCTTAAGACTGGCCCCCAGTGACCTTGCCCTTAGACCGATTCGCCTGGCCTTTAAAAAATCCAGTTTGGGCTGACACAAAGGCGCTTGCCTGCAAAGCCAAAAGTGACCCAGGTTTGATTCCCCAGGAGGCAAAAGGACCACGATTTGGAGTTCATTTGCAGTGGCTGGAGGCTCTGGTGTGCCCATTTCTCTCTCTACCTGCCTATTTCTGTATCTCTCAAATAAATAAATCAAGCCGGGTGTGGTGGCACACTCCTTTAATCCCAGCACTAGCCAGAGGTAGGAGGATCAATGAAGTGAGGCCACCCTGAGACTCACATTCCAGGTCAGCCTAGGGCCAGAGTGAGACCCTACCTCAAAAAAACAAAACAAAACAAAAAAATCAATCAATCTCAGTCTTTTAATCCCAGCACTCAGGAGGCAGAGGTAGGAAGATTGCCATGAATTGAGGCTACCTGAGACCATCATGAATTCCAGGTCAGCCTGTAATAGGGCAAGCTCCTACCTCAAAAAACCAAAAAAAAAAAAAAAATTCAGTCTCTGGCCAGGTATGGTGTACACACCTTCAATCCCAGAACTTGTGAAGCAGAGATGGAGGATTGGCATGAGTTCAAGCCCTGAGACTACATAGTGAATTCCAGGCCAGCTGGAGCAAAACCCTACCAAACCTCCCCTAAAATGAAAAATAAAAATAAAATGAAAATCTGTCTCCACATTCAAAAGCAACAGTGGCATTTTTCATCCTCCTGGGAGGCTACTATCCCTCTCAAAAAGAGTGGTAGGAGCTTTCTTTCTCCTTGTATTTCTGATGTTGCTCTAGTCAACCTGAAATTCTAACAGTGACCACAAGTGCACAAAAGATTCAGATTCCCTTTACAATATTTCCATTCTTCCTAGGGCCACTTTCCCTCTGGGACAGAACTCCACGTGGGTTTGTGACAGGGGGCCCTCAGTGAGTCAGTGAGGGCAAAAGCCCTGTGTACAGACTGCCAGAATCGGCACCCCTCTCAAGCTGTGTACATTTCTCCCATCAGGCCGCCAAAGCAGTGCTGAGTCCAGAATTTCCATTTCACTCAAGGGCAGATCATAGGATTGTCAGCCACAAAGCTGTGACCTAGACCTTGGGGTATATTCCTTCTTGCTGCAGGGCGGCCCATTGCTCTCCCGCCCACAGAGGAGGGAGACATTCGTCCAGGACAGATCCCTCCCAACCACTGGCACTTTGCTCTTTTCAATTCCCCAGACTCCATTCTAGATTGAATATTTCCTTCTCAGCTAAACTCCTTTCTCACCTTGAGCACCCCCTCACTGTAATGGCTGAAAGCTTTTACTTCATCCTGCTCATCTATAAAATCATTTTATCCTTAAGGCTGAGAGAATTGAGCAGACTGCAGCAGGTCAAGGGTGGCTGCCCTGGGGGATCAAGGCTTTCAGGACATTCTGAATGCCAACATGTGCCACTCCAGTCCTTTCAGGCACCTTTCAGGTATGCTGGGTTGAAACTGACTTATCTGTTGCCCTCATCCATGGCTGGCCTGTTTCCTCCCCCAAAAGCTGCAGTTGAAGCCAATTTGTCTTAGAGCTGAGGCTCAGCAGGGGCTTGCTGTCACAAGGGCACAAACTGCAAGTAGCTCAAGGTGTGCTACTAAAAATTACCATGGCGAGGGTCACGATAATCACCATCTGGTTGGCAGAGCTCAAGGATCGCAGGCATTCGAGGCCACCCTGAGACTACATAGCTTCCAGGTCAGCCTGGGTCAGAGTGAGACCTACCTTGCAAAACCAAAAAAAAAAAAAAAAAGCCCCTAGCACAAAAAGAAGCTTCCTAGGCTGTGCTCACCTCCTACCTCTGCCTCCCAGAGAGAGAGAGAGGAGAGAGGGAGAGAGGGAATGGGTATGCTAGGTAGGGTCTCATCTTTTCCCTTAGCATACTTGCTTCAGCCTCTTCGTGATCTTTGTCTAGGTTGGCCAAGTCTCTTGGGTCTCAGAAAACTCTCCTTCTTCCATGCCCTCACCCACACACAAGGGCATTTTGGCATACATGAGATCAAAGTTATGGTCTAGGTGAGCCCAGGCCTCAGCAATGGCCATGGTGTGGCATGGCATGGACACAGCTCACTCTACCATGGCCAAGAATCTCCACCAGATACCATATTGGAGGCTGGTAATTAATATCAACCTTGAAGCCTAGAGCCAGTGGGGCACCAGTACACAAACTAGATGCTGTGCTTAGGCTTGATGGTGGCAATGGCAGCACTGACATCTTTGGGAACAGGCAGAAGTTCATGTATTTACCACAGTGAGGTTCACATTTCACCATCTGCTTGGCTCAAAGCTGGTTTTGGTGATAATCTGCTACAAAAAGCTGCTCAATGTAGGCTTTCTCAGTAGAGATAACAGAGGGGTATACGTAGGTAGAGGAAAGTGAATGTAGGGATAGGGCACCAGAGTGGTCTGGAATTCTGTCAGGTCAATCATGCTGAGAGTTCGAGGCCACTACATAATTTCAGGTCAGCCTGAGCCAGAGTGAGACCGTACCTCAAAAAATCAAAAAAAAGAAAAAAAAATACTGTCATTCCCTCAGGAAAGAAAAGAGACACAGCACAAGTTTTGGTAGCTGGGAGAACAGCCTCTATTGTCCTTGTTGTCAATCTATTTATTACAAGGGCACCTTCTTTTTTTACTTATTTGAGAGAGAGAGAGAGAGAAAGAATGGGCATGCCAGGGCCTCCAGCCACTGCATACAAACTCCAGATGCACGCGCCCCCTTGTGCATCTGGCTTACTTTAGTCGTGGAAAATCAAACCAGGATCCTTTGGTTTTGCAGGCAGATGCCTTAACCACTAAGGCAAGAAAGAAAAAGGCATCTTTTTTTTTTTTTTTTTTTTTTTTTTTTGGTTTTTTCGAGGTAGGGTCTCACTCTGGTCCAGGCTGACCTGGAATTCACTATGTAGTCTCAGGGTGGCCTCAAACTCTCGGGGATCCTCCTACCTCTGCCTCCCGAGTGCTGGGATTAAAGGCGTGCACCACCACGCCCGGCCCCCAAAAGGCATCTTCTTAAAAGAGGGCTTGCCCTGTACACCAGTCCAGTTACAATAGATGGTCTATACAAAGACCTGGCAGCATATCTTTGAGTTGAAATACAGCAAGAGTCTTAGTGGAAAGTTCCAGGCTGGAGGTAGATCAACATTACTGGCTCTTTGCTGTAGAACTATAATTAACTTCTCTTATTCTATTTATGAAATGAGAATATTGATCCACCTCAGGCTAAAATTAAAGGAGCACTTAGCCTAGTACTTCACACAGTAGGTGCACTCAGTACCTGAAACCAACTACCAAGATATCTCCATTCTGGATGACTCCTGAGCACTTAAAACAGGGTTTATTGGCTAGTGAACTGCTAGTCTAAAAGGCCAACATTGACCTTTGCATACTTTGCTGTGGTACTGGGGATGGAACTCTTGATCACATGCATTCTAGGCAAGTGGGCCATATCATATCCCCAGCTCTAATGTATCTTTCAAAGTATTCTGTTGCTCAAAGAATTTGTAGTCATTCTCCATTGACACTTCACTTTCTATGGACCTACACTGTGTGACTACATAAGAACAATGTGTTAGGCAAACCTTGGTTGATTCATCACATCCATTATACATCTTGTAATTCTTTTGGTAATCAGTGAGCGCCCCAGAACCCTAAATAGCTTTTCTAGGTTTACATGTCCCTACAGGCAGGCCTATGATTTCTAAGTCAGCACTCGTGGTTAAAGCTTGATTTGCAAGCATTGGGACCATTAACCCAATTTTGCTGGAAGTCTATGATGAACCAACAGAAATACAAATTTCTGTGTGATGTGAAGCCAAGACTTTTAGAACAAACCAGTTGTGGTCAGACTCACTGTAATGTGATTTCCTAACAAGGTAATCTACCTAGGCTTGCATACTGATTTTTGGTTAATTACTTACTGGCTACAAAAGGAGCAGAGTAATCAGAATGCCAGGCACTCAAAAGGCTGGAGAGATGATGCACCGGTTAAGGCACTTGCTTGAAAAGCTTGACAGCCTGGGTTCAAGTCCCCAATACCAGTATAAAGCCAGATGCACAAAGTGGTACATGTGTTTGGAGTTCCTTTGCAGTGGCAGGAGGCCCTGGCATGCACGCCCTCAATCCCAGCACTTGGGAGGCAGAAATCTTTGTGAGTTCAAGGCCACTCTAAGACTACACAGTGAATTCCAGATCAGCCTGAGCTAGAGTGAGACCCTACCTCAAAAAACAAAACAAAAATAAACAAAAAACAACAAAGCCAAGTGGATGGCCATGAGTTCATGGCCACTCTGAGACTTCATAGTGATTTCCAGGTCAGCCTGGGCTACAGTGAGTAAGACCCTACCTCAAAAACCAAAAACAAGGGGCTGGAGAGATGACTTAGCAGTTAAATGCTTGCCTAGGAAGCCTAAGGACCCCGGTTCAAGGCTCGATTCTCCAGGACCCACGTAAGCCAGATGCACAAGGGGGTGCATGCATCTGGAGTTCGTTTGCAGTGGCTGGAAGCCCTGGCGCACCCATTCTCTCTCTACCTGCCTATTTCTCTCTCTCTCTCTCTCTCTCTCTCAAATAAATAAATAAATAATAAAATAAAAAATAAAAAAAAAAAAAACAAGAATAGCAGAGCATGGTGGCACATGCCTTTAATCCTAGCACTTGGGAGGCTGAAGTTGGAGGATCACAGCGAGTTCAAGGCCATCCTGGAGCTACAATGAGACCCTACCTCATAAAAATAATGGCTGGGCATGTCAGCACACACTTTAATCCCAGCCCTGGGAAGGCAGAGGCAGGAGGATCCCCATGAGTTTGAGGCCAACATAAGAATACATAGTAAATCCCAGGTCAGCCTGGGCTAGAGTGAGCAAGACGAGACCCTAAATAAAAATAAGGGAGCTGGGCGTGGTGACACATTCCTTTAATCCCAGCACTGAGGAGGCAGAGGCAGGAGGGTCACTGTAGTTTGAGGCCACCCTGAGACTACATAGTGAAGTCCAGGTCTGCCTGGGCTAGTGAGACCCTACCTTGAAAAATCAAAACAATAAAAAATGAAATAAAGGGCTGGAGAGATTTCTCAGTCGTTAAGGCACTTGCCTGCAAAGCCTAAGGACCCAGGTTTGATTCCTCAGTACCCACATAAATAAAGCCAGATGCACTATGTGGCACACGTGCCTGGAATTCCTTTCCAGTAGCAAGAGGCCCTGCATGCCCATTCTCTCTCTCAAATAAATAAAATATTTTAAAGTAAAATAAAAGCAATTTAAAGGACTACTTACCAGCTTGCGAATTCGGTCCAAGACAAGGTCAATGATCTCCTTGCCAATGGTGTAGTGCCCACGGGCATAGTTATTGGCAGCATCTTCCTTGCCTGTGATGAGCTGCTCAGGGTGGAAGAGCTGGCGGTAGGTGCCAGTACGAACTTCATCTGGAAAAGAAATCCACTGTCATCAACAACTTGCACAGCCCTGGGGTATAAACGGAGTCCCTAGGACAGACCCACATCCCAGCAGCCTAAGGAATGCCTTGGACCACTGAGACGAACTCACCAATGACCGTGGGCTCCAGGTCTACAAACACTGCCCTGGGCACATGCTTGCCAGCGCCTGTCTCACTGAAGAAGGTGTTGAAGGAGTCATCTCCTCCCCCGATGGTCTTGTCACTTGGCATCTGGCCATCAGGCTGGATGCCATGTTCTAAGCAGTAGAGCTCCCAGCAGGCGTTGCCGATCTGGACACCAGCCTGGCCCACATGGATGGAGATGCACTCACGCTGTAGGAGGAAGAAAAGGGAAACATCAGAATGAATATGACGCATCTGATGAGAAATCTGGGAGTGGCTCACACCTATATGGCAAACTTTCAAAGTCAGATAATCACCTTTCAAGGCCACTCCTGCCCAGGGATTATTTCACAACCAAAAATCTTTGTTGAGCCAGGTGTGGTGGCACATGCCTTTAATCCCAGCATTTGGGAGGCAGAGGTAGGAGGATCGCCATGAGTTCAAGGCCACCCTGAGACTATGTAGTGAATTCCAGGTCAGCCTGAGCTACAGTGAGACACTACCTTGAAAAACCAAAACCAAAAAACAAAACCAACAAAAAATCTTTGTTGAAGATCTAATTCAGAGAACATTTTTGGAAGACAGTTTCTGTTAATCACCTACTAGGCAAGTGCACCCTTCCTTCATAGCTGCAGTAGATCGAGGCCAGCTTTCTGCCATTTTAGAATGACATACTATCAGATGACTAATAGCATTCTATTAGCAATAGAACTGACTGCTCCCAGCTCCTGGGAAATATGCCTACTGATTTCTTAATCGAATGCCAAAATTTCTCATTCCACAGTTACTCTTTATAACTGTGTGACTCCTGAATTCATTTTGGACCCTCTCTTTAATCCTTTTCTATATAGACAAGATCTTCCTCTCCCCTTTAAAACCAGCTTAAACCAGCAAACTCCAGCCATATGACTCATGCAGAAAATGCTAAGATAAGCAGCAATTTTCAAATGTGTGGTCAGAGGCAGCCTTTTCACCCTGTAGAAGAATCTAATCTTTAGAAAGAACACTGTTCCCTCAACATCAATCCATCTTGTGGGAAAGGAGCATGTTAACAAAAGCCAGAAGGGTTTCCAAAACTCTTTACTGCAACAATTTTAAGGAATTATGAGGCTGGAGATATAGGAGGAGTGCTTGGCTAGTCTATGCAAAGTGCTGGGCTGGAGCCTCAGCAGAGTAGAAAATGAGGAGAAAGGGGAGAGAGGAGGGAGGGGAAAAAGGGGAGAGATGGAGACTCATTAGGTATTACTAGTAGATTATATATCTCTGACACTGTGGAAAAGTACACGATTACACAAATTTAACAATAGACAAATATGTTCTGAATTATGTGAAATATGTGCTGAAGCAAGGAAAGTAATTTAGAAGTTACCAAACCCATTCCTGCTTAGTAAAACAGGCAATTAACATAAAAACTGTTCCCACAAGCTTAGAAGGAAAACTGTTCATTACATTTCAAGCTGACCGAATTTAAAAAATTTTTCATGCCAAGTCAGGCATGGAGGCGCACACCTTTAATCCCAGCACTTGGGAGGCAGAGGTAGGAGTATCTTCATGAGTTCAAGGTTACCCTGAAACTACATAGTAAATTCCAGGTCAGCCTGGGCTAGAATGAGACCCTACCTCAAAAAAAAAAATTGACACCAAAAATCTCCTATTATTATTGTTCCCAAACTATGATTTCATGCTTCTAAATCTGCCATTGGAAACTAAAGAAAATTGACATCAGCTATGTTCTCCAATAGTCTTGTTTTCACAACCCAGTAATATAAAATACCCATTACTCACAACCTTTGACTTATGATCACCTCTTTCCCACTTGTGTTTCCAATAAAAATTAAATCAAGGTCTCCTGACAGTGAGCTCAGCTGTTTGTTCTGAAGAGCCTGGACTATTTACTGTAATTGCATCACCCTCACCTTCACCTGGACTTTGCTCATCATGCACAAGGAAGTAGAGGACCTGAGAACTCACTCATTCCAACAAAGCCCTACACCTGGAACCCTTTTGCCACCCCCCCACCCTCCAGCCTCATCGATGACCAATCTAACCTGCTTCCTTGAGCTGACAAAAAGTCAAAAGCCAATTGGCATATGAAATAGGGCACAGATGAGTCACTTAGCCTAGCCTCAACCAGATAAGCAGCCACTTTCTCATACATTCACAAAAGTGTTTGCCTAAACAGGAATGCTGCTCTACTTTCTGAATCCCTTGTATTAATACCTTTGTAGTCTGACTTGGCAGAAAGCATTCAAGCCAGTTATAGACTTTTTTTTGGGGGGGGGAGGGGGTTGTTTTTCAAGGTGGGGTCTTGCTGACCTGGAATTCACTATGTAGTCTCAGGGTGGCCTTGAACTCACAGTGATCCTCCTACCTCTGCCTCCTGAGTGCTGGGATTAAAGGCGTGCACCACCAGACCCGGCTATAGACTTTTAAAAATATTTTACTTTATTTATTTATTTGAGAGAGAGATACAGAAATGAGTAGAGAGTAGAGAGAGAGAATGGGGGTGCTTGGGGCCTCCAGCCACTGCAACCAACTCCAGATGCATGCACCCCTCGTGCATCTGGGCTTATTGGGTCCTTGGAGAATCGCAGCCTTGGAACCGGGGTCCATAGGCTTCAGGCAAGCATTTAATTACTAAGCCATCTCTCCAGCCCCCTTTTTTTTTTTTTTTTAATATAGACATTTTGCTACAGTAACTCTGAAAGGTCTTTGGTGAACTATTCACTAATTTTTTTCCCCTAGAAACATTTTGATTAAAAAAAAATGTCTGAAATTTCTATAACCTTGTTCTGGAAAGAGCAGAATAAGGCCTCAAACCATTTCAAAACTGTTCTGGCAAGCACTGTAGGAATGCACAGGGTCACTGCAGACCCAAGCACGCTGGAGGCCTGCCTTTTTTTTTTTTTTTTTTTAATAAAGAGGCAGAGAGAATGGGTACGCCAGTGCCTTCAGCCACTGCAAACTAGAAACTGGGCTTCCTTATGCATCTGGCTTATATGGGTTCTGGAGAATGCCTTAACCACTAAGCCATCTCTCCAGACCCCCACCTTTTTTTTGGAGACAGAGTCTAATGTAGCCTCAGGTTGCCTCCACCTCCCTTAGTAGTTAAGGATGACCTTGAATTTCTGATCCTCTAGTCTCCCCCTCCCAAGTACAGTCAAGTAAAGTGCACTAAGCATACACCTGGAGTTCATTTGCAATGTCAGGAGGCCCTGGTATGCCCATAATCACCCTTAAAAATAGTTTTTAAATATTTTTATTTATTTCAGAGACAAACTCAGGCCAAACATGGTGGTACACGCCTTTAGTCACAGCACTCGGGAGGCAGAGGTAAGAGGATCGCCTTGACTGCATAGTGAATTCCAGGTCAGCCTGAGCTAGTGTGAGACCCTACCTAGGGGAGAAAACAAAGAAAGTTTCAAAACTAAAAGTTTGAGGCCAACCTGGGTTACATAAGATCCCCCATCTCAAAAAAAAAAAAAAAAAAAAAAACACAACCCCACTTTTAGATAGAGCTCCAATGCAAGCACCAGGAGAGCTCTTTAGAACCAGTCTTAGCTGGCTGATGTAATCACCTTTTCTGTTTTATGGAAACAGTGGGAAGAGGATTCCAAGTCAAAGGCTGTAATGGGGTTACCTTGGATTTGACAGTGTGGTTAGTGTTGAATTTTCTTTTCTGTATTGGGGGTGAACTTGGTTCCTTGAGTTTAAGGGGTGTTTGCTGTTTTTGAGACAGGGGTCACTCTGTAGACCACACTGGCCTGGAACACATTATGTACCCCAAACTAGCCTTGAAATGGCAATCCAGCCTAGGATTGGCTGTGTTCTGATTTACTCAACTGAATTGAGGGGCCAGCACTTGGGAGGCAGAGGTAGGAGGATCGCAGTAAATTCGAGGCCCTCCTGAGAATACAAGTGAATGGTCAGCCTGAGCTAGAGTGAGACATTACCTCGAAAAACAAACCAACAAAAAACCCAAAAAGGAGCAGGGCGTGGTGGGATACGCCTTTAATCCCAGAGCTCGGGAGGATCAAGGCCTCCTTGAGATTATGTAGTTAATTCCAGGTCAGCCCGGGACCACAGTGAGACCCTACCTCGAAAAACCAAAAAAGAAAAAAGCTTAAAAACTGAACCAAGAAAACATTACTGGCCAGCACTTGGGAGGTGGAGGCAAGAGGTTCAGGAGTTTTGGAGCCAGGTGTGGGGGCACACACCTTTAATCCCAGCACTTTGGAGGCCAAGGTAGGATTGCTGTGAGTGCAAGGCCACCCTGGCACTATATAGTGAATTCCAGGTGGGCTACGATTAGAGACCCTACCTAGAAAACCCCCCAAAATTAATGAGGTTCAGGAGTTTTAATGTCATCCTTGACTACAAATTGAGTTTGGGGCCAACCGGAGCTACACAAGAACTAGTTTCATACAAACGAGGGCTGGAGAGATGGCTTGGAGCTTGCCTTGGAAGGACCCAGGTTCCATTCCCCAGTAACCACTTAAGCCAGATGCAAAGGTGGCCCATGGGTCTGGAGCTCTTTAGCAGTGACTGGAGGCCCTGGTGAGCCCATTCTCTCTCCAATAACTAATAAAATATTTTGAGAAGACAAAGATGAAAGTCGGGTATGATGACTTTTGCCTTTAATCAACACTGGGGAGGCAGAGGTAGCAGGACTGCCCTGAGTTCAAAGGCCACCCTGAGACTACATAACGAATCAAAGTCAACTTGGGCTAAAGTGAGACCCTGCCTGAAAAAAACACAAATGACAAAATAGTCAATGGTACTAGATGACTAACTTTGTAAGAAAGCATTCTTTCTTTTACTTAAACCTGGTTTAGGTGGAAAGTTTCAGCTATAACCATCCTACTAAATTAACATCAGAAACTCAGGATTAGGCGATGCCACAGTTAATTATCCCCGCAGGTGCACTGGCACAAGTGGGAACAACCCCCAGACCAGACCACAGGTGACTCAGCAGTGAGTCACAGGGCGTGGAGAGGGTGGCCGGAAGTGTTTGCACCATCCATGCCAGAACGCACGAGGTCCTAAGGGCGGGCGGGGGGGGGGGGGCAAGGTCAAAAAAATGCAGGGAACGTTTAGTTTCTCTAAGTTCTTGGGGCCCAGGCTCCCTACCCTTTCCATCCGGGCGACAGGCCCAGACGGGATGCTCTCGATCTGGGATACAGAGGGTTCTCCATGTCCTGCGAGGGCAGTGCAGGCGCGGTCCCTCGTGCCAGCAACAGGACCCACCCCGGCCACCAGCCGCCAGCGTCCCCCAGAGAGGAGCCGTCAGGGGCTCGGCTGCATGTGCCGTCGGAGAAAGGGATCCCCTCTTTCCCCCCAACACGGGGACTCCACTCACCATGTCCCAAGGTCTTGAAGATTTCGGCGCACTGGAAGGTGAGGGGTCGACGACGAGGATCTCCCACTGACAGACCGCAAGGAGTCCGGGGGAGAAGCAGAGTGGGGCGGGCCGCCCCGGAGGGACCCTTTATACCCCGCCCCGGCCACGCGTCGGGAGGGCGGGCCCGGGACCGCCTCCTGGCGGCCACCCGGCCGCATTTTCACTTAATATAAAGTTCCAGTTCAAACCAAACTCTGGCGCAGCAGTAGGAAGTTAGGAGCATCGAGGGGGCGGATGCGGATGCGGCCGGCGGGGCGGGGAGGAGGTGCAGGGCTCGGCGCTTCCCTCCCCGGGGGGCCGGTGTCAGGTGATCCAAATCCTGGCTAGGTGCAAGTCCCAGGTGTGACGTCCGACGGGGCGGAAGTCCTTTCTGCCGCCGCCAGGACTCGGAGCCCGGCATTACCATACAAGCTGTCCAGCCCGCAAGGGCCTGGACTAGGCAAACTCCCCGACGGCTGCGCTCCCGAAGCCTCGGTGACACCTTTGATTAAAGCCAGGCGGGACCACTTATAGTTCAGGCGACCGCCGGCCAGTCTGAGGGGCAGAGCTGAAGTTAGAGTCCAGCCCTTCGGGTCTGCCTCGAAGATGTAAGATGCTGAGAAGGCCTTGTTTTGTTTTGTTTTTTATTTATTTTTTATTTATTTTTTATTTTTTCCGAGGTAGGGTCTTCAAGGCAGCCTATATCTAGGCTGACCTGGAATTCACAGCAGTCTCAGGGTGGCCTCAAATTTATGTCGATCGTCCTGCCTCTGCCTCCCGAGTGCTGGGATTAAAGGCGTGTGCCACCACGCCTGGCTAAAATGTAGTATTTTAAAAATCAGGGCTGGAGAGATGGCTTAGCGGTTAAGACACCTGCCTGCTAAACCTAAGAAGGTCATTTCCAATCTCCAGGTCCCACGTTTAGCCAGATGCAGTGACATAAGGGCTCAATGCCTCACTTGCCCACAAGGGGTGCGCATCTGGATTTCATTCACAGCTGCTGAGAGGCTGCTGGCGCGCCCATTCTCTCTTCTCCCTCTCTCTCTGTCTCTCTCTGTGTCTCTCTCAAAATTGGAATGAGTGAACTCTACCTCGAAAAACCAAATAAATAAATAAATAAATAAATAAATAAATAAATAAATAAATAAATAAAAATTCTCTTGAATCTGGAATTGCCAATTCTTTGGTTAGTTTGCAGATATGAACTGAGGGCTCAGGGTCACAGGAAGCACCAGAACTCCTATTTCCCTGTTACAGGTCGAGCCAGCCCAGGCCCAGCATAGGGAAAAACTCACCCACAGTTGGAAGTTCCCAACTGGTAAGATCGATTTTGTTTTTTGGTATTTATTTAATTTTTTTTTAATTTTTTTGGTTTTTTTCATGGTAGGGTCTCACTCTGGCCCAGGCTGACCTGGAATTAACTATATAGTCTCAGGGTGGCCTCGAACTCACCGTGATCCTCCTACCTCTGCCTCCTGAGTGCTGGAATTAAAGGCGTGCACCACCATGCTTGGCTATCTTTGTTCATTTTAAAATATATTTAGGGCTGGAGAAATGGTTTAGCAGTTAAAGCACTTGCCTGCAAAGCCCAAGAACACAGGTTCAATTCTCCAGGTCTCATGTAAGCCAGATCCACATGGTGGTGTATGCATCTGGAGTTTGTTTGCAATGGCTAGAGGCTCTGGTATGCCCATTCTCCCTCCCTCTCCCTGTCTCTGTATCTAATAAATAAATAAATAAATAAATAAATAAATAAATAAATAAATAAATAAATAAAAATCTTTAATATATAGATATGTATATTTAGCTGGACATGGTGGTGCACGCCTTTAATCCCAGCACTTAGAAAGGCAGAGGTAGGAGGATTGCCATGAGTTCGAGGCCACCCTAAAACTACATAACAAATTCCGGGTTAGCCTGAGCTAGAGTGAGACCCTACCTCGGAAAACCAAAAAATCAATTAAATAAAAAATAAAAAAATTAAATAAAAATACATATATATATTTAAAATTTTGCAGCAATCCTCATTCTGCCTCCATCTTTTAGACAGCCAAGAGAGGTTGCTCATGCCTTTACTTCCAGCACTGAAGAGTCTGTAGTAGGAGGATCTCCTTATATTCAAAGCCAGCCTGCCCGGCATGGTAGTGCATGCCTTTAATCCCAGCAACTGGGAGGCAGAGGTAGGAGGATTGCCAAAAGTTTGAGGCCACCCTGAGACTACATAGTGAATTCCAGGTCAGCCTGAACTAGAGACCCTACTTAAAAATAAATAAATAAATAAAAGCCAGCCTGGGCTACAGAGTGAATTCTGGGGTGACAGTGAGACTTCTTCCACTCTCCCTCCTTCTCTCTTTCTTTCTTTCTTTTTTCTTTTCATTTTTCAGAAAGAGGCAGAGAGGGCTGGAGAGATGGCTTAGCGGTTAAGGCACCTGCCTGCTAAGCCTAAGAATGCTGGTTCCAATCTCCAGGTCCCACGGTTAGCCAGATGCAAAGAGCATTAGTGACCAAGCAAGATTCATTTCTCCACAAGGAGAGCACATCTGTTTGGTTCACAGCAGCTGAGAGACTGCTGGCGCACCCATCTCTGTCTCCCTCTCCCTCTCTGTCTATCTCTCTCTCTGTCTCTCTCCAAAAAATAAATAAAAAATAATTAAAAAGAAAAAAGAAAGGCAGAGAGAAAATGGGCACACCAGGACCTTCAGCCTGCTGTGAATGAAATCCAGGTCCTTTGGCTTTGCAGGCAAATGCCTTAACTGCTAAACCATCTTTCCAGCCCTCTTTCTTTCTTGTACTAGGGATTAAATTTAAGGCCTACTAGGCATATGAGGCCAATTCTCTACCAACTGGACAATAGCCCCAGTCCAAATGATTTTTATTTTCAAAGTAGGATTTCACTCTAGCCCAGGCTGACCTAGAATTCACTCAGTACTCTCAGGGTGGCCTCAAACTCACGGTAATCCTCCTACCTCTGCCTTCCAAGTGCTGGGATTAAAGGCATGTAATAAATAAGGCCTTTTAGCCAGGCGGCATTTTAGGAGGATCACCGAAGCCCGAGCCACCCTGGTTAAAGTAATTCCAGGTCAACCTGGACAGAAAAATCCCCTACATGAAAAACCAAAAAAATAAAAAATAAATACATAAATAAAATAAATAAATAAGGCCTTTAATAAAATATTTATTTATTTATTTATTTATTTATTAGAGAGAGAGAGAGAGAGAGAGGCAGATAGAGTAAAGAGAATAAATGGCCCAGAGCCTCCCATCGCCTGCAAACAAACTCAGACATATGCGCCACCTTGTTCATCTGGCTTACTTGGTATGGTGGTTTGATTCAAGTGTCCCCCCATAAACTTAGGTGTTTTTGAATGCTAGGTTCCCAGCTGATGGGGATTTGGGAGGCAATGTATTGTTGAGGCGGGCTTATGGGTGTTATAGCCAGCTTCTCCCTTGCCAGTGTTTGGCACTCTCCTGTTACTGTTGTCCATCTGATGTTGGCTAGGGAGGTGATGTCCACCCTCTGCTTATGTCATCATTTTCCCCCTGCCACGATGGGCTTCCCCTCAGTCTGTAAGCCAAAATAAACCCCTTTTCCACAAGTTGCATAAATAAATAAGGCCTTTAATAAAAATATTTATTTATTTATTTATTTATTTATTTGAGAGAGAGAGAGAGAGAGAGAGAGAGAGGCAGATAGAGTAAGAGAGAATAAATGCACCAGAGCCTCCAGCGCCTGCAAACAAACTCCAGACATATGCGCCACCTTGTTCATCTGGCTTACTTGGTATGGTGGTTTGATTCAAGTGTCCCCCATAAACTTAGGTGTTTTGAATGCTAGGTTCCCAGCTGATGGGGATTTGGGAATTAATGCCTCCTGGGGGCGGGCTTATGGGTGTTATAGCCAGCTTCTCCTTGCCAGTGTTTGGCACTCTCCTGTTACTGTTGTCCATCTGATGTTGGCTATGAGGTGATGTCCACCCTCTGCTTATGTCATCATTTTCCCCTGCCACGATGGAGCTTCCCCTCGAGTCTGTAAGCCAAAATAAACCCCTTTTTCTCCACAAGTTGCTCTTGATTGGTTGACTTCTGCCAGCAATGAGAACCTTTCTGCAACATGTGGGTTCTGGGGAATCGAACCTGGATCCTTTGGCATTACAGGCAAGTGCCTTAACTGCTAAGCCATCTCTCCAGCCTTTCTTTGGGTTTTTGAGATAGGGTCTCATTCTAGTCCAGGATGACCTGGAATTCACTCTTTATTCTCAGGGTGGCCTCAAACTCACAGCAATCCTTTTACCTCTGCATCCTGAGTGCTGGGATTAAAGGCATGTCCCACCAGGACTGGCTGAGAATCAGTTTATTTTCAAGCCAGCATGGGCCCAGGGGAATCTCTTCCAAAGCCTGAACCCTGGTGCTTCAGAGCTTATATTACTTATCTTGGACTAGTTTTATTACTGTTAAATTTCACAGCTCAAAGCCCTGGCCTAGTGCCAGAGACTGTGAGTATGAAATAGGGAAACTTTATAGAAAACAAAAAAAAATGGTTAATTAGCAGAGAGATGCCTGCAGCTGTGTTAAGGAGCTAAAAAATAAATAAATAAACAAACAAGAAGATATTCAGTACAGGTCAGAAGCGGCAATACAGACTGTATCCTTGAAACAATACAAAACTACAGTGTCAGCACAAAAGACTAGTACGGGATATAACTAACACAAAAGTCTATTACAAGCCAGGCGTGGTGGTGCATGCCTTTAATCCCAGCACTCGGAAGGCAGAGGTAGGAGGATTGCCGAGAGTTCGAGGCCACCCTGAGACTACGTAGTTAATTCCAGGTCAGCCTGAACTAGAGTAAAACCCTACCTTGAAAAAAAAAAAAAAAAAAAAAGTCTATTACAGAACAGGTTATAACTTTGGGGCAGGGGCTTCTAAGTTTCCTTACTCCAATTTCCATCTCACATTCAATAAGCATTTTACTAACTGAGCTGCATTCCCAACAATGTTTTAGTTCTTTGAGACAAGTTCTTGCTATGAAGTCCCAACTTGCTTGGTATCACTATGTAGTCCAGACTGGCCTTGAACTCACAGCAGTCCTCCTGTCTCAGCCTCATAAGTGTTGAAATACAAGCATTAAACACAGTATCTGTGTTTGAGAGTCAAGTATTTCCACATGCCTGTCTCAATAATATATATAAATATATATATGTCTCAATTTATTTAGTGGAGGGAGAGAGAGAAAGAGGCAGATAAAAAAAATCCAGGAATGGGCTGGAGAGATGGCTTAGCAGTTAAGGCGCTTGCCTGCAAAGCCAAAGGACCAAGGTTCAACTCCCCAGGTCCCACATAAGCCAGCTGCACAAGGGGATGCACATATCTGGAGTTCATTTGCAGTAGGTGGAGGCCCTGGCACACTCATTCTCTCTTTCTCTCTACCTGCCTATTTCTGGATCTCTCACTCAAATAAAAATATTTAATAAAAAAATTTTTAAAACCAGGCATGGTGGCACATTCAGGAGGCAGAGGTAGGAGGATTGCCACCCTGAGACTACATAGTGAATTCTAGGTCAGCCTGAGCTAGAGTGAGACCCTACCACAAAAAAAAAAAAAAAAAAAAAAAAAAAAAAAAAGAGTCTCAGACTGGCTTGGAACTCAACAGTGATCCTCCTACTTTAGCCTCCTGAGTACTAGGATTGAAGGTGTGTGCCACCATGCCAGGCTTATGCTTCTATATTATCTTATCCTGTAATGCATCTCAGAAATAACTCTGATTTCATTTACTAAGAAAAGAGAGAGACAAAGAAAGCTGGAGAGATGGATCAGTGGTCGAAGGCATTTACTTACAAAACTTGATGGGGGCTGAAGAGATGGCTTAGCGGTTAAGGCGCCTGCCTCCGAAGCCTAAGGACGCTGGTTCTAATCTCCAGCGGTTCCAATCTCCAGGTCCCATGTTTAGCCAGATGCAAAGTGATGCAAGGGCGCAATGCCGCACTTGACCACAAGGGGGTGCACACATCTGGAGTTCGTTCACAGCAGCTGAGAGACTGCTGGCACTCCCATTCTCTATCTGTCTCACTCTCCCTCTCTCTCTGTCTCTCTCTGTGTTTCTCTCCAAAAATAAATAAAATAATTAAATTTTTTTTTTTAAATTGAGTTTGTAGTGTGGCGTGTTGTCTTAGCAGTTAAGACACTGCCTTTGAAGCCTAAGGACCCAGGTTCAAGTCCCTAGTACCCATGTAAGCAAGGTGCTGCATATGTCTGGATTTCATTTGAAGTAGCTGGAGGCCCTGGCACACCCATTCTCTATCTGCCCCCACCTCTTTTGCTCTCTATTTTTGCCTCTTTCTCTCTCAAATAAATAAATATATATATATATATTGTTGTTGTTGTTTGTTTTGTTTTGTTTTTCGAGGTAGGGTCTCGCTCTGGTCCAGGCTGACCTGGAATTAACTATGTAGTCTCAGGGTGGCCTCGAACTCTCGGCGATCCTCCTACCTCTGCCTCCCAAGTGCTGGGATTAAAGGCGTGCGCCACCATGCCTGGCAATAATATATATATATATATTTTTTGATTTTGCAAGGTAGGGTCTCACTCTGGTCCAGGCTGACCTGGAATTAACTATGTAGTCTCAGGGTGGCCTCGAACCCTCGGCAATCCTCCTACCTCTGCCTCCTGAGTGCTGGGATTAAAGGCGTGCACCACCATGCCCGGCGGCAATAATATTTTTAAGAATAAAAAATATAATGAAGTAAACTAAGCTGCCAGTTTGGTTAAAGTAATACTCCAATTTTAAAAAATAAAATTGAGGGCTGGAGGGCTGGAGGGGTGGCTTAGTGGTTAAGGCGTTTGCCTGCAAAGCCAAAGGACCCAGGTTCGATTCCCCAGGCACGTTAGCCAGATGCACAAGGGGGCACGTGCATCTGGAGTTCGTTTGCAGTGGCTGGAGGCCCTGGCATGCCCATATTCTCTCTCCCTCTTTCTCTGTCAAAAATAAATAAATAAAAATATTTTTTTAAAAATAATAAAATTAAACTGGGCGTGGTGGCGCACGCCTTTAATCCCAGCACTCGGGAGGCAGAGGTAGGAGGATCGCTGAGAGTTTGAGGCCACCCTGAGACTACATAGTTAATTCCAGGTCAGCCTGGACCAGAGTGAGACCCTACCTTGGAAAACCAAAAAAAAAAAAAAAAAAAAATAAAAAAAAAAAATAAAATTGAGTTTGCAGAGACTGGAGAGATGGCTCAGCTGTTAAGATGCTTGCCTGCAAAGCCTAACAACCTGGGTTCGATTCCCCAGTATCCAAGTAAAGCCAGATGCTAAAAGTAGCACCTGCATCTAGAGCTTATTTGTAGTGGCTGGAGGCCCTGGCATGCCCATTATTCTGCCTGTCTCTCTTTTCTCTCTGTGCTTGCAAATATATGAAGAGTTTGCAGCTTACGTCCCAACAGGCTGACTCCTGCTACAGGGGATGTGTCATTGGGGTGGACCTGGTTCCAGTCCACAGGTACGTAGAGAGGTCTGAGCTCTGGAGGTCCCTGCTTGCTGCTGGTTCAGACTTGTTGCTTTTTGGTGTTTGGTGGCTGAGGGTGGTTTCTTTCTCTGCTTGAATGGATGGAAACAGCTTCTTCCACCAATGATGGAACTTCCCCTTGGATCTGTAAACTGAAATAAATCCTGTTCCTCCCATAAATGGTGTCTGGTAGTTATTCCCAGTGATGTGGAACTGACTACTAAGCATTGTCTCAAAATAAAAACAAGTTCTTTAGAAACCCTTTGAATAAGCCTGGCATGATGGCTCATGCTTTTGATCCCAGCACTCAAAAAGCTGAAGTATAAGTATTGCTGAGTTCATGGCTACCCTGGTCTACAGAGTGAGCTCCAGGTCAGCCTAGAGTGAGATCCTGCCTCAAAGGATCAAAAATAGGACTGGCACCAGGCATGATGGTACATACCTTAATCCCAGCACTAGGGTGGCAGAGGATCACCTTGAATTGAAGGCCACCCTGAAATTACATAGTGAATTCCAGGTCAGCCTAGGCTAGAGCAAGAACCTACGTTGAAAAAGAAAAAAAAAAAAAAAAAGTAAGCCCAGTGTGGTGGCGCACGCCTTTAATCCCAGCACTCAGAAGGCAGAGGTAGGAGGATCACTGTGAGTTTGAGGCCACCCTGAGACTACATAGTGAATTCCAGGTCAGCCTGAGCTAGAGTAGCTAGAGTGAGACACTACCGCCAAAAAAAAAAAAAAAAAAAAAAAGTAGTGGGGAGATGGCTCAGCTGCTAAAGGTGGTTGCTTGTAAAACTGCTGACCCAGGTTTGAGTCCCCAGAAACCACGGAATGCCAGATGCACAAAGTGGGGTACATGCAACTGCAATTCATTTGAAAGAGGCTCTGGCATTCCCATACTCTGCTTCCCTGTTTCCAAAAATCAAAAGAAAAGGAAAGAAAATCTTTGAACATTGTAACTGTTGTGTTACTTTTCCTGGGAAACATGAACAATGGTCTGTTCAGCCCAGGCAGGAAACCAACAAGCTAAAGAAACAATTCTAGCCTGGGTGTGATGGCGCAAGCCTTTCATCCCACTATTCGGGAAGCAGAAGTAAGGAGAATCACTGTTGAGTTCAAGGCCACCCTGAGACTACAGAGTGAATTCCAGGTCAGTCTGGGCTAGAGTGAAACCCTACCCCCAAAAAAAAGAAACAATTCTAGAGACATTGAGCTCAGTGAACCTATGGTGTTGTTGGGCTTACTTACAGACAGCTGCATCACCAAAGACCGGTCCCAGCATGGATGTCAACCTCCTAAAAGCTTCATAGATAGAGCAACCCCCTTCAGTGAACCTCCTACCTCCTCTATGCTCCAGTCTAGCACCTCTGGAGACTCTTGCAGCTGGAAGAGTATTCCATACAGCTGGGGAGTGGTCCACAGGAGGGTGTGAGTGGCTGGGCTCTCCCCAAGCTCTCCAAGAAAACATCATCAGGCAGGCCAGATCTGTTAGGAAATCCTTCCTGTAGTCACAGTGCTCTGATTAAGATGTAACAGCTATGCTGGGCCCGGAGCTCAGGCTCTGTTAACAGTCACTTCAGAATCCACCAAGATCACATATAATTGTTAAGAAACTAGTGCATGGCCGAAGCCACTGGTTTGGCGGAAGGAGTGGATGTGGAAGATTCTTCAAGCTGTCACGATGTCAGCCAATCCAGATATTTCCCTTTCTTCCTATGATGAAGGCCAGGGATCTAAATTTATCCCAAAAGCTAGAGAGACTCCATTTGTTCCTATTGGAATGGCAGGCTTTGTAGCAATTGTTGCATATGGATTATATAAATTGAAGAGCCGGGGAAATACAAAAATGTCCCTTCACCTGATCCACATGCAAGTGGCAGCCCAAGGCTTTGTTGTAGGAGCAATGACTCTTGGTATGGGCTACTCCACTGGGCCAAACCCAAGCCTTAGAAGAGTGGCTGCCCTGTCTGCTTGGAAGTATGTGCTCTAGTTAGACATCTCATATTGAGGTCACGTGTTTATGTCAGAAATAAAGAATGACTGGGTTCAGACAATGAAAGAAAGAAAGAAAGAAAGAAAGAAAGAAAGAAAGAAAGAAAGAAAGAAAGAAAGAAAGAAAGAAACTAGTGCATTGAGTGTGGTGGCACATGCTTTTAATCCTAGCACTGGGGAGGCCAAGGTAGGAGGATTGCTATGAGTTCGAGGCCAGCCTGAGACTAAATAGTAAATTCCAGGTCAGCCTGGGCTAGAGTGAAACCCTACCTCAAAAAATATATATTGTTTATTTATTTTTGGTTTTTTCAGGTAGGGTCTCACCCTAGCCTAGACTGATCTGGAATTCACTATGTAGTCTCAGGGTGGCCTTGAACTCATGGCAATCCCCCTACTTCTGCCTCCTGGGATTAAAGGTATGCACCATCACACCCAGCTTAGCCTATATTTCTACTTTATATCACACAGCCAAACCTTCTTACTCAAGCCCTTTCGATCTTTCCTGTAATTAATAACCATTTGTGGTGGTTTGATTCAGGTGTCCCCATAAACATATGTGTTCTGAAAGCTAGGTCCCCAGCTTGTGGCTATTTGGGAATTGGAGCCTCCTGGAGGCATTGTATTGTTGGGAACGGGCTTATGGGTATCATAGCCAGTGTCCCCTTGCCAGTGTTAGCCACACTCTCCTGTTGCTGTTGTCTACCTTAGGTTGGCCAGGGGATAATGTCCACTCTCTGCTCATACCATCGTTTTCCCCTGCCATCATGGAGCTTCCCCTCGAGTCTGTAAATTAACATAAACCCTTCCTCCCACAAGCTGCTCTTGGTTGGGTTCTTTGTACAGCAATGCAAAGCTGATTGCAACACCATTCCAACTGGAATAAAGCTCATAGCAGACCACTTGCCTAGCATGTAAGAAGGCCCTAGGTTTAACCTCCAGTACTACAAAACAAAACAAAACAAACACAGCAAAAATCCCCTTCCAAGCAGGGCGAGGTGGTGCACGCTTTTAATCCCAGCACTCTGGAGGCAGAGGTAGGGCCACCCTGAGACTAAAAAAAAAAAAAAAAAAAAAAAAAATCCCCTTCCTCCCTCTCCTACTCCTTTATAATATGTAAGGAAAATTCGGTTGCAGAAAATTCAAAAAACCTACTCACATTCTTGAATTCTCTACATGACTATTCCAAGTAGACCTTATCCTGGAATCTGGAAACCTCTATTTATAGCAGTGTTTATTTAAGAATTTTACTTATTCCTGTACATAAAAAACACCCAGGCAGTCTAAAGTGGAAAGCCCCCGAGGGTTTTCTTTCCTTTTAAGCATAATTATTACTTCTTTCCCTTCTGAGACAGGGTCTGATGTAGCCTAGGCTGTATTCCTCCATCTTGCTATGTAGCTAAGGATGACCTTGAACTCCTAATACTTCTGCCTCCACCTTGCAAGTGCTGGCATTACAGGTGTGCACCAACACATCAGGCTCTACAGTGATAACTGTCATACCACCAGCTGAGACCGTAGTGGCTTTCCTCCTCCCTCCCTTCATTCCTTTTTTGCTTTCTGTTTATTTATCTTTTTAAAATTTTTTTTCTATTTTATTTATTTGAGAGAGAAAGAGGAAGAAGCAGAGAGAAAGAAAGAATGGGCATGCGAGGGCCTCTAGCCCCTGCAAACGAACTCCAGACACGTGTGCCCCCTTGTGCATTTGGCTTACATATGTCCTGGGGAATTGAACCAGGGCTGTTAGGCTTCACAGGCAAATACCTTAACAGCTAAGCCATTTCCTCAACCCTCTTTCTTTCTTCCTTCCTCCCTCCCTCCCTCCCTCCCTCACTCACTCCTTTCCTTCCTTCCTTCCTTTTTTTTTTTTTTTTAATGTTTTTCAAAGTAGAGTTTCACTCTAGCCCAGGCTGACCTGGAATTCACTCTGTAGTCTCAGGGTGGCCTCGAACTCATGGTGATCCTCCTACCTCTGCCTCCCGAGTGCTGGGATTAAAGGCATGTGCCACCACGCCCGACTTTTCTTTTTAAATAATTTTATTTTTATTTACTTATTAGACAGAGAGAGAGGGTCCCTAGCCACTACAAACAAACTCTAGATGCATGTACCACCATGTGCATCTGGCTTATATGGGTTCTGGGGAATCAAATCTGGGTCTTTAGGTTTTGCAGGCAAGCATTTTAACCACTAAGCCATCCCTACAGCCCTCCTTCTCCTCCTTCTTCTTCCTCTCCTTCTACTCCTCCTCCTCCTTCTCCTCCTCCTCTTCCTTCTCTTCCTCTTCCTCCTCCTCCCCCTTCTTCTTCGTTTCAGGGTGGCCTCAAGCTCACAGAAATCCTCCTACCTCTGCCTCCCAAGTGTTGGGATTAAAGGCATGTGCCACCACGCCCGGCCCTATTTTGGTGCTTTCTTTGTTGTTGTTGTTTTGTTTTGGTTTTTGGTTTTTCAAGGTAGGGTATCCCTCTAGCCCAGGCTGACCTGGAATTCACTATGTAGTCTCAGGGTGGCCTCAAACTCTCCGTGATCCTCCTACCTCTGCCCTCGAGTGCTGGGATTAAAGGTGTGCATCACCATGCCTGGCAATACTTTTATTTATTTGTTAGAGAGAGAGGGAGAAAGAGAGAGAGAAAGCAAGAAAATGGGAACACCAGGGCTTGTAGCCAGTGGAAAGGAACTCCAGATGCATGCGCCACCTTGTGCATCTGGCTTATGTGGGTAGTGGGGAATTGAACCTGGGTCATTAGGCTTCCACAAGCAGGTACCTTAACTGCTAAGCCATATCTCCAGCCCCAAGTTTTCTTTTTGAGTTAGAACTCAGAAAAGTGGGTAGGCTCTGCAGTGAATCAGCATTTCCTTTTCTTTTTTTCTTTAATTAATTAATTAATTTTTATTGACAACTTCCATAATTGTTCCATAATTCCAATATCCTATGGTAACTCCCTCCCTCCACTTTCCCCTTTGAAACTCCACTCTCCATCATATCCCCTCCCCTCTCAATCAATCTCTTTTATTTTGATGTCATCATCTTTTATTCCTATTATGATGGTCTTGTGTAGGTAGTGTCAGGCACTGCAAGTTCATGGATATCCAGGCCATTTTGTGTCTGGAGGAGCACATTATAAGGAGTCCGACCCTTCCTTTGGCTCTTAAATTCTTTCTGCCATCTCTTCCGCAATGGACCCTGAGCCTTGGAAGATGGGATAGAGATGTTTCAGTGCTGAGCACTCCTCTGTCACTTCTCAGCACCATGGTGCCTTCTGAGTCATCCCAAGGTCACTGCCATCTGAAAAGAGAAGGTAGCATTTTCTTTTTTTAAAAATGTTTATTTATAGCTGGGCGTGATGGCGCACGCCTTTAATCCCAGCACTTGGGAGGCAGAGGTAGGAGGATCGCCTTGAGTTCAAGGCCACCCTGAGACTACATAGTTAATTCCAGGTCAGCCTGGGCCAGAGTGAGACCCTACCTCGAAAAACCAATATATATATATATTTGACAGAGAGAGAAGGAGAAAGAGGTACATATATATATTCACACACACACACACACACACACACACACACACACACACATATATATATATATGAGAGAGAGAGAGAGAGAGAGAGAGAGAGAATGGATACGCCAGGGCCTCTAGGCACTGCAAATGAACTCCAGACACATGTGCCACCTTGTGCATCTGGCTTACATGGGTACAGGGGAATTGAACCTGGGTCCTTAGGCTTTTCTGGCAAGTGCCTTAACCACTAAGCCATCTCTCTAGCCTAAGTCAGCATTTTCATTGCTAGCTTGACAAGGGCAAGGGCAATAGAGAATATATTTATTTAAAATTTTTTTTTTAGTTTTTTTGAGGTAGGTTCTCATTGTAGCCCATGCTGACCTGGAACTCAGTCTGCAGTCCCAGGCTGGCCTCAAATTCACACTATCCTTCTACCTCTGCCACCAAAGTGCTGGGATTAAAGGTGTGCATCACCAAGCTCTACAAATATATTTATTTGATGCTGGGGATCAAACCCAAAGCTTTAAACATGCTAAACATGTGCTATATATATCACTGAGCTATCCCCCAGGCTAACGATGGTGTGGCATAAGAGTACCATAGAGAGAGAGAGACATAAGATTAACATATGAGGGGGCTGGAAGGATTGCTAAATTGGTTAAAAAAAAATAAAGCAGGGCATGGTGGCTCATTACTTTAATATCAGCAGGTAGGAGGATCTCCATGAGTTCGAGGCCACCCTGAGACTACATAGTGAATTCCAGGTCAGCCTGGGCTACAGTGAGACCTTACCTCAAAAAACAAAACAAAGAGCCAGGCATGGTGGCGCACACCTTTAATCCCAGCACTCGGGAGGCAGAGGTAGGAGTATCGCCGAGAGTTCGAGGCCACCCTAAGACTACAAAGTTAATTCCAGGTCAGCCTGGGCTACAGTGAGACCTTACCTCAAAAAAACAAAACAAAAAGCCGGGCATGGTGGCGCACACCTTTAATCCCAGCAATCGGGAGGCAGAGGTAGGAGGATCGCCAAGAGTTCGAGGCCACCCTAAGACTACATAGTTAATTCCAGGTCAGCCTGGACCAGAGTGAGACCCTAACTCACAAAACCAAAAAAAAAAAAAAAAAAAAAAAAAAAAAGTGCTCTCTCAATATATTATTATGGCACAATACAGGCCTGGTCCTAGCCAGACCACATGGCAGAAGACAACAGGAAGTGGATTCTGTAAAAATGGCGTTTTGCCGTTCTGCCAAACGCCGAGGGGCTGCTCACCGGCTCACGGGATGTTCAACGGGGCATCTCGCCAGATGCCGATGGGGCAGGGGGTCACGGATGGGGTGTCTCGCTAACACCGACGTCGGGGCAGAGGATCCCTGTTCGGGCGCCAGATGTTGGGGTCCCCCCCAAGGCCAGCTCAGGAGGGACGATAGGGTCTCTGCCGAATTGGGGTGAGCAGCGCGGAGTCATGACACAGACTCCGGGAGTTGGGTGAAAGCGGAGCGAGAATCCACAAACTCATTTATTTAGCACAATGCACATAGGTTTTAAGGGGCTGTTAATCCTCGTATGGGGCGGTCCCCTTTTGGTGACCAATGACAGCTTGTCTCTGGACAGGACATCTCGTAGTAGGCTTCTCGCGAGCATGGGGCTGTAACTGTTGTCACATCGAGCCTGCGCAAAACGCCATTTTTACAGAAGCCACTTCCTGTTGTCTTCTGCCATGTGGTCTGGCTAGGACCAGGCCTGTATTGTGCCATACAATTATTCTATTTCCATCACTATCCATGTATATGTCCCTGGTCCACTACTTTGTTCCAAGATGCCAGACTCTGGAAATCCCACTGGGTGTTTGCCAGACCCCATCCTGACTGTAACAGTGGTAGATGTATTGACAATCACAGAAATCAGTAAGTCCCTTAAATTAGGTTCCCACGGACCCTCCCAGTTAGTTTACCATGGAAAACAAGCTACCTCTTTCTAATTGTTTCTCTGACACATTTCAAGTTTGTTTTCCACAGAAAGGATACACCTCTGCAAACAGCTGTTTTGGTAAAAGGAAGTTTGCATCTGTTAAGTCAATAATACTGAGATAGGCAAAGTTTTTCTGACAGCCCCTTCTGCCTAAAACAAGAGACCAGGACTGAGTGTTTGACACTTGGCCCATACAGAGGTGAACACAGGTAGGAGTTACCTCTGAAACTAAATTTGCATAGCAAGATATTGTTGTGAACTTCCTCCCTACAACTGGTTTTTTTTTTTTTTTTTAATATTTATTTGCAAGGAGAGAGAGAAAGAGAATGGGCACCCCAGGGCCTCTAACCACTGCAAACTCCAAATGCATGTACCACTTTGTGCATCTGGCTTTATGTGGGTACTGGGGAATTGAACCCAGGTTGTCAGGCTCTGCAGGCAAGCACCTTAACCACTGAGTCATCTCTTCAGCCCCAACCTTTTTTTTTTTTTGAGGCAAACCCAACATACTGGCTTTTTTTGTTTTGTTTTGTTTGTTTGTTATTGTTTAGGTAAGAGAAGTGGCCTTGAATTCAAGGTGGTCCTCCTACCTCTGCCTCCCAAGTGCTGGGATTAAAGGTATGTGACACCACACCCAGCTCAGTTTTAATTTTTGTTCTTGTTTTGCTTTGTTTTTTTCATGTGTATAGTATGTGTGTAGTGGATGTGGTGTCTATATGTGCATGTGTTGATGTCACCTGTGGTGACATGTTTTTTCCTTGAAAGTCCCTTACTGATTTCAGAGCTTGATCTTTATGAACCCCCATATTCTCTGGTCTCTGCTCTCACAGGACCAGGGTTGCAGATCGTGTGGGCATGCCCAGTTGTTTACATGGGTTCTGGAGATTCAAACTCAGAAGGTCTCAGCTGCCCCTCGGGCCATCTCTTAAGCCCTTAGTTTATTATTTTGTGTGTGTGTGTGTGTGTGTTTTCCAAAGTAGGTTCTCACTCTAGCCTAGGCTGACCTGGAACTCTGTAATTCCTGGAACTCACAGTGATCCTTCTACCTCAGCCTCCCAAGTGCTGGGATTAAAGGCATGTGCCACCACACTCGGCTCAGAACCACTTTTATATCTACAACTCTAATAATCACAATTATTTCCCTAAATCTGAAAGGGCCTGGAGCCTCTTAAAGCATACAGTGCAGGAAGAAGGCTTTTAGAGAGCTCCCACAGACGTGTTCTTAAGTCTACAGGCCTTTATTTTTAAAGCACTTTGCTATTTTCATCTTCCAGCCCTTAAACTGCAGAATTTGTTTTTTTTTTTTTTTTTTTTTTTTTTTTTTTTTTTTTTTTTTTTCAATAAAGTCAGGAATACAAGCCATTTAGAAAGCCTGAAAGGTCTTCACTTTCTGGTAAATCAAGATTTCCTCATTTTAAATTACATAGTTCTGTGTTTTGGTAAGCTGTGGTCCCCACTGACCATGTAAATGGTTGATGTGGAACAGCTTGAAACTACAAAAATCAACTTACGCTCTTCCCTCAGCAGCAACATTTATTTCTATGGAGCCCAAGGGACAGCCCAGCTCACATACTGTGGAGGAAAATATTCCTTTGTGTTCACAGCAAAAAAAACAAATTGAAAATTAGGTTGCCTGGCTGTTCTTCCTCTTTATGCTGACAAATGACTGGTAGTAAACCAAAGTTGTTGTAGAAGAGAAAAAAAATAATAACCTAGGATATAGGTCACCTTACAAGCTAGGAAACCTGTTTGCTTGGTGCATGGTTTGTTCCTGTGTGCTGGGAGCGCCAATCCCTCTCAGCCCACATGGCTCACCTCCAAGCACATTGTCAGGGAGCCTAAAAAGAGGAAATCCAGCTGATGGGGAAATGGGCATTTCAAACAAACATTGTTTTCAGAGGGATGGGGGGGGGGCTCATACCTATAATCCTAGCATTTATTTTAAATTTTTAAAATACTTTTTTAAATTTATTTGAGAAAGAGAGAGAGAGAGAGGAAAAAAAAAGGTGAGAGAGAAATAATGGGTACAACAAGGCCTCCAGCCATTGTAGATAAACTCCAGATCCATGTGCCACTTTATGCATCTGGCTTACATGTATGGGTCCTGGGGAATTGAATCTGGGTTTTGCACGCAAGCACCATAACCCCTAAGCTATCTCTCCAGCCCTAATCCTAGCATTTAGGAGACTGAGGCAGGATGATTGCTATTAGTTTGAGGCAAGCCTGGGCTATAGTGAATAAACTCCAGATGCATTTGCCATTTATGTATCTACTTTTTGTGGTTACTGGGGAGTTGAAGTCAGGTTGTTAGGCTTTGTAGGCAAGTGTCTTAATTGCTGAGCCATATCTCCAGCCCTTTTCCATTTTACGCTTGAGACAGGGTCTTTGGCCCAACCCAATGCAGTCCTCATGTTTACATGGCAAGCACTTTACTGATTGAACCATCTCCTTAACTCCATTTCTTTTTTAAAAAGTTATTTAAGGGCTGGAGAAATGGCTTAGCAGTTAAGGCACTTGCCTGAAAAAGCCAAAGGATCCCGGTTTGATTCTCCAGGACCCACATAAGCCAGATGCACAAGAGGCACATGCATCTGGAGTTCATTTGCAGTGGCTGAGGACCTGGCGTGCCCATTCTCTGTCTGCCTCTCTTCTATCTCTCTCTCTCTCTGTGCTTGCAAATAAATAAATTTAAAAAATTTTTAAGTTATTTAAAAGCCAGGCCTGGTGGCGCACATCTTTAATCCCAGCACTCGGGAGGCAGAAGTAGGAGGATTGCCATGAGTTCGAGGCCACCCTGAGACTACATAATAAATCCGGGTCAGCCTGAGCTAGAACAAGACTCTACCTTGAAAAAACAAAACAAAAACATTATTTAAGGGCTGGAGAGATGGCTTAGCAGTTAAGGCACTTTCCTGCAAAACAAAGGACCCAGGACCTACATAAGCCAGATGCACAAGGGGGCACATGCATCTGGAGTTTGTTTACAGTGGCTGGAGGCCCTGGCACGCCCATTCTCTCTCTCTCTCTCTCTCTGCCCATTTCTGTATCTCTCTCAAATAAATACAAAAATAAAAGAAGTTAAAAAATTATTTAACTGGGCATGGTGGCTCATGCCTTTAATCCCAGCACTCACTCTAGCACAGGCTGACCCAAAATTCACTATGCAGTCTCAGGGTGGCCTTGAACTCACTGCAATTCTTCTACCTCTACCTCCCAAGTGCTGAGATTAAAGGAATGCACCACTATGCTCAGGTGTTTCTTCCTTCCTTCCTTCCTTCCTTCCTTCCTTCCTTCCTTCCTTCCTTCCTTCCTTCCTTTCTTTCTCTTTCTTTCTTTTTTTTGGTTTTTCAAGGTAGGGTCTCACTCTGGCCCAGGCTGACCTGGAATTCACTATGTAGCCTCAGGGTGGCCTTTAACTCATGGGGATCATCCTACCTCTCCTCCTAGTGCTGGAATTAAAGGCGTGCGCCACCACCAGGAGGTTGGTTTTTTTTTTTTTTTTTTTTGGTTTTTGAGGTAGGGTCTTACTCTGACTCAGGCTGACCTGGAATTCACTATGTAGTTTCAGGGTGGCCTCCAACTCATGGTGATCTCCCTTTTCTACCTCCCTAGTACTGGTATTATAGGCATGTGCCACCATGCACGCCTTTTTTCTAATTTTTGTTTGTCTGTTTGTTTGTTTTTTGAAGTAGGTTCTCACTGTGGCCCAGACTAACCTGGAATTCATTATGTAGTCTCAGGGTGGTCTTGAACTCACAGTGATCCTCCCATCTCTGCCTCCCAAGTGCTGGGATTAAAGGCATGCCCATGCCTGGCTTATTTCTTTTTTTTTTTTTTTTTTTTTTTAGTTTTTCGAGGTAGGGTCTCACTCTGGCCCAGGCTGACCTGGAATTAACTATGTAGTCTCAGGGTGGCCTTGAACTCATGGCGATCCTCCTACCTCTGCCTCACGAGTGCTGGGATTAAAGGCGTGCGCCACCATGCCTGGCTTTGTTTCTATTTTTAAAAAAATATTTTATTCGGGCTGGAGCGATGGCTTAGCGGTTAAGGCACCTGCCTGCTAAGCCTAAGAACGCTGGTTCCAATCTCCAGCAGTTCCAATCTCCAGGTTCCACGTTTAGCCAGATACAAAGTGACGCAAGGGCGCAATGCCGCACTTGCCCACAAGGGGCGCACACATCTGGATTTTGTTCACAGCAGCTGAGAGACTGCTGGCGCGCCCATCTCTATCTGTCTCCCTCTTCCTCTCTGTCTCTGTCTCTCTCTCTCTCTGTGTCTCTCTCCAAAAATAAATAAAATACTAAAAAATTTTTTTAAATATTTTATTCATTTATTTGAGAGAAAGAGAGACAGATAGAGAATGGGCATGCCAGGGCCTCTAGCAGCCACTGCAAACAAACTCCAGACGCAGGTACCACCATGTGCATCTGGCTTACGTGGATTCTGGGGAGTTTAACCTGGGTCCTTAGGCTTCTCAGGCAAGCACTTTAACTGCTAAGCCATCTCTATAGCCTGTTTCTAATTTTTTGGTACATGTGTTTCTTTCTAAATACTTCCAGCTAAAAATATATTAAAAGAAAACAAAAGAAAAACAGAAATACTTCCAGCTGCTTCTATAAATTTTATTTTTGATATGTATATTTCTTTTTTTGAATATATATTCATATATATATTTCTTCTCTTCCCAAAATTTTTGTGTGTTGTGTTTTCATTTTCACTAAGTTCAAAATATTAAAAAATTGGGCTGGAGAGATGGCTTAGCAGTTAAGGCACATACTCTGAAAACCTAAGGCATAATAAATCCGGGTCAGCCTGAGCTAGAACAAGACTCTACCTTGAAAAAACAAAACAAAAACATTATTTAAGGGCTGGAGAGATGGCTTAGCAGTTAAGGCACTTTCCTGCAAAACAAAGGACCCAGGACCTACATAAGCCAGATGCACAAGGGGGCACATGCATCTGGAGTTTGTTTACAGTGGCTGGAGGCCCTGGCACGCCCATTCTCTCTCTCTCTCTCTCTCTGCCCATTTCTGTATCTCTCTCAAATAAATACAAAAATAAAAGAAGTTAAAAAATTATTTAACTGGGCATGGTGGCTCATGCCTTTAATCCCAGCACTCACTCTAGCACAGGCTGACCCAAAATTCACTATGCAGTCTCAGGGTGGCCTTGAACTCACTGCAATTCTTCTACCTCTACCTCCCAAGTGCTGAGATTAAAGGAATGCACCACTATGCTCAGGTGTTTCTTCCTTCCTTCCTTCCTTCCTTTCTTTCTCTTTCTTTCTTTCTTTTCTTTTCTTTTCTTTTTTTCTTTTTTTTGGTTTTTCGAGGTAGGGTCTCACTCTGGCCCAGGCTGACCTGGAATTCACTATGTAGCCTCAGGGTGGCCTCGAACTCATGGGGATCATCCTACCTCTCCTCCTAGTGCTGGAATTAAAGGCGTGCGCCACCACGCCCGGTTGTTTCCTTTTTTTTTTTTTTTTTTTTTTTGGTTTTTCGAGGTAGGGTCTTACTCTGACTCAGGCTGACCTGGAATTCACTATGTAGTTTCAGGGTGGCCTCCAACTCATGGTGATCTCCCTACCTCTACCTCCCTAGTACTGGTATTATAGGCATGTGCCACCATGCACGCCTTTTTTTTCTAATTTTTGTTTGTCTGTTTGTTTTTTGAAGTAGGTTCTCACTGTGGCCCAGACTAACCTGGAATTCATTATGTAGTCTCAGGGTGGTCTTGAACTCACAGTGATCCTCCCATCTCTGCCTCCCAAGTGCTGGGATTAAAGGCATGCCCATGCCTGGCTTATTTCTTTCTTTTTTTTTTTTTTTTTTTTTTAGTTTTTCGAGGTAAGGTCTCACTCTGGCCCAGGCTGACCTGGAATTAACTATGTAGTCTCAGGGTGGCCTTGAACTCATGGCGATCCTCCTACCTCTGCCTCACGAGTGCTGGGATTAAAGGCGTGCGCCACCATGCCTGGCTTTGTTTCTATTTTTAAAAAAATATTTTATTCGGGCTGGAGAGATGGCTTAGCGGTTAAGGCACCTGCCTGCTAAGCCTAAGAACGCTGGTTCCAATCTCCAGCAGTTCCAATCTCCAGGTTCCACGTTTAGCCAGATACAAAGTGACGCAAGGGCGCAATGCCGCACTTGCCCACAAGAGGCGCACACATCTGGATTTTGTTCACAGCAGCTGAGAGACTGCTGGCGCGCCCATCTCTATCTGTCTCCCTCTTCCTCTCTGTCTCTGTCTCTCTCTCTCTCTCTCTCTCTCTCTCTCTCTCTCTGTGTCTCTCTCCAAAAATAAATAAAGTACTAAAAAAATTTTTAAAATATTTTATTCATTTATTTGAGAGAAAGAGAGACAGATAGAGAATGGGCATGCCAGGGCCTCTAGCAGCCACTGCAAACAAACTCCAGACGCAGGTACCACCATGTGCATCTGGCTTACGTGGATTCTGGGGAGTTGAACCTGGGTCCTTAGGCTTCTCAGGCAAGCACTTTAACTGCTAAGCCATCTCTATAGCCTGTTTCTAATTTTTTGGTACATGTGTTTCTTTCTAAATACTTCCAGCTAAAAATATATTAAAAGAAAACAAAAGAAAAACAGAAATACTTCCAGCTGCTTCTATAAATTTTATTTTTGATATGTATATTTCTTTTTTTGAATATATATTCATATATATATTTCTTCTCTTCCCAAAATTTTTGTGTGTTGTGTTTTCATTTTCACTAAGTTCAAAATATTAAAAAAATTGGGCTGGAGAGATGGCTTAGCAGTTAAGGCACATACCTGCAAAACCTAAGGACCCTGGTTCGATTCTCCAGGTCCCATGTAAGTCAGATGCGCAAGGCGGCACACGCATCTGAAGTTCGTTTGCAGTGGCTTCAGGCCCTGGCGTTGCCCATTCTCACTCTCCCTCCCTCTCTCTCTTTCCCTCTCTCTGTCTCTAATAAATAAATAAATAAGTAAAAATAATTTATTTTAATATTAAAAAATTTCCCAGGGAATGGGGAAATGGCTCAACTATTAAAAGTGCTTACTTGCAAAGTTTCTAGTCTGGGTTTGATTCCCACATAAAGCCAGAGGCAGGCCAGGCATGGTGGCACACACCTTTAATTCCAGCATTCAGGAGGCAGAGGTAGGAGGATTGCCATGAGTTCTAGGCCACCCTGAGACTACACAGTGAGTTGTCAGCATGAGCTACAGTGAGAACCTACCTCGCAAAAACAAAAAAACAAAAAGGGGGGGGTGCTGGAGATATGGCTTAGTGGTTAAGGCATTTGCTTGCAAAGCCAAAGGATCCTGGTTTGATTCTCCAGGACCCATGTAAGCCAGATGCACAAGAGAGAGCATGCATCTAGAGTTTGTTTGCAGTGGCTGGAGGCCCTGGCACGCCCATTCTCTCTCTCTCTCTCTGCCTCTTTCTCTCTCTCAAATAAATAAATAAAAATAAAATATATTTTAAAAAATAAATAAAAAACAAAGGGAGGGGCCTAGAGAGATGGCTTAGCAGTTAAGGTGCCTGCCTGTGAAGCCTAAGAACGTTGGTTCCAATCTCCAGGTCCCACGTTTAGCCAGACACAAAAAGTGATGCAAGGGTACAATGCCACACTTGCCCACAAGGGGTGCACATGTCTGGAGTTCATTCACAGTGGCTGAGAGACTTCTGGCACACCCATTTCTCTCTCTCTCTCTCTCTCTCTCTCTCTCAAAAAAAAAAAAAAAAAGCCAGAGGCAGAGAGTGGTGTAGGGGCTGAATAAATGGTTCAGTGGTGAAGAGCACTTGCTTGCAAAGCCTGAAAGCTTGATGACCTGGGGTTCTACCCCAGTGCCAGTACCCTTGTAAACAAGACGCTATTGCTGAAGACTCCACATGCTTGTGCTGCAGATCACTGAGAAATCAAGCTGGAGCTGAGCTGAAAAGCTCCTTTCTGTAGACCAGCCGACAGAAAGCTGGAAAAAGCTATGCTGCATACAGTTCAATGGGAGAGAGAGAAGTCATCAGTGGTGATTAACAACAGTGGACACTGCAAGCCTTAAGTTTGGCCAGCCAGACCAAATGAGCCAATGGGGGCAATAGTGACATGTCTGTTATGGGAGAAACCACCTGATCTCTAATTGGACTGGAGGCCCGCTCCATGGGAGGGAATACATGCCTAATACTGAAAATCTAAGAGGGGGAAGTTATGAGCCCTAGGGTTGTAACACCTGCCCTTAGCCCAGGCTGACCTGGAGTTCACTATGTATCTCAGGGTGGCCTCAAACTCACAGTGATCCTCCTACCTCTGCCTCCTGAGTGCTGGGATTAAAGGCATCTGGTTAAATGCATGTATTATGCTCACCAAACTGCCCAGTAAGAACTTTTCTTAATGTTCATACCCATATATTAACACTGCTCTCACTTTTTTTTTTTTTTTTTTCCGAGGTAGGGTCTCACTCTAGCCTAGGCTGACCTGGAGTTCACTATGTAGTCTCAGGGTAGCCTTGAACTCATGGTGATCCTCCTACTCCTGCCTCCTGAGTGCTGGAATTAAAGGCGTGCACCACCACGCCCGGCTAACTTTTGGTTAGAGAAGTTTCTCTTTTCATATGGCAGTGACTTCTGGGATGACTCAAAAGGCACCATACTACTAAGAAGAAATGACACAGGAGTGCTCAGCATTGAAACATCTCTATCACACCCTACAAGGCTCAATGTCCATTGCAGAAGAGGTGGCAGAAAGAATTTAAGAGCCAAAGGAAGGATAGGACTTGTAATGAAAGTCTAAGATAAATGCAAAAGAGAACACCAGACTTGAGCTCTACAGACAGTTTATTGGCAGAAACATCGAGGGGCATCAGCCTTCCTGTGGGATGAAGGCTGAAGCACTGAGCCAGGCTGGGGTTTAAACTTATAGGGAGGATCATCAGAAACAGACTATATCAGGGGGCAGTTGATAAGAAAATTGTAGCTGTTTGTGTCCTTGTTCAAAATAGGCTTCTTTAGCCAGAATATCTAAGGGAGGATATACTCAGATGGTTCCTGGTCCTTCAAGGCCATCTAGGCTAAGGGGAGTACATCAATCAGGGAAGGTGCCAAATTTAATAAGGCCAAATACCTCTGTTACTTCTTTATGGCCCACAAGCTTTAGCGATAGTCATTAACTCTTTAGTTCCCTTTAGTTTTCTGAGAAAGCTATTAATCCTTCAGGACTGCTTACAATGCAGTCTTCCAGACACAAAATGGCCTGAACATCCATGTTCTTGCAGTGCCTGGCTCTACCTACACAAGACTGTCATAATAGAAGGAAAAGATGATGACATCAAAATAAAAGAGAGCTGGGCATAGTGGTTCACACCTTTAATCCCAGCTCTAAAAGAGAGACTAATTGAGAGGGGAAGGGGATATGATGGAGAGTGGCTTTGTGAAAGGGGAAAGTGGGGGAGAGAAATATCATGGCTTATTGTCTATAATTATGGAAGTTGTCAATAAAAATAAAGTTATGCGTGATGGCACACACCTTTAATCCTAGCACTTGGGTGGCACAGGTAGGAAGATCGCCATGAGTTTGAGGCCAACCTGAGACTACATAGTGAATTCCAAGTCAGCCTGGGCTAGCTAGAGCAAGACCCTACCTTGAAAAAGCAAAAAACAGGGCTGGAGAGATGGCTTAGCAGTTAAGGCATTTGCCTGCAAAACCAAAGAATCCCGGTTTGGCTCTCCAGGCCCCACATAAGCCAGATGCACAAGGGGGCACATGCATCTGGAGTTCATTTGCAGTGGCTGGAGGCCCTGGTGTGCCTATTCTCCCTCTCTCTCTCTCTCATAAATAAATAAAATAAAATATATTTTTTAAAAAAAGAAAAAGCAAAAAACAAAAAAATAAATCTAGATGCATAATGTAGCACATGCATCTGGAGTTCATTTGCAGTGGCAGGAGACCCTGGCGCACCCATACTCTGTCTGCCCTTTTCTCTCTTTCTCAAATAAAAAGTTAAAAAAAAAAGGGCTGGAGAGATGGCTTAGTGGTTAAACGCTTGCCTATGAAGCCTAAGGACCCCGGTTCGAGGCTTGATTCTTCAGGACCCACGTAAGCCAGATGCACAAGGGGGTGCATGCATCTGGAGTTCGTTTGCAGTGGCTGGAGGCCCTGGCACACCCATTCTCTCTCTCTCTCTCTCTACCTGCCTATTTCTGTATATCTCTCTCTCTTTCAAATAAATAAATAAATAATAAAATATTTTTTTAAAAAAGTTAAAAAAAAAAAAAAGCTGGAGAGATTGCTCAGCAGTTAAGGCAACTGCCAGCAAAGCCAAAGGACCCAAGTTCAATTCCCCAGTACCCATGTAAGCCAGATACACAAGGTGGTGTGTCATGGGTTCGTTTGCAATGGCTAAAAGCCCTGGTATGCGTATTCTACCTGCCTCTTTCTCAGTTTCTCTCCTCTCAAATAAATAAATAAAATATGTTTTTAAAAGGGCATAAGCAAGCCGGGCTTGCTGGGGCACGCCTTTAATCCCAGCACTAGGGAGGCAGAGGTAGGAGGATCGCCGAGAGTTCGAGGCCACCCTGAGACTACATAGTTAATTCCAGGTCAGCCTGGACCAGAGTGAGACCCTACCTTGCAAAACCAAAAAAAAAAAAAAAAAAGAAAAAAAGTGGCATAAGCAGGCTAGAGAGATGGCTTAGCAGCCAAAGCGCTTGCCTGCAAAGCCTAAGGACCCAGGTCCCACATAAACTACAGGCACAAGGTGACACAAGCATGCAAGGTTGAACATGTACAAAAGGCAGCACACACATCTGGAATTAGATTACACTGGCTGAAGGCCCTGGTGTGCCAATTCTCTCTCTTATAAAAAAATTACCAGGGCTGGAGAGATGGCCTAGCTGTTAAGGCACTTGCCTGCAAAGCCAAAGGACCCAGGTTCGACTCTCCAGGACCCACATAAGCCAAACGCACGTGTATCTGGAATTTGTTTGTGCACCCATTCTCTTCCTCTTCCTATCTCTCAAGTAAATAAAAATAAAAATGTTTTTAAAATAAAAAATTTTGAAAAATTAAAAATTACGCCGGGCGTGGTGGCGCACGCCTTTAATCCCAGCACTTGGGAGGCAGAGGTAGGAGGATTGCTGAGAGTTCGAGGCCACCCTGAGACTACATAGTGAATTCCAGGTCAGCCTGAGCCAGAGTGAGACCCTACCTCGAAAAACCAAAAAAAAAAAAAAAAAAAAAAAAAAATTAAAAATTACCCAAAAAAGTAGTGTAAACATCTGATATTCATTTGCAGCAGCAACAGACCTTTGTTTCCACACACATCCAAACCAATGAATAAATATTTAGAAAATTTTCCCTGATGATTTTTTTTTTTGGGGGGGGTTTGAGGTAGGATCTCACTCTGGTCCAGGCTGACCTGGAATTAACTATGTAGTCTCAGGGTGGCCTCGAACTCTCGGCAATCCTCCTACCTCTGCCTCCCGAGTGCCTGATGATGTTTTTGACGCATAGATTCTTCTTTTATTGACAACGTCCATAATTATATACTATAAATGATGGTAATTCCTTCCTCCCTCAACCCCCATGGGCTTTTTAATTTCCCAGTTCTTGGGTATTTCTAAAATATTTTTCTGTTCTTTCTTTTTAAAAATATTTTATTTATTTATTTATTTATTTATTTGAGAGAGAAAAGAGAGAGAGAGAGAGAGAGAGAGGGCATGCCTGGGTCTCTAGCCACTGCAAACAAACTCCAGATGTATGCGCCCCTTGTGCATCTGGGTTATGTGGGTCCTGGAGAATTGAACCAGGATTCTTTGGCTTTGCAGGCAAACATCTTCACCGCTAGGCCATCTCTCCAACCCCCTGTTGTCTGTTTTGTTTGTTTGTTTGTTTGTTTTGTTTTGTTTTTGTTTTTTTTGGTTTTTCGAGGTAGGGTCTCAGTCTAGCTCAGGCTGACCTGGAATTTGCTATGTAGTCTCAGGGTGGCCTTGAACTCGTGGTGATCCTCCTACCTCTGCCTCCCAAGTGCTGGGATAAAAGGCATATGACACCATGGTCAGCTGTTCTCTGTTTTTGTGTTTGTTTTGTGTTTTTTTGTAAAGTATTTTATTTTTATTTAGTTATTTACTTGAGAGAGAGAGAAAGAGGGGGATTGAGAGAGAGAGAGAATAGGTGCACAAATGAACTCCAGACGCATGTGTATGTGGCTTACGTGAGTCCTGGAGAATTGAACCTGGGTCCTTATGTTTTGCAGGCAAGCACCTTAACTGCTAAGCCATCTCTCCAGCCCTGTGTTTTTGTTTGTTGAGGTAGGGTCTCCCTCCAGCCCAGGCTGGCCTTGAACTCATGGTGATCCTCCTACCTCACCTCCTGAGTGCTGGGATTAAAGGCCTGTGCTACTATTCCTGGCTTGTTTTTTGTTTAAAATATTTAAATAGTTTCAGTTATTTATTTGAGAGGAAGGGAAAGAGACAGAGAAATAGAAAGAGAGAGGAGGCCTGGAGAGATGGCTTAGCACTTAAGCATTTGCCTGTGAAGCCTAAGGACCCCGGTTCGAAGCTCAATTCCCCAGAACCCACATAAGCCAGACGAACAATGTGGCACACACATCTGGAGTTTGTTTGCAGTGGCTGGAGGCCCTGGTGTGCCCCCTCTCTCTCTTTGCCTTTTTCTCTGTCTGTTGCTAATAAATAGATAAAAATGAACAAAATTTAAAAAAAGAAAGAAAGAAAGAAAGAAAGAGAGAGAGAGAATAGGCACACAAGGGCCTCCAGATGCATGCATCATGTTGTGCATCTGGCTTAAATGGATCGTGGGGAATTGAAACTGGATCCTTTTCAGGCAAATTTTTTTTTTTCTTTTTTGGTTTTCTGAGGTAGGGTTTCACTGTAGTCCAGGCTGACCTGGAATTCACTATGTAGTCTCAGGGTGGCCTTAAACTCATGGCGATCCTCCTACCTCTGCCTCCCAAGTGCTGGGATTAAAGGCATGTGCCACCACGCCCAGCCTTCAGGCAAGTTTTCTTCAAAATATTTTATTATTTGTGAGAGAGAGTGAAAGAGGCAGGGAAAGAGAGATAATGGGCACACTAGGGCCTCTAGCCATTGCAAAGAACTTCAGATATATGCACTGCCTTGTGCATCTGACTTATGTGGGTACTGGGGGATAGAACCTGGGTCCTTTGGCTTTGTAGGCAAGAGCCTTAACCATTAAGCAATCTCACCAGTCCTTGTTTTTTTTATTTTTTATTTTATTTATTTGAAAAAGAGAGAGAGAGGCAGATGGGTGCACCAGGACTTCTAGCCGCTGCAAATACCAGACTCATATGCCACCTTGTACATCTGGCTTTACCTGGGTCCTGGGGAATCAAACCTGCTACTTAGGCTTTGCAAGCAAGCACCTTAACCACTAAATCAACTCTCCAGCCTTTTTTGTTTGTTTGTTTGTTTTGTTTTGTTTTTTGAGATAGGCTCTGGCTCTAGTCCAGGCTAACCTGGAATTCACTATGTAGTCTCAGGGTGGTCTCAAACTCATAGTCATCTTCCTACCTCTGCCTCCTGAGTGCTTGGATTAAAGGCATGTGCCACTGTTGCAGCAAGGTTCACATTGCTGGTAGAAATCACCCCACCAAAAGCAGCTTGTGGGGGAAAAAAGTTTATTTTTGCTTACAGGCTTGAGGAGGAAGTTTCACAATGGCAGGGAAAATGATGGCATGAGCAGAGGGTGGAATCACCCCCTGGCCAACATCAGGTGGACAACAGGAACAGGAGAGTGTGCCAAACACTGGCAAGGGGAAACCAGCTATAAAATCCATAAGCCCGCCCCCAACAATACACCGCCTTTAGGAGGCTTTAATTTCCAATTGCCATCATCTGGGGAGACTAGCATTCAGAATACTTAAGTTTATGGGGATCACCTGAATCAAATCACTACATTCCTCCCTGGTCCCCATAAACTGATACCCATACATGATATAAAATACAATGCATTCAGTACAACTTTAAGAGTCCCCATAGTTTTTATCAGTCGTAATGATGTTCAAACATCCCCATAGTCCAAGGTCTTTTAACTGAGCCATACCACCAAAAATCCCCAAAAACCTCATAATGGCAAAGAATAAATATTCACACTGCAAAAGATGGCATTGGACAAAGAAATATTCAACCAATACAAGATTTAAACAGAGCAAACATCAAAACTCTGTAGCACCAAGTCCAACAACCCAATGTCACCTTTTGCACTATGAATGTTTATTCTGTGCCATTATGGGTTTTTTTTTTTTTTTTTAATATATATTATGGCTCAGTTAAAAGATTTTGGACTATGTTTGAATATGGTTGGGATTGATTAAAAACTATGGAGACTGCTGGGCATGGTGGTGCACGCCTTTTATCCCAGCACTCGGAAGGCAAAGGTAGGATGATTGCCTTGCATTCAAGGCCCCCCTGTGACTACATAGTGAATTCCAGGTCAGCCTGAGCTAAAGCGAAACCCTACCTCAGAAAAGCTAAATAAATAAATAAACAAATAAATAAATAAATAAAAACTATAGGGACCTTTAAAGTTGGATGAATGCATTGCATTTTATATCATGTATGTTTATCAGTTTATAGGAGCCAGGGGTGAAATGTGGTGGTTTGATTCAGATTCCCCCATAAACTTAGGTATTCTGAATGTTAGGTTCCCAGTTAATGGAGATTTGGGAATTAACACCTCCTCAAGGTAGTGTATTGTTATAGTGTATTATTGGGGGTGGGTTTATGGGTGTTATAGCCAGCTTCCTCCTTCCAGTGTTGCACACCTTCCTGTTGCTGTTGTCCATCTGATGCTGGCCAGGAGGTGATGTCCACCCTTTGCTCATGTCATCATTTCCCCCTGCCATCATGGAACTTCCCTCGAGTCTGTAAGCCAAAATAAACCCTTTTTTCCCCCACAGGCTGCTCTTAGTCAGGTGTTTCTGCCAGCAATGTGAACCTGACTGCAACAGACCCTATTTTAGTTCATAGAATTTTGTTCAATAACTGACTGAAACCAATGAGCTGTTTCCTGAGGTCTAGGCAGCTGATGATATCTGAATTTCTTTTCTCTTGTTTTATCTCAGAAGACTGATTAAAAAGCTGGGTGTGGGGGCTGGGGAAATGGCTTAGTGGTTAAGGCATTTGCCTGTGAAGCCTAAGGACCCTGGTTCGATTCCCCAGGACCCACATAAGCCAGATGGACAAGGGGGCACAGGTGTCTGGAATTCGTTTGCAGAGGCTGGAGGCCCTGGTGTGCCTGTTCTCTCTTTCTCTCTGCCTCTTTCTCTCTCTTTCTCTCAAATAAATAAATAAAATAAAATATTTTTTTAAAAGCTGGGTATGGTGGCTCATAGCTATAATCCCAGGACTCCTGAGGCAGAGGCAGGCAGACCTCTTGAGTTGAGGACAACCTGGCCTATATAGTGAGTCCCAGGCCAGGTAGGGTGACAGAACCTGAACCCCTTCCCCACAAAAAGAAAAATGTCTGGGGGGCTTAGCAGTTAAGGGACTTGCCTGTGAAGCCAAAGGACCCAGGTTCAATTCTCCAGGACCCACGTAAGCCAGATGCACAAAATGGTGCATGCATCTGGAGTTCGTTTACAGTAGCTGGAGGCCTAGAGTGCCCATTCTCTCTCTCTCAAATAAAATAAATAAATAAAAATGATTTTTTAAAAAAGCGGGAGCTGGAGGAATGGCTTAATGTTTAAGGTGCTTGTTTGCAAGGCCAAAGGACCCAGGTTTGATTCTCCAGGACTCACGCAAGCCAAATGCACAAGGTGGCACATGCGTCTGGAGTTCATTTGCAGTGGCTGGAGGCCCTGGTGTGCCCATTCTCTCTCTCTCTCTCCTTCTCCCTCTTTCTGTCAAAAAAATAAAATATTTGAAAAAGAAAGAAAGAAAAATATCTGGAGCTGGAGAGACAGATTAGCAGTTAAGGCGCTTGCTTGAGAAGCCAAAGGACCAAGGGTTGATTGCCCAGGACCCACATAAGCCAGATGCACAAAGTGGCACATACAGTGGCTAGAGGCTCTGGCACACCCATTCTCTCTATATATATCTGCCTCTTTCCCTTTCTCTCCCCCTCTCAAATAAATTAATTAAATTATCTGGGCATGGTGGTGCACACCTTTAATTCCAGCACCCCAAAACAGAGGTAGGAGTTAGGAGTTTGAGGCCACCCTGAGCTAATGGGTACAATAGTGGCATGTCTGTTATGGGGGAAACCAACAGCTCTCTAATTGGACTGGAGGCCCGCTCCAAGGGAAGGAATACATTCCTGATACTGAAAACCTACAATGGGGTTAGTCATGAGACCTAGGGGTGTAACATCTGCTGGTGTCTGGCTAAATGTATATACTATGCTCAACAAACTGTCCAGTAAGCACTTCTCTTAATGTCCATACCCATATATTAATGCTACTCTCACTTTTGGTTAGAGAAGCTTCTCTTTTCAGATGGTAGTGACCCTGGGATGACTCAGAAGGCACCATGGTATTGAGAAGAAGTGACAGAGGAGTGCTCAGCACTGAAACATCTCTAACACACCTTCCAAGGCTCAGGGTCCATTGCAGAAGAGGTGGTGGAAAAAATGTAAGAGCCAAAGGAAGGGTAGGACTCCTTACAACGTGCTCCTCCAGACACAAAATGGCCTGGATATCTATGACCTCACAGTGCCTGACACTACCTACACAAGACCATCATAATAGGAGGAAAAGATCATGACATTAAATAAGAGAGAAACTGATTGAGAGGGGGAGGGGATATGATGGAGAGTGGAGTTTCAAAGGGGAAACTGGGGGGAGGGAGGGAATTACCATGGGATATTGTCTACAATTATGGAAGTTGTCAATAAAAATTAAAAATAAGCCGGGCGTGGTGGCGCATGCCTTTAATCCCAGCACTGGGGAGGCAGAGGTAGGAGGATTGCCAAGAGTTCAAGGCCACCCTGAGACTACAGAGTGAATTCCAGGTCTGCCTAGGCTAGAGTGAGACCCTACCTCAAAAAAAAAAAAAAAAAAAAAAAATTAAAAATAGCTGGATGTGGTGGCACATGCCTTTAATCCCAGCACTCAGGAGGCAGAGGTAGGAGGATACCATGAGTTCGAGGCCACCCTGAGAATACAGAGTGAATTCCTGGTTAGCCTCAGCTGGAGTGAGACTCTACCTAGAAAAACCAAAATAAAATAAATAAATAAATAAAAAATATTTATTTATTAGTGAGAGAATGAGGCAAAGAGAGAAAGAGAAAGGCAGGAAGGGATGGAATGGATGTGCCAGGGCCTCCAGCCACTGCAGACTAAATCCAGATACATGCACCACTTTGTGCATTTGGCTTACATGGATACTGGAGAATTGCACCTGGGTCCTTAGGCTTTGGAGGCAAGTGACTTAACTGCTAAGCCATTTCTGAAACCCTCTCCTTTAAAAAAAAATTATTATTTTATTATTTATTTAACACCAGAGAGAAAGAGAGAATGAGAATGGACACACCAGGGCCTCTAGCCACCACAAACTCCAGACACATGCATCACCGTGTGCATCTGGCTTATGTGGGTTCTTGGGAGTCAAACCTGGGTCCTTAGGCTTCTCAGGAAAGTGCCTCAACTGCTAAATCATCTCTCCAGCCCTGTCTCCTTTTAAAAACTATATTTCAGCTGGGTATGGTGCACACCTTTAATCCCAGCACTCGGGAGGCAGAGGTAGGAGGATTGCTATGAGTTCGAGGCCACCCTGAGACTACATAGTGAATTCCAGGTCAGCCTGGACTAGAGTGAAACCTTACCTTTAAAAACCAAAACAAAACAAAACAAAACAAAAGGCCGGGCATGGTGGTGCATGCCTTTAATCCAAGCACTCTGGAGGCAGAGGTAGGAGGATCACCGTGAGTTCAAGGCCACCCTGAGACTACATAGTGAATTCCAGGTCAGTCTGGACTAGAGTAAAACCCTACTTCAAAAAACAAAACAAAAGAAAAGAAGAAAAAGAAGGAGGAGGAGGGAAGAAGAAAACAAAGAAAAAGAAGAGAGAGATAGGGCTGGAGAAATAGTTTAGCTGTTAAAGCACTTGCTTGAAAAGCCAAATGACCTTAAAAAGCCAAAAAATAAAAATAAAAATAAAAAAACAACAAATAACTTCCAATTATGCTAGATTTGTAAGTTTAGAAGAGAGGGCTGAGTGTGGTGGTGCATGCCTTTAATGCCAGAACTTGTGAGGCAGAGGTAGGAGGATCGCCATGAGTTCAAGGCCACCCTGAAACAACATAGTGAATTCCAGGTCAGCCTGAGCTAGAGTGAAACCCTACTTCAAAAAACAAAACAAAAGAAAAGAAGAAAAAGAAGGAGGAGGAGAGGAAGAAGAAGACAAAGAAAAAGAAGAGAGAGATAGGGCTGGAGAAATAGTTTAGCTGTTAAAGCACTTGCTTGAAAAGCCAAATGCCAAATGTCCTAGGTTAGATTTCCCAGTACCACGTAAACCAGATGCACAAGGTGGCGTATGCATCTGGAGTTAGTTTGCAGTGGCTGGAGGCCCTGGCATGTGCCCATCCCTTCTCTCTCTCTCTATCTGCTTCTTTCTCTCAAATAAATAAATAAATAAATAAAGAAATAATGAAAAAGGCAGAGGGCTAGATGCATCTGGAGTTTGTTTGCAGTGGCTGGAGGCCCTGGCATACCCATTCCCTCTCTCCCTCTCTCTCTCTCTTTCTCTTTTTTTTTTTTTTTTTTTTTTTTTGGTTTTTCGAGGTAGGGTCTCACTCTGGCTCAGGCTGACCTGGAATTAACTATGTAGTCTCAGGGTGGCCTCGAACTCTCGGCGATCCTCCTACCTCTGTCTCTTTTGGTTTTTTGAGGTAGGGTTTCACTCTAGTCCAGGCTGACTTGGAATTCACTATGTAGTCTCAGGGTGGCCTTGAACTCACAGTGATTCTCCTACCTCTGCCTCCTGAGTGCTGGGATTAAAAGCGCGCGCCACCACACCCAGCTCTCTCTCTCGTTTTATTTTTATTTGTGTGTGAGAGAGAGAGAATGAATGGGTGCACCAGGGCCTCCAACCTCTGCAAACGAACTCCAGATGCATGGGCCACCTTGTGCATCTGGCTTATGTGGGTCCTGGGGAATCAAACCTGGATCATTTGGCTTTGCAGGCAAGTGCCTTAACCATTAAGTGATCTCTCCAGCCTCTCTCTCTCTTTCTCTCTCTCTCTTTCTATCTGCCTCTTTCTCTCTAATAAATAAATAAATAGAAGAGAGAGGAAGGGGGCTGGGAAGATAGCTCAGCAGTTAAAGGCGCTTGCTTGCAAAGTCTAAAAGCCCTGGTTCAATTCCCCAGTACTCACATAAAGCCAGATGCACAAAATGGTAAGTGTCTGGAGGTCATTTGCAGTAGTAAGAGGTCCTTGCACACTCATATTCTTTCCCTCTCTATCAAATAAATAAATGAAAATATTTTTGAGGTAGTGTCTCACTCTAGCCCTGGCTGACTGGAATTCACTCTGTAGTCTCAGGATGTTCTCAGACTCACAGTGATCCTTCTACCTCAGCCTCCTTAGTACTGGGATTAAAGACCTGAACCACCACATCTGGCTAAAAATATATTTTTTTAAGTGGCACATTGCTACATGTGGTGGTACATGCCTTTAATCCCAGCACTTGGGAGGAAGAAGTAGGAGGTTGCTATGAGTTCGAGGCCAGATTGAGACTAGAATGATCAGCCTCAGCTAGAGCAAGACCATACCTTGAAAAAAAAAAGTGGCACATGCAAGCTGGGAAGAGGAGTCAGTGGTTAAAGGTGCTTGCTTATTGGGCTGGAGAGATGGCTTAGCAGTTAAGACGCCTGCCTGTCAAGCCTAAGAACGCCCATTCTATTCTCTAGGTCCCACGTTTAACCAGACGTAAAGTGAGGCAAGCGCACATTGTTGCACTTGCCCACAAGGGGGCACACGTGTCTGGAGTTTGTTCACAGCAGCTGAGAGGCCACTGGCACACCATTCTTTCTCTCTCTCTCCCAAATTTAAAAAAAAAAAAAAAAAAAAGGTGCTTGCTTATAAAGCCTGCCAGTCTGCCAGTCTGGGTTCAATTCCCCTCTACCCACATAAACCCAGATGCACAAAGTGGTGCATGCATCTGGAGTTCATTTTGCAGTGGCAAAAGCCCTAGAGAGCCCATACTTACCCTTTTTCTCTCCTCTTAATTTTTTTTTTTTTTTTTTTTTTGAGTTTCAAGGTAGGGTCTCACTCTTGCTCAGGCTGACCTGGAATTCACTATGGAGTCTCAGGGTGGCCTCGATCCTGTGTTGATTTTCCTACCTTTGCCTCCTGAGGGCTGGGATTAAAGGCATGCACCACCACACCTGGCTAAATTAATTTTTTTTAAGTAGCACATGTGGCTGGGCGTGGTGGTGCATGCCTTTAATCTCAGCCCTTGGGAGGCAGAGGTAGGAAAATCACCATAATTTCGAGGTCACCACTGAGACTCCATAGTGAATTCCAGGTCAGCCTGAGCTAGAGTTAGACCCTACCTTGGAAAACCAAAAATAAAATAAAATAAAAGTGGCACATGTGGGCCTGAAGAGATGGCTTAGCAGTTAAGGCATTTACTTGAGAAGCTAAAAGACCTAGGTTCAATTCCCCAAGACCCACATAAGCTAGAAGCACAAGGGGCACATGCGTCTTGAGTTTGTTTGCAGTGGCTAGAGGCCCTGGTATGCCCATCTCTCTATCTGTCTCTCTTCTCTCTATCTCTCTCTGCTTGAAAATAAATAAATAAATAAATAAATAAATAAATAATTAAAAAATTTTAAAGTTGCACTTGTGTTTGTCATTCATTTTCAGCAGCAAGAGACCCTCATGCACCACATACACACATGCAAATAAATAAACACAATTTTTAAAAATTATGACTTACTTTCCAGGTACTAAGAATAGGATCCAGCCAGGCATGGTGGCACACGCCTTTAATCCCAGCACTTGGGAGGCAGAGGTAGGAGGATTGCCGTGAGTTCGAGGCCACCCTGAGACTACAGAGTGAATTCCAGGTCAGCCTGGACTTGAGTGAGACCCTAAAAAAAAAAGAATAGGATCTAAGACAGACCTGGATGGAATTCCAGCTGTTGGTATTTATTCACTTGATAAGGACTTTATTTTTCTCAAGGCTTGTTTTTGTTTTTACCTGTTACATGGCTAAAATGATGCCTATGATTTTACTGTGATATGACATATATTTTTTTAATTAAAAAAATTTATTTATTCATTTATTTGAGAGAAAGGAGGGGAGAGAAAGCATGGGTGTGCCAGGGCATCCAACCACTACAAACTCTGGTTGTATGCACCACCTTGTGCATCTGGGTTACATGGGTACTGGGGAATCAAATCTAGATCCTTAGGCTTCACAGGCAAGTGCCTTAACCACTAAGCCATCTCTCCAGCTCCTTTTTTAAAATTTTAATTTTATTTTTAGAGAGAGAGAAAGAATTAGCATGCCAGGGCCTCAGCCACTGCAAAAAATCTTTCTTACTTCTCTTAATGTTCATACCCATATAGTAATATTACTCTCAGTTTTGGCTAGAGAAGCTTCTCTTTTTGGATGGCAGTGATGTTGGAATGACTCAGAAGGCACTATGGTACTGGGAAGTGACAGAGGAGTGCTCAGCACTGAAACATCTCTATCACACCTTCTAAGGCTCAGGGTCCATTGCTGAACAGGTGGCAGAAAGAATGTAAGAGCCAAAAGAAGGGTAGGACTCCTTACAACGTGCTTCTCCAGACACAGAATAGCCTAGATATACATGACCTCACAGTGCCTGACACTACCTACACAAGACCATCATAATAGGAGGAAAAGATGAAGGCATCAAAATAAAAGAGAGACTGATTGAGAGGGGGAGGGGATATGATGGAGTTTCAAAGGGGAAAGTGGGGGGAAGGAGGGAATTACTATGGGATATTGTCTACAATTATGGAAGTTGTCAATAAAAAAAAATTAGAGAAAAAAAAAGCCGGGTGTGGTGGTGCACACCTTTAATCCCAGCACTCCAGAGGCAGAGGTAGGAGGTTCACCATGAGTTCCAGGCCACCCTGAGACTACATAGTGAATTCCAGGTCAGCCTAAGCTAGAGTGAGACCCTACCTCAAAAAGCCAAAAAAAAAAAAAAAAAAAAAAAAAAAAAAAGAAAAGAAAGAAAGAAAGAAAGAAAGAAAGAAAAAGAAAAGAAAAGAAAAGATAATAAAAGAAAAGAAGGCTGGAGAGATGGCTCACTGGTTAAGGCATTTGTCTCCAAACCTAATGGCCCAGGTTTGATTCCCCCAGTACCCATGTAAAGCCACATGCACAAAGTGGTGCATGCATCTGCAGTTTGTTTGCAGCAGCTAGAGGCCCTCGTGTGCCCATTCCTTCCATTCTTTCTCTCTCCTCTAGCTCTCCTTGCAAATAAATAAATAAATAATATTCACCAAAAAAACTAGCTGGGAGGGGGGCTGGAGAAATGACATAGTGGTTAAGGCACTTGCCTGAGAAGCCTGCAGACCCAGGTTCAATTCCTCAGTACTCAGTGTAAGTCAGATGCACAAGGTGGCACATGTGTCTGGAGTTCGTTTGCAGTGGCTACAGGCCCTGACATGCCCATTCTCTCTATCTGCCTTCTTCTTTCTCTCTCTCTTTCTCAAATAAATAAATAAATAAATAGAAGAAATTAGCCAGGCATGGCAGCACATGCCTTTAATTACAGCACTTGGGAGGCAGAGGTAGGAGGATCACCATGACTTCAAGACCACCCTGAGACTATATAGTGAATTTCAGGTCAGCCTGGACTAGAATGAGACCCTACCTCAATAAACAACAACAACAAAAAATTAAAAATTATTTGCCGAGGGCTGGAGAGATGGCTTAGTGGTTAAGCGCTTGCCTATGAAGCCTAAGGACCCTGGTTTGAGGCTCCATTCCCCAGTACCCACATAAGCCAGATGCACAAGGTAGCACATGCATCCGGAGTTCATTTGCAGTAGCTGGAGGCCCTGGTGCGCCCATTACCTCTCTATCTCTCTTTCTCTGCCTCTTTCTCTGTCTGTCGCTCTCAGATAAATAAATACAAATAAACAAAAAAATTTTTTTAAGTATTTGCCGGGCATGTTGGTTCACGCCTTTAATCCCAGAACTTGAGAGGCAGAGGTAGGAGGATCACTATGAGTTCAAGGCCACCCTGAGACTACTTAGTGAATTCCAGGTCAGTCTGGGATAGAGTAAAACCCTACCTCAAAAAAACAAAAAAAGGCAGGGTGTGGAGGCGCACGCCTTTGATCCCAGCATTCGGGAGGCAGAGGTAGGAGGAATGCTATGAGTTCGAGGCCACCCTAAGACTACATAGTGAATTCCAGGTCAGCCTAGACTGAGTGAAACCTTACCTCGAAAAACAAAAAAAAAAGTGCTGGGATTAAAGAATGTGCCACTATGCCCAGCAAGGTTTAAAAAAAATTTTTTTTTTTTTTTTGAGAGAGACAGAGAGAGAGACAGAGAGGGAGGGAGAGGAAGACAGAGATGGGCGCGCCAGCAGTCTCTCAGCTGCTGCGAGCAAAATCCAGGTGCGTGCACCCCCTTGTGGTCAAGTACAGCATTGCTCCCTTGGTCACTTTGCATCTGGCTAAACGTGGGACCTGGAGATTGGAACCGCTGGAGATTGGAACCAGCGTTCTTAGGCTTAGGAGGCAGGCGCCTTAACCGCTAAGAACATCTCTCCAGCCCAGTTTAATACTTTTTAAACAAGTGCACGTAACCTCCTTAACCTCATCTTCCCAGCCTACAGTTTCTTTCTTTCTTTTTTTTCTTTCTTTCTTTTTCTTTTCTTTCTTTCTCTTTCTTTCTTTCTTTGTTTCTTTCTTTCTTTTCTCTTTCCTTCTCTTTCTTTCTTTCTCTTTCTCTTTCTTTCTTTCTTTCTTTCTTTCTTTCTTTCTTTCTTTCTCTCTCTTTCTTTCTTTCTTTTCTTTTTTTTTTTTTTTTTTTTTTTTTTTTCGAGGCATGGTCTCACTGTAGCCCAGGCTAACCTGGAATTCACTATGTAGATTCAGGGTGGCTTTGAACTCTCAGCAATCCTCCTACCTCTGCTTCCCAAGTACGGGGAATAAAGGAGTGTGTCACCACACCCCTCTCAGTTTAATATTTTTCTATGGCGGTAGAATTGGACAGGTCTTACCCAAGTTACTGATAGGAGCAAAGAATGTTTCTCAGTTACTGATGTAGCAACATTTACTTACAAAGAATGCCCTTAGAAAACAGTAACTATGGAAACCATGTGACATGGACCCCCAAGGACTCTACTCAGTGAGGCTCCAGGAGGCCACAGTGGTGGTAAAGCTACTTTATTGCTATCAGAAAACCCATTATAAACTCATTCCAGAGTATAAAAACACAGTTGTATTAGAAAGTAATTATCAAGCTCTGTAAGGTCAGTGGTATGTTTTGATAATATGTTTCCATTTATAAATACTTCTATCCGTTTAACTACATTTTCCCAGATGGGTAAGCTAAGCTTCAACCCTTCTACAATTCTGCTTCTTGCTAGTCTCTCAAGCAGTTTCTGATTATGGGCTTTAAACAAAATTTGCAACAATGGCAAGTGCAGGTTTATGTGGAAGTGTGTTTATAAATATGTTTGTAAATGTGTTTCGACTAGTGTGGAAATGGTCTGCCATGCCCTAAATAGAAAAATCTTCAAGTGAATAACAACTGACTCAAGGGTTTGGAAAATAGTATCAGGGTTTAGTGATCTTGTAATAAACACTGCTAAGGCAACATTTTAACACCTTCCAACTCCCAGATTAATTTTATTACTGTCACCCCTTTCACCTCTGAAATTCCTTTTATTCAGAAAAACTAGTCCATTTAGGAGAACATATACACCCTGACACTTCCTTGTGCGCACTGATGGAAAACATGGTTTTAATATTGGGTCCTGTGATGGATATAGGAAGATGTAATGAATTATGTCTCTTGAAGCCCTAGACAAAGTTTTCCTGGGCTGGAGAGATGGCTTAGCGGTTAAGGCACTTGCCTGTAAAGCCTAAGGACCCAGGTTCAATTCCCCAGGACCCACGTAAGCCAGATGCACGAGGTGGCGCATGTGTCTGGAGTTTGTTTGCAGTGGCTATAGACCCTGGAACGCCCATTCTCATTCTCTCTTTCTCTCCCTCTCTCTGTCTGAAATAAAATTAAATAATAATACATAAATTTTTCCTGAGACCATTAATACATTAAATGCTGGCTTGTTACCCTGCGCGCTCATCAACACAGAGAACATTTTCTAGCAGAGGGTCAGTTTAGTCTCTTTTTAGATGAATAAACTGTATGTGAATACTATCTTGGTGACAGGGCTTTCCTTAGGGAAAAGCGGGATTTCACGGCCAACCCTACCCTCCTTGCACCCGCACAGTCTTGCAGCATCGCCGCGTGTCCAGCAGATGGTGCAGCAGCTGAATGTTCTCGAGCCGCGGGAGTGTGGAAAAAAACAGGAAGGGGATTTCAACAACAAAAGGCATTCTTATTTTCAACAAATATTGCCTTCTTTGTTGTGTCAGAGACCCTTTTCATTCGGATTCGTGGAACTGAATCTGAGGTCTTTTTAAAAAGCCATTGTTCACGCAGTCTCCAATGAACGGCTTTTCCCCTAACGTGTTTTGTTGTTGCTGTTTTGTTTTAACATTTTCCATTCTTTCTAAAGCTCCTAGAGGCAAACATTTCAAGTCCTCATTGTCACAAAGGCGCAGTGGGGCTGGGGACAGGGCAGAACGTTTGTCCAGCATCCTCGAGGCTCAGGGTCAGATCTCCAGGACTGTGATAATAATGATGATCAATAAAATGATCAGAAACGCCAGTCTGCAGCGCCGGGGAGGGGGCGGCGGCGGCGGCCACAGCGCCCCCTGCTGGTCGATGGAGACAAAGCGCGGCCAGCTCCCCGCAGGGCGTGGGCCCCGCGCACTCCGAATCCCTGCCAGCACCCAGCTGCTGCGGACTTCCTCCCGAACAAGAAAGCTGAGCTCTGGGCATGGCCGGAGCCGTCCCTCTGTCGAGAAGAGAAAGCTAGAGGCCTGCTATAATTTTGTTAGGCAATGTCCCACAGGCCCTTAATGGTTTCCATACTTACTAAAGCTAAAAAAGGATGGATTTGATTTGTAGGGTAACACTGCCATTTTACACGGTCTTACAGGAAGATGAAAAATCGAACCTGACAGACAGCCAGTTTAATTTATTCTATCCTGATTTATGTGGGATTTGACAAATGTTTGAAAGAGGAGCAGGAGGTTGAGTTTCAAGGTAGATGTGATTATCATTTCTGCCTCTTCATTTATATTCTAGGATTGTGCCCCGTCATTTCTTGAGCCCGCCTCCTCTCCCCACTTCCTCTTTCTCTTCACTCATTTGACAGGAGCTTCTGCGTTCATCTGCTTAGACTACGTCATCGACATCCACTGGAGAGGATTGTGGTACCACCTTTTTTTCCCCTATGGCTGAAGCCTGCAGAAAGATGACAGTTGCTCTTCTGCTCTGAAATTGGCCTGGTGGTTGCCGGGAACTGTGGCCTGCAGGGAAAAAAAAAATGCAGAAAATTGTGACCTGCCTAAAGTTCAGCTTCCCTCTTTTTATGTCGCCCTTCATTAAGTAAAGGCTCTCTCCCACACAGAGCCCCGTCCTTCATGTTGTCCAAGTGATTAGGTAATGATGTCTAGCTACAAGAATCTTTCATCTCCATTTTTTTTTTGTTTTTGTTTTTCGAGGTAAGGTGTCACTCTGTCTCTGGAATTCACTATGTAGTCTCAGGGTGGCCTCGAACTCTAGGCAATCCTCCTACCTCTGCCTCCGGAGTGCTGGGATTAAAGGCGTGCGCCACCACGCCCGGCCTTTTTTTTTTTTTAAATATTAGTCATTTCCTTTTTAAAAAAATATTTTATTATTTATTTATTTATTTGAGAGAGAGAGAGAGATAAGAAATAGGCAGGTAGAGAGAGAGAGACAGAGAGAGAGAGAATGGGTGTGCCAGGGCCTCCAGCCACTGCAAACGAACTCCAGATGCATGCACCCCCTTGTGCATCTGGCTTACGTGGGTCCTGGAGAATCAAGCCTCGAACCGGGGTCCTTAGGCTTCATAGGCAAGCGTTTAATCGCTAAACCATCCCTCCAGCCCACGGCCCTTTTTTTTTTAAGGTAGGGTTTCACTCTAGCCCAGGCTGACCTGAAATTCACTATGTAGTCTCAGGGTGACCTCAAACTCATGGCAAGCCTACCTCTGCCACCATGCCCGGCCCTTTTTTTTTTTTTTTTTTTTTTCCAGGTAGGGTCTCACTCCAGCTCAGGCTGACCTGGAACTCACTATGTAGTCTCAGGGTGGCTTCGAACTCACGGCGATCCTACCTCTGCCTCCTGAGTGCTGGGATTAAAGGCGTGCGCCACCACACCTGGCCATTTTTCTTCCATAAGAGAGTGAAGACCCTTCCACGGACAGTTTCATAGTTGGGTCCCTGGAATGGAAGTCATACTGTTTCCTAGGTCCCTGCTTGACACCAAGATTTTGTTTCCATCGCTGCATATCTTATCTTACAGACTCTTGTTCACAGCAGCGGCACCAATCAGGAACTGTAACAGAAAGAAGGTTGGGGCCCCAGGTGCTGTAAGTGGACGCTGTAACTACCCTCACCATCCGAATCCAACCACATGAGCACTGCGAGTTCATTGTTTGGAGGACAAAAAGAGCAGTGGATGCATTGTACTTTTTGGTGAATGGCGGGAGGGTCCAGGAAGACGTCTGACATTTGTTATCTGCCTTACTGTTTTATAAAAGTGTCCTTCGGGGACAGGATACGCAAAAAGAGGAGCTGATAACCCGGCAGACACATCCCCCAGAGCTACTGAACCAAGGGTTACTAAACAGAGCCTGCATTGCGGCGGAAAGCCCTGGCTGCAGTCCCCTGAGGGAGTCAGCTCGCACAAAGCAAAGCCTTTCTCTGAGGGGGAAGGGCTATCGGCTTTTTCTTTGTTCTTCCTCGGTAAATGGGCTCCCTCTCAAGTCTCCTACACCAGCTGCTTTCACCTCTGGGGAGGAGGCAGCAAAATAATCACCCATACAGATTTGGGCAGTTTATTTTTGGAGCCCTAAACTCTGTGAAATGCAAGCACTTCAGTAAGCTACACCCCACCCACCCCTTTAATGTTTTTATCTGAGTTAACAGCAGATTTTTCATAAGTGTGTCCCTTCTCACTAAAATAAAGTAAAACACATCCTTGAAGTGTAGTGACACAGGTCCGTCATCTCAGCACTAGGGAGTTGGAAGGATCAGTAGTTCAAGCTCATCTCTGGCTACATAGTGAATTAAAGCCAGCAGGGCCCAGTGTGGTGGTTCACACCATGCCTTTAATACCAGCATTCGAGGCAGAGGTAGGAGGATCAGTGAGAGTTCGAGGCCACCCTGAGACTACATAGTGAATTCCAGGTCAGCCTGAGCCAGAGTGAGACCCTAACTCGAAAAATAAATAAATAAATAAATAAATAAATAAATAAATAAATAAATAAATAAATAAAAAAGCCGAGTCTGCTTGTGTTTCATCTTTCTTTCTTCTTTCTTTCTTCCTTCTCTCTTTCTTTCTTTCTTTCTTTCTTTCTTTCTTTCTTTCTTTCTTTCTTTCTTTCTTTCTTTCTTTCTTTCTTTCTTTCTTTCTTGGTTTCTTGGTCTCACTCTAGCCCAGCCTAATCTGGAATTTACTATGTAGATTCAGGGTAGCCTCAAACTCAGGGTGATCCTCCTACCTTGGCCTCCCAAGTGCTGGGATTAAAGGCATGCACTACCACACCCGGCTTCTTCTTCTTTTTTTATAAATCTATTTATTTCTATTTTTATTTATTTTTTTTAGCATAAAGCCACAAAATAAGCCTTGCTTTTTATTATTTAAAAAAGCTTCATATTTATTTAGCTTTCTGACTCTGCTTGTGCCTTCAACACCTTCATGATGATTTTCTGCTCCTCAATAAGGAAAACTCGCTTGATCCTGTCACGGACACATTTAGCACACATGGAATCACCGTAGGCCCGGCTGACGTTTTTTTTTTTTTTTTTTTTTTTTTTTTGGACAATCTCATAAGGACTTTAGGTCTCACAGCACGAACCCCTGAACCCCTCGAAGTCGGCCTGGGCAACACACTGCATGCTGACTTCAGTACTTTCCCACCCTTCATGGTGTACAGGTAAACAATTCTATTATCAGAGGTTCGGGACAGCCTAGTTTTGTTAGAGGCTGTATTGAAGGAAAGCCTACGACGGTATGTCAAACACTGGGGTTTTCAAGGTAGGGCCTCACTCTAGCCCAGGCTAACCTGGAATTTACTACATAGTCTCAGGGTGGACTGGAACTCATGGCAGTCCTACCTCTGCCTCCCGAGTGCCTGGATTAAAGGTGTGCACCACCACACCCAGTTTATTCTTTATCTTTCTGAGACAAGCCAAAGGATCCTGGTTCAATTCTCCAGGACCCATGTAAGCCAGATGCACAAGGGGGTGCATGCATCAGGAGTTCGTTTTCAGTGGCTGGAGGCCCTGGCGTGCCCATTCTCTCTCTCTCTCTCTCTCTCTCTGCCTCTTTCTCTCAAATAAATAAATAAATTAAGCCAGGAATGGTGGGGCACTCCTTTAATCCCAGCACTAGGGAGGCAGAGGTAGGAGGATCGCTGTGAGTTCAGGGTCAGCCTGAGCTAGAGTGACACCCTACCTGGAAAAACAAAACAAAAATAAATAAATAAAATATTTTTAAAATTAAGCAAAACACTGGGGCTGGAGGGATGGTTTAGTGGTTAAGGTGCTTGCCTACAAAGCCAAAGGACCCCAGTTCGATTCCCTAGGGCCCACATAAGCCAGATGCACAAGGTGCTGCATGCATCTGCAGTTCAATTGCACTGGCTAGAAACCCTGACATGCCCATTCTCTCTATCTGCCTTTCTGTCTCTCTTTCTCTCAAATAAATAAGAATAAAAATAAAGTTTTTTAAAAAAATAAAGAAAAGAAAAGAAAAACAAAACTGAGCTGTGCATATAGTTCAGTAGTGAAATACTTGCCTAGCTAGATAACTAGATAGATAGTAGAGAGTAAATAGATAGGGGGAAAAAATCTCATTCACATAACTAAAAAAAAAAATCCAAATTGCCTATTCATGATCTCGGTACAGAATTAAGGCAAAGTGCTTACTCCTGCCTCGGGTAGAGGCGTGTCAGTCCTAAAACACTCAGACCATCTGCTACCGGTTAATTCTTAGAACAGAATTCACACATGGCTTCTGCGCTTGACAGCTGAAGTGGCCTTTTATCTCCAGTTGGAATTTCACTTTGGGGGGCTGGAATGAATTCACGCACACGCTGGGTTCTGTGAGTTAGAAAGCTTTGTGGACTACGAATGAATAAGTGGACATTTTTGAAATGTCACAGGTTTATTTTCGGGGATATTTACACCCAAATTAAGGTGTAAATTGCATCAGCAATTTCCTTTAGTTCCTATTCGTAGATTTCATCTTCCCTCTGACTATCCACCAGCTCATGCTAGTGTGTTCAGAATAATGGAATATCCTCACGTTTCTGTGAAAGGTAACCTTGGGCAGTCAGGGGACTCAGCTACACTCCTCAAGTCTCTCTCAGGAGGAAGTAAAAGAAGTCCCAGGCAGGAAACCAAGCCTGCAATAGCGTTAAAGAGAAAGATGAAGGGGTGGGAGAGATGGTTTAGCAGTTAAGGCTTTTGCCTACAAAGCCAGAGGATCCCAGTTCAACTCTCCAGGACCCATGTAAGCCAGCTGCACAAGGGGGTGCATGCATCTGGAGTTCATTTGCAATGGCTGGAGGCCCTGGTGTGCCCCCATTCTCTCTCTCTGCCTCTTTCTCATAAATACATACATAAATAAATAAATAATAAAAATATACTGAAAGGGCTAGAGAAAATGGGCGCGATGGCGCCTTTAATCCCAGCACTAGGGAAGCAGAAGTAGGAGGATTGCCAGGAGTTCCAGGCCACCCTCAGACTACATAGTGAATTCCAGGTCAGCCTGGGCTAGAATGAGACCCTACCTCAGATAAACCTAAATAAATAAATAAATAAAATATTTTAATTATTTAAGAGAGAGAGAATGGGCATACCAGGGCCTCTAGCCACTGCAAACAGACTCCAGACACTTGTGCCACTTTGTGTACCTGGTTTACATGACTATTGGGGAATCCAACCTGGGTCCTTAGGCTTTGCAGGCAAGAGCCTTAACCACTAAGGCATCATTCCAGCCCCACACACATTTTAAAGATAAATGCTAAAATATTGGAAGGCAGAGAGATAAACTGTAACAATGAAGCCATGCGTGGGTGGTGCACGACTTTAATCCCAGTACTCAGGAGGCAGAGGTAGGAGAATCACAGTGAGTTCCAGGTCCACCTGCGATAGAGTGAGACCCTACCTTGAACACCCAAAAAAAAAAAAAAATTTAAAATGAGCTGGGCATGGTGGCACATGCCTTTAATCCCAACAGTCGGGAGGCAGAGGTAGGGGGATTGCCGTGAGTTCGAGGCCATCCTGAGAATACAGAGTGAATTCCAGGTTAGCCTGGACTAGAGTGAGACCCTACCTCGAAAAACAAAACAAAACAAAAACTTACAATGATGTGCCTGGGCCTCTCTTCTGGGCTCACAGTGTGGTGTGGGCCCCTGCTACTTGTCTTCCCTTCCAATGTGTTGTTAGTAACACGCCAACCAGCCATGATGCTTGTACCTGTTTCAACCTGCCCCATGAATGCAAATCCAGTTAGTTAAATGTTGACTTGTTATGTCATTAAGCCATTTTAAAAGCTTGGGCAAGAGGGAAAGGTAAAGCAAATTAAAGGATACTTCTTACACTGCTAGGAAACAGTTTAAAGAATGAATGAATTAGATTTTAATATACTGACATGAGAAACTCTCCATAAAGCATAGTCAGGATAAAAAAGATAGCTATATTGATATATTGATTGAAAGAAAGTAAATATTCTGTACAGTGCCTGCCGAGTATGTAGGATGCCCTGCACTGAATAAAACAGGATGTGGTGGTACACATCTGTATCTCAGTACTTGAGAGGTAGAGGCAGGAGGATCAGAGATTCAAGGTCATCTGGCAGGCGTGGTGGCACACACCTTTCATCTCAGCACTTGGGAGGCAGAGGTAGGAAGATTGCTGTGAATTCGAGGCCACCCTGAGACTACATAGTAATTCCAGGTCAGCCTGGGCTAGAGCAAGACCCTACCTAGAAAAAAACTGGGAAAAAAAGAAAGAAAGAAAGAAATTCAAGGCCACCCTTTCCAATACTAGGAGGCCATCTTGGGCTACATAAGATCCTGTCTCAAAACAACAATAATAAAAAGCTCAGCATACTGGCTTGTTCCTATAATCCCAGCACTAGGGAGGCTGAGGTAGGATTGAACTGAGTTACAAATCAACCTGTGAGACTTCACCTCAAAAACAAGATGGGGGACTGGAGAGGTGACTTAGCATTTGAGGTACTTGCTTGCAAAGCCTAAAGAGTCATGTAAACCAGATGCACAATGTGGCACATGCATCTGGAGTTTGTTTGCAATGGCTAGAGGCCCTGGTGAGCCCATTCTCTCTCTCTCTCTCTGCCTCTTTCTGCACATGCCTGTAAACCCGGTTTCTTTCTTTTCTTTTTTTAAAATTTAATTTAATTATTTATTTCAAAGAAAAAGAGGAAGAGAAAGAGAGAGGAATGGGTGCACCAGGGCCTCTAGCCACCGCAAACAAACTCCAGACCATGTGCCACCTATTGTACCTGGCTTATGTGGGTCCTGGGGAATCAAACCTGGGTTATTTGGCTTTGCAGGCAAGTGCTTTAACCACTAAGCCATATCTCCAGCCCTTTTTTTGTTTAATTTTTAGTTAAATTTATTTAAGAGAGAGAGAGATAAATAGGCAGATGGAGAGAGAGAGAATGGGTACACCAGGGCCTCTAGCCACTGCAAACAAATTCCAGATGCATGTGCCACCTTGTGCATCAGGCTTATGTGGGTACTAGGAATCAAACACGGGTCCTTGGGCTTCACAGGCAAGTGCCTTAACCACTAAGCAATCCCTCCAGCCCATTTTTTGTTTTTTTGAGGCAGGGTTTCACTCTAGCCCAGGCTGGCCTGGAATTCACTATGTAGTCTCAGGATGGCCTCGAACTCACAGTGATCCTCCTACCTGTGCCTCCCAACTGCTGGGATTAAAGATATGTGTCACCACACCTGGCCCCCTGTTTCTTTTCTTGTTTTAAAAGATAGAAGAAGGCTGGAGAGATGGCTTAGCAGTTAAGGCACTTACCTGCAAAGTCAAAGGACCCAGATTTGATTCCCCAGGACCCACACGTAAGCCAGATGCACAAAATGGTGAATGCATCTGGAGTTTGTTTGCAGCTGCTGGAGGCCTGGGCGAGTGCACTCTCTCTCTCTCCCTCTCTAAAAATAAATAAATAAGGGGCTGGAGAGATGCCTTAGTGGTTAAGGCACTTGCCTGTGAAGACTAGGGACTCAGGTTTGATTCCCCAGTACCCAGGTAAGCCAGATGCACAGGGTAGTAAATGTGTCTGGAGTTCGTTTGCAGTGGCTAAAGGCCCTGGTGTGCCCATTCTTTCTCTGCCTCTTTCTCTCTCTCTCAAATAAATAAAAAATAAAATATTAAATAAATCAATAAATAAGGCCAAGTGTAGTGCACACACCTTTAATCCAGCACTCGGGAGGCAGAGATAGGATCGCTGTGAGTAAGAAGTCATCCTGAGACTACATAGTGAATTCCAGATCAGCCTGAGCTAGAGTGAGACCCTACCTCGAAAAATAAATAAAGAACTTTAAAAAAATATATTTTTTATTATTTGAAATAGAGAGACAAAGAGGAAGAGACAGAGAGAGAGAGAATGGGTGTGCCAGCAGCCTCAGGCGCTGTGAATGAACTCCAGACGTGTGCGCCCCCTTGTGGGCAAGCGCAGCATTGCGCCATTGGGTCACTTTTTGTGTCTGGCTAAACGTGAGACCTGGAGATCAAACGGGCGTTCTTAGGCTTGGCAGGCAGGTGCCTTAACAGCTAAACCATCTCTCCAGCCCTGTTTTTTTGTTTGTTTGTTTTTTGTTTTGTTTTGTTTTTTGAGGTAGGGTTTCACTCTAGTCCAGGCTGAGCTGGAATTCACTATGTAGTCTCTGGGTGGCCTCGAACTCATGGTGATCCTCCTACCTCTGCCTCCCCAGTGCTAGGATTAAAACTGTGCATCACCATGGCCAGTTCAAAAAAAAAATTTTTTTTTATTGATAACTTCCACAATTGTAGACAATAACCCATGGTAATTCCCTCCTTCCCCCCACTTTCCCTTTGAAACTCCACTTTCCATCATATCCCCTCCCCCCTCTCAATCAGTCTCTCTTTTATTTTGATGTCATCATACTTTCCTCCTATTATGAAGGTCTTATGTAGGTAGTGTCAGGCACTGTGAAGTCATGGATATCCAGGCAACTTTGTGTCTGGAGGAGCTCATTGTAAGGAGTCCTACCCTTCCTTTGGCTCTTACATTCCTTCTGCCACCTCTTCTGCAATGGACCCTGAGCCTTGGAAGGTGTGATAGAGATGTTTCAGTACTGAGCACTCCTCTGTCACTTCTTAGCACCATGGTGCCTTTCTGAGTCATCCCAAAGTCATTGCCATCTGAAAAGAGAAGCTTCTCTAGCCAAAACTGAGAGTAATATTAATATATAGGTATGAACATTAAGAGAAGTAAGAAAGATTTTTGACCTATGTAGTTTCAGGGTGGCCTTGAACTCATGAGGATCCTCCTACCTCTGCCTCCCAAGTGCTGGGATTAAAGGCATGTGTCACCACACCCAGCTTATAAAGAATTTTTTTAAAGAGACTTTCTTTTTTCTTTTTTTTTTCTTTTTCTTTTCTTTCTTTCTTTCTTTTTTTCTTTTCTTTTTTTTTTTTTTTTTTTTTTTTTTTTCAAGGTAGGGTCTCACTCTAGCTCAGGCATGTGCAACCTTGCACTTGCCTCACCTTTGTGCGTCTGGCTTATGTGGGATTTGGAGAGTAGAACATAGGTTCTTAGGCTTGGCAGAACCGCTAAGCCATCTCTCCAGCCCCCTAAAAAGGCACTTTTTAAATTTCCATGTTTGCTTGTTTGTTTTTGTTTTTTTGAGGTAGGATCTCACTCTAGCCCAGGCTGACATGAAATTCACTATATAGTCTCAGGGTGGTCTTGAATTCATGGTGATCCTCCTACCTCTGCCTCCTGAGTACTGGGATTAAAGGCATGAGCCACCAGGCTGGGTCTATTTCCATGTTTTTTGTTGTTTTGGAGACAGGGTCTCACTGTGTAGCCTATGCTGACCTAAAACTTTAGTTTTATTTTCATTTTGGGGATTAGGACACACAGAGAGGGGACAAACCATTGTCTAATGGCACATAAGTAGGAGAGCCAGGCCTGGAGCAGAGTCTAATTTCAGAACATTCACTCTTAAAGAAGTATAAATTATGGTTCCTTCCCTCAATAAATGTATAATTTAGTTGAGAGGAACATGTCTAACCCACATTAAAGAAACAGTAAATTATGTAAGATGAGCATATACTTAAGTACTGAATTGGATGCCTTCAACTTTGAATGCTTCAGGAGGCTCAGGGAGGCATGGAAGGGCAGGCAGGATTTTATGAATAAATAAACCTTGAAGCTGATCCTTACATGATTCCTGAGATGTGAATAACACAAAGGCTGTGCCAGGTAAGAGATCACAAAAATACTAGAAGCAGGAGTGAGCAAGTCCTTGTCTGAGAGGATGAAGCACATCCTGACCACAGCTGGATGGAGTTGATTGGAAGGGCTAGCCAGCTAATGAAGACCTACCTTTAAAGCAAGACAGAGTGTAGGCCTAGAGCATTTGAAGGAGTCATTAAAGGGACCATTAAAGAGATACAACAAAAGGGATGTTTAAAGAAAATGTGTTTGGTGGCCAGGCTTAGTGGTTCAGGCCTATAAACCCAGCACTCAGGAGGTTGAGGCAAGAGGACTGTTTCAAGTTTGAGGCCAGTCTGGCTACTGAGTGAGACATTGCCTCAAAAAAAAAAAAAAAAGCTCTCCAGAGGCAGAGGTAGGAGGACTGTTGTGAGTTCAAAGCCACCCTGAGACTACATAGTAAATTATAAATTCCAGGTCAGCCTGAGCTAGAGTGAGGAGTGAGACCCTACCTCGGAAAAAAAAAAAAAAAAAAAAAAAAAACATGCATGGTGGCACACCCCACATAAGCCAGATGCACAAGGGAGCACATGCATCTGGAGTTTATTTGCAGTGGCTGGAGGCCCTGATATGTCCATTCTCTCTCTGTCTGCCTCTCTTCTATCTCTCTCTCTCTGCTTGCAAATAAATAAATAAATATTTTAAAAAATAAAAAAATAAAAAAAACCAGAGCCAGGCATGGTAGCGCACACCTTTAATCCCAGCACTTGGGAGGCAGAGGTAGGAGGATCACCATGAGTTCAAGGCCACCCTGAGACTACATAGTTAATTCCAGGTCAGCCTGGACCAGAGTGAGACCCTACCTCGAAAAACAAAAAAATAAATAAATAAATAAAACAAAAATATGCTAAGTATCAGTCATCTGCTAAGACTCCACACAGGAGACTCCCTATTTGTGTGGTTTTCTGTTTTTCAGTGCATGTTCCTCAAAAAAAACAAACATAAATTACTGTACCAACTGTTTGGTAGTTGAGGCGACAGTATGTCTAGTAGAGTGCAAGACAATAATAAAGGTGTGGAGAAGGTAATTAAAGAACCAAGGCCAAGCTCTAGATATATCCTATGATTATATTTTATATTATACCAATTACTGGGTCCCTCCCTCTATTACTTTAAATGGCGTCAACCAACTTATTTAGAAGAACTGAAGCTTTGAGTCTGATATGGTCCCTGAACTGCATCCTAGTATAACCCTTGGGATTCAGGTTACTATGGAGAAGATAAATGACAGCTGTGCAGCAGGAACTTGTGCTTCATGCCACAGGGTATGTGCAGGACCCATGCTGTCAGACAAAGTTGTAGAATGGGAACTGTTTTGAAAGAATGTCTGTGGGATTGTTCCATTTATTTTATTTTCTTTTTTGGGTTTTCTGAGGTAGGGTCTCACTCTAGCTCAGACTGACCTGGAATTCACTATGCAATCTCAGGGTGGCCTCGAACTCTCAGTGATCCTCCTACCTCTGTCTCTCAAGTGCTGCGATTAAAGGTGTGTGCCACCACACCCATCTTAGAACCCCCTTTTTGAGGAGGAGATGTAAACTTACAAGACATAAAGGCTAGAAGGTAACTGCACTTTGTCACCATGCCACCTGTTCTGTGGGTTCCTGTGTCCAAACCTCTTGAAATAATGCAGTAAGGTGCCAGCATGAGGAGAGTGAGCATACTTGGCTCCACACTGGTTCTGTCACAGCAGGTTCTACCTCTTTGAACCAATCACTCGACTTTTCTAAGATTTCACATCAGTAGGGTGACCAGTGAGAGTCAGGAAAACATCCCTAGATCTCTCCAACACTTAACACTTGGGGATTCTGTTGATTTTTTTTTTTTTGACAACTTCCTTAATTGTAGACAATATCCCATGGTAATTCTCTCCCTCCCCCCAATTTCCCCTTTGAAACTTCACTCTCCATCATATCCCCTCTGTCTCTTAATCAGTCTCTCTTTTCAATTTGATGTCATCATTTTTTTCCCTCCTATTATGATGGTCTTGTGTAGGTAGTATCAGGCACTGTGAGGTCATGGATATCCAGGCCATTTTGTGTCTGGAGGAGCATGTTGTAAGAAGCCCTGCTCTTCTTTTGGCTCTTACGTTCTTTCTGCCCCCTCCTCCACAATGTACTCTGAGCCTTGGAAGGTGTGTTAAGAGATGTTTCAGTGCTGAGCACTCCTCTGTTCCTTCTTCTCAGTACCATGGTGCCTTCTGAATCATCCCAAGGTCACCACTATCTGAAAAGAGAAGCTTCTCTAACCAAAAGTGAGAGTAGCATTAATATATAGGTATGGACAGTTTGGTGAGCATAGAATATACATTTAGCCAGACACCAGCAGACATTACACCCCTAGAGCTCATGACTACCCCTGTTGTAGGTTTTCAGTATCAGGGATGTATTCCCTCCCATGGAGCGGGCCTCCAGTCCAATTAGAGAGTGGTTAGTTTCCCCCATAACAGACATGCCACTGTTGCACTGTTGGCTTATTTGGCCTGGCTGGCCAAATTTAAAGCTTGCAGTGTCCTCTGTTGAGTATCTTCACGGTGTTTTTTCTCTCTTCATTGATCTGCATGCAGCATAGCTTTTCCCAGCTTTCTGTCCATATGGAGTAGGCTTTCAGCTCAGCTCCAGCAGGATTTCTTTCTCAGTGATCTTGCAGCCCAAGTATGTGGAGTCTTCAGCAATAGGGTCTTACCATCTATTCCTGGTGATTCTGTTGATTTTTAACAAAACCCATGCATTGTTATGGGGTTTAGATTATAATTTCCCTGGAAAAAGATCTATCTCAGGGCTGGAGAGATGGCTCATTGGTTAAATGCATTTGTTTGCAAAGCCTGACAGCCTGGGGGTTCAATTCTCCAGTACCCACATAAAGCCACGAGTGGGATATAAGTCTGGAGTTTGTTTGCAGTGACAAGAGATAAACAAATAAATAAAATATTTTTTAGCCATCGTGGTGACACACGCTTTTAATCCCAGGATCAACATGAGTTCAAGGCCACCCTGAGAATACATGGTGAATTCCAGATCAGCCTGAGCTAGAGTGAGACCCTGCCTTGAAAAAACAAAAATAAAAATAAAAATAATTTTTTTTTAATCAGCCAGGCTGGGCATGGTGGCACAAGCCTTTAATCCTACACTTGGAGGCAGAGGTAGGAGGGAGGATTGCCATGAGTTCAAAGTTCAAAGCCATCCTGAGACTACACAGTGAATTCAGGTCAGCTTGGACTAGAGTGAGATCCTACCTCAAAAAAACAAAACAAAACAAAAAAATCACCCAGGCATGGCTAAGACTACACAGTGAGTTCCAGGTCAGCCTGAGCTATAGGGAGTCCCAGCCATTAAATAAATAAATAAATAAATAAATAAATAAATAAATAAATAAGCCAGGCATGGTGGCACATGCCTTCAATACCAGCACTGCGGAAGCAAAAGTAAGAGGATTGCCATGAGTTTGAGGCCCTGAGACTGTATAGTGAATTCCAGGTCAGCTTGGGCTAGAGTGAAACCTTCCCTCGATAAAAACAAAAATAAAAATAAAAAATCTCGAACTAGAGAGATGGCTTAGATGTTAAGGCGCCTGCCTGCAAAGCCTAAGAACACTTGTTCAAATCTCCAGGTCCCATGTTTAGCCAGGCACAAAAGTGACGCAAGTGCGCAATGTCGCACATGCACACAAGGGGGTGCATGCATCTGGAGTTTGTTCACAGCACCTGAAAAGGCCCTGGCGTGCCCATTCTCTCTCTGCCTTTTCCTCTCTCTCTCTCTCTCTCTCTCTCTCTCTCTCTCTCTCTCTCTCTCCCTTTCTCTGTCTCTCTCAAATAAAAAATTTAAAAATCTCATCAGGTGTGGTGGCACATGCCTTTAATCCCAGCACTTGGGAGGCAGAGATAGGAGGATTGTTGTGAGTCAAGGCCACCCTGAGACTACATAGTGAATTCCAGGTCAGCCTGGTCTAGAGTGAAACTCTACCTGGGGAGAATCTCTCTAGTTCCTGCATGCACACCCAATCCATCTTTGCCTCTGTCAGTTCTTTTTATTTATTTATTTATTTATTTATTTATTTATTTATTTATTTATTTATTAATTATTTGAGAGACAGAGAGGCAGACAGACAGACAGAGAGAAAGAGAGAGAGAGAATGGGTGCGCCTGGGTCTCCAGCCACTGCAAACAAACTCCAGACACATATGCTCCTTGTGCATGTGGCTTACCTGGGTCCTGAGGAATTGAATTCAGGTCCTTTGGTTTTGCAGGCAGACACCTTAATCGCTAAGCCATCTCTCCAGCCCGAGACTCTTTTATTTTGATGTCATCATCTTTTCCTCCTGTTTGAGGGTCTTGTATATGTAGTATTAGGCACTGTGAGGTCATGGATATCCAAGCTATTTTGTGTCTGGAAGACTTCATTGTAAGGAGTCCTATCCTTCCTTTGGCTCTTATATTCTTTCTGTCTCCTCTTCCACAATGAACCCTGAACCTTGGAAGGTGTGATAGAGATGTCTCAGTGGGAAACACTCCACTGTCACTTCTCAGAACTATTGTGCCTTTTGAGTCATCCCAGAGGTCAGCATCATCTGAAAAGAGAAGTTTCTCTAACCAAAAGTGAGAGTAGCTTTAATATATAGTCATGAACACTAAGAAAAGTGCTTACAGGGCTGTTTGGTGGGGATAATATATACATTTTTAGCCAAACAACAGCAGGCATTATACCCTAGGGTTCATGATCTTCCCACCATAGGCTTTTGACTAGTTTAATGCTTGCAGGGTCCACAGTTGTCTATCTCCATTGACGACTTCTCTCTCCTATGGAATGTCATGTAGCTTTTTTCAGTTGTCAGCTGGTCTACAGGGAGGAGGTTTTCAGCTTAGCTCCAGCAAGATTTCTCAGTGACCTTGCAGTCAAAGCATGTGGTGTCTTTAGCAATAGGGTCTTACCATCTATTCCTGGTGAGAAGCCAAGAGCCTTGGCAATGACCTGTAATGTTCTGGGGCAACAGGGACTTCCCTGGCCAACAACTCACTGGAAGGTATCCCATCCCTGCCACTGAAAATTTTCTAGTAACAATCTATGGCTTCTTGGTGTATTATTATCCAAAAAAATAGGTTATCATGTGCCTTATTAATAACATCTTAATTAAAAAAAACTTATTTATATTCCCATCAAGCTACCCTGAAAGCAGTACGCTTAATGTTCATATTTACATATTAACGCTACTCTCACTTCTGGTTAGAGAAGCTTCTCTTTTCAGATGGTGATGACCACTGGGATGTCCCAAAAGGCAACATAGTGCTGAGAACAAGGGATGGAGGAGTGCCCAGCTCTGAAACACCTCTGTCACACCCTCCAAGGCTCAAGGACCACTGTGGAAGAGGGGGCGGATAGAATGGAAGAGCCAAAGGAAGGGTATGACTCCTTACAATGCAACTGCCCAGACAGAAATTGGCCTCTATATCCATGACCTTGTAGTGCCTAGCAATACCTTCACAAGGCCCTCATAATAGGAGAAAAAGATGATGACATCAAATTAAAAGAGAGACCACTGGATAGAGATTGGAGGCCTAAAGGGGAATGCGGAAGGGGAGGGAAATATATGTTTTTGTATGTAAGTATAGAAGTTGTCGATAAAATATTTAAAAAACTTATTTATTGATTTATTAGAGAGAGAGAGAGGGCCACCCTGAGACTACATAGTTAATTCCAGGTCAGCCTGGATCAGAGTGAAACCCTACCTCGAAAAACAAAAAAACAAAAAAACAAAAAAAAAAACTCCAGATGTGTGTGCCCCCTTGTGCATCTGGCTAACCTGGGTCCTGGGGAATCGAACCAGGGTCCTTTGGCTTTGCAGGCAAACACCTTAGCTGCTAAGCCATTCCTCCAGCCCCAGCATCTTATATTTTGATTAACCCTCCTCCCACCTCTTTCAGTTCTAGGGAAAATATTGCCAAGCCTAAATATATTGGTTAAAATGATATGCTCGTGCCGGGCGTGGTGGCGCATGCCTTTAATCCCAGCACTCGGGAGGCAGAGGTAGGAGGATCGCCGAGAGTTCAAGGCCACCCTGAGGCTACATAGTTAATTCCAGGTCAGCCTGGACCAGAGTGAGACCCTACCTCGCAAAACCAAAAAAAAAAAAAAAAAAAAAAAAAAGATATGCTCCTTACATTTTTTCCTCTGGAGGTTCCGGGAGGCATTTGATGAATGTTTAGGTTTAATTGGTAGTTTCATAGGAACAAGGTGGATAGTGAAACCAAATGTTCGGCTGTGGGAGCCATCTCAAGGCAGTTTCCCTGTCCATACTGAACAGCCATTCCACATAGAAGTGGGGAATGTACTGCTTCTCTATTTCCCTTCAATGGGCTCCTTAGTATTTAGATTGCTCAAAAGTCGTCATGATCATTCTAAACCATGCTAAGTCTTTCAATGCAGTCCCCTGATGGAACTTTTGAGCAAGCAGTCAGCAGAGAAAAGGAGTAGGTCAGCTCTCTGTGTCAATGCTTGGCAGCGCTGCTCCCCTGGGATGTGTCTCCTGGCATCCACCCAGCCTAGCTATCAACAATAAAAGCTTCTCTTTGTGCTTCCAGTAAGTTATAAATAACTCTCCTCAATCCCACCTGTCTTCCGAGAAGAGCTCCAACCATGTCCTTTACCCTGAGTGGATAAAAAAGTTAAAATCGTTGTGTTGCTTTAGGAAAACAGTTTTTAACCATCCACCAAGTAACTGTTCCTTCTCACTGCTCCCTACCCCTAACTTTCATGTATAATGTGAGTTACAGTTCCTCTAAGCTGCCAGGTTCTGAGGCTCTAATGCTTCCTCCCTTATGCTAATTGCCTTTTTAAAGCTGCCAGGCCCCAAGTAATCCTCTTGTGTGTAGAAAGTGTTAAGGAAAGAAGTGTTCATTCTCTGAGCACAAGGGAAGCCATGCCCTCCGCTGGGGAAGACACACAAGGGACTCTGGCACTGACTTGCCTGGCCTTCTCAGAAACACTAGCAACATCCCCAAAAGGTGACAGGACTAGACTATTGGGGAGTGCTAGCACCAAGAAGAGCAAAACAGAGTTCTATTTAGCCAAACAAGAAAACAGATAACCTCAACTGCAGGCTGAACAGGATGGATTTCATTAACACCTTTCATCAAAAATCTCCTCTGAAGCTGGGCACTTACCTGAACACTAACTCAGACTGCTAACAGGCCTGCCATGGCTCAGGGAGCATTGTGAAAGAGTGGGGGTAAAGAGTGTAAGAGCCACAGAGTGTGTAGGAAAACCCTGAGACACTATTCCCCACTCCCCGCCCCTACCCCACAGGAACTGACTGAGGTCTTCATGCCCCACAGTGATTACCCTAACCCCACTGAGGAGGGCCCCAGAGAAATGGGAGCTGGGGCGAGCAAGCAGATATAAGAGTATAACCTGGGCTGGAGAGATGGCTTAATGGTTAAGGAGCTTGCCTGTGAAGCCTAAGGACCCAGGTTCGATTCTCCAGGTCCCACATTAGCCAGATGTACATGATGGTACATGCATCTGGAGTTCGTTTGCAGATGACTAGAGGCCCTGGTACACCCATTCTCTCTCTGTCTCTCTCTCTCCCTCCGTCCCTCTGTCTCAAATAAATAAATAAGTATAACCTGTTATAATATATATAAAATAAATTTAAAAATTAAATAAAACTGGGTGTGGTGTCACACCTTTAATCCCAGCACTCAGGAGGCAGAGGTAGGAGGATCGCCATGAGTTTGAGGCCACCCTGAGTGAATTCAGAGTGAATTCAAGGTCAGCCTGAGCTACAGTGAAACCCTACCTTGAAAAACTAAAACAAAAAATAAAAAAGAAAGAAAAATAAAAAAGAAAGAAAAACAAAACAGAACAACAGCAACAAAAAAAAATCTGGACATCGTGGAGCATGTCTTTAATCACAGCACTCCCTGTGAGTTCAAGGCCAGCCTGGGACTACAGAGGGAGTTCCTGGTCAGCCTAGACTAGAGTAAGACCATACCTCAAAAAAACAAACCCAGTGGGGAGAGGGAAAGAATTACCATGGGTTATTGTCTACAATTATGGAAGTTGTCAATAAAATAAAATAAAGCCAGGCATGGTGGTGCAAGCCTTTAATCCCAGCATTCGGAAGACAGAGGTAAGAGGATCACTGTAAGTTCAAGGCCACCCTGAGACTACATAGTGAATTCCAGGTCAGCCTGGGCTAGAGTGAGACCCTACCTCGAAAAACCAAATAAATAAATTAATTAATTAATTTAAAAAAAAACAAATAAACAACAACAGAACCCTACCTATCTTATGACCAGGAGGCCAAAGACAGGAGGAAGAAGAGGTTGGGTTCCACTGTCTTGTTCAAGGGCATCCCCCAGGTATCTAAGGAACTTCCACTAAGGCCCCACGTCCTAAAAGCTCTACCAATTCCCAAAAGTGCCACCCTGGGGAGCAAGCCTTTACCACATGGACATTTTGGGGAATACAGTATCTCAAATGTAGCAGTGGTTGAAGCTGAGGGTGAGTGAGACCTTGATACTCAAACCTCCCAGAATTTTTGGAGGGAATCACCCTGTGCTGTCATTGGATTTTATCCTGAGGCAGACAGAGGAGCTGAATTCAGCCTGTCTGGTAGGGGGCCAGGCACTGCCCATTTTCCCTAGAATTGGGGTGTTTTAACCACCAAGTCAAGGCCTTTTCTTACCAGTAAGGGCTCTCATGTACATAGGTAAGGTGATTAAGGGTTGCTTTGATAATTTGTTTGTTTGTTTTTGAGGTAGGGTTTCACGCTAGCCCAGGCTGACCTGGAATTCACTATGACAGAGAAAGAGGGAGAGGGACAGAGAGAGAATGGGCATGCCAGGGCCTCCAGCCACTGCAAACGAACTCCAGACACGTGTGTCCCCTTGTGCGTCTGACTAACATGGATCCTGGAGAATCGAACCTGGGTCCTTTGGCTTTGCAGGCAGACACTTTAACTGCTAAGCCATCCTTCCAAACCAAAATATGTGTTTTTTTTGGGGGGTGGCGGGTTCAAGGTAGAGTCTCACTGTAGTCTAGGCTGACCTGGAATTCACTATGTAGTCTTAGGGTGGCCTTGAACTCTTGGTAATCCTCCTATCTCTACCTCCTGAGCACTGGGATTAAAGGTGTGCGCTACCACACCCAACTTCAAAATAAAATATAAAATATTGTAAAATCCCTATTGTGCTTTTTTTTATTTTTTATTTTGGATTTTTTTTTTTTTTTTTTTTTTTTTTTTAGTTTTTCGAAGTAGGGTCTCACTCTGGCTCAGGCTGACCTGGAATTCACTATGTAGTCTCAGGGTGGCCTCGAACTCTTGGCAATCCTCCTACCTCTGCCTCCCGAGTGCTGGGATTAAAGGCGTGCGCCACCACGCCCGGCTTTATTTTGGATTTTTGAGGTAGGGTTTCACTCTAACCCAGGCTGACCTGGAATTCACTATGTAGTCTCAGGGTGGCTTCATAGCAATCCTCCTACCTCTGCCTCCCCAGTGCTGGGATTAAAGGTGTGTGCCACCATGCCTGTTTGTTTTTTTTTGTTGTTGTTGTTTTTTTGTTTGTTTGTTTGTTTTTGTTTTTCAAGGTAGGGTCTCACTTTAGCTCAGATTGACCTGGAATTCATTCTGTAGTCTCAGGGTGGCCTCAAACTCACCTCGATCCTTCTACCTCTGCCTCCTAAGTGCTAGGATTAAAGGAATGCCTGGCTGTACTTTTTTTTTTTTTCTTAAACAAGTTTACTTACTTTTATTTTTCTGTATAAAACCCCTATGTGGTAGCCACAGCTGAAGCCAGGGTCCTCTGCACTGAGACTGTGGTGTGGGTTTTCACAAGATGGTCAGTGAATTCCTGGTAGGGAGACTTGGTGAACACAGTCTCTTTCCAGAGGTCAGGGTCAGGTAGCTGTAAGGTCTTAGAGATGGCATCACAGGTGGCCTTAGCAAAGATGCCCAGGGTGGCAGTGCAGCCCCTGGCTGAAGTGTAGCAGTCATCAATGCCAGCCATCAGCAGCAGCTTCTTGGGCACAGGGGCAGAGACCCTGCCAGTGCCCCTGGGGGCAGGGATAAGGCGCACCCACAGTCATAGAGCGGCCTGTGTGGGGCTTGCTGATCTTGTTCCCCCGGTAGCCTCTCCGGCCAGGCACAATGGAGAGCTTGGCCAAGATGATGGCCCCTCAGATGGCAGTGGCTACCTCCTTGGAGCACTTAACACCTAGGCCGACATGACCCTTGTAGTCCCCAGTGGCAACAAAAGCCTTAAAACTGGTCAGCTGACCAGCGCAAGCCTGCTTCTGCACTGGTTTGATCTTCAAAACCTCATCCTTAAGGGACACCCTCAAGAAGCCAGTAATCTCAGGCTCCTTGATGGGCAGGGAGAACTGGTAGATCTCCTCCAGGGACTTGATCTTCATGTCCTTGACCAGGCAGCCTAGCTTGGTGACAGGGTTCCACTCCTTGTCTTCGGCTTTGCCTCCAGGAGCCCCATGGCCTGGCCCTGATCACGTCCACAGAAGCCACTGGCCTCCGAGGCCTGGAGCCCCCCTCACCCCCTGTCCCGCCCCCCCCCCCGTCCTCCGGGACCTCCCACTGCACCGGAGTCATCTGCCATTTGGTATTTTCCAGAGGAAGAAGCCCTATAATGCTTTTTATTAAGGCTGGTATTACCAGAATATATATATTTAATTTTATTTCTTTGTGTGTGTATATATAGATGTGCTGGAACACCAAACACTTGCACCACTTTTTGCATCTGGCTTACTTGATTGCACCTTTAACCACTGAGCCATCTTCCCAGCCCTCCCTCCAGGATATATAGATACATATTTTTTCTTTCTTTCTTTCTTTCGTTCTTTGTTTTTTTTTTTTTTTTTTTTTTTTTTTTTTTTTGGTTTTTCAAGGTAGGGTCTCACTTTAGCCCAGGCTAACCTGGAATTCACGCTGTAGTCTCAGGGTGGCTTCAAACTCATGGCAATCCTCCTATCTATGCCTCCCGAGTGCTGGGATTAAAGGCGTGCGCCACCACGCCCAGCAATCTTTTTTATTTTAGTTATTTATTTTAGTTTTTCAAGGTAGGGTCTCACTCTAGTCCAGGCTGACCTGAAATTCACTATGTAGTCTCAGAGTGGCCTTGAATTTACAGCTATCCTCCTACCTCTGCCTCCCCAGTGCTGGGATTAAAGGCGTGCGCCACCACACCCGGCTTTTTAATTTTTTTTTTTTTTCTCCTAGGTAAAGTCTCACTCTAGTTCAGGCTGACCTAGAATTCACTATGTAGTCTCAGGGTGGTCTTGAACTCTCGGTAATCCTCCTACCTCTCTGCCTTCTGAGTACTGGGATTAAAGGTGTGCGCCACCACGCACGGTCTTTTAAAATATTTTATTTTAACTATTCTACAGTGTGTTCCTAGTGCTTTGCTCTGAGAACTGTCATCATGAAGAGGACACTGATAAGCACTTTTTGTGAAACCTCCATTTTACACTGATTTTCACTGAACACAAAATGAACTGTTTGCCCTCAAATTACTAGAGATAACGGGAGCTGAAATTTTTTTAATATTTTTTTTATTTGAGAGAGAGATACAGAAATAGGCAGGTAGAGAGAGAGGGAGTGGGCATGCCAGGGCCTCCAGCCACTGCAAACAAACTCCAGATGCTTCACCCCCTTGTGCATCTGGCTTTTGTGGGTCCTGGAGAATCAAGAATCGAACCAGGGTCCTTAGGATTCACAGGCGGCAAGTGTTTAACTGCTAAGCCATCTCTCCAGCCGGGAGCTGAATTTTTTAGTGATTTTTTTCATCTTTTTGTTTTGTTTTGGTTTTCGAGGTAGTCTCTCACTCTAGCCCAGGCTGACCTGACGTTCACTATGTAGTCTCAGAGTGGCCTTGAACTCACTTCTTCAATCCTCCTACTTCTGCCTCCAGAATGCTGGGATTAAAGGCGTGTGCCACCATGCCAGGCTTCATCTTTCATTTCTGGCACTGGCCAAGGGTTCAAGTAAACAGAAGCTAAGGGAGAACCTAGCAACAATAACTGGGAGCTTCCTGGTTGCTAGCAACAGTGATCACCATTGAGACACAAAGACACAGACTCAACCTTTCATGTGCACACTATCATGCCTAGAGCCTGTTTTTAAAATATATTTATTTTATTTTTTGTTTTTTTGAGGCAGGGGCTCACTCTGGCTCAGGCTGACCTGGAATTCACTATGTAGTCTCAGGGTGGCCTTGAACTTATGGCAATCCTCCTACCTCTGCCTCCCAAGTGCTGGGATTAAAGGTGTGCACCACCATGCCCGGCTAAAATATTTTTTAATATTTTATTTTAATTTATTTGAGAGAGAAAGTGAGAAAGAGGCAGAGTGAGAGAGAGAGAGGGAGAGAGAATAGGCACATCAGGGCCTCTAAGTCATTGCAAATGAACTCTAGATACATTCTTCACCTTATGCATCTGGCTTACCTATGTCCTGGGAAATAAAACCTGGGTCCTTTGGCTTTGCAGGCAAGTGTCTTAACTCCAGTTTTTTTTTTTTTTTTTTTTTTTTTTTTTTTTTTTTTTTTGAGGTAGGGTCTGACTCTGGCCCAGGTTGACCTGGAATTCACTATGTAGTCTCAGGGTGGCCTGGAACTCACAGCAATCCTCCTACCTCTGCCTCCAGAGTGCTGAGATTAAAGGCAAGCACTCACAAGATACCCGGCAATTTGTTTTTTAGAAGTTGTAGATGCCTGCAGAATAGGAAATTTAGCACAGGCAATTTAAGGTTTTTCCATGACTCACTCAAGGAAATTGCATCATAGTCTTTCCTTGCCAAGCTCACATACTTTTCTTACAATACCTTACTAGCTTCCTTATTTTATTCCCTGACTACCCAGCTTCAGTTTCTGTCTCTATCCTTCCTATGTGGCTTTTTTTTTCTTTTCCTTTTAGTCTAAAGCTGTAAAACTCTCTAAGGTATAGTCACATGATATGAAAGGTGATAACTGGAGTGTGAAGTACCCCCAGCCTTGCTAGTCAGTCTCCTAGCAACAGTATGGTATTGTTGCCTAGTAACATGAGAGGTGAGAGTGCAGCCATACTTACATATCTAAAAATACTGGAATTATTAACAAGGTTAACAGGGGGCTTGTTTATTAACATATACTAAATCCAGAGACAATCTTACACTGGCAGCAATTTCAGGCTTGAGTAAACCTCGACATCTCTTATGACCTGTACACTGGAATAATAGATTGGCGCTCACATAAGCAGATGAAGAAAAAATTTGCAGCATTTTCTAATTTTTTTTTTATTTCTATGCATGTATAATTAGTGTTTGATTCTATAGGGAAGTAGACAAACTTCCTATGTGATCTTTTAGGCATGCCATGAAGAGAGAAAAATAGTCTTTACAAACTCTTATGCACATATACAATTGAAATTAAAATATAAAGGAAGATAGAGAAATGCTTTTTAAAATGCTCTTTAAGGCTGGGCATGGTGGTGGATGCCTTTAATCCCAGCACTCAGGTGGCAGAGGTAGCAGGATCCTATGAATTGAGGCCAGCCTGAGACTAAAGAATGAGTTCCAGATCAGCCTGAGGTACAGTGAGACCCTACCTCCAAAAAACAACAAAAAAAGATCTTTATGAGCTGAAGAGATGACTTAGCAGTGAAGGTGCTTGCCTGAGAAGCCTAGGAAGGCATGTTCAAATCTCCAGGTCCCACGTAGCCAGACGCACAGTGACGCAAACATGCAATGCAGTACATGCACACAAGGGGACACACACATCTGGAGTTCATTCACAGCAGCTGAAAGGCTGTTTGGCACACCCATTCTCCCTCTCACAAAAATAAAATAAAAGGGGGGAGGGGAGGGAAATATCATGTGTTTTTTGTATGTAAGTGTAGAAGTTGTCAATAAAAAAAATAATTAACAAAAAATAAAATAATAAAAAAGATCTTTATGCCCGGCATGGTGGCGCACGCATCTGGAGGATCTCGGTTTGATTCTCCAGGACCCACATAAGCCAGATGCACAAGGTGGCCCATGCATCTGGAGTTCATTTGCAGTGGCTGGAGGCCCTGGCACATCCATTCTCTCTCTCTCTCTTTCTCTCTCTCAAATAAATAAATAAAATATTAAAATAATAATAATATTCTGAAAAAAAAGATATTATCCTGAGCTGGCAAGATGGCTTAGGGGTTAAAGCACTTGCCTGCAAAGCCTAAGGTCCCAGGTTTGATTCCCCAATACCCTTGTAAGCCAGATGCACAGGGTGGCACATGTATCTGGAGTTCATTTGCAGTGGCTAGAGGCCCTGGTGCGTCCATTCTCTCTCCCTTTCTCTCCCTCTCTATCTGACTCTTTCCCTCTCCTTCTCTCTCTCTCAAATAAATGAATAAATAAGTAAAGATATTATGAGCTGGGTATGGTCACTGTGAGTTAGAGACCACCCAGAGACTACATAGTGAATCCCAGGTTAGCATGAACTAGACTGAGACCCTACTTTGAGAAAAAAAAAAGAAAAGAAAACCAAAACAACTATATATAATATCTGTATATTATAATATATATAATTTTTTTAAATAGATAGTTTGGGCCAGGCATGGTGGCACACTCGGGAGGCAGAGGTGGGAGGATTCCTGTGAATTCGAGACCACTCTGAGACCATGGGCTAAAGGGTACCCTACCTCAAAAAAAACCCACAATAAATAAATAAATAAATAAATAAATAAATAAATAAATAAATAGTTTGGGCTGGGTGTAGTGACACATGTCTTCAATCCCAGCACTTGGGAGGCAGAGGTAGGAGGATCATTGTGAGTTCGAGGCCAGCCTGAGACTACATAGTGAATTCCAGGTCAGCCTGGGCTAGAGAGAGACCCTACCTCAAAAAAAAAAAAAAAAAAAAAAGAGTTTGGCAGAAGTACCCTGTGATGAGTAGATAATGTATACAGAAGACATAGAGTATTATAGAAAAAATCTAAATGTCAGGGGTGGGCTACTTTCCAGTGAATTGTGGTCAGTGATGCTCCTGAGGCCCCCAAAACAATGCAAGTTATTGACAAGGCTCTTGGATGCCCACCAGAACTAGATAATATGACCCTATTGCTAAAGACACCACATGCTTTGACTGTAGGACACTGAGAAATGGAGCTAAAGCTGAGATGGAAGCCTCCTCCCTGCTGATTAGCTGTCATGGTGCTGGAAAGTGCTATACAGGGGTTGGAGATTTAGCTCAGTGGATAAGTACTTGCTTAGCAAGTGCAAGGCCCTGGGTTTCAATCCTCAGCAGGCTCTGGGGAAAAAGTCACCAGTAGTCTTAATCATCAGTGGACCCTACAGACGACGAACTGGCTAGCCAATTCACCAAGATGTGTTCACCAGTACAATAGTGGCATGTCTGTTATGGGGTAACCAACTGCTCTCTGCTTGGATTTTTGGCTGCTTCATCTCAGGGAATTCAAGCCTGTTACTGAAAAGCTAGTCAAAAGCCTTTGGCTTGGGTCTGTAGAGATGGCTCAGCTGCTAAGGCACTTGCCTAAAAAGCCTAATAACCTGGGTTCAATTCCCCAGTACCCTAATAAAGCCAGGTGTATAAAGTGGCTCATGCATCTAGGGTTTGTTTGCTGTGGCTGGAGGCCCTGGATGCCAATTCTCTCCATCTGTTGCTTTTCTCTCTCTCTCTCCCTCTGCTTTGCAGATAATAATAATAATAAAATACAAGCCATGGGGGGGTTATTAACATTATTTGACTGAATGGATATATTGTGCCCACCAAATTGCCCTCTAAATAGTTACATTTAGCCCACATATTAATGCTGCTCCCACTTTTGGTAAGAGAAGCTTTTCAGATGGCAATGACCACTGGGAGACTCAAAACTTCAAATGCTAAGAAGTGACAATTGAGAGCTCAGCATTAAAAGGGCATCTAGCCAGGCATGGTGGTGCACATCTTTAATCCCAGCACTCAGGAGGCAGAGGTAGGAGGATCACCGAGAGTTCAAGGCCACCCTGAGACTACATAGTGAATTCCAGGTCAGCCTGAGCTACAGAGACCCTACCTCGAAAAACAAATAAGACAAAAAAATAAAAATAAAAATAAAAAAGGACATCTCTATCATGCCCTCCAAGGCTCAGGGACCATTGAAGAAAAGGTGGTAGAAAGAATATGTAGCAGTTATCTACTCATTGCTAGGACAAAATACTTGACCAAAAGCAGCTTATGGAAGGTAAGGGTTTATTTCAGGCTTACAATTTCAAAGGGAAATTTCATTATGGTGGAGAAAACATGGCAGGGCAGGCACCTAGGACATCACATTTCTTCATGAAGCACAAAGGAAACCATCAGAGTGAGACAGCTCTCAACACCCAATAGGACTGGACTATCAACCCCAAACTCTGCCCCCAGTAACACACTTCACCAACTCAGGACTAAGTAAGAAGCTTAATCATAAATACTTGACGCTATGTGGGGGGCACTATACATCCAAACCATCAAAGAATGTAAGCCAAAGGCTGGGCGTGATGGCACACACCTTTAATCCCAGCACTCAGGAGGCAGAGGTAGGAGGATCACTGTGAGTTCAAGGCCATCCTGAGACTATATAGTGAATTCCAGGTCAGCTTGAGCTACAGTGAAACCCTACCTCGAAAAACCAAAAAAAAAAACATACGCATATACATATGTCTGTATATATATGTGTGTGTGTATGTGCATATGTATATGTATAAAAGAAGAACTTGCCGGGCGTGGTGGCACACGCCTTTAATCCCAGCACTCAGGAGGCAGAGGTAGGAGGATCACCGAGAGTTCGAGGCCACCCTGAGACTACATAGTGAATTCCAGGTCAGCCTGGACCAGAGTGAGACCCTACCTTGCAAAACCAAAAAAAAAAAAAAAAAAAGAAGAACTAGTTGGAAAGAAGAAAGAGTAGAGAGTTCAGTGGAGGTGACATAACATTGGGGGAATAATGGAGAGTGGTTGGAGGGGATTATGATCAGGGTACATTGTGTATATGTATGGAGGTTGTCAAAAAGTTAAAAATTGGTGGGATGTGGTGACGCAAGCCTTTAATCCCAGCACTCGGGAGGCAGAGATAGGTGGATCACTATAAATTCACAGCCACCCTGAAACTACATAGTGAATTCTATTTCAGCCTGGACTAGAGTGAGACCCTACCTCAAAAAAAAAAAAAAAAAAAAAACGTTAAAAATTGGAGCTAGGCATGGTCACACACGCCTTCAATCCCAGCATTCACTTGGGAGACATAGGTAAGAGGATCACTGTGAGTTTGAGTCCGCCCTGAGAATACATAGTGTATTCTAGGTCAGCCTGGACTAGAGTGAGACTTTACATTGAAAAAAAAAAAAGGTTGAACCGGGTGTGATGGCCTTTAATTCCAGCACTTGGGAGGCAGAGGTAGGAGGATACTGTGAATTCGAGGCCACCCTGAGACTACAGAGTGAATTCCAGGTCAGCCTGGGCTAGAGCGAGACCCTACCAAAAAAAAAAAAAAAAAACAACTAAAAGGTTAAAGATGGGAGCTGTAGAAATGGCTCAGTAGTAAGGCGTTTGCCTGCAAAGTTTAAAGACCTGGGTTTGATTTCCCAGTATTCATGTAAAGCCAGATGCACAAAGTGGCACATGCATCTGGAGATTGTTTGCAGTGGCTAGAGACCTGGTGTGCCCATTCTCTCTCTCTCTCTGCAATAAATAAATAAATAAATAAATAAATAAATAAATAAATAAATAAATTATTTTTAAATTTATTTATTTATTTATTTATTTTGGTTTTTCTAGGTAGGATTTCACTCTAGTCCAGGCTGACCTGGAATTCACTATGTAGTGTCAGGGTGGCTTGAACTCATGGTGATCCTCCTACCTCTGCCTCCTGAGTGCTGGGATTAAAGGTGTGCAACACCATGCCCAGCTTAATTTTTTATTGACAACTTCCATAATTATAGACAATAACCCATAGTGATTCCCTCCCTCCCCCCACTTTCCCCTTTGAAACTCCACTCTCCTTCATATTACCTCCATCTCTCAATCAGCCTCTTTTTTATTTTGATGCCATGATCTTTTCCTCCTATTATGATGGTCTTGTGTAGGTAGTGTCAGGCATTGTGAAGTCATGGATATCCAGGCCATTTTGTGTCTGGAGGAGCACATTGTAAGGAGTCCTACCCTTCCTTTGGTTCTTACATTCTTTTTTTTTTTTTTTTTTCCTCTAGGTAGGGTCTCACTCTAGCTCAGGCTGACCTGGAATTCACTCTGTAGTCTCAGGGTGGCCTCGAACTCACGGTGATCCTCCTACCTCTACCTCCCGAGTGCTAGGTTTAAAGGCATGCGCCACTATGCCCGGCGGCACTTACATTCATTCTTTCTGCCACCTCTTCCACAATGGACCCTGAGCCTTGGAAGGTAGGTTAGAGATATTTCAGTGCTGAGCACTCCTCTGTCACTTCTTCTGAGCACCATGGTGCCTTCTGAGTCATCCCAAGGTCACCACCATCTGAAAAAGAGAAGCTTCTCTAACCAAAAGTGAGAGTAGCATTAATATATGGGTATGGACGTTAAGAGAAGTGCTTACTGGGCAGTTTGGTGAACATAGTATATACATTTAGCCAGACACCAGCAGACATTACACCCCTAGGGCTCATGACTACCCCTGTCATAGGTTTTCAGTATCAGGGATGTATGCCCTCCCATGGAGCAGGCCTCCAGTCCAATTAGAGAGCTGCTTTCCCCCATTACAGACATGCCACTATTGCACCCATTGGCTCATTTGGCCAAATTTTAGGCTTGCAGTGTCCACCGTTCAGTGTCACCACTGGTGATTTCTTTCTCCCATTGAACTGCATGCAGCATAGCTTTTTCCAGCTTTCTGTCAGCTGGTCTACATGGAGGAGGCTTTCAGCTCAGCTCCAGCAGGATTTCTCAGTGACCTTGCAGCCCAAGCCTGTGGAGTCTTCAGCAATAAGGTCTTATCATCTATCCCTGGTGGGAAACCAAGAGCCTTGGCAATGGCCTAAAATGTTTTGGGGCCATCAGGAACCTCCCTGGTCAACAACTCACTGGAAGGTATCCCATCCCTGGCATTGAAAATTTTCTAGTAACAATCTATGGCTTCTGGGTGTACAATTGTTCAAAAAAATGTTTCCATACTGCTTATTCATACCCTCTTAGATTTTGATTAACCGTCCCCCCACCCACCCTTCCTTTACTCAATCTTTTCCCGGACCTCACTTAGGCCATTCCACCCACAGTAATCTGTTCATTTACTTACATATATACAATACCATCCCCTTAAGTCTTCCCCTCTACTCCCTCCCTTGTAGGCCCGCCCCTTTTTTGTTTTTGTTTTTTTTGTTTTGTTTTGTTTTGTTTTGTTTTTGTTTTTCAAGGTAGGGTCTCACTCTAGCCCAGATTGACCTGGAATTCACTATGTAGTCTCAGGGTGGCCTCAAACTCATGGTGATCCTCCTACCTCTGCATTTCAAGTGCTGGGATTAAAGGCGTGTGCCACCACACCCATCTTAAAAATATTTTTTAAATATGTTTTTCTATTTTATTTATTTATTTGAGAGAGAGAGAGAGGAAGAGGAAGAGGCAAATAGAGAGAAAGAGAGAATGGGCACACCAGGGCCTCTAGCCACTGCAATGGTGTACAAGGTGGTCTGGAGTTTGTCTGCAGTGGCTGGAAGCCCTGGAGCACCCATTCTCTCCCCTTCTCTCTGTCTGCCTCTTTCATGCTCTCAAATAAATAAAAATAAAATACTAAAAATTATTTAATAAAATATATTTTAAGAAATATATTTTTTTAAGTTAAAAATCAGGGCTAGAGAGATGTTTTAGCAGTTAAGGTGTTTGCCTGAGAAGCCTAAGGACCCATGTTCACCTCTCCAGATCCCATGTTAGCCAGATGCACAAATGTAAGGCAACTGCAAGGTCACACATGCCCATTAGATGGTGCAAACGTCCTGAGTTCAATTGCAATGGCTGAGGCACTGGCACTCCAATTCTCTAGCTCTAACTCTCTCTAAAATAATATTAAAAAAAAAAAAAAGTAAAAATTGGGGGCTGTAGCGATGACTCAGCAGTTAAGGCACTTGCCTACAAAGCCTTAGGAACCAGGTTCAGTTCTCCAGTACCCACATAAAGCTAAATGCACAAGATGGTACATGCATCTGGAATTCATTTGCACTGTAGGCCCTGGTGAACCCATTCTCTCTGTCTCTCTCTCTCTGCTTGCAAATAAATTAATTCATTAACTTTTAAATTTTTTATTTTATTTTATATTGATTTTTCAAGTTAGGGTCTCACTCCAGCCCAGGCTGACCTGGAATTGACTAAGCAGTCTCAGGCTGGTCTTGAATTCACAGCGATCCTTCTACCTCTGCCTCCCAAATGCTGGGATTAAAGGTGTGTGCCACCATGCCTGACACAATTTATTTTTGTTGTTGTTGTTTTTTATTTTTATTTTTGGAGAGAGACAGAGAGAGAGAGAGAATGGGTGTACCAGCAGCCTCTCAGCCACTGTGAATGAACTCCAGACAAGTGAGCCCCTTGTGGGCAAGTGTGGCATTGTGCCCTTGTGTCACAGCATCTGGCTAAAGGTAGGACCTGGAGACTTGAATGGGAGTTCCTAGGCTTAACAGGCAGGCACCTTAACTGCCATCTCTCCAGCCATTTTTAATTTAAAAAAAATTATTTATTTGAGAGTGACAGAGAGAAAAACAGGCAGAGAGAGAGCAAGAATGGGCACACCAGGGCCTCCAGCCACTCAAACGAACTCCAGATGCACGTGCCCCCTTGTGCATCTGGTCCTGCAGAGTCAAACTGGGATCCTTTGGCTTTGCAGGCAAATGCCTTAACTGCTAAGCCATCTTTCCATCCCAATTTTTTAAAAAATATTTTATTATTTATTTATTTATTTGAGAGAGAGAGATACAGAAATAGGCAGGTTGAGAGAGAAAGAGAGAGAATGGGTGCGCCAGGGCCTCCAGCCACTGCAAACGAACTCCAGATGCATGCACCCCCTTGTGCATCTGGCTTATATGGGTCCTGGAGAATCAAGCCTCAAACCGGGGTCCTTCGGCTTCATAGGCAAGCGTTTAACCGCTAAGCCATCTCTCCAGCCCCCATCCCAATTTTTAACTTTTTAACATATATAATGAAATGGGGCTGGAGAGCAGGCTTAGCGGTTAAGGCACCTGCCTGCCAAGCTAAGAACACCCGTTCAATTCTCCAGGTCCCACGTTTAGCCAGATGCAAAGTGACGCAAGCGTGCAATGCCACACTTGTCCACAGGGGGCACACGCATGTGGAATTTATTCACAGCAGCTGAGAGGCCACTGGCGTGCCCAGTCTCTCTCTGCCTCTTCCTCTGTGTGTGTGTATACATACATACATACATACATACATACATACATACATACATACACACACACACATACATACACATACATACACACATATACATACATACACATACATACATACATATATACATATATATACACATACACACACACACACACACACACATATATACATATATTTTTTTTTTCTGGGTATGGTGTTGCATGCCTTTAATCCCAACACTTGGAAGGCAGAGGTAGGAGGATCGCCGATAGTTCGAGGCCACCCTGAGACTACATAGTGAATTCCAGGTCAGCCTGAGCTAGAGTGAGACCCTGCCTTGAAAAACCAAACCAAAAGAAAACAAAATCAAGCAAAAAAAAAAAAAAATAGGGGGCTGGAGAGATGGCTTAGCAGTTAAGGCATTTGCCTGGAAAGCCAAAAGACTCAGGTTCAATTTCGCAGGACCCACGTAAGCCAGATGCACAAGAGGTACGCGTGTCTGGAGTTCGTTTATAGTGGCTGGAGGCCCTGGTTTGCCCATTTTCTCTTTTTTTTTTTTTTTTTTTTTTTGGTTTTGCGAGGTAGGGTCTCACTCTGGTCCAGGCTGACCTGGAATTAACTATGCAGTCTCAGGGTGGCCTCCAACTCTTGGCGATCCTACCTCTGCCTCCCGAGTGCTGGGATTAAAGGCGTGCACCACCACGCCCGGCGCATTTTCTCTTCTAATAAATAAATAAATAAATAAATAATAAATGAAAATAAAATTTAAAGCTGGGTATGGTGTCGCAGGCCTTTAATCCCAACACTGGGGAGGCAGAGGTAGGAGGATCACCATGAGTTCGAGGCTACCCTGGGACTACATAGTGAATTCCAGGTCAGCCTGAACTAGAGTGAGACCCTACCTTGAAAAACAAAAAAAGACAAAACAAAACAAAAATTAAAAAAATAAAAAAGGCCAGGTGTTGGTAGTGAATGCCTTTTATCCCAGCACTGGGGAAGGAGAGGTAGGAGGATCACAGTGAGTTCAAGGCCACCCTTGAGACTACATAGTGAATTCCAGGTCATCCAGGGGTACGGCTAAACCTTACCTCAAAAAACTAAAAACAACCAACAACAACAAAAAAAAAAAAACTTGTAACTTGGAGCTGGGCATGGTGGTGCATGTTTTTGATCCCAGCACTCAGTAGGCAGAGGTGGGATGAATCCCAGGCCATCCTGAGACTATCTAGTGAATTCCAGGTCAGCCTGGGCTAGAGCGAGACCCTACCTCAAAAAATTAAAAAAGTGCTGGAGAGATGGCTTAGCAGTTAAGGGTTTGCCTAAAAAGGCTAAGGATCCTGGTTTGATTCCCATGTATCCATGTAAGTCAGATGCACAAGGGGGTACATGCATCTGGAGTTCATTTTAATTAATTAATTTTTTATTTATTTGACAGAGAAAGAGGGAGAAAGAGAGAATGGGCACACCAGGGCCTCCAGTCACTGCAAACGAACTCCAGACATGTGCACCCCCTTGTGCATCTCCTAACATGGATACTGGGGAATCAAACCTGGGTCCTTTGGCTTTGCAGGCAAACACCTTAACCACTAAGCCATCCCTCCAGCCCTGTAGTTCATTTTAAGAGAAAGAAAACAAATAAATAACAAGAAGAAAAAATTTAAAAAAAAAAAGTATAACTTGGATCTCCAGCCATCTGGCTGGAGGAGGTGTCACTGGGAGCAGATTCTGGAGTCCAGCACAAAGGGATACAGAGCAATCTGAGCTCCAGTGGTACTGATTACTGCAGGTTTGTGCTTGATGCTTTTGGGTTTCGCTGGCTGTTTGGTTGTTTCTCTTTGTTTAGATGTGTGGAAGCAGCCTCTTCCACCTCTGATTAAACCTCCCCCTGGGTCTGTAAGTTTGAAATAAACCCCTTCCTCCCATAAACTGTGTCTGGTTTGTGTGTTCATCCCAGCATTTTGAAGTTGATTACAACAGTTACGCAGTTTCTTTCAGTGGTGCAATAGTACTTTATTTGGTTGGTTGGTTGTTCATTAATTTAGTAAATCAGGGTCTCATGTAGTCCAGGCTGGCCATTAACTCGTGAGATAGTCAAGAATGATCCTGAGCTAGATTGTTAAAATTTTTATTATAGCTGGGCATGGTGGTGCAGGCCTTTAATCCCAGCACGTGGGAGGCAGAGGTAGGAGGATTGCCGTGAGTTTGAGGCCACCCTGAGACTACATAGTGAATTCCAGGTCAGCCTAGGCTACAGTGAGACCCTACCTCAAAAAACAACAACAAAGAAAGAAAGAAAGAAAGGAAGGAAGGAAGGAAGGAAGGAAGGAAGGGAGGGAGGGAGGGAGGGAGGGAGGGAGGGAGGGAGGAAGGAAGGAAGGAAGGAAGGAAGGGGAAAGGAAAGGAAGAGAAAGAGAAAGAAAGAGAAAGAGAAAGAGAAAGAGAAAGAGAAAGAGAAAAAGAAAAAGAAAAAGAAAAAGAAAAAGAAAAAGAAAAAGAAAAAGAAAAGAGAGAATGGATGTGCCAGGACCTCTAGCCACTGCAAAAGAACTCCAGATCCATGTGCCACTTTGTGCATCTGGCATTATGTGGGTACTGGGGAATCAATCCTGGGTCCTTTGGCTTTGCAGGTAAGCACCTAAACTACTGAGCCATCTCTCCAGCCCCTGAGTTTTTTTTCAATATTTTTATTTTTATTTATTTGAGAGATAGAGAGAATGGGCACACCAGGGCTTCTAGCCAATGCAAACAAACTCCAGACTCATATACCACCATGTGCATCTGGCTTACATGGGTACTGGAATGGAATCTGAGTCCTTAGGCTTCCCAGACAAGTGCCTTAATTGCTAAGCCATCATTCCAGCCCCTCCCTCAGCTTAAAAAAATTTTTTTAAGTTTTTTGTTTTTTGAGGTAGGGTCTTGCTGTAGCACAGGCAGACTTGGAACTCACTCTGTAGTCTCAATCTAGCCTCGAACTCACAGCAATCCTCCTAACTCTATCACTCCACCCAGCCAGAAAGATTTTCTTTTAAACTTTTTGAGGACTTGAGAGATGGCTTAGTGGTCAAGGCACTTGCCTATGAAGCCTAAGGACCCATGTTTGACTCTCTAATACCATGATGCACAAAGGTGAGGCAAGCACAAGGTCGCACATGCCCACTAGGTGGCACAAGCATCTGGAGTTTGATTTCAGTGGCTGAGGCCCTGGCGTGCCAATTCTCTGTCTCTCTCTGTCTGAAAAAATAAAAATAGGAGCTGGGCGTGGTGGCGCACGCCTTTAATCCCAGCATGTGGGAGGCAGAGGTAGGAGGATCGCCGTGAGTTCAAGGCCACCCTGAGAAGACAGAGTAAATTCCAGGTCAGAGCCTGGACTAGAGTGAAACCCTACCTCGAAAAAACAAAAAATAAAAATAAAAAATAAAAAAATAAAAATAAAAATAGGGCTGGAGAGATGGCTTAGTGGTTAAGGCACATACCTGCGAAGCCTAAGGACCCTGGTTTGATTCCCCAGGTCCCACGTAAGCCAGATGCACATGGTGGTGCATGCATCTGGAGTTCATTCTCAGTGGCTAGAAGCCTTGGCACGCCCATTCTCTCTCTGCCTCTTTCCCTCTCTTACGCTCTCAAATAAATAAGTAAATAAATAAATAAAAATTTAAAAAATAAAAATAAACCTTTTATTGATAGCTTCTATAATTATAGAAATAAACCATGAAAGTTGGGCATGGTGGTGCACACCTTTAATCCCGCAGTCAGGAAGCAGCAATAGGATGATCACCTTGGGTTCAAGGTCACCCAGAGACGACATAGTGAATTCCAGGTCAGCCTGGGATAGAACAAGACCCCACCTTGGAAAACCACAAAAAAGAAAAAGAAATAAACCATGATAATCCTCTCCCCACTCCTACTTTCCCCCTCAAAAATCCACTCTCCATCATATACCCTCCCTCTCACAATTAATCTTTTATTTATTTATTTATTTTATATATATATATATATATATATATATATATATATATATATATATATATATAAAGTGACATTGTATTTTTATTTATTTATTTGAGAGAAAGAGGCAGACTATATATATGGGGAGAGAGAGAGAGAGAGAGATTGAGAAAGAATGGGCACACCAGGGCCTCCAGCCATTGCAAATGAATTCCAGATGCATGCACCCCTTTGTGCCTCTGGCTTATGTGGGTCCTGGAGAATCAACCCAGGATCCTGAGGCTTTGCAGGCATGTGCCATAACCACTAAGCCATCACTCCAGCCCCTATTTTATTATTTTATTTGACTCTTTTAACCATGAGGTGCAAGGAAATAGAAACTCAAAATAATACCAAAATAGAGATATGATCAACTTTAGAAGTTGCATGGAATCAGTATAATGTGGGTGGGGTGATTTTTGGTCTTCTTGGTTTGCCAAGACAGGTGTAACAGTTGGTGTTGCCCATGTAACAATTCCTGTGGTATCTATCCAGAAGAATTGTCACAGAGTCATGAAGCCCATATAGCTGAAATGTGTACAGTACACAAAGCAAAACAGTCAACATTACTGAGTGACAAAGACTAGTTTTTGTTTTGTTTTTGTTTTGTTTTGTTTTGTTTTGTTTTGTTTTGTTTTGAGAGAGAGAGATACAGAGAGAGACAGACAGAGGGAGAGGGAGACAGATAGAGAATGGGCGCGCCAGCAGTCTCTCAGCTGCTGTGAACGAAATCCAGATGTGTGCACCCCCTTGTGGGCAAGTGCAGCATTGCACCCTTGTGTCACTTTGTATCTGGCTAAACGTGGGACCTGGAGATTGGAACCGGGTTCTCAGGCTTAGCAGGCAGGTGCCTTAACCGCTAAGCCATCTCTCCAGCCCTAGTTTTTTTTTCTAAAGACTAGAAAACCAGAGTAAATGAATCCAGTATACAGCACCTCAAGCATCCCTTGTCAGTCCCTCATTTGTTCAAGCATGCATTCAATGAGTTATTTATTAAGCACCTATGGTGTACCAGGAGACACTGTGTGAAATGCTGGATAAGGACATACATTCTACCTTTAAGGAGCTCCCAATCTCACTGTGCAGAAATGTAGAGATGGAGAGTAGTAATGTATCCTGGAGAGTACTAATAACATGTCTAGTCAACGCCAACCACAGCATGATGTATTCTACTGTAATTTCTATGGAAAAGGCATCCGGGTTTGTCTTCAACGTTACAAAGGGTCACAGTCTATCTCTTTTAGGGTTGCAATGGGAGTCCACAGTACTGCAGCAAGTTATACTGGCCCTAGAAAAGGTTATGTGTTTCCCTCTGTTCCACATTTGGGGAAACACAGGTTGTCATAGCAGAGGTGACCATTAAGCCTGGCCCTTCATTCACAATATTTTGTATATTTTTTATGACAACGAGAGAGAAAGAGAAGGTAAGAGAGAACTGACATGCCAGAGCCTCCACCCACTGCAATTGAACTCCAAATGTGTGCGCACTTGTGTCACATTGTGCGTCTGGCTTACGTGGGACCTGGAGAGTTGAACATGGGTCCTTAGGCTTCAAAAGCAAGCACCTTAACTGCTAAGCCATTTCTCCAGCCCTCTTTTTCTTTCTTTCTTTCTTTTTTTTTTTTTTTCCGAGGTGAGGGTCTCACTCTAGCCCAAGCTGAACTGGAATTCACTATGCAGTCTCAGGATGGCCTCAATTCCCCTACCTCTGCCTCCTGAGCACTGGAATTAAAGGCATGTGTTATCACGCCAGGCTCCCATTTCATTTTTTATTTTTATTAAATGTACTTATGGTTTCAACAACAAGCCATCACCATTAATCCTTCTGTTCTTTATTTTTATTTCCTACAATGATGGAGATGATGGAAGATTAGATTTCCTATGAAATACACCAGAAATAAACAATCTGTGTCGTCCCCCCCCACCGCCAGAAAATGCTTCTATAGCAAATTTAAACAAATATAGCAGAGCTGTGGATAGCAGGCTAGAAAAACTCATGGCCACCCATTGTCACAGCACAACCTGCAGCAGCTGTCTCCTCAGTTCCCTCCCTCCCACACCATGCTCTTCCTGCCAGCCCAGAGGGAATGAATGGCCTCTGCGGAACACTGCAAATACTGCAGAAGGCACTAAAAAACCTGCTATTGAAGTCAAAAGGGCAAATTATCTGTCAAAATCAAAATTTTCAAGTTAGTACCCAAGCAAATATCCCTTTACCTCTGAAATACCATCCAGCCATGTTCAGGGGTTCGCCATTCATAGACTTCTTTTGCATAGCCAACCTAGCTGATAATGGAGTCTTTCTAAGTAGCAAAAGAATGCCACTGCAATCCATTTTCTAGGGGCGAAAGCAAAGCATTTTTTTGTCCCAAGAGGCAATTGAGCAACCATCAACCTCTAGTTGAATAGCAGCAGTATGAGGCAGCTACAGTTCCCACAGTGAGAAGCCCAGCTGCAAAAGGGGCTATTTACGGAATTCAGAGAAAGACAAAATGAAACGCAGTTGGGCTGACATTGCAGTTTCTGTAGATGAAGGCACTATGACAAAATGGTTTTCTTTTTACATTATAGCACATTCTTTTTAATTTGGTGCCATAGTTAATTTTTACTTAAATAGTTCCAATAAATAGAACAATGCAGAGATATAAATTCACCACAAATAGAACTAGTTTCTGAACTCAATTATTTCTCCTTGTATTTTCTGAATTCTGTATCAGGAAAGATGGTTCATTTCCAAGGGAAATATACCACACACACAAAAAAATTACTTCTGGTAAAGGAATATCCCTAGTAAACTAATGTTTTGTACATTAGTTCTTTTTTTGTGTTTTCTTTTTGAGACAGGGTCTCACACTGTAGAATAAGCTCTCCTGGAACACAGTATGTAGTGCAGGCTAGCTTTGAACCATAGGCATAAGCCACCACGCCCAGTTTTGAATCAGTCTTTCTTCAATGTTTCTTTCTTTCTCTCTCTCTCTCCCTCTTTTTCTTTTCTTTTTTTTTTTTTTTTTTTTTTTGTTTGTTTGTTTTTCGAGGTACGGTCTTGCTCTAGCCCAGATTGACCTGGAATTCACTATGTAGTCTCAGGCTATCCTCGAACTCACGGCAATCCTCCTACCTCTGTTTCCACATGTGCCACCATGCCCGGCACTTTATCCTATCTTTTTCCTCTCTCTCTCTTTCTCCACTCCCCATTCTATTTCTCGCCCTCTGCTCTCTCTCTCATACTTTGAAAGAAGATCTCATGTAGCCCATGCTGGCTTCATATTTTCTATAAATTCCTGATCCTCCTGCCTCAATTTCTCAAATGCTGGGATTATAGGAGTGGTCTCTTCTGCTGGGATTCTGAATTGCTTTCAAATTAGAATCAACATTTATTCAAGCCATTTTGAAAATCATTCCCATCTTTCCTGCTTCCTCACTTTCAAAACAATTAGAAATGTTGAATCTTGGTCGAATTTAGTCTACTATGAAGGAAAGGCTGGGAATAATTGTTTTTTTGGAATAATTTTCTATAATTAATCAACACAAATTCTGTGATTTAGTGTTGGAAAAAACCTCATATAGGAGATTTTAACTATAGTTTGAGGTTTAAGCAATATAAAATCGCCTAGCTCTGTCTTTCTTTTCCTCGGCTCCACCCATCATGGATGCTAGGCTCCCAGCCTTCGCACAGCCTCTTTGTCTGAAGGATGCAAAGTCTATGGATGCTGGGGGGGGGGGGAGGGAAGAGGGGGGAGAGATTACCTCATCCCATGTCGCTTGCACCAATCACCATTCTCCTGTCGTGGCTTCTCTGGGCAGACTGAGGGGTCTGGACCAACAGGAAAGGGCCCTGGCCCATCCCCATGGTGACCGAGCGGTATATAGGGAGCCGCATCCGCCCGGGTGCCGCAGGTTCTCTTACATCGACCGCCTAAGAGTCGCGCTGTAAGAATCCTCCTCCCTCGTCTCCGCAGCCCGTTCCGCAGCCGCCCAGCAACAAAATGGTGAGACGCCCTTTCCAGCTCTTTGCAACTGTGGGTGGAGTCGGTCTCCCGGGGAATGTCCAGGCTTTCTTTTCTCTTCTTTTCCTGTGCTTTATGAAGTCGAGCTTTGCTCTCCAGGCCCGAACCCGGCCGCTGTGCCAGCTGCAGTGCGGGAGGGGGAGCTGCGCCCCAGGCCGCGGGAAGAACAAAGGCGGGAGGGGGTTTCGTCGTCCCTGGGCCCGCAGCTTCTCCTCTGCTGGGTCCGTGGCCTCGCCCGGAAAGCCGATAGTGACGGCCCCGATCGACCCTCTGGCATGTGCGCCCGGGGTTCGTCTTAGAACCTCTGCAGGGATCTTCCCCGCGAGCAGGGCGGAGAGTTGTCGCCAAAGACCGCAGGCGCGGGTGGGGACAGGGGGCAGCTGGAACATTGTGGGGGCAGGGAAGGACTGAGACAAAGCTCAGCCTTGGTTTTGTATAAAAAGATGCCTCTCGGGCTCGTTGACATTTTAGGAAGATATCGGTATCTTCTTATCTGGGGAAAAAATGGTTGGTTTCTTAGGAGCCCGGGGCCGCAGGGCGAGGAGGCGCAGGGGCGGAGTTGTTTGTTCCCGGCTGCTGTGGCATTTTGGGCGGGGTGCGCCCTCTGGAAACCTTGGGCAGAACTGAATAAAAAACCCCCACCCTTTTTCTTAATTCTTGCCGAACTGAAGACTTTTTTTTGTTTTTTCGAGGTAGGGTCTCGCTCTAGCACAGGCTGACCTGGAATCACTATGTAGTCTCAGGGTGGCTTTTCTTGAGGATCAAAACCACACTTGAAAACGGGGACATCGCCTTGTGTGGAGAGGGGAGGGAAGGGCTTGGATGCTTAGTGAGAGACAAAGCCCACTTTGTGAGGCATCTAGTATCCTAATTGTCAGGATTCAGGGAACCGCCCTCTCCCCAAATAGACAAAGTTATAATCCTAAAGACTAAAGAAATATATCTCTATAAGTTAAAGAGAAGATGAATATTATAGAGTAAAATGAAACTTAAAAATGAAAATACTATTGTTTAAAATTTTTTAATATATATATATACATTTTCTGGGTTCCTATTGTGCTTCTTATGTGATCTTTGTTTCTAATTGGAGCTGCTGTTTTAAGGATAACTTTAGTTTCTTGCAGGGGAGAAGATTCTGTAAAAGTTTGAAAAATAAACTGCTACGAAGAAATATTATCCTGTGCATCCAGCTGGCTTTTGTTCTAGTGCATCTTCATTAATTCATACCAGTTCTGACACATGGTCCCAGAATGGGTTAGAGGAGGAACACTGGCAAGGCAGCACAATGAGATGGAAATAGAGCTTGCTCTGTTAAATAATGTAGCAGACAGCACAGCCTAGCACCAAACACAGAAAACACGCCAATGCAGAAGGCAGTCCTTGTCTCTCATTTAACTTCATAGTGTAGATGGATTCAGCGGACTGTAAAAGGGTGTGGCTTCTAGCCCAGCTGTACTACAGATGTCCTTGGTGTTTAAATACCAAGTCCTATTTAGAAGAAACCTTCATCTTAACAGGGAAGGAAGCAATAAAGTTAATTCTAATTAGTTGTTGAATAAAATTATTGCATTTTCTAAAATTTGTGCCTTGAATGTTTTTCAGATAGGAAGAATATTCAGTATGGCTGTGGGAACAATGGGCTCACACCATGTGCTAGATACTGTCATTCAGACCACGCCCATTTGCGGTATTTGTAGCAAGAATTAATTTCTGTCATTAGGAATGTGACTCCAAATAAATTTGAACAATATTATTAGAAACACCTTTACATATCTTCCAAAAAATTCAAAATGCAAATACAACTTAATTTGATAAATTTTTATTTTTTCACAGCGTGAGTGCATCTCCATCCATGTTGGCCAGGCTGGTGTCCAGATCGGCAACGCCTGCTGGGAGCTCTACTGCTTAGAACATGGCATCCAGCCTGATGGCCAGATGCCAAGTGACAAGACCATCGGGGGAGGAGATGACTCCTTCAACACCTTCTTCAGTGAGACAGGCGCTGGCAAGCATGTGCCCAGGGCAGTGTTTGTAGACCTGGAGCCCACGGTCATTGGTGAGTTCGTCTCAGTGGTCCAAGGCATTCCTTAGGCTGCTGGGATGTGGCTCTGTCCTAGGGACTCCATTTATACCCCAGGGCTGTGCAAGTTGTTGATGACAGTGGATTTCTTTTCCAGATGAAGTTCGTACTGGCACCTACCGCCAGCTCTTCCACCCTGAGCAGCTCATCACAGGCAAGGAAGATGCTGCCAATAACTATGCCCGTGGGCACTACACCATTGGCAAGGAGATCATTGACCTTGTCTTGGACCGAATTCGTAAACTGGTATGTTTACTCTTTATTTTTGTTTCAGTTTTTTTGAGGCAGGGTTCTCTGTCCCAGCCTGGAACTCATAACCATCCCCTTCCTCAGCCTCCCAACTGCTGGGATTATGGTATGTTTATTCTTTTTTTTTTTTTTTTTAATATTTATTTGAGAGACAGAAAGAACGGGTGTGTCAGGGTCTCCAGCCACAGCAGACAAACTCCAGACACAGATGTTACCTTGTGCATCTGGCTTATGTGGGTCCTAGGGAACTGAACCTGGGTTCTTTGTCTTTGCAGGCGAGTAAGTACCTTAAAAGTGCTAAGCCATCTATTTTTTTCGAGGTAGGGTCTCACTCTAGATCAGGCTGCTGGAACTCACTTGTAGTCTCAGAGTGGCCTTGAACTCACAGCGGTGTTCCTACCTCTGCCTCCCAAGTGCTGGGATTAAAGGCGTGTGCCACCACGCCCACCCTGTTTATTCTTAAGAACAAAGAAAATTAATGAATATAAGAAAGATACTGGATTTTTGTCTTTCACATTCAGAATTGAAATGCAGTAGTGAAGTTGAATGTGGCTCCTGCCTATAATCCTAGCACTCCACAGGTTTAGCTAGAAGGAGTGTCATAAGTCTGAGGTCACGACCCTAGGGTACACAGTATCTCAAAACACAATAAAGGGACTGGAGAGATGGCTTAGCAGTTAAGGCACTTGCCTGCAAAGCCTAAAGACCCAGGTTTGATTCTCCAGGTCCCATATAAGCCAGATGCACAAGGTGGTACATGCATCTGCAATTCATTTGCAGTGGCTGGAAGCCCGGGCATGCCCATTCTCTCTCTCTCTCCCTCTCATTCTGTCTCAAAAATAAATTTAAAAACCAAAAGTAATAGTTGAAGTTTTAAAATTCAGTTAAGAGCCGGGCGTGGTGGCGCATGCCTTTAATCCCAGCACTCGGGAGGCAGAGGTAGGAGGATCGCCGAGAGTTTGAGGCCATCCTGAGACTACATAGTTAATTCCAGGTCAGTCTGAACCAGCGTGAGACCCTACCTCGCAAAAAAAAAAAAAAAAAAATTCAGTTAAAATCCGGGCGTGGTGGTACACGCCTTCAATCCCAGCACTCGGGAGGCAGAGGTAGGAGGATCACCGAGAGTTCGAGGCCACCCTGAGACTACATAGTTAATTCCAGGTCAGCCTGGACCAGAATGAGACCCTATCTCGCAAAAAAAAAAAAAAAAAAAAATTCAGTTAAAACACGAACTATTTATCATTTTGTTTTGAGTATGTTTAAAGAAATACAGAGTAATTACAAGGTCTGTCCCCTATTTTTTTTTTCTTCCAATTTTTTTCTTTTTCTTTTAAGGTATACTATGCCCTTGCTTGCATTCCATGGCAATACTCCTGCCTAGAGTGCTGGGAGCAGCAGGTGTGAGCCTCCCTGCCCAGTCCCTATACCTTTTTTTTTTTTTTTTTTTTTTTTTTTTTGGTTTTTTGCAAGGTAGGGTCTCACTCTGGTCCAGGCCAGTCCCTATACCTTTTTTTTTTTTTTTTTTTCGAGGTAGGGTCTTGCTCTAGCCCAGGCTGACCTGGAATTCACTCTGTATTCTCAGGGTGGCCTTGAACTCACGGCGATCCTCCTACCTCTGCCTCCTGAGTGCTGGGATTAAAGGCGTGCGCCACCACGCCCGGCTCAGTCCCTATACCTTTTAAAAAGCATTTGTTAAGTTAGCCGGGCGTGGTGGCACATACCTTTAATCCCAGCACTTGGGAGGCAGAGGTAGGAGGATTGTCGTGAGTTCGAGGCCAGCCAGAGAATACATAGTGAATTCCAGGGCAGCCTGGGCTAGAGTGAAACCCTACCCTGAAAAACAAAAACAAACAAGCAAACCCAAAAAAAGATCTAAATCTTATATTTGTATGAAAAGTAAAATTATATTTAACTTTACTCTTCCTTTCTTTTCTATTTCAGGCTGACCAGTGCACAGGCCTTCAGGGCTTCTTGGTTTTTCACAGCTTTGGTGGGGGCACTGGCTCCGGATTCACCTCCCTGCTGATGGAACGGCTTTCTGTTGATTATGGCAAAAAGTCCAAGCTGGAGTTCTCCATTTACCCAGCCCCCCAGGTTTCCACCGCTGTAGTTGAGCCCTACAACTCCATCCTCACCACTCACACCACCCTGGAGCACTCTGATTGTGCCTTCATGGTAGACAACGAGGCTATCTATGACATCTGTCGTAGAAACCTTGATATTGAGCGCCCAACCTACACTAATCTAAATAGGTTGATAGGTCAAATTGTGTCTTCCATCACTGCTTCCCTCAGATTTGATGGAGCCCTGAATGTTGATCTGACAGAATTCCAGACCAACCTGGTGCCCTACCCCCGCATCCACTTCCCTCTGGCCACCTATGCCCCCGTCATCTCTGCTGAGAAAGCCTACCATGAGCAGCTTTCTGTAGCAGAGATCACCAATGCCTGCTTTGAGCCAGCCAACCAGATGGTAAAATGTGACCCTCGCCATGGTAAATACATGGCTTGCTGCCTGCTGTACCGTGGTGATGTGGTTCCCAAAGATGTCAATGCTGCCATCGCCACTATCAAGACCAAGCGCACCATTCAGTTTGTGGACTGGTGCCCCACTGGCTTCAAGGTTGGCATTAACTACCAGCCTCCCACTGTGGTACCTGGTGGAGATCTGGCCAAGGTGCAGCGAGCCGTGTGCATGCTGAGTAACACCACGGCCATTGCTGAGGCCTGGGCTCGCCTAGACCACAAATTTGACCTGATGTATGCTAAGCGTGCCTTTGTGCACTGGTATGTGGGTGAGGGTATGGAGGAGGGAGAGTTTTCTGAGGCCCGTGAGGACATGGCCGCCCTAGAGAAGGATTATGAGGAAGTTGGTGTAGATTCTGTTGAAGGAGAGGGAGAGGAAGAAGGGGAGGAGTACTAAAGTTAAAATGTCACAAAGGTGCTGCTTTTACAGGGAAGGTGTAACAACATTGAGAAGCTGTGGTCTGATCAGTTAATTTGTATGTGCCAGTATGTGTTTTTCATACGATTACTGACCTGTGCTTTAAAACATGGATGCTTTGTCAGACTCAAGCTGTCCATTTCTTTGATGGGTTTTAAATAAAATATTCCCTGTCTTAAAAGTTGTGGATTTTCTATTTGAGTGTGTCTGGAGAAGAAAGAACAAGGGCCTAAAAGATAACTCTGGGTAAAGTGCTTGCCACATAAGCATAAAGACCTGAATTTGTGTCCGCAGAACCCAGATACAGACCTGTAATCCCAATACTTTGAAGACAAGAGAAACCTTGGCGTCTGCTGGCTAGTTACTGTAGCTGAATCTGTGAGTTCCAGGTTTAGTGAGAGGCCACGTGTGAAAATAACAGTGGAATGCAATTAAGGAAGATACCCAGTACCAACCTCTACTAGGCACGTGTACTGTGGTGGCTCAGGTCTGTAATCTCAGCACTTGGGAAACAAGCAGGAGGATCAGGAGTTCATGGCTATCCTCTACATAGCTACATAGCTAGTATAAGGCTAGTTTGGGACATATTAGACCCCCTACTCAAAAAAAAAAGGTTGGGGGGAAGCCAGGTATAATGGCACATGCCTTTAATTCCAGCACTCAGGAGGAGTGATAGGATTGCCTTGAGTTCAAGGCCATCCTGAGACTACATAGTGAATTCCCGGTCATCGTGGGCTACAGCAAGACCCTACCTTGAAAAAACAAAAAAGAAGGGGCTGCTGAGTTGGCTCAGCGTAGAGAAGCATTTGCTTACAAGCCTGCCTATCCATATTAGATCTTCGGCCTATCTAATGCTTGCATTAAAGGCATGGACTATCACACCCAGCATGTCTTGAATTTTAATATTTATTTGTAAGCAGAGAGAGATAAAAGACAGAATGGGCATGCCAGGGCCTCTCGCTGCTGCAGATAAACTCAAGATGCATGCGCCACTTTATGTATCTGGCTTTATGTGGGTACTGGGGAACTGAACCCAGGTCTTTCGGCTCTGCAGGCAATGGCCTCAACCTCTGAGCAATCTCACCGGCCTAATTTTTTTTTTTTTCCGTTTTTCAAGGTGGGGTCTCACTCTAGCTCAGGATGGCCTCAAATTTATGGTCATCCTCCTACCTCTGCCTCCCAAGTGCTATGATTAAAGGTGTGCATCACCATTTTGAAGTTTTGTTTTGTTTTGAGGTAGGGTTTCACTCTAGCCCAGGCTAACCTGGAATTCACTATGTAGTCTCATGGTGATCCTCCTACCTCTGCCTCCTGAGTGCTGGGATGAGAGGCATATGCCATTATACCCAGCTTCCTTTCTTTTTTTTCTTTTTGAGTAGGGGTCTAATATGTCCCAAACTAGCCTTATACTAGCTATGTAGCTGAGGACGGCCATGAACTCCTGATCCTCCTGCTTGTTTCCCAAGTGCACTGTATTTTCAGATAAAGGTGTGCACAACCACACCTGGCTCATTTTGAAATTTTAAAAGCTTCTTTCGCCGGGCATGGTGGCGCACGCCTTTAATCCCAGCACTTGGGAGGCAGAGGTAGGAGGATCGCCGAGAGTTCAAGGCCACCCTGAGACTACATAGTTAATTCCAGGTCAGCCTGGACTAGAGTAAGACCCTACCTCGCAAAACCAAAAAAAAAAAAAAAAAAAAAAAGCTTCTTTCCACATGCTTCCTCTGCCCAGAGTTCTCAAAATACATCTGTACTCTCCAGCCACTCTCATAGCACTTTCCAGTACTATTGAGGGTTAGGGTTAGACCTAGATCTGTTATTTTTTTTTTCTCAAACCTATCTTGAGTTGAGTTAGAAAAACCTAATAGATTTATTCAATCTAATGTGTTTAATTACATCTGAATACTAACTCTCCAAGGATATTTTATTGTAATATAGGCTAATAAGTTCAAAGAAGACTACTATGCATTTGTAGGCAAGAGCACCAACACTTAGAAACTGGTTTGTACAAAAGGTTTCTCCCAAAATACAGCCTTGTTGGGCAGGGTGGTGAGGCTGTTAGGGTGACTGGCCCTCAAAGTAAATGGCAGGAATGTCTTTGGGCCTGTCCTTGTAGTCTCTACTTTACTAGAGATCAGAAAAGAATCTGACCAGGCATGGTGACAGACGCCTTTAATCCCAGCATTTAGGAGGCTGAGGTAAGATGGCTCGCTGTGAGTTCAAGGCCAGCCTAAGACTACATAGTGAATTCCAAGTCAGCCCAGGTGACAGCAAGACCCTACCTTGGGAGGGTGAGGGGAAGAAGAAGAAAAGAATCTGGCTTCTCTTTATCTCTGGCCTAAAGGAGTTACATAGATATATTTTTCCATAAACCTGGTGGCCTGGAACTCACAGCTATCTTCCTACCTCTGCTTCCCAAGTAATTAATGGGACTAAAGGCATGCCCTACCATATCCAGCTCAATTTGCATCTCTTTTGTTTGTTTGTTTGTTTGTTTGTTTGTTTGTTTGTTTGTTTGTTTTTCAAGGTAGGGTCTCTCTCTAGCTCAGGCTGACCTGGATTTCACTCTGTAATCTCAGGATAGCCTCAAACTCATGGTGATCCTCCTACCTCTACCTCCCAAGTGCTGGAATTAAAGGCGTTTGCCACCATGCTCAGCTCTCAATTGCCTCTTTAATCATCTATTTTTCCTTTGACATCTAAAATATAGCCAACTAAGGGTATGTAACTGTAGCTATTTGTCCAACCAGCATCACGGCTTGGAATTACAGAAACTGATTCTTGAATTTGTTTGCCCAACAGTGGGCTAGCAGACAGAGCCTGAGGGAAACAAGAGTAACCCTTGGAGTCATTTAAACCAAGGGTGAACCCACTGCTTCTGCTGTCACTGTGACTGATGTTTCTGCAGCTGTAGCATCCACTGACAAGCACTCATTGGTGGTTGTTTTTTCGTTTGTTTTGGTTTTTTTTGGAGGTAGTCTCATTTTAGTACAGGATAACCTGGAATTCACTATGTAGTCTTAGGCTGGCCTTGAACTCACAAAGATCCTCCTACCTCAGTCTCCCAAGTCCTGGGATTAAAGGCTTGTTCCACTACGTCCAGAGGATTTGCTTTTGTTTATTATTGTTATTTCATTTTTAAAATCTTTTAGTTTTATTTTTATATTTATTACAGAGAGAGAGAGAATGAGCATGCCAGAGCCTCTAGCCACTGCGAACTAACTCTAGACACATATACCACCATGTGCATCTGACTTATGTGTGTTCTGGGGAATCCTTAGGCTTCACAGGCCAAGACCTTAACTGCTAAGCCATTTCCCCAGCTGTATTTCTTCCTTCCTTCCTTCCTTCCTCTCTCCCTCTTTCTCTCTCTCTCTTTTTCTTTCTTTCTTTTTGGTTTTTCGAGGTAGGGTCTCACTCTAGGTCAGGCTGACCAGGAATTCACTATGTAGTCTCAGGGTGGCCTCAAACTCATGGTGATCCTCCTATATCTGCCTCCCAAGTGCTGGGATTAAAGGTGTGTGCCACCACAATTGGCCTTTAAAAAAAATTATTTATTTATTTAAAAGAGAGAGAGGAGAGAAATGGGCAGACAGAGAATAGGTGTGCCAAGGCCTATAGCCACTGCAAAAGAACTCCAGATGCATGTGCCACCTGTGCATCTGGTTTACATGGGTACTAGGAATTGAAATTGGGTCCTCAGGCTTTGCAGGCAAGCACCTTAACCACTAAGCCATCTCTTCAGCCTTAATTTTTTGTTTTTTTAAAAAAATTTATTGGGACTGAAGCCGGGCATGGTGGCGCACGCCTTTAATCCCAGCACTCGGGAGGCAGAGGTAGAAGGATCGCCGAGAGTTCGAGGCCACCCAGAGACTACATAGTTAATTCCAGGTCAGCCTGGGCCAGAGTGAGACCCTACCTTGAAAAACCAAAAAAAAAAAAATTTATTGGGACTGAAAAGATGGCTTAGCGATTAAGCGCTTGGCTGTGAAGCCTAAGGACCCCGGTTCAAGACTCGATTCCCTAGGACCCACTTATGCCAGATGCACAAGGTGGCACATGCATCCGGAGTTTGTTTGCAGTGGCTGGAGGCCCTGGTGCACCCATTCTCTCTGTCTATCTGCCTCTTTCTCTATCTGTGTCTGTCTGTCACTCTCAAATAAATGAATAAATAAAAATAAATAAGACTTTAAAAATATTTATTTATTTGAGACAGAGAGAGGAAAAGAGGCAGATAGACAGTGGGTGCACCAGGGTCTCTAGCCATTGCAAATGAACTCCAGACACAGGTGCCACCTTGTGCATCTGGTTTAACATGGGTATTGGGAAATCGAGCCTGTGTTGTTTGGCTTTGCAGGCAAGAGCCTTAACTGCTAAGCCATCTCTCCAGCTCATTATTTCTTGTTTCAGGATCTCACTCTAGCACAAGCTGACCTGGAACTGACTGTAGTCTCAGGCTGCCTCAGAATCATGGTCTTACATCTGCCTCCTGAATGCTGGTACTAAAGAAGTGTACCACCAGGCTGGGTCCTTTGACTTGCAGGCAAGTGCCTTAACTGCTAAGCCATCTCTCCAACCCTGGATCATGCTTTTAATTCCCCAGCACTCCAGAGGCTGAGGTAGGAAAATTGCCATGAGTTCACAGCCAGTTTTAGCTTAGCAAGATGGAAAGAAGAAAGAAGGCTTTTCTGTGAACTCTCAAGCCTTCTAGCGTGAACACAGTGGTGAACAACAATGAACAGGAGAGCCCCTGCCTCAAAACCAGGAGGAAAGCAAGGGCCAACACTCAAAAATAGTTCTCTGGAGCCGGGCGTGGTGGCGCATGCCTTTAATCCCAGCACTCGGGAGGCAGAGGTAGGAGGATCGCTGAGAGTTTGAGGCCACCCTGAGACTACATAGTTAATTCCAGGTCAGCCTGGACCAGAGTGAGACCCTACCTCGCAAAAACAAAAAAAAAAAAAAAAATAGTTCTCTGGGGTTGAAGAGAAGGCTCAGCAGTTAAGGCACTTGTCTTAATGCTCCCTCTCTCTTTCTTCTCTCTCTCTCTGATTGCAAATACATAAACAAATAAAATATATTTACTTAATTTTATTTATTCATTTGCAAGCAGAGAGAGAGAGAGAGAAAAGAGACAAGCCAGACATGGTGGTGCACACCTTTAGTCCCAGCACTTGGGAGGCAGAGGTAGGAGGATTCCCATGAATTCAAGACCACCCTGAGACTACATAGTAAATTCCAGGTCAGCCTGAGCTAGAGTGAGACCCTACCTCGAAAAACCAAAAAATAAAATATATAAAAGAGCTGGGCATGGTGGCACACATCCTTAATCCTAGCACTCGGGAGGCAGAGAGGTAGGAGGATTGCTGTGAGTTGGAGGCCACCCTGAGACTACATAATGAATTCCAGGTTAGCCTGAGTTAGAACAAAATCCTACCTTGAAAAACCAAAAAAAGAAAAGTCTATTGCTCCCAGGCCATCTTGGCAGCTGCTCTTGGTTGGAGTGTGTCCTGCACCTAAGACAGGAAGATGGTGGCCACAAAGTAGATGAAAAAGTCCCTGTAGTCCATCAACTCAAGGCTCTAACTTATTATGAAAAGTAGAAAGTACACACTGGGGTACAAACTGACTCTGAATATGATTAGATAGGACAAAGTGAAAGTGATCATCTTCACAACTGCCCAGCTGTGAGGAAATCTGAGACAAGAGTACTTACTGTGAAGCCGGGCATGGTGGCACACGCCTTTAATCCCAGCACTCGGGAGGCAGAGGTAGGAGGATCGCCGATAGTTCAAGGCCACCCTGAGACTACATAGTTAATTCCAGGGCAGCCTGTACCAGAGTGAGACCCTACCTCGCAAAAACCAAAAAAAAAAAAAAAAAAAAAAAGAGTACTTACTGTGCTATGTTGGCCAAAACTGGTATCCATCACTACAGTGGCAGTAATAGTAAACTGAGTTCAACATGTGGAAAATACTACAGAGCATGCACAGTGGCTATCATTGATCCACGTGATTCTGACATTATTAGAAGCTTGCAAGAGCAGACTGGTGCAACATAAACTATGTAAAATTTTTCTTTAATAAAATCTGCCAAAAGCTTTTTTTATATATATATTTTATTTATTTATTTGAGGAAAGAGAGAAAAAAATAGAGAAATGGAGAATGGGCACACCGGATCCTCCAGCCATTGCAAATGAACTCTAGATGTATGTGCCACCTCGTGCTTCTTGCTTATGTGGGTCTTGGGAAATCAAACCTGGGTCCTTTGGCTTTACAGGTAAGTGCCTTAACTGCTAAATCATTTCTCCAGCCCTTGTTTTTGTTTTTGTTTTAAACATTCTTTTTTAATTTTTATTTATTTATTTGAGACAGAGAGAGGGAAGGACAGAGGAAGAGTGAGAATGGGTCAGTAGCCACTGCAAATGAACTCCAGATGCATGTGCCACCATGTGCATCTGGCTTATGTGGGACCTGGAGAATCAAACTGGGTTTTTTGAGGTAGGGTTTCACTCTAGCCCAGGATGACCTGAAATTCACTATGTAGTCTCAGGTGGCCTCAAACTCAGTGATCCTCCCACCTTTGCCTCCTGACCACGCCTGGTGTAGAAGCTTTTTTTTTTAAAGTTAAACCAGATGTGGTGGTGCACGCCTTTCATCCCAGCACTCAGGAGGCAGAGGTAGGAGGATCGCCATGAGTTCAAGCCACCCTGAGACTACATAGTGAATTCCAGGTCAGCCTGGACCACAGTGAGACCCTACCTCAAAAAACCAATAAAAAAAAATAATAATAATAATAAAAGCTGGTCTTGAGCTGGGCGTGGTGGCACATGCCTTTAATCCCAGCACTCGGGAGGCAGAGGTAGGAGGATCGCCGTGAGTTCAAGGCCAAAAAAAAAAAAAAAAAAAAAAAAAAAAAAGCTGGTCTTAATAATGCATAACTTTTTTTTAAAAAAATTTATTTAATTAATTTATTTATTTGAGAGCGACAGACAGAAAAAGGCAGAGAGAAAATGGGCACATTAGGGCCTCCAGCCACTGCAAACGAACTCCAGATGCATGCACTACCTTGTGCATCTGACTTACGTGGGTACTGGTGAATCAAGCCTCCAACGGGGATCCTTAGGCTTCACAGGCAAGCATTTAACTGGAAGCCATCTCTCCAGCCCAGTAATGCATACCTTTAATCCTAGCACTCAAGAGGCTAAAGTAGAAGGATCGCTGTAAGTTTGAGGCCAGCTTGAGACTACATCCTGAATTGCAGGTCAGCCGGGGGGGTGTGTGGGGGTGGAGAGATGGCTTAGTGGTTAAGGCACTTGCCTGCAAAGCCAAAGGACCCAGGTTTGAGTCCTCAGGACCCACGTAAGCCAGATGTTCAAGGTGGTGCGTGTGTCTGGAGTTTGTTTGCAGGGCTAGAGGCCCTGGCACATCCATTCTCTCTCTCTGCTTCTCTTTCTCTCTTAAATAAAAAAAAATAAGGCTGGTCGAGCATAGTGGCGCATGCCTTTAATCCCAGCACTCGGGAGACAGGAGTAGGAGGATCGCCATGAGTTCAAGGCCACCCTGAGACTACATAGTAAATTCCAGATCAGCCTGGGCTAGAGCAAGACCCTACCTCGAAAATAATAATAAAATAATAATAATAAGGCTGGAGAAATGGCTTAGCAGTAATGATGCTTGCCTGCAAAGCCAAAGGACCTCAGTTCAATTCCCCAGAACCCACGTAAGCCAGATGCACAAGGTGGCACATGTGTCTGGAGTTCGTTTGCAGTAACTGGAGTCCCTGGCACACCCACTCTATCTGCTTCTCTCACTGCTTCTTTCTCTCACTCTCTCTTAAATAAATAAATAAATAAATAAATAAATAAATAAATAAATAAATAAATAAAATATTAGGCTGGAGAGATGGCTTAGCAGTTTTGGCACTTGCCTGTAAAGCCTCAGGACACATGTTCAATCTCTCTTCAGATCCCACATAAGCCAGACACACAAAGATGACGTAAGCACAAGGTCACACATATGCACTAGGTGGCACAAGCATCTGGAGTTCAATTACATTGGCTGAGGCCCTGGCATGCCGATTCTCTCTCTTTCTCTCTCTCTAAAAAGAAATAAATATATTTAGCCAGGTGTGGTGGCACATACCTTTAATCCCAGCACTGGGGAGGCAGAGATAGTAGGATCCCTGTGAGTTCGAGCACAGTTATGAAGGAAGGGATATTATTTATTGAAGCTTACAGATCCAGGGGAAGTTCCATAAAGGCAGAAGAAGTGGCCTGCTCTCACAAGGCCAGGCAAGAGAGCAAGAAACCAACCAGCCACCACAGCACACAGAGCAAAACTACAGCCAAAAGTTCACACAGCACACTTCAGGAACTCCTGCTAGGCACATTTGCATATCTTTACAATGGACTCTCAAACCCACACCATTAACACCTTAAGACCAGTCCCCAGTGACATTGCCTCTAGCAAGGTGATTACAGATGCAAACTATATAACTAGTAAAACACTGAATATATTGGGGGACATATACTCAAACTACCACATTCCGCCCCTGGCCCCCAATATATTTAGCTCCTGGCCCCCAATAGATTTATAACTATCACACATTATAAATTGTACTCAGTTCAATTTCAAAGGTTCTCACAGTCTTGACCAACTTAAGATAGTGAGTCCTGTAAAATCAAACAAGTTAAATACTTTCAACATGTAAAGGCACACAGTAAACATTTTTAACTGTATAAGGAATAGCAAGGAGAGACTAGAACAATGCAAACTCAACCATCATCAGCCGTCATCAAACTTTTGCAGTTCAAGTTCAATATAACCAGAGACTGACAGTCTCTAGGTTTTCCAATTCCGCCCCTCCAGCTGGGCAGAGTCACCAGGGAAAACTTTCATCCCATGTCAACACTGCACTCCATGGTAGTCCTTTTGCACAGTCCTGGTATATCCAAAACATCTTCAGGTCTCCATGTAAACCACGGTCCATCTTCCAAAAGGCTCTTGAGGCCTATTCCTGAGGGTCTTCATGCCCTGCCTCATGCTGCATCTCAGCAGCGGCTCTGTGTGCAATTCATGACCACTCTATGCATTTTTCATATTTTCAAAACTAATACCAGGTGTGCAGGACACAGCCATATTCTTAATCCAGGGACAAAATAAATCATAGCCTTGAAAAGCAGGTTCCTTCTTCAGTCAGCTCTTTCCAAGAATTTGCATTTTTTTTTTTTTGTTTTGTTTTGGTTTTTTGAGGTAGGGTCTCACTCTGATCCAGGCTGACCTGGAATTAACCATGTAGTCTCAGGGTGGCCTCGAACTCACAGCGATCCTCCTACCTCTGCCTCCCGAGTGCTGGGATTAAAGGCGTGCGCCACCACGCCCGGCTAGAATTTGCATTTTTAACAGTCTTTCCTCAGGCATCCTCTCCATTGTTTTAATGTAAATCAAGTCAGGCCACCTTCCTTCCACCTTCCTTAAGATTGCTAATGCGTTGACAATAGCAGCTCCAGTAACCTAAAACCAGTCTCAGTGCCTCTGCTTTTAACTTGCTTGAGGTTTTCCAACTTAAAATCTTAAAATCTCAGTCCGATATCTTCAGCCAAGCATATCAGTCCATTACAAATTTAACCTTGATCAAACTTTCTGGGCCTGGATAGCAGAACGTAGCCATCCCTTATGCCAGTAGCCCAGTTCCAACAAAGTCCTCTGCAGTCTTTCCTTCCCCTTAGAAACCTCATAAGCCAAGCCTCGAAGTTCAGTACTATCTGCACTTAGCATTCTCAAACTCTCATCAGAATAGTCCATAAAACTTGGCTTACCACTCCAGAAGGCATCTTTAGTTGCAAGCACCAAGTCCATGCCCATTCCTCCAAAACAAAGGTTCCAAAAGACAAATATCCACACGGTCAGGTTCATCTCACCCCACACTCCTCGGTACCACTTTACTGTTGCAGACAGCTTCAGGTTCGCTGAGATGAACTTCCAGACCAGGCACAGTTATGAAGGAAGGGATATTATTTATTGAAGCTTACAGATCCAGGGGAAGTTCCATAACGGCAGAAGAAGTGGCCTGCTCTCACAAGGCCAGGCAAGAGAGCAAGAAACCAACCAGCCACCATAGCACACAGAGCAAAACTACAGCCAAAAGGTCACACAGCACACTTCAGGAACTCCTGCTAGGCACATTTGCATATCTTTACAATGGAATCTCAAACCCACACCATTAACACCTTAAGACCAGTCCCCAGTGACACTGCCTCTAGCAAGGTGATTGCAGATGCAAACTATAACTAGTAAAACACTGAATATATTGGGGGACATATATTCAAACTACCACACTGGGCTACAGTGAGATCCTATCCCAAGAAAATAAAATAAAATAAAATAAAATAAAATAAAATAAAATAAAATAAAATAAAATAAAATAAAATAAAATAAAAGAAAAGAAAAGAAAAGAAAAGAGGAGAGGAGAGGGAAAAGAAAAGAAAAGAAAAGAAAGGAAAGGAAAAGAAAAGAAAGGAAAAGAAAAGAAAAGAAAAGAAAAGAAAAGAAAAGAAAAGAAAAGAAGGACTGGAGAGATGGCTTAGCAGTTAAGGCCCTTGTCTGTGAAGGCTAGGGACCTATGTTTAATTCCCCAGGTGCCAAGTAAGCCAGACACACAAGGTGACACAAGTGCACACATGCGCACAAGGTGGCACACATGTCTGCAGTTCAATTGGCAGTGGCTGAGGGCCCTTGTGCACCAATTCTCTCCCTCCCTAACTGTTATTTCATGGCCCACAGATGACAAGACAGAACATCATCACTGGGAGTGTGTGGTGGAATAAAATGAGTTGCCTCATTGTAGACAAAAAGCGAGAAGGTATGACAGAGCAAAGTATACTAGAGGACATGCCTCTAGTAACCTACTTCCTAGGTCCCACCTCCTTGCTTCCACTATCTCCTAGTACAATCATTAAACTGAATGCATAGACTGATTAATCCATTGACTGTGTCAGGGTCCTCATGATCCAATAATTCCCCAAAGCTGTTAACTAAATTAGGTCTCTAAAAGCTGAGCCTGTGGACACTTCAAATCCAAACCATAATACAGGAAACCATAGCACTGAAGGTAGTGACACATATATCTATATGTTTTTATTCCCAAGAGCCACAAAGTGGAAGGAACAATATCTGTATGTCTATTAATGGATGAATGGATAAACCAAATGTGGAAACAATGATCACCAAGAGTTGGAGAAAGGTGGTATTAGAAATTATTTTTTTATTTTGTATTCTTGGAGGGAGGGGAGCTTTTTTGAGACACAGTAACCCTGACTGACTGGAGCTGAGTATGTACATGAAGCTGGCCTCTCTTTTTAAAATGTTTTATTTGTGAGCTGGGCGTGGTGGCACACGCCTTTAATCCCAGCACTTGGGAGGCCGATGTACGAGGATCGCCATGAGTTCGAGGCCACCCTGAGACTACACAGTGAATTCCAGGTCAGCCTGAGCTACAGTGAGACCCTACCTCAATAAAGAAAGGAAGGAAGGAAGGAAGGGAGGGAGGAAGGGAGGGAAGAAGGAAGAAAATGTTTTATTTGCAAGGAGAGGGAGACAGTATATGGGCACACCAGGGCATTTTGCTGCTGCAAGCAAATTCTAGACACATAGCCAGGCGTGGTGGCACACGCCATTAATCCCAGCATTCGGGAGGCAAAGGTAGGAGGATCACCATGAGTTCGAGGCCACCCTGAGATTACATAGTGAATTCCAGGTCAGCCTGGGATAGAGTGAGACCCTACCTTGAAAAACTGAAAAATGAAAAAACCAAAAAAAAAAAAAAATTCTAGACACATGAACCACTTTGTGCACCTAGCTTTACATGGGTACTGGGGAATTGCACCTGGGCTGCCATGCTTTGCAAGCAAGTACCTTTAACCACTGATCCATCTCTCCAGCCCCTTAATCTCCCTTTATTTTAATTTTTAATTTTTATTTATTTATTTATTTATTTTGGTTTTTCAAGGTAGGGTCTCACTCTGGCCCAGGCTGACCTGGAATTAACTATGTAGTCTCAGGGTGGCCTCGAACTCTCGGCGATCCTTCTACCTCTGCCTCCCGAGTGCTGGGATTAAAAGCGTGCACCACCATGCCTGGCAATTTTAATTTTTTATTAAGACATAGTCTCGGAGCCGGGCGTGGCGGTGCACGCCTTTAATCCCAGCACTAGGGAGGCAAAGGTAGGAGGATCACTGTGAGTTCGAGGCCAGCCTGGGACTACATGGTTAATTCCAGGTCACCTGCGCTACAGAGACACCCTACCTCAAAAAAAAAGCCGGGTGTGGAGGCTCACACCTTTAATCCCAGCACTTGGGAGGCAGAGGTAGGAGGATCGCTGTAAGTTCGAGGCCACCCTGAAACTACATGGTGAATTCCAGGTCAGCCTGGACTAGAGTGAGACTCTACCTCGAAAAAAAAAAAAGAAAGAAAGAAAGAAAAAAAGGCTGGAGAGAGGGCTTAGTGGTTAAGGCACATGCCTGTGAAGCCTAAGGACCCAGATTCGATTCTCCAGGTCCCACATAAGCCAGATGCACATGGTGGCACATGCATCTGGAGTTTGTTTTCAGGGGCTAGAGGCCTTGGCATGCCCATTCTCACTCTCTCTCTGTCACTCTCTCTCCCTCTCTCATAAATAAATAAAAAATAAAATCTTTTTTAAAAAAGAGAAAAAATAATACAAGAGACTGATGGAGGGTGGAGAGGATATGATGCAGAGTGGAGTTGTGAAGGGGAAAGTGTGGGGGGGAATTATCATGGTTTATTATGGAAGTTGTCAATAATAAAAATAAATAAATAGAGAGAGTGAAACCCTACCTCAAAAAAACAAAAATAAATAAATAACCATGGGTTGCAGTGAAGACCCGCAGGATTTTTTTTTAATGATTCAGCAAGATTTTACTAGTGTCAGAGAAGGAGCTGGCCATGGTGGGCCACAACTTTAATACTAGCACTCTGAAAGCAGAGGTAGGAGGATCACTGTGAGTTTGAGGCCTACATAGTAAAGTCCAGTAAACCTGGGCTAAAGTGAAACCCAATCTCAAAACCGCACACGCCCCAAAAAAAAAAAAAAAAAGAGAGAAGGAAAGAGGAGAGAGTACTGAAAGCTCCTGCTCATGAGAAGGCAAGCATGGACTAAAGCCCAGGCCCCAAGAATTTTTTTAAAATATTTATTTTTATTTATTTGAGAGAGAGAAAGAGAGAGAAAGAGAGAATGGGTGTGCCAGGGCCTCAAGCTGCTGCAAATTAACTCTAGACACATGCACCACCATATGCATCTGGCTTATGTGAGGCCCCAGGAATTTATTGAGATGCCAGGGCTTTGGGATGGCTGCCAAGGAGAACTGCCAGCTCATGATGAATTTTTCCCTGGGCTGTGAACTGTCCAGCTGGAGGTGCAGAACTGGAACCCCAGAAACTGTCACTGGTTACAGGTGTCAGAGCTACAGGATTTGATCTTTGTCCTGTTTTTTTTTTTTTTTTTGGGGTTGTTTGTTTGTTTGTTTTCTGAGGTAGGGTCTCCCTCTAACTCAGGCTGACTAGAATTCACTATGTAGTCTCAGCCTTGAACTGATGGCAATCCTCTTATCTCTGCTTCCCAAATGCTGGGATTAAATGCTTGTGCCACCACACCCGGCTGCCCTGTTTGTTTTACATCTTGCATTCGTTCAATCTTTTCTTGCTATTCCCAGTGCTATCTTTTGTAATGTGAACGTTTACTCTATGCCACTATGTATTTTTGGTTTTACAGCTCATTGTTAAGAAACCTTGGACTGCTGGGCATGCTGGCACTCACCTTTAATCCCAGCACTTGGGAGCCAGAGGTAGGATCACTGTAAATTCAAGGACAGCCTGGGTGTTCTACAGAGTGTGTTCCAAGTTAGTCTGGGTTACAGTGAGACCCTTTCTCAAAAAAAAAAAAAAAAAGGAAGCCGGGCGTGGTGGCGCACGCCTTTGATCCCAGCACTCGGGAGGCAGAGGTAGGAGGATTGCCATGAGTTCGAGGCCACCCTGAGACTACATAGCTAATTCCAGGTCAGCCTGGACCAGAGTGAGACCCTACCTTGAAAAACCAAAAAAAAAAAAAAAAAAAAGGAACCTTGGACTATGGAGATGTTTGAACAAAGTTGGAATTGATAAAAACTATGGGAGACATTTTTTTTTTCTTTAAGGTAGTCTTATTCTAGCCCACGCTGACCTGGTTTTCACTCTGTAGTTCCAGGCTGGCCTCTAACTCACAGAAATCCTCCTACCCCTGCCTTTCAAATGCCAGGATTAAAGGCATGTGCCACCATGCCTGGTGGGAGACTTTTTTTTTTTTTTTTGGTTTTGCGAGGTAGGGTCTCACTCTGGTCCAGGCTGACCTGGAATTAACTATGTAGTCTCAGGGTGGCCTCGAACTCTCGGCGATCCTCCTACCTCTGCCTCCTGAGTGCTGGGATTAAAGGCGTGCGCCACCACGCCCGTGGTGGAAGACTTTTAAAGTTAGACTGAATGTACTGTATTTAAATCATAAATGGTCATCAGTTTATGGGGGTTAGGGGCAGAATGTGGTGGTTTGAATTAGGCATTCCCCATACACACATTTTTTTTGAGGTAGTGTCTTGCTCTAGTCCAGGCTGACCTGGAATTTACTATGCATTAGGTCAGGCCGGGCTCAGAAAACCCCAAAAAAAGAGACTATACTCGGGAGGCAGAGGTAGGAGGATCAGCATGAGTTCAAGGCCACCCGGAGACTATATAGTGAATTCAGGTTAGCCAGGCCTAGAGTGAGACCCTACCTTGAAAAATCAAAACAAAACAAGAGACTAAGCTGGGTTGATCCATCAGGAGCACAATCACCAGCCTTGCCATCAGTAGCACAGTCACCAGCCTTGCCCACTAACAGGCTATAAAGCCAACAGTTGAGACCTGTATGGCCTCTGCCCTCGTGGGAGGTGCAGGCCCCATTTACCCTAATGGATCAGGGGGTCACATTGGTGTTCTGTGTAAACCCAGTTTAAGCCCTGGTTTCTTTCTCCCACCCTTGTTATGCTCTTTCTCCATCTCCTCAAGAACTTAAAGCCTCTACGACTCTTGGACATCAAACCTCATTGTCTGGTCTTTCTTTGCAACTCTGCCTGGCCACTGGGTCCAAATGGCCTGAGAACAGTACTTTTGATTTCCATATTCTCACTGATTTAAAAACCTTCTGCCACCAGGTATGGTGGTGCATGCCTTTCTTTAATCCCAGCCATTAGGAGACACAGGTAGGAGGATCACTATGAGTTTGAGGACACCTGAAATTGCATAGTGAATTGCAGGTCAGCCTGAGCTAGAGTGAAACCCTACCTTTAAAAAAAAGGGAGGAGTCGGGTGAGGTGGCGCATGCCTTTAATCCCAGCACTCGGGAGGCAGAGGTAGGAGGATCGCCGTGAGTTCGAGGCCACCCTGAAACTACATAGTTAATTCCAGGTCAGCCTGGGCCAGAGTGAGACCCTACCTCAAAAAACCAAAAAAAAAGGAAGGGTCCCAGAGAGATGGCTTAGTGGTTAAATGCTTGCCTGTGAAGCCTAAGGACCCCGGTTCGAGGCTTGATTCCCCAGGACCCATGTAAGCCAGATGCACAAGGCATCACATGCATCTGGAGTTCCTTTGCAATGGCTGGAGGCCCTGGCACACCCATTCTCTATCTATCTGCCCCTCTCCCTCTCTCTCTCTCTCTCTCTCTGTCGCTAGAGTGAAACCCTGCCTTTAAAAAGGGGAGGGGCCGGGCGTGGTGGCTCACTCCTTTAATCCCAGCACTCGGGAGGCAGAGGTAGGAGGATTGCCGAGAGTTCGAGGCCACCCTGAGACTACATAGTGAATTCCAGGTCAGCCTGGACCAGAGTGAAACCCTACCACGAAAAAAAAAAAAAAAAAAAAAAAGGGGAGGGTCCTGGAGAGATGGCTTAGTGGTTAAACGCTTGCCTGTGAAGCCTAAGGACCCTGGTTCGAGGCTTGATTCCCCAGGACCCACATAAGCCAGATGCATAAGGTGGTGCATGCATCTGGAGTTCCTTTGCAATGGCTGGAGGCCCTGGCACACCCATTTTCTATCTATCTGCCTCTCTCTCTCTCTGTCGCTCTCAAATAAACAAACAAAAAAACCTTCTGCAAACGTACAGGCAGATAGTCCAAAATACCCTATATTCAGACACTTTTCATTCTGTGTGTACAGTCCTCTCTCTCTGCTTTACTGGGTCCTTGTAGCCAAGGTGTCAGAAATGTGCTCTAATTTAACCCCTCCCCCACACTCATCCTCACCCTCTGCTTTTGACCCAGACACCATAGATGACCTGGCCCCAACAGCTCCATCTCTTTACATCTGTCTCCTGTTCCTGCTTCGTGCGCTCCCCCCCACCCCCCCCCCCAGCCACCATCATGTCCCATCTCCTCTTCTCCTTTCTCCCCTCCTGCCCAAGGTACTTGTTCTTGCAGGGACGGAATGTACCCTTTATGTAAGGTCGCAGGTGCTAAAGGAATCATTCGTGTTCATGTTCCTTTTTTCATGCCTGATTTATCCCAGATTGCAAAACATCTAGGGTCTTTCTCCACTGATCCAACATGCTATACCAAAAAATTTTGCTACTTCACCCAGGCCTAGTCTGAGGCCCACTCAACTGATAACACTTTCTCAGTAGGGATACTTGCTGTCCCCAGGGATGACCCTGGCTGGGAATATCATGCTCCCATTAACTCCTCCAGATGGGTGGCCTGTGATAAAATGGTTCTTTGCCTCCTGGCTGGCCTCCAAAAGGCATCCCATAAGTTTGTCAATTTTGACAAACTCTGGACGCTTACCAGAGGCCTAATGAAAATCCAGCTGAGCCAGGTGTGATGGTGCACGCCATGAGTTCAAGGCCACCCTGAGAATACAGAGTGAATTCCAGGTCAGCCTGGGCTAGAGTAAGACCCTACCTTGAAAAACCAAAAAAGAAAATCCAGCTGAGTTTATGAGAAGCCTAACTGAAGCACTCACCCAATACACTTGCCTCAACCCTGTTTCCCAAGAGGGCATGATAGTTCTCAATATTCATTTGCTGTTCCAATCTGCCCCTGACGTCAGGAAAAAACTTAAACGCTTAAAAAAGGGCCCTCAAACCCCTCAGGGAGATGTGCTTGACGTAGCATTTAAAAGTTTTTTTTTAATATATTTTATTGGGGCTGGGGAAATGGCTCAGCAGTTAATGCATTTACCTGCAAAGCCAAAGGATCCTGGTTCGATTCCCCAGGACCCATGTAAGCCAGATGCACAAGGGGACACATGCATCTGGAGTTCGTCTGCAGCAGCTGGAGGCCTGGCATGCCCATTCTCTCCTTCTCTCTATCTGCTTCTTCCCCCCCCCCATCAAATAAATAAATTAATTATTTAAAATATTTATTTATTTATTTTGACAGAAAGAAAGAGGCAGCGAGACAGAGAGAGGGGGAGAAAATGGGCACACCGGGGCCTTCAGCCACTGCAAATGAACTCCAGATGCATGCACCCCCTGTGTATCTGGCTTAGGTGGATGCTGGAGAATCGAACCAGGATCGTTTGGTTTTGCAGGCAAACGCCTTAACTGCTAAGCCATCTCTCCAGCATGCATTTAAAGTTTTTAATAACAGAAAGGACCAGGAATGGACTGAGAGAGTGGCCAGAGACAGACAACAGTTCTAGTTCCTGGCTGCGGCCCTGAGGCCTCTTCCAAAGAAGATGATGGGGCTGCAACGCTCACCACCAGAACCCTGCTTCAAGCGTGGCCACACTGGTCACTGGACAAAAGCCTTCCTATCCCACCCCCCACACATCACCCCCCTCACCCTGAGTAGTCTAGGACAGTCCCCTCTCCCATTCATTTCTCATAATACACTTTTGTCCTGTTCCTCTCCTGGATCAAAACCTTAGGCAAAAACTTTCTCTCTCTCTGACTTACATTCACATCCTGCCTTCTTCCTCATGCCAGCCCTCTCCCTTGCAAAGGATCCAAGTTTCCTCCTGTCTCCGAGGTTGATCCCAGGGTGTGGGACACTTCCTCGCCAGCATTAGCCTCTCACCACTCACCTGTCCTCATCAGACTCAAAGACCCCATGTCCTTTCCCTGCCGTCCTCAGTACCCAATCTCACTTAAACATCACCAAAGACTTAAACCTATTATTTCTTGCCTGCTCCAAGCCCGGCTCCTTTGCCCCACTCATTCCCCTTGCAATACTCTGATCTTGCCTGTTATCAAACCTGATGGGACCTGCCACTTAGTCCAAGACTTGTGCCTAGTCAATGCCTCTGTTAGACCCATTCATCCAGTAGTCCCCAACCCCTGTACTCTCCTCTCTCTTTTTTTTAATATTTTATTATTTATTTATTTATTTGAGAGAGAGAGATACAGAAATAGGCAGGTAGAGAGAGAGAGAAAAAGAATAGGTGTGCCAGGGCCTCCAGCCACTGCAAACGAACTCCAGATGCATGCACCCCCTTGTGCATCTGGCTTACGTGGGTCCTGGAGAATCGAGCCTCGAACAGGGTCCTTGGGCTTCATAGGCAAGCGTTTAACCGCTAAGCCATCTCTCCAGCCCTACTCTCCTCTTACTTCCCCTCCTTCACTACTCATTTTTTAGTTTTTGACCTCAAAGATGCCTTCTTCTACATCCGCCTCCACTCCGATTCCTATAATCTCTTCGCTTTCACCTGGAAGAACCCCGATACTCATCCTGCCTCTTAACTCACTTGGACTGTCCTTCCCCAGGGTTTTAGAGACAGCCCCCACCTATTTGAACAAGCTCTCTCCACTGACCTTTTGTCCCTGGATCTGTCACCCAGCACATTTTCACAGTATGTAGATGATCTTTTGCTCTGCTCACCCTCTCTTTCTCTATATAAACTACACACCCACAAATTTCTTAACTTTCTCAGATCTAAGGGATATCAAATTTCCCCCAAAAAAGCTCAACTTTCTTTAACCCAAATTAGGTACCTGGGCTTTCTCCTTACTCCCACCTCACAAAAACTCACCCTAGACCACAAACAACATCTTTGCTCCCTCTCCCTCCTACCTCTAAGGAAGAAATCCTCTTTTCTTGGCTTAGCTGGGTTCCTTAGAATGTTGATTCTAAATTTTGCCCTCCTGACAAAGCCCCTTTATGACAAAGCTAAGGGAGACCTTCATGAACCCCTAGACCCTAAGTCAGAGACAGATGCTGCCTTCTTCCACCTGCTCTTGGAAGCTCCAGCCGTTGCACTTCCAGACCTTCAGCAGCCTTTTCTTCTTTAATCCACAGATAAGGGGATATGGCATTGGGAGTTCTGGGCCAAATGAAGGGTTCATCCTTTGCCCCTCTGGCTTATCTTTCTTTTTTCTTTTTTTCTTTAATTTTTTTGTTTATTTTTTATTTATTTATTAGCAACAGACAGAGAAAGAGGTAGAGAGAGAGAATGGGTGCACCAGGGCCTCCAGTCACTGCAAAGGAACTCCAGACACATGCACCACCTTGTGCATCTGGCTTACATGGGTATTGGGGAACTGAGCCTTAAACTGGGATCCTTAGGCTTCACAGGCAAGTGCTTAACTTTTAAGCATCTCTCCAGCTCTAGCTTATTTTTCTAAACAACTAAAACGGGTCTGGCAACCAGTCCTATGTGCTCTTGCTGCAGCTGCTCTTCAGGCCCAAGAGACACAGAAATTCACTTTTGGGCAACAGCTCACTGTCCTCTCCCCCCACAGGCTTAAAAAAACAAATGCTATTCGCCTGCAAAACCAAAGCACCTAGGTTCAATTCCCCAGGACCCACATAAGCCAGATGCACAAGGGGCACATGCATCTAGAGTTCATTTGCAATGGCTAGATATCCTGGCATGCCCACTTTCTCTCTCTCTCTGTTTCTCTCTGCTTGCAAATAAATAAATTTTTTTAAAAAATACTATTTTCAAACTCACCTGTCTAAACTGACTTGAACTTTACCTATCCTGGCCCCAGCTCCTCCCACTTGCCTTAGCTACTCCTTGGGCCCCCTCCTTCCTTAGCCCTTTTGAACTCATGTATGGGCGCCCTTTCCTATTAAACAACCTTCCCCAACTACCAGAAACGCCTCTCCACTTTTACTTTTATCTGGAAGCTTCTCTGGGGACATGGTGACCGACTGCTTCCCCAACCATCCCACTCTCTCACCTAACCCTAGAAAACAAATCTACCTTAAATAGTCTTGCCCACAAGAACTCAAGCCATTCTGGACCAAATTTCATCTGGTGATCCAAATCACACCAATGGCTGCAAAGCTTCAGGACAACTCCAATTAGATCCACCTATCACAGCTGAAGACAGACAAGTCACCTCCGTCCTACCCTAGCTCATCTAGGGATAAGTACACCGCCACCCCAACGGGTACTCTCAAACTTACTCTCTTGTGTTCCTACTTTTCCATGCCTGGCTTAGTAGTGTGTTTTGTTGCAGCAACAAGAAGGCTTAGTGGTTAAGGCATTTGCCTGCAAAGCCAAAGGATCCTGCTTCCATTCTCCAGGACCCATATAAGCCAGATGCACAAGGGGGTGCAGGCATCAGCAGTTTGTTTGCAGTGGCTAAAAGCCCTGGCGTGCCCCTTCTCACCGTGCCTCTTTCTCTCAAATAAATAATTATATATATATATATATATATATATATATATATATATATATATATATTTTTTTTTTTTTTTTTTTAAAGGCAGGGCGTGATGGCAGATGCCTTTAATCCCAGCACTCGGAAGGCAGAGATAGGAGGATCACCATGAGTTTGAGGCCACCCTGAGATTACATAGTAAATTCCAGGTCAGTCTGAGCTAGAGTGAGACCCTACCTCGAAAAGCCAAAAAAAAAAAAAAAAGAAGAAGAAGAAGATAACTACGACATGTTCTTAGAATCCAGAGTGTCTAAGGTTTAGTACCATGACTTATCTTTGTGCCTTTAGCCAAATGGGCCCAGGGGTCAGGAGTCAATATTTTGTAGTAAAAGCCGCTAAGTACCTCTTATACTTTAACTATTAGATGTGGCAGAAGTGGCACAAATCCAGGTCAAGCCCTTAAGCAGCCTGGTAGCTTTGTTTTCTTTCTTTTAAAAGCAAGCCACCCTGCAAAGAAGCTCCAGTTAGATTAACAATGGATAAAAGACCACGTGGAGAGAAAGAAAGGTCATGGGGAAAACAACAACTCCATTTTATCCAATAGCACGCATAAAGGACCCAGATATTTGCTGTTCAGAAATCCCAGCCCTAGTTACATTCCAGTTTCATGAGTAAGTTGAATGGCACTATAAAGAATCAAGAGAAAGAACTTTTTTTTTTTTTTTTTTTTTCTGAGGCAGGGTCTTACTCTAGCACAGGTTGATCTCACTCTGTAGTACCAGGCTTGCCTGGAACTCAGCGATTTTTCTTACCTTTGCCTGCAGAGTGCTGGGATTGAAAGCATTCACCACCATGCCTGGCAACAATTATTTTAACAATTAAAAAATATTTTTAGCCGGGCATGGTGGTGCACATCTTTAATCCTAGCACTCGGGAGGCAGAGGTAGGAGGATTGCTGTGAGTTCAAGGCCACCCTGAGACTACATAATGAATTCCAGGTCAGCCTGGGCTAGAGTGAGACCCTTACCTTGAAAAACCAAAAAAAAAATAAATAAATAAAAGTTGTGCATCTCTCACAGGCTCTCTCTTCTCTTCCTTTTGCCTCATCACCTGGCCTGAACATCCATGTGAATATGTCCCTCCTTCTCAGCCTGGCCTGGACCAGCATGGTTGGAGCCAGCCTGACTTGGAAGGGGAGAACATTTACCTTGGCTTGGGTATTTTTCTTCTTGCCTTCTGTGTTGCACTTTGGGGGTACCTTCTCATTTTGATTATATGTAAGATTTATCTTTGGGCTGGAGAGATGGCTTAGCAGTTAAGACATTTGCCTGCAAAGCCAAAGGATCCCAGTTTGACTCTCTAGTACCCACATAAACCAGATGCACAAGGGGGCACTTGCATCTGGAGTTTGTTTGCAGTGGCTGGAGGACTTGGTGCACCCATTCTTTCTCTCTGCCTCTTTCTCTCTCTCAAATAAATAAATTTTAAAAAAATTTTTTTTTAAGATTTATCATTGATCTCTGAGGCCTTCACTATTTCTTAATTTTCTGGTCTTTTATTTGAAGGGATTTCTATGTTAAATCTCCCACATGTTGCCAGGCGTGGTGGTACACGCCTTTAATTCCAGCACTTGGGAGGCACCCTGAGACTCCATAGTGAATTCCAGGTCAGCCTGAGCTAGAATAAGACCCTATTTTGAATGAATGAATGAATAAATAAATAAATAAATAAATAAATAAATAAATAAATAAATCTCCCAGATGTTTGTGGAACTGCCCTAGCTTTTTCCTAGATACCAGTTTCTCCTAAATAAACCTCATGAGCCGGGTGTGGAGGCCGAGGCAGGAGGATTGTTGTGAGTTCAAGGTCAGCCTGTGACTACATAGTGAATTCCTGGTCAGCCTGGGCTACAGTGAGACCCTACCTCAAGAACCAAAAAAAAAAAAAAAAACTCTCAAGAAAAATTTAAGCTGGGTGTTGTGATGAGATTTTCCAAGAAAAACTATTTCTGGGCTGCAGGGATGGCTTAGCATTTGGGGCGTTTGCCTACAAAGCCAAAGGACCCAGGTTCAATTCCCCAGGACTCACGTTAGCCAGATGCACAAGAGGGCGCAAGTGTCTGGAGTTCATTTGCAGTGGCTGGAGGCCCTGGCATGCCCATTCTCTATCTGTCTCTCTCTGTCTCAAATAAATAAATAAGGGCTGGAGAGATGGCTTAGGGGTTAAGGCGCCTGCCTTCTAAGCCTAAGAACACTGGTTCCAATCTCCAGGTCCCATGTTTAGCCAGATGCAAAGTGACGCAAGGGCACAATGCCGCACTTGCCCACAAGGGGGCGCACACATCTGGATTTCGTTCGCAGCAGCTGAGACACTGCTGGCGCGCCCATCTCTGTTTTCCTCTCCCTCTCTCTGTGTCTCTCTCCAAAAAAATAATTCAAAAAAATTTTAATAAATAAATAAATAAAACTAAAAAAAAAACTATTTATAGCTTTATCAGAAGCAGCTGTGGCCCATATGAGTCTTGAGTTTGCACCTGTGGACATTCCCCCCATAGAAGGAAGGGGCAGGAAGATCATCAGACCCTCTTCTGAAATCTTGGTTGCCCCTCTGCCAGCTGTATCCAACGATGCACAGGGTGTCTTGGCCTCAAGAGGAGATAGAGTATGTACAGGATGGGAGATCAAGAGATAGGGAGCTCCATCTATGCAGCTTTTGGGAGACTTTCATCTATGCTGGGGTGAGATTTTTTTTTTTTTTTTTTTTTTCTGAGATAGAGTCTCCCACCTAGAACTCACTCAGTAGTGCCAGGCTGGTCTTGAACTCACAGTAATCCTCCCACTTCTGCCTACTGAGTGCTGGGATTAAAGACATACCACATCACACCGGGCCTAGGTTTGGGGGTTTTGTTGCTGTTGTTTTTCATTTTTCGAGATAGGGTCTCACTCTAGTCAGGCTGACCTGAAATTCACCATGTAGTCACAGGGTGGCCTTGAACTCACTGAGATCCTCCTACTTCTGCCTTTGAGTGCTGGGATTAAAAGCATGTGCCCCCATGTACAACTATGATTTGGTGATTTTTTTTTTTCAAGCTTTTTTTTTTCAAGCTTTTTTTTTTTTTTTTTTTTTTTTGGTTTTTCGAGGTAGGGTCTCACTCTGGTCCAGGCTGACCTGGAATTAACTATGTAGTCTCAGGGTGGCCTCAAACTCATGGCAATCCTCCTACCTCTGCCTCCCGAGTGCTGGGATTAAAGGCGTGCGCCACCACGCCCGGCTTTGATTTGGTGATTTTTGTTGTTGTTGTTTTTGGTTTTGGTTTTTTGAAGTAGAGTCTCACTCTAGTCCAGGCTGACCTAGAAATCACTATGTAGTCTCAGGGTGGCCTTGAACTCATGGCAATTCTCCTACCTCTGCCTCCTGAGTGCTGGAATTAAAGGCATGCGTCACCATACCTGGCTGTGGTTTTGGTGTTTTTTTTTGTTTTTTTTTTTTCCCTAGGTAGGGTTTCACTCTGGTTCAGGCTGACCTGGAATTAACTATGTAGTCTCTGGGTGGCCTCGAATTCGGCAATTCTCCTACCTCTGCCTCCCAAGTGCTGGGATTAAAGGCGTGTGCCACCACGCCTGGCTTGGTTTTGTTTTTTTGAGGTAGGGTCTTGCTCTAGTCCAGGCTGACCTGGAATTTACTACGTAATCTCAGGTTGGCCTCAAACTCACAGCAAACTTCCTACCTTGACCTTCCAAGTGTTGAGATTAAAGGCATGTGCCACCACATTGGGCAAAATAGAGAGAGAGAGGGAAAGGGAGAAGAAGAAAGGGCATGCCAGGGACTCTAACCACTACAAAGGAACTCCAGACATATGCACTACCTTATGCATCTGGTTTTAAGTGGGTAGGTACTGAGGAACTGAACTCCTATTCTTAGGCTTTGTGGGCAAGTACCTTAACTGCTGAGCTATCTCTCCAGCCCTTTTTTCTGGGGAGATGTAAACATGTTTACTCAAGATAGAGCACAGATGACAGACCAAAGAAGCAATTCTACCCAAGTCTAGCTTAGTGAACTACAGTCTATTGGGGTTGCTTACAGGAACAGGGATGACTCAAAGCAGCATCACCAAAAAGTGCGCCCTACTAATGGGTGACTCACAAAAGCTGCATTCCTGGTATTCCCTGCACAAATTGCAGGCAGCTCAGTTGGTCTGGGAATTTAGTCACCAGCAACTGTTACTGCTTATATAACCTTAAAGAGGGACCTTCTGAATCCTTTAAATTTCAGGAACTTCCTAGGACTTGTTTACTTTCTGAGCCTTACAAATTTCATTAATTCCTGAGGTTTTTTTGCCATCAATAAAAACTGTACTTATTAAAAAATAGTAATAGGCCAGAATCCCAGCACTCGGGAGGCAGAGGTAGGAGGATCACCATGAGTTTGAGGCCATCCTGAGACTATAAAGTGAATTTCAGGTCAGCCTGGGCTAGAAGGAGTCTCTACCTTGAAAAAAACAAAAAATAAAATAATAATAATAATAATAATAAAATTCTTAAAAAGGCAGGGATAGTGGCATACGCCTTTAATCCTAGCACTCAGGAGGTTGATGTAGGAGGATCAGTGTGAATTCAGGCCTACAGAGGACTAGAGTGAGTTGCAGGACAGTCTGGGCTACAGCAAGACCCTAACTCAAAAAACAAAACAAAAAAAAACAGGGCTGGAGAGATGGCTTAGCAGTTAAAGTGCTTGCCTGCGAAGCCTAAGAACGCCCATTTGAATCTCCAAGTCCCATGTTTAATCAGGCGCAAAAGTGACTCAAGTGAGCAATGTCATACATGCGCACAAGGGGGCACACATGTCTGGAGTTCATTCACCGCGGCTGAGAAGCCCTGGTGTGCCCATTTTCTCTCTCTGCCTCTTCCTTTCTGTCTCTCTCTTTCAATTTTTTTTTTTTTTTAATAAAAAGGTCAGTTTGTTGGGCTTGCCTAAAAAAAAAATTATATATATAGTTTAGGCTGGAGAAATGGCTCAGTGGTTAAGGCACTTGCTGGCAAAACCAAAGAGCCAAGTGTGGTGGCACAGAACCTTAATCCCAGCACTTGGGAGGCAGAGGTAGGAGGATCACAGTGAGTTTGAGGCTACCCTGAGACTACATAGTGAATTCCAGGTCAGCCTGAGCTCATTTAAAAAAAAAAAAAAAAAAGGACCTAGGTTCAATTCCCAGGAACCACATAAACTGGATGCACAAAATGGCCCATGTGTCTGGAGTTCATTTGCAGTGTCTAGAGGCCCTAGTGTGCCCATTTTCTCTCTCTTTGCCTCTTTTTTTCTCTCTCTCTCAAATAAACAAAATACAATAAAAACCATATTTTACAGCAGGCATGGTGGTGCATGCCCTTAATCCCAGCACTCAGGAGGAAGAAGTAGGAAGATCGCTGTGAATTCAAAGCCAGCCTGAGACTACATAGTGATATGTCTAAGTCAGCCTGGGCTAGAGAGAGAGAGAGAGAGAGAGACCCTACTTCAAAAAACCAACCAAACAAAAAAAAAAGAACAGAAGAGTCAGGCATGGTGGCACACGCCTTTAATCCCAGCCCTTGGGAGGCAGAGGTAGAAGAATTGCCGTGAGTTCAAGGCCACCCTGAGACTACATAAATTTCAGGTCAGCCTGGGCCAGATTGAGAGCCTACCTCAAAAAGCCAAAATAATAATAAATAAATAAAAATTAAAAAAAGAAAAGAAGAGTCTACTGGGCATGGAAGGTGAGGAAGGCTGGCGAGATTACTTATTGAGTAAGAGTGCTTGATGCACAAGCATGATTTACCCTGGTTTGATCCCCAGAACCCACATAAACAGCTGGAAGTGGCCTTGGAAACCTTGCAAATCCCAGTCCTGGGAGCACAGACAGAAAAATCACTGGGGCATGCTGGTCAGTTAGTTTGGCTGAAAAAAATAAATAAAACAGGCAGTTCCAATGACAGACTCCTTCTTAGGGAAACACATGGATGAGCAATATCAGAGGACATCCAACATTCTCCTTTGGCCTCTGCATGTGTGTATATGGGGTGTACGCAACTGTATACACATTTGAATACAACCCCTCCACACACATGCCACACCACACATGCAAAAAAAAAAAAAAAAAAAAAAAAGATCTGGGCACGGTGGTACATGTCTCCTAACACTTGGGAGGCTGAGACAGAAGATTAAAGAGTTAAAGGGGAGCCAGGCGTGGTGGCGCACACCTTTAATCCCAGCACTCGGGAGGCAAAGGTAGGAAGATCTCCGTGAGTTCGAGGCCACCCTGAGACTACATAGTGAATTCCAGGTCAGCCTGGACTAGAGGGAGACCTTACCTCGAATAAAAGTTAAAGGGTCTGGTGTGGTGGTGCATGCCTTTAACCCTACACTCAGGAGGTTCAGGCAGAATTCAAGTGAGTCCCAGGTGATCCTGGGCTAGACTGAGATCCTGTCTTCCTTGTCTGGGGGTGGGGGGGGGGGTGGGGATCAAGATGGGCATGGCTGTGAACACTTTTAATCCCAGTACTTGGGAAGCAGAGGAGGATAGCCCTGAATTCCAGGCTACCCTGAGACTACATAGTGAATTCCAGGTCACCTGAAATACAGTGAGACCCTACCTTGAAAAAAAAAAAAAAAAGGGGTGGGAGCTGGAGAAATGGCACAGAGGTTAAGATGCTTGCCTGTAAAGCCTAACAAACCCCATTTGATTCCCTAGTACCCATGTAAAGCCAGATGCAGAAAGCGGCACATGTGTCTGGAGTTTGTTTGCAGGGGCTAGAGGCCCTAGCACATCCATTTTTTTTTTTCTCTCTCTCTCTCTGCTTGCAAAAAATAAAAGCAGGGCTGGAGTAATGGTTTAGCAGTTAAGGTGCTTAACCACTAAGCCGTTTCTCCAGCCCCTAATCTTTTTTTTTTGTTGTTGTTGTCTTTTGAGGTAGGGTCTCACTCTAGCTCAGGCCGACCTGGAATTCACTTTGTATTTTCAGGGTGGCCTCGAACTCACAGCAATCCTCCTACCTCTGCCTCCCAAATGCTGGGATTAAAGATGTGCACCACCACACCCAGCTATTGACCTTGAACTCTTGATCATCCTGATTCTACTTCCCAAATCCTAGGATTACAGTCACAAGCCATAATGCTTGGTTCTATAGGCACTTTCTGTATTTGCAGGTCATTCTGTGGCTTCCCAGATTCTCTACTTCATGATATTCTACTAAACCTGGATGGAGGGAGAGCTCACAGAATCAGATACACGGGAAATCTGCAAGCCTTACAAGGTCCCTTCCCAAGGTGATGCAAGTATAACACAATTGCTAACTGGTAGATTGTTTGGTTGCAGCTGACTGCAAATTCAGGGAACTTTAGTGATATAACTTGCATGTATAGTCCCACATGGAGTAAACTTTAAAAAAAAAATTTTTTTTTTTTGATTTTTCGAAGTAGGGTCTCACTCTGGTCGAGGCTGACCTGGAATTCACTATGTAGTCTCAGGGTGGCTCGAACTCACGGAGATACTCCTACCTCTGCCTCCCGAGTGCTGGGATTAAAGGCATGCGCCACCACGCCCAGCTAACTTTAAATTTTTTTTTTTTTTTTGGTTTTTCGAGGTAGGGTCTCACTCTGGCCCAGGCTGACCTGGAATTAACTATGTATTCTCAGGGTGGCCTTGAACTCACGGCCATCCTCCTACCTCTGCCTCCCAAGTGCTGGGATTAAAGGCGTGCGCCACCACGCCCAGCTCTAACTTTAAAAATTTTTAAGGCAGGGATCCTGGAGAGTCAAACCACAATCCTTTGGCTTTGTAGGCAAATGCCTTAACCGCTAAGCCATCTCTCCAGCCTTTTAATCATACTTACTATAGGTAATGGTCCAAAAATCACTGAAGAAAGACCCCAGAGTCAAATAGTATGTAAAAGCATAGAGCGTTTATTCTGCAGAATCAGCCACCATGCTGGTGTCAACCACTCGTACAAAATGGCGACAACCCGAGGAGCTCGCAAGCTCCCTTTTAAGCACAGCTAAAGTAATTTTGGTGGGCTTTTAGTCTTTTAACATGACTGGCTAATTTGAACAGTAATTGTACTTGTATTTTTTTTTTTTTTTTGATTGGTCTTAAGGTTTTGGCGGCCAGGTCTAGGGGAATTTCCTAACGTGATTGGCTAGCAAGCAGCAGTTATATTTGTACATACTCAGCCCCCAGAGCTTGCCCCTCCTGGAAATTGAAACTTTGGCCTAGTCAGGGCAGCACCTTACTGAGGCTTGTCATGGCGTCTGTTTGGTCCCTTCACTATATATCTTTATTCTATCCAAAATAAATAAGTTAATGAAATTCAAAAAAAATGAATTGCCAGGTTGATAATGTTGTTCAGTTGGTACAGAGCCTTCCTAAAATACATGAAACCCTGAGCTGAAAGCAAGCATATATATATATATATATATATATATAGAGAGAGAGAGAGAGAGAGAGAGAGCAGGCATGGTGGTGCAGGCTTTCCCATTTGAAAGACAGAGGCCATACATCCTCTTCAACAAAGGGAAGTTGAGACCAGCCTGGACTAAGAGACCCAGTCTTCAAAAAAAAAGAAAAGGAGCCGGGCATGGTGGTACATGCCTTTTATCCCCCAGCACTTGGGAGGCAGAGGTAGGAGGATCGCCATGAGTTTGAGGCCACACTAGACTTCATTGTGAATTCCAGGTCAGCCTGAGCTAGAGTGAGACCCTACCTCAAAAAAAAAAAAAAAAAAAAAGAAAAGAAGGAAGGAAGGAAGGGAGGGAGGGAGGGAGGGAAAGAAAAGTAGGACTGGAGAGATGGCTTAGCTATTGAGGCACTTGCCTGTAAAGCCAAAGGACTTTGGTTCAATTTCCCAGGACCCAAGTAAGCCAGATGCACAAGGTGACACATGCATCTGGAGTTTGTTTACAGTGGCTGCAGGCCCTGGTGCTCCCATTCTCTCTCTTTGCCTGTTTTTCTCTCATTCATAAATAAATAAATAAATAAATAAATAAATAAATAAATAAATAAATGTAAATCCAGGTGTGATGGCACACACTTTTAATCCCAGGACTCAGAAGGCAGAGGTAGGAGGACCTGAGATTACATAGTGAATTCCAGGTCAGCTGGGGCTAGAGCAAGATCCTACCTCAGAAAAAAAAAAAAAGTAACTTGATAATCTTGAATTGACTACAATGGTTCACCTGTGTGATCCCAGGATCTAGAAGGTTTAGGCAGGAGGATGCCATGAATTTGAGGCCAGTTTAAGCTACACAGTGAGACCCAGTCAGGAAAAAAAAAAAAAAAAAGCCAGGCGTGGTGGCGCATGCTTTTAATCCCAGCAGGGAGGCAGAGGTAGGAGGATCGCAGTGAGTTCTAGGCCACCCTGAGAATACAGAGTGAATTCCAGGTCAGCCTGAGCTAGAGTGAGACCCTACCTCGAAAAAAAAAAAGATGGTTGGGAAGATGGTTCAGCAGTTAAAGATGCTTGCTTGCAAAGCCTGCCAGTCTGGGTTCGATGATTCTCCAGTATCCACAGAGTAAGACATACAAAGTGGTGTCTTCTTTTGCATCATCAAGAGGCCCCCGACACATGGCTGCAGAGGTGACACAGTGGTTGGAAGAACTTGTTTGCAAAGCCTGAAGGCCAGGGTTTGATTTCCCAGTATCCACAAGAAGCCAGATACACAAAGTGGGGCATGCAACTGAAATTTTTTTGCAGTGACAAGAAGCCTTGGCATGCTTTCTCCCAGCCCTCCCTTCCTTCTTTTCTTTTCTTTTCTTTCTTTCTTTCTTTCTTTCTTTCTTTCTTTCTTTCTTTCTTTATTTATTTATTTATTTATTTATTTATTTATTTATTTATTTATTTTTGGTTTTCCAAGGTAGGGTTTCACTCTGGTCCAGGCTGACCTGAAATTAACTATGTAGTCTCAGAGTGGCCTCGAACTCACAACAATCCTCCTACCTCTGCCTCCTGAGTGCTGGGATTAAAGGTGTGCACCACCATGTCCGACATTTAATGTATTTATTTAATGTATTTATTTTCTGCTCGAAAACAAAAGTAAGGCTGGGTGTGATGGCACACAACTTTAATCCCAGCACTTGGGAGGCAGAGATAGGAGGATTGCCAAGAGTTTCGAGGCCAGCCTGGGACTACATAGTAAGTTCCAGGTCAGCCTGGGCTAGAGAGAGACCCTACCTCAAAAAAAAAAAAAAAAAGTGAGTAAGTTTCAGGCCAGCCTGGGTTACATAGAGAGATCCTGTTTCAAAAACACCAAACAGGGCTGGAGAGCTGGGTTAGTGGTTAAGGAGCCTGCCTAGGAACACCTGTTCGATTCTCCAGGTCCCACGTTGAGCCAGACCCCAAAGTGCCACAAGGACGCAATGCCGCACTTACCCACAAGGGGGTGCATGTGTCTAGAGTTCATTCACAATGGCTGAGAGGTCACTGGAGTGCCCATTCTCTATCTGTATCTCTCTCTCTCTCTCTCTCTCTCTCTCGAAAAAAAAAAAAAAAACAAGCAAACAAACAAAAACTTCATGAGCTGGGCACCTTTAATCCCAGCACTCAGGAGGCAGAGGTAGGAAGGATTCCAAGTCAGCTTGGGCTAGAGCAAGACACTACCTGGAAAAACAAAAACAAACAAACAAACAAAAGAGCTAAACTAAACTAAACTAAACCTCAGCAGGTGAGGTGGCTCATACCTTTAATCCCAGCAGTCCCAGTACTCTGGAGGCTGAAGTAGGATGACCACCTTGAGTTTGAGGTCAGGCTGGGATACAGAATGAGTTTCAGGACAGCCTGAGCTAGAGTGAGACCCTACAAGAAAGAAAGAAAAAAAGAAAGAAAGAAAGAAAGAAAGAAAGAAAGAAAGAAAGAAAGAAAGAAAGAAAAGGAAGGAAGGAAGGGAGGGAGGGAGGGAGGGAGGGAGGGAGGGGGGGGGGGGGGGGGGGAGGGGAAGGGGGAGGGGGGGGGGGGGGAGGGAGGGAGGGGGGGGGAGGGGGGGGGGGAGGGAGGGGGGAGGGAGGGAGGAAAGAAAAGAAAGGAAAGGAAAGGAAAGGAGAGAGAGAGAGAAGGAAGGAAGGAAGGAAGGAAGGAAGGAAGGGAGGGAAGGAAGGGAGGGAAAGAAAGAGGGCGGCCAGGCATGGTGGCACACACCTTTAATCCCAGCACTTGGGAGGCAGAGGTAGGAGGATTGCTGTGAGTTCAAAGCCACCCTGAGACTAAATAGTGGATTCCAGGGCAACCTGAGCTAGAGTGAGACCCGACCTCGAAAAACCAAAAAAAAAAAGCCGGGCGTGGTGGCGCACGCCTTTAATCCCAGCACTCGGGAGGCAGAGGTAGGAGGATCGCCATGAGTTCGAGGCCACCCTGAGACTACATAGTTAATTCCAGGTCAGCCTGGACCACAGTGAGACCCTACCTCGAAAAACCAAAAAAAAAAAGAAAAAGAAAAAAAAAGAAAGAACGAAAAAAGAAATAAGAAAGACAGAAAGGAGAAAGAAGAAAGAGAGAAAGAAAGAAAGAAAGAAAGAAAGAAAGAAAGAAAGAAAGAAAGAAAGAAAGAAAGAAAGAAAGAAAGCAAGCATATAACTTCAAAAGCCTCACCCCACACCCACTTTGGGATCATTTATACCGTTACTGTTGGAGAACTCGGGTGGGTCCCTTTTCTAATACCAGGCATCTCTCCTCTCCAGTGTATGGCCTTTTTCCTAATCAATAAACTCCATAAGGCATTCTTTCACTGACTCCTGAAATTCTGCTCTGCTGCATGCCATCAAGAATCTAACCTGCACCTAAGAGCTTCCTAAGGCTCTGAAAGGGGAGCGATCAGGCTGCATAGCTGAAATGCTGAGCTGTGCTCCAGCTGCCGGTTACAGGAGGACATTTTGAATAGTTTAGTTACAGCAATAGGTTTCCACGAGAGTAATTTAACAGTCACACATTAGCCCTAAACACCTTATGAATTTCTAAGCAATGCAGTCTATGTCCTTGAAGAGAGTGGGGGTGGGAAATCAGTCTATTCACTATGATCTGAGTATTATTGCATGATCTATAATCAACTGATGATTTTGACCATGCCAGTCTTTCTTTTTTCAACACGCTGGTATGATTTTTCATTTTTGTATGTTTGTAGATCTGGAACTTACTCTGTAGCCCCAGGGTGGCCTCAAACTCACATCAATACTCCACTCAGCCTCCGGAATGCTGGGGGAGGCATGGGCCATGATGCCTAGTTTAATGCCAGTTGTTTTATAAAATACTTATGTACCATATGAAATCCGTTTCCCAATATCCTTCAGTGTGAGACATTTTCCTTCTTCCTCCATTTTCTCTTGTTCAATTCTGCTACTATCTAAAATATTTTTAAAGCCGGGTGTGGTGGCGCACACCTTTAATCCCAGCACTCCGGAGGCAGAGGTAGCAGGATCATTATGAGTTCGAGGCCACCTTGAGACTACAGAGTGGATTCCAGGTCAGCCTGGGCTAGAGTGAAACCCTACCTTGAAAAACAAAATAATAATAATAATAATAATAATAATAATAAAATATTTTTAAATCTGTTTTTTTAAAAAGCCCTTACTTTCTTACTTCGGGTTGTGCTGAAGATTGGTGGCTTAGGTTTAGTGCTCAGCTACCAACCTTCGAATGATTGAAAATTCTATTTGATTTTCATATTTGATACCTTTAGTTTCAAGAATGCACCATTACAGTAAACCAAGCACATGTATACGGTGTGGGTTTTTTTTGTTGTTGTTGTTTTGTTTTTTGGTATACGGTTTTATAAAGCTCGACCACAGTATCAGGTCAGTGCAGGATGCACTTCCTTGAAAGGAAGTGAGGAAAAAAAAAAAAAGGCAGAACTCACTGATAACTGCTAACATGGAAATGACCAGCGGAGCTAACCCGACCACTGATCAGAACGATCAAGCTTTCGGGTGCGTCCACACTAGGCAGGTCTCGGGGACCAGAGCCTCGGGTGCGGGCGTGCTGCCCCGCCCCGATCCGCCGCAGAGTGCTGCACTGGCGCGCGCGGGCGCGGGCGCGGCGACCCCGCCCGGCAGGCAGGGAGGAGGAGGGAGGAAGGGCTCGGAGCGGAGCCCGCCTCTGCGGCGACCAGGCCGCGCGCGAGTGGACGCGCCGGGCCGAAGGAGGGGCCATGGCTGCCGCCCCGCCCCCGCCGCTATTTAAGAGGCTGCCGCGCCGTCGCCGCCACCTCAGTGCGTTACTTACCTCGACTCTTAGCTTGTCGGGGACGGTAACCGGGACTCGGCGTCTTCTTCTGTCGCCTTCGCTGCTTCACTCGTCGTCATCATGGTGAGTGGGCCTCGGCCGCGTGGGAGGGGGGGGTGCGAGCTCGAGAAGCGCGGCGGGCACGTGAGCGAGAGATGGCGGGCGCCGAGCGGGGCTCCGCGAGAGCACACGGTGAGCCAGCGCGGTGCGAGCGGGCGAGGCCCAGGTAGACGACCCGCGCCGCACTGCGTCCCGTCATCTGCGGGGGACGCCCGGGCCCCGCCGAGAATGCGGCGCGGACACCCCGCAGCCTTCTCTCGCGCGCCCTCCCTTCCCCCATCCTTCCCTCGCCTGCGGGGCGCGAACGCTTTCCCCGCCCTCACTTCCTCTTCGGCGCGAAAAAAAAAAAAAAAACGGGGCGGGAGCACAGCGCGCATGCGCGACCGTTACCTTCCCGCCCGAAAGCGGCGGGAATCAGACACTGCAGTCTGCGCGTGCGCAGTGAGGCTCTGCGGGTTTGATTCCTGCAGGGTGTGGCCCCATGTGTACCCCAGATGGGTTTTTCCGTATGTGTGCGCACGCTGAGGATTGAGCCCTCCCGCCCTAGCTCTGAATTTATTTTCCTTTTAGTGAAAGCAGTAAGAAGGGTGTATGGGTGGAAAGTTTCTCTGGTAGCACATGCCACGCTATACCCCAGCAGGTAACTTCCCAGCAGCCTGAAGTCTGTCGGCTGCAGTTAGAAATTTTTGTGGAAATGGGAGATGGCAGGGAAGGATTTTCTTTATTTTTGTTCGAGGTAGGGTCTGACTGTATCTCATGCTGTCCTGGAATTCTCACCAGCTCCAGGCTGACCTCGAACTCAGAGATCCTCCTAACGTTAGCTTTCCCAGGGCAGGGATTAAAGACATGCATCACTACACCCGGCTTCAGGAGCTATATTATGAGGCAGATCTGAGTTGCTGATAATCCTCAGCCGCCCTGGGACATGTGGAGGTGATGAGCTGAGTCCATGCCTGAGAATAGAGTTGGGCGGATAACTAACAGCCTCTACAATCCCCACCTTTGAGGGCCTCTGTTGGTGCCCAGCGGGGCCCAAAGCGGAGGGCCAGAGCAGGGCCCACGCTCTCAGAGTTGCTCATTCATCCTTTTCCACACAACCCCGCCCCGTTCTTCTAAGCCAGACATTTCCGCTGCACTGCTCTGCCACTTGCTTCCTGTGCCCAAAGCTGTCCGGAAAACTGGCCACCTACTCTAGTGGTATTCTGAGCCCTGGGCACTACATAGATAAAAGGCTTCCGTATCTTAAAAGAGGAAGTAGTGACTAAGCATTCATAGGTCTGAAAACAGTACTAGCCAAATTATGGGTGGGAGGCAAAGAAATTAACTATTAAAAAACCAGTGTATTTTTTAAATTTTTTGTTTTTGGTTTTTCGAAGTAGGGTTTCACTCTAGCTCAGGCTGACCTGGAATTCACTCTGTAGTCTCAGGGTGGCCTTGAACTCACAGTGATCCTCCTACCTCTGCCTCCCTAGTGTTGGGATTAAAGGCGTGTGCCACTATGCCCGGCTATTTTTAATTTTTTAAAATCTTTTCAAGGTAGGGTCTCCATCTAGTTCAAGCTGACCTGGAATTCACTCTAGTCTCAGGGCAGCCTTGAATTCACAGCTATCCTAACTCTGCCTCCTGAGTGCTGGGATTAAAGGTGTGCACCACCCACCCTGCTAGACCTTTCTTCCACTTAGAATCATTCATCATGATTTTTTCCCCCTTTTCACAGCGTGAGTGCATCTCCATCCATGTGGGCCAGGCTGGTGTCCAGATCGGCAACGCCTGCTGGGAGCTCTACTGCTTAGAACATGGCATCCAGCCTGATGGCCAGATGCCAAGTGACAAGACCATCGGGGGAGGAGATGACTCCTTCAACACCTTCTTCAGTGAGACAGGCGCTGGCAAGCATGTGCCCAGGGCAGTGTTTGTAGACCTGGAGCCCACGGTCATTGGTGAGTTCGTCTCAGTGGTCCAAGGCATTCCTTAGGCTGCTGGGATGTGGGTCTGTCCTAGGGACTCCGTTTATACCCCAGGGCTGTGCAAGTTGTTGATGACAGTGGATTTCTTTTCCAGATGAAGTTCGTACTGGCACCTACCGCCAGCTCTTCCACCCTGAGCAGCTCATCACAGGCAAGGAAGATGCTGCCAATAACTATGCCCGTGGGCACTACACCATTGGCAAGGAGATCATTGACCTTGTCTTGGATCGAATTCGCAAGCTGGTATGTTTACTTTTTCTTGTTTGTTTTAGTTTTATATTTATAAAATTAGAATGATAATGTTCTTAACAAGTTTACTGGTGTGGCCAAATATCAGCATTCATTCTTTGATGTGTGCTAAGATGTTTAATAGACTACTCTATATTAATTCATTTCTATAGACAGTCTCTAGGTCATGTGGAAATTTTTTTTTTGAAAACTGCAACCAGTTCTAAAAAATTTGACCTGGCAATAAATATATTTTCTTTTCCTCTAGGCTGACCAGTGCACAGGCCTTCAGGGCTTCTTGGTTTTCCACAGCTTTGGTGGGGGCACTGGCTCCGGATTCACCTCCCTGCTGATGGAACGGCTCTCTGTTGATTATGGCAAGAAGTCCAAGCTGGAGTTCTCCATTTACCCAGCCCCCCAGGTCTCTACCGCTGTAGTTGAGCCCTACAACTCCATTCTCACCACTCACACCACCCTGGAGCACTCTGATTGTGCCTTCATGGTAGACAACGAGGCTATCTATGACATCTGTCGTAGAAACCTTGATATTGAGCGCCCAACCTACACTAACCTGAATCGCCTTATTAGCCAGATAGTGTCTTCCATCACTGCTTCCCTCAGATTTGATGGAGCCCTGAATGTTGATCTGACAGAATTCCAGACCAACCTGGTGCCCTACCCCCGCATCCACTTCCCTCTGGCCACCTATGCCCCCGTCATCTCTGCTGAGAAAGCCTACCATGAGCAGCTTTCTGTAGCAGAGATCACCAATGCCTGCTTTGAGCCAGCCAACCAGATGGTAAAATGTGACCCTCGCCATGGTAAATACATGGCTTGCTGCCTGCTGTACCGCGGTGATGTGGTTCCCAAAGATGTCAATGCTGCCATCGCCACCATCAAGACCAAACGTAGCATCCAGTTTGTGGACTGGTGCCCCACTGGCTTCAAGGTTGGCATTAACTACCAGCCTCCCACTGTGGTACCCGGTGGAGATCTGGCCAAGGTGCAGCGAGCTGTGTGCATGCTGAGTAACACCACGGCCATTGCTGAGGCCTGGGCTCGCCTAGACCACAAGTTTGACCTGATGTATGCTAAGCGTGCCTTTGTGCACTGGTATGTGGGTGAGGGTATGGAGGAGGGAGAGTTTTCTGAGGCCCGTGAGGACATGGCCGCGCTGGAGAAGGATTATGAGGAGGTTGGTGTAGATTCTGTTGAAGGAGAGGGAGAAGAAGAAGGGGAGGAGTACTAATTGTCCATTCCTCAGCTCTAGCATGTCACACTCCCAGGACCTCAGATTGAACATTATGTGATGGGAATCAAGGTTTCTGATTGTCTTCACTGATCATGTCTTATCCATGTGTACCTGTAAGGTTTTTCCATGATGTCGCAAAGTAAAGCTTTAAGAACAACATTCATTGTCTTTTCTGTGCTGGTTAATTGTAACCTCAGACTTTCCATAGGGTGCCTGGAAAAAAATTGATAGAAGACATTCCATAGTGCAAGTACAATGTTAAGATAATTGGGCCTTTTTGAATGGGATCCCGGTAAGCCAGATGCACAAAAGGGACATAGGTCTAAGGCTAGAGAGTCAAGGTACTTGCCTATAAAGCCTGTTAACTGGGTTCAATTCCCTAGTACCCACATAAAGCCAGCTTGAGAAAGTGGTGCATGCATTTGGAATTTGCAGTAGGTAGAAGCCCTGGCATACCCATTCTCTTCCTCCCCCCTCTCCTGTATGCCTCTGGATATCCAACTATTTCTCCAATAAATAAAATATTTTAAAAAGAGAAAGAATGGAATCCCAGCACTTGGGAGGCAGAGGTAGGAGGATCACCATAAGGCCCCCCTGAGACTACAGAGTGAATTCCAGGTCAGCCTGAGCTAGGTTGAAACCCTACTTTGAAAAGCTAAAAAAAAAAAAAAAATGGCTTAGGGGTTAGGGTGGGTGCCTGCAAAGCCAAAATATCCAGGTTAGATTACCCAGGTAGGACCCACATATGCTAGACACAAATAGTGGCACACATGTCTGGAGTTTGTTTTCAGTGGTTAGAGGTCCTGGAAGGCCCATTCATTACCATATTCTCTGCAATTTTTTTTAAAGGGGGGTTGGAGCTGGAGAGATGCCTTAGGTTAAAAGGCACTTGTCTGCAAAACAAAAGGACCTTGGTTCGATTCCCTAGGGCCCACATAAGCAAGATGCACAAGGTAGCACGTGTCTGGAGTTCATTTGCAGTGGCTGGAAGCCCTGGGATGCCCATTCTCTTACTCTGCCTCTTTCTCACTCTCAAATGAATAAAAAGAGAGGGGTATGATCTTGTGCAGACACATCTCAAGGAAATACAGGGATGAACAATAGATGATGGCCTCTGCAAACATGGGAATAGCTCATGATTTTCATGTACACATGTTCATACACCACACATACTACACGTGCAGGTTCCAAGTTTGTGATCACTAAATGAAAACATGCATATTCAAGCAGTTTAAAAAGCAATTTTTTTAGGCAGGCCTGGTGGGGTATGTCTTTTATCCCAGCACTCAGGCAGAGGTAGGAGGATCGCCATGAGTTTGAGGCCACCCTGAGACTACATAGTGAATTCCAGGTCAGACTGGGCTAGAGTGAGACCCTACCTCAGAAAAAAAAAAAAAAAAAAAATCAGTCTCTTTAAGAACTTCCTCAGAAATAGAGTCCCAAGGGCCTATCCCTAGAGAACAAGAAGACATTAGCCTCTTGTTCAGTTATTAATTAAACCCATTACCCTTCTGGGCCTCTTCTGCACTACAGAATTACATTCCAAATAGAGCAATGGAGCCTATTAAAACCTATAAGCCTAGAGTTATATCTAAGATTGAGAGATGCAGGGGCAGAACACCCTAGGTCTTGACAGCTATACTCAGCCACAGACCAGAGTCACTGGAGGAAGAACGAGCCACTTATTCAGAAATAAAGAGCCCAAGAAAGTTTGCATCATGGTAACAGTAATAATGATTAACTTAGCCGGGCGTGGTGGCTCACGCCTTTAATCCCAGCACTCGGGAGGCAGAGGTAGTAGGATCACCGTGAGTTCGAGGCCACCCTGAGACTACAATAGTGAATTGCAGGTCAGCCTGAGCTAGAGTGAAACCCTACCTCGAAAAAACCAAAAATAACAATAATAATAATAATAATAATAATAATAATAATAATGATTAACTCAAACTACATCAGCACTTTGAATTTATACATATCTGTTTTTTGTGTGTGGTGTGTGCTTGTCATGTTTGTATATGTGTGCATGTGTGTATGGAGGCTAGAAGTTGACTCAAGTGTCATCCTCAATCACCTTTCACTTAATGATTTTTGGGTTTTTGTTTTGTTTTGTTTTGTTTTGTTTTCAAGGTAGGGTTTCACTCTAGCCCAGACTGACCTGGAATTCACTATGGAGTCTCAGGGTAGCCTCAAACTCACAGCGATCCTCCTACCCCAGCCTCCTGAATGCTGGGATTAAAGGCGTGAGCCACCACACCAGGCCTCATGTTTTATTTTGTCCCTACCACCACTCCCAAGTAGGGTCTAGTTCTAGCCCAGGCTGATCTGAAATTCACTATGTAGTCTTAGGGTGGCCTTGAACTCACAGAGATCCTCCTACCTCTGCTTCTCGAACGCCCAGCTTCACATTATGTTTTGAGAGAGGGTCTTTCACTGAACCTGGAGCTCACTGATTCAGCTTGACTAGCTATTCTAGCTAGCCAGCCCAGGGATTCTCCGGTCTCCCTCTTTCTACAGTAAGATTAGAAGCACATTTCATGCTTGGCTTTTACATAGGTACTTATGATCATAACTGAAGTTGTCATTCTTGTGGGGCTATCTCATTATTGACTGAGCCATATCTGCCCCCCCCCCAAAATGACTGGAAAGATGGCTTAGCAGTTAAAGAGCTTGCCTGCAAAGCCCAGGAGCTCATGTTCAAATCTCCAGTCCCATGTAAGCCAGACACAGTGATAAAGGACATGTGCACGAGGAAGCGCATGTGTTGAGTTCATATGCAGTGGCTGAAGGCCCTGGCACACCCGTTCACTCATTCTCTCACATTTATTTAAATTCAAATAAATTAAAAAAAAAAAAAAAAGCAGGATCACCGTGTCTTTGAGGCAACCCTGAGATGACATAGTGAATTCCAGATCAGCCTGAGCTAGACTGAGACTACCTCAAAAAACAAAAACAATAAAAAAACTATTTTTGCCTGGTGTGACACTTGTGAGGCAGAAGTAGGAAGATTTCTGTGAGTTGGAGACTCACCTGGGACTATAGAGTGAATTCCAGGTCAACCTGGGTTAGAGTGAGACCCTACCTTGGAAAAAAAAATGGGGGGGGGGGTGGCTTAGGGGTCAAGGCACTTGCCTGCAAAACCAAAGGACCCAGGTTTGATTCCCTAGAACCCTAGTAAGTAAGCCAGATGCGCAAGGTGGCACATTCATTTGGAGCACATTTGCAGCTGTTGGAGGTCCTGGTGCTCCTCTCTCTCTGAAATAAATAAATAAAAATAAAATATTGCCAGGCGTGGTGGCACACGCCTTTAATCCCAGCACTTGGGAAGCAGAGGTAGGAGGATTGCCCTGAGTTAGAGGCCACCCTGACACTGCATAGTGAATTCCAGGTCAGCCTGAGCTAGAGTGAGACCCTACCTCAAAAAAAAACTCAAAAAAATAAATAAATAAAATATTAAGCCAGGTGTAGTGGCACATGCCTTTAATCCCAGCACTCAGGAGGCAGAGGTAGGAGGATTGCTGTGAGTTCAAGACCACCCTCGGGCTACATAGTGAATTCTAGGTCAGCCTGGACTAGAGTGAGACCCTACCTTGAAAAAACAAAATAAGAGCTGGGGTGTGGTGGCACACACCTTTAATCCCAGCACTGGAGAGGCAGAGGTAGGATCACCACAAATTCAAGGCCACCCTGAGACTACATAGTGAATTCTAGGTCAGCCTGAGCTAGAGTGAGACCCTATCTCGCAAAACCAAAAATGAAAAGTCAAAATAAATAAATATAATTTTTTATTTGAGAGAGGTAAGGAGGGAGAATGGGCATACCAGGGCATCCAGCCACTGCAAAAATACTCCAGATGCATTTGCCCCCTTGTGTATCTGGTTTATGTGGGTCCTGTAGATTCGAACCAGGGTCCTTTGGCTTTGCAGGCAACTGCCTTAACTGCTAAGCCATCTCTCCAGCCCTATATAAACTATTTTTTAAAATGCCTTCAGAATTTTTCACCTTCAGGTCATGTCAGTTTTAGAGGTCCAGTGCTTCATTTTACAGGTGATAAATTAACTGGCAGGAAAGAAATGAAATGGTTACCACTTTTGTGTCCTGCAATGTAGAACCAGGAAATATAAATATTGTCTGCCACAATATCAGAAGGATCATAGGCATTTCATATTTATGCAGGACGCACGAAGTAATTTAGGGACTTGTTCATTGTAAGAGGTTGCAATGAGGAAGACAGGACATTTTATCTGGAAGCCATCTTTGTCTTCTAATCCCATCAAACTCCTAGCAAGTCCCTTAATGCCCTGCAGATGGCACCACTGACAAAGAGTTCTCTGTCCAAGTGAGCCAAGCTGAAACTTGTGAATTCTGCCCTTGCCATCACCTTGGAGTTGAGACTCAAAGAAACACAACAAACAGGAAGTGACTGACCAGGCACCTTTAGCATTCACAGACTTGTCAATTTTGGTTCTGATAATTAATGGAGGAAGCTATGCCTATTGATAGGCCACTGTGAATCAGACAGCCATATTCAAGGAGTTTCTTGACTTCAGCCTCCCACCCCTGGGCATACCACGTGGGAAGAGAGATAGCATGGCCTTAGGTCAACAGGTAGTGGGAGAGGAGTATGTTGCCACATTAATCTAAACTCATATTGATACAGAGTCACTAATACCTGATCATATGGGTATCATCATGTCCCTATTGATGTCACTGTGTTCCTAAAAGCAGCTTTTGTTTCTCTCTGCCACCTGTACCATAAATAAAAATAAATGAGCCGGGTGTGGTGGTGCACGCCTTTAATCCCAGCACTCTGGAGGCAGAGGTAGGAGGATCGCCGTGAGTTCGAGGCCACCCTGAGACTACATAGTTAATTCCAGGTCAGCCTGGGCCACAGTGAGACCCTACCTCGAAAAACCAAAATAAATAAATAAATAAATAAATAAATAAATAAATAAATAAATAAAAAGCATATGAATACCAAAACATACACCAAGTTGTCAGTTGGTAGTGGATATGATAGGACATTTATTTATTTTATTTATTTGGGGGGGGGGATTTCGAGGTAGGGTCTCACTGTAGCCCAGGCTGACCTGGAATTCACTCTATATTCTCAGGGTGGCCTCAAACTCACAGCGGTCCTCCTACATCTGCCTCCCAAGTGCTGAGATTAAAGGCATGCGCCACCATGCCTGGCTTATATGCCTTTATAATTTAGCTTCCTTAACCGGGCGTGGTGGCATACGCCTTTAACACCAGCACTTGGGCAGCAGAGCTAGGAGAATAACCATGAGTTTGAGGCCATCCCGGGATTACAGTGAGTTCCAGGTCAGACTAGAGTGAGACCCTACCTTGAAAAACAAAACATTCTTGGCAGGTGATAGTACTGCATGCTTTTAATCCCAGCATTCCAAAGGATGAGGTAGAAAAATCACCATAAATTCGAGGCCAGCCTGGGCTACAAACTGAGTGCTAGGTCAGCCTGGATTAGAAAGACCCTGCCTCAAAAAACATACACCCAGGCGTGGTGGTGCACACCTTTAGTCCTAGCATTCAGGAGGCCGAGATAGGAGGATTGCCATGAGTTCAAGGCCACCCTGAGAATGCATAGTGAATTCCAAGTCAGCCTGAGCTAGAAGGAGAACCTACCTCAAAAACAAAAAACAAAACAAAAGACGCTCCTTGAGTCCAGATTCATGTGCCACTTAATGCATCTGGCTTTAAGTAGGTACTAGGCAATCGAACCTAGGTCCTTTAGCTTTGCAGGCAAGTGCTACGCCATCTCTCCAGCCCCTCCCAGTTTTAATAGTGATCCTACGAAGGTGAAGAATTCACCTGGAATTCACTATGAAGTCTCTGGGTGGCGTCAAACTCACAGCAATCCTCCCACCTCTGCCTTCCAAGTGCTGGGATTACAGATAAGCACCACTACGCCAGGCTTCTATTTTTCTATTTGCCTTTCTCTCTCTCTCTTAAATAAATAAATAAAATATTTTTTAATTTTGAAAAAAAATTGGGGGGGAGAAGCCAGGCGTGGTGGCTTACACCTTTAATCCAGCTCTTGGGAGGCAGAGGCAGGAGGATTGCCATGAGTTCAAGGCCATCCTGAGAAAACTACATAGTGAAATCCAAGTCAGCCTGACCTAAAGTGAAACCTTACCTCGAAAAAAATATATATATATATATATATATATATATATATATATATATATATATATATACACACACACACACACACACACACACACACACACACATATATATATAGATACATATACATACATACATACATACATACATACATACATACATACTGGATAAGCACTTCACTAGCTGAGCTACATTTCAGGCCTTTTTTTGTTTTGTTTTATATTTTGAAGTAGGATCTCACTCTAGCCCAGGCTGACCTGAAATTCACTATGTAGTCTCAGGGTGGCCTTGAACTCACAGTGATCCTCTGTGTTGCAGTTAGGTTCTCATTGCTAGCAGAAAACACCCAACCAAGAGCAACTTGATGGGGGAAAAGGGGGTTTATTTTGGCTTAAAGGCTCCAGGGAAAGTTCCATGATGGCAGGGGAAAACAATGACATGAGCAGAGAGTGGACATCACCTCATGGCCAACATCAGATGGGCAACAGCAGCAAAAAAGTATGCCAAATACTGGCAAGGGGAAACTGGCTATAATACCCATAAGCCCGCCCCCAGTAATACCCTGCCTCCAGGAGGTGTTAATTCCCAAATCTCCATCATCTGGGAACCTAGCATTCAGAACACCTAAGTTTATGGGAGACACCTGAATCAAACCACCATACTCTGCTGGGATGATGGTTTTCCAAGGTAGGGTCTCTCTCTAGCTCAGGCTGACCTGGAATTCACTATGTAGTCACGGTGATCCTCCTACCTCTACCTCCTGAGTGCTGGGATTAAAGGTGTGCACCACCACACCCAGCTAAACCCTTCTTTATATATATGTATATATATAATTTGTTTATTTGAGAGAGAAAGAGGCAGAGAGAGAGAATGGGCACATCATGACCTCCAGCCATTGCAAAGGAACTCCAGATGCATTCGCCCCCTTGTGCAAACCAGGATCCTTTGGCTTTTGCAGGCAAAGGCCTTAACCGCTAAGCCCAGCCCTTATTTTTGATAGTATTTGGTATCAAACCTAGGGCCTCATTGTTTTTTGTTTTTGTTTTATTTTATTTTTTTTAAATATTTTTATTTTTACTTATTTATTTGAGAGAGGGAAAGAAACTGAGAGAGAGAGAGATTGAGAGAGGAAGGGAGAAAGAATGGTTGTGCCAGGGCCTCCAGCCACTGGAAACAAACTCCAGATGCATGCCTTGTGCATCTGGCTTACGTGGGTCCTGGGGAATTGAACCGAGGTCCTTTGGCTTTGCAGGCAAGTGCCTTAACCACTAAGCCATCTCTCCAGCCCTTGTTTTTGTTTGTTTCACGATATGGTCACTTTAGACCAGGCTACCTGGAATCCACTCTGTAGTCCCAGGCCAGCCTAAAACTCACAGTGATCCTCCTACCTTTGCCTCCCAAGTGTTAGAATTAAAGGGCTGTGCCACCACACCAGGCTCCTTCTATCATACTTTTACCAGTCATAAATGTCTTCCAGTATCTTTGTATAGTCAGTTTATATTCTTCCTTCAGTGATGGAAACCCACAGGTTATCGCTGCAAGGACTTGGACACTAGGTCAGAGTAAGTCAGATTCTTTCCTTATATATTTTGTACAGTCTTATTTTCATTCACATATGATTTCTCTCTTTCTGAAGCAGGGTCTTTTATAACCCAGGCTATCCTTGAATTCCTTCATCCTCCTGCTTTCACCACCCAAATTCTGGGATTACACTCTCAAGTACTGGGATTATAGTCATGCACCACCACTCCTGCTTTGTAATAATTACATATTTACAAGATCTTTTTTTTTTTTTTTTTGGTTTTTCCAAGTACGGTCTCACTCTAGCTTAGGGTGGCCTTGAACTCACAGCGATCCTCTGCCTCCTACCTCTGGGATTAAAGGCATGTGCCACCACACCTGGCTATTTACATGATCATTATATATATATTTGTTGTTGTTTTTTGTTTTTTTGTTTTGTTTTGTTTTTTTGGTTTTTCGAGGTAGGGTTTCACTCTGGCCCAGGCTGACCTAGATTTAACTATGTATTCTCTGGGTGGCCTTGAACTCACGGCAATCCTCTACCTCTGCCTCCCGAGTGCTGGGATTAAAGGCGTGTGCCACCACGCCCGGCTTGTTTTTTTGTTTGTTTGTTTGTTTGTTTGTTTGTTTGTTTGTTTTTGTTTTTCAAGGTAGGGTCTCACTCTAGCCCAGGCTGACCTGGAATTCACTATGGAGTCCCAGGGTGGCCTCGAACTCACAGTGATCCTCCTCCTGAGTGCTGGAATTAAAGGCGTGTGCCACTAAACCAGCTAAACCAGCTAATTAATATATTTCTTTGCCACAATTTTTTTTTTTGTTTTGGTTTTTTGAGGCAGGGTCTTGTTCTAGCCCAGGCTGATCTGGAATTCACTATGTAGTTTCAGGGTGGCCTCAAATTTATGGTGATCCTCCTACCTCTGCCTCCAAAGTGCTGGGATTAAACGTGTGTGCCAATACGCCCAGCTTGCCACAATATTTTATAAACTCCGTGTACTATGCTCTCAATTATGCCAGGAAGTATCTAGCTCAGTGCTTAGTGTGTAGTGACATTTAGTAAGTATTCCAAGAATTGATTTTGTCAAGGGCAGAGATTTAAACTTTTAATTCTAAAATTTAGAGATAACTACTCCTCCACTGCCTTCCCCCTTTCAGACTGAGTCAAACCTAAAGCTCTGAGGAGCTCTGGGAGAGTTGAGGGTATAGTGACCGAGTAGAGGAGGGTAGAAGATATTTTTTCTCCAATGATTCTCATAAACAAGATCTATCAGCCTCTCTGGCACAGCTAGTGTCTCAATGGTACTGGCATGTAGGAACTTCTGTTGGCTCACAAAGATAGAATGAATACATGCATAAACAAAGGTGTGGCCTGGCTCTAGGGCAGGCTAATGACATCTTAGACATTTCTATGTCTATGCACTCAAAGGGTGAGTGCTTTGTTATTTTATTTTTTATTTTATTATTATTATTCTTTTTAAAAATATTTTTTATTTTCATTTATTTGAGAGAATGGGCATGTCAGGGCCTTTGGCCACTGCATACAAACTCCAGATGGGTGAGCCCTTTTGTGCATCTGGCTAATGTGGGTCCTGAAGAATTGAACCTGGGTCCTTTGGCTTTGTAGGCAAGTGCCTTAACTGCTAAGCCATCCCTCCAGCTTTTTTTTTTTTTTTTTGGTTTGTCAAGGCAGGGTCTCGCTCTAGCCCAGGCTGACCTGGAATTCACTGTGCATTCTCAGGGTGGCCTCAAACTCACAGCAATCTTCCTACGTCTTCCTCCCAAGTGCTTAGATTAAAGAAGTGCGCCACCACACCCAGCCTCTCTCCCTCCCTCTCTCTCTCTCTCTCTTGAAAAGAGAACCTGATCAATGCTGCTGACAAGTAAGGGCAGTAGATTCAGTCCTTCAAACCCAGGAGAACACAGCAGAAGATGGCAAACAACACTGTAGACTTACTTTTTTAATGAGCAGGGAAGACCAACAGTGGACCACTAAGCCACCCATGCTAGGAAGGGCAGATGAGTAAGATGTGATTTTTTTTTTTTTTTTTTTTTAAATTTTATTTATTTAAGAGAGAAAGAGAGACAGAGAATGGACCTGCCAGGGCCTCCAGCCAGTCAGTGCAAACAAACTCCAGACCTTGTGCATCTGGCTTAAGAGGGTCCTGGGGACTCAAACCTAGGTCCTTTGGCTTTGCAGGCAAGTGCCTTACCCATTAAGCCATTTCTTTTTCTTTTTCTTTTTCTTTTGAGGCTGAGTCTCTAGCCCAGGCTGATCTGGAAACTCTGTAGCCGAGGCTGGTCTCAAACTTACAATAATTGTCCTACCTTAGCCTCCCTAGTACTGGTATTACAAACGTGAGTCTCCAAGTACACTTCTAAGATCCCTCTCCATTTCACTTTTGTTTGTTTGTTTGTTTGTTTTTTCAAGCAGAGTCTCACTCTAGCTCAGGCTGATCTGGATTTCCCTATATAGTCTCAGGGTGGCCTTGAACTCACAAGTGATTCTCCTACCCCTGCCTCCCTCCCGAGTGCTGGGATTAAAAGCGTATGCCACCATGCCTGGCCATATTTCACTTCCTTCCTTTTCTTCCTTCCTTCCTTCCTTTTCTTCCTTCCTTCCTTCCTTCCTTCCTTCCTTCCTTCCTTCCTTTTTTTTTTTCTTTCTTTCCTTTTTTGGTTTTTCGAGGTAGGGTCTCGCTCTAGCCCAGGCTGACCTGGAATTCACTCTAGTCTAGTCTCAGGGTGGCCTTGAACTCACAGTGATCCTCCTACCTCTCCCTCCTGAGTGCTGGGATTAAAGGTGTGCACCACCACACCCAGATTTTACATTTTTTTAAATATTTTATTTTATTATTATTATTTTTTTTTTGGTGTTTCGAGGTAGGGTCTCACTCTAGCCCAGGCTGACCTGGAATTCACCAGAACCTGCAGCTGCTGCAAATGACTTCAAATGACTACAGATACTTTTGCCCCTTCATGCATCTGGCTTTACACAGGTACTGGGGAATTGAACCCAGGTTATTAGGCTTTGTAGGCAAGTGCCTTATCATTACCATCATCATTATTATTTATTATTATTATTATTATTTTGGTTTTTCAAAGTAGGGTCTCGCTCTAGCTCAGGCTGACCTGGAATTCACTATGTCATATCAGGGTGGCCTTGACCCATCAGCAATCCTCCTACCTCTCCTCCTGAGTGCTGGGATTAAAGGCGTGCACCGTCACGCCCAGCTCCTCTTTCCTTTTTTAAAAAATATATTTTAGCCAGACATGGTGGTGCACGCCTTTTAATCCCAGCACTAGGGAGGGAGAGATAGGAGGATCACTGTGATTTCAAGGCCACCTTGAGACAAGACTAGAGTGAATTCCAGGTCAGCCTGGGCTAGAACAAGACCCTACCTCGAAAAACCAAAAAAAATAAAAATAAAAATAAAAAAAATGAAAGAAAGAAAGTAAAATATGGCCAGGCGTGGTGGCACATGCCTTTAATCCCAGCACTTGGGAGGGAGAGGTAGAAAAAAATAAATAAATAAAAAAATAAAAAGGGGGAGTTGTGGAGAGATGGCTTAGCAGTTAAGGTGTTTGCTGCAAAGCCAAAGGATCCAGGTTCGATTCTCCAGGACCCACATAAGCCAGATGCACAAGGGGCGCATGCATCTGGAGTTCATTTGCAGTGGTTGGAGGTCTGCAGGCAAGTGCCTTACCCATTAAGCCATTTCTTTTTCTTTTTCTTTTTCTTTTGAGGCTGAGTCTCTAGCCCAGGCTGATCTGGAAACTCTGTAGCCGAGGCTGGTCTCAAACTTACAATAATTGTCCTACCTTAGCCTCCCTAGTACTGGTATTACAAACGTGAGTCTCCAAGTACACTTCTAAGATCCTCTCCATTTCACTTTTTGTTTGTTTGTTTGTTTGTTTTTCAAGCAGAGTCTCACTCTAGCTCAGGCTGATCTGGATTTCCCTATATAGTCTCAGGGTGGCCTTGAACTCACAAGTGATTCTCCTACCCCTGCCTCCCTCCCGAGTGCTGGGATTAAAAGCGTATGCCACCATGCCTGGCCATATTTCACTTCCTTCCTTTTCTTCCTTCCTTCCTTCCTTTTCTTCCTTCCTTCCTTCCTTCCTTCCTTCCTTCCTTTTTTTTTTTTTTCTTTCTTTCCTTTTTGGTTTTTCGAGGTAGGGTCTCGCTCCTGGCCCAGGCTGACCTGGAATTCACTCTAGTCTAGTCTCAGGGTGGCCTTGAACTCACAGTGATCCTCCTACCTCTCCCTCCTGAGTGCTGGGATTAAAGGTGTGCACCACCACACCCAGATTTTACATTTTTAAATATTTTATTTTATTATTATTATTTTTTTTTTTGGTGTTTTGAGGTAGGGTCTCACTCTAGCCCAGGCTGACCTGAATTCACCAGAACCTGCAGCTGCTGCAAATGACTTCAAATGACTACAGATACTTTTGCCCTTCATGCATCTGGCTTTACACAGGTACTGGGGAATTGAACCCAGGTTATTAGGCTTTGTAGGCAAGTGCCTTATCATTACCATCATCATTATTATTTATTATTATTATTATTTTGGTTTTTCAAAGTAGGGTCTCGCTCTAGCTCAGGCTGACCTGGAATTCACTATGTCATATCAGGGTGGCCTTGACCCATCAGCAATCCTCCTACCTCTCTCCTGAGTGTTGGGAAGGCGTGCAACCGTCACGCCCAGCTCTTTCCTTTTAAAAATATATTTTAGCCAGACATGGTGGTGCACGCCTTTAATCCCAGCACTAGGGAGGGAGAGATAGGAGGATCACTGTGATTTCAAGGCCACCTTGAGACAAGACTAGAGTGAATTCCAGGTCAGCCTGGGCTAGAACAAGACCCTACCTCGAAAAACCAAAAAAAATAAAAATAAAAATAAAAAAAATGAAAGAAAGAAAGTAAAATATGGCCAGGCGTGGTGGCACATGCCTTTAATCCCAGCACTTGGGAGGGAGAGGTAGGAGGATTGCCCAGGGATCAAGGCCACCCTGATATGACATAGTGAATTCCAGGTCAGCCTGAGCTAGAGTAAGACCTTACTTCAAAAAACTAAAAAAAAAAAAAAAAGAAAAATTTATTATTTTATTTTATTATTTTTGGTTTTTCAAGGTAATGTTTCACTCTAGCCCAGGCTGACCTGGAATTCACTATGTAGTCTCAGGGTGGCCTTGAACTCACAGTGATCCTCCTACCTCTGCCTCACAAGTGAGACTATATAGTGAATTCCAGGTCAGCCTAGGCTAGAGTGAAACCCTACCTCGAAAAACCAAAAAAAAATAAATAAATAAAAAATAAAAAGGGGGGGGAGTTGTGGAGAGATGGCTTAGCAGTTAAGGTGTTTGCTGCAAAGCCAAAGGATCCAGGTTCGATTCTCCAGGACCCACATAAGCCAGATGCACAAGGGGCGCATGCATCTGGAGTTCATTTGCAGTGGTTGGAGGTCCTGGCATGCCCATTCTCTCCCTCCCTCCCTCTCTCTCTCTGCCTCTTACTCTCTCTCAAATAAATAAAATATATATATATTTAAGATAATTTATTTATTTGAGGAAGAGAGAATGGGCACACCAGAGTCTCCAGACACTGCAAACAGAACTCCAGATGCATATGCATCTGCCGTAAATTGGTCCTGGGGAATCAAACCTAGGTACTTAGGCTTCATAGGCAAGTGCCTTAATTACTAAGCCATCTTTCCAACCCAAGATTTTTTGTTTTTGTTTTTTGAGATGGGGGTCTCTCTTTAGCTCAAGCTGACCTGGAATTCACTATGTAGTCTCAGGGTGGCCTTGAACTCATAGTGATCTTCATACCTCTGCCTCCCAAGTGCTGAGTGCTAGGATTAAAGGTGTGTGCCACCACACCTGGTGAGCCCAAGATTTTTTTTTTCTTTTTGGAGTCAGAAAGAGAGAGACAGAAAATGGGCGTGCCAGCTGGGTTCTTAGGCTTTGAGGCAAGGTCCTTAACTGCTAAACCATCTCTCCAGCCCTGTTGTTTTGTTGTTGTTGTTGTTGTTGTTTTTTGGGGGGAGGGGTTCAAGGTAGGGTCTCACTCTAGACCAGGCTGACCTGGAATTCACTCTTTATTCTCAGGGTAGCCTTGGCAATCCTCCTACCTCTGCCTCCCAAGTGCTGGGATTAAAGGTGTGCGCCACCACGCCCAGCTCTATCTCTAGCCCAGGTTGACCTGGAGCTCAGTATGTAACTCCAAGGTGCCTATGACAATGGGAAGTGGCCTCAAACTCATGCCAATCCTTTTACTTCAGCCTCCCAAGTGCTGGGATTAAAGCTGTAAGCCACCACAACCTGCTCAAAAAAATTTTTGTTAAAAAAAAAGAAGTAAAAACTTAAAAACTAAGAGTAAAAACATTTTTTTGTTGTTTTTGTGAGATAGGGTCTCACTTTAGCCCAGGCTGACCTGGAACTCACTGTGTAATTTCAGGCTGGCCTTGAACCTACAGCAATTCTACTACCTCTGCCTTCAGTCTGCTTGGATTAAAGCTATGTGCTACCACACCTTGCTCTTTTTAAAAAATATTATTTATTTATTCGAGAGAGAGAGCACAAATGGGCTTGCCATGGCCTCATCCTGCTGTAAACTCCAGATGCATACATCAGTTTGTGCTTCTGGCTTTATGTGGGTATTGAGGAATTGAACTTGAGCTGGTAGGCTTAGCAAGCAAGTACCTTTAACTGCTAAGCCATCTCCCCATGACTATAAATATGATTTAAAAAGAGTACATTGCCTTTTTTTGTGTGGTGGCTTGAGTTTTAATTTGATAATAAGAGAATCCTTCACCAATTCTAACTACAGACATTGGAAACAAAGTTATTGGGTGGCTGGATATGGTAATGGATGCCTTCAATCTTAGCACTTGGCAGGCTGAGGCAAAAAGAATCCTGAGATCAAGGCCAGTGTGGACTACGTAGTGAGAGATTCTCTCAAAACAACAACAACAACAACAAAAAAAAACAAATGAAAACAAAATAAGGGCTGGAGACATGGCTTAGCGGTTAAGGCACATGCCTGTGAAACCTAAGGACCCTGGTTCGATTCTCCAGGTCCCATGTAAGCCAGATGCACGTGGTGGCGCATGCGTCTGGAGTTCGTTTGCAGTGGCTGGAGGCCCAGGCGCGCTCATTCTCACTCTTTCTCTCTCTCTCAAATAAATAAATAAATAAATAATTTAAAAAATAAAAAATAAAACGGGGGGATGGCTCAGTGCATAAAATGTGTACATCAGCACAAGTATGATTACTTGAATTTGGATCCCCATTTATAATCTGGATGCTGTAATCCCAGCACACTTGCAGTGAAGTAGGGATATGGAGATAGGAGAGTCTCTTAGAAGCTCACAACCCAGCTAGTCTGGTGAATACAGCAGTGAACAAGAGACCCTGCCGCAAACAAGGTAGAAGGGGAGGCCTAACACTCAAAATTGTCCTCTGATCTTCACACACATGCTGTGGCATGCACAGGCCTGCACTCACACACATGAATTTACATACATACTCACATGCACACATTTAAGAGACAGATACTGGGGCTGGGGAGTGTAGCTCAGTGGTAGAGTACTTGCACTAGGACATACCAGGTTGCATGGTATACCCTGAAAATATGCTTGCCAACTAGAGTTTGGATCCTCAGCACCCAGGTAAAGCTTGATGCAGCATTTGATTGTAACTCCAGGGTGCTTATGGCAATGAGAAGTGGAGCCAGAAGATTCCTGAAGCTTGGGGCATTCCCAAGCATGAGACTTTGTTTCAAAACAAGGTGGAAGGAGTCCAACATTTCCTACCCTCCAAACACAATAATTGTATTATTTATTTATTTATGTATATATTTGACAGTAAGGAGTAGGGAGGGAGGGAGGGAAAGAAAACTAGGGCACCAGGGCCTCTAGCCACTGCAAAGGAACTCCAGACGCATGAGCCACCTTGTGCATCTGGCTAATGTAGGTCCTGGGGAATCGAACTTGGGTCCTTTGGCTTTGCAGGTAAACGCCTTAACTGATAAGCCATCCCTCCAGTCCAAATAATTAATAAATACGTGAGATGAATTTTAGAATCATATCCTATAAATATAATTTGTTTAAAAGGCTTGGTGCTGCACACCCTTAATCCCAGCATTTAGGAGGCAGAGGTAGGAGGATCGTCATGACTTCAAGGCCACCTTGACACTACATAGTGAGTTCCAGGTCAGCCTGGGCTACAGTGAGAGCCTACCCTTGAAAAACCAAAAAAAAAAAAAAAAAAAAAAAAAAAAAAAAAAAAAAAAAAAATCCAGGTCAACCTGAGTTAAAGTGAGACCCTACCTCAGAAAAACAACAACAACAACAACAAAAAAAAAACAACCAAAAAACAAAACAAAACAAAAAACCGTGATCCAAGCCAGGTGTGGTGGTGCATGCCTTTAATCCCAGCGCTCAGGACGCAGAGTTAGGGTGCTCTAGCTCAGGCTGACCTGGAATTCACTATGTAGTCTCAGGATGGCCTCGAAATTACGGGGATCCTACCTCTGCCTCCCGCCATTGCAAATGAATTCCAGACGCATGTGCCACCTTGTGCATCTGGCTTTAAGTAGGTACTGGGGAAGGATTTTTTTTTTTTTTTTTGGTTTTGCGAGGTAGGGTCTCACTCTGGTCCAGGCTGACCTGGAATTGACTATGTAATCTCAAGGTGGCCTCGAACTCTCGGCGATCCTCCTACCTCTGCCTCCTGAGGGCTGGGATTAAAGGCGTGCGTCACCACTCCCGGCTTTTTTTTTTTTAATTTACTTTTATTTATTTATTTGAGAGCGACAGACAAAGAAAGAGGTAGAGAGAGAGGGATGTATGCGCCATCTTGTGCATGTGGTTTAGGTGGGTACTGGGGAATCAAGCCTTGAACCAGGTCAGTAGGCTTACACGAGCAAGCGCTTAACCACTATGCCATCTCTCCAGCCCCTCCCTTGGCTTTGATGGTAAACAATTTAACCGCTAAGCCAGCTCTCCAGTCCAGCGATATCTTTTTTTCTCTTTCTTTCTTTCTTTCTTTCTTTCTTTCTTTCTTTCTTTCTTTCTTTCTTTTTTTAGTTTTATTTATTTTTACTTGAGGGAGCGAAAAAGGGGGAGAGAGAGAGAGAGAATGGACGCGCTAGGGCCTCCAGCTACTTCAAACGAACTGCGGATGTATGCGCCACCTTGTGCATCTGGCTTACTTTGGTCCTGGGGAATCTAACCGAGGTCCTTCAGTTTTGCAGGTAAATGCCTTAATCGCTAAGTCATCTCTCCAGCCCCAGTGCAATCTTTTTTTGTGTGTGTGGTTTTTCGAGGTAGGTCTCACTCTACCTCAGGCTGACCTGGAATTCACTATGTAGTCTTAGGGTGGCCTTGAACTCATGGCGACCCTCCTACCTCTGCCTCCGGAGTGCTGGGATTAAAGGTGTGCGCCACCACGCCCGGTTTCACTGCAATCTTTTTTTTTTTTTTTTTTTTTGGTTTTTTGAGGTAGGGTCTCACTCTGGCCCAGGCTGACCTGGAATTCACTATGTAGTCTCAGGGTGGCCTCGAACTGTCGGCGATCCTCCTACCTCTGCCTCCCGAGTGCTGGGATTAAAGGCGTGCGCCACCACGCCCGGCTCTGCAATCTTTTTTAAAACCCCTATCTATGATGCTCTCACATCTTGCCTGGCTAGTGTGATTTAAGTGGTTCATTTAACCACGATCGAACTAAAATCTTGGCGGCAACTGAAATCCTGGAGTAAACGCCTCTGGACAGTGAGACAAATCGCTTAGATTTACGAATGTGCTTTGGTTGGCCCAGAAGCACCTCCTCCTTTCACAGATGAACCTATCAACGCTCCTCTCGTGATGAGCGACAGCTCCCTAGAAGCCAATGAGTTCCGTTCCTTGTAATAAACCCGCCCAACTCTTGTGTCGTCACTCGGTCTCTTAAAAGGATAGAACTATGCCCGGTCTTCCGCGTACTTAGCCGGTGGCGGGTATTAGCGTTGAAACGTGACCGTGCCCCCACCTTAAAGGCGAAGGAACCGAGGGCCCCCTACCTCCCCAGAGCCCTTTAACACTAGACGGGCCTGCGCCTGCCCCTTTAAGGGCGGGGCGTCTGACGACGGAATCTGAGTTTCAGACAACTCGGAGTTTCCGTCGCAGGCTGCAAGGAAAGGCTGCCTGACTGGGTCCGGGCACTCGGCGGGCGGCGGCGGCGGCCTCCCCCACCCCCCGCTCGTCCTCCCCGGGCCCGGAGGGACCCCCTACTCCAGTCATGCTGAACAGAGTATGGAAGCAGCTGACTACGAGGTGCTATCCGTGCGAGAGCAACTCTTCCACAACCGCGTCCGCGAGTGCATCGTGAGTGCGGACAGGGCCGGGAAGGGCAGCAAGTTCGGGCCGGAGGGACTCCGAGCGCCACCGTCCCGGCCGGGTGCCCGGGAGCGGCTCGGCATGGGCCGTAGGGCCGGGGCCGGGGCGGTGCTGAGAAGCGCTGGGTCCCTGCGCCGTAAACAAAGCCGGTGGGTTTCCGTTCCTCCCTCCCTCCCGCCCCTCCCCGACCCCCTCCGCCTCTGTCCGGCGCTCCTGGAGGTGGGTGTTCGTTCGGTTATGGAGGGCGGAGACGGAGTCGGCTTCGAAGCCGGTCGTGGACGGAGTAGCTGACGGTGGAGGAGAGGGGCGATCCGCTCGCCCTGAGCTGGAAAGACTAGGGGAGACTGTGGTTGTGAGAGCGGTGGTAGGAGCAGGGGAGTTGGTGAATTCTCTCCTCCCACTGGGGAAGAAAGTGCTGCGGGCGTGGATTCTGAGCCGTGGAGGATGGGGGAATCACCAAAGTTTTCTCGCTTATTTTCTTTCCCCTTGATTGGTGGTGGTTTTCGAGGTAGGGTTTCACTCTAGCCCAGGCTGACCTGGAATTCACTATGTAGTCTCAGGGTGGCCATGAACTCATGGCGATCTACTTACCTCTGCCTTCCAAGTGCTGGGATTAACAGGTGTGCACCACCACGCCTGGCTCCGTGGTTTGGTTTTATGCTAGGGATTGAACTCAGGCCAAACACGATGTGCCACAGAACTGTCTCTTAACCTGCTCCCTTAGAAACCTGCAAGGCTGGGGTTCTCAGCCATTCAGGGATTTCCCGTGCAAGTGGTCCTTCAGTGCTAGCACCTAGAGCAATAGCTGAGCCTTCTACACTGCAATGGCCTCATCACTTCTAGGATAGGGAAACTCCAGTGGAAATTTTTTTCAGGCTGGGCTTTAGGCTACACAGGGTCCACTGAGATTTGGAGAGGGGGTAAAGTTAAACAGGCCATAACTAGGTCTGCCCTTTTCAGTGAGGACTGGACAGTAGGAAGTGTGCTGTTGTATGTGTGGAACTCCAGTAGAGATCTGCTTTGGGAAGCATTTCTTGTGTGTTTCTTGGTAGATTGGCTCACATGGTGGTGGCATTGGCCTATTGTGGAGGTGACCCAGGTCCTGAGACAATGTAGAACCAGAGACTCACATTGTAAAACAATGAGGAGAGATGAGCTCTTAGACAGAAGCAGTCTATGTATCTTTCCAATGATTTTTTTTTTTCCAGGTAGGGTCTCACTCTAGTCCAGCCTGACCTGGAATTCACTATGTAGTCTCAGGGTGGCCTCGAACTTACGGCGATCCTCCTACCGCTGCCTCCTGAGTGCTGGAATTAAAGGCATGCGCCACCACACCTGCCCTTTCCCATGTTAACTCTGGTCAAGGGCAGACTGAAGGTTTCTGGTGCCTTCTTCACCTAGAACAACCTAGCCTCCACTGGAAGTGTGTGGAACTCTGGCCTGACCTTTTGAGTCCTCACACCTTCTTGACTATTATGTAAGCCCAGGACAGAACACTAGACTATAAAAATCCTGCAGCTACAATCTGAGTGGCTCCTTTTTTTAAAAAAATTTATTTATTAGAGACGGGGGTGGGGTGGGGAGAGAAAGAGTGAGAGAGGGAATGGGCACGCCAGGGCCTCTAGCCATTGCAAACGAACTCCAGATGCATGTGCCACCATGTGCATCTGGCTTACGTGGGTCCCGGAGAGTCAAACCGGGATCTTCTGGCTATGCAGGCAAACGCCTTAACTGCTAAGCCATCTCTCCAGCCCTATTCTTATTTCGTCATGTCAAAAGCTACAACTTTGTCCTTGTTTATTACTATATGCAAATTCCCTATGGTGTCAGCTTCTCTTGGAGAATAGAAGACCCATGAGACTGAACTTGTCTTAGCCTACCTCAAACAGAGTGAGATCTTTTATTAGGACTGTAACTTTAATTATAGAGTCAAATTGACCAGTGGATCCTTCTCTGGGCAACAGCAGCTGACTTGGGATAGTGTAGAGATGTAATGCATGTATTGATTGATTTGTCCAAATTCTGTTGTAACTTTTTTTTTCCTTCCAAGGTAGGGCTTTACTCTAGTCCAGGCTGACCTGGAACTCACTATGTAGTCACAGGGTGGCTTTGAACTCACAGTGATCCTTCTACCTCTGCCTCCCAAGAACTGGTATTAAAGGCATACACCACCATGGTCGGCTACTTCTTTTTTTAAAAAAGATTTTTTATTATTTTGCTTTTTGAGGTAGGGTCTTACTCTAGCCCAGGCTGACCTGGAATTCACTATGTAGTCTAGGGTGGACTCGAACTCAATAGTGATCCTCCTATCTCTGCCTCCAGAGAGTGCTGGGATTAAAGGCATGCACCACCACGCCCAGCAAAATTTATTTTTATTTATTAGAGACAGAGAGAGGGAGAATGGGTGTGCCAGAGCCTCTAGCCACTGCAAACGAACTCCAGATGCATGCCCTGCCATGTGCATCTGGCTTATGTGGGACCTGGAGAATAGAACCTGGATACTTAGGTTTTGCAGGCTTGCACCTTAACTGCTAAGCCATCTCTCCAGCCCTTTGTTGTAACTTTCATTTGGACATCTATCCACTCAAGGGGTATGGGGATAGGCTTTAAGAGAACTTTTTTTTTTTTTTTTTAAGATATTGGCTCACTCTAGCTCACACTGACCTGGAATTAACTATGTAGTCTCAGGGTGGCCTCAAATTCATGGCAATCCTCCTATCTCTGCCTCTCAAGTGCTGGGATTAAAGGCATGTGCCACCACGCCCGGTTAAGAGAACTGATAGTGGAGTTTGAAGTCACTTGATATAGGGTCCCTGGATTGACTGCCTTTAAAATGGCTGGTACCAGCTCTAGAAATCTTGTAGGTGATAAGCCTGACTATGGTCTACTCTTATATTAAATGAGGTGCATTTGAGAGTATGGGCATGCTGCAAACGAACTCCAGATGCATGTGCCACCTTGTACATTTGGCTTATGTGGGTCCTGGGGAATCAAACCTGAGTCCTTTGGCTTTGCAGGTAAGCCCCTTAACTGCTAAGCCATCTCTCCAACCCTGTGTTGGAGTTTTCTCCTCTGCTGTTTACCAACCAGAGTTGAACTGAAGCTCTTTGCTCTCAGCAAAGTCCTGACTCTGGGCTGGGTTGGTGCTATTTCCTCTGTTACATGGACAGCCCTTGTCTGGTTCTTTTAGTCCTGGAGGCTAAAAAGACTAGAATAAGCACCAATGAGAAAGATGGAACCCTAGCAAGTGTTGTTTTGAGGCCTTTGGGGGCTGTGGAATGTGCTGGAGTTTCTCATCCTTATTTGCTTTCTGCCACAGATCTCAATACTTCTATTTGCCACACTCTACATCCTCTGCCATATCTTCCTGACTAGATTCAAGAAGCCTGCTGAGTTCACCACAGGTACCTCCCTTCTTCCAGAGTTCCTGTTGCCATGGGGGCAGCCTTCAGGGAGCAGATAATAGTGTCTGCAGGGAAAGGAAGGTTGGCTTTACTGGGCTGTTCTACAGTCTGCTTCTTCAAGCTCCCTTTCTCCACAGGCCTGACCGTGGTGCTGTGGTAGCTGGGAGGTATAGATGGAAATGTCTGCAACTTGCTGGACAAGCCATGGAGCTTTTCTGTTTTTTTTTTTTTTTAATTTAATTTTTTAAAATTTTAATATTTATTTATTTATTTATTTGCAACCAGAGAGAGAGAGGGAGGGAGGGAAGGAGAGAATGGGCACGCCAGGGCCTCTAGCCACTGCAAACGAACTCCAGATGCATGTGCCCCTTGTGCATCTGGCTTACGTGGGTCCTAGAGAATCAAACCGGGATCCTTTGGCTTCGCAGGCAAACGCCTTAACCGCTAAGCCATTTCTCCAGCCCATTGTTTTGTTTTTTTGAGGTAGGGTCTCACTCTAGTTCAGGCTGACCTGGAATTCACTATATAGTCTCAGGGTGGCCTCAAACTCACGGCTATCCTCCTACCTCCTGAGTGCTATGATTAAAGGCATGTGCCACCATGCCTGGCACTGTTTCTTTGTTTTTTTGAGGTAGGGTCTTACTCTAGCCCAGGCTGACCTAGAATTAAAATTTAATTTTACTTATCTATGAGAGAGAAAGAAAGAGGCACAGAGAGAGAGAATGAATGAATGCACTAGGGACTCTAACCACTACAGACGAACTCCAGACCCATGCACCAGGTTGTGCATCTGGCTTTATGTTGGTACTGGGGAATTGAACCTAGGTACTTAGGCTTTGCAGGCAAGTGTCCTAACTGCTGAGCCATCTCTCCAGCCCTCTTTTCTGACCCAGGCTGACCTGAAACTTACTATGTAGGTTCAGGGTAGCCTCGAACTCACAGCTATCCTCCTTCCTCTGCCTCCCGAGTGCTGGGATTAAAGGCATGCACCACCATGCTTGGCTCTCTTTTCTTAATTTATTTTTCCTCATTTTTTAGACAGGATCTCTATATATAGCCCAGGTTGGTATCCAACTCAAGGCAATCCTGCTTCAGCCTCCCTAGTTCTCTAGCCGAGGCTGCCTTGGAATTCACGAAGTAGTCTCAGGCTGACCTCATGGTGACCTTATGGTGATCCTCCTAGCTCTTCCTCCTGAGTGCTGGGCTTAAAGGTGTGTACCACCACTCCAGGCTCCCTCTGTTTATAATACTTTTTCTAGTCATTAAGTGTCTTCAATATCTTTGTCTAGTTATCTTTTTCCTTCGATGATGGAGACCCACATGTTATTGCTTCAGCCTCCCTAGTGGCTGGGATTAAGGGCCTGTTTTGGGAGACAGAGTCTCTTGAGTTTAGGCTGGCCTCAAACTCACTAGGTAGCTGAGAATAATATAGAACTCCTGATCTTCCATTCTCTGTCTCCCATGGATTGAGATTACATGTGTGTACCACTATACCTGGCTCATGTAGCTTTTCCAATCCTTAGTTTCATCCTATAAAATAGACATAAAACAGGCCAGGTGTGGTGACACACACCTTTAATCCCAGCACTCGGGAGGCAGAGATAGGAGGATTGCCGGGAGTTTGAGGCCACCCTGAGACTAAATTCCAGGTTAGCCTGGGCTAGAGTGAGACCCTACCTCAAAAAGCCAAAATAAATAAATAAATAAAATTAAAATTTAAAAATAGACATCAAACAAACAAACAAAAAGCCAGGTGAGGTGGCACATGCCGATGATTCTTGAACTTAGGAGACGGGCTAGAGTGAGGCTTTCCTCAAAAACAAATAACAGAGGCCGGGCGTGGTGGCGCACACCTTTAATCCTGGTACTCTGGGAGCAGACATAGGCCTGAGTTCCAGGCCACCTGACAGTACGTAGTGAATTCCAGGTCAGCCTGTGCTAGAGTGAGACCCTATCTTGAAGAGTCAAAAACAAACAAATAAATAACAGGAGCCCAGCAATGTAGTGTACACCTTTAATCCCAACACACTGAAGGCAGACATAGGCCTGTGAGTTCGAGGCCTCCCTGAAACTACATAGTGAATTCCAGGGCAGCCTGGGCTAGAGGGAGACCCTACCTTGAATTCCCCCCCACCCACCAAAAAAATAAAAATAAACAGCCAGTAATGGTGGCACATGCCTTTAATCCCAGCATTTGGGAGGCTGAGGTAGGATTGCTTTGAGTTAGAGGCCAGCCTGAAACTGAATAGTGACTTCCAGGTCAGCCTGGACTAGAGCAAGACCCTACCTGGAAAAACCAAAATAAATAAATTAATTAATAAAATAAATAAAATAAAATGGGTATAATATCATGTCTACCTAGTACATTGTCAGTGTATAGAACAAATGAGGACTCTTTTTTTTTTTTTTTCTCGAGGTAGGGTCTCACTCTGGCTCAGGCTGACCTGGAATTCACTATGGAGTCTCAGGGTGGCCTCGAACTCTCAGTGATCCTCCTCCCTCTGCCTCCTGAGTGCTGGGATTAAAGGCGTGCGCCACCACGCCCGGCAAATGAGGACTCATTGAACCATAGGCACATGCTTCCTGTCATCTCTCCTAGTACTCTCCCACCCAGGATCAGACACCTTTCATCTTCCTGACCACTGAGGCCCCAAGACCTAGTGGTGGTAGTCTGTCTCTGGAGAGTTAAGTGTTCTCACAGATTTGTTTCCTGTAAACTTCTGATTGGGGCAGAAAGACATCCTTGCTTCAGAGCCTAGCCTCCCACCTGTTCACACCATCCTGTCCTAGATGGCTCCAGGAGCCCCTAGACAACACAACAGTCACAGTAGTGTTCCCCTAGGGACTGTCTCTGATCCTTCCTTCACCCAGCCACTGGTGTAATGAGTCTCATAGACTAGTTGCTTATTTATCTCATTCTGTAGATGAACCTGTGATGAGAGATGATGGTACAAAGGAAGAGAATTTGGGAGGCTGTCTGGATGTATTCTCTCCACCTAGGACTAATCTTTCAACTGTCAGCATGGCTAGAGAATAGGTTGTGGAGCTCAATATTATGAAGTCTCCCGGATCCTCCTTTCCAGCTCTTAACTCCATTTGGAAAGGGAGCTAGGGACACATGGTAACATAGTTTGTTCTCAGAGTTGCATGTTGATGTCCTGTCTCTTCCTCTTCTTGTCTCTTTCTCTTTCACAGTGGATGATGAAGATGCCACCGTCAACAAGATTGCGTGAGTATCACTACCCTTGGCACCTGCCTCCATTGGTTTTTAGGATCTGGACTCTAGGACACACCGAGTTGGGGGAAAGGGCTGTCATTCCGTGGAGAAAGAATTCTCTACTTTTCCATTTCTGGCTTCTTCCAGCTTTAGCTCATCCTAAGAATGCTTAGAAAAGCTGCTGTTCCTGTCTCCTGGTTAGGTCAAGGACTTCTGGGAGTCTCATGGCCAGGAACTCTGCTGGGGCCTGAGTCACCTGAGTTACCCGGAAGTGTCTCTAGCTTGGCTTCATCTTCCAGCAGCCAGTGGTTGTGGGGGTGTGGTAGATAGAAGGAGACTGGGCTGGGTGAGACAAAGATAGAAACCCCTGAGGGTAGAGAATGTAGATGGCCCTTATTGTAGACTGTTCTTACTCATTAACCCATAGAGCTGCCTCTTCTGGATCCACAGACTGGAAGGCTGCTCTTCCTTGGTGAACTTGTTTACAGCTGAAGTGGCCCCAGACACAGGCCTTGGCTTTGAAGCTGGGTTTCAGCTTCCCTTTGTCCTGTGTGCTAGTTCCTTCATCAGGGAATAGCCTGTGGAATGACCCTGTTTTTATCCAGAATGAAAGAAGCAAGCTCAGAAATCTCTAATAAGCAGAAAAGAAGCCCTACCCCTTGGCTTTTGGCATCATGCATGGCATGTGGCCTATAGGCATGTATGGGAGGGCCACATTCCTGGGATAGTCTGGACAAGTAACATGGCAGGTGACCGTGAATGCCTGAGGTTTGTCAAGTGACGAGATTTTCCTGGAGGTAAAGGGCTAGGGTAGGGTGGCCGTGGTGGGGCCTAGCTTCACAGTCCCTTCCCAGTCCTACATGGCTACACTGCTTTTACAATCCACAGGTGCCCTTAGGGACAGATGGGGCTTCTTGATCATCAAGCAGTAAGAGTGCTGAACTAAACTGTCCTCTTCCCTTCCTAGACTGGAGCTGTGCACCTTTACCCTGGCAGTTGCCCTGGGTGCTGTCCTCCTCTTGCCCTTCTCCATTATCAGCAATGAGGTTCTGCTCTCACTGCCGCAGAACTACTACATCCAGTGGCTCAATGGCTCCCTTATCCATGGTGCGTGACTCAGGGCTATAGTTTAGGGTGGGAGTCAACCTAGGCAGCCTTGGGCTAATCAGTCCTGTGTCATCCCTTCCCTTCCCTCCTACCTGGCCAGGTCCCAGCTCCCTGCCCCTCTTACTTACACTGTCTGCTTTTCATTTTTGGTGCTAGGTCTCTGGAACCTCGTTTTCTCTTCTCCAATCTGTCCCTCATCTTCCTCATGCCATTTGCATATTTCTTCACGGAATCTGAGGGCTTTGCTGGCTCCAGAAAGGTAAGTAGGGGATCTATTAGTTAACTGAGGCAGGAAGCAGAGTTCACTCTATGGGGTTGACAGGAGAAATTTTAATGAGATTATTTGCAGAGGTTTAATCCTAATTAAGGGAGTCAGCCAGGTGTGGAAGCTCACACCTTGAATCCCAGTACTCAAGAGATAGAGGTGGTAGGATCTCTGAGTGTGATGACAGCCTGGGACTACAGAGTGAGACTCAAAAAAAAAAAAAAAAGCCGGGCAGATGGTGTATTCGGGAGGATCACTGTGAGTTTGAGGCCACCAGGTCAGTCTGAGCTAGAGTGAGACCCTGCCTCAAAAAAAAAAAAGTGTTATTGTCTTAGTGTTAAAGTCACTGCACAAAACCATGGTGCAAAAGGTGAGTAGAAACACGGGAAAAATATCAGGCTTGTTTCTCTAACTGCCTTTCACTTCCCCTCCTATTGTGCAGGCTGAGCTGGAAACTGGAGGGTGAGTGCTTGTGGGATGCAGACCTCAGGGCTCATCTTCTCAGGATAGACAAGGAGGGGAGGGCTTGCGATTGAACATCTAGGATAGGGTGACACCGGAATGGGAGTGGAAAGGCAGAGTAACTTAGCTGAATATGAGAAAAATCATCTCTAACTCCCAAATCCAGACCTCCCACGTTCCCGAAGCCTAGATGGCATCTCTAATGTCTCCTTCCTTCCTTGTGTACATTGCCTTGATATTGACCCCTCATGCACTTTCCCTGTTTGCCCCTCCTGCAGGGTGTCCTAGGCAGCGTCTACGAGACGGTGGTGATGTTGATTCTCCTCACTCTGCTTGTGCTGGGCATCGTGTGGGTGGCATCAGCCATTGTAGATAACAACAAGACCAGCAGGGAGTCACTTTATGGTGAGAGACTATATTAAGCCTTTGTCACTGTGACAAAATACTTGATAAAAGCAGAAGAGGAAGGATTTCTTTGTATCATGATTTCAGAGGTTTTAGTTCCTAGTCATTTGGCTCTGGCTTCCCTGGTATGATCTAGGAGAGCATCGTGACAAGAGCAGGAGCAAAGCTGCTCCCTCGATAAGGACTGGAATGAAGAGGCCAGCCAGGGATGAGATATGTATACCCCTCAAAGGCACACCCCAGTGACCTGTAACCTGGAAATCACTATGTAGTCTTTGGGTGGCCTTGAATTCATGGCGATCCACCTTTTTCTGCCTCCCTGAGTTTAAGGCCACCCTGAGACTTCATAGTGAATTCTAGATCAGCCTGGACTAGAGTGAGACCCTACTTAAAAAAATCCTCCTGCTTCATCCTCCCAAGAACTTGTGGGATTGGCATGCACCATCACACCTGGTATAACATTTTAGAATGAGGAGGCTTTTGTTACTTTTGCTTGAAGAAGAAAAGGATCTGGCTCTGCCTGATCCTGGAACTTGGGCCAAATAGCAGTTATGCCCTTTAGAGCTTAGGATCTCAGTTTACTTTCGTCCCCACCACCACTCCTACCACTGGTCAGCTTTCTCAATTTGTATTGCTTGCCAAATAGCCATAGGCTATTTATTTATTTTGATTTTTGAGGTAGGGTTTCACTCCCGAGCCCAGGCTGACCTGGAATTCACTTAGTCTCATGATGGCCTTGAACTCACCGCGATCCTCCCTTCCTGTGCCTCCCAAGTGCTGGGATTAAAGGCATGCCCACCACACCTGGCCAGCTATAGGCTTTTTGTGTTGTATCAAATACTCTGAGCCCTGTCACCTGCCAGTAAGTATGAGAAACTAGCTGACATGTCTTTTCTTACCTATAGACTTTTGGGGTACTACCTCCCCCTATCTCTACTCCTGTATCTCCTTCCTTGGTGTCCTGCTACTCCTGGGTAAGTGTGACCATAGGCACATGCTTCCTGTCATCTCTCCTAGTACTCTCCCACCCAGGATCAGACACCTTTCATCTTCCTGACCACTGAGGCCCCAAGACCTAGTGGTGGTAGTCTGTCTCTGGAGAGTTAAGTGTTCTCACAGATTTGTTTCCTGTAAACTTCTGATTGGGGCAGAAAGACATCCTTGCTTCAGAGCCTAGCCTCCCACCTGTTCACACCATCCTGTCCTAGATGGCTCCAGGAGCCCCTAGACAACACAACAGTCACAGTAGTGTTCCCCTAGGGACTGTCTCTGATCCTTCCTTCACCCAGCCACTGGTGTAATGAGTCTCATAGACTAGTTGCTTATTTATCTCATTCTGTAGATGAACCTGTGATGAGAGATGATGGTACAAAGGAAGAGAATTTGGGAGGCTGTCTGGATGTATTCTCTCCACCTAGGACTAATCTTTCAACTGTCAGCATGGCTAGAGAATAGGTTGTGGAGCTCAATATTATGAAGTCTCCCGGATCCTCCTTTCCAGCTCTTAACTCCATTTGGAAAGGGAGCTAGGGACACATGGTAACATAGTTTGTTCTCAGAGTTGCATGTTGATGTCCTGTCTCTTCCTCTTCTTGTCTCTTTCTCTTTCACAGTGGATGATGAAGATGCCACCGTCAACAAGATTGCGTGAGTATCACTACCCTTGGCACCTGCCTCCATTGGTTTTTAGGATCTGGACTCTAGGACACACCGAGTTGGGGGAAAGGGCTGTCATTCCGTGGAGAAAGAATTCTCTACTTTTCCATTTCTGGCTTCTTCCAGCTTTAGCTCATCCTAAGAATGCTTAGAAAAGCTGCTGTTCCTGTCTCCCTGGTTAGGTCAAGGACTTCTGGGAGTCTCATGGCCAGGAACTCTGCTGGGGCCTGAGTCACCTGAGTTACCCGGAAGTGTCTCTAGCTTGGCTTCATCTTCCAGCAGCCAGTGGTTGTGGGGGTGTGGTAGATAGAAGGAGACTGGGCTGGGTGAGACAAAGATAGAAACCCCTGAGGGTAGAGAATGTAGATGGCCCTTATTGTAGACTGTTCTTACTCATTAACCCATAGAGCTGCCTCTTCTGGATCCACAGACTGGAAGGCTGCTCTTCCTTGGTGAACTTGTTTACAGCTGAAGTGGCCCCAGACACAGGCCTTGGCTTTGAAGCTGGGTTTCAGCTTCCCTTTGTCCTGTGTGCTAGTTCCTTCATCAGGGAATAGCCTGTGGAATGACCCTGTTTTTATCCAGAATGAAAGAAGCAAGCTCAGAAATCTCTAATAAGCAGAAAAGAGAAGCCCTACCCCTTGGCTTTTGGCATCATGCATGGCATGTGGCCTATAGGCATGTATGGGAGGGCCACATTCCTGGGATAGTCTGGACAAGTAACATGGCAGGTGACCGTGAATGCCTGAGGTTTGTCAAGTGACGAGATTTTCCTGGAGGTAAAGGGCTAGGGTAGGGTGGCCGTGGTGGGGCCTAGCTTCACAGTCCCTTCCCAGTCCTACATGGCTACACTGCTTTTACAATCCACAGGTGCCCTTAGGGACAGATGGGGCTTCTTGATCATCAAGCAGTAAGAGTGCTGAACTAAACTGTCCTCTTCCCTTCCTAGACTGGAGCTGTGCACCTTTACCCTGGCAGTTGCCCTGGGTGCTGTCCTCCTCTTGCCCTTCTCCATTATCAGCAATGAGGTTCTGCTCTCACTGCCGCAGAACTACTACATCCAGTGGCTCAATGGCTCCCTTATCCATGGTGCGTGACTCAGGGCTATAGTTTAGGGTGGGAGTCAACCTAGGCAGCCTTGGGCTAATCAGTCCTGTGTCATCCCTTCCCTTCCCTCCTACCTGGCCAGGTCCCAGCTCCCTGCCCCTCTTACTTACACTGTCTGCTTTTCATTTTTGGTGCTAGGTCTCTGGAACCTCGTTTTTCTCTTCTCCAATCTGTCCCTCATCTTCCTCATGCCATTTGCATATTTCTTCACGGAATCTGAGGGCTTTGCTGGCTCCAGAAAGGTAAGTAGGGGATCTATTAGTTAACTGAGGCAGGAAGCAGAGTTCACTCTATGGGGTTGACAGGAGAAATTTTAATGAGATTATTTGCAGAGGTTTAATCCTAATTAAGGGAGTCAGCCAGGTGTGGAAGCTCACACCTTGAATCCCAGTACTCAAGAGATAGAGGTGGTAGGATCTCTGAGTGTGATGACAGCCTGGGACTACAGAGTGAGACTCAAAAAAAAAAAAAAAAGCCGGGCAGATGGTGTATTCGGGAGGATCACTGTGAGTTTGAGGCCACCAGGTCAGTCTGAGCTAGAGTGAGACCCTGCCTCAAAAAAAAAAAAGTGTTATTGTCTTAGTGTTAAAGTCACTGCACAAAACCATGGTGCAAAAGGTGAGTAGAAACACGGGAAAAATATCAGGCTTGTTTCTCTAACTGCCTTTCACTTCCCCTCCTATTGTGCAGGCTGAGCTGGAAACTGGAGGGGGTGAGTGCTTGTGGGATGCAGACCTCAGGGCTCATCTTCTCAGGATAGACAAGGAGGGGGAGGGAGCTTGCGATTGAACATCTAGGATAGGGGTGACACCGGAATGGGGAGTGGAAAGGCAGAGTAACTTAGCTGAATATGAGAAAAATCATCTCCTAACTCCCAAATCCAGACCTCCCACGTTCCCGAAGCCTAGATGGCATCTCTAATGTCTCCTTCCTTCCTTGTGTACATTGCCTTGATATTGACCCCTCATGCACTTTCCCTGTTTGCCCCTCCTGCAGGGTGTCCTAGGCCGCGTCTACGAGACGGTGGTGATGTTGATTCTCCTCACTCTGCTTGTGCTGGGCATCGTGTGGGTGGCATCAGCCATTGTAGATAACAACAAGACCAGCAGGGAGTCACTTTATGGTGAGAGACTATATTAAGCCTTTGTCACTGTGACAAAATACTTGATAAAAGCAGAAGAGGAAGGATTTCTTTGTATCATGATTTCAGAGGTTTTAGTTCCTAGTCATTTGGCTCTGGCTTCCCTGGTATGATCTAGGAGAGCATCGTGACAAGAGCAGGAGCAAAGCTGCTCCCTCGATAAGGACTGGAATGAAGAGGCCAGCCAGGGATGAGATATGTATACCCCTCAAAGGCACACCCCAGTGACCTGTAACCTGGAAATCACTATGTAGTCTTTGGGTGGCCTTGAATTCATGGCGATCCACCTTTTTCTGCCTCCCTGAGTTTAAGGCCACCCTGAGACTTCATAGTGAATTCTAGATCAGCCTGGACTAGAGTGAGACCCTACTTAAAAAAATCCTCCTGCTTCATCCTCCCAAGAACTTGTGGGATTGGCATGCACCATCACACCTGGTATAACATTTTAGAATGAGGAGGCTTTTTTGTTACTTTGCTTGACGAAGAAAAGGATCTGGCTCTGCCTGATCCTGGAACTTGGGCCAAATAGCAGTTATGCCCTTTAGAGCTTAGGATCTCCAGTTTACTTTCGTCCCCACCACTCCACTCCTACCACTGGTCAGCTTTCTCAATTTGTATTGCTTGCCAAATAGCCATAGGCTATTTATTTATTTTGATTTTTTGAGGTAGGGTTTCACTCGAGCCCAGGCTGACCTGGAATTCACTTAGTCTCATGATGGCCTTGAACTCACCGCGATCCTCCTTCCTGTGCCTCCCAAGTGCTGGGATTAAAGGCATGCCCCACCACACCTGGCCAGCTATAGGCTTTTTGTGTTGTATCAAATACTCTGAGCCCTGTCACCTGCCAGTAAGTATGAGAAACTAGCTGACATGTCTTTTCTTACCTATAGACTTTTGGGAGTACTACCTCCCCTATCTCTACTCCTGTATCTCCTTCCTTGGTGTCCTGCTACTCCTGGGTAAGTGTGTAGGATCTGGGAACAAGTGATAATGTCCTGGCCCAGAACAACTAGGATGGAAGAAGGAATGGGGGCAGGGTGGGCAAAGGGATGAAGAGTCTGATGGGTAACTGACTTGTTCTTGTCCCTTCAGTGTGTACTCCACTGGGTCTTGCCCGCATGTTCTCGGTCACTGGGAAACTACTGGTCAAGCCCCGGGTATGTAGTACTCCTTGTATGCAGGATGACTTTCCTGTATAGCTGAGGCCAAACCATGAAACAATCCTATAGTTGTGTAGTACACAGTTTGCCAAGGGCTATAGTCTTTGTTGGCTTCCCTCATTTGCAGTGGCTGAAGGCCCTGGTATGTCCATTTTTTCTCTTTGTCTGCCTCTTTTTTTTTTTTTTTTTTTTTTTGGGGGTTTTCTAGGTAGGGTTTCGCTATAGCCCAGGATAACCTAGAATTCACTCTGTAGTCTCAGGGTGGCCTCGAACTCACAGCCATCCTACCTCTGCCTCCTGAGTGCTGGGATTAAAGGCGCGTGCCATCACGCCCAGCTCCTATCTGCCTCTTATCTATCTCTCTCTCAAATAAAATTTTTTTTTTTTAAAAAGTAGTGAATGAAAAAGTACAAACTGTAGAATTCTAGAATGGACAAGGTTCTGGAGCCCTTGGGATCAGGAGGCCTCTGACAGTTTCTTACTTTCTCCTGCCTCTAGCTACTGGAAGACCTTGAAGAACAGCTGAACTGCTCAGCCTTTGAAGAGGCAGCTCTGACCCGCAGGCTCTGTAGTAAGTTGAAGTTCTTCCCTGCTGGGGTCATGGGCCTGACCTTATCAGGGCTTGAGCAACTGAGAGGCAGCATTTTATTCTCTGCCCCTAGATCCCACCTCCTGCTGGTTGCCTTTAGACATGGAGCTGCTACACAGACAGGTTCTGGCTCTGCAGACACAAAGGGTCCTTCTGGGTATGAAGGATGGTAGGGCTTGGGATTCCTGAGTTTTCACAAGGAGAGTAGCCCCTTGTTTCAGGTACTTGCTAACCGCCTTCCATCCCTTCCCAGAGAAGCGGTGGAAGGCTTCAGCCTGGCAGCGGAACCTGGGCTACCCTTTGGCCATGCTGTGCTTGCTGGTGCTGACGGTGGGTTTACTAACATTGGTGGGGATGGGGAGTAGGTCCTTGAGTACTTTGGGCCTCCTTAGGGAGGATAGATATGCGATGACATGGTTAACATCCAGAATAATAGTTGCCTCTCACTGAGTGTTTTGTGTCCTGTCCTGTGGATAAGCACCTTAATTCACATTTTGTGATTGAAGAAACAGAAGTAATTTGTCCAAACAGAAATTACACAGAACCATGAATTAGTTGCTCACATTTGCCTTGGAATGATCATAAGAGTTGAAATCCAATATCTCTATCTCCCTGTACTAGATTCAGGAATTATAGACAGAGAAGGGGCACCTTAGCCATTTTCCTGTTTTGTTGTGGTGCTGAGGATTGACCCTGCACACTCAGCCAGGAGCAGCAGGACAACAAGAAGGGAGATCCAGGAGCAGGGAAAGATAGGGGAGGTGGCACTCCCAGAAGTCTAAGGGGAAGAAAAGAAAAGATACATCAGCTTGTGTCCTTTAGCTTTGAGGGAGTTGAGAGGGTATTTCATACAGTACAAAATGCCTATAGCTATTAGGCAAGTAATGCAAATGGGGCTTTACACATCTGAGGCAAGACCTCTACACTGAGCTTCACCCTTAGTCCCATAGGTACACCTTTTCTGTTTAGCTTTTTTTCCCTTTTGGAAGCAGTGCATTTAGTTAGAGTCTTAAAGGTGCTTTTTTTGACTAGTAACAACCTTGAGGAGGCCCTCCACAACTAAGTTGCATCAGAGTCAATGCTCTTAACATTGAACTTAGGACACAGCTGTGGTCTGGGACAGGGATGGTATTCTTACGACCTTGCTGCACACAGGGCCTGTCTGTGCTCCTTGTGGCCATCCATATCCTGGAGCTGCTCATCGATGAGACTGCCATGCCACGGGGCATACAGGTACTGTGCTGTCTTCCCACCATGTCTTTAGGGGCTGATTTAATTAGGAAATGCTAAGAGCTGGAGAGGCAGAGGCAGGAGGATTGTTGTGAGTTCGAGGCCACCCTGAGACTACATAGTGAATTCCAGGTCATCCTGGACTAGAGCAAAACCCTACCTCGAAAAACCAAAAAACAAAACAGGAAGAAGGGCCGGGCGTGGTGGCGCATGCCTTTAATCCCAGCACTCGGGAGGCAGAGGTAGGAGGATCGCCGAGAGTTCGAGGCCACCTTGAGACTACATAGTGAATTTCAGGTCAGCCTGGACCAGAGTGAGACCCTACCTCAAAAAAAAAAAAAAAAAAAAAAAAAAAAAAAACAGGAAGAAGGGGGTAGAGAGATGGCTTAGTGGTTAAGCGCTTGCCTGTGAAGCCTAAGGACCCCGGTTCGAGGCTTGATTCCCTAGGACCCATGTAAGCCATTAAATGCACAAGGGGGAGCATGGAGTTTGCTTGCAGTGGCTGGAGGCCCTGGCACACCCATTCTCTCTCTATCTGCCTCTCTCTCTCTCTGTCGCTCTCAAATAAAATAAATAAATAAATAAACAAAAACAAAAAAACAGGAAGAAGAAGAAAAGGTTGGATAGGGGCAGAAGCTGAGGACAAAGGGAAGGCTGAATGTTGGATGGTGTGGTCATAATAGAGGGCAGTGTACTTCAGTGTTACCTCTCCACATCCTCAGGATGCATCTCTGGGCCAGGTGTCATTCTCCAAGCTGGGCTCCTTCGGTGCCATCATCCAGGTTGTACTAATCTTGTATCCTTCTTTAAACTCACTGTGGCCTTGCTTACCAAGCTTGTCTCCGGGGACTGTGAAAGCTCCTCTGGGATTGTCTCTCTAACTAGGGGAGATTAATGAGGAAGGTGGGCCAGTCTTCACCAATCGTGGGTACAGAAAGAAGGAAAAGACCTTGAAAGAAAAGCTGAGAAAGAGATCTGTTCCCCTTGAAATGAAACATTAATTAAGCTGGGCATGGTGGCTCATGCCTGTAAGCCCAGCCACTGGGGAGGCTTGGTTGGAGTATCACCTGAGCTCCAGGCCAATATGGGCTAGAATGAAACCTTGCCTTTAATCTCAGCACTTGGGAGGCAGAGATTGGACAATCACTGTGAGCTTGAGGCCAACATGGGACTACAGTCAATTCCAAGTCAGCCCCAGCAAAAAACAGCCAGGCATGGTGGTATATGCTTTTAATCTCAGCACTTGGGAGGCTGAGGTAGGAAGACTGCTGTGAGTTGAAGGCCAGTCTAGACTAATTCTAGGTCAACCTGAGCTAGAGTGAGACTCTACCTTGACAAAAAAAGAGAGAGAGAGAGAGATAAGTCATTTTTGGGCATTCATTAGCTCTTGAAAACTGGCCAGTTCTTCCTTAACCCAGTGGCAGTTACTTGATGGTGTCCTCGGTCGTGGGCTTCTACAGCTCTCCCTTGTTCTGGAGCCTGAGGCCCAGGTGGCATGACACAGCCATGACACAGGTATGTGGAAGGGAGGTGAAGAAGTCTCCAGGGGGCATGGGTGGGTACTAGGTGCTGCTAGTTCTGCTACCCTTGCCTTTCCTTCTCCACTTAGATAATCGGGAACTGTGTCTGCCTCCTGGTCCTAAGCTCAGCACTCCCTGTCTTCTCTCGAACTCTGGGTAAGTAGCACAAGGAGGTAAGGAATTGCCATTCTGTCTTGTTTAAGTGGGGCATGGTTACACACATTCCAGCATTTGGGGCTCTGTGGCAGGAGGATTAGGAGGTCATAGCCAGTCATAGGAAGTTCCAGGCAATCCTCAGTTACATAAGGAGACTCTATCTCAAGATAAAAGAAAGGGCTAGAGAGATTGCTCAGTGGATAAAGCACTTGCCACACAAGTGTGAGGACCTGAGTTCATATATCATGTAAATGCCAGGTGGACATGGTGGCCCACCTTTAATCCAAGTGTTCATGAGGTAAAGATAGGATTCCTCAGCCAAGCTAGCTAGTTAGACTAGCCAAGTTGGCAAGCTCTGAATTCAAATGAGAGTCCCTGTCTCAGTAAAAAAAGGTAGAGTGTGATTGGGGAAGATACTGGATGTTGGTTTGTAGCTTCCACATGCATGTGTGCCCACATACATGCAATGAGCATGTATATACATGCCCACATAGTCTGGATTTTGGGAGAGAGGAAGAGGCAGAGAGAATGGGTGTACCAGGGCCTCCAGGCATTGCAAATAAACTCCAGATATATGTGCCACCTTGTGCATCTGGCTTATGTGGGTCCTGGGGAATTGAACCTGGGACCGTAGGCTTTGCAGGCAAGCGCCTTAATCACTAAGCCATCTCTCCAGCCCATGTTCTCTCTTTTTAAAGTTGAAAACACTAATAGAATTTATGGAACTTGTCCTAGATTACCCAGCTAGTTAGAGGTGGTATTGGGATGTGAGCCAAAACAACTTGATCACAGTTTGATTTCTTAGTGTTTAGTGGCAGTTAGCTACTACTCAGCACTAATGAAAACTTTATGATAAGCTTCTAGATTCCTGGCCAGGAACAGGTTATAGGCACGAGGGCTCCTAGGAACATCTAAAGCTAGCGGGAGTCCCATCGGAGGAAATGAAGTCAGCATCTGGAAGGGAATCAGAGCGAACATGAACTGGCCTCTGACCAAGCTTGAGAAAGTAATAATGCTTATAGAGGCTAGCAGTTGCAGTGTTGAGATGTGGCCACTAGGAGGCAGCAGAAATTGGGCTCCTTTCAGAGGAAGAATTGGGGATCCCCCTTCTCATCATGACCTTTGTACTTCAGGGCTGACTCGCTTTGACCTGCTGGGTGACTTTGGACGCTTCAACTGGTTAGGCAATTTCTACATCGTGTTTCTCTACAATGCAGCCTTTGCTGGCCTCACCACACTCTGTCTAGTGAAGACCGTCACTGCAGCTGTGAGGGCAGAGCTGATCCGAGCCTTTGGTGAGAGGGCATTGGGAGGCCTAGGCTAGTGGGGTGCCTATAAGATAGTCAACTCTGGAGCAGGGGTCATCCCAGCAGAAAGAGGGTACACTTCCTACAATGTGTGAAGCCTCTCATCTACCCGTTTTGTGCCATGGTTGTCTTATCCTGTGTCCCACTTCTGACTGCCTACCTCCCCCTCTTCTCCAGGGCTGGACAGATTGCCACTGCCTGTCTCTGGTTTTCCCCGGGCATCTAGGAAGAACCAGCACCAGTGACCTCCAGCTAATGGGGTGGGAGGGAGAAAACTGGACACTGCCATCTGCCACCTAGCCCTGGAGACAAGCCCAAGTTGGACCTGAGGTCCTGGAATCTGAGTGTTGGTGGCAGAGGGGAGCTGAGCCTTCTGCACTGTGGGCATAATCTGAGCCATAGTTTGGGACCAGACTTCACTGGCCTCAGCACACAGTGGAGCTAGATGAAGATCTGGCTCCTGGTCCCAAATCCGTTTACACATCAGTCTGCCTCACTGCTCTTCCAGGCCTTGCCTGAAGCCATTGTTTACATGAGTTTGATGTGCAATAGGGTGGGTGGGAGTGGGAGGGGCTGGGCCAGAGGCAGGTTGTCTACCTTGCCTCTGGTCCAGCAGAGTTTAGGCACTGTGTTATCCTGGAAGGCCTTTGAAACACTGGAGAGATCAAGGGCGCAGGGAGGAAGAAGCTGTACCCATCAGCAATAAAGTTGATCCCAGAGTTTCTGTGTGTGGGATGTGTGGTGTATGCACATGTATGTGCGTGCAGTGGGGGTCAGAGATTGCTCATCTATGGTGAACATCAGCTCTTCTGCATCTGGAGTTTGTTCACAGCAGCAAGAGGCCCTGGCACATCCATACTCTGTCTCTATGTCAAATAAATATTAGGGGCTGGAGAAATGGCTTAACAGTTAAGGTGTTCACCTGCAAAACCAAGGGATCCCGGTTCGATTTTCCTGGACCCACATAAGCCAGGTGCACGAGGGGGCGCGTGCGTCTGGAGTTCGTTTGCAGTGGTTGGAGACCCAGGTGTGCCCATTCTCTCTCTCAAATAAAATGTATTAAAAATAAAAAAAATTAGTTCAATTCCCCAGTATCCATGTAAAGCCAGATGTACAAAGTGGCACATGCATTTGGAGTTTGTACTAGGAAAATGCCCTGTTGTGCCCATTTTCTCTCTGCTTGCAAATAATGTTTTTCAAGACAGGGTCTCACTCTAGCCCAGGCTGACCTGGAATTCACTCTGTATTCTCAGGGTGGCCTTGAACTCATGGTGATCCTCCTATCTCTGCCTCCCAAGTGCTGGGATTAAAGGGATGTGCCACCATGCCAGGCAATTTTTAAAAATAGAACCCTGGCCAGGTGTGGTGGTGCACACCTTTAGTCCCAGCACTAGGGAGGCAGAGGTAGGAGGATCACTGTGAATTCCAGGTTGGCATGGGACCATAAAGTAAGAGCCAGGTCAGCTTTGGCTAGAGCAAGACTCTACCTCAGAAAAACAAAACCCTGTCTGCCAGAGTTCAGTTCTCAATCATACATATAAGCTGGTTGCAAAAAGTGGCCCAACTATCTGATGTTTATTTGCAGCATCAAGAGGCCTGGGATGCCCCTCCTCAAACACATGCAAATATACAAATAAATAAATTTGAGAATTAACATGGTTTATTTTCTATAATTAAGCAAGTTGTCAATAATTAAAAAATAAAGGAATGGCTTAGTGGATAAGGCACTTGCCTGCAAAGCCTAAGAACTCATGTTCGAATCCCCAGGTCCCATGTAAGCTAGATGCACAGTGACATACATGCACATTACACATGGGGACATATGCATCTGGAGTTTGTTTGCAGCAGCTGAAGGCCATGATGTCCCCATTCTCAAAAAATAAGTAAAGGGGTCTGGAGAGATGGCTTAGTGGTTAAGTGCCTAAAGACCCAGGTTCGATTACCCAGGATGCATGTAAGCCAGATGCACAAGATGGCACCTGCATTTGGAGTTCATTTGCAGTGGCTGGAGGCCCTGGCACGCCCATTCTCTTATCTGTATCTTCTCAAATTATTTGCAAGCAGAGAGAGAAAATGGGCACAACAGGACATTTTCCTAGTACAAACTCCAAATGCATGTGCCACTGTGTAGTCTCAGGCTGGTCTCTACTCAGCAATACTCCTACCTCTGCCTCCCCAGTGCTGGGATTAAAGGCGTGCACCACCATGCACGACTGACAAGGACTGTTTTTGGTTTTTTTTTTTTTTTTTAAGTATTTTTCTTTATTTGAGAGAAAAATAGGCAGGTAGAGAGACAGAAAATGGGTGTGCTAGGCCCTCTAGTTGCTGCAAATGAACTCCAGGTGTATGCTTTCATGGGTCCTTGGGAATCGAACCTAGGACATTTTGGCTTTGCAGGCAAGTGCTTTAACCACTAAGCTATCTCTCCTGCCCCGACAATGGTTTTTGATTTCTACCTCAAAGATTAACCTAATTTGGTTTCTGTAAGGGCTGTCAGTTCTTGCAATATTGAGGGAAGGGAGGAATTCCTGCCTAGGGTTGTGCAGCTTGTACATTGAATAACTTCAATGGCTAGCATGTACATGTATAGTTACTATGACCTCTTTCAGTACTGTGGATCCAATATGGAGGTAGCTGTTCTACCAATGAGCTACAGTCCCATCCACATGACTATTGTAAATGAAGGTGTTGATGGGCTTTTGGTTTTGTTGGGGTTTTTTCTCCCTTAATGTATGCAAAGTTGCTATGTGTACTAGCTGTGGAACTGGGTGAGGGGAGGGTGAGTATGGAATACAAAAATGTAGATTCCACAAATACTTGCCAGCACCCTACCATAAGTTAGACAGCCTTGTACATACATGATAAACAAATTTGTACTGAAAACTGTCTGGAAGGCTGTCAGATAGTTCTAATACTGTGCCGCCATAGCAGTTAATTGTGCCTCACAAGAGCACACAGGTCAGTGCCGGGCGTGGTGGCGCATGCCTTTAATCCCAGCACTCGGGAGGCAGAGGTAGGAGGATTGCCGTGAGTTCGAGGCCACCCTGAGACTACGTAGCTAATTCCAGGTCAGCCTGGACCAGAGTGAGACCCTACCTTGAAAAAACAAAAAAAAAAAAAAAAAAAAAAAAAAAAAAAAAGAGCACACAGGTCAAAGTGTGGAACATGGAGGGCTTCTTAGAGGAAGGTTTTGTTTTTATTTAATTTTTTTGTTTGTTTGTTTGTTTTTGCAAGGTAGGGTCTCACTCTGGTCCAGGCTGACCTGGAATTAACTATGTAGTCTCAGGGTGGCCTCGAACTCTCAGTGATCCTCCTACCTCTGACTCCTGAGTGCTGGGATTAAAGGCGTGCGCCACCACGCCCAGCTTTTTATTTAATTTTTTTTTGAGACTGAGGCTAGCCTCAAACTTGCTATGTAGCCAGATGACCCTGAGCTACTGATCTTCCTGCTCCCACCTGCATGTACCACCTAGCACAGGAAGTGATTTATGAGTAAGGATTGGGAGAAGTGCCTCTACGATGAGACCTGAGGGTTTAAGTAGAGTCCCAAGTACAGAGGGATTCCTAGATGGAAGGTGAAGTCACCATTAGGCTCCTCTTCAGCAATTTCCAAATGACAAGTTACTCATCTGAAAAGCATGCAGGGAAGTGCATGCTATTGGCACACCTTTCATATCAGAGCTCAGGAGGCAGAGGTAAGAGGATCACCATGAGTTCAAGGCCACCCTGAGACTACATAGTGGAATTTCAGGTCAACCTGGGCTAGAATAAGATTCTACCTCGAAAAACAAAACAAAACAACAACAACAACAAAAAAAAAAAAACATGCAGGATGTGGTGGCCCATATCTGTAATCTCAGCATTTGAAAGATGAAGATAGGAGGATCAGGAATTCAAGGCCATCTTCTGCTGTATATCAAGTTTGAAACCAACCTTGGGCTATGTGAGACCCTGTCTCCTCCCCACCCCCACCCCCAAAAAATGCAACTGGTGCAAGTCTGGTGAGGCCACCAAAGTTAGAAGCCCTAAACTGGATTGTTAATGCAGTTTACAGTCTGTCTGATTCTAGCAACGTTCCCAGAGGAAGACGATAAAGTTGCTAAAGAAAATGGTCCCCGTAGGATACATACCCCAAATCCTGGTTACTGTGAGTGTCAAGAAAAACTAGGGAAGTTTGAGAAGGACCACAGAGAGGGGAGGCTCTAGTTGTATGCCCAAAAGGGCTTGGCTGGGGGCCTTGAGCAGAAATTGGAACTCATACTTCCTGGATGATAGCAGAGGGCACGGTCTGCCAGGATAGGCTTTGGGAGGGCAAAGACCTAATACTGGCATCAGAGTAAGATGGTTTGGCTCCAAATTTAGGCTCAGAGGTTGAAGGATGCTTGCTTATCCAGGCAGCCAAGGACTGTAAATCTACAAGGATTTCCTAAGCAGGTGTCTGCATGGTTTCCAGGATGGGACACACTTCAGTGAAGAAATGGAACAGTGGTGACCAACTAGGAGGCGGGACAATCCTGGGAGAAGGGCGGGGGGCGGGGCCAGGGCCCACTTAAGGCGGAGTCCGGGCGTTCTGGCAGCACCGGAGCCCGGGCAGCTGAGACCGGCTGGGCTGGCACTCACCTTCTACCATCCCCCCCCCCCTGCTATGGTGGTCTCTCAGTTGTAGCTTCCAAGTCCCCCAGGGCATGTAGGCAGAGTTAGCGGCAGCCAGGTGCGCAGAGCCACAAGAGCTCCAAGGTACTCTGGGGACACTTCTGCCCACTGCACTCTGGCGCCTGTGGAGATGCCCAACTGACAGGAGAGATAGAACAGGAACGCTCCCTTTCGGGGTCCAAGCCCACTGTACCTATGGCTCTGCCGGCCAGTCTTTTGCCCTTGTGCTGCTTGGCACTTCTGGCACTGTCTGCCCAAAGCTGCGGGCCGGGCCGGGGACCGGTTGGCAGGCGCCGCTACGTGCGTAAGCAGCTTGTGCCACTGCTCTACAAGCAGTTTGTGCCCAGCATGCCCGAGCGGACACTTGGTGCCAGTGGGCCAGCGGAGGGCAGAGTGGCAAGGGGCTCCGAGCGCTTCCGGGACCTGGTGCCCAACTACAATCCTGACATCATCTTCAAGGATGAGGAGAACAGTGGGGCCGACCGCTTGATGACGGAGGTAAGGAGAGTTCCCACCTGCGCTTAGGGTACCTCTGCAATCCTGGACGGAAGAGGAACCAGCTTCATCCTCAGAGACCTTAGTCTAAAAATGATAATAATTAAAAAAGCTCCTAGTCATCTTCAAGAAAGCAATAACCTGCTGGCTGGGCAGTGGTTAGGGAGGAATCCCAAAGGAGAAGCTAGGATGGAGGGAGGAGGAGGGGCTGGCTAGTGAGAGTGAAGCTCGGAGAGGCTGGAGGGAGGGCGGGGAAAGGAGGATGGCGGCAGGCGAGACGGGAAATGGCTGAGGCGTGGACCGGGGGTCAGCCACCCAGCCAGGCAGGAAGGGCTGGGGTGAGCCGGGGGCCAGGAGCTGGCTGGGTAGTGGACAGAAGCCGCTAGCCTTTAGCCTGGCTCTTGACCTGATAGGGAAAAGATCTGGGGCCAATAAGAGGCTAAAGGGAGTTGAAAAAGGGTGTGTGCAAGGGTCCAGGTCATCCACCTGAGAATGAGCTGGACAGGAATTCTCTTTGGTATGGGAGAAATGGCCTCCAACCAGGACAGGGATCTACTAGGGTCTAAACAACAGTCTTTGGGTAGAAAGCAGTCCTCCCTGAGCAAGAAGAGATGGACCCACCTGAGAATCAAAGGGCTCCTGGGTCTTCCAAGCTCAGCTTAGCTCAGAGACTTTCCTTCAAATTAGTTAACTTCAACTACCCTTACCGTGTAGTGAAAAACTACTGCAGACTAGACCCAAACCTACTTCGGGTGAGGTGGGCCAAGCTTTGGAAGAGAAGGACCACGTCTGGCCCGTGTTCCAACGTGTCCTGTCAGAACTGAAAGGAAATTTGAAGTCCCATTTCTCTATCCCATCCCTCACTTTACATCTGAGAGCTGGGCCCCAGTAGGAAAAGGCCATTTAATCAACATCTCATGGTTAATTCGTGGCATTGCTGTGAGTAGAAGTTCGACTCCAGATTCTAAGTCCTATATACTTTCCATTACACCACCTAATTGTGTATGGAGTGGGGAGGTAGGGGAGAGGGAGGGTACGGATTTCCTCTGATTAACTGCCATGGTTTTCCAGGTTACTTTGTTAGGAAAACCTGTCCATGGGAGAAAGAAGTGTTTTTTTTTTTTTTTTTTTTACTACGATGAAACCTTCCTCCTGTCCAAAAGTTGGGAAAGGGGCATTCTTTTTTACCCCCTCCTTAGTCATGGAACATTGTGACCATTCCCTCTGGCTGCCACCTGCGCGCCGGGGGGGGGGGGTGCAGAACAAGAGACAAGCTCAGGAGGGCCTGACAGGCCTGGGAACCCCCTCAGTCTTGCTTATCTCCCACACCCTGCTGCAAAAGGACTCCATTGAGTTGGTTCTGCACTGGGTTGCTGCCCCCGCAGGTCAGGGCCTCCGTAGGGGACAAAACGACAAGAAGTTGGAAAGAGTTCCCATTTTTCCTGTCGATACTACCTCCCTCCCCCCGCCCCAACCCTGCAGAGGTGAAGACTAGAAAAGGAGAACAGGGAGAGAGTGTCCTAGCACTCAGGAGGAACCCAAGTGCAAGGTGGGAGGTGGGGGGAGAGAAGAAAAAGCGCTATTCTGCGCTGTGCCTGTGGTGTCCCTGCTGTGGTGAGTGCCAAGGTCTCCAGCGCCCAGACTGAAGAAGCCAAGATAACCGTGGCCTCCCTCCCCCGCGTGCAGGCCTAAGGCCACCACTCCTCTTCCTCTTGTCCACTCCTACCCTGCAGGGGGCCTCCCTGATCCGCACTGGGGAGCGCCCGCCCAAGTCCTCAGGTGCTGGGCTCCCACGCCCCTCTGAGTTGATTCTGGATGGGAGATGTAGATGGGACTGAGAGGGTCTCTGCTGGAACTGGACCGACTGGCTGTCCCACGCTGGGGGAGGGGACCTGGCGGGCCGAAGCAGAGATGGGGGGGCGCGGCTTTCTGCCCTTTCCTCTCTCGGAGCCGGGGCGGCTGAAAAGCGCCTTTGTGGCTGGAGCTGCTGAGTCCGCTTCTCCCGACGCGTTCCGGGCCTCGGCCCCGGGATTCTCGCTCAGTTAAGTCATCCCGCAGAAAGACCATTGTACTTCGCTCAGCCCCCGCCACCCAGTCCTTTTTTTCCAGCAGCCTTGATCCCACTCGGCTCCTTTTAGGCACCTCTGTAGGGGGCACCCAGACGACGAAGGGGTTAATGCTAGGGGCTGAAAGGAGGAGGAGGAAGGAAGGAAGGAAGGAAGCGATGCCCTGTGCCAGGGAAGGCAACGAAACAAAAGATGAATCAGGCAGAGGGAGGGCAGCTGGGGCCCGGGGTCATGCTCAAACAGGGGCTCCTCTTGGGGAACCAGGCCCTCCCTAACCAAACTTCCACCCTCCCTCTTAACTTGGGCGCTCTTTCAGGTTCGGCCAAGGTCCTAGAACAAATAGGGGTGAGGGGCACATTGAAAATGTGGGCATAGGGCTTGAGAGATGGCTTAGTGGCTTAAGGCATTTTTGCCTGAAAAGCCAAAGGACCCCGGTTCAATTCCCCAGGACCCACGTAAGCTAGATGCACAAGGAGGCACATGCATCTGGAATTCGTTTGCAGTGGCTGGAGGCCCTGGCACTCCCATTCTCTCTCTCTCCCTTTCTCTCAAATAAATAAATAAAATATATTTAAAAAAAAAAAAAGAAAAGAAAATGAGGACATAACTAAGTGTGGCCATTCTTCAACCTCACAAGTGACGGTACAGTTCTCTAAGAATACCCCTGGCGAGGGAGTTCAATACAATATTTCCCAGGGACACTCGAGCGGGTAAGGAATGGAGTGGGATCCAGAGGGAAAAAAAGGAACTGACACCCCTATTAAGATCCCTTTTGGTCGCCTTCCCTCCCAGTGATGTTGGCGGTAGTGTAGGGAAACTGACTGCTTTCTTCTACGGCAGCGTTGCAAAGAGCGGGTGAATGCGCTGGCCATTGCAGTGATGAACATGTGGCCCGGAGTGCGCCTACGGGTGACCGAGGGCTGGGATGAGGACGGCCACCACGCTCAGGATTCACTCCACTACGAAGGCCGGGCCTTGGACATCACCACGTCTGACCGTGACCGCAACAAGTATGGCTTGTTGGCGCGCCTGGCAGTGGAAGCTGGCTTCGACTGGGTCTACTACGAGTCCCGCAACCATGTCCACGTGTCTGTCAAAGCTGGTACAATAGGGTGCAGGTGGTGGTCCATCCAAAGGGGATTCTTGGGGGGGGGGTGAGTCTATAAAAGTCCTGTTGCTACTGCTTTAAGAGAGACCCAGCGGGCCTCAGTGTTGTAATCTACTCTTCCATTTCTGCTAGGGGATGGGGGTCAGATCCGTGTCCAGGACTGGTAATGTCTGTGTTGGGCTTGACCCACATCTTGGAGAATCTGTACCAACGGTCGGCAGACGCTGGCTTAAATCCAGTCCTGTTTTCCCTGCAGATAACTCCCTGGCAGTCCAGAGCTGGCGGCTGCTTTCCGGGAAATGCTACGGTACGCCTGCGGAGCGGCGAGCGGAAGGGGCTGAGGGAGCTGCACCGTGGAGACTGGGTGCTGGCTGCGGATGCTGCAGGCCGGGTGGTACCCACACCCGTGCTGCTGTTCCTGGACCGGGACTTGCAACGCCGGGCCTCGTTCGTAGCGGTGGAGACCGAGAGGCCTCCTCGCAAACTATTACTCACGCCCTGGCACCTGGTATTCGCAGCCCGGGGCCCGGCGCCAGCTCCCGGGGACTTTGCACCGGTGTTCGCGAGGCGGTTACGCGCCGGGGACTCGGTGTTGGCGCCTGGCGGGGACGCGCTCCGGCCAGCGCGCGTGGCCCGCGTGGCGCGAGAGGAGGCGGTGGGTGTGTTCGCACCGCTCACGGCGCACGGGACGCTGCTTGTCAATGACGTCTTGGCCTCCTGCTACGCGGTTTTGGAGAGTCACCAGTGGGCTCACCGCGCCTTTGCCCCTCTGCGTCTGTTACACGCGCTGGGGGCGCTGCTCCCCGGGGGTGCAGTCCAACCCACGGGCATGCACTGGTACTCTCGCCTCCTCTACCGCTTGGCAGAAGAGCTGCTGGGCTGAGCGGCCAAGCATGAAAACCTCCTCCGGGCGGGCGTTCGATGAGACGTGTGCGTGCTAGCTGAGATGGGGGTTGTGGACTGCAGATGGTGTTGACTTGGGAGCGTGGGAGAGAGAAGAAAAAGGAGCTTTGCAGAAACTGCTTGGTTTAGGAGCAACTTTAACCAAGAGGAAATGATCCCCTTCCTTGCTATCTGGGTTTGATGGTGGACACTCCTTAAGGAGGAAAGCTTGTTTAGGCTCTTTTCCCCCAGTTCTTCAGCTCCACCCTATAATTTTTATTTTATTTTCTATTTATAAATTGTAATATAATGATCTGCTTGCCCAGCCCGACAAGGTGAGGAGCTGGGGTTTGACGTTAACACTGTCTGACACAGCCAACCAATCTGATGTCTCACATTTTCCTGCAGGTAGGTTAATAAAGGGAAGACTTCCAGGAGTTTACTGGGAACCACCTTCATTGAGAGGGTAATTCACCTCCAGAGAGGAGGAGAAAGGAAGGAACCAGAGTCAACACCTTACTTCCAATTCCCCCTGCTTCCTCAGCAGGGTCTGAGACCCTTTTGCTGAAAGGGGTGTCCCAATCCATCAACAGTAGGGACCAAAAAAAAACCTTTTTGGTACACGTGTGCATAGTATGTACATGTGTGGGAAGATGTTTGTGCTTGTGCTATACATGCAGAGGCCAGAGGAGAACATTAAGCGTCCTCTACCTTCTTTCTTTTTTTTGTTTTTTGTTTTTTGGTTTTTGTTTTTTGAGGTAGGGTCTCACTCTACCCCAGGCTGACCTGGAATTCACTCTGTATTCTCAGGGTGGCCTCGAACTCATGGCGATCCTCCTACCTCTGCCTCCCGAGTGCTGGGATTAAAGGCGTGCGCCACCATACCCAGCCCTCTACTTTATTTCTTGAGAGAGTCCTCACTGAATCTGGAGCTGCTGTTTTTCAATCAGACTGGCTCCAGCAGTTCTCCACAGGACTGCGGTTACTGGTTTGGGTGGTAATGCCCAGCTTTTTACATGGGTGCTGAGATTGAACGCAGGACATCTCAAGCCCTCACTCTTGCCCTTAAACCATCTCCCCAGCCTCAGACACACTTGTAGGGTTGGGGAGATGGATCAGTGATTAAAGGGTCTTGCTTGCAAGGATTACAACCTGGGTTCGATTTCCCAAGGCCCTCAGAGAGTGGGTGTACAAAGTGGCACATACATCTGGAGTTCGTTTGCAGTGGCAAAAGCTTCTGGAATACCGCTCTCTCTATCTCTCTCTCTCACTCAAATATAATAATAAAAACTGGGCATGGTAGTGCACACCTTTAATCCCAGCACTTGGGAGGCAGAGGTAGGAGGATCACCATGAGTTCGAGGCCACCCTGAGACTACACAGTGAATTCCAGGTCAGTCTGAGCTAGAGTGAGACACTACCTGGGGGTGGGGGGAGAAAGAAAAGAAAAGAAAAAAGACACTCTTGGCTGGGCGAGGTGGTGCACGCCTTTGATCCAGGTACTTGGGAGGCAGAGGTAGGATATTACCCTAAATTGAGACCATCCTGAGACTACATAGTGAATTCCAGGTCAACCTGGGTTAGAGCGAAACCCTACCTCGGAAAATTAAAAATAATAAAAAGACACTCTTGCTAGGCGTGTTGGCACAAGCCTTTAATTCTAGCACTCAGGAGGCAGAGGCAGGATTGCTTTGAGTTTAAAGCCACTGGGCTAGAGTGAGACCCTACTAGAAAAACAAAAGATTCTCCTGCCAGGCATGGGACACACATCTTTAATCCCAGCACTCAGGGGGAGGTAAGGAGAGGTAGGAGTTTGAGGTCAGCCTGGAACTACAGATTAAGTTCTGAGTTAGCATGGGCTAAAGTGAGACCCTACCTCGGTGGTGGGGGAAGACACTCCTGGCCCACAGAGATGGCTCAGCGGTTAAAGGCACTTGTTTGCAATGCCTGATGGCACAAGAGTTTGATTTCCCAGTACCTACATAAAACTAGATGCACGAAGTGGCACATGCATCTGGATCTCATTTACAGCAGCAGGAAGCCCTGGCATGCCCATTCTCTCTCTCTCTCTACGTCGTTCTGTTATAAATAAATAAATAGGGCTGGAGAGATGGCTTAGCAGTTAAGGTATAAATAAATAAATAGCCGGGTGTAGTGGCACATGCCTTTAATCCCTGCACTTGGAGACAGAGGTGGGAGGATCACCATGAGTTCCAGGCCACCCTGAGACTACGTAGTTAATTACAGGTCCGCCTGGGCCTATCTCGAAAAAACAATAAATAAATAAATAAAATAATACTTTTTTTTTCTTTTTTTGGTTTTTCGACGTAGGGTCTCACTCTAGCTCAGGCTGACCTGGAATTCACTAAGTAGTCTCAGGGTGGCCTCAAACTCATGGCGATCCTACTACCTCTGCCTCCCAAGTGCTGGGATTAAAGCCTTGCGCTACCACGCCCGCCTAGTAAAAAAAAAAAAAATTTTTTTTTGTTTTTTGGAGTCAGTCAGAAGACAGAGAATGGGCGTGCGCATGCGCCCCCTTGTGGGCATTGCGCCCTTGCCTCACTTTGCGTCTGGCTAAACATGAGACTTGGAGAATTGAATGGGCCTTCTTAGGTTTGGCAGGCGGGCGCCTTAACCTCCAAGCCGCCACCTCTCCAACCCTTTTTTTTTTTTTTTTTGGAGGTAGGGTCTCATTCTAGCCCAGGCAGACCTGGAATTTACTCTAGGGGGTGGGTGGCCTCGATCCTCCTACTCTGAGTGCTGGGATTAAAGCGATCCCACCATGCCTACCTCAGCTGAGTCTCGTTCACGGTGGCTGAGTGCTGGGATTAAAAATATTTTTAGAGCGTGTGCCACCATGCCCAGCAACTCTCCAGCCCTTTAAAAATATTTTTACTGGAGTCTGGAGATCGTTCACAGTGGCTGAAAGGCTGCTAGCGCGCCCATTCTCTGTATCTCTCTCTCTCTCTCTCTTAAAAAAAATATTTTTAGAGCTGGGCGTGGTGGCGCACGCCTCTAATCCCAGCACTCGGGAGGCAGAGGTAGGAGGATCACCATGAGTTCGAGGCCACCCTGCGACTACAGAGTGAATTCCAGGTCAGCCTGAGCTAGAGTGAAACCCTACCTCGAAAAACAAAAAAAAAAAAAAAAAAAAAAAAAAAATATATATATATATATATATTTTTTTTTTTCCTGACACACCATGCCACAAGGCTGGCTGGCAGGTTAACAATCCTATCCATTATTTCTGCCTCCTGGATGCTGGTCACTTCTGCACCCCCCCCCCACTTCCAAGAGGCCAGGATTCTGTTCCTGAGATTGCATACTGACATTTGGGTAGGGACAAAATATCAAAAGAACAGGAAGACCTATGTATATCCCTTCCTTTACAGGGGTTCCAGTGGGGTCTCAGGCTCCTGCAGGTAGTTATAGTCAATGCATTGGAGTCCTCTATTGTTAGCAGTTCTGACTCAACCCTCAGGCCATGAATCAACCTGGCCCTCATCCTACCCTCCTGACAGGGTCTGAGTGGGGCTGTTATGTTTTTGTTAGCTAGGATGTTGCTGGGTCAACTGATGACTTTCAAGAATCTGTAGACAACATACATTTGAGGCCTAAAAAAAGAATCAGAAAGCTGGATGTGGTGGTGCACACCTTTAATTCCAGCACTCGGATGGCAGAAGTAGGAGGATTGCCATGAGTTTAAGGCCACCCTGAGACTACAGAGTTGAATTTCAGGTCAGCCTGGGCCAGAGTGAGACCCTACCTCAAACCGCCCCCCCTCCAAAAAATTAGAGGGCTGGAGAGATGGCTTAGCAGTTAAGGGGCTTCCCTGCAAAGCCAAAGGACCCAGGTTCAATTCCCCAGGACCAATGTAATCCAGATGCACAAGGTGGCACATGAGTCTGAAGTTCATTTACAGAGGCTAGAGGCTTTGATGTGCCCATTCTCTCTCTCTCTCTCTCTGCTTCTTTCTCTCTCTCTCAAATAATAAAAAATAAGCCAGGCATGGTGGCACACACCTTTAATCCCAGCACTCGGGAGGCAGAGGTAGGAGGATCACCATGAGTTCGAGGCCACCCTGAGTCTACATAGTTAATTCCAGGTCAGCCTGGATCAGAGTGAGACCCTACCTCAAAAAACAACAACAACAACAAAAATAATAATAAAATAATAAAATAAAAATAATAAATAACAAAAAATAAATAATAAAGAAATAAATAATAGTAAATAATAAAAAGGCTGGAGAAATGGGTTGCTGGTTAAGGTGCTTGCCTCTGAAGCCTAAGGATCCATGTTTGACTCACCAGGTCCCACATAAGCCAGACGCAAAAAGGGGAGGCAAGCACACTAGATGGAGCAAGCCATCTCAGCAATGGCTGAGGCCCTGGTGTGTCAATTCTCTGTCTATCTGTCTTTCTGACTCTTGGGTCTTTCTCAATAAATAAAAAGAACGAATAAGAAGTGACCAGCAAGCTGGGCTTGGTGGCACACGCCTTTAATCCCAGCACTTGGGAAGCAGAGGTAGGAGGATCGCCAAGAGTTCAAGGCCACCCTGAGACTACATAGTTAATTCCAGGTCAGCCTGGACCAGAGTGAGACCCTACCTTGCAAAACCAAAAAAAAAAAAAAAAAGTGACCAGGTACAGTTCACACCTATAATCACAGCACTCAAGAGACTGAGGCAGAAGCCGGGCGTGGTGGCGCACGCCTTTAATCCCAGCACTCGGGAGGCAGAGGTAGGAGGATCGCTGAGAGTTCAAGGCCACCCTGAGATTATATAGTGAATTCCAGGTCAGCCTGGACCAGAGTGAAACCCTACCTCGAAAAACCAAAAAAAAAAAAAAAAAAAGAGACTGAGGCAGGATAAGAGGATCATGAGTTCAGTGTCAGCCTGGCCTGTATAGCAAGCAAGACCTTGTCAAAAAGAGAGAGAGGAGCCAGGCATGGTGGTGTACACCTTTAATCCCAGCACTCGGGAGGCAGAGGTAGGAGGATTGCCGAGAGTTCGAGGCCACCCTGAGACTACAGAGTGAATTCCAGGTCAGCCTGAGCCAGAGTGAGACCTTACCTCAAAAAACAAAACAAAAAAAAAAAAAAAAAGAGAGAGAGAGAGAGAGAGTGGCAGGTTCACTGAGAAATGCTGCTGGAGCTGAGCTGAAAGCCCTCCATGTGGACCAGATGACAGAAAGCTGGAAAAAGCTACGTTGCATGCAGTTCAATGGGAGAGAGAAAACACAAGTGAAGGTACTCAACAGTGAACACTGCAAGCTTTAAATTTAGCCAGCCAGGCCAAATGAGACAACAGGTGCAATAGTGGCATTGTCTGTTATGGGGGAAACTAACTGCTCTCTAATTTGACTGAAAACCTATGACAGGGGTAGTCATGAGCCCTAAGGGTGTAATGTCTGCTGGTGTCTCCCTAAATGTATATACTATGCTCACCAAACTGTCCAGTGAGCACTTCTCATATATTAATGGTACTCTCACTTTTGTTTAGAGAAGCTTCTCTTTTCAGATGGTGGCAACCTTGGGATGACACAGAAGGCACCATGGTGCTGAGAAGAAGGGACAGAGGAGTGCTCAGGACTGAACTATCTCTAACACACTTTCCAAGGCTCAGGGTCCATTGCCAAAGAGGTGGCGGAAGGAATGTAAGAGCCAAAGGAAGGGTAGGACTCCTTACAACACGCTTCTCTAGACACAAAATGGCCTGGATATCCATGACCTCACAGTGCCTGACACTGCCTACACAAGACCATCCTAATAGGAGGAAAAGATGATGACATCAAAATAAAAGCCAGACTAATTGAGAGGCGGAGGGAATATGATGGAAAGTGGAGTTTCAAAGGGGAAAGTGAGGGGAGGGGGGAATTATGATGGGATATTGTCTACAATTATGGAAGTTGTCAATAAAAAAAGAGAGAAAGAGAGCCTGGCATGGTGGTGCACGCCTTTAATCCAAGCATTTGAGAGGCAGAGGTAGGAGGATGGCCATGCATTCGAGGCCACACTCAGCTATATAGTTAATTCCAGGTCAGCCTGGGCCAGAGTGAGACTCAACCTGAAAAAAAAAAAAAAAAAAAAGAAAAGAAAGAAAGGGAGAGAGAGAGGGAAAGAAAATAGAAGGCTGAATCATTCTTTTCCTCTTTTTTATCCTCTGTTTTTTTTTTTTTTTTTTTTTTTTGGTTTTGCGAGGTAGGGTCTCACTCTGTTCCAGGCTGACCTGGAATTAACTATGTAGTCTCAGGGTGGCCTCAAACTCTCGGTGATCCTCCTACCTCTGCCTCCCGAGTGCTGGGATTAAAGGCGTGCGCTACCACGCCCGGCTCCTTTTTCTCTTTTTCAATGTAGGGTCTTGCTCTAGCTCAGGCTGACCTGGAACTCACTCTGTAGTCTCAGGCTGGCCTCCAACTCACAGTGATCCTCCTACCTTGGCCTCTTGAGTGCTGGGATCAAAGGTGTGCACCATCACCCCTGTCAAAATCCTTCTTTTCTGAAAGGCTTCAAGAGCAGATTTGGCTTGATTGATATGTGGGAGAAATAGTCTTCCCCAGGCAATCTTAAGTATTATAACTTGGGCTTTCTTCCTCATTACTAATCTTGGCTGGTGTTTCTCCTGCCTTCCTCCATCATGCTTCCTTCTGTGTCTTCCATTATTACTGGCTCTGCTTTCCTGGCCTCACAGTTTTGGGAACCTTTGAGTTCCAACACAGGAGATCTGGAATCCAGGCAGGCAGGTGCTCCTCAGTTAAGAATGGATAGTTAGGGGGAGGGAAGGGAAATATCAGGTTTTTTTTTTTTTTTTTTTGTATGTAAGTATAAAAGTCAATACAAAATAATAATTAAAAAAAAAAAGAATGGATAGTCCAGGCGTGGTGGTGCACACCTTTAATCCCAGCACTCAGGAGGCAAAGGTAGGAGGGTTGCCATGAGTTCGAGGCCACCTTGAGACTACATAGTGAATTCCATGTGAGCCTGAGCTAGAGTGAAACCCTACCTCGAAAAACAAAACAAAACAAAACAAAACAAAACAAAACAAAAAGAATGGATAGTTAGGGGGAGTTTGTACTGTTCTGGAAAATGAGCTGAGGATCTGAGGTGCAGGAAGGGGTAATTAGTACTTCCATGGGCCAGCCTAGCCTGTAGCAGCTATGTTACCAGGTAAATTGGTCCTCCTCCGAGCATTGGAAGCTACAGGGTTCCTGCTATATACTGCCCTCTTGTGGTAATCAGGAGGATTAGGAATAGAAGCAATTTTTCTAGACCACAAGAAAGAAATGTATTGTATAGATAGGTGTGCTGGACCTCTGTTCAAAGTAGCTGTCACAGAAGGCAGAAACGAAGGATGGGGTTTGTTAAGCTGCCCTGTGGCAGGGTTTCAGGAGCTCGTGAAGAGCCCACTTGCTGGTCTTTGGGAAAGATCTTCCAAATATTGCTACTTTTATTTATTTATTTATCTATTTATTTATTTTGTTTTTTTGAGGTAGGGTCTTGTCTAGCCCAGGCTGACAATGCCCGGCTCGTGTTTTCTCAATGATAACACTGAATGTACTATACAGTAAAGCCAGAGAATCTAGAGTATTAATTAGCCCAAAGTACTCTCCTTGCCTAGTCACCATATTCAAAATCTGAGCTGGGTGTGGTCATTCCAGGTCATCCTGAGCTAGTGTGAGACCCTACCTTGGAAAACTAGAAAACAAAAGAAAACAAAAACAAAATCTGTATGTTTCTTGGTTTTGACCAGGCCATGTTAAATGCAGCTCCTGTCATGCAACATCCTCCAATGGTAAAGAAGGTTAGTTTTTTTTGTTGTTGTTGTTGTTTTGTTTTGTTTCTTTTAGTATTTCTCACTCTCTAGTCCAGGCTGACCTGGAATTCACTATGTAGTCTCAGGGTGGCCTTGAACTCACAACTATCCTCCTACCTCTGCCTCCCAAATGTTGGGATTAAAGGCGTGCACCACCAAGCCCGGCTTTTTTTTTTTTTTTTTTTTTTTTTTTTTGGTAGGGTCTCACTCTAGCTCAAGGTGACCTGGAACCCACCATGTAGTCTCAGGGTGGCCTTGAACTCATGGTGATCCTCCTACCTCTGCCTCCAGAGTGCTGGGATTAAAGGCATGCACCACCACGCCTGGCTTTTTTTTTTTTATTGACAACTTCCATAATTGTAGACAATATCCCATCATAATTCCCCCCTCCCCTCACTTTCCCCTTTGAAACTTCACTTTCCATCATATTCCCTCCGCCTCTCAATTAGTCTGGCTTTTATTTTGATGTCATCATCTTTTCCTCCTATTATGATGGTCTTGTGTAGGCAGTGTCAGGCACTGTGAGGTCATGGATATCCAGGCCATTTTGTGTCTAGAGAAGCGTGTTGTAAGGAGTCCTACCCTTCCTTTGGCTCTTACATTCCTTCTGCCACCTCTTTGGCAATGGACCCTGGGCCTTGGAAAGTGTGTTAGAGATAGTTCAGTGCTGATCATTCCTCTGACCCTTCTTCTCAGCACCATGGTGCCTTCTGTGTCATCCCAAGGTCACCACCATCTGAAAAGAGAAGCTTCTCTAGCCAAAAATGAGAGTAGCATTAATACATGGGTATGAACATTGTTGTAGTTTAAATAGATGGCCCCCAATTTATTTAGTGTTTTATTAGTTTGTAATTTACATCTACAGCCACCTTGCTGGAGGCAGTGTCTCTGGGCGGATCTTAAGGTGTGGTAATGGGTTTAGGATTTCAATCTAAAGATATACAAAATATGCCTTGCTGGAGTTCCTGAGGTGTGCTGTGCTGTGTGGCTTTTGGCTTGTGACTTTGCTGTCTGTGTTTTGTCCTGTAAAAGCAGGCCAGTTTCTTCTGCCATTATGGAACTTCCCCTGAACCTATAAGCTTCAATAAATATCCCTTCTTCCATAACTGTGCCTGGTCTGGAAGTTCATCTCAGCCAACCTGAAGCTGTCTGCTACAAACATTAAAAGAATTGCTTATTGGGTGAGCATAGTATATACATTGAGCCAGACACCAGCAGACATTACACCCCCAGGGCTCATGACACTCCTGTCGTAGGTTGTCAGTATCAGGGATGTATTCCCTCCCATGGAGCTAGCCTCCAGTCCAATTAGAGAGCAGTTGATTTCCCCCATAACAGACATGCCACTATTGCACCCTTTGGCTCATTTAAGGCTTGCAGTGTTCACTGTTGAATATCTCCACTGGTGATTTATCTCTCTCCCATTGAACTGCATGCAATGTAGCTTTTTCCAGCTTTCAGTCAGCTGGTCCACGTGGAGGAGGCTTTCAGCTCAGCTCCAGCAGGATTTCTCAGTGATCTTGCAGCCCAAGTATGTGTCTTACCCTCTATTCCTGGTGGGAAACCAAGGGCCTCGGCAATGGCCTGTAATGTTTTGGAGGTATCCGTGACCTCCCTGGCCAACAGTTCACTGAAAGATATCCCATCCCAGGCACTGAAAATTTTCTAGTAACAACGTATGGCTTCTGAGTGTTCCATTTTCCAGAAAAGTAGGCTTCCATATGACTTACTCATATAATCTTATATTTTGATTAGCCCTCCCTCCACCTTTCCTTTACTCAATCCCTTCCCCTGACCTCACTTATTTTATTTAGTTAGTTATTTGAGATAGAGAGAGAAGGAGAGAATGGGCACGCCAGGCCCTCCAGCCACTGCAAATGAACTCCAGATGCATGTGCCCCCTTGTGCTTCTTGCTTACGTGGGTCATGGAGACTAGAACCAGGATCCTTTGGCTTCGCAGGCAAACACCTTAAATGCTAAGCTATCTCTCCAGCCCCCTTTTATTTTATTTATTTATTTATTTTTTTTGAGGTAGGGTCTCACTCTAGCCCAGGCTGACCTGGAATTCACTATGGAGTCTCAGGGTGGACTCAATCCTGGTCTGTATCCAGGAGATATCGTGGATCCACATTTAAATAAGGAGACAGAGGGTTCATACCAGTTAGCAGGACACCAGACAAATCAGCATGCAAGTAACCTGCTCCTCTGGCTCTGAAAAAGCTGGCCCGTCCCCCCCCACCCCCTTCCCTCCACCCCCACCGCCTCAGGACAGGATAGTGTGCTCAGCCTGCCCTTGTTCCACTGTCTCAGTGGGCTCCTTCACTGTTTTTGGACATTTTCATTTGTTTGTTTTTGAGGTAGGGTCTCATTCTAGCCCAGGCTGATCTGGAATTCACTGTGTAGTCTCAGAGTGGCCTTCCTATCACCTTGTAATAGAAGTAGTAGGTGTGATCCTCCTACCTCTGCCTCCCAAGTCCTTCTCTTATTTTATTTTATTTATTATTTGAGAGAGAGACAGAGAGAATGGGCACGCCAGGGCCTCTAGCCACTGCAAACAAACTTCAGACGCATATGTCACATCGTGTAGCTGTTTTATATGGGTACTGGGGACTGGAACCTGGATCCTGAGGCTTTGCAAGCAAGTGCCTTAACAGCTGAGTCATCTTTCCAGCCCCCTTTTTTTTTCACTATGTAGTCTCAGGGTGACCTTGAACTCATGATCCTCCTACCTCTGCCTCCGAGTGCTGGGATTAAAGGTGTACACCACCACACCTGGCTTGGGCAGAACTTTCTGGGTAGTTTTTATCCCTGGGAAGATTGTTTCTCATCTGAACAGCTGAGTTCCCTTGCATTAGTTTCAGTGGTGAATAGGAAATGCTCCCACTCCCATACAAGGTGTACTTACGGGAGAAGAAGGTGGGACAGTGCAGCGAAATGAAGATAGGGCAGGAATGGAACAGAATTCGGGCTCCTATCTCCAGCCTTGGCTTTATTTATTTGGAAACCTAAGCCCAAACTGCCTCTTAACCTCTTAACCCAAGTACACTATTGTTTGATTTTCGTCCGCATGGTGCCCAAATAGAAGTCTTTGGAACTGGGGACTCTGTCTCTGCTGTTCTTTTTGGCTTTTCAGTGATCCTTTGAGGAGAGCCTTGGCTTAGTCTGAGCTGATGGTCACAAGCTGAGAAAGAGCTGCCATCCTAAAGCCAGACTGGGTTGAGCACTGCAGCTGCCCAGGGAACAGCTGGTTAAGCCCTCAGCAGCTGGGATTCCACTCAACATTTGAGCTGGGATTAATCTCATCTCCTCCACATACATCCCTTTCTTGTAGCAGTCCTTAGAATTTTTTTTTTTTTTTGAGGTAGGGTCTCACTCTAGCCCAGGCTGACCTGGAACTCAGTATGCAGTCTCAGAGTGGCCTCAAAGTCACAATGATCCTCTTACCTCTGCCTCCCAAGTGTTGGGATTAAAGAGTGCACCACCACGCCTGGCTTCATAGACAGAATCTTTTTATGTTTTATTTTTTATTTTTATTTTTTGGTTTTTCAAGGTAGGGTCTCACTCTAGCTCAGGCTGACCTGGAATTCACTATGTATTCTCAGGGTGGCCTAGAACTCATGGCAATCCTCCTACCTCTGCCTCCTGAGTGCTGGCATTAAAGGTGTGCGCCACCATGCCCGGCTGACAGAATCTTTAAGAATAGATATAACCTATCCTCTTCTGGGCCCAGCTGGCCCAAATCCCTTCTGGACCACTATAGGAAGAATAATGTGGGTCTTCCTCTCACACATAGCCTCCTTCTCCTCACCCCATTCTTGTATAAATTGACGAGAATTGAATAGTCTTTTTTTTTTTTTCAAGGTAGAGTTTCACTCTAGCTTAGGCTGACCTGGATCTCATTGTGTATTCTCAGGGTGACCTCAAACTCATGGCAATCCTCCTACCTCTGCCTCCCCAGTGTTGGGATCACAGGCCAGTGACACCAGAAAACTGTCTTTGAATTATCCGTGACTGTTGAAATTTTCTAGAGATGAAGGGACTTGTCTGATAGAGTGAAAAGGTGAGTTTTTTAATTTTTTTTACAGTTCAAAGAATCTAAATCAAGTTCTAGAAATTCCTGGGATGATCTTGAGGAGACTCAAGCATCATTCTAGGGGTAGTCACTTTTCCTTTTTTTTTCAAGGTAAGGTTGACCCAGGCTAACCTGGAATTCACTATGTAGTCTCAGGGTGATTTCAAAACCAAGGGAATACATCCACCTACCTCTGCCTCCTGAGTGCTGGGATTAAAGGCATGCGCCACCACGCCCGGCTTTCTTTTTTAAAAAAATGGTTTTTAAAAAGAGTCTGGCTGGTCATAGTGGCATACACCTTTAATCCCAGCACTCTGGAGGCAAAGGTGGGAGGATCACCATGAGTTCAAGGCCACCCTGAGACTACATATTGAGGTCCAGGTCAGCCTGAGCTAGAGTGAGACCCTACCTTGGACCTCCCCCCAGAAAAGAAAATTGCTTTAAATATCTTTGCGAAAAACATATGCTGTACTTATTTTATTTTTATTATTTTTATTTTTATTTTTGGTTTTTCCAAGGTAGTGTTTCACTCTAGTCCAGGCTGACCTGGAATTCACTATGTAGTGTCAGGGTGGCCTTGAACTCATGGTGATCATCCTGCCTCTGCCTCCAGAGTGCTGGGATTAAAGGCGTGTGCCAACACTCCCAGCTTTACTTATTTTACATCAAAATTATGGTGAGATGGGCATGGTGGTGCACATCTTTAATCCCGCACTGGGGAGGCAAAGGTAGGAGGATCACTGTAAGTTAGAAGCCACCCTAAGACTACACAGTGAATTTCAGGTCAGCCTGGACTAGAGTGAAACCTTACCTTGAAAAACAAAACAAGTTATGGTGAATATGCTGGGCGTGGTGGCACATGCCAGCCACTCAAGAGGCAGAAACAGGAGGATTATCACAAGTTGGAGGCCAGGCTGATCTGTCTAGTAAGTGCCAGGCCAGCCAGAGTTATATAGTGGGAAACTGTCTCAAAACAAAAGCAACAAGCAAGGTGTGGAGGTGCACACCTTTAATCCCAGCACTTGGGGGCAGAGGCAGGAGGATCGCCATGAGTAAGAGGCCAGCCTGAGACTACAGAGTAAGTTCTAGGTTAGCCTACATAGAGCAAGATCCTACTTCAAAAACAAACAAAAAACCCAACAAACAAATGAAAACAAAAATCAGGCTGCTAGCTGGGCATGGTGGCACACGCCTTTAATCCCAGCACTCGGGAGGCAGAGGTAGGAGGATCACTGTGAGTTCAAGGCCACCCTGAGACTACATAGTGAATTCCAGGTCAGCCTGGGCTAGAGTGAGATCATACCTTGAAAAAAAAATCAGGCTGCTATTGTGATCCAGATCTGATTAGGACCAGTGTGTCTATGATCCAGAATCCAGATTCCCTTTAAGAATCCTCTTACCTACACCCCATGGGATGGTGAGGAGGGTCACACATGAGCCAACATTGTGATGGGTCCAATGTTCAAGTGCTAGCACTTGGATTCTATGCAGGAATCTTCTTCCCTTCAGCCTGTGTGTTTGAGGCCACTCTGAGACTACATAGTGAATTCCATGTCAGCGTGGGCTAGAATGACACCTCATCTTGAAAAACCGTGAGAGTGGCATTAATATATGGGTATAAACGTTAAGTCAAGTGCTTACAGGGCAGTTTGGTGGGTATAAGATATCCATTTAGCCACAAAGAGCAGGCGTTACATTCCTATGGCTCATGACCTTCCCCACCATAGGCTTTTGATTAGGTTTTCAGTACCAGGCATGTATTCTCTCCCATAGAGAGGGCCTCCAGTCCAATTAGAGAGAGTTGGTTTCCCCCATAAGAGATATGCTACTATTGGACCTGTTTGTTCATTTGGCCTGCCTGGCTGGCCAAACTTAAGGCTTGCAGTGTCCACTGTTTTCACTGCTGATGGCTTCTGTCTCCCATAGGGCTGCACGCAGTGTAACTTTTTCCAGCTTTCTGTCAGCTGGTCTACAGGGAGGAGGTTTTCAGCCCGGCGTGTTTGATTTATCGGTGGCCTTGCATCTCAGGCATGTGGAGTCTTCAGCAATAGGGTCTTATCATCTATTCCTGGTGGGAAATCAAGAGCCTTGGCAATGGCTTGTAATATTTTGGGGGTATCAGGGATCTCCCTGGCCAACAATTCACTGGAAGGTATCCCATCCCTGGCATTGAAATTTTTCTAGTAACATTCCATGTTATTATATGGCTTATTCACAATATCCTGAATTTATTATTATTTTTTTATTTTTTGAGATAGGGTCTCACTCTAGCTCAGACTGACCTGGAATTCACTCTGTAGTCTCAGGGATGGCCTCGAACTCACAATGATCCTTCTACCTCTGCCTCCCAATTGCTGGGATTAAAGGCATGCACCACCACACCTGGCTCTGCTACCAATTTTAACTCCAACTCACACACAAGTATGAGCATTTGTAACTATGATCCACATATGAAAGAGAATATGCAACCTTTGGCTTTCTGGGCCACTTTCTTTTCTTTCTTTCTCTCTCAAAAAAAATTTTTGCCGGGCGTGGTGGTGCATACCTTTAATCCCAGCACTCAGGAGGCAGAGGTAGGAGGATCGCTGTGAGTTCAAGGCCACCCTGAGACTACATAGTGAATTCCAGGTCAGCCTGGGCTAGAGTGAAACCCTACCTTGAAAAACCAAAAAAAAAAAAAAAAAAAAAATCAGGGAGCTGGAAAGATGGCCCAGTGGTTAAAGCACTTGTCCACAGAACCTAAATGACCCGAGTTCAATTCCCCAGTACCAGTACCCAAGCCTGATACACAAGGTGGCGCATGCATCTGGAGTTCATTTGCAGTGGCTAAAGGCCCTGTCTCTTGTCTGTCTTTCTCTACTAGTAAATAAAAAATATTAAGAATATCAAGTCGGGGGCTGGAGAGATGGCTTTAATCCCAGCACTCGGGAGGCAGAGGTAGGAGCCTAAGAACCCTGAGGTTCCAGGTCAGCCTGGACCAGAGTGAGTCCCAAAACCAAAAAAAAAAAAAAAAAGAATATCAAGTCGGGGGCTGGAGAGATGGCTTAGCCTAAGAACTGGGTTCCAATCTCCAGGTCCCACGTTTAGCCAGATGCAAAGTGATGCAAGTGCTGCTGGCGCGCCCATTCTCTATCTGTCTCCCTCTCAATCTCTGTCTGTCTCTCTCTGTGTCTCTCTCCAAAAAAACAAAAAATTTTTTTAAAAATTATAAAAAAAAAGAATATCAAGTCGGAGGCTGTGTGTGGTGTTGCACGCCTTTAATCCCGCCCGGCTCGAAAAAAAAAAAATTTTTAAAAAAATTATTTAAAAAAGTATCAGGAGGTGTGGTGGTGCACTTTAATGCACTTGGGAGGTTCAGGAGGAGGCCATGAGTTCAAGGCCACCCTGAGAATACAGAGTGAATTTCAGGTCAGCCTGGGAGACCCTGCTTCGAAAAAAAAAAAAAAAAAAAAAGAATATCAAATCGGGCTGGAGAGATGGCTTAGTGGTTAAGCACTTGCCTGTGAAGCTTAAGGACCCTGGTTCGAGGTTTGATTCCCCATACCCATGTAAGCCAGATGCACAAGGTGGCACATACATCTGGAGTTCATTTGCTGTGGCTGGAGGCCCTGGTGTGCCCATTCTCTCTCTCGCTCGCTCTCTGCCTCTTTCTCTCTCTGTCTGTCACTCTCAAAAATAAATAAATAAATAAAAATAAAAACAAAATTAAAAAAAAAGAATATCAAGTCTTGGGCTGGGTGTGGTTGCACACACTTTTAATCCCAGCGCTTGAGAGGCAGAGACAGAACAATCCCTGTGAGTTCAAGGCCAGCCTGAGACTACATAGTGAATTTCAGGTCAGCCTGGGCTACAGTGAGATACTACCTCAAAAAAATAAAAAAAGCCAAAAACCCAGGTGTGGTAGTACACACTTTTAATCCGAGCACTCTGAAGGCAGAGGTAGGTAGATCACTGTGAGTTCGAGTCCACCCTGAGACTATAGTGAATTCCAGGTCAGCCTGGGCTAGAGTGAGACCCTACTTTTGTTTTTTTTTTTTTTTTTTTTTGAGAGTGAACTAGAGTGAGACCCTACCTTGAAAAAAAAAAAAAAAAAAAAGGTAGGGTCTCACTCTAGCCCAGGCTGACCTGGTTATTCTCAGGGTGGCCTCAAACTCATGACGATCCTCCTACCTCTGCCACCCAAGTACTGGGATTAAAGGCATGCACCACCACGACTGGCCTTGAAATTATTTTTTTGTTGTTTGGGGTTCTTTTGCTTGTTTTTTTTTTTATCATATATATATATAATATATATATATATATGTTTTTTTTTGAGAGAGAGACACAGAGAGAGACAGAGAGAGAGGGAGAGGAAGACAGAAAGAGATGGGCATGCCAGCCGCCTCTCAGCCACTGCTAACGAAATCCAGATGTGTGCGCCCCCTTGTAGTCAACTGTGGCATTGCGCCCTTGAGTCACTGCATCTGGCTAAACGTGGGACCTGGAGATTGGAACCGCAGGAGATTGGAACCGGCATTCTTAGGTTTAGGAGGCAGGCGCCTTAACTGCTAAGCCATCTCTCCAGCCCTTTTTTTTTTTTTTTTTTTTTTTTTTTTTTTTTTGGTTTTGCGAGGTAGGGTCTCACTCTGGTCCAGGCTGACCTGGAATTAACTATGTAGTCTCAGGGTGGCCTCGAACTCTCAGTGATCCTCCTACCTCTGCCTCCCAAGTGCTGGGATTAAAGGCATGCACCACCATGCCCAGCTTTTTTTTTTTTTTTTTTTTTTTTTTTTTGAGGTAAGGTCTCTCTCTAGCCCAGGCTGACCTGGAATTCACCCTGAGACAGGGTGGCCTTGAACTCTCAGTGATCCTCCTATTTCTGCCTCCCAAGTGCTGGGATTAAAGCATGTATCATGACATCCAGCTTCTTTCTTTTTTAATATTATTATTATTTGAGAGAGACAAAGACAGAGAGAGAGAGAGAATGAGCATGACAGCGGCCTCTCAGCCACTGTGAATGAACTCCAGACATGTATCCCCCCTTGTGGGCAAGCGTGGCATTGTGTGCTTGCGTCACTTTACATCTGGCTAAACGTGGGACCTGGAGATCGAACGGGTGTTCTTAGGCTTGGCAGGCAGGTGCCTCAACCACTAATCCATCTGTCCAGCCCCCCCCTTTTCTTAATTTGAGAGAGACAGATAGAGAATGGGTGCACAAACGGCCTCTCAGCTGCTGTGAGCAAATTCCAGATGCGTGCGCCTTCTTGTGAGCATGTGCGACATTGCACACTTGTGTCACTTTTGCATCTGGCTAAATGTGGGACCTGGAGAATCGAACAGGCATTCCTAGGCTTTGCAGGCAGGCACCTTAACTGCTAAGCAGTCTCTGCAGCTCTCTCTCTCTCTTTTAAAATATATTTATTTAAAATAAATAAATAAAATCCTGCTGGAGCTGAGCTGAAAGCCTCCTTCATGTGGACCAGCTGACAGAAAGCTGGAAAAAGCTACACTGCATGCAGTTCCATGGGAGAGAGAAAACAGCAGCGAAGATACTCAACACTGCAAGTGAACACTGCAAGCTTTAAATTTGGACAGCCAGGCCAAATGAGCCAACAGGTGCAATAGTGGCATGTATGTTATGGGGGAAACCAACCTCTCTCTAATTGGACTGGAGGCCTGCTCCATGGGAGGGAATACATCCCTGATACTGAAAACCTATAACAGGGGTAGTCATGAGCCCTAGGGGTGTAACGTCTGCTGGTGTCTGGCTAAATGTATATACTATGCTCACTAAATTCCCCAGTAAGCACTTCTCTTAATTTCCACACACATATTAATGCTATTCTCACTTTTGGTTAGAGAAGCTTCTCTTTTCAGATGGTGGTGACCTTGGGATGACATAGAAGGCACCATGGTGCTGAGAAGAAGGGACAGAGGAGTGCTCAGGACTGAAACATCTCTAACACACCTTCCAAGGCTCAGGGTCCATTGCAGAAGAGGGGGAGGAAAGAATGTAAGAGCCAAAGGAAGAGTAGGACTCCTTACAACATGCTCCTCCAGACACAAAATGGCCTGGATATCCATGACCTCACAATGCCTAATACTACCTGCACAAGACCATCATAATAGGAGGAAAAACTCATGACATCAAACTGAAAAGAGAGACTGATTGAGAGGGGGAGGGGATATGATGGAGAGTGGAGTTTCAAAGGGGAAAGTGGAGGGAGGGAAGTACCATTGGATATTGTCTACAATTAAGGAAGTTGTCAATAAAAAAATAAATTTAAAATAAATAAATAAAAATATTTATTTAGAAGAGAGACAGAGGGCTGGAGAGATGGCTTAGCACTTAAGGCGTTTGCCTGCAAAGCCAAAGGATCCCGGTTCAATTCTCCAGGACCCATGTAAGCCAGATGCACAAGGGGGCGCATGCATCTGGAGTTCATTTGCAGTAGCTGGAGGCCCTGGCGTGCCCATTCTCTGTCTCTCTGTCTCTCCCTCTTTCTCTCAAATAAATAAATAAAATAAAATATATTAAAAAATAAATAAAAGAGAGACAGAAAGAAGCAGATAAAAAAAGAAGCAGATAGAGAGAGAGAAGAGGATGGGCATGCCAGGGCATCCAGCTACTGCATGTGCCACCTTGTACATCTGATTTATGTGGGTACTGGGGAATTGAACCTAGGTCCTTAGGTTTTGCAGGCAAATACCTTAACAACTAAACCATCTCTTTAGGCTGGTCTATGTTTTTGTTTTTGTTTTTTTTTTTTTTTTTTTGGTTTTGCAAGGTAGGGTCTCACTCTAGCCCAGGCTGACCTGGAATTAACTATGTAGTCTCAGGGTGGCCTCGAACTCATGGCGATCCTCCTACCTCTGCCTCCCGAGTGCTGGGATTAAAGGCGTGCGCCACCACGCCCGGCCTTGGTCTATTTTTGAGATAGGATCTCTCATTGGCCTAGAGCTTTACAATTTCAGTTCCTATACCCAGCACCTACATAAAATGCCAGGCATGGTGGTGCATGCTATAATCTCAGTGCTTAGGAGGTAGATAACAATAGATTTTGGCTAGACTAGCAAAATCAGTGAGCTTTGGGTTTAGTAAGAGATCCTGTTTCAATAAATCAAGTAGAGGGGCTGGACAGATAGATTAGCAGTTAAGGTGCTTACCTGCAAAGCCAAAGGACCTCGGTTCAATTCACCAGGACCCACGTAAGCCAGATGCACAAGAGGGCACATGTGTCTGGAGTTCATTTGTAGTGGCTAGAGGCCCTGGCATACCCATTCTCCCTCTCTCTGCCTCTCTCTCTAATAAATAAATAAAGTTAAAAAAAATAAAGTGGAGAGTGATTAAGGCATATACTTGATGCTAACCTCTGACCTCTATGCACACATTCACACACATGATTGTGCATCTCACACACATGTGCCCACACATGTGAACACATACACACCACACACATATTTGCAAAAAATAAGCTATGTAACCATAATTAATGTAAAATGAAGAACTGTGAGATATACTTAATTATGCAGTAGAAATTATAAATTATATATTATAAAAGTAAAGTCATACCATATACAAGTAAAAGGTAAAACCTATATTGTGATTTTTTTTTTTTTTGGTTTTTCGAGATAGGATCTCGCTCTAGCCCAGGCTGACCTGGAATTCACTCTGTAGTCTCAGGGTGCCCTTGAACTCATGGCGATCCTCTTACCTCTGCCTCCTGAGTGCTGGGATTAAAGGCATGCACCACCACATCCAGCACCCACAATATTTTTTTTTTAAAGGCCTTTGGGGGCTAGAGGGATGACTCAGAAGTTAAAGGTACTCACTTGCAAAGCCTGATGGCCTGGATTCAATTCTCCAGTATCCATGTAAAGCCAGATGTACTAAGTGCTTCATGGTCTGGAGTTCATTTGCAGTGGCAGGAAGCCCTGATGTGCCCAAACACTCTCTCTTTCTCTATCTGTCTGCCTCTTTCTCTCTGCCTATCTCTCTCTCCAATAAATAAATAATTTATTTTTGCTTAAAAAATTTTGGGGGGGCTGGAGAGATGGATTAGCAGTTAAGGCACCTGCCTGCAAAGCCTAAGAACACTGGTTCCAATCTCTGGGTCCCACGTTTAGCCAGACACAAATTGACACAAAGGTGCAATGCCACACTTGCCCACAAGGGGCGCATGCATCTGGAGTTCGTTCACAGCGGCTGAGAGGCCACTGGCGTACCCATTCTCTCTCTCTCTCTCAAAAAAAAATTTTTTTTTTTAATATTTTATTATTTATTTCAGAGAGTGAGATACAGAAATAGGCAAGCTGAGCTCCAGGGCCTCCAGCCACTGCAAACGAACTCCAGATGCATGCACCCCCTTTGCATCTGGCTTCGTGGGTCCTGGAGAATCGAGCCTCGAACCGGGGTCCTAGGCTTCTCAAAAAAAATTTTCCAGCCCTCAAAAAAAAATTTTTTTTTGAAGCCAGGTGTGATGGTGCACGCCTTTAATCCCAGCCCTAGGGAGGCAGGGGTAGGAGGAGCACCATGAGTTTGAGGCCACCCTAAGACTCTATAGTGATTCCAGGTCAGTCTGGGCTAGAGTGAGACCCTACCTAAAACAAAACAAAACAAAATAAAACAAAAAACTCCTATAGCTGATAAACACTTCCAGTAAAGTGGCAGGTTATAAAATTAAAAACACAGAAATTGCTGGGCATGGTGGTGCTCGCCTTTAATCCCAGCACTTGGGAGGCAGAGGTAGGAGGATCGCCATGAGGCCGCCCTGAGACCCTACCTCGAAAAACAAAACAACAAGAAAAAAAAATAAGAAAAACCCCCAAAAACCTCTAACCATGGAGGTGAAAGACCTTTATAGAAAAAACTTTATTTTTTATTTTATTTAGAGAAAGAGAATCGATGCAACAGGGTCTCAGCCACTGTAATTGAACTCCAGATGCTTGACACCTAGTGTGCATGTGTTACCTTGCACCTGCCTCACCTTTGTGCATCTGCCTTACAAGTGATCTGGAGAGAGATTGAACATAGGTTCTTAGGCTTGACAGGCAAGCACCTTAATCCATCTTTCCAGCCCTACAGTAAAAACCTTTAAAACAGGGCCGAATTTTTTTTTTTTAAAGTTTAAAACAGGGCCATTGCCACGGCCCTTGGTTTCCTGCCAGAAATAGATGGTAAGACTCTATTGCTAAAGACTCCACTTACTTGGGCTGCAAGGTTTCTGAGAAATCCTGCTGGAGCTGAACTGAAAGCCTCCTCCATGTGGATCAGTTGATAGAAAGCTGGAAAAGACTATGCTGCATGCAATTCAATGGGAGAGAGAGAAAACACCAGTCAAGATACTCAACAGTGAACACTGCAAACTTTAAATTTGGTCAGCCAGAGCCGGGCATGGTGGCACACGCCTTTAATCCCAGCACTTGGGAGGCAGAGGTAGGAGGATTGCCATGAGTTCGAGGCCACCCTGAGATGACATAGCTAATTCCAGGTCAGCCTGGACCAGAGTGAGACCCTACCTTGAAAAACCAAAAAAAAAAAAAAAAAAAAAATTTGGTCAGCCAGGCCAAATAAGCCAATGGGTGCAATTAGTGGCATTTCTGTTATGGGGGAAACCAACTGCTCTCTAATTGGACTGGAGGCCTGTTCCAGTCCAATACATCCCTGATACTGAAAACATACAACAGGGATAGCCATGAGCCCTAGGGGAGTAATGTCTGCTGTGTGTGGCTAAATGTATTTACTATGCTCACAAAATGCCCAGTAAGCACTTCTCTTAATGTCCTTACCTATATATTAATGCTACTTTCACTTTTGGTTAGAGAAATTTCTCTTTTCAGATGGTGGTGACCTTGAGATGACTCAGAAGGCACCATGGTGCTGAGAAGAAGGGTCAGAGGAGTGCTCAGCACTAAAACATCTCTAACACACTTTCCAAGGCTCAGGGTCCATTGGGGAAGAGGGGGCAGAAAGAATGTAAGAGTCAAAGGAAGAGTAGGACTCCTTACAACGTGCTCCTCCAGACACAAAATGGCCTGGATATCCATGACTTCACAGTACCTGACACTACCTACACAAGACCCTCATAATAGGAGGAAAAGATGATGACATCAAACTGAAAAGAGAGACTGACTGAGAGGGGGAGGTGATATGATGGAGAGTGGAGTTTCAAGGGGAAAGTGGGGGGAGGGAGGGAAGTACCATGGGATATTGTCTACAATTAAAGAAGTTGTCAATATAAAAAAAAAAAAAGGTTTAAAACAGGGCTAGAGAGATGGCTCAGCAGTTGAAGCACTTGCCTACAGAGTACCAGGGTCCAGGTTGAATTCCCCAGTACCTACCTAAGCCAGATGCAAATGAATGCCAGACACATGTGCCACCTTGTGCATCTGGCTTATGTGGGTCCTTTGTTTTGCAGGCAAGTGCCTTAACTGCTAAGTCATCCCTCCAGCCCTTATTTTGTTTGTTTGTTTGTTTGTTTGTTTGTTTATTTATTTATTTATTTATTTATTTGGTTTTTCGAGGTAGGGTCTCCCTCTATCCCAGGTTGACCTGGCATTCACTCTATAGTCTCAGGGTGGTCTCGAACTCATGGCAATTCTTCTTCTTTTGCCTCCCGAGTGCTAGGATTAAAGGCATGCACTAGCATGCCTGGCTGTTTTTAATTTAATTTTTATTCATTTATTTGCAAGAGACAGATAGGGAGAGAAAGAGGCAGAGAAAAAGAGAGAACAGAGAGAATTGAGCATCTAATGGGGTCCTTAGGCTTCACAGGCAAGCGCTTAACTGCTAAGCCATCTCTCCAGCCTAGCAGCCCTTATTTATTTTAGTTTTTTTTTTTTTTTTTTGGTTTTGCGAGGTAGGGTCTCACTCTGGTCCAGGCTGACCTGGAATTCACTATGTAGTCTCAGGGTGGCCTCGAACTCTCAGCATCCTCCTACCTCTGCCTCCCGAGTGCTGGGATTAGCAGCCCTTATTTATTTTAATTAAATTAATTAATTAATTTAACAGAGAAAGAGGGAGAGAGGGAGAGAGAGAGAGAGAGAAAGAGAGAGAGAGAGAATGGGTGTGCCAGGCCTTCAGCCTCTGTAAGCGAACTCCAGATGCATGTGCTGCCTTGTGTATCTGGCTTATGTGGGAATTGGCCCTGGGTGCTTTGGCTTCACAGGTAAACGCCTTAACCATTAAGCCATCTCTCCAGCCCCAGGGCAACTTTTAAAAAATTTATTTTATTTATGGGAGAGAGAGAACAAGTGCAAGAAAGAGAGATAATTAGCATGCCAGAGCTTCTAGCCATTCCAATCAAACTCCAGACGTGTGCACCACTTTGTGGGCAAGTGTCACCTTGTGTATCTGGTTTATGTGGGTTCTGGGGAGTTGAACCTGGGTCCTTAGGCTTCACAGGCAAGTGTCTTAACTGCTAAGGTATCTCTCCAGCCCAGCTTTTTTTTTGAATTTTCAAGGTAGGGTCTCACTCTAGCCCAGGCTGACCTGGAATTCACTCTATATTCTCAGGGTGGACTCGAACTCATGGTAATCCTCCTACCTCTGCCTCCTGGGTGCTGGGATTAAAGATGTGTGGCACCATGCCTGGTTCTTGTTTTGTTTTTTTGAAGTAGAGTGTCGCTCTAGCCCAGGCTGCACCTGGCTTATGTGGTTCTGGGAGTTGAACCTGGGTCCTTAGGCTTTGCAGGCAAACACCTTTACCACTAAGCCATCTCTCCAACCCTAGATTTTTTTTTTTATTTGAAAGAAAGAGGCAGAGAGAGAGAGAGAGAGAGAGAGAGCAGAGAAAGAGAGAGAGAGAGAGAATGGGTGCACCAGGGCCTCTAGCCACTGCAAATGGACTCCAGGTGCACATGCTACTTTGTGTGTTTGGTTTTGTATGGATATTGGGGAATCAAACTCGGGTCATTAACCTTTCCAGACAAGCACCGTAACCACTGAGCCATCACTACAGCCCTATTTTTTCCTTTCCTTTTCTTTCTTTCTTTCTTTTTTCTTTTTAGTTTTTTGAAGTAGGGTCTCACTCTAGTCCAGGATGACCTGGAATTCACTATGTAGTCTCAGGCTAGCCTTGAATTCACAGCCGTCCTCCTATCTCTGTCCCCCAAGCGTTGTGATTAAAGGAGTGCACCTCCTCCTCCTGGCCCCCCCCTCCCTTTTTTTTGGGTTTTGCGAGGTAGGGTCTCACTGGTCCAGGCTGACCTGGAATTAACTATGTAGTCTCAGGGTGGCCTCGAACTCAGCAATCCTCCTATCTCTGCCTTCCCAGTGCCGGGATTAAAGGCGTGTGCCACCACGCCCCACCCTCCCCCTTTTGTTTTTGAGGCAGGATCTCTTTGTAGTCCAGGCTGACCTGAAACTCACTCTTTAGCCTAAGCTGTCCTCAAATTCATGAGGATCCTAACTCAGCCTCCTGAATTCTGTGATTAAAGGCATGTGACCTCATTCCTGGCTCCTGTATACCCAGTTTTTCTGGACCTTTCAGAAGAAATAAATTTTACAGCTATCTACAACAACTTCCATATAACCTTGAACTTCTGATCCTCCTACCTCCACATCCTGAGTGCTGGGACTACAGGCCAGGGGCCACTAAGGACCAGATTTATGACATGCTGGCTATGAACCTGAAAGACCCGGGCCAGAGTAGCACCATGACAGGCCTCAGTCCCTCTGTAGGCCACAAGGGTGAGTTCCCGGAATCAAGGGAAGAACAAGCAGTACTGGGAAAAACCATAAACTTGCTGTGTGAGCATGACTCAATATACTTACGGTCCTGGGCTGGATAGCCCAATAAGATCCACCGTCTCAGAGTTTTGTAACTGTCAACCAATCAAATGAATGTAACCGCGCGCGCCAACCTGTTCAAATGTAACCGCCGCTTGCTTAGCCAATTAAGTTTGAAATTCCCCTAGACCTAGCCCGCCAAAATCCTAAGGCCAATCGAGAACCCCCAAGTACAGTTAATGTTCAAATTAGCCAGTCATGTAGTTGTGTAGGTGATAGTCCTCTCCCCCTTGCTCAAACCTCAATACAAAGCCCGCTTTTCTGCTTCTCCTGGCTCTTGCATAGATCCACTGCAAGAGACCGATCTTAAGCCCGAGTAAAAGCTCTTTGTGTTTGCATATGTGTTTGGTCTTCCTTGGTGGTCACTGGGGGCGCTGTGAACTGGGCATAACAAACCCAAGATTGCCTCCATGTTAGGCAAACATTCTACCAAGTAAACTACATCTTCAGCCCATAAAGTGATAATTTCTTTTCTTTCTCTTTCTTTCTTTTCTTTTCTTTCTTTCTTTTCTTCTTTTCTTTCTTTTCTTCCTTTCTTCTTTCTTTCTCTTTCTTATCTCTTTTTCTTTCTTTCTTTCTTTCTTTCTTTCTTTCTTTCTTTCTTTCTTTCTTATCTCTTTTTCTTTCTCCTTCCTTCTTTCTTTCTTTCTTTCTTTCTTTCTTTCTTTCTTTCTTTCTTTCTTTCTTTCTTTCTTTCTTTCTTTCTTTTCAGGGTGGGGTCTCACTGTAGTCTAAACTGACCTGGAATTCACTCTGTAGTCCAGGCTGGGTTAGGCTGGCCTTGAACTCAAGGCAATCCTCCCAGCTCTGCCTTCAGAGTGCTGGGATCAAAGGTGTGCACCACCACACCCAGCTTGTGCTCATTCTTCTATTCACAAAGCTGGAACAATGTATGTAATATGTAACATATGCTCAATAACTTCTTTTTAGAGACAAGTTCTTTTAGCCCAGGCACAAACTCGCTATGAAGCTGAGGTTGTCCTTGAACTCCTGATGTGATGTCCTAAATTCTGGGCTTACAGGCATGCACCATAAGCCTTTTAAAAAATATTTTTATTTTATTTATTTGTTTATTTTGGTTTTTCAAGGTAGGGTTTTGCTCTAGCCAAAGCTGACCTGGAATTCACTATTTAGTCTCAGAGTGGCCTTGAACTCACAGCAATCCTACCTCCAGCTATTTTTATATATTTATTTTATGTATTTATTTATTTTATATATATTATTTGAGAAATATTTATATATATTTATTTATTTTATTTATTTCATATATTTATTTGAGCCACTGGAAATGAACTCCAGACGCATGTATTACCTTATCCATCTGGCTTATGTGGGTCCCAGGGAATCGAACCTGGGTCCTTTAGCTTTGCAGGCAAGTGCCTTAAACGTTAAGCCATCTCTCCAGCCCTCTATTTTTTCTTGATATGTAGCTTTGGTATTAGCTATTTTTCTTAGGCTAGCCTCGAAGTCACTGCATCCTCCTGCCTCAGCCATCAAATATTTGATGAATAAATGAGTGAACTCCGTGTAATGACAACAAAACTTCAGACTACATGGTCACACATTCCAGCAATTTCCCCAAGAACAAGTGTGTTACAGTTCTGAGGTTAGATCCTGGAAGACTGAAAACCTGATGACAAAAGGTCTGAGGCTGACGGTTGTGTGAAGCGGAAGGGACTGGAGAGGAACTTTGGCTTTTTTCCTGTAGACGAAGACCCCAGATCTTGCTGAAAAGAGCCTAGAATTCTTTTTATCTTTCAAGGTTGGGTCTCACTCTAGCCCAGGCTGACCTGGAATTCACTATGTAGTCTCAGGGTGGCCTCGAACTCAGGCCGATCCTCCCACCTCTGCCTCCCGAGGGCTGGGATTAAAGGCGTGCGCCACCACGCCCGGAAAGAGAGCCCAGAATTCTTTTCAACAGAAATTCCAGCTCATCTACAAAGGACATTTCCCATATACGATTCTACCAAGCCATTTGTCCTAGGCTGCAAAGGCGTAAACATCTAGAAGACCCCAAATTCCTTTTTGTTTATGAATGAGCCGGCTCATGTGTACGCATGCGCAACTCCTTGTGTTCCCGCTCCGCGTGACGCTCCCCCTTGCTCCTATCGGCGACCCCGCCCTCATCATTCTAATGGACCAATGGCGAGCAGCCTGGGGGGCGGAGCTTGCGGGACCCCGGCCGAGAAGTTCGCCGCGCGCCGGAGCTCCCTCTCTGTAGTCGCGCTGTGTTGTCATCACGTGGCCAGGTGTATGCGCCGCGCTTGTTTTGGGTTTTTTTTTTTTTTCTGCTTGCCCATGGGGGCTTGGGGTGAGCGGCTTTTGGGCACAGATTGCCTCCCTGGCCTACCATCTCACCTCTCCTTCAGGTTCTTTCTGCTAGGAGTTCCGAGAGCCCCTAGGGGCGGGCCCCTGCCATGCCTCTGGTCCGCTGCAGGAAGGTGGTCACCCTTGGAAGTCGCCCCTCCCCCCGCCCACGAGTCTCCGCCCAGCTGAGGACGTACTACGGCTCCCTGGCCAGGAGAGGCTGGCTGCTGCGGGAACGTGACCCTCGGAGGAAACACTGGTCTCGTGACCAGGCGGGTATACTGCGAGGCTCGGCGGCCAGAAAGGATGCTGGTGTGTGGACGGATGCAGAAAGCGGAGCACACGAGGGTTTATGTGTACTTGGTTGCAGTGATACCACTATGTGTGCATATCAATATGCAGTAATATCCGTCTGCATTACTCTTAAGATTTGGAATAAGGATTTGAAGGCGGGGTCGAGGGCTACGTGGGGTTAATAATCGCAGGTGTCTTGGGACAGGCGGATTTGATTCTGGGGTGCCTTACATCTTGCCAAGGGTGAGGTGGGGTAAGATAGGAAATGCATCCGGTAACCAAAGTGCTGCGGAGAGGAGAATAGGGGGTGAGAGTAGCCTAAAGGAAAGCATTGCTTGGGGGGTCACTCATACTGGGAAGCTGATTTTGGATTTGGCCTCCCCCCCGCCTTTTTTTGGGGGGGCTTTTTTTTGTTTGTTTGTTTTTTAGGTAGGGTCTCATTCTGGCCCAGGCTGACCTGGAATTAACTACGTAGTCTCAGAGTGGCCTCGAACTCACGGCAATCCTCCTACCTCTGCCTCCCAAGTGCTGGGATTAAAGGTGTGCGCCTCCACGCCCGGCTTTTTTTTTGTTTTTTTTTTTGTTTTTGTTTTTGTTTTTTTCGAGGCAGGGTTTTGCTCTAGCCTAGGCTGACCTGGAATTCACTGTGTAGTTTCAGGCTGTCCTTGAACTCATAGTGATCCTCCCACTTCTGCCTCCCAAGTGCTGGGATTAAAGGCGTCGGCCGCCATGCCCGGCTTGTGTGCCTTTAAAAAAAATATATTTTATTTATTTGGAAGCAGAAAGGCAGAATGAGAATGGGCAGCCAGTACCTGTAGCCACTGCAAAGAAACTTCAGATGCATACATCACTTCGTGCATCTGGGTTTACATGGGTACTGGGGAATCGAACCGTGGTCGTTAGGCTTTGCAGGCAAGCACCTTAGCCACTGAGCCATCTCTCCAGTCCCCTTTTGTTTGTTTTTATTTCTTTGATATTTAATTTATTATATTCAAGGAGAGAGAGAATGAGAATGGGTGTGCCAGGACCTCTGGCCACTGCAAACAAATTCCAGATGCATGCTCCACATTTTGCTTCTGGCTTTAGTGTGTATTGGGGAGTTGAACTCTTGGCGTTAAATGTTAATTCTTTTTCCCTGGCATTCCTGTTTTATGAGTGTCTAAAGTGTAGATTTTGCCAGGTTCTTGTCCAGGATGGTGTAGATATAGACAGTAAAATCCTTAGCACGGCCGGGCATGGTGGCACACACCTTTAATCCCAGCACTCAGGAGGCAGAGATAAGAGGTGAGTTCAAGGCCACCCTGAGACTACATAGCGATTTCCAGGTCAACCTGGACTAGAGCAAGACACTACCTAAAAAAAAAAAAAAAACTAAAACAAGCAAAAAAACTTTAGCATGGTAGGGTGTGGTAGGAGGATTGCAGTTTGTTTTTGAGGCCAGTCTGAGGCTACATAATGCATTCCAGGTCAGCCTGGGCTGGAGGGAGACCCTACCTCATAAAACAAATGAAGAGGGCTGGAGAGATGGCTTAGTGGTTAAGGCATATGCCTGCGAAGCCTAAGGACCCTGGTTCAATTCTCCAGGCTCCATGTAAGTCAGATGCACATGGTGCATTCGTCTGGAGTTTGTTTGCAGTGGATGGAGGCCCTGGTGTGCCCGTTCTCACTCTCTCTCTATCCCTCTGTCTCTAATAAATTAATAAATAAAAATAAAATAAAAAATAAAACGAAGCAGCAGCAGCATTTTAGGTGTTAACAGTGAGCAGAGCTTATTGGACTTGCTTTGTAAATACTTGTTTAATAAAAGTAATAGGAACAGGGGCTGGAGAGATGGTTTAGTAGTTAAAGGCGCTAGCTTGCCAAGTCTGACAGCCCTGATTTGAGTCCCCAGTACCCAGGTAAAGTCAGTGGTAGGAGGTCCTGGTGCACCCTTTTTCTTTCCTTCCTTCCCTCCCTCCCTCCCTCCTTCTCTCTCTGTGTGTGCCTCTCTTCTCTCAAAAAAATATTTTTAAAAGGGAAGTAATGGGAGCAAGGGATATTCCCCGGGGGGGGGGTCACTTGGATGCTGTTCCACCAACTTTTTTTCCGTGGTAGGGTCTCACTCCAGCTCAGACTGATCTGGAATTCACTATGTAGTCTCAGGGTGGCCTTGAACTCTTGGCGATCCTCCTACCTCTGTCTCCCAAGTGCTGTGATTAAAGGTGTGCGCCACCACACCCGGCTCCACCAGCTTTTTTTTTTTAAGATTTATTTTTTATTTTTAGAGACAGACAGAGACAGAGAGGGAGAGGAAGGAAGACAGAGATGGGCGTGCCAGCAGTCTCTCAGCTGCTGTGAACGAAATCCAGATGTGTGCGCCCCCTTGTGGGCAAGTGAGGCATTGCGCCCTTGCGTCACTTTGCATCTGGCTAAACGTGGGACCTGGAGATTGGAACCAGCGTTCTTAGGCTTAGGAGGCAGGCGCCTTAGCCCCTAAGCCATCTCTCCAGCCCTCCACCAACTTTTATTATCTGAGCGGTGTAGATCTTTGTAGTGATATTACTGTTTCTTGTCAAGATGAGTACAGCATTCTGCCCTGTTCATTCATCATTGGGATCCTTTATTTTATTTTATTATTTTATTTTTATTTGAGAGAGAGAGAGCTAGAGAGAGAGAATGGGTGTGCCAGTAGCCACTGTGAATGAACTCCAGCCAAGTGCGTCCCCTTGTGGGCAAGTGCGGCATTGCACCCTTGAGTCACTTTTTACGTCTGGCTAAGTGTGGGACCTGGAGATTGGAACCGGCATTCTTAGGCTTGGCAGGCACCTTAACTATCAAGCCATCTCTCCAGCCCTATTTTATTTTATTTTTGAGGCAGAGTCTCACTCTAGCCCAGGCTGATCTGGAATTCTCCCAGTAGTCTTAGGCTGGCCTCAAACTCATGGAGAACCTTCTGCTTCTGCCTCCTGAGGCATGTGCCACTATGTCTGGTGGGGGTCCATTATAATGTGCTTGTTTATTCTGTCACCTCTCTGCATAGGTAAGGGACTAACATGAATGGGGACTTGGCAGGACCTGAGAATTGACCCTCCATCTTTGTTTCAAGCTTCTAAGTCCTTGAAAGTCTGTACCAAGAACTACATGAAGGCCATGGGAAAACAGTAAGTAATCCTGGTGGTTAGAAAAAGTGTGGTGAGCTGGGTGTGGTGGCGAACGCCTTTAAACCCAGCACTTGGGAGGCAGAGATAGGTGGATCGCTGTGAGTTTGAGGCCACCCTGAGACCACATAGTAAATTCCAGGTCAGCCTGGGCTACAGAGGGAGGCCCTACCTTGAAAAACAAAACAAACAAAAAAAAAAAAAGAGAGAGAGAGAGAGAAAGTTTGATAAGCATGAAGGGATGGGAGAGAACAGAAGGGCAAATTCAAATTAAAGAGAAATCAAGGACATAAATTATCCCTGGTTAACTGGGAAATTGTTCAGTTTTGCCATAAAGGCAGTTGGGGGTCCGTGGAGAATGGGGGGGGGTGTCTTTCTTATTGTGTATGCATGTTTGTGTGGGTGCAGTGTGCATGTGTGTGCAGCCAGAGGATAACCTTTGCTGTCATTCTTCAGGATAGCTGTCCACCTTTTTTTTTTTTTTTTTTTTGGTTTTTCGAGGTAGGGTCTCACTCTGGCCCAGGCTGACCTGGAATTAACTATGTAGTCTCAGGGTGGCCTTGAACTCACGGCGATCCTCCTACCTCTGCCTCCCGAGTGCTGGGATTAAAGGCGTGCGCCACCATTTTTTTTTTTTTTTTTTTTTTTTTTAAGCAGTGTATCTCATTGGCTTGAAGCTCACCATTTAGGCTAGATTGTATGGCCAGTGAGGCCCAGGCCTCCCCAGTGCTGAGATTACAAGCGTGCCACTCCACCTGTCATTTTGAAATTTTATTTATTTATTTATTTATTTGAGAGAGAGAGAGAAAGAAAGAGAGAGAGTAGGTACCCCAGGGGGCCTCTAGCCACTGCATCTGGCTGTACTTGGGTACTGGTATTTTAGCTTTGCAGGCAAGTACCTTTACTAACTCCTGATGCTTGTGCCACCTTGTCATCCAGCTTGGGTACTGGGTATTTTAGCTTTGCAGGCAAGTACCTTTACTGCTATTTAGTTATTTAATTAATTAATTAATTTATTTATTTATTTATTTTTGTTTTTCAAGGTAGGGTCTCACTCTGGTCCAGGCTGACCTGGAATTAACTATGTAGTCTCAGGGTGGCCTCGAACTCCGGGGCGATCCTCCTACCTCTGCCTCCCGAGTGCTGGGATTAAGGCATGCGCCACCACACCCGGCCCTATTTTATTTATTTTTAAAATTTTATTTTGGTTTTTCAAGGTAGGTCCTCACTGTAGCCCAGAATTTACTATGTAGTCTCAGGGTGGCCTTGAACTCATGGCGATCCTCCTACCTATGCCTCCTAAATGCTGGGATTAAAGGCATGCATCACCATGTCTGGCTTTGTATTTTATTTTATTTTTATATTATTATTATTTATTTTTTTATTTTTGGTTTTTCAGGAAGGGTCTCACTGTGGTCAAGGCTGTTCTGGAATTAACTATGTAGTCTCAGGGTGGCCTTGAACTCACAGCGATTCTCCTACCTCGGCCTCCCAGTGCTGGGCGGTGAGGGGAATATGGGCCCACCAGGGCCTCCAGCTGCTGCAAATGAACTCCAGATGCATGCACCACCTTGTGCATCTGATTTAAGTGGGATCTGGGGAATCAAACCTGAGTCCTTTGGCTTTGCAAGTAAATGCCTTAACCGCTAAGCCATCTCTCCAGCCCTCCATCCATCATTTTAAAAAAATTTTTTATTATTTTATTTATTTTTGGAGAGAGACACAGAGAGAGACAGACAGAGAGGGAGGGAGACAGATAGAGATGGGTGCACCAGCAGTCTCAGCTGCTGTGAACGAAATCCAGATGCGCAAGTCGTCCCCATGTGGGCAAGTGTGGCATTGCGCCCTGTGTGTCACTTTGCATCTGGCTAAACGTGGGACCTGGAGATTGGAACTGGGTTCTTAGGCTTAACAGGCAGGTGCCTTAACTGCTAAGCCATCTCTCCAGCCCCACCCATCATTTTTACGTGGATTCTGGGAATCAAACTCAGCTTCTCATACTTATAAGGCAGGTACTTTAACAACTGAGGGATTTCCCAGTCTTGGGAGGGTATTTTATACAGTAACTGTTCTCTCCTCACAGGAAGCTTGTGGTGCTAGTGGAGAACAAGGTGGACATCTGATCAAACAGGCATGTATTATATCTCTGCTGCTTAGGGTGAAGGAAAGTGGGCTGGATTAAAAATCAGTCCTGGTGGGTTTAGAGGTTAAGGCATTTGCCTGAAGCCTAAGGATCCCGGTTTTGATTCTCCAGTTTCCATGGAAGCCAGATGCACAAGTGGGCGACGTGTCTGGAGTTCATTTGCAGTGGCTAGAAGCCCTGGCACATTCTTTCTCTTCCCTCTCTCTGTCTCTAATAAATAATAAATAAATATAAAATCTTAAAAACAATCAGTCCTGGGTAAGCTGGGTGTGGTGGTGCACACTTTTAATCCTAGCACTTGGGTAGGAGGTAGGAGGATTGCCATGAGTTCAAGCCACCCTGAGAATACATAGTGAATTCCAGGTCAGTCTGAGCTAGAGTGAGACCCTACCTTGAAAAGCTAAAAACAAAACAGTCCTGGCTCTGCTACTTGACTCAAGTCATTTCATCTCTTTATTTTTTTGAGATAAGTAGCCCAGGCTGGCCTTGAACTCATGATCCTCCTGTCTCGGCCTCCCAGTAGTGCTAACTGTGGAATTACAGGCCTAGTCATTTCACCTCTGTTTGTTTCTCCCTAGAGGGTTATAAGAAAATTATCCTGCTATCATGAAAGCCACAATTGCATATTTCAAGCTTTAGTCCTAGATTCCCCCATTGTACCTTTCATTCTTTAAAAAAAATTAATTAATTAATTAATTTGCAGGCAGAGATAGAGAGATAGAAGAGAGACACAGAGAGAATGGGCATGCCAGGGCTTCTAGCCACTGCAAACAAACTTCAGATGCATGTGCCCCTTTGCTTACTTGGGTCCTGGGGAATCAAACCGGGGTCCTTTGGCTTTGTAGGTAAATGTCTTAACCACTAAGCCATTTCTCCAACCCGCCTTAAATTCTTTTTAAATATATATATATATTTTGGGGGGGGGTGGTTATCGAGGTAGGGTCTTACTCTAGCCCAGGCTGACCTGGAATTCACTCTGTATTCTCATGGTGATCCTCCTACCTCTCCTCCCAAGTGCTGGGATTAAAGGTGTGCACCACCACACCTGGCTCTTTTTAAATATTTTTATTTATTAATAAATTTTATTTATTTATTTACAAGCAGAGAGAGGTAGAGAGAAGAGACAGAGAGAGAATGGGCACACTAGGGCCTCCAGCCACTGCAAACGAACTCCAGATGCATGTGCATCTGGCTTACTTGGGTCCTGGGGAATTGAACCTAGGTCCTTTGGCTTTTCAGGCAAATACTTAACCTCTAAGCCATCTCTCTAGCCCAAATATTTTTATTTATTTATTTGAGAGAGAGCGACAAAGAGACACAGAGAGAGAGAAAACGAGAACACACCAGGGTTTCTAGCCACTGCAAAGGAACTCCAGATACATATGTTGGCTTGTGCTTCTGGTTTATGTGGGTATTGGGGAATCAAACCTAGGACCTTAGGCTTCCCAGGCAAGTACCTTAATTGCTAAGCCATCACTCTAGCCCAATTGTACCTTTCTTTACCTATATTTTCCCCTTCCTCACCCTCATCAAACTTTGGGGGTTATGAAGTATTAGGGAAAATCAGAGCCTAGTAATTTTGCAGACATTGCCGTCCTCCATATTTATTTATTTATTTTGAGTATGGTCTCACTGTAGCCCAGGTTGACCTAGAACTCACTCTGTGTCCCAGGTTGGCCTAAACTCATGGTGATTCTCCTACCTCTGCCTCCCAAAAGCTGGGATTAAAGGTTTGTGCCACCACATCTGGCTTCCATTTTTATGTTCCAAATTTACTTCCAGAGAGGTGCAGGCAATTGAAGAGAAGAAGGTAGCAGATTCCTGAGGAGCAATATTTATGGAGTCCCTCAAGAGAATCAGGTACTGTGCCCAAGGATTAGACTCAGTGGCAGGTGTAGTGATATTACTGTTTCTTGTCAAGATGAGTACAGCATTCTGCCCTGTTCATTCATCATTGGGATCCTTTATTTTATTTTATTATTTTATTTTTATTTGAGAGAGAGAGCTAGAGAGAGAGAATGGGTGTGCCAGTAGCCACTGTGAATGAACTCCAGCCAAGTGCGTCCCCTTGTGGGCAAGTGCGGCATTGCACCCCTTGAGTCACTTTTTACGTCTGGCTAAGTGTGGGACCTGGAGATTGGAACCGGCATTCTTAGGCTTGGCAGGCACCTTAACTATCAAGCCATCTCTCCAGCCCTATTTTATTTTATTTTTGAGGCAGAGTCTCACTCTAGCCCAGGCTGATCTGGAATTCTCCCAGTAGTCTTAGGCTGGCCTCAAACTCATGGAGAACCTTCTGCTTCTGCCTCCTGAGGCATGTGCCACTATGTCTGGTGGGGTCCATTATAATGTGCTTGTTTATTCTGTCACCTCTCTGCATAGGTAAGGGACTAACATGAATGGGGACTTGGCAGGACCTGAGAATTGACCCTCCATCTTTGTTTCAAGCTTCTAAGTCCTTGAAAGTCTGTACCAAGAACTACATGAAGGCCATGGGAAAACAGTAAGTAATCCTGGTGGTTAGAAAAAGTGTGGTGAGCTGGGTGTGGTGGCGAACGCCTTTAAACCCAGCACTTGGGAGGCAGAGATAGGTGGATCGCTGTGAGTTTGAGGCCACCCTGAGACCACATAGTAAATTCCAGGTCAGCCTGGGCTACAGAGGGAGGCCCTACCTTGAAAAACAAAACAACAAAAAAAAAAAAAAGAGAGAGAGAGAGAGAAAGTTTGATAAGCATGAAGGGATGGGAGAGAACAGAAGGGCAAATTCAAATTAAAGAGAAATCAAGGACATAAATTATCCCTGGTTAACTGGGAAATTGTTCAGTTTTGCCATAAAGGCAGTTGGGGGTCCATGGAGAATGGGGGGGTGTCTTTCTTATTGTGTATGCATGTTTGTGTGGGTGCAGTGTGCATGTGTGTGCAGCCAGAGGATAACCTTTGCTGTCATTCTTCAGGATAGCTGTCCACCTTTTTTTTTTTTTTTTTTTTGGTTTTTCGAGGTAGGGTCTCACTCTGGCCCAGGCTGACCTGGAATTAACTATGTAGTCTCAGGGTGGCCTTGAACTCACGGCGATCCTCCTACCTCTGCCTCCCGAGTGCTGGGATTAAAGGCGTGCGCCACCATGCCCGGCCTTTTTTTTTTTTTTTTAAGCAGTGTATCTCATTGGCTTGAAGCTCACCATTTAGGCTAGATTGTATGGCCAGTGAGGCCCAGGCCTCCCCAGTGCTGAGATTACAAGCGTGCCACTCCACCTGTCATTTTGAAATTTTATTTATTTATTTATTTATTTGAGAGAGAGAGAGAAAGAAAGAGAGAGAGTAGGTACCCCAGGGCCTCTAGCCACTGAAAACTAACTCCTGATGCTTGTGCCACCTTGTGCATCTGGCTGTACTTGGGTACTGGGTATTTTAGCTTTGCAGGCAAGTACCTTTACTGCTAAGCCATGTCTCCAGCCCTTAAGTTATTTAATTTAATTAATTAATTTATTTATTTATTTATTTTTGGTTTTTCAAGGTAGGGTCTCACTCTGGTCCAGGCTGACCTGGAATTAACTATGTAGTCTCAGGGTGGCCTCGAACTCTCGGCGATCCTCCTACCTCTGCCTCCCGAGTGCTGGGATTAAAGGCATGCGCCACCACACCCGGCCCTATTTTATTTATTTTTAAAATTTTATTTTGGTTTTTCAAGGTAGGTCCTCACTGTAGCCCAGAATTTACTATGTAGTCTCAGGGTGGCCTTGAACTCATGGCGATCCTCCTACCTATGCCTCCTAAATGCTGGGATTAAAGGCATGCACCACCATGTCTGGCTTTGTATTTTATTTTATTTTTATATTATTATTATTTATTTTTTTATTTTTTTTGGTTTTTCAAGGAAGGGTCTCACTGTGGTCAAGGCTGTTCTGGAATTAACTATGTAGTCTCAGGGTGGCCTTGAACTCACAGCGATTCTCCTACCTCGGCCTCCCAGTGCTGGGCGGTGAGGGGGAATATGGGCCCACCAGGGCCTCCAGCTGCTGCAAATGAACTCCAGATGCATGCACCACCTTGTGCATCTGATTTAAGTGGGATCTGGGGAATCAAACCTGAGTCCTTTGGCTTTGCAAGTAAATGCCTTAACCGCTAAGCCATCTCTCCAGCCCTCCATCCATCATTTAAAAAAAAATTTTTTTTATTATTTTATTTATTTTTGGAGAGAGACACAGAGAGAGACAGACAGAGAGGGAGAGGGAGACAGATAGAGATGGGTGCACCAGCAGTCTCTCAGCTGCTGTGAACGAAATCCAGATGCGTGCGTCCCCATGTGGGCAAGTGTGGCATTGCGCCCTTGCGTCACTTTGCATCTGGCTAAACGTGGGACCTGGAGATTGGAACTGGGTTCTTAGGCTTAACAGGCAGGTGCCTTAACTGCTAAGCCATCTCTCCAGCCCCACCCATCATTTTTACGTGGATTCTGGGAATCAAACTCAGCTTCTCATACTTATAAGGCAGGTACTTTAACAACTGAGGGATTTCCCCAGTCTTGGGAGGGTATTTTATACAGTAACTGTTCTCTCCTCACAGGAAGCTTGTGGTGCTAGTGGAGAACAAGGTGGACATCTGATCAAACAGGCATGTATTATATCTCTGCTGCTTAGGGTGAAGGAAAGTGGGCTGGATTAAAAATCAGTCCTGGTGGGTTTAGAGGTTAAGGCATTTGCCTGTGAAGCCTAAGGATCCCGGTTTTGATTCTCCAGTTTCCATGGAAGCCAGATGCACAAGTGGGCGCACGTGTCTGGAGTTCATTTGCAGTGGCTAGAAGCCCTGGCACATTCTTTCTCTTTCTCTCTGTCTCTAATAAATAATAAATAAATATAAAATCTTAAAAAACAATCAGTCCTGGGTAAGCTGGGTGTGGTGGTGCACACTTTTAATCCTAGCACTTGGGTAGGAGGTAGGAGGATTGCCATGAGTTCGAAGCCACCCTGAGAATACATAGTGAATTCCAGGTCAGTCTGAGCTAGAGTGAGACCCTACCTTGAAAAGCTAAAAAAAAAAAACAGTCCTGGCTCTGCTACTTGACTCAAGTCATTTCATCTCTTAATTTTTTGAGATAAGTAGCCCAGGCTGGCCTTGAACTCATGATCCTCCTGTCTCGGCCTCCCCAGTAGTGCTAACTGTGGAATTACAGGCCTAGTCATTTCACCTCTGTTTGTTTCTCCCTAGAGGGTTATAAGAAAATTATCCTGCTATCATGAAAGCCACAATTGCATATTTCAAGCTTTAGTCCTAGATTCCCCCATTGTACCTTTCATTCTTTAAAAAAAATTAATTAATTAATTAATTTGCAGGCAGAGATAGAGAGATAGAAGAGAGACACAGAGAGAATGGGCATGCCAGGGCTTCTAGCCACTGCAAACAAACTTCAGATGCATGTGCCCCTTTGCTTACTTGGGTCCTGGGGAATCAAACCGGGGTCCTTTGGCTTTGTAGGTAAATGTCTTAACCACTAAGCCATTTCTCCAACCCGCCTTAAATTCTTTTTATTTTTTATTTTATTTTATTTTATTTTTTTGGTTTTGCAAGGTAGGGTCTCACTCTGGTCCAGGCTGACCTGGAATTAACTCTGTAGTCTCATGGTGATCCTCCTACCTCTGCCTCCCAAGTGCTGGGATTAAAGGTGTGCACCACCACATTTGGCTCTATTTAAATATTTTGGGGGGTTTTTAGGGTTTATTAATAAATTTTATTTATTTACCTTTACAAGCACCTGGCTCTTTTTAAATATTTTTATTTATTAATAAATTTTATTTATTTATTTACAAGCAGAGAGAGGTAGAGAGAAGAGACAGAGAGAGAATGGGCACACTAGGGCCTCCAGCCACTGCAAACGAACTCCAGATGCATGTGCACCTGGCTTACTTGGGTCCTGGGGAATTGAACCTAGGTCCTTTGGCTTTTCAGGCAAATACTTTAACCTCTAAGCCATCTCTCTAGCCCAAATATTTTTATTTATTTATTTGAGAGAGAGCGACAAAGAGACACACACAGAGAGAAAACGAGAACACACCAGGGTTTCTAGCCACTGCAAAGGAACTCCAGATACATATGTTGGCTTGTGCTTCTGGTTTATGTGGGTATTAGGGAATCAAACCTAGGACCTTAGGCTTCCCAGGCAAGTACCTTAATTGCTAAGCCATCACTCTAGCCCAATTGTACCTTTCTTTACCTATATTTTCCCCTTCCTCACCCTCATCAAACTTTGGGGGTTATGAAGTATTAGGGAAAATCAGAGCCTAGTAATTTTGCAGACATTGCCGTCCTCCATATTTATTTATTTATTTTGAGTATGGTCTCACTGTAGCCCAGGTTGACCTAGAACTCACTCTGTGTCCCAGGTTGGCCTAAACTCATGGTGATTCTCCTACCTCTGCCTCCCAAAAGCTGGGATCAAAGGTTTGTGCCACCACATCTGGCTTCCATTTTTATGTTCCAAATTTACTTCCAGAGAGGTGCAGGCAATTGAAGAGAAGAAAGTAGCAGATTCCTGAGGAGCAATATTTATGGAGTCCCCTACTCAAGAGAATCAGGTACTGTGCCCAAGGATTAGACTCAGTGGCAGGGGTAGCAGTGTCTTCCTTAGACACTGCTTGGTGGTAGGGATGGCGGGAGAGTAGTATGTTTACCTCCGTTGGGTAGTACCGGTACTGAACTAATTGACTTTTACCCTCGAACACCTATTCCTTGTAGCTGACTCAAGGCATCTTTACTAAAGTCATTGAGGAAATTGCCTGCGTGGAGAATTCCTATGGGCAAGAGCTGCTATACTGTCTCATGTGAGCCCTTGCTGTCAAATAACTGCCTTGTCTCTGTCTCAGACACTTGCTAACCTCCAGTGAGAGGTAGACCCTTGGGACTTACTGGGTGTGGTTGCCAGCTGTGTCCCTTGGCCTTCTGGGTATCCAGTGTGGTACCTTCATATTTGCACATTTTCTCCAGGCCCTAGTGTCCTGGGTGTCAGTGTTTACAAAGGGGAAAAGATGCTTTGTGGGACAGAGGCCTCTAGCTCCTTGTTTTTTCTGAATGAATGCTGTTACAATCTGCAAGGTGGGTATATGAGTGCTGGGTATTGTTTATACAGGACCCACTTTCCTGAATAGGTTTTGAATGTTAGTTGAGTAAGTGGACCTGGCTCTCAGGGTGACAATGTATATAATCCAAATAAACTGAGAAATCTTTTGTTGTTGACTTTTCTGTATCTCTGATGACTTTGATTTTTTTTTTTTTTTTTGGTTTTGCAGGTAGGGTCTCGCTCTGATCCAGGCTGACCCAATATCTTCAGGGTTTTTAAGGAGTGATGACTTTGATTTTTAATGGGTTTCTTTTGTACCTACCTCATCCCTATTTCTTTCTCTTTTTTTGGGGTTATTCTTAACATCTTTAATTTTCTTTTTATTTTATTTTTTTAACTTTTTTTTAAATTTAATTTTTATTTTTGGAGAGAGACAGAGAGAGGGCTCAGAGGCAGAGAGAGAATGGGCACGCCAGCAGCCTCTAAGCAGCTGTGAAAGAACTCCAGATGTGTTCACCCCCTTGTGGTCAAGTGCGACATTGCACCCTTGTGTCACTTTGCATCTGGCTAAACGTGGGACCTGGAGATTGGAACCGGTGTTCTTAGGCTTAGCAGATAGGTGCCTTAACCACTAAGCCATCTCTCCAGCCCTATTTTATTTTGAAAAACTTTTTATTGACAACTTCCATAATTATAGGCAATAAATCATAATAATTCCCTTCCCTCCCCACTTTCCCCTTCACAGATCCACTTTCCATCATATCTTCTCCCTCTCCCAATTAGTCTGTCTCTTATTTTGATGTCATTATCTTTTCCTCCTATTATGAGGGTCTTGTGAAGGTAGTGTTAGGCACTGTGGGTCATGGATATCAAGACTAATTTATATCTGAACAATTTCACTATAAGCAGTCCTACCCTTCCTTTGACTCTTACATTCTTTCCACCACCTCTTCTGCAATGGACCCTGAGCCTTGGGAGGTGTGATAAAGATGTTTCATGCTGAGCACTCCTCTGTTACTTATCCTCAGCAATATGGTATCTTTTGAGTTATCTCAGTGGTCACCACAATCTCAAAAGAGAAGCTTCTCTAACCAAAAATGAGAGTAGCATTAATATATGGGTATGGACATTAAGGAAAGTGGTTATAGGGCTGGGCGTGGTGGCGCATGCCTTTAATCCCAGCACTTGGGAGGCAGAGGTAGGAGGATCGCTGTGAGTTTGAGCCACCCTGAGACTACATAGTGAATTCCAGGTCAGCCTGGTCTAGAGTGAAACCCTACCTTGAAAATCCAAAAAGAAAAGGAAAGGAAAGGGAAGGGAAAAGGAAAAGGAAAGGAAAAGAGAGAAAAGAAAAGAAAAGAAAAGAAAAGAAAAGAGAGAAAATAAAATAAAATAAAAAGAAAAGAAAAGAAAAGTGCTTACTGGGCAGTTTGGTGAGCATAATATATGCATTTAGCCAGACAAGAGCAGGTGTTCCACTTCTAGGGCTCATGACCTCCCCCGTCATAGGCTTTTGATTAGGTTTTCAGTACCAGGCATGTATTCTCTCCCATGGAACAGGCCTCCAGTCCCGTTAGAGAGTGGTTGTTTTCTCCCATAACAGACATGTCACTCTTGCACCCATTTGGTCCTTTGGCCTGACTGGACAAACTTAAGGCTTGCAGTGTCTACTGTTTTAACCGCTGATGACTTCTGTCTCCCATAGGGCTGCATGCAGTGCAGCTTCCTCTTCACTTATTAAAAACCATAACCCCAAGACTCACTAATTCTTTTTCTCCTCTCTCTCTCTCTCTCCTCTCTTCTCTTCTCTCTTCTTTCTTTCTTTCTTTCTTTCTTTCTTTCTTTCTTTCTTTCTTTTTCTTTCTTTTTTTTTTTTTTTTTTTTTGGTTTTGCAAAGTAGGGTCTCACTCTGGTCCAGGCTGACCTGGAATTAACTATGTAGTCTCAGGGTGGCCTCGAACTCTCGGCGATCCTCCTACCTCTGCCTCCCGAGTGCTGGGTTTAAAGGCGTGCGCCACGACACCCGGCTTCCTCTCCTCTCCTCTTTCTTCCTTCCTTCCTTCCTTCCTTCCTTCCTTCCTTCCTTCCTTCCTTCCTTCCTTCCTTCCTTCTTCTCTCTCTCTCTCTGTCTTTCTTTTTTTGTTTTTTTCTGAAGTAGGGTCTCACTCTAGTTCAGGCTGACCTGGAATTCACTATGTAGTCTCAGGGTGGCCTCAAACTCATGGCAGTCCTCCTACCTCTGCCTCCCGAGTGCTGGGATTGAAGGCCTGTGCCACCACGCCCGGCTCTTTTCTTTCTTTTTTTTATTTAAAAATTTTTAAAAATTATTTTATTTATTTTTGGAGAGAGACACAGAGAGAGACAGACAGGGAGGGAGAAGGAGACAGAGAATGGGCGCGCCAGCAGTCTCAGCTGCTGAGAACGAAATCCAGATGTGTGCATCCCCTTGTGGGCAAGTGCGGCATTGCGCCCTTGTGTCACTTTGCATCTGGCTAAACGTGGGACCTGGAGATTGGAACCGGGGTCTTAAGCTTAGCAGGCTGGCGCCTTAACTGCTAAGCCATCTCTCCAGCCCTTCTTTCTTTTTTAAAAATTTATTTATTTATTTATTTGAGAGAGAGAAAGGCACACAGAGCAAGAGATTGGCTACATCAGGGCCTTCAGCCACTGCAAATGAATTCCAGATGCATGTACTACCTTGTGCATCTGGCTTATGTGGGTACTGGGGAATTGAACCTGGGTCCTTTGGCTTTGCAGGGAAGTGCCTTAACTGCTAGCTAAACCATTGCTCAAGCCCTTTCTCCACTTTTTTTTTTTTTTTTTTTGGTTTCAGTGTAGCTCAGGCTGACCTGGAATTTACTATGTAGTCTCAGGGTGGCCTCAAACTCACGGTGATCCTCCCAAATGCTGGGATTAAAGGCAAGTGCCACACACCTGGTTGCTGCTGCTGCTTCTTCTTTTTTTTTCTTTCTCTCTTTTTTTTAATGTAGTGTCTCCCTCTAGTCCAGGCTCACCTAGAACACACTCAGCCCCAGGCTGGCCTCATACTCACACAGATTCTTCCACCTCAGCCTCCAGAGTGCTGGGATTACAGGCATGTGCCACCAAGGCACTTTTGTTACCTCTCTATTCTGCTGGTTCTTCCCACACTTTACTGAGTCCAGTTGGCTGCCCCACCCATAATCCTGTAGATTCTGAAGATCCCTTAAGTACAGAAACATCACCCTCTAGTGGCCCACTGCTACATGCTGACCTAGCTGTTGAGCCTTGGCATTTCCTAAGTCTCAGTAAGGAGGAAGGAAGCCCCTCACTCTAAGGATTATCAGGAGCAAAGACTCAGAGACTAGAAGTGCTGCAAAGAGTTTGATTTCCCAAGAAAGTGAGAAAAGTAAGAGATAATGTCTTTTGTGGTTATCAGTCCTGTCATCCTTCAGGTATCTTTTTTGTCCCTTTCACAACTTTGGGCTATAATTTTTTTAGGTTTCAGAGGATATTGTTCCTTCGCTTAATCGCATATTTACTGCTTCAGTAGGGTAGACATTTCAGCTAGAAAGGTTTGGGTCTTTCTGCCCTCACCTTTCTTGACTACTTGGAGAGGAAAGACAAAATGTAAGTGTTATTTTTTTTTAAATTTATTTATTTATTATGTATTTTATTATTAGAGAGACAATAGGCATGCTAGGGCCTTTAGCTACTGCATAGGAACTCCAGATGCATGTGCCACCATATGCATCTGGCTTATGTGCATACTGGGGAATTGAACCTGGATTTTAGGCTTCACAGGCAAGCGCCCTAACTGCTAAGCCATCTCTCCAGCCACCCCCTCCCTTTTTTTTTTTTTTTTTTTTTTTTTTGGTGATTTGAGGTAGGGTTTCACTCTAGCCTAGGCTGACCTGGAAGGAATTCACTATGTAGTCTCAGGGTGGCCTCAAACACATGGCGGTCCTACCTCTGCCTCCCGAGTGTTGGGATTAAAGGTATGCGCCACCATGTCCAGCTTTCAGCCCTATTAAAAAAAAAAATATATATATATATATATATTATTTATTTATTTATTTGAGAGAAAGAGGCAGAGAGAGAGAAAGAGAGGGAGAGAATGGGTGTGCCATGGCCTCCAGCCACTGCAAACGAACTCCAGACACATGTGCCCCCTTGTGCATCTGGCTTACATGGGTCCTGGAGAATCAACTGGGATCCTTTGGCTTTGCAGGCAAGCTCCTTAACTGCTAAGCCATCTCTCCAGTCCTCAGCCCTATTTTTATTTATTTATTTGAGAGAGAATGGGCACGCCAGGGCCACCAGCCACTGCAAATGAACTCCAGATGCATGCACCCCCATGTGCATCTGGCTTATGTAGATCCTGGAGAATCGAACTGGGATCTTTTGGCTTTGCAGGCAAATGCCTTAACTGCTAAACCATCTCTCTAGAACCCTTTTTCTTTTCTTTTTTTTTTTTCCGAGTAGGGTCTCATTCTAGCCCAGGCTGACCTGGAATTCACTCTGTATTCTCAGGGTGGCCTTGAACTCATGGTGATCCTCCTACCTCTCTCTGCCTCCTGAGTGCTGGGATTAAAGGCATGCGCCACCACGCCCGGCCTCTTTTTCTTTTTTTAAAAAATATTTTATTTATTTATTTAAGAGAAAGAGGAAGAAGCACGTACAGAGAAAGAATGAGTGCCCCAGCACCTCCAGCCAGTGCAGAGAAACCTCCTTGTGTATCTGGCTTACATAGGTCCTGAGGAATCGAACCAGGGTCCTTTGGCTTCGCAGGCAAACGCCTTAATCGCAAAGCCATTTCCCAGCCTCTTTCTTTTTCTTCTTCTTTTTTTTTTTTTTTTTAAGTTTTTTGAGGTAGGGTCTCACTCTAGCCCAGGCTGACCTGGAACTCACTATTTATTCTCAGAATGGCCTTGAACTCACGGTGATCTTCCTACCTCTGCCTTCCGATGCTGGGATTAAAGGCTTGCAGCACCACACCTGGCTAATTTTTTTTTATTGACAACTTCCATAATTGTAGACAATAACCCATGGTAATTCCCTCCCTTCTTCCATTTTCCCCTTTGAAACTCCACTCTCCATCATACCCCTTCCCCCTCTCAATCAGTCTTTCTTTTATTTTGATGTCATCGTCTTTTCCTCCTATTATGATGGTCTTGTGTAGGTCATGCCAGGCACTGTGAGGTCATGGATATCCAGGCCAGCCATTTTGTGTCTGGAGGAGCATGTTGTAAGGAGTTCTTACATTCTTTCTGCCACTTCTTCCGCAATGGACCTACCTTCCATTTTTCAACTTAAAAAATGTACTTTTGCCGGTCGTGGTGGCGCATGCCTTTAATCCCAGCACTCGGGAGGCAGAGATAGGAGGATCGCCGAGAGTTCGAGGCCACCCTGAGATTGCATAGTTAATTCCAGGTCAGCCTGAGCCAGAGTGAGACCCTACCTCGAAAAACCAAAAAAAAAAAAATGTACTTTTAAAATTTTTTTCAGGCAAGCCCAACAGACTGCTTTTTGTTTTTTTATGTGAGAATGAGAGATAGAAAGGATGAGAGAGAGAATTGGCATGCTAGGATCTCCAGGCACTGCAATTGAACTCCAGATGTGTCACCCTCTTGTGTGCATGCATGACCTTGCACACTTTTATCACTGAGTCTGGCTTACATGGGACCTTGAGAGTTGAACATGAGTCCTTAGGCTTCACAGGCAAGTGCTTTCACTGCTAAGCTATTTCTCCAGCCCCAAAAATATTAATTTTGGGGGTGGTGGGGCCTCTAGTCTCTGTAAATGAACTCTAGACACATGCACCTCCTTGTGCTTCTGGCTTTATGTGACTACTAGGGAATCAAACCTAGGTCCTTAGGCTTTGCAGGCAAGTGCTAAGCCATATCTCCAGCCCCCATTTTTTCAACTTTTAAACATGTTTTATAGCTTGGGACTGCTGTAGAGGAGTCATTGCTGAAGTTTCTTTTTGTTGAAATAGTCTTGACTGATCAGAATAGAGAGCACGATGTCAACGTGTGGTTAATAGGGCATGTCTAGTCCTGATCTCTCCTATGACCATGGCCAGATCTGCACTGTCCAATATGGAAGCTACAAGCCACATATGGCTATATGTTTTAGTTATAATTAAAAGTTACTGGGCTAGAGAGATGGCTTAGTGGTTAAGGCACCTGCCTCCTAAGCAGAAGAATGCAGGTTCCAATCTCCAGGTCCCACGTTTAGCCAGATGCAAAAAAGTGATGCAAGGGTGCAATGCCGCACTGGGCCACAAGGGGGGTGCACGCATCTGGATTTCGTTTGCAGCAGCTGAGAGGCTGCTGGCACGCCCATCTCTATCTGTCTTCCTCTCCCCCACCCTCTCTCTGTGTCTCTCTCCAAAAAAGAAAAAAAGTTACTGAGCCAGGTGTGGTGGTGCACACCATTAATACCAGCACACTGGAGGTAGAGGTAGGAGGATCACTGGGACTTTGAGACCAGCTTGAGACTACATAGTGAATTCCAGGTTAGCCTGGGCTAGAGTGAGACCCTACCTGGAAAAACCAAAAAAAAAAAAAAAAAAAAAAAGTTACTGACTTGCACCACCTACATTTCTAAGTGCTCAATTAGCTCCATGTGGCTAATGGTTACATTAGGTAGAGTAGGTACAGCACATTCCTACAACACTAGTCTCAGATCTAATTTGCCTGTTTCTTTCCAACCCCCTTTTTAAACTATTATTTTAAAAATATTATTTATTTATTTATTTATTTATTTTTTATTTTGTTTATTTATTTATTTGAGAGAGAGAGAGAGAGGCAGGTAGAGAGAGAGAGAGAATGGGTGTGCCAGGGCCTCCAGCCACTGCAAACGAACTCCAGATGCATGCACCCCCTTGTGCATCTGGCTGACATGGGTCCTGAGAGAATAGCCTCGAACCGGGTCCTTAGGCTCCACAGGCAAGCGTTTCCATCTTCCAGCCCTTTATTTATTTATTTATTATTTATTTATTTATTTATTTATTTATTTATTTATTTAAGAGAGAGAGAGAGAGAGAGAGAGAGAGAGAGAGAATGAGCACGCCAGGGCTTCCAGCCACTGCAAACGAACTCCAGATGCAACGCCATCTCTCCAGCTTACATGGCCCCTCAATAGAACCGAAGTCCTTTTTTAATACTGGCCCCTCAAAAACTGGAAAAAACATGGCCATTGGTTGGAATCATGGCTCAACTTCTCTAGTTGTGATTCTTTGGACAATTTCATGTTTCAGTCTTTTCATCTGCAACATGGAGATAATTGTATAAGGCTGGTGAAGAATAACAGGATATAAAGTATCAAGCACAGTTAATTTGTCTCAGCCCGCCTACCCCATGTAAACAGTTCATGTAAAAAAGGCATTCTTATCGATCCTGAGAGGAACAGTGTAACTAACAGGTCCTAGAGATTTCAAGACTAGAGGTGGGGTGGAGGTACTCTGAAAAGGAAGGGAAGCTCTATATTGATGTTTTGGAGGGGGAGGTGGTGTGTGTGGTGGTCGTGAGGGCACCGACAGCCCTGCACGAGGGGGTCTAGAAGCTAGAAATGAAGGCTGAAGACTTGTCTAGTTTTCTTCGAGCCCCCAAACGTGGCAAGAAATCACCCTTTGCAGCGCCAGGCACGGTGCCTCACTTTCTCCATTTGCGGACTCCAGTTCCCAGGATGCAGAGCAGCAGCCAATCTCTAGGCTCTTCTTCCATCCCCCTCCCAGCAAAGATTGTCCCTAGCCAAGGCAAGGGGATAGCTGGAGTTTCAAGAACCAATGATTGTAAGGGAACGAAATTAGAAAGTGGCCAGAATCCTAGTTTCACCATCCAGGAGGTAAAAGCGGGCAGCTCCAGAGCCAGGGCGAAGAAGCGGGGGTCTTCATTCCCACGTGTCTGCACGGCGGCCAGCTCGGCGCAGTCAGGGTTAACCTGCAGCGGAGGGATCCCACAGCGTGTGCGTAGAACTGCAGAGTCACAGCCTTTCCTCCAAGAGGACTGTGCCCCTCCGCCGCCCCGCTCCAACACAAAATAGGACCTCATCTTCTCCTTTCTCCCCTTCTCTAGTGGGGTTCCCCTGGCACGAGAACCCCCCCGGGATCTCGCTCTGAACGCTTCACGAATCTTCACGGCCGCTGCCCAGCTCTCCGGCCAGGAAATAGCCCCCTCGCAGGAACCACCCTACCGGCGGAGCAGGAGGCGGAGGGGGGGGGAGGCGGAGCGGCGCCGCGCTGCACTACTTTCCTCTCCGGTTGCAAATGGCTGCCTCGTTCCCCACTTTCCGCTCAGTTTCCTGACCCCCCGGCGCCGGGAGCCGGGTTTGGGCCATGCACCTCTAGACTCCCAGCGATCCCAGCGTGCCGGGGGGTCTAGGGGGTGCCGCGGACCACAGCCGACTAGGCCGGAGGCGGGGCAGCTCCCGAGGCCAAGAAGGGAAGGGAGGCGAGCGCCGGGCCCGGAGCGGCCGGAGGGGAGCGGGCAGAGGGCTCGCACCGCCCGCCCCTTCCTCTTCCTCGCCCACCTACCCTCCTCCCTTCCCGGGGTTGGGGGGGGACGCGAAGCCGCCGAGGGGCAACGCTCGGGGTCCGGGAGCACGGCGCTGGGTGTGTGTCAGGCTCAGCCCCGCCGGCTCCGCGTCGCCGTAGTTCGCGCGGCCCCGGGGCGCCGGCCGGGCGGGGACAGGGGCTCGGCGCCGCTCTGAGGGGCTCACGTTCCGCCCGGGCCCGGCGCGGCGCGGCGGCGGCGGCGCGGCATTCCTTCCGGGCTGCTGGGGAGGCGCCTAGACGTTCCATCTGGAGATCCTCGACGTTCCGCCCGAGCCCGGCGCGGGCGGCCGGGGCGCTGGCCGGGCCCGAGGACTGAGAGGCCGCCCGGCGACGCGGATGCCGAGCCTGCTCGCCCGAGATCAAAGCCACCGGTGCTCTCTTTGTGTCCGCTCGGGATTCACCGCCCTGGGGCTGTCCGTGGAAATCTAAACTGCTGGAACCCGAGGCAGAGAAACCCCTTTTTTTGCTTCTTGCTTTTTTTTTTTTTGGGTGTGGGGGGGAAGGGTGACCACTCCGACCTGGATTTACCGTTCTTGGCCCCCTTAAGCCCCCCCGTGTGGGGGGCGGCTGTGATCGCTCTGGCGGTTGGAGGTCGGGGAGCGGCCCGGGCTCTGGCCATGTTCTCGGATGAGGATTTCTGGATCGCCCTGTGAAGAGGTGAGTGAAGTCCGTCCGGCCTGGGCCCAGAAAGGGTTGGACTAGGGGCACAGCCAGATGGACTCTCTTGGCCGGTGCTGGCGTTTAGGTTGGAGAACGGGGTGCCAGACCTGGGGAGGGTTCTTTGGCAGGGTCTGTCAAGGAAGCCCGAGCCAGCCGCCAAAGCAGAACTGAGGCCTGGTTTCTTGGGGGTGTGCCTCCTTTAAAGACGGGGTTCAGGGAACTATAGGAGTTTGGGAATGTGTCCAGATAGCCTCTCACCCTGTTTATTTTTGTGTTGGGGTAGTTCGATCAAGCTAGGACCCAGGCCCTGATGCCAGCACCAATCTCAGGCTACTGTCTTGCCCCCAGTGTTCCTTGGGACAGAACAGCTTGGGTTGGGGGGAGGGCATGGTGCCACTGCCAGGTTGGACTTACTGCCAGGTTGGACTTTAAGGTTGTTCCTACCGGGCTGGGCACCCAAAGCAGTCTCTGGGAAACTCCTAGAGCCCTAGATCCTTTACCAGGCCTTGCTTTGGGTGAAGGGGAAGGTGGGAGGAAATGACTGGTGTGTTGAAGAGGGTGTCTGGGGCAAGAAGAGGTCAGGGGTCCCTGCTGTTCAACTTTAATTACCCCTACCTGGCAAAGTGACCCTAACAAGGCCTAATGGTGTCTTAGCTTGCTTTGCTTCCCCTTCTCTCGGGATGGACATAATCTCCAGAGGATTATAGAGGAGGCCGTTGAGATTTGTTCCCTTCCAATGTGGGCTGCAAAAAAAAAAAAAAAAAAAAAAAAAAAGGCTTTTGTCTCTGCTTTTTTTGGTGCCTGGTGTGGAGACCTAACTGTCCATGAGTTCCTGGTCAATCCTGGATGCCCCTGCTAGACTTCTACAATGGTTTTCTGGCCAGGGACTATGTACACTTGTCCTCGGATGTTATCCCAGCCTTGCAGAATAGGGTGGCTTGTACCTCTTTGGGGGAGAAATGACTTGATTTGAGCTCGTTCCCGCTGGAAGCCAGTGTTTCCAACCCTGAAAGAAGGTGTTGGGAAGAAGGGGTGTGTATGTGCGTGCAAGAAGGGTGCAGCATGAGCCTCCCGCCCAGGGCTGAGACAGCCTCTCTCACACCTGTCATGCTGCCCAGCAGGGATTTGGCTAGTGAATTTTGCTCCCTCATTCCATCCCCTCCAAAATACAGTTGCTTAGAAGATCTTGAATCTAGTCTCAGAAAGGGAAAAGTAGAGATTTTGCCCTTGAAAGATTTCTGGGAGGTGAGAGATGGCCACAGGTGTGTGGAGTAAGGTGAGCTGTCATCTGTGCTGTTTGCTCTTGCCCTCTATGGAGGGTCCATTCCTGATGTGTGTTCCCAAATAACTTCCCCAGGATGGGATTGCACCTTGTTGGCTGTGGCTGCCCCTAGGATGACCCAGGGACAATTTGTGCCATTTGGATGATTCTTGGAGGGCTGACCCAAAATGGGGGTGGAGAGAGGTGTGGTTTGATTCTCTAGCTGGGAACCAGGAAGTCCTGAGACCTACTGAAGAGTCGTTCACTCAAGGACCTGCTTCAGCTTTTCCTCTCCAAGCTTCCATTTCCCCCACGCAGGGAAAATGGAGTGAAAGCTATTGGTATAGGATGAAGACAGGGAGGAGAGTAGTTGAAACAAATCCCTGCCTGCCTTTTTGTTGTGTTGAGACTTTTAGGCATAAGACTAAGGGGTCTCAGCACAGGTTTGTTTTGCTTTGTTTTTTGTTTAAAAAAAATTTTTTTTTTTTCACTTTCTAGATCAGAGGAGACTGGCCAAGTACTAAGCTAGTTTAGATCTAGGGAATGACCTTTGGGGTATATGTATGTCTGTGTGTTTTTTTACTGGTTATGAATGATAGAATAGGGGAACCATTGCCTTTATTTGCTTAGATATCTTCAGGGACTTGATTGACTCAGTGTTGGGGTACAGATGCTAGACTGCAGGATTGAGGATCCAGGGGCTAAGGTTTCAGGCTTCTTAGAGATGTCCCTAGATTCTTTTCCAGTTCAGAAGGACAGTTTGCTCTTTACTTCTTAGAAGTCTTTCATGGTCTGTGGTGGCCTCATGAATGTGGCTCTGACTTGGAGGATGTTGCCACTATGTTCCTCAAGGCTGGATGAAGAAGGTAGTTTCTGTACCTTCTTGAGCCCTGCTAGCTTTACCAGCCTGAGAGGGCTGTGCCCGGGGGAGGGCAGAGGAATTTGTCCCTCTGGCCTTGTGTGAGGCGGTCCTCCTACCCACTGTATTATCACTGTTGCTTTTTATTGCTGTTTGTGACCCCTTTGGTCTCAATTTTGAGAGCAAGTTGGTGGAGGATCTTTGTGATAGTAAGATAAAGTAAGATGCAAACATTTAGAAAACTTAGAAGCCCTCTTGGACTTTCTGGGTGTGGCCAAGCCTTGAGAGATTGAATAAATTGAATAGGAAGAGGGGCCTGTCTGGTTTGGGCCCCAAACTTTAACCCCCTACTTCCCATGGGTGGCTTTTAAGGGCCTCTTGAAGCTGCAGGGCAGCTTTTCTGTGAGCTGGCCAGATGACCTATCCCGTTTACCTTTCAGCTGGTAGCTTTGTGGCAGGTTTAGGAAAGAGATGGTTTGGGAATGCAGGTGGCAGGTATCAGCTGATACCTTATGCTCTTTAGCAGATTCTGAGTGTTTTGGGAAAAATAAAGTAACATCCTTTCTTGTGACATGTCTCAGGAGGGGCATCTGGAAATGAAGTGTGAGCTTAGGAAGGAAAACTACTATTGTGGTGGCTGGGGAATTGATTTAGTGATCTTAGGCACTTTGAGGGCTCCCCTTGTTCCATCCCAAGAGGTTGACTGAGGTTTGCCTTTCAGTTTTAGAGGACAATATCATCACTCAAGGTAGTGTGGTCATTCTGGTTAAACTAAAAGAGTAGAAAAGGAGGAACATGAATTTCTCAAACTCAGTTGTTTAGGAATTCTCCCCACCACACTGTCCCGTCTGTAGGAACACTGTACTTTGTCTAAGAGAAGGAGCTGCTTTTCTCACTAACAGCTGCAGGCACCTACTCCTGTCTCCTTTCTTCTGAAGGATTTCTTTCCTGTTCATCATCTCTGCAACTCGTGTGTGTGTGTGTGTGTGTGTGTGTGTGTGTGTGTGTAGAGAGAGAGAGAGACAGAGAGAGAGATAGAGACAGACAGACACACAGAGAGAAACAAGGTCTTATCTATGTTATAGACCAGGCTGCCCTCAAAACTTGCATCAGTCTTCCTGCCTATGCCTAAGTCCTGTGATTACAGGTGCATGCCACTAAACCCAGCATCTTTCTAATTCTTACTCTTTTCTCAGTATTATGCTTAGTTCCCTTGGGGGTAGAGGAAAATACATTCAGAGGTATGGATCTTAACTCTTTTAGTATGTTTCATTTGCCTTTGATGTAGGCTGACATATTTTAGGAGGATAGGGGATGGTTACAGTCCCCCCCCCCTCGTGTTTGGAAACCCTGCTTGACAGAAGAGGAAGGAAACTATTTTACTGTGCTATGTCCTGTCTGGTTTTGCCCTCCTCCAAGTGGCAGTGTGCTTCCTGAGACTACAACTCCCAGCATGCTTAGCTTCAGGCCTGGCTACACATGCTCAGTAACTCTTAAGGCCCACTTCTGTTAACTACTAGGGGCATCTAAGGAGGAAGGGCAGTTGGCATTGCTAAGGGCAACGACCTGAGGCCTTCATGTTGGGTGAGACTCAGCGTTCATTTAGGACAGGGGCCAGGGGTGGTCCTGAGCTTCATTTTGGTGTCATTAGAGCTTCTTACATTGTACTTGGAATGTTTTAGTTGAAACCAGTGGAGGTAGAGGAGATCCATTCACGGCTAGGCTTTAGTTCCAATACTGTGTTCTTGTAAGACCCTAGCATTCTGCCTCTGAGAGAGAGATTTTGGCTTGACTTCCTGGGTCATGATTACCTCTGGGTTGCCATTGACAGGCCTGTAGAATTGTAACTGACCTGAGACCTGTGGATAAAGGCCAGGGAATAGGATCCACTAGCCCCCAGGGGTTACAGTGAGGCAAAGGGCAGTGCTAGATGTAGATTGGAGTGTTTCTAGTTGGATGCAGTTATCCTAGGAACTGTTATGGAGAAGAGAGTAGAAGCAGGAAGTAGAATCTCTGTCCTGAGAATCCAGAATGGGAGACGGTGATATGTATTTGATGAAGTGGACATTAGGATAAAGGTTAGGCAGAATGTCTGTCTATGTCCTTAGTATAGGGATGTGTAGGTAAGGCTTGACTCTGATATCTGAAGGACCTGGATACCATTAGCTGAATTCTTGGCATTAGGAGAAAGGGCTCATTGGGAAAGCTCATTGGGACATAACAGATATCTCTTGGCACCAACAGGTCTCCCCGAGAGGGCCCTGCCCAGTCGGAGAGAGGGATGGACAGCCAGAAGCCGCCTGGTGAAGATAAAGATTCAGAACCGGCAGGTGAGTAGGGCAAATTCTGGGTTTGCTGACAGCTTTTGGCTCTTCATGGACAGCCTTATATTTTTGATTCTAGCACAAGATGAGCTAAGTCTATGTAATAGACAGATAATTGAAAGCCTTTGTTCTTTGAGACAGAAGTTGAAATGTCATCTTGGAGCCACTGAAAGTTTTGGATAATCTCATGGGTCTCATGAGTGGTCTTGGTATTTTATTTATTTATTTTAAAATATATTTTATTTGTTTTTGTGAGAGAGAGAGAGAGAGAGAGAGGAAGAGGCAGATAGAGAGAATGGGCATGCCATTCTCAGGAACATCAGATGCATGTGCCACCTTGTGCATCTGGCTTACGTGGATCCTGGGGAATAGGGCTGGAGGGATGGTTTAGCGGTTAAGGCGCTTACCTGTGAAGCCAAAGATCCCTGGTTCAATTCCCCAGGACCCATGTAAGCCAGATGCACAAGGTGGTGCATGCATCTGGAGTTTGTTTACAATGGATGAAATAAATAAATAAATGTATTAAAAATTATTTATTTGTAGAGAGAAAACACAAGAGCATGAGCAAGAGCACATGTGGTGTGAGAATGCTATGGCCTCTTGTAGATGAGTTTCTGATGCATGTGCCATTCTGTGCTTGACATACTGAGGAATTGAACCCAGGCTGACAGGCTTTACAAGCAAACACCTTAAAATTCTGAACCATTTCTCAAGTCCCTGGACTTAGTATTAAATTAAATTAAATTATTATTATTTTGGTATTTTTGAGGTAGGGTCTTATTCTAGCCTAGGCTGAGTCTCAGGGTGGCCTTGAACTCAGTGATCCTCCTACCTCTGCCTCCTGAGTGCTGGGATTAAAGGCATGCACTGCCACACCCGGCAGAGTTAGTATTTTAAATCAGGCTGATGTATGCTACTCTGTCCGTTTATTCAGCTGATGGACCTGCAGCCTCTGAGAAGCCAGGTGCCACTGAGCCAGACCTTCCCAACCCACATGTTGGGGAGGTCTCTAGCCCCAGTTTTGGGAGTCCTAGGCGGCCGGAGCCTCCACAGGACTGCAGGTAACTTATTTGGGGGGAAATGGGAACTTATGGGCACATTTGGCTTTGGTTTAAGGGGAGTCCAGGGCTTCCAGGAAGAAGGTTTAGGAAAATGAATGATTGGGAAGCATGAGTGTCCCAGATCTTGGGATTGGCATGGTGCTGAAGTTTGTGTGTTCACAGTGGGGGTCCAGTGCGGCGTTGTGCTCTCTGTAACTGCGGGGAGCCCAGTCTGCACGGGCAGCGGGAGCTTCGGCGCTTTGAGTTGCCCTTTGACTGGCCTCGGTCTCCAGTGGTGCCCTCTGGGGGAAACCCAGGGCCCAGTGAGGCAGTGCTGCGCAGTGAGGACCTATCACAGATTGGTTTCCCTGAGGGCCTTACACCTGCCCACCTAGGAGAACCTGGAGGTAGGTGAGGGGAAATGGGTTAAGAAATGAGGTGGGGACCAGACAGTCCTGAGCCAGTGACCATGTTGTTACCTTCCTCTCTGTTTATCTCTTTCTATCCATCAAGGATCCTGCTGGGCACATCATTGGTGTGCTGTGTGGTCCGTAGGCGTATGGGGGCAGGAGGGCCCAGAGCTATGTGGTGTGGACAAGGCCATCTTCTCAGGGATCTCACAGGTAGGGCTCAGGCCAGGTGATTGCATAAATGAAGGCAGGGCTAGTGGCCTTTCGAGAGTCAGGGCAGAATGGAAAGAATGGGTTATACCAGGCAGGGGTAGTGGGTAAACTGTCCCTCTGGAGAAAGCTGGCTGATTCTGAGGCATTGTCTCTGTCATGGCAGCGCTGTTCCCACTGCACCAGGCTTGGTGCCTCCATCCCTTGTCGCTCACCTGGATGTTCACGGCTTTACCACTTTCCCTGTGCAACTGCCAGCGGTTCATTCTTATCCATGAAAACATTGCAGCTACTATGCCCGGAGCACAGTGAGGGAGCTGCACATCTGGGTGAGGAAATAGGACAAATCTCAGGGGTCAAGGGGCCTTGGATTTTGGTACTCTACAGAACATTCCTCAAAGTCTAAAATCATGTACTGTCACTGTGCCCCACTAAAATAGGTGTGAACTTTGTGAGCACAGAGGCTTTGCCTATTTCATTTACAGTGGTATCTGAATAGAATAATAGTATATGGCATGAATTGGACAGATGCTCAGTAACTATTGGTTATTTGTTCTGGGTCCATGGTCCTGTTACCTATACACCAATGTACTGAGTTGTATGAAGAATTCATAGCTGACCTGTGTTGTCTTTTCCTTCTTACTGCAGAGGAGGCTCGCTGCACAGTATGTGAGGGGCCAGGGGAGTTGTGTGACCTGTTCTTCTGTACCAGCTGTGGGCATCACTACCATGGAGCCTGTCTGGACACTGCTCTGACTGCCCGTAAGCGTGCTGGCTGGCAGTGCCCTGACTGCAAAGTGTGCCAAGCCTGCAGGTAAGAATAGGAGGGCAAGAAGAAAGCTTTAGGCAAAGCACACGTTAGGAGGGCAGGAAGGACCCTGTAATGTGCCTTGTGCCTATTCAGGAAACCTGGGAATGACTCTAAGATGTTGGTCTGTGAGACTTGTGACAAAGGATACCATACCTTCTGTTTAAAACCACCCATAGAAGAATTGCCTGCTCACTCTTGGAAGTGTAAGGTGAGTGTCTTCTGCCTCCATCAGCATCCTCAGTTCTCTTGTATTGACCAATCCTTTATGTTCCTCCAGTTTCTGCTGTGGGTTTGACAAATGACTGTTTTGCCTGCTTCCTTTTTCCTTTTCCTAGGCATGCCGGGTATGCCGGGCCTGTGGGGCAGGTTCAGCAGAGTTGAATCCCAACTCTGAGTGGTTTGAGAACTACTCTGTCTGTTACCGCTGTCATAAAGCCCAGGGAAGTCAGCCTGTCATCACTGAGCAGCGTCTACCTGTCTGTAGCAGGTAAGTGGTATGGACTAGTTGAGATTGGGGACTAAGATTTGCAAGGATCATATTAAAGCAAGTGGACAGTGCCATCCATAGTATTCATACCTTGCCCCAGTATGCTCTTAGGAGTTGTTAGTTGGTGAGAGTCACAGTGCCTGCTCCCCTGTACCCTCTGCAGATTTTCACCCCCAGAGCCTGGTGATATCTCCACTGATGAGCCTGATGCTCTGTACGCTGCATGCCAAGGGAAGCCAAAGGGTGGGCCTGTGACCTCTATGCAACCTAAGGAACTTGGGCCCCTGCAATGTGAAGCCAAACCACTAGGTGAGTAGGGTTTAAGAGGAAATTAATCTTTTATTCTGTGTGAAGAGACAGTGTTTGTTTTGCCTCAGACCTTGCACTTTTTGTGGAGTAGATCTGAGCTAGGTAGAAGTATAGTGTGTTGTGTCTGCAGGGAGAGCAGGGGCCCAACTTGAACCCCAGCTGGAGGCCCCCCTAAATGAGGAGATGCCACTGCTACTCCCACCTGAGGAGTCACCCCTGTCTCCACCACCTGAGGAATCACCCACGTCCCCACCACCCGAGGCCTCACGCTTGTCCCCGCCACCTGAGGAGTCACCTGCATCCCTGCCACCTGAGTCATCACGCCTGTCCCCACTGGCTGAGGAGTCCCCCCTTTCTCCACCACCTGAGGAGTCTCCTCTGTCTCCCCCACCTGAGTCGTCACCTTTTTCTCCACTGGAAGAATTGCCACCATGTCCTGCACTAGAGACACCCCTATCCCCACCACCCAAAGGATCATCTCTGTCTCCACCATTTGAGGAGTCTCCTCTGTCCCCACCACCTGAGGAATTGCCCTCTTCCCCGCCACCTGAAGCATCTCGCCTGTCTCCACCACCTGAAGAGTCACCCATGTCCCCTCCACCTGAAGAGTCACCCACGTCCCCTCCACCTGAGGCGTCCCGTCTGTTCCCACCATTTGAAGAGTCTCCCCTGTCTCCTCCACCTGAGGAGTCTCCCTTGTCTCCACCTCCCGAGGCATCACGCCTGTCCCCACCCCTTGAGGACTCACCCATGTCCCCACCTCCTGAGGATTCGCCTATGTCCCCTCCACCTGAAGTATCACGCCTGTTCCCTCCACCAGAGGTGTCACATTTATCCCCTTTGCCTGAGGTATCACGTCTGTCTCCACCACCTGAGGAGTCTCCCCTGTCCCCACCACCCGAGGAGGCTCCCACATCACCTCCACCTGAGGCCTCACGCCTCTCCCCTCCACCTGAGGACTCTCCCATATCCCCACCACCAGAAGACTCACCTGCTTCGCCACCGCCAGAGGACTCACTCATGTCCTTGCCGCTAGAGGAGTCACCACTGTCGCCACTGCCTGAGGAGCTGAGACTCTGTCCCCAGCCTGAGGAGCCCTACCTGTTCCCCCAACCTGAGGAGCCCCAACTCTGTTCCCAGCCTGAGGAGCTGCACCTGTCCTCCCAGTCTGAGGAGCTGCACCTGTCCCCACAATCTGAGGAGCCATGCCCTGCGCTTACAGAGCCGCATCTGTCCTCTCAGCCTGAGGAGCTACACTTGTCTCCTGTGCCTGAGGAACCATGCTTGTTCCCCCTGCCTGAGGAACCGTGCCTGTCTCCTCAGCCTAAGGAATTGCGCCTGTCTCCCCAGCCAGAAGAGCCTCACCTGTCTCCTGTGCCTGAGGAGCCACCCCAGACTCCTCAGCCTGAAGAGCCTCTTCAGGAAGCAGGCCAGTGTCCTGCACCTAAGGAGTTGCCCTTGCTCCCCCAGCCTGGGGACCCACCCTTATCCCCCTTGCTTGGAGAGGCAGCCCTGTCTGAGCCTGGGGAACCACCTCTATCTCCTCTGCCCAAGGAGCTGCCCTTGTCTGATTCAGGGGAACCATCTTTGTCACCTCGGCTGATGCCACCAGGTAAGGGGATGTCAGTGCCCCCTAGCTCTAGGACAGTCTTTAGAATTTATGACACATGTAATCTAAGAGCCCCTTTTCTCTTCTCAGATCCTCTTCCTCCTCCGCTCTCGCCCATTATCCCAGCTGCAGCCCCACCAGCCCTGTCTCCTTTGGGGGAGTTAGAGTACCCTTTTGGTGCCAAAGGGGACAGTGACCCTGAGTCGCCATTGGCTGCCCCTATCCTAGAGACACCCATTAGCCCACCACCAGAAGCTAACTGCACTGATCCTGAGCCTGTGCCCCCGATGATCCTTCCCCCATCTCCAGGCTCCCCAATGGGACCCACTTCTCCCATTCTCATGGAGCCCCTTCCTCCACCATGTTCTCCACTCCTTCAGCATTCCCTGCTTCCCTCAGACTCCCCTCCTTCCCAGTGCTCCCCTCCTGCACCACCCCTGTCCATTCCCTCCCCATTGAGTCCCATGGGTAAGGCAGTGGATGTCTCAGATGAGGCTGAGTTGCATGAGATGGAGACGGAGAAACGTGCAGAACCTGAGTGCCCAGCCTTGGAACCCAGTGCCACCAGTCCCCTCCCTTCCCCCATGGGGGACCTTTCCTGCCCTGCTCCCAGCCCTGCTCCAGCCTTGGATGATTTCTCTGGCTTGGGAGAAGACATAGCCCCTCTGAATGGGACTGATGTTCCATGTTCACAGCCACAGACTGGACAGACCCCTGGCAGTTTGGGTAGTGAACTTAAAGGTTCCCCTGTGCTCCTGGACCCCGAGGAGCTGGTCCCTGTGACCCCTATGGAGGTCTATGGTCCAGAATGCAAACAAGCAGGGCAGGGTTCACCCTGTGAAGAGCAGGAGGAGCCCCGCGCACCAGTGGCGCCTACACCACCCACTCTCATCAAATCCGACATCGTTAATGAGATCTCTAATCTGAGCCAGGGCGATGCCAGTGCCAGTTTTCCTGGCTCAGAACCCCTACTGGGCTCTCCTGACCCTGAAGGGGCGGCTCCCTGTCCATGGAACTGGGAGTATCTACAGATGTTAGTCCAGCCCGAGATGAGGGCTCTTTGCGGCTCTGTACCGACTCACTTCCAGAGACTGATGACTCGCTATTGTGTGATGCTGGGACAGCTATCAGTGGAGGCAAAGCTGAGGGGGACAAGGGGCGAAGGCGCAGCTCCCCAGCCCGTTCCCGAATTAAACAGGTGAGGGGCTTTCTAGCCACTGGATGAGCTCAAGTTGATCCTGTGCTCCCTTCACTTCCCATGGCCTTCTGCAGCCTAGTCTCAGAGATCCTTAGTTAAACTTACATTTGCAAAGCAGACTATTGATGTATAGAGGGGGCAAATGATTTTCCCACTCAGTAATGGAATTTGGTCTTTGAATCTGTCAAGTCAGTCAGTCACCCTTTTATTCTCCTCATTACCATGTTAGCCACCCTTGCTTCTTTTTCAAAAAAAAATTTTATTTAATTAATTTTAGATTTTATTTTTATTTATTTATTTGACAGAAAAAAAGGGAGAGAGAGAATGGGCGCACCAGGGCCTCTAGCCACTGCAAATGAACTCCAAATGTGTACACCCCCTTGTGCATCTTTCTAACGTGGGTCCTGAGGAATTGAACCTAGGTCCTTTGGCTTTGCAGGCAAACGCCTTAACTGCTAAGCCACTCCTCCAGCCCTAATTAATTAATTAATTTTAGACAGAGGAGAGAGAGTGAGTGAGAATGGGCGCACCAGGGCCTCTAGCCACTGCAAACAAACTCCAGACGCATGTGCCACCATGTGCATCTGTCTTACATGGGACCTGGAGAATCAAACCTGGGTCCTTAGGCTTTGCAGGCAAGCGCCTTAACTGCCAAGCCATCTCTCCAGTCTCACCCTTTCTTCTTGAGAGAGGAGAGTGGATCTGGTCAGAGCTCCATAGTTTGATATTTGGGAATTTGGCTTGTTTTCACTGCACTGAGTGGGACTCCTGGGCTTTTTAAAAACCTGTCATACTCTGTTCATTCATCTCCCTTCTTCCCTCAAAGCTTGTGGATCCAACACACTTGCTTTTGTAATGGTCCTGTTACCTCACTTAGGGTCGTAGCAGTAGTTTCCCAGGAAGACGCCGGCCTCGTGGAGGAGGAGCACATGGAGGACGTGGAAGAGGACGGGCCCGACTAAAATCAACCACTTCTTCCATCGAGACTCTGGTAGTAAGGATGGGCTTTGCATTCCCCAAGCGTACTTCACATTGCCCCTTCACAATTAGGCAAACACTCTCTCCATCATCAGTCCTCTGCATGCTCACTTACCTGTCTGCTAACCCAGGGCCTCCCATCCACTTGGTTCCAGGTTTCTCTGAAATCTTTGCCATTGGGCAGGAGTCCACTTTGGGAGTTGGGATATTCTGCCTCTTAGTGCTAACTGACATCTAGCCTTATGTTAGCTAGAAATTTACACCTTCCCCAACACCAACAGTTAGGCAGTTTAGTTGGGGCAGACCTTTCTTCCTTACTTTCCACAAAACTCTGCTTATAAGGTGGCTGATACTGATAGTTCTCCCAGCAAGGAGGAGGAGGAAGAAGATGATGACACCATGCAAAATACCGTGGTTCTTTTCTCCAACACAGACAAATTTGTTTTAATGCAGGTACCATACTTGACTGGGGTAGTCCCTCCTTGGCAGTGAGAACTGCTGTACTGAACTCTGTGTGTGTGGATGGGAAAAACCAGGGCTGTATTTCTAGAGATAACCAACTTAATTAGAAGGTGGACAGTGAATCAGTCCCGTATCGGACTGAAAAAGTCAGAAATGGTCTTTGCCCTATTAAAGCTTATAGTTTAGGGAACCTGTATATGTTCTCATCTGCATAATCTCAAAGCTAATGAAATTTTGTCACATACATGACTCTCACCTAACAAGTCTTAAAGCCCATGTAAACCTTTACCCATGCTATGCTTTATAAATTTTTTTTTAATTTTTAAAAAATATTTTACTTTATTTATTTATTTGAGAGAGAGAGATACAGAAATAGGCAGGTAGAGAGAGAGAGAATGGGTGTGCCAGGGCCTCCAGCCACTGCAAACGAACTCCAGATGCATGCACCCCCTCGTGCATCTGGCTTACATGGGTCCTGGAGAATCGAGCCTCGAACCGGGGTCCATAGGCTTCATAGGCAAGCGTTTAACCGCTAAGCCATCTCTCCAGCCCTGCTTTATAAATTTAAATGACTTAATTAGGCCAGTAAGGCACCCTAAGAAAGGACAGTTTCTGTTGATTGAATAGAAAGTGCAAGGGTCCTATAGTGACTTGGTAGGTGTCTTAATGCTATGGGATGGGCTTCTGACTTGCTCACTGGTCTCAGGTTAGCATTATGTCTTTGGCTGGAACTGGGTACGATGAGAAGAAGTGGTTGGACATTCAGGTTTCTATTTTCCCAGGATATGTGTGTGGTGTGTGGCAGTTTTGGCCGGGGTGCAGAGGGCCACCTCCTGGCCTGTTCACAGTGCTCTCAGTGCTATCACCCTTACTGTGTCAACAGCAAGGTAAGTTCAGGGCCCAGGAGGTCTGGGCTGGGGGAACAGGGTCAGTTCTTTCTTACCCTACCTGTTCCTGCCTCACTACTTTGTAACGCAGCTGTGGCTCCTGTAAGTCAATTATCAGTTGCCAGTGCAGTGGCTGTCAAACTCATCTGGGGGAAAAGTGCTTTGGAATTCATGGCAGGCTTTGTAATTTCTTTTGGTAGACTAAAACTTGCTGGTATAATTCTGTCCACAATGTAATGATAACAATTTTACTAGTAGAAAACGTGGTATAGTCTGGAACTAGAATAGAAAACCAAAACTGTAAGCGATCATCCAGAAAGAGCATCATTTTTAACTTAAGTATATAGTCATTTTAGGGTTTTCAAAACTATTTATGAAATAATCCACTGGTAACATTCATTAATTTGTATTAGTAACGGGTTCTAAACAAGAAAAGTTGGGGAAAGTACAACTTAGTTCTGACAACAGTGGGGTTTACCTAGTGAAAGCTGTCTGTTTACTCTCACAGTGAGGCAGTGGCTGGTGAGATTGTTCTCTTAGCACAGATCCCTAGAGCCTATTTAGATGCACTTTGGGAAGAGAGTGTTCTGTATAAGCCTCCTTATGCTCTAACAGCAGTCTGGACTGTGCTTTGGGGTTCCTTCAGCCATGCCATATGAGTCCTGCCCTCCTCACCCTGAGGAATCCTATCTTCTGTGCCAGATCACCAAGGTGATGCTGCTAAAGGGCTGGCGTTGTGTGGAGTGTATCGTGTGTGAGGTGTGTGGCCAGGCCTCCGACCCTTCTCGCCTGCTGCTCTGTGATGACTGTGACATTAGCTACCATACATACTGTCTGGACCCCCCACTGCTCACTGTGCCCAAAGGCGGTTGGAAGTGCAAGTGGTAAGGAGAGTGGCGGGGGGGGGGGTCTTCTAAGGAGCCTACTGCCTGACAGGTTAAGGGTGCCTGAGATGTTAGAAGAGATGTGGTATTGAATACATGACAACTTGTATTTAGGAAGTCATGTTCTGGGAGATGAAGGTATTTTGGGACTCCTTGGATAGGTTAGGTGCTCAAGGTCTGTCTTTCTGTCCCTACCAGGTGTGTGTCTTGTATGCAGTGTGGTGCTGCCTCCCCTGGCTTCCACTGTGAATGGCAGAATAGTTATACACACTGTGGGCCCTGTGCCAGTCTGGTGACTTGTCCTATCTGCCATGCTCCATATGTGGAGGAGGACCTGCTAATCCAGTGCCGCCACTGTGAACGGTAAGGGCATTCCTGTCTCCTCATCTCCTCCTCCCTTCTGGTGTCAGCTGGCATTGCCCTTGCTCATCACCATCTCTCTTTCCCAGGTGGATGCATGCTGGCTGCGAGAGTCTCTTCACAGAGGATGATGTGGAGCAGGCGGCTGATGAGGGCTTTGATTGTGTTTCCTGCCAGCCCTACGTGGTGAAACCTGTAGGTGAGTACCAAGGACTTTGAGAGGCAAGGAAGACAAATATCTTTTGCTTTGGGGCAGTACCCCAAGCTGTCTTGGTTTTTCCTTCTTTCCTCAGCACCTGTTGCCCCACCAGAGTTGGTACCTATGAAGGTGAAAGAGCCAGGTAAGTCACAGAAATTTTGAATACTAAAGCCTGCTGAGACCATAGACACCAGATAGTCTAGCTTCAATCCCCAACTTTATCTCATTTTTAGGGAGAAAATTAAGACTCAGAGATTTAGTGACTTCCTCAGTGTCACCTACTAAGTTAGTGGCAAAATTATGACTAGACCCAAGGCCTCCAGATTTCTGGACACTGTTCCTTTTTCCAGGCAACTTGGCCTTTTTACTGCCAGAATTGCATTCCAGAGAGCATACCTCTTTGTTCTCAATGAAGGGTATGAGGCTATCTCCTCCATCATGATGTGAGCACTACTCCTAGCAGCTAGGGCACTGTGTGCTGGCATTTAGCAAATAAGACTTCTATCCCTTTCTTTTTTTTTGGCGGGGGGGTGTGGTGTTTCGAGGTAGGGTCTTATTATAGCTCAGGCTGACTTGGAATTCACTCTGTACTCTCAGGGTGGCCTTGAACTCACTGCAGTCCTCCTACCTCAGCCTCCCGAGTGCTGGGATTAAAGATGTGAGCCACCACACCTGGCTCCCCCCCCCTTTTTTTTAAGATTTATTTTTATTTATTTATTAGAGACAGAGAGAGGGAAAGAGTGACAGAGAGAGTGAGAATGGACATGCCAGGGCCTCTGGCCACTGCAAACCAACTCCAGACACATGTGCCACTATGTGCATCTGGCTTATGTGGGACTTAGAGAATCAAACCTGGGTCCTTAGGCTTCTCAGGCATGCGCCTTAACTGCTAAGCCATCTCTCCAGCCCTCCCATTTTTTAAAATTTATTTTTTATTGACAACTTCCATAATTGTAAACAAGAACTCATGGTAATTCCCTCCACCCAGTTTCCCCTTTGAAACTCCACTCATCATACCCCTTCCGTCTCTCAATCAGTCTCTCTTTTATTTTGATGTCATCATCTTTTCCTCCTATTATGATGGTCTTGTGTAGGTAGTGTCAGGCACTGGGAGAAGACTTCTATCCCTTGTCAGCTGGAGAATCCATTTGGTGAACCTATGATTAATCCTGTGCAAAGGCAGGCTTCTGCAGTAGCAGACCTCTCTGGTCACTGACAAAAAACTTGGGCTTTAACCAGTGTCTTTTGGTGGCCTGTTATCACCACCCTTCAAAACTCCAAGTGAGCCTGGTGTAGTGGCCCACAACTTTAATCCCAGCACTGGGGAGGCAGAGGTAGGAGGATTGCCATGAGTTCAAGACTATACTGAGATTAGATATCAAATTCCAGGTCAGCCTGGGCTAGAGTGAGACCCTACCTTAAAAAACCAGGGGAAAAAAACCAAAACCAAAAACCTCCAAGTGGACTTGTTGTTTGTCACTGCTTTTGTCTCACTTGGGGACATAGGTTAAAAGTTGGAGTTTAGGTTTCCTGGGGACCTTTTTCCAGGGCTCATAGTTTCTTCCTTGTCCAGAGCCCCAGTACTTTCGCTTTGAGGGTGTGTGGCTGACAGAAACGGGAATGGCTGTGCTGCGTAACCTGACCATGTCACCACTGCACAAGAGGCGTCAGCGACGAGGACGACCGGGCCTCCCAGGCGAGGCAGGGTTGGAGGGTTCTGAACCCTCCGATGCCCTTGGCCCTGATGACAAGAAGGATGGGGACCTGTACTCTGATGAGCTGCTCAAGGGTGAAGGTTGGGATGGGGAATCTCAGAGAAAGGCAAATAGTGGGTGAGGTACAGGCTGTGGGAGTTGGGATGTTGGGTCTGGACCTCATTGCCACTGTTGGTTATCGTCTAGCACTGTTGGCCTTGTTCAGGTGGCACTGTGACAAGATACTGGGTTCCCTCTGGTAAGAGTCCACTCCTCTGATCTTCCTCTGTCAATTCTGTCACCACATGCAGGTGGTGTGGAGCACATGGAGTGTGAAATTAAACTAGAGGGTCCTGCCAGTCCTGATGTGGAGCCTGGCAAAGAGGAGACCGAGGAAAGCAAAAAACGCAAGCGCAAACCCTATCGTCCGGGTGAGGCCCTGGGATGGGAAGGCAGGGTGGTGAGAGGCAGCTCAGCAGCTCCCCTATTGGCTTCTCATCCTTATTTCCACCTCCTCATAGGCATTGGTGGTTTCATGGTGCGACAGCGGAAATCTCACACACGTGTGAAAAGGGGGCCTGCTGCACAGGCGGAGGTGTTGAGTGGGGATGGGCAGCCCGACGAGGGTGAGACGGGTGAGGGCACCATTGGGGCCTGGGAGAAGGTGGGGATCATAGCACACATGGGACAGTGCTGGTGAGGTCAAGGTGGAGGGATCATTGCAGGTACCAAGAGGGCCCAGCTGGTTGGGAAAGGGAGTAAGTAGAAAATGTCTCCCAGTGGAGTTGGGTGCAGCATGCCCAGCTTCCCCAGAAGGGCCTGAGCCCTTCTGTTCTGTCCATAGTGATGCCTGCTGATCTGCCTGCAGAGGGCTCTGTGGAACAGAGCCTTGTGGAAGGGGACGAGAAAAAGAAGCAACAGCGACGAGGACGCAAGAAGAGCAAGTTAGAGGATATGTTCCCTGCTTACCTACAGGTGGGTCCTGGGCTCCCACAGCTGGGGGAAGTATCTGTGTGTACAAAGCATCAACAAGCTATATCTCTTGACTCTTCCCATAGGAAGCCTTCTTTGGGAAGGAGTTGCTGGACCTTAGCCGGAAGGCCCTTTTTGCAGTTGGAGTAGGCCGGCCAAGCTTTGGTGTTGGAGCTCCAAAAGCCCGAGGGGATGGAAGTTCAGATAGAAAGGAGCTCCCCACCTTGCAGAAAGGTTAGTTAAATGGATATTAAATATTTTGAGGGGATCCAACTTTCCTTTGCGCTGGAACTGGCAAGGGTGTCTGATGGAGAAGGAAGTTTTAGGAGTAAAAGGTGTGCTAAGGGCCCTGGCCTATAGAGCGAGGGACCCTTTCTGGGTGTCAGGTATCAGTCATCTCTGATTGGAGTGGGGACTATTGCTCATAGGAGATGATGGTCCAGATGTTGCAGATGAAGAGTCCCGTGGCCCTGAGAGCATGACTGATACACCAGGTAAGGGCTGCTGGGAGAAGTGGGTCCTGTCTTGGTTTTGCCTCTATCGGTTAGTTGGTTCTGCCCAAAGCAGTGATGGGGTCGTAAGCTGAACACTGTTCAGTGTTTCCCTGTACTTCATGATGGCTTGTGTGGTACCTCCATGTCCTTAGCTGATGGTTTTCTCCTGGAAATTGCAGGACCTGAAGATGGTGGTGTAAAGGCATCCCCAGTGCCCAGTGACTCTGATAAGCCAGGCACCCCAGGTGAAGGAATGCTTAGCTCCGACTTAGACAGGATCCCTACAGAAGGTGAGTCTTATAAGGGTCTTTTTTATGTATAAGGGTCCTCCATGGGAAAAGAAGTTCTCATCTGTGGGGGAGGGTTTCCTGAGCATCATCCCTGGCCATGACCATTTGTAGATCTGTCGTGTCATGTGAACTTTGCACAGCCTTCCTCAGCGGTGTCCTCTGTCATTTCCCCATAGAACTACCCAAGATGGAGTCCAAAGACCTGCAGCAGCTCTTCAAGGATGTCCTGGGCTCTGAACGAGAGCAGCATCTAGGCTGTGGAACCCCTGCCTTAGAAGGCAGCCGTACGCCCCTGCAGAGGCCTTTTCTCCAAGGTAATAAATACAGTGGTGGGGGAATGGTTTGAAACTGTATAGCCAGGCTCACTCCCTGAGTGGGTCAGTTGCTTCCTTTTCTCTGATCTGTTACTCTTGCAGGTGGACTCCCTTTGGGCAGTCTCCCCTCTAGCAGCCCAATGGACTCCTACCCAGGCCTCTGCCAGTCCCCCTTCCTGGATTCTAGGTTGGTATCTGTGGGTAACCTTCATGGGTAGTCCCTATTGTCTTCTTGTTTTACACTTGAGTCCCTCCCTTATCTCCTCGTACTCCTTGGTCCATTGTCATGACCAGTTCCCTTGCTCTTAGTACTCCCTTGTTATTGGTCCTCCTCAGCTGGGTCAGGGCAGTGGCCTTTGGGCTCTGGGCAGTTTGGGGTGGATCTTGAAATCCCTGCCCTCTGTGACTTTCTGCCCCTGCGCCCCAGGGAGCGCGGGGGCTTCTTTAGCCCAGAACCCGGTGAGCCAGACAGCCCCTGGACAGGCTCGGGGGGCACCACACCCTCCACTCCTACCACCCCTACCACAGAGGGTGAGGGCGATGGGCTTTCCTATAACCAGCGGAGTCTACAGCGTTGGGAGAAGGATGAGGAGTTGGGCCAACTCTCCACCATCTCACCTGTGCTCTACGCCAACATTAACTTTCCTAATCTCAAGCAAGATTACCCAGGTACCTTTGGGATGAGGGCAAGGGAAACAACCTGGCAAGTGGAGGGAGCCACCTGCCAAGTTTTCTCTAACTCAGTCCCTCTAACCTCCAGACTGGTCTAGCCGTTGCAAACAAATCATGAAGCTCTGGAGAAAGGTTCCAGCCTCTGACAAAGCCCCCTACCTGGTAAGACAGAAAAGATCAGGAGCTAGCTGGGAACTGAAATTGAGGGAGGTGTCTATGGGAAATTCGCCTCAGTTCATTCTACTCCCACTCTCCTCTGCCCTAAAGCAGCTGGCCCAGGAGGGACTAGTTTCTGGGTAGGGAGTATAAGTGATAGGGGCTGGGCTTGAGAATGAGCATGAGGCCCTATGTTGTATCCTGTGTTCCTCAGCAAAAGGCCAAAGATAACCGGGCTGCTCACCGCATCAACAAGGTGCAGAAGGTGAGTGGAGGCCGGGCTGGGCCAAGCCATTGATGTTCTGTAGTTGGTTGGCCCTTCAGGGGTTGGGGGATGTGAGTCATGCCTACAGCAAGCAGCTTGACTGCTCTGCTTGGTCTCCCCCCTGTAGCAGGCTGAGAGCCAGATCAACAAACAGGCCAAGGTGGGCGACATAGCCCGTAAGACTGATCGACCGGCCCTCCATCTCCGCATTCCCCCCCAGCCAGGGGCACTGGGCAGTCCGCCCCCTGCTGCTGCCCCCACCATTTTCATTGGCAGTCCCACTACCCCCGCCGGCTTGTCTACCTCTGCGGATGGATTCCTGAAGCCACCAGCAGGCACGGTGCCCTGCCCTGACTCACCTGGTGAGCTCTTCCTCAAGCTCCCACCCCAGGTGCCCGCCCAAGTGCCTTCGCAGGACCCCTTTGGACTGGCCCCTGCCTACGCCCTGGAGCCCCGCTTCTCTGCAGCACCACCTACCTATCCCCCTTACCCGAGCCCAACTGGGGCCCCTGCGCAGCCCTCAATGCTGGGCACTACATCTCGTCCTGGGACTGGCCAGCCGGGGGAGTTTCATACTACACCACCTGGTACCCCCCGACACCAGCCCTCTACGCCTGACCCCTTTCTCAAACCCCGCTGCCCCTCATTGGACAACCTGGCTGTGCCTGAAAGCCCAGGAGTAGTGGCAGGCAAGGCTTCTGAGCCCCTGCTCTCACCCCCACCTTTTGGAGAGTCCCGGAAGGCCCTAGAGGTGAAGAAGGAAGAGCTTGGTGCATCCTCTCCTGGTTATGGACCCCCAAACTTGGGCTTTGTGGACTCACCCTCCTCAGGCTCCCACCTGGGTAGCCTGGAGTTAAAGGCACCTGATGTTTTCAAAGCCCCCCTAACCCCTCGGGCATCTCAGGTAGAGCCCCAGAGCCCAGGCCTGGGCCTACGGACCCAGGAACCACCCCCTGCCCAGGCTTTGGCCCCCTCTCCTCCCAGCCACTCAGATATCTTTCGCCCTGGCACCTACCCTGACCCCTATGCCCAACCCCCATTGACCCCTCGGCCCCAGCCTCCACCCCCTGATAGCTGCTGTGCCCCGCCTTCTCGCTCACTGCCCTCTGACCCTTTCTCCCGAGTGCCCACCAGTCCTCAGTCCCAGTCTAGTTCCCAGTCCCCATTAACGCCCCGCCCTCTGTCTGCTGAGGCTTTCTGCCCATCCCCTGTTACTCCTCGCTTCCAGTCCCCTGACCCTTATTCTCGCCCACCTTCACGCCCTCAGTCCCGTGACCCATTTGCCCCATTGCATAAGCCACCCCGTCCCCAGCCCCAGCCCCCTGAAGTTGCCTTTAAGGCTGGGCCTCTAGCCCACACTCCGCTGGGGGCTGGGGGCTTCCCAGCAGCCCTGCCCTCAGGGCCAGCAGGTGAGCTCCATGCCAAGGTTCCAAGTGGGCAGCCCCCCAATTTTGCCCGCTCCCCAGGGACAGGCGCATTTGTGGGCAACACCTCTTCCATGCGGTTTACTTTCCCACAACCAGTAGGCGAGCCTTCCCTAAAGCCCCCTGTCCCTCAGTCTGGTCTCCCTCCACCCCATGGGATCAACAGCCATTTTGGGCCTGGCCCCACCTTGGGCAAGCCTCAAAGCACAAACTATACAGTAGCCACAGGGAACTTCCACCAATCAGGCAGCCCCCTGGGACCCAACAGTGGGCCCACAGGGGAGGGTTATGGGCTGTCCCCCCTTCGCCCAGCATCAGTTCTGCCACCACCTGGACCCGATGGACCCCTCCCCTACCTGCCCCTTGGAGCCTCACAGCGGACAAGCATCACTTCTCCAGTCGAAAAGCGGGAAGATCCAGGGACTACAATGAATAGCTCTTTGGCAACACCTGAACTCCCAGCTACCCAGGATCCAAACATGTCTAGCCTCAGCCAGACAGAGCTGGAGAAGCAACGGCAGGTGAGTGCATAGCCTGAAGCTGAGCTCCCTGTAATTCTGTTGTCTTGTGTGTCAGCCCTGTGATTGGAATGAAATCGTGTTTTCTGCATAGCGCCAGCGACTGCGGGAGCTGCTGATTCGGCAGCAGATCCAGCGTAACACCTTACGGCAGGAGAAGGAAACAGCTGCAGCAGCTGCAGGTGCAGTAGGACCCCCAGGCAGTTGGGGTGCTGAATCCAGCAACCCTGCCTTTGAGCAGCTGAGTCGAGGTCAGACCCCCTTCACTGGAACACAGGTAGGTAGATTGGCAAGGGGTATTTGGGTCAGCATACTGAAGGTGGCTCCACCTTCATGTACTTCTGTCATCTAGGATAAGAGCAGTCTTGTGGGGTTACCATCAAGTAAGCTAGGTGGTCCCATCCTGGGACCAGGGGCCTTCTCCAGTGATGACCGACTCTCCCGGCCACCTCCACCAGCAACTCCTTCTATGGACATGAACAGCCGGTGAGGTTACAGGAGGTTTTCTGGAGGGGGGCGTGGGGGTGAGTCAAAGGCACTGATTTTACCATCACTGTATTCTGCTTCTGGTTTTCCCCTCTCAGTTTTTCTGTGGTATCACCTGTTGGTCTTCCTCATTCTTGCCTTTTCACTGCTTTCATTTTTTGTCTTTCCTCATTGCCCTAACCCCCTTTACTAGTCGCCATCCTGATTGCATCTCACTGATTACTCCATGTTCTTTCAGGCAACTTGTAGGAGGTTCCCAGGCTTTCTATCAGCGCGCACCCTATCCTGGGTCCCTGCCCTTACAGCAGCAACAGCAGCAACAACTGTGGCAGCAACAGCAGCAGCAGCAGCAGCAGCAGCAGGCAACAGCAGCAACCTCCATGAGACTTTCTATGTCTACTCGGTTTCCATCAACTCCTGGGCCTGAACTTGGCCGCCAAGCACTAAGTTCTCCTTTGGCAGGAATGCCCACCCGCCTGCCAGGCCCTGCTGAGCCAGTGCCTGGTCCAGTTGGTCCTGCCCAGTTTATTGAGTTGCGACACAATGTACAGAAAGGATTAGGATCCGGAGGACCTTCGTTTCCTGGTCAAGGGCCCACTCAGAGGCCCCGTTTTTATCCTGTAAGTGAGGAACCCCATCGATTGGCTCCTGAAGGGCTTCGGGGTTTGGCAGTATCAGGCCTTCCCCCACAGAAACCCCCTGCTCCACCGGCTCCTGAATTGAACAACAGCCTCCATCCAACACCCCACACCAAGGGTCCTGCCTTGCCAGCTGGCTTAGAACTGGTCAGCCGGCCCCCCTCAAACACTGAACTTGGCCGTCCCCCTCCTCTGGCCTTGGAAACTGGGAAGTTACCCTGTGAGGATCCTGAGCTGGATGATGACTTTGATGCTCACAAGGCCCTAGAGGATGATGAAGAACTTGCTCACCTGGGTCTTGGTGTGGATGTGGCCAAGGGTGATGATGAGCTGGGTACCCTAGAAAACCTGGAAACCAATGATCCTCACCTAGATGACCTGCTCAATGGAGATGAGTTTGATCTACTAGCATATACTGACCCTGAGCTAGACACTGGGGACAAGAAGGACATCTTCAATGAGCATCTAAGGCTGGTAGAATCAGCAAATGAGAAGGCTGAACGCGAGGCCCTGCTGCGGGGGGTAGAGCCAGGATCCTTGGGTCCTGAGGAACGTCCTCCTCCTGCCACTGATAGTGAGCCCCGTGTGACCTCCTGTGCTTCCTGAGGTGAAGCCTAAGGTAGAAGAAGGAGGGCGTCATCCTTCTCCTTGTCAGTTTACCATTAACACCCCCAAGGTGGAGCCAGCACTTCCTGCCACTTCTCTTGGCTTGGGGCAAAAGCCAGGACAGACGGTGATGGCCAGCCGGGACACCCGGATTGGCCCAGGGCCATTTCCCAGCAGTGGGCATACAGCTGAGAAGGGATCCTTTGGTGCCACAGGAGGACCACCAGCTCACTTGCTGACTCCCAGCCCACTGAGTGGCCCAGGAACATCTTCACTTTTGGAAAAGTTTGAACTAGAGAGTGGAGCCCTGACCTTGCCTGGTGGACATGCAGCGTCTGGGGATGAACTGGACAAGATGGAGAGCTCACTTGTAGCCAGTGAGTTGCCCCTTCTTATCGAGGACCTGTTGGAGCATGAGAAGAAGGAGCTACAGAAGAAGCAGCAGCTTTCAGCCCAGCAGCAGCAGCCACCGCCACCGCCCCATTCCCTACTATCTACACCAGGCCCTGCCCAGCCTATGCCTTTGCCACATGAGGGCTCTTCTCCCAGTTTGCCTGGGCCCCAACAGCAACTTGCGCTAGGTCTTGGAAATACCCGACAGCCAGGCTTGGGCCAACCGCTGATTCCCTCCCAACCCCCAGCTCATGCCCTTCAGCAGCGCTTGGCCCCGTCTATGGCCATGGTGTCTAATCAAGGGCATATGTTAAGTGGGCAGCATGCAGGGCAAGCAGGCTTGGTGCCTCAGCAGAGCTCACAGCCAATGTTAGCACAGAAGCCCATGAGCAGCATGCCATCTTCTATGTGCATGAAGCCCCAACAGCTGGCAGTGCAGCAGCAGCAGCTGGCTAATAGCTTCTTTCCAGATACAGGTAACCTCAGTTGTTGGCATAGTTGAGTTACTATTAGGCTGATCCTAGTTATCACCAAGTGTGCACTGCATCTAGCAACCTAAGATAAGCCCTAGTTAAGGGAGATGGGACACTTGGAGTTTAGTATGACTAAACACCATACCAATGTAAGTAGAAGCTTTTGAGAAGGGATCTGACAGGCATTCATATAAATGAATGAAGCCTGATTAGCGAAGGCATTATTTTTTTTTAAATATTTTACTTTATTTATTTATTTGAGAAAGAGAGAGATACAGAAATAGGCAGGTAGAGAGAGAGTGAGAGAGAGGGAGAGGGAGAGAATGGGTGCGCCAGGGCCTCCAGCCACTGCAAACGAACTCCAGATGCATGCACCCCCTCGTGCATCTGGCTTACGTGGGTCCTGGAGAATCGAGCCTCGAACTGGGGTCCATAGGCTTCATAGGCAAGCGTTTAACCGCTAAGCCATCTCTCCAGCCCAAACAAAGGCTTTTTTTATGGCCATGGTGAGGCTGAAAGCTTAGGAGTGAGAGAAGAGGTTAAAGGAAAAGTAATCTGGATAAGTAGAGGCAGGACAGACCTGTGGAGTACATGGAGAACAATGAGTAATATGGTAGCGGTCAGTGGACACTTCCATAACTTTGGAGGGATCAGTGAGGCCATATTGAAGAAGACCTCATATTAGAACAGCATTTATTGAGTAAATTACTGTTTGCCAAGAAGTATGCTAAGTGCTTTATACTCTGGCAATTGTCTAGTTCATTCATTTACTTTTTTTTTTTTTTTTTTGGTTTTTGGTATTTTGAAGTAGGGTTTTGCTCTACCTCAGGCTGACCTGGAATTCACTATGTAATCTCAGGGTGGCCTCAAACTCACAGCAATCCTCCTACCTCTGCATCCTGAGTACTGGGATTAAAGACGAGCGCCATCACATTCAGCCATTCATTTACTTTTTGAGATGGTTTTATGTAGCCCAGGCTAGCTTCATACTAGTCTGTATAGTCAAGGATGACCTTGAATTTGGTGCTGGAGATCAAACCCAGGGCTTCATGCATGCTAGGCAAGCACTCTACAACTGAGCTACATTCCCAACCCCTTGTCTGATTTCATCATAATAGACTTACTAAGTAGGTATTATAGTTAGTTGCCTTTGATTGTAAAGGAAGAAATAGGAATAAAAGTTGAGTAACTTAGTAGTAGTCTTAACTACTCTTCAGAATTTTAGGAGAGTGAGATTGGTTAGTCTTTTAAGAAAGTGAAGAATCAGTTCTAAGTTTTCTGAGCAGGAGAGAGATACAACAAAGGCAGGATTTAAAAAATATTTAGATTTTTGGTGATTGTTTATTTCTATTTCTGTTCTATTTTATTATTTTTTTTTCCTTTGGTTTTTCGAGGTAGGGTTTCACTCTAGCCCCATTGACCTGGAATTCACTATGTAGTCTTAGGGTGGCCTTGAACTCAAAGCAATCCTCCTACCTCTGCCTCCTGAGTACTGGGATTAAAGGCATGTGCCACCATGCCTGGCTATTTTATTATTTTTTGAGGCAAGCCCAAGAGATTGCCTTTTTAAAAATTTTTATTTATTTGAGAGAGAGAAAGAGACAATGGGTGCACCAGGGCATCCAGACACTGCAAACGAACTCCAGACACATGCACCACCTTGTGCATCTGGCATGTGTGGGTCCTTGAGAATCAAACCGGGATCCTTTGCAGGCAATTGCCTTAATCCACTAAGCCACCTCTCTAGCCCTTTCCCTTTTATTTTATTTTATTTATTTTATTTTTTATATGAGAGTGGGGGAGAGAAAGAGACTTGGTATGCCAGGGCTCCAACCATTGCAAGTGAACTCCAAATGCATGTGCCACCTTGTGTGGTTTTTTTTTTTTTTGTATGTTAAAACTGGCCAGGCAGAGTGGCACATGCTTTTAATCTCAGCACTCTGGAGGCAGAGGTAGGAGGATTGCCAGGAGTGTCAGGCTAGTTTGGAGCTATTGTAAGCTCCAGGGCAGCCTGGGTTACAGTGAGACCCTACCTCAGGGGGAAAAAAATTAAAAATCCAGCTGTTATTTAGGGCTTTGCCACAATACCTACATTTTAGGTTTCTCAGCTGCTCTACTTGCACTGAGAATACTACTTTTAATTTTTTTTTTTTTTTTTTTTTTTTTTTTTTTTTTTGGTTTTTGAAGTAGGGTCTCACTCTAGCTCAGGCTGACCTGGAATTCACTCTGTATTCTCAGGGTGGCCTCGAACTCATGGCGATCCTCCTACTTCTGCCTCCCGAGTGCTGGGATTAAAGGCGTGCGCCACCACGCCCGGCTTACTTTTAAATTTTTAAAAATTTTTTATTTTATTTTATAGAGAGAATGGGTTCACCAGAGCCTCCAGCCACTGCAAATGAACTCCAGATGCATGCACCACCTTGTGCATCTGGCGTACATGGGTCGTGGGGAATTGAACCAAGGTCCTTTGGCTTCGCAGGCAAATGCCTTAACTGCTAGGCTATCTCTCCAGTCCTCGTTTTGTTTTGTTTTGTTTTGTTTTGTTTTGTTTTGTTTTGTTTTTTTGAGATTGGACATCTCTGTAGTCTGGGCTGACTGGAATTCACTATGTAGTCTCAGGGTGGCCTTAAACTCACAGTGATTCTCCTACCTCTGCTTCCTGAGTGCTGGGATTAAAGGCATGCACCACCACCCCTAGCTAAAAATATTTTTATTTATTATTTGCAAGCAGAGAGAGATGGGCACACCAGGGCCTTTGCCATTGCAAACTCTACATGCATGCCTTTTTTTGCATCTGGCTTTACATGAGTACTGGGGAATCAAACCTAGACTAACAGGGTTTGCAAGAAAGCACCTTTTAACTGATGACCCATCTCTCCAGACCATTTTAACTTAAAAAAATTATTTATTATTTATTTGCAAGGAGAGAAAGAGTGAGTATGGATGTGCCAGGGCCCCTTTGCCACTGCAAACAAACTTCAGATGCATGGGCCAGTTTGTGCATCTGGCTTTTCAAGGGTATTGGGGATTTGAACTTGGGTCATCAGGTTTTGCAAGCAAGTGCCTTTAATTGCTGGACCATCTCTTCAGCCCCAATGTTTGTTTGTTTGTTCTCCCCCCCAAGGTAAGGTCTCACTCTAGCTCAGGCTGACCTGGAATTCACTATGTCATCTTAGGGTGGCCTCGAACTCATGGCAATCCTCCTATCTCTGCCTCCCGATTAAAGGGATTGAAGGTGTGTGCCACCACGCCCGGTCCCAATGTTTTTTTTGTTTTACTTATTTATTTATTTATTTTATTTATTTTTTGTTTTTCGAGGTAGGGTCTCACTGTAGCTCAGGCTGACCTGAAATTCACTATGTAGTCTCAGGGTGGCCTCGAACTCTCGGCGATCGTCCTACCTCTGCCTCCCAAGTGCTGGGATAAAAGGCGTGCGCCACCACGCCCGGCTTACTTTTTTATTTTAAGGCATGATCTCACTCTAGCTCAGGCTGACCTGGTACTTACTTTGTTGCCTAGGCTGGCCTCAGCTCATGACAATCCTCCTACCTCAGCATTGGGATTAAAGGCATGAGCCATCACATTTGGCCCTGACTCCTTTTTCTTAGTCTGTGTAAATAAAAGCAGGACCATGTATTTTGTGAATAGTAGAGCTACATTACCAGACTGCCTGGCTTCTAGCTCAGTAGACTTCTGCTGGGCCATAACATTATTCTATATCAGGAGTCTCCGACTGACCTTGTGACATGAGGATGTCATCTACAAATGTGTTGGGCCATACTCACAAATACCCTGGGACATGTGTGACCCATGGTCCACAGGTTAGACAAGCCAGTTTTACATGTCTTAGTGAATAGAGTTCAGGGTATTAGAATTAATAGCAATCATACAGTGAAATATTGACTTCTCCTTCCCTGAAATAAAACACAAAACAGCTAATTTCCTTCTTCCTTCTCCAGACCTGGACAAATTTGCTGCAGAAGATATCATTGATCCTATTGCAAAGGCCAAGATGGTAGCTTTGAAAGGCATTAAGAAAGTGATGGCTCAGGGCAGCATTGGGGTGGCACCTGGTATGAACAGGTAGGACTCAGACTCAGGGCTGGAATGGGACTTTCCCTTTTTCCCCTCACAAATCACACCATTTCCCTTCATGACCTTCCCTCTCTACTTGTCACATCTCATTGTCTTTGACCTGTACCCTCATTGACACATAATCCTCTGTGCTTTAATGAACTGTAGGCAGCAAGTGTCACTGCTAGCTCAGAGGCTTTCTGGGGGATCTGGCAGTGATCTGCAGAACCATGTGACACCAGGTAGTGGCCAGGTAAGTACTAAGGAGAAGGAATTTGTATACTATTGTATTGGGCCACCTTTCTTCGAGCCTGGCATGGAACAATGGCCTTTTAGCAGTCTCTCTTATTACAGGAGCGGAATGCTAGTGACTCTTCCCAACCTCGTCCTAACCCTCCTACTTTTGCCCAGGGAGTAATCAGTGAGTATGGGGCATAAGAGGAGGGTGCAAGGAAGTGGTTAGGAGCTTGTGGAAGGAGATGACCATTTTGTAGGTTCTAACACCCACTTTTTGTCCCAGATGAAGCTGACCAGCGACAATATGAAGAGTGGCTGTTTCATACCCAGCAGCTCCTACAGATGCAGCTGAAGGTGCTAGAGGAGCAGATTGGTGTGCACCGCAAGTCCAGGAAGGCTCTGTGTGCCAAGCAGCGCACTGCCAAAAAGGCTGGCCGTGAGTTCCCAGAAGCTGATGCTGAGAAGCTCAAGCTGGTTACAGAGCAGCAGAGCAAGATCCAGAAACAGCTGGATCAGGTAGGAAAGTAAACCAGCTTAGCACCCAGAAGCCATAGACCAGGGATGGCATGGGTGGGCAGGCTTCAGACTGATCTCTCCAACTCTGCTATGTTAGGTCCGGAAACAGCAGAAGGAACACACAAATCTCATGGCAGAATATCGAAATAAACAACAGCAGCAGCAGCAGCAGCAACAGCAGCAACAGCACTCAGCTGTGTTGGCTCTTAGTCCTTCTCAGAGTCCCCGGTTACTCACCAAGCTCCCTGGTCAGCTGCTCCCTGGCCATGGGCTACAGCCACCACAGGCACCCTCGGGAGGGCAAGCTGGAGGTCTTCGCTTGCCTCCAGGGGGTATGGTACTACCTGGACAGCCTGGTGGCCCCTTCCTCAATACAGCTTTAGCCCAACAGCAGCAACAGCAGCATTCTGGTGGGGCTGGATCCTTGACTGGCTCTTCAGGGGGCTTCTTTCCTGGCAATCTTGCTCTCCGGAGTCTTGGACCTGACTCAAGGCTTTTACAGGAAAGGCAGCTACAGCTGCAGCAGCAACGCATGCAGCTGGCCCAGAAACTGCAGCAGCAGCAACAACAACAGCAGCAGCAGCAGCAACAGCAGCACCACCTTCTAGGTCAAGTGGCAGTCCAGCAGCAACAGCAACAGGGTCCAGGGGTACAGACAAACCAAGGCCTGGGTCCCAAGCCTCAGGGGCTTCTGCCTCCTAGCAGCCACCAGGGTCTTCTGGTCCAGCAGCTGTCTCCCCAACAACCCCAAGGGCCTCAGGGCATGCTGGGTCCTGCTCAGGTGGCAGTGTTGCAGCAGCAACACCCTGGGGCTTTGGGTCCTCAAGGCCCTCACAGACAGGTGCTTATGACTCAGTCCCGGGTGCTGAGTTCTCCCCAGCTGGCGCAGCAGGGTCACAGCCTTATGGGACACCGGCTGGTCACAGCTCAGCAGCAACAGCAACAGCAACAGCACCAACAGCAGGGATCCATGACAGGGCTTTCCCATCTTCAGCAGGGCCTAATGTCACACAGTGGACAGCCCAAACTGAGTGCTCAGGCCCTGGGCTCCTTACAGCAGCAGCAGCAGCACCTTCAACAACAGCAGCAACAGCTTCAACAGCAGCAGCAGCACCAGCTTCAGCAGCAGCAACAACTACTTCAGCAGCAGCAACAGCAGCAGCAGCAGCAGCAGCAGCAGCAGCTGGGCCTGTTGAACCAGAGTCGAACTTTACTATCTCCTCAGCAACAACAGCAACAGCAGGTGACACTTGGCCATGGTGTGGCAGCCAAGCCTCTTCAACACTTTTCTGGCTCTGGAGCACTGGGCCCAACCCTTCTGCTAACAGGCAAGGAACAAAACATTGTAGAAACTGCGCTTCCAGCAGAGGTCACGGAGGGACCTTCAACCCATCAGGAAGGGCCACTAGCAATGGGGACTACACCTGAATCAATGGCTGTTGAACCAGGGGAGGTAAAGCCCTCCCTCTCCGGAGACTCACAACTCCTACTTGTCCAACCCCAAGCCCAGCCTCAGCCCAACTCTCTGCAGCTGCAGCCAACTCTGAGGCTCCCAGGACAAGTACAACAGCAAGTTAATTTACTCCACACAACAGGTGTAGGAAACCATGGGCAACAATTAAGCAGTGGACCATCTGAGGCCTCATCTATGTCCCACCTGCTATCCCAGTCTTCTGTTTCCTTAGGGGAGCAGCCTGGGCCCATGGCCCAGAACCTTCTTGGCCCCCAACAGTCCCTTGGGCTAGAGCGACCCATGCAAAATAATACAGGGCCACAACCTCCCAAATCAGGACCTGTCCTTCAGTCTGGGCAAGGTCTGCCAGGAGTTGGTGTTATGCCTACAGTGGGTCAACTTCGAGCACAGCTCCAAGGAGTCCTGGCCAAAAATCCACAACTGCGGCACTTGAGTCCTCAACAGCAGCAGCAGCTACAGGCACTCCTCATGCAGCGGCAGCTGCAGCAGAGTCAGGCAGTACGCCAGACCCCACCCTTCCAGGAGCCTGGGACCCAGCCTTCTCCCCTCCAAGGCCTACTGGGCTGCCAGTCTCAACCTGGCGGTTTCCCTGGATCTCAGACAGGCCCCCTCCAGGAGCTAGGGGCTGGGCCTCGACCTCAGGGCCCATCCCGTCTCCCTGTTCCACAAGGAGCCTTATCCACAGGACCAATCCTTGGCCCTGTCCATCCCACACCTCCACCGTCCAGCCCCCAAGAGCCAAAGAGACCTTCTTCACAATTACCTTCCCCCGGTGTCCAGCTCACCCCCTCCCATCCTGGGACTCCAAAGCCCCAGGGACCAACCCTGGAACTGCCTCCTGGGAGGGTCTCACCTGCTGCTGCCCAGCTTGCAGATTCTTTCTCTGGCAAGGGACTGGGACCTTGGGATCCCCCAGACAACCTAGCAGAGGCCCAGAAGCCAGAACAGAGCAGCCTGGTTCCTGGGCATCTGGATCAGGTGAATGGACAGATGGTGCATGAGCCGTCCCAACTCAGCATCAAGCAGGAGCCTCGGGAAGAGCCCTGTGCCCTGGGAACCCAGGCAGTGAAGAGAGAGGCCAATGGGGAGCCAATAGGGGCACCAGGTACCAGCAACCACCTCTTGCTGGCGGGTCCTCGCTCAGAGGCTGGGCATCTGCTCTTGCAGAAGCTTCTACGGGCAAAGAATGTGCAGCTTGGTGCTGGGCGGGGGCCTGAGGGGCTGCGAACTGAGATCAACGGACACATTGACAGCAAGCTTGCAGGGCTGGAGCAGAAACTCCAGGGCACCCCCAGTAACAAAGAGGTAAGTACTCTGGCTAGATGGCACAGACAGTGGGCTATAGTCATCGGGGCAGAGGAAACAGGTCTGGGTCAGAACATGTAAGGGGTCCTGAGGGTAAGGGCGGCAGCCTTCACAGGGCTTATCTGGCTTAGGATGCAGCAGCAAGAAAGCCTTTGACACTGAAGCCTAAGCGGGTACAGAAAACAAGCGACAGGTTGGTGAGCTCCCGAAAGAAGTTGCGGAAGGAGGACGGGGTCAGGACTAACGAGACCTTGTTGAAACAGCTGAAACAGGTGACTCCCAGGGACCAGTCCTCTGATCCCATCCCAGGACATGGAGGGGCAACCTGTTTCCCATGTATGCAATGACAGATGCAAATGCTGCAAGTTTCCAACTTTGTTGTCTTGCCCCTCCTAGGAGCTGTCCCTGCTGCCCCTGACAGAGCCTACCATCACCACCAATTTTAGCCTCTTTGCTCCCTTTGGCAGTGGCTGCCCAGTCAGTGGGCAGAACCAGCTGAGAGGGGCCTTTGGAAGTGGTGCTCTGCCCACTGGCCCTGACTACTATTCCCAGCTGCTCACCAAGGTCAGAAAAATGGCAATACCTTTTGGGAATAATAAAGTTCTTGGGGTGGGAGATGGGGATGAAAGACTGGCAGAAATTGCTGTAATGTGGGGCCAGGAGATTATACCAGTCTCCCTATGCTATCTTGCACACACCACCCACCCCACCCCCCAGAATAACCTGAGTAACCCGCCGACACCACCCTCGTCGCTGCCCCCCACCCCACCCCCATCGGTGCAGCAGAAGATGGTGAATGGTGTCACTCCCTCTGAAGAAGTGGGGGAGCACCCCAAGGATGCAGCCTCTTCCCGGGACATTGAAGGAGCACTAAAGGGTAAGTAAAGAGCTGTTTTCCCTTTCTCAGTGGGATCTGTGTGTGTAGTGGTGCCCTGCCACATGGATTGTATGCTGTCCTGTGTGTTTACACAACAGGCTGCTTGGATGGGAAGGGCCTCTTCAAAACTGGGGACAAGGATGAGCTTCTGGAGTCTGTTGCAAAGGCAACAAGGGAGATAGGTGAGAGGGAGAATCTGAGTAAAGTTTGTGTAGAAGGAAAAGTCCGGCTCTCATAGATGTGAAAGTACAGTTTGATTTAGATTTGAATTCTAGCAACTGATTGTATTTAGCTTCATTACTTCAACCAAATGAGTGACTGTGTGAGCTTTGATTTCCTACCTTTATAAATTGGGTACTACAGTATTCATTTACTAATCATTAGAAGATTAAAGAGTGGCATGGTGCATTACTATAATCCCAGCCAAAACTGGAGAGGAGGAGTTTTAGGCCAACATGGGCTAGTGAGACCCTGTGTTTAAAAACAAAAAGCTGGGGCTGGGGAAATGGCCTAGCAATTAAGGCGTTTGCCTGCAAAGCCTAAGGACCCTGGTTTGATTCCCCAGGACCCACATAAGCCAGATGCACAAAGGGGTGTATGTGTCTAGAATTTGTTTGCAGTGGCTAGAGGCCTTGGCAGCCCATTCTCTCTTTCTCTCTGCCTCTTCCTTTCTCTGTGTCTCAAATAAATAAATAAATAATTTTTTTTTTTTTAAAGCTGGGTGTAGTGGCACACACCTTTAATACCAGCACTTGGGAGGCAGAGGTAGGAGGATTATCATGAGTTCGAGGCCACCCTAAGACTACATAGTGAATTCCAAATCAGCCTGAGCTAGAACAAGACCCTACCTGAACAACCCCCACCCTCAAAAAACAAACAAACAAGGGGGCTGGAGAGATTGCTTAGCAGTTAAGGTGCTTGCCTGCAAAGCCTGAGGACCCATGTTCAACTCCCCAGATCCCATGTAAGCCAGATGTGCAAGGTGATGCATCTGGAGTTTGATTGCAGTTGCTGGAAGCCCTGGTGTGCCAATTCTCTCCCTCCCTCTCTCTCTCATAAAACACACACACACACACACACACACACACACACACAGAGCCAAGCATGGTGTTGCATGCCTTTAATCCTAGCACTTAGGAGGCAGAGGTAGGAGATCACTGTTGAGTTTGAGGCCATCTTGGAACCACAGAGTGAGATCCAGGTCAGCCTGGGCTAGAATGAGACCCTACCTCAAAAAACAAAAAAAAAATGCCTAGCAATACCTCCGCAAGACCCTCAAAATAGAAGAAAAAGATGATGACATCAAATTAAAAGAGAGACTAATGGAGAGAGGGAAGGGGATATGATGGAGACTGGAGTTCTAAAGTGGAATGAGGGGAGGGGAGGAAATATCAGGTGGGTTTTTTTGTATGTAAGTATAAAAGTTGTCAATAAAAAATAATAATTAAAAAAAAAACAAAAAAAAGGGCTGGAGAGATGATTTTTTTTTTTTTGAGAGAGATACAGAGGGAGAGGGAGACAAATAGAGATGGGCGCGCCAGCAGCCTCTCACCTGCTGCGAACGAAATCCAGATGTGTGCGCCCCCTTGTGGTCAAGTGCGGCATTGCGCCCTTGCGTCACTTTGCATCTGGCTAAACATGGGACCTGGAGATTGGAACCAGCGTTCTTAGGCTTAGGATGGAGAGATGATTTAACAGTTAAAGTGCTTGCTTGCAAAGCCTAAGGACCCATTTCCCAGTACTCATGTAAGCCGGAGGCACAAGGTGGCGTATGTGTCAGGAGTTCATTTGCAGTGGCTAGAAGCCCTGGTGTTCCCATTCTCTCTCTCTGCCTCTTTCTCTCTCTCCCTCTCCAATAAATAAATAAAAACAAAGGCATACCTAAAGCCAACACAGGAAAGGCTTAGTAAGTTTAACTTATCTGCCCCAAACTGGTAGATGAATAGATGGTGAATCATAATAGTTAAGACTTCATGCAGGCTGGGCGTGGTGGTGCATGCCTTTAATCCCAGCACTTGGGAGGCAGAGGTGGGAGTATTGCCGAGAGTTCGAGGCCAGCCTGAGACTACATAGTGAATTCCATTCAGCCTGGACTAGAGTGAAACCCTACCTCAAAAAACAAAAAAAAAAAAACAAAAAAAAGACTTTATGCATTTGAGCCTGAAATGTTGGGGAAGTGCTGTGTGATCTGATCACCCTCATCCTGATTTCCTACCCACCCCACAGATGCATCAGAGGTGAAGAGTGTAGACCTGCTGGCTGCTCTGCCTACACCCCCTCATAATCAAACTGAGGATGTCAGGTGAGAGTGGACCTGGAAATGGGGATGGGTTGGGGTGGCAGATAACAAACAGTTCAGGTTTTGATACCTGTTCATCTCCAACTTGGAGAGGGAGGATCATGAGCTATACCAACACCTGTGTGCATTTGGCCTGCAGGATGGAGAGTGATGAGGACAGCGATTCTCCTGACAGTATTGTGCCAGCTTCATCCCCTGAGAGCATCCTGGGGGAAGAGGCCCCACGTTTCCCTCAGCTGGGTTCCGGCCGGTGGGAGCAGGACAACAGGGCCCTCTCCCCTGTTATCCCCATCATTCCTCGTGCTAGCATCCCGAGTAAGTGCTGCTTTGGACATGAGCGAGGCCTGGCTTGGCTGAGTGGTCAAAAGCCAGGAGCAGGAGGTGGTACAGGGAGGCAGTTGACTCTGTACAAGTCCTTCTTTCTTACCTAGTTTTCCCAGATACTAAACCTTATGGAGCTCTTGATCTGGAGGTCTCTGGAAAGCTACCTGCCACAGCTTGGGAGAAGAGCAAAGGAAGTGAGGTGTCAGTCATGCTGACAGTCTCTGCTGCTGCAGCCAAGGTATGTCCTACAGGTATCTTGACTGAAGATCCTGGTCAGAAGGCAGTCCCAGGAGCTACAGAAACAGCTGCTCAAAACTTTGTACTGAGTACCTATATTTATGCTGAGTCCTCCTGGGGTAAGGACTGGGGAATGAGGGTAAAAGAAGCAAGTTCCTGTCCTTCAGTAGCTTATCATTTAGGGATACAAACAGATTTTTAAAAAAGTAACATTTGGTGGAACTCAGCTGTAAGATTTTGTGGTCAAAGAAATCGGAAAACTCAGTTAAAACATTAGTACTGATTTTTTTTTTTTTACTACAAGACCCCTCAGGTCCTTACTTTATAAACAGCTCCAAGTTGTAAGTACAGTGGGCATCATTTCCTTCTTACTGAGCTGCAGTGGTTTGGGAAAGGCTGTGTGAGGAGTGATAGGGTGTTACAGACAGCATTCACCACCCCCTTTGGCAGTGGATTTGGGGTGTCCTTGTTCCAGCCTAGCAGGGCTCAGTGAGGACATTGCTGATCATGTCTTTCCCATCCTTTGGCCTGCCCTAGCAGAACCTGAATGGTGTGATGGTAGCAGTGGCAGAACTACTAAGCATGAAGATCCCCAACTCCTATGAGGTGCTGTTTTCAGAAAGCCCCACTCGGGCAGGCCTTGAGCCTAAAAAGGGGGAAATCGAGTGTCCTGGTGAGTGGTGCAGGAGAGCACCTTGGTATTGGAGGGGAAGGGTTTTGGTGGGAGGCTCTGACCCATTTTTTTTTCCTCGAGGTAGGGTCTTCCTCTAGCCAGGCTGACCTGGAATTCACTATGTGGTCTCAGGGTGGCCTCAAACTCTCAGTGATCCTTCTGCCTCCTGAGTACTTGGATTAAAGGCATGAGCCCCCATGCCCAGCTTGGCCCTTTCTTTTGCAGGTGGGAAAGAAAAGGGTTTGAGTGGGAAGAGCCCAGACACTGTTCCTGATTGGTTGAAGCAGTTTGATGCAGTGTTGCCTGGCTATACACTCAAGAGCCAGTTAGACATCTTGAGCCTCCTGAAACAGGTGGGTCTCAGAGAGGAAGAGGGAAGTTGCTGCCTAAGGCAAAGGACTTTTATTTGTTTATTTATTTTATTTTTTAGTTTTTTGAGGTAGGGTCTCACTGTAACCCAGGCTGACCTGGAATTCACTATGTAGTCTCAGGGTGGCCTTGAACTCATGGCGATCCTCCTACCTCTGCCTCCCGAGTGCTGGGATTAAAGGCATGTGCCACCACGCCCGGTGCAAAGGACTTTTAAGAGAGTAGAATGTGGGTGAGCCGAGGGGATTAGATAGCTGAAGCACTGGTACTAATGATCCAAGATGTTCTCCTATAGGAGAGTCCTGCCCCAGAACCATCAACCCAGCACAACTATACCTACAATGTCTCTAACTTGGATGTGCGACAGCTCTCTGCCCCACCTCCTGAAGAACCCTCCCCACCTCCATCCCCCTTGGCACCCTCTCCTGCCAGCCCCCCTGCTGAGCCCCTGGTTGAACTCCAGGCTGAACCTTCTGTTGAGCCACCAATTCCCTCTCCCCTACCACTGGCCTCATCCCCTGAATCTGCCCGACCCAAGCCTCGAGCCCGGCCCTCTGAAGAAAGTGAAGATTCCCGCCCTCCACGCCTCAAAAAGTGGAAGGGAGTGCGCTGGAAGCGGCTGCGGCTGTTGCTGACCATCCAGAAGGGCAATGGGCGGCAAGAGGATGAGCGAGAGGTGGCAGAGTTTATGGAGCAGTTTGGTACAGCCTTGCGACCTGATAAGGTGCCTCGAGACATGCGGCGCTGCTGCTTCTGTCATGAAGAGGGGGATGGGGCCACTGATGGGCCTGCCCGCCTGCTCAACCTGGACCTGGACCTCTGGGTGCACCTCAACTGTGCCCTGTGGTCCACAGAGGTGTATGAAACCCAGGGTGGGGCACTGATGAATGTAGAGGTTGCCCTGCACCGAGGACTGCTAACCAAGTGCTCCTTGTGCCAGCGAACTGGTGCCACCAGCAGTTGCAATCGCATGCGTTGCCCCAACGTCTATCATTTTGCTTGTGCCATCCGTGCCAAGTGCATGTTCTTCAAAGACAAGACTATGCTATGTCCAATGCATAAGATCAAGGGGCCCTGTGAACAGGAGCTAAGTTCATTTGCTGTCTTCCGGCGGGTCTACATTGAGCGAGATGAGGTGAAGCAGATTGCCAGCATCATCCAGCGGGGAGAGCGGCTGCACATGTTCCGTGTTGGAGGCCTTGTGTTCCATGCCATTGGACAGCTGCTCCCACACCAAATGGCTGACTTCCACAGTGCTACTGCCCTCTATCCTGTGGGCTATGAGGCCACACGCATCTATTGGAGCCTCCGTACCAACAATCGCCGTTGCTGCTACCGCTGCTCCATCAGCGAGAATAATGGACGGCCAGAATTTGTGATCAAAGTCATGGAGCAGGGTCTAGAAGACCTAGTCTTCACCGACGAGTCTCCCCAAGGTGAGTACTGTATGCTTGAAATAGTAATAGAGAATTGGTCAAGTTTCTGTCTGTGGTCATTTACAGTCAAAAAAAGTCTATAGCTTTCCTGTGAGTGTCTTGCTCCATCTCAGGTACCTCAGGTAGGCACTGATCTCTTGAAATCTCCACAGAACCAGGATTCAGCCTCTGAGTCACTTTAAATGCCTTTGTAATTACATATTTTGCTTAACAAGGCATGATGGCTCATGTCTGTAATCCCAGCACTTGGGAGATGGAATTAGGAGGTTCAGAAGTTCATGGCTACATAGAGAATTCAAGACCAGCCCAGGATACATGAGACCCTGTCTCAAAAAATAATGTTTCACATGTTTTAGTTCCTCAGTAAACAGTAAAGTTCTGAGATGCATCATCTGATGCACCCAACCTGATTCAAAGTTCCTTTTTTTTTTTTTTTTTTTTTTTGGTTTTTCGAGGTAGGGTCTCACTGTGGCCCAGGCTGACCTGGAATTAACTATGTATTCTCAGGGTGGCCTTGAACTCACGGCGATCCTCCTACCTCTGCCTCCCGAGTGCTGGGATTAAAAGCGTGCACCAGCACACCCAGCTGTTTCTTTTTCCTTGTATAAATTCCTTTTAGTATTTCTTTTTGTGGTGCTGGGAATGGAACCCAGAGCCTAACACATGCTAGACAAGCTCTGTACCATTGAGCTACATACAGTCCTAGCCCCTTTTCATCTTACTTTTTTTTTTGTTGTTGTTTTAATATATTTTATTTATTTGAGAAAGAGAGAATGGGCATGCCAGGGCCTCCAGCCACTGCAAACGAACTCCAGACACATGTGCCCCCCCCCTTGTGCATCTGGCTTACATGGGTCCTGGAGAGTCGAACCAGGATCCTTTGGCTTTGCAGGCAAATGCCTTAATGGCTAAGCCATCTCTCCAGCCCCATGTTGTTGTTTCTTTCTTTTTTTTTTTTTTTTTTGGTTTTTCGAGGTAGGGTCTCACTCTGGCCCAGGCTGACCTGGAATTAACTATGTAGTCTCAGGGTGGCCTTGAACTGACTGCGATCCTCCTACCTCTGCCTCCCAAGTGCTAGGATTAAAGGTGTGCGCCACCACGCCCGGCTGTTGTTGTTTGTTGAGGTAGAGTCTCACTCTAGTCCAGGCTGACCTGGAATTCACTATGTAATCTCAGGGTGGCCTCCAACTCATGGAGATCCTCCTACCTTTGCCTCCCGAGTGCTGGAATTAAAAATGTGCGTCACCACACCCAGCCCTCATCTGACATTTTGTGTTAATGATAAAAATAACAAGACAGGAGCCGGGTGTGGTGGCGCACACCTTTAATCCCAGCACTCAGGAGGCAGAGGTAGGAGGATCACCATGAGTTTTAGGCCACCCTGAGAATAAGAGTGAATTCAAAGTCAGCCTGGGCCAGAGTGAGACCCACCTTGAAAAACAAAAAACAAAACAAATAAACAAACAAAAGACAGGGGCTGGAGAGATGGCTTAGTGGTCAAGGCACTTGCCTGTGAAGCCTAAGAACCCCAGTTCAGTTCCCCAGTACCCATGTAAACCAGATACATAAGGTGGCACACGCATCTGGAGTTCGTTTGCAGTGACTAGATGCCCTGGTGTGCCCATTCTCTCTCTATTTCTCTCTCAAATAAGTAAAATATTAAAAAATAATAATAAAGACAGAGCCGGGCATGTTGGCACACACCTTTAATTCTAGCACTCGGGAGGCTGAGGTAGGAGGCCATGGTGTGCCTATTCTCTCACTCTATCTGCCTCCCCCCCCCAAATAAATAAATATTTTTTTTAAATAACAAGACAGCAAGAAGTATATTAATCATATTACTATGGGCCACAAACTCATGCAACCCTATGAGGTAAGTACTATAATTATGCCCAATGTAGATATTTAGAAACTGAATCTTAGCCAGGTATGGTGGCGAACACCTTTAATCTCAACACTTAGGAGGCAGTGGTAGGAAGATCACCGTAAAAAAAGAGAGAAACTGAGTTTTTCTGGGCGTGGTGGCACATGCCTTTAATTCTAGCACTTAGGAGGCAGAGGTAGGGGGATCATGGTGAGTTCAAGGCCACCCTGAAACTACATAGTGAATTCCAGGTCAGCTTGGGCTAAGAGGGTAAAGAAAAAGAAACTGAGTCTTACAGGGAAACTTGGGTATTTGACACAGGTCCCAAGGCGAGTATAAAATCTGAACCTAAGGGCTGGAGAAATGGCTTAGCGGTTAAGGCGTTTGCCTGTGAAGCCAAAGGATCCCGGTTCGATTCTCCAGGACCCACATAAATCAGATGCACAAGGGGGCGCACACATCTGGAGTTCATTTGCAGTGGCTGGAGACCCTGGCACGCCCATTCTCTCTCTGTCTGCCTCTCTTCTATCTCTCTGTCTCTGCTTGCAAATAAATAAATAAACATTAAAAAAAAATCTGAACCTAAATCTTTCAACTCTAAACTTGTTTAATACCTGTTCCTTCAACAAAGACCATGGCCCCTGCTGGGTCTCTGGGACCTGGGTTTGTGTTTCTGTGTCACGGGGCTTGTGATTCCCCTCCACCTCCAAAATAGACCAAGAAGGGGATCTTAAAGATCCACAGAAAGCTGGGCGTGGTGGTGCAGGCCTTTAATCCCAGCACTCGGGAGGCAGAGGTAGGAGGATTGCTGTGAGTTTGAGGCCACCCTGAGATTACATAGTCAATTTCAGGTCAGCTTGGACTAGAGTGATACCCTGCCTTGAAAAACCAAAAAAAAAAAAAAAGAGATCCACTGGGAGAGGTAAAGGCCATAGAAAAACTACAGCTCAGGAATGGGGCTACGGTGTGGAAATAGTGAGCAAAGCTTGCTGTAAGGGCTGCTGTCTTTATCTTCTAGCTGTGTGGAATCGCATCATTGAGCCTGTGGCTGCTATGAGAAAAGAGGCTGACATGCTGAGGCTCTTCCCTGAGTACCTGAAAGGCGAGGAGCTCTTCGGGCTGACTGTGCATGCTGTGCTTCGCATAGCTGAATCAGTAAGCAAGGAGCAAGGAGTTTGGTGGGGAGGTGGTTAGGGCAGGTAGACATTGGGAACCTTGTCCCTGCCCTATAGGAGCTCAGGTTAAGGTGAGCATTATGTGTGCCCACAGCTGCCTGGGGTGGAGAGCTGCCAGAACTACTTATTCCGCTATGGGCGCCATCCTCTGATGGAGTTACCACTCATGATCAATCCCACTGGCTGTGCCCGATCAGAGCCTAAAATCCTCACACACTACAAACGGTGAGCTTGTGGAGCTAGGGTCTATGGGATGTGGGTATGGGTGGATGTGGGTAGAATCCTCTGGCCACACTGAGGGTTTGAGATGCAGATCAGAGTTTCCTCTGACAACCTTGGGAGTCACTCATAGACCTGATTAGAGGTTACACAAGTGTCAGTAGGGTATCCCTTTCCTCCTCAGTCAGCTCAGGTGTACTGAGTTGACTGAGGTATAGGACAGAGTTCTCTTGGGGAACCTTGGGAATGGCTGCTGGGGAGGTTCTTGATAGACAACAATGAAGTTTTATGAAAAATATATGGGAACTGGTCACTTCTTTATTTGGTTTTGTTTCCAGAAGGGCCAGTAATTCTCCCAAACTTCAGATACCCCATGAGTACTAGGGTCCACCTTTCCTTCCCACAGCTGAGTTGGTTTAGAAATAAATAATTAGAAGTATTATAGAAAAAAATAATAAAACCTTACATTTGTATAGCACTTTATACTTTTTTTTTCAAAGCGTTTTCACATCTATTATCTCATTTGATCCTCACAACAACCTTATGAGGTAGGTAGGGCAGGTGGTATGGTCCCCATTTTATAGCTCAGAAAACTGAGGCCCAGAAAGTCTATGTGACTAGATAAAGGTCACACAGCTGGGACCAGACAGACCCTTCTTGATTTTGGGTCACTTCTTTCTGTATACCACAGTGCTCTAACCTTGGTTCTTGGGTAGAGGGAGGCAGAATCCATGGTAGCAGGGCTTTCATGAAGCCCTTTGGTGGCTTCTAGGCTGTCATAAAGCGTCAGAGACTACCCCTAGTCAGTACTACTTGATGCTATACAGCAGTGGTTTTCAAACTGTTAGTACTTTGTTTCAGAAGCCCCCACACAGAAACCAGTGTGCACAACTTGGCTCTTCCCATGTGTAACTCCACCTTCCCCAAATTGGATTTAGCTAGAAGGACCTCCATTTTTACTTAGTTTATGGATTGGAGTTCCAATCAACATTTTGTTGAAAAAAAATTCTGCTAAATAAAAAAGAACCCCAAATGTTTGAAAACCACTGTTCTGGGATGGGCAAGAATATGGCTGGTGCCCTAGGGTGGTGAAAAGGCTACCTCTAGGTAGCAATCATTCCCCTGCACTGAGCCATCTGCACAGAGCTTGATGCTGTACAACAGAATGGGACAGTCTGAAGAAAGGCCAGGATACCACCGTTAGGCTGCAAATTCACAACCAATTGAAAATGAGATCCAGCCACTGTGGTAGAGACAACCCCCATTTCCAGAGCTTACAGCATGTGCAAGAGATAGGACTCAGACATTTGAGCAAACCATTAGCCTAAATTCAGGCCTGGGCTGCTTGGGGAAGACCTCCCAGGGGAGCAAGGCCTGTGCATGCTTTGGCAGAAGGGTGGTAGAAGGGTGAAGTGGGAGAGCAGGCTCAGTGTAGGGGAACTGATGCCCCCTTCCCCCTCCATACCCATCCTCGGCTGTCTCTGCTACTTAGAGTATTCAGAAGGGTCCCAGTAGCCAGTTACTGCCTCTCCAGAGAGGAGACCCAGGTGCCTCCACTCTATTCCCAAGGCAGCACTTCCAGTGCTTGCCTGCAGCACATATCCTAGCTGGCACATTGTGCTCCCAGGGTGGAGGCGGGCAGTGTGTGCTTAGTCTGTCTTGTCATGGACTGTATCACCTCCCAGGCCCCATACTTTGAACAGCACCAGCATGTCTAAGGCATATCAGAGCACCTTCACAGGCGAGACCAACACCCCATACAGCAAGCAGTTTGTGCACTCCAAGTCATCTCAGTACCGGCGTCTGCGCACTGAGTGGAAGAACAACGTTTATCTGGCTCGCTCCCGTATCCAGGGCCTGGGGCTATATGCAGCCAAGGACTTAGAAAAGCACACTATGGTCATCGAGTACATTGGTACCATCATTCGCAATGAGGTGGCCAATCGCCGGGAGAAAATCTATGAGGAGCAGGTATGGGCTGGCTGAGGGGCTGTTGTGGTACAGGCTTCACCTCAGCCAAGGAGCAAGGGGCAGGTTTAGGTCCAGGAGGGTAGCTAGAAAACTGTGCAGGGAGGGAAGGAAGCAGAAGTGAAGGATGTGCTAGATAAGCCTACTGCCTGAGTCTGCTTCTTGGTAAAATTGTTCCTCCTTCTGCAACCTCTGCCTTTGTAGAATCGAGGGATCTACATGTTTCGAATAAACAATGAACATGTGATTGATGCTACATTGACTGGAGGCCCTGCCAGGTGAGAGAAAGGGATTTAGGGGTCCCTCAGGAAGGCCTTCTGGGTATAGGCCAACAAGGAGCATTGTCTCCACTCAGTTGCCTTTCATTACTGACTCTGTCCCATTGCCCAGGTACATTAACCATTCCTGTGCCCCTAACTGTGTGGCGGAAGTCGTGACATTTGACAAAGAGGATAAAATCATCATCATCTCCAGCCGGCGAATCCCCAAAGGAGAGGAGGTGAGAGGAAGCAGTCTGAGTAGGTGACAAAGCAACTCCTCCTTTTCCTCCCTCTGCCATTCCCCAGGAGCTGGTTCCAAAGCTAAGCCCTCCACAGCTTCCTCTGGGAGCAAACCTTGATTTCTGCCCTCTTTTCTTTCTAGCTGACCTATGACTATCAGTTTGATTTTGAGGACGATCAGCACAAGATCCCCTGTCACTGTGGAGCCTGGAATTGTCGGAAATGGATGAACTAAGGAGCTTTGAGGCTACCAGGCAGGGGAGTTCCCCCAACCCCAGCCTCTTCCCTGAAAGGGATGAGGGGGAGGAGAGGTAGCAGCCAGAGCCAGGACCCAGGGTTGGGGCTGCCGGCTGACCGGAGCCCCTGGAGCAGGAGGCTGGGGCAGAGGGCCCTAGGCCAAGCCCACCCTGGGCACCAGGGACAACCTTCTTCCCCACCACCGGCCCTCAGGCTGGCATCTCTGCCCCCAGCCCCAGGAGGGGCCAGACAGAAGCAGCCATTGGGCATCTCAGGTTTGAGGGGGATATGGGCCGGGAACTACCCAGAAGCATCTGGGAGGCAGCAGTGGGGGCGGGGAGGATGTGTGGCCGGGCCTCATAGCCCTGCTGCCCCCACCAACCTCTCCGGCCCAACTCAAGGCTGCAAAGAGACTTGACTAAGCTTGACAATCCCAAAGGCCGGGTCCCACACCTGGCCCTGCCTGCCGGGTCCTGCCCCTACCCTCACCCCCATCCCCTTCCCTCTAGATCTGTCTCTGTCTCCCTCTTCTCCTCTGTGTTTCTGTCTCTCTATGGGTTGTGTTTCCTTGTTTTCCACTCTGACAAATGCAACATGAACGGGAAAGAGGCGTCCAGATGCCCATGAGGGCAAGCTGGGCAAGCCGGGCAAGGAGACCCCGCACCCACACCTACCTCATTTAAGTGTTGGATTTTTTGCTGTTTTGAAATGTGAGACCCTCTCCAAGCCCCCTACTGCCCCATTCCTCTCCCCCACCTCACTGCCCTCTTCTGAGTGGGTGGAAGGGGAGTAGGAGGAGGAAGAAAAAAAACAACAACAACAAAATCCATCTTTGTTTTTAATTATGGGCATGGGATGGTGGTTGAGGCAAATGGTGATGAAGATAGGGGATGCCTGGCCCCTAGTTGCTCTAGGACTTCCTTCTCCATCTGGACATGGAGGCGGGAGGGGTGTGCTAAACCTAGGACCAGGATATCTCCCTCCTATTTTCCCAACCTCATCATGAGCCCATCTATCCTCCAGCCCTTGGATAGGGTGGGTGGGGAGTAGGGTGAGGGCTATCCCTGAGTGGCATGCCCATACCCAGTGAGGCAGGGTGTGGCCCGGAGCTCCCACTTTCCCTCAGTCACCAAACTGCTGCTGGTCTGGTGGGAAGGAGTGGTGATGTGGGGGTGGGGAGCTTAGTGTCAGCACGGGGAGGGTGGGGGTATTTATCTATTTATACATGGGATTGTACATAGTCTTGTGGGGCATGGGGGAGCCGGCAGGAGGTGAGAACCCTCCCCTCTCCCCCCACCCCCGGGGAGAGCAAATGTAAAACTACTAATTTTGTGCTTTATATATTCTATATAAATATATCTATTTTCTTTTTACAAAACCAGTTTATAAATGGTAGGGGGGTGTGGGGCGGACACATGGAGCTCCCCTTGTGGGGGAGCCCCCTACATTACCCAACCTACCGCCCTTTCCTCACCCCCCCCACTCCCCACCCCCTGGCTGTGACTGCTGTAAGGTGGGGGTATAGAGAGAGGCTGGGTGATTCGCACCCCGTTGTATAGTTGGACTATGTTATAACGCACAAAAGTGAGCTGGCCCCAAGGGGAGCCAGAGGATTTTGGGTTCTCTGCCTTTCTTTCCTTCCTCATTCTGCCCAAGCTTGTGCTGCAGTTGAACCTCTTCCTGGGGGTGGGTAAGGCCCAGACCCCTCTTTGGTAGGGAGCCACAGGGATGAAGATGAAGCTTATATGCAGTTCTCTTCTAGGGGCTGTGGGCAAAGGGCATTTTGTAATTAATATTTTCAAGAATCAGCTGTCTGGAGTGTAGGGTTGGGCTTGATGGTGGCAAATGGGCAGGCCTGCTAGAGGGGGAGCATGGTTGCTGTTGTGATTTTAGGTTTGTTTTTGTTTTGTTTTAAATTTGGGGGATTGTGGATTGATGGGGGTAGGGAGATTTCTTTCTTTCTTTTTTTTTTTTTTTTTTTTTTAGCTGCTTCCTCAACTGTTTCAAGCTGCAAATGTTCAAAGAGAGTAACATCCCCCCACTCCCACAGGAACCAGTGTAATGAGATCAGAGTGAGAAGAGAAGGCTGTGGCCCCCAGAGCTAGAGCAGCAAGGTCTAGGCATAGGGAGGGGAGTTTGGTTCCTGTGAGTTGGCCTCTGGTTGGGTCTTGGACCCTGAACTGGGGAAAAGGAGATGGGACAGACGTTGTAAGCATATGCTAGGTATCCGATAGTCCTGTAGAATTTAGTGAAGAAACCTTATACAGTTTTTAATTTTTATATAAACTATAACTCAGACCCAAGCTACAAGGTTGGAATTTTGGTTGTTGGTTTTTTTTTTTTTTTTTTTTTTTTAAGTACCCTGCCTGTATAATTGCATCAGAATTCCCCCTCCTCCCGTGTTTGTATTTTGGGTTGGTTTACACTTGCACATATTCAATTTTCAGTTTCCCCCTTTACCTTCTTCTACCTTCACCTCCAGGACCCTCCCTGTTTTTAAAAAAAAAAAAAATAAATCGCTGACAAGTGTGAATCCCGTGAAGACTTTATTTTGTGTTGTGTGTACCTGTACAGCAAGGTTGGTCCTTCGTAACAACGGATGAAATAGTTCCATTTTTTAAAGCGCTCTCTCTCCCTCCACCCCCAGCGTCCCTGTCCTTGGCATGTTTTGTATCAGCGATCATTCTGAACTGTACATAACTTATGTTGCGAGAGGCAAAGGGCAAGTTTTGGATTTTGCTTCTTCCAAGTTTGTTTTTAAACGACAAATAAAAAAAGAACATTTTAAATACAAGCGGCTCCGACCCATGACCCTCGCCGTCAGCCAGATCCTAAGGTCCTGGAGGACTCGGGGAGGGCCATCCTAAACCACTGCCGCCGGAAGGGTGGGTTCCCCGCCTTCCGCCCTGGGCCTGCGTCAGTCGTGACGCAAGCGGAAATGGCGTAGCTAAACCGGACATGGGGCGTGGCCTGCCCCAAGAGCTTCCTAAAGCGAACTGAGCCGGCTGGCGCCTTTTGCAATGGAGACGGTGAGCGGCCCAGTAGGGCGGCGCGGGGGCGCTGTAGAGCCCGAGACCACGGTTAGGAGGCATGGAGGGCCGGGCAGGGGTTAGTGCTGGTGTCGAGCCAGCAACGGGTGACTGGGTCCGTCCTGTGGCGGACCCTCGGCTCCTTCGCTGCCGCATCTCCTAGGACTGGGCCACGCCCGTGCCGGCCTTGGGTCCGGGATGTCAGCCCGAGCGGGCTGTCCCATGTACACCTTGGTAGTCTCGGTTCTCCTTCCAGTTAGCACCTCAGGCTCTTCCAGAAGTTGGCATGAGAGAGCGGGTTTGTAATCTGGCTTTTGTACGTGACGGACTCCCACTTGCAAGGCAGCTCCTGGATCCCGGTTTGTGTCTTTCCTGCAATTCGTAGTGGTAGGAGGGACATATAAAAGACTTACACTGCGTCCAAGGTAGTTACATTCCTTAAATAAGACTGAGAATTGAGGCTTCCGAAAAGGGGTGGGGGGAATCCCAGTGTTGTCGGCCACTGCGTCCCTTGGACAAGTTTAGGTCGTGTCCTGCTCTGGGACTCTAAAGCAGGCATGTTGACATAGCTCGTTCTTGGCGAGCAGTATTGACCAATAGTGGCAGGTCCCTGTCACCCTCTTACAGATGGCGCAGGTTGTCGGCTACGTGTTCGACCCACCTCATTCTCAGGAGCCTTTCTCTGGCACTCTAGAACCCTGTGCATTAGCTGTACAGGTTTTTAACCGTACTATCCTCTGCAGGCAGCTCATGTTTTATCATTTGCTACTATGTAGTTCGTAAGAACTGCAGATTTACTTTTATTTGGATCAGTTCGATGCCCAGAGTAATTCTTCGCCGCATCTTTTGCAGAGAGGTGGTCTGTCTTAGGTTATAAACAAGAAAACAGACTAAATTGGTAAAGTGCTACCCAATTGGTCATCATCCATTCAAGGGCTCAGGTGTTTTTTTTTTTTGGGGGGGGGGTCTCGGAATGGCCTCTTAAACTCACGGCGATCCTTCTACCTCTGTCTCTGTAGTGCTGGGACTAAAAGTGTGCTCCACCACGTCTGGCTTTCTCCCCGCCCCCCCTCCCCCACTAAAAGTCAGCTCAGGTTGACTTGGAATTATTCACTATGTAATCTCAGGGTGGCCTCGAACTCAAGATGATCTTCCTACTCTGCCTTCTGAGTGATGGGATTAAAGGTGTGCGTCACCATGCCCAAACTGTACATAGCAAGAGTATTTTGAGTAGAAATAATCTGATTCCATTAAGTTGAAAATAACATTAACATTTTTCACTTTTTTGTAAATGTATTACAGTTTTAAAAGATTATGTGTATTTTTTGAATTTAGCCCTAATGATTTATGTACTGGGTTGGAAAGGGGTGGGAGAGAGCCAGTGACACTTATTAATAAAAGTAGACTATAGAAAGTGCTAGCATCAAGATGCAAAGGACTGAAAGTATAGAGGAAAGAGAAATTACAGTGGACCTAGGAGAGGCATTGCAGACTGAGCAAGTACATAAAGATTGGGGTATACAGAGAATAAGTAGGAGTGAGCTTGGTGGTGTCAGAACCTTGGAGTTTGGTCACATAAGAAAAGACTAGAAAAGTAAGCCAAGACCATGTTGGAGGTTGGTCTTGCATATTTTGCTAAGTTTTGTTTTGTTTTATTTTGTTTTTTGAGGTAGGGTCTCACTCTAGTCCAGACTGACCTGGAATTCACTATGTAGTCTCAGGGTGTCCTTGAACTCACCACGATCCACCTACCTCTGCCTCCCGAGTGCTGGGATTAAAGGCGTGTGTCACCACGCCCAGCTTAAATTTTTAGCAGTCTCAGTATCAGGACTCAGCAGTCCCAGGTTGGCCTCACACTTGTGGCAAACCTCTTGCCCCAGTCTGAGATTACAGTGTTGATTGTGCCATCACACCTGGCTCTAACCTTTGTTTTGTAAGAAGGGACATAGAAAGATGAGCAAGGTAGTGCATGTGCTTTGGGGAATGTTCTTAACACCTTTCTGTTTGGACTGAGCCACTTCAGAAAGTGCCTTTAGGGGCTGGAGAGATGGTTTAGCGGTTAAGGTGCTTGCCTGCAAAGTCAAAGGACCCACATAAGCCAGATGCACAGCGGGGCGCATGCATCTGGAGTTTGTTTGCAGCAGCTGAAGGCGCTGGTTCACCCATTCTCTCTTTCTATCTGCCTCTCTGTCTCTCTCAAATAAATAAGAAAATAAAAAAGAAAGAGCTGGGCATGGTAGCACTTGCCTTAAATCCCAGCACTCAAGAGGCAGAGGTAGGAGAATTGCTGTGAGTTCAAGGCTACCCTGAGAATACAGAGTGAATTCTAGGTCAGCCTGGGCTAGAGTGAGACCCTACCTCAAAAAAAAAAAAAAATTAAAAATAAGAAAAATAAAGTACTTTAAGGCGGATGGAGGTGAAAATCCCTTTCAAATGAGCTGATTTTTTTAAAAAAATTATTTTTTTATTTGAGAGAGAGAGAGAAAGAGGCAGAATGAGAGAGAATGGGCATGCCAGGGAGTCCAGCCACTACAAACAAACTCCAGATACATACACCACTTTCTGCATCTGGCTTTACATGGTTACTGGGAAATCAAACCTGGGTCCTTAGGCTTTGCAGGCAAGCACCTTAACTGAGCCATCTCTCCAGCCCCCGCCCAAATAAGCTGCTTTGGTGAGAGAACTTGCTGAAAGCACGAAAGATGTAGAGGCTGGATTTCAGGCAAGGTGAACAATTTAGGGAATGCTGTAATGCTGGAGATAAAGCTCAGTGGAGGGATACCTGCCTAGCATGCACAGGCCCTGGTTTCAATGTTCAGTTCCTACCACCAAAAAATAAAAGAGCCTAGAGGATATTGCAGAAGTGAAAAAATAAAAGCTCAAAATCAAGACTAGAAATGAAGAGGGACAATTGTAACATACAGTTTAGCATTTCAGGTCCTTATATATAAGGATCAACTAAAGTTTTAGGCACCTGGGAAGACAGCAATGAAAAAAAAAATGACAATAGGAGTGAAGGGAAAGTATTTTGAATCTCTATCATCTGTGGCTGTCAAATGATTAGAAATATGGATTAGGAGTTTAGAAGAAATTGTGCCTATGTGTCAGGTCTAGCCTGTTGTCTCTCTAATAATGTTTTTGCTTTTTTGTGTGTTTATTTTTTTTATTTCTTTATTTTGTGTGTGTGTGTGTGTGTTTTCTAGATAGAGTATCACTCTAGTCCAGGCTGACCTGGAAATCACTATGTAATCTCAGGATGGCCTCAAACTCATGGTGATCCTCCTACCTCTGCCTCCCGAATGCTGGGATTAAAGGCGTGCACCACCATGCCCAGCTGGCCTTTTTTTTTTTTTTTTTTTTTTTTTTTAATATATAGGCCGGGCGTGGTGGCGCATGCCTTTAATCCCAGCACTTGGGAGGCAGAGGTAGGGGGATCACCGTGAGTTCAAGGCTACCCTGAGACTACATGGTAAATTCCAGGTCAGCCTGAACTAGAGCGAGACCCTACCTCAGAAAACCAAAAAAAACACACACACACATATATATGCTTTCTGAGGGTCTCAGGGTGGCCTCAAACTCATGGCAATCCCCCTACCTCTGTCTCCCAAGTGCTGGGATTAAAGGCATGTGCCACTATGCCCAGCTTTTTGGTTTTTTGAGGTAAGGTCTCGCTCTAGCCCAGGCTGACCTGGAATTCACTCTGTATTCTCAGGGTGGTCTTGAACACACAGTGATCCTCCTACCTCTGCCTCCCCAGTGCTGGATTAAAGGCATGCGCCACCACACCCGGCTATTTTGTTTGTTTGTTTATTTGAGAGAGAGCAAGAAAGAGGTAGAGAGTGAATGGGTGCACTAGGGCCTCCAGCCACTGCAAACGAACTCTAAATGCATGGCCCCCTTGTGCATCTGGCTTACATGGGTCCTGGGGAGTCGAACCAGGGTTGTTTGGCTTTGCAGGCAAGTGCCTTAACCTCTAAGCCATCTTCTCCAGCCCTTGATTTTGATTTTGTTTTTTAAAGTTTTTATTTATTTATTTATTTGCTTTTGGTTTTTCAAGGTAGGGTCTCACTCTGGCCCAGGCTGACCTGGGAATTAACTATGTAGTCTCAGGGTGGCCTCAAACTCATGGCAATCCTTCTACCTCTGCCTCCTGAGTGCTGGGATTAAAGGTGTGCACCACCAAGCCCGGCTAAAGTTTTTATTTTTATTTATATACTTATTAGAGACAGAGAAAGGGAGTAAGAGAGAGGGAGAGAATGGGCACACCAGAGCCTCTAGCCACTGCAAAGGAACTCCAGACGCATGCACCACCTTGTGCATCTGGCTTTATGTGGGTACTGGGGAATTGAACTGGGCTAGAGTGAGACCCTTCCTTGAAAAAAAAAGTAGAGAGGAGTTCCATAATTACCCCATATTTTCGGAGAAATGAGCAGAAGGGAAAGTCACATTCAATTGTGTGTGACTCTCTGATGTTGATATCTGTATCTCTGTATATCTAGCTGCATCTCTCATTTATTTATTTTTATTTTTCCTTACACCACATTTCCCACCTCGATCAGAAGTTATTTTTATTTTTATTTATTTTTTGGTTTTTTTTTGGTTTTTTTGGAGAGAGACAGAGAGAGCGGGGAGAGGAAGACAGAGATGGGCGCGCCAGCAGTCTCTCAGCTGCTGTGAACGAAATCCAGATGCATGCGCTCCCCCTTGTGGTCAAGTGCTGCATTGCGACCTTGTGTCACTTTGCATCTGGCTAAACGTGGGACCTGGAGATTGGAACCGGCATTCTTAGGCTTAGGAGGCAGGCACCTTAACTGCTAAGCCATCTCTCCAGCCCTTTTGTTTGGTTTTTTGAGGTAGGGTCTTGCTCGCTCTAGCCCAGGCTGACCTGGCATTCATTATGTATTCTCAGGGTGGCCTTGAACTCACGGCAATCTTCCTACCTCTGCCTCCCAAATGCTGGGATTAAAGGCATGCGCCACCTCACCCAGCTTTCTCTTTTATTTTTGTTTTAGCTCTCAGTTCATATCAGTGTATATCATTGTTAGAGAATTTAAAAATAAACACAGTTATAAAATTATATACGATATCCCATGCTAGGTGGTATCAGATGCAAAGTTTAAGAGAGTTGTAGTCTTCTGGGATAATATACAGTCTTGTTTTGATAGATAATGATCAAAATAACTGGCACAAAAACAAAACAAAACAAAAGTCAGGCGTGGTGGCACACGCCTTTAATTCCAGCACTAGAGAGGCGGAAGGATCACTGTGAGTTTAAGGTACCCTGAGACTACATAGTGAATTCCAGGTCAACCTAGGCTAGAGTGAGACCTTACCTCGAAAACCATACACACACACACACAAATAACTAGCACAATGCAGCACGTAAGAATCATAGGATGGGTGTCATAATTTTCAGAAGTAGTTATTTCTGTGCCTTTTTTCCTTTTTCATTTTGGTTTTTCAAAGTAGCATCTCCCTCTGTCCCAGGCTGACATGGAATTCACTGTGTAGTCTCAGGGTGGCCTCGAACTCACAGTGATCCTCCTATCTCTGCCTCCCCAGTGCTGGGATTAAAGGTATGCACCACCATGCCCAGCTCTGTGCCTTTGTATAGGTTATGAGACTGTGGTATATATCATGTATGTATCTTTTGAGGGGGGTGTTTTGAGGCAGGGTCTCTATCCCAGGCTGACCTGGTACTTTCTGTAGCCTCGGGCTGCCCTTGAATGCACGGTGATTCTTCTACCTCAGTCTCCTGAGTGCTGGTACTAAAGGTGCACCACAATGCACAGCCTTTTTATTTTTATTAAAAAAAAAATTTTTTTTTTCAGTTTTTGAGACATGGACCAGGCTGGTTTCAAACTTTCTGCAACTCTCCTATCCCTATATCCAGAATTCTGAGATTTCAGGTGTAACCGTACCACCACACCTGGCTTTTGTGTGCGTGGTTGTGTGTTCACAGGCGCATGGATGCCATAGCACGCTTGTGTAGGTCAGAGGACAACCTCAAGTATCAGCCCTCGCCGTCCACCTTGTTTGAAACAGAGTCTCTTTGTCGTTCATTGCTATGTTGTCTGGTTAGCTGGCCTGTGAGCTTCTGGGAAATCTCTTGTCTCTGCCTCCCATCTCGTTGTAGGAGCAGTGAGTGGGATTACAGATAGTTATGCTGCTGTATCCAGCTTTATGTGGGTTTTCGTGGGTCCCAACTCAGAGCCCCACTCTTGTATAGCAAGTGCTTTACCTACTGAGCCATTCCCTAGACCCTAGTCTTAGCTTTTTAAATTAACTTATGAGAGAGAGAAAGAGTAGGCGGGCCAGGGCTTCTAGCCACTGCAAATGAACTCCAGATGCATGTGCCACCTTGTGCATCTGTCTTTATGTGGGTACTAAGGAATCAAACCCAGGTCCTTACACTTTGCAGACAGGTGTCTTAACCACTGAGCAATCTCTCCAGTTCTAGTCTTAACTTTTTTTTTTTTTTTTTTTGGTTTTTCGAGGTAGGGTCTCACTCTAGTTCAGGCTGACCTGGAGTTCACTCTGTATTCTTAGGGTGGCCTCAAACTCACGGCGATCCTCCTACCTCTGCCTCCCGAGTGCTGGGATTAAAGGCATGCGCCACCACACCCGGCTAGTCTTAACTTTTAATACTTAATGGTTGGTTTGGTTTGAGCTTTTTAAATATATTTTTTAATTTTAATATATATATATATATATATATATATATTATTTATTTATTTGAGAGGGAGAGAATGGGCGTGCCAGGGCCTCCAGCCACTGCAAACGAACTCAATGCATGTGCCCCCTTGTGCATCTGACTTACGTGGGTCCTGCAGAATCAAACCGGGATCCTTTCGCTTTGCAGGCAAGCACCATAACTGCTAAGCCATCTCTTCAGCCCCTAAATTTTTATTTATTTATTTGAAAGAGAGAGAGAATGGGCACACCAGGGCCTCCAGACACATGTGCAACTTTGTGCATCTGCCTTATATGGGTACTGGGGAATTGAACCTGGGTCCTTATGCTTCATAGGCAGGTGCCTTAACTGTTAAGCCATCTTTCTGGCTCTTTTTAAAATATACATTTTTTAAATTTTTATTTATTTATTTGAGAGAGAGGTTTCTTCGATTTGTTTTGTTTTTCGAGGTAAGGTCTCCTTCTAACCCAGGCTGACCTGGAATTCACTATATAGTCTCAGGGTGGCCTTGAACTCTCAGCGATCCCCCTACCTCTGCCTCCCAAGTGCTGGATTAAAGCTATGCCACCACACCTGGCAGAGAGAGTTTTTAAAAAATATTTTATTTATTTATTTATTTATTTGCAAGGAGGGAGGGAAAATGAGAATGAATGGGCATGTCAGGACTTCTAGCCCGTGCAGATGAATTCCAGATATACTTTGCCACTTTGTGCATCTGACTTTATGTGGGTACTGGGGAATCACACCGGGTTTTTTTGGGCTTTGCTGGTAGGTACCTTAATCAGTGAGCCATCTTTCCAGCTCAGATTTGAACTTTTCTTTTGATTTTGGAGGTAGGATCTCACTGTAGCTCAGGCAATCTTCCTACCTCAGCCTCCTACATGCTGGGATTAAAGGCGTGCACCACTACACCTGGCTCCTTGTTTTGTTTTTGAGGCAGGTTTATTCTCATATTACCTAGTCTGGCCTCAAACTTGCTATGTAGCTGAGGCATTCCTTGAACTCCTGTTCCTTCTGCCTCTACCTTCCAAGTAGTGGGGTGATAGGTGTGTGCCACCACACCTGGCTGAGATACTTCTTGAAGGGTCTTACAGTGCTTTTCAAAGGAAGGCATTAGTTCTCTAACCCTTTTTCTAGGTACTGGGGTTTGAATCTAGGGCTTCATGCATACTAGACAAACAGTGCACCACTGACCAATAGCCCCATACCCATTAGCCTTGTGTGTGTGTATGAGCATGTGCACATACATGTGAAAGAGTACATGCATGTATGTATCCATGTGTGTGGAGGCCAAAAGTTGATGCCAGGTCTCTTCTATTGTCTCCACTTTATTTACTGAAGTAAGGTCTTACTTGAAGGTAGAGCTTGCTGATTTGGCTTGTCTAGCTATCCAGCTAACCCCCCCCCCCCCACCCAAATCCCCTGTTTTTGCCTCCTGAGGCCTGGGATTCCAGGTCGGCCACCCATCCACCTGGCACTATTATGGGTGCTGGGGAAACAGTTGTGCATCAAGCACTTTATCCACTGAACAATCTCCCCAGCCCACCTTTTTTGTTGAGACAGTCTTGCTGTGCAACTCAGGCTGGTCTGGAATTTACTACATAGCCTAAGATGGCTCAAACTTGTGGTCATCTTTCTGCCTTAGCTTCCCAAGTACCCTTTTTCTAATGTTGCTATAGACTAAAATAGATGGATCCTATGTGAAGCTGACTTTTCTGTCTCTCTTTTCATCTCAGGTCACTTCAGATAGCCCCTCAGCTCTGGAAAATGAGTACCTTCAAGGTAAGTTTACCATGAGATGAACTGAAGAAGGGAACTTGAATGTGAAAACCATAGCCTGACCTTAACTTGTCTTCAGTAGTACTTTTGAGTCTCCTAGGTTTCTTGCAGGGAAAGAGGCAGAATTGATGGTGATTTAACTCCATGGTAGAATGCTTGCTCAAGAGCCTTAAGCTCAAGCCTCAGTCTCAGGAAAAGACAGAAAAAGGAAGAGAAGGAGGGAAAAAAGAAAGAGGTGGGAATGGGAGAGGGGGGAGGAGAATTGACAGCATTTCTGGTGAAGAGTTTGGTCCAGGAACACTCCTACTCTTCCTAGTACATGTTTATGGCATTAGGGTATACATTTTTCCCCAGAGGATTAAAATGGGGGCTGAGTACAAGTTTTAAGAGGTTGTATAGTGTCAGAGATCTTAGGATAAATTATTAGGGGTCTATGAGTTCTTGACAGGAGTTTATTTATTTATTCATATACTTATTTATTTGGAAATAGTGTTTCACTTTAGCACAGGCTATTCTGGAATTCACTCTAGCTCCAGAGTGGCCTCGAACTCACAGCATTCTCCTACTTTAGCATCTCAAGTGCTGGGATTAAAGGCGTGTGCCACCACACCTGGCCTTATTATTTTTTTTTTAACACTTATTTACTTGAGAGAGAGAGAGATGGAGAAAGAGAATGGGTATGCCAGGGCCTCCTCTTGCTGTAAACAAACTCTAGACATATGTGCCACTTTGTGCATCTGGCTGTATGTGGGTACCACATCATCAGGCTCGGCAATCAAGTACCTTTAACCACTGAGCCATTTTTCTAGCCCAGGATCTATTTTTGTTACTTCTTCTGATTCTGATAATTTAGATTTTTATGTAAATGTGTAGTTTTTTGTTTGTTTGTTTTCAAGATAGGGTCTCGCCCTAGCTCAGGCTGACCTGGAATTCACTGTGTAGTTGTAGTCTCATGCTGGCCTCGAACTCACAACTGTCCTCCTACCTTTGCCTCCTGAGTACTGGGATTAAAGGTGTGTGCCACCACATCTCGCTGTTGTTGAGTTTTCATTGTTTGTAAAACAATGGACATCTTCCATTGAAACATGGTAGATTCCTACATTTAAAAAAAAGGGTGGGGGAGCCAGGCATGGTGGCACACGCATTAATCCCAGCACTTAGGAGGTAGAGGTAGGAGGATCGCCATGAGTTCGAGGTCAGCCTGGAACAAGAGTGAAACCCTACCTCGAAAAACCAAAAATAAACAAACAAACAAATAAATAAATAAAAGGGGGAGCTGGAGAGATGGCCTAGTGGTTAAGGTGTTTGCCTGCAAAGCCTAAGGACCCAGGTTCAATTTCCCAGTACCCATGTAAGCCAGATGCACAGGATGGTGCATGTGTCTGGAGTTCATTTGTGGCAGCTAGAGGCTCTGGTACACCCATTCTCTCTCTCTCTCTCTCTCTCTGCCTCTTTCTCTCTCATAAATAAATAAATAAACACATAAATAAATAAATAAATAAATAAATAAATAAATAAATAAGGGCTGGAGAGACATCTTAGTAGTTAAGATGCTTGCCTGCGAAGCTGTAAGGACCTAGGTTTGATTTCCTAGAACCCTCCCACATAAGCCAGATAACATGGTGGCACACACATCTGGAGTTCATTTGCAGTGGCTAGATGCCCTGGCATGCCCATTCTCTTTCTCTCTCTTAAGTTGGACTAGTGGAATTTCATGCAATAAACTGAAAGGAGCAAAAAAAAAAAAAAAAGAAAGCCAGATATAGGCACAGGGTTTAGGTGAGTACCAGGTCAGCCTGGGCTCAAGTGAAACCCTACCTCACAAAAAAGGGAGCTGGACATGGTGGCACACGAGGCCACCCTGAGACTACATAGTGAATTCCAGGTCAGCCTGGGCTAGGAGACCCTTCCTTGAAAAACAAAAAACAAAAAAGGGCTAGAGAGATGGTTCAGCAGTTAAGGTGCTTGCCTCCAAAGCCTAAGGTCCCTAGTTCTATTCTCCAGTAAATAAAACATTGTTTTAGGGGCTGGAGAGATGGCTTAGCTGTTGAGGTGCATGCCTGCAAAGCCTAAGGACCCCAGTTCAATTCTCCAGGTCCCACGTAAGCCAGATGCATATGATGGCACATGTATCTGGAGTTCGTTTGCAGTGGCCAGAGGCCCTGGTGTGTCCATTCTCACTCTCTCTCCTTTTCTGTGTCTCTAATAAATAAATAAATATAAAAAATCTTTAAAAAAACACATTGTTTTAGCCTGGCTTAGTGGTGCATGCCTTGAATCCCAGCACTTGGGAGGCAGAGGTAGGAGGATCCCTGTGAGTTCGAGGCCACCCTGAGACTACAGAGTGAATTCCAGGTCAGCCTGGACTAGAGTGAAACCCCACCTTGAAAAACCAAAAAATAAATAAATAAAATGCTTTTTGTTGTTGTTGTTTGTTTTTTGTTTTTGTTTTTTCAAGGTAGGGTCTCACTCTAGCGCAAGCTGACCTAAAATTCACTATGTAGTTTCAGGGTGACTTTGAACTGACAACAATACTCCTACCTCTGCCTCCGCCACCATGTCCAGCCATAAATGTTTTAAAAGCAAAATAAAAACAAACAAGCAAAAAAAGCCGGGCAGTACGTGGGGGGGGGGGGGCATGGTACACACCTTTAATCCTAGCATTTGGGTAGGAGGCAGAGGTAGGAGGATCACCATGAGTTCGAGGCCACCCTGAGACTCTACAGTGAATTCCAGGTCAGCTTGGGCTAGAGTGAAACCCTACTTTGAAAAACAAAACAAAACAAAAAAAGAAAGAGTATTTGTTGTACCTAAACATGAGGGCCTGTTTGGCAGAAACTGCCAAGTTCAAGTCCCCAGAACCACTGTAAAAAGCTGTCTGTGGCCATGCATATCTGTAACCCTGGTCCATGGGGGCAGAGACTGGAGAATTTCTGGAGCTGGCTGGCGGACAGCAGCTATGGATTCAGGGAGAGACCCCTGTCTTAAGAAAATATGTAGATGAATGATAAGAGGATACCAGACATTTCCTCTGCATGCACTGTACATGGGGTATGCATCTGCACACACATGTGTATACACCACACACAGACATAAATAAATAAATAAATAAATAAATAAATAAATAAATAAATAAATAAAATACTCTTAAGTCACCCTAAAGGAATTATTTATTTTTTATTTATTGGGGGCAGAGGTGAGGTAGTGACAAAATAGAGATTGGGCATGCCAGGGTCTTCAGCCACTGTAAACAAATTCCAGACACATGTGCCACCTTGTGCATCAGGCTAGGTCCATGGGTCCTGGAGAATCAAACTTGAGCCCTTTGGCTTCACAGGCAAATCCTTAATGGCTAAACCATCTCTCCACTCCAGCCCCTAAAGGAATTTTTTTCCCCCAAGGTAGGGTCTCACTCTAGCTCAGGCTGACCTGGAATTCCCTATGTAGTCTCAGGGTGGGCCTCGAACTCCAGGCGATCCTCCTGCCTCTGCCTCCTGAGTGCTGGGAGTAAAGGTGTGTGCCACCACGCCTGGCTTGGAATTTTTTTAATAAAAACTCAACTCTTGCAGGGTGTGGTGGTGACATTTACTCCCAGCAGGTCCTGGGGGCAGAGGTGAGGAGGATGTGCCAACATGAGCCAGGTCCCTGGGGCAGAGGTAGGTATGTGACATTCCAGGTCAGCCTGGACCAGAGTGAGACCCTACCTTGTCCAAAAAAGAAAAAAAAAAAAACAAAAACTCAACTCTTATGGCCACAGAAGATGTCTCAGAGGTTAGTGTAGGTCGCTGGAAACCATGAGGGCCTTCCAGAGTCTGAGATCTGCTGAGTTTGATTACCTAGCACCCATGTAAACAGCTGGGTGTGGCTATGTATGCCAGTAATCTGAATTCTGTGGGGAACAGGGTAGAGACTGGAGAATCACTGGGGCTGACAAAAACAGCAGGTCTGTGAGATATTCTATCTCTGTCCAAAGAAGTACATTGATGAACAAAAGAGGACACCTGCCAGTCTCCTCTGGCCTCCACATGTATGTGCATTCCTCAGTACCCATGTAAGATGCACAAGGTGGCACATGCATCTGAGTTTGCAGTGGCTAGAAGCCCTGACACACCCTCTTTTTCTCTTTCTTTCTCAAATGAATAAAAAAGCCAGGTGTGGTGGTGCATACCTTTAATCCCAGCACCATGGAGGCAGAGGTAGGATCGCATACAGAGTTCGAGGCCACCCTGATACTGCATAGTGAATTCCAGGTCAGCCTGAGCCACAGTGAGACCCTACCTCAAAAAAAATAAAATAAATAAGACCTAAAAAAAAAAAAAAAAACTCTACAAACCCACCAAAATGGAACAGGTGAGGAGACCATAATAATGAATTTTGGGGGCCGGAGAGATGACTTAGTGGTTAAGGTGCTTGCCTGTGAATCCTAAGAACTCACGTTCAAATCTTCAAGTTCTATGTTGCCAGACACAGTGACGCAATGTCACACATGCACACAAGGGGGTACACATGTCTGGAGTTCATTCATAGCAGGATGAAGGTCCCAGTTCACCTATTTTCTCTCTCCCTGCCTCTTTCTCTCTCAAAATAAATAATAATAAAGAATTTTGGAGGCTGGAAAATAGATGTAAGAGTGTTAAATGGCAGCTGATCTGATAACAGAGTTATAGCTAATGGTATGGAAAATCAAGAAGTATTGAAAATCCAAGAAACAGTTAGATCCTAGGTCCATATCCCATTGTGTATTATTGGAAACTTGTCCCTCTGTAGGGGCACAAAGAAGGATGTTATTCATACATTGGAGGATCTGAACTTAAATATGTGACAAATAACAATGGCCTTTGTCATTAACAGTAAACTTTTATCAGTTTAAGGTTCTATAACCATTTTACATTGTTTTATCCACAAACTTAAGTCCAATCTGTCAGAAATTAAGTTATTATGGGCTAGAGAAATGGCTTAGCAGAGGTTAATGTGTTGCCTGCAAAGCCTAAGGTCCCTGGGGCAGTTTGATTCCCCAGGACCCACATAAGCCAGAGGCACAAGGAGGTGTGCACATGTGTCTGGAGATCCTTGGCAATAGCTGGATGCCATGGTGCACCCATTCTCTCTCAGAGGTCAAAAAAAAAAAAAAATAGGAATGGAGAGTGGTCCATGTAGGTCCATGGGGGCAGAGGTGAGGTATGTGACATACATAGTGTAGGTCCATGGGGGCAGAGGTGAGGTATGTGACATACATAGTGTAGGTCCATGGGGGCAGAGGTGAGGTATGTGACATGGGGGCAGGTGAGGTATGTGACAGGTCCATGGGGCAGAGGTGAGGTATGTGACATACATAGTGTAGGTCCATGGGGGCAGAGGTGAGGTATGTGACATACATAGTGTAGGTCCATGGGGACAGAGGTGAGGTATGTGACATACATAGTGTAGGTCCATGGGGGCAGAGGTGAGGTATGTGACATACATAGTGTAGGTCCATGGAGGCAGAGGTGAGGTATGTGACATACATAGTGTAGGTCCATGGGGGCAGAGGTGAGGTATGTGACATACATAGTGTAGGTCCGTGGGGACAGAGGTGAGGTATGTGACATAGTGTAGGTCCATGGGGACAGAGGTAGTGTAGGTCCATGGGGCAGAGGTGAGGTATGTGACATACATAGTGTAGGTCCATGGGGCAGAGGTGAGGTATGTGACATACATAGTAGGTCCGTGGGGCAGAGGTGAGGTATGTCCATAGTGGGGGCAGAGGTGAGGTATGTGACATGCATAGTGTAGGTCCATGGGGGCAGAGGTGAGGTAGGTGAGGTATGTGACATCCATGGGGCAGAGGTGAGGTATGTCCATGGGTAGGTCCGTGGGGCAGAGGTGAGGTATGTGACATACATAGTGTAGGTCCGTGGGGGCAGAGGTGAGGTATGTGACATACATAGTGTAGGTCCATGGGGGCAGAGGTGAGGTATGTGACATACATAGTGTAGGTCCATGGGGGCAGAGGTGAGGTATGTGACATACATAGTGTAGGTCCATGGGGGCAGAGGTGAGGTATGTGACATGACAGGTGGGGGGCAGAGGTGAGGTATGTGACATACATAGGTCCGTGGGGGCAGAGGTGAGGTATGTGACATACATAGTGTAGGTCCATGGGGGCAGAGGTGAGGTATGTGACATACATAGTGTAGGTCCATGGGGGCAGAGGTGAGGTATGTGACATACATAGTGTAGGTCCGTGGGGGCAGAGGTGAGGTATGTGACATACATAGTGTAGGTCCATGGGGGCAGAGGTGAGGTATGTGACATACATAGTGTAGGTCCGTGGGGGCAGAGGTGAGGTATGTGACATACATAGTGTAGGTCCGTGGGGGCAGAGGTGAGGTATGTGACATACATAGTGTAGGTCCGTGGGGGCAGAGGTGAGGTATGTGACATACATAGTGTAGGTCCGTGGGGGCAGAGGTGAGGTATGTGACATACATAGTGTAGGTCCGTGGGGGCAGAGGTGAGGTATGTGACATACATGGGGGCAGTGTGAGGTCCATAGTGGGGCAGAGGTGAGGTATGTGACATACATAGTGTAGGTCCATGGGGACAGAGGTGGGGTATGTGACATACATAGTGTAGGTCCGTGGAGGCAGAGGTGAGGTATGTGACATACATAGTGTAGGTCCGTGGGGGCAGAGGTGAGGTATGTGACATACATAGTGTAGGTCCATGGGGGCAGAGGTGAGGTATGTGACATACATAGTGTAGGTCCGTGGGGGCAGAGGTGAGGTATGGGGACAGAGGTGAGGTGGGGGCAGAGGTGTGGTATGTGTATGTGAGGTCCATGGGGACAGAGGTGAGGTATGTGGGGGCAGAGGTGAGGTATGGGGGTGACATGTGACATACAGTGTAGGTCCATGGGGGCAGAGGTGAGGTATGTGACATACATAGTGTAGGTCCATGGGGGCAGAGGTGAGGTATGTGACATACATAGTGTAGGTCCATGGGGGCAGAGGTGAGGTATGTGACATACATAGTGTAGGTCCATGGGGGCAGAGGTGAGGTATGTGACATACATAGTGTAGGTCCATGGGGGCAGAGGTGAGGTATGTGACATAGTGTAGTGGGGGCAGAGGTGAGGTATGTCCAGTCCATGGGGGCAGAGGTGAGGTATGTGACATACATAGTGTAGGTCCGTGGGGGCAGAGGTGAGGTATGTGACATACATAGTGTAGGTCCATGGGGGCAGAGGTGAGGTATGTGACATGCATAGTGTAGGTCCATGGGGGCAGAGGTGAGGTATGTGACATACATAGTAGGTCCGTGGGGGCAGAGGTGAGGTGACATGGGGGCAGAGGTGTGGGTCCGTGGGGCAGACAGGTGAGGTATGTGACATACATAGTGAGGGTCGTGGGGACAGAGGTGAGGTATGTGACATACATAGTGTAGGTCCATGGGGGCAGAGGTGAGGTATGTGTCCATTCTCACATCTCTCCTTTTCTGTGTCTCTAATAAATAAATAAATATAAAAATCTTTAAAAAAACACATTGTTTTAGCCTGGCTTAGTGGTGCATGCCTTGAATCCCAGCACTTGGGAGGCAGAGGTAGGAGGATCCCTGTGAGGCAGAGGCCACCCTGAGACTACAGAGTGAATTCCAGGTCAGCCTGGACTAGAGTGAAACCCCACCTTGAAAAAACCAAAAATAAATAAATAAAATGCTTTTTGTTGTTGTTGTTTGTTTTTTTGTTTTTGTTTGGGGGCAGAGGTAGGGTCTCACATCTAAGTAGGTCCATGGGGGCAGAGGTGACCTAAAATTCACTATGTAGTTTCAGGGTGACTTTGAACTGACAACAATACTCCTACCTCTGCCTCCGCCACCATGTCCAGCCATAAATGTTTTAAAAGCAAAATAAAAACAAACAAGCAAAAAAGCCGGGCAGTACGTGGGGGCAGGGGGGCATGGTACACACCTTTAATCCTAGCATTTGGGTAGGAGGCAGAGGTAGGAGGATCACCATGAGTTCGAGGCCACCCTGAGACTCTACAGTGAATTCCAGGTCAGCTTGGGCTAGAGTGAAACCCTACTTTGACAAAAACAAAACAAAACAAAAAAAGAAAGAGTATTTGTTGTACCTAAACATGAGGGCCTGTTTGGCAGAAACTGCCAAGTTCAAGTCCCCAGAACCACTGTAAAAAGCTGTCTGTGGCCATGCATATCTGTAACCCTGGTCCATGGGGGCAGAGACTGGAGAATTTCTGGAGCTGGCTGGCGGACAGCAGCTATGGATTCAGGGAGAGACCCCTGTCTTAAGAAAATATGTAGATGAATGATAAGAGGATACCAGACATTTCCTCTGCATGCACTGTACATGGGGTATGCATCTGCACACACATGTGTATACACCACACACAGACATAAATAAATAAATAAATAAATAAATAAATAAATAAATAAATAAATAAATAAAATACTCTTAAGTCACCCTAAAGGAATTATTTATTTTTTTATTTATTTGAGAGAGAGGCAAAATAGAGATTGGGCATGCCAGGGTCTTCAGCCACTGTAAACAAATTCCAGACACATGTGCCACCTTGTGCATCAGGCTTACATGGGTCCTGGAGAATCAAACTTGAGCCCTTTGGCTTCACAGGCAAATCCTTAATGGCTAAACCATCTCTCCACTCCAGCCCCCTAAAGGAATTTTTTTTCCCCCCAAGGTAGGGTCTCACTCTAGCTCAGGCTGACCTGGAATTCCCTATGTAGTCTCAGGGTGGCCTCGAACTCACGGCGATCCTCCTGCCTCTGCCTCCTGAGTGCTGGGAGTAAAGGTGTGTGCCACCACGCCTGGCTTGGAATTTTTTTTAAATAAAAACTCAACTCTTGCCGGGTGTGGTGGTGCACACCTTTACTCCCAGCACTCGGGAGGCAGAGGTAGGAGGATCGCCAAGAGTTCGAGGCCACCCTGAGACTACATAGTTAATTCCAGGTCAGCCTGGACCAGAGTGAGACCCTACCTTGCAAAAACCAAAAAAAAAAAAAACAAAAAACTCAACTCTTAGGCCACAGAAGATGTCTCAGAGGTTAAGAACACTCGCTGGAAACCATGAGGGCCTTCCAGAGTCTGAGATCTGCTGAGTTTGATTACCTAGCACCCATGTAAACAGCTGGGTGTGGCTATGTATGCCAGTAATCTGAATTCTGTGGGGAACAGGGTAGAGACTGGAGAATCACTGGGGCTGACAAAAACAGCAGGTCTGTGAGATATTCTATCTCAAAGAAGTACATTGATGAACAAAAGAGGACACCTGCCAGTCTCCTCTGGCCTCCACATGTATGTGCATTCCTCAGTACCCATGTAAGATGCACAAGGTGGCACATGCATCTGGAGTTTGCAGTGGCTAGAAGCCCTGACACACCCTCTTTTTCTCTTTCTTTCTCAAATGAATAAAAAAAGCCAGGTGTGGTGGTGCATACCTTTAATCCCAGCACTCGGGAGGCAGAGGTAGGATCGCCGAGAGTTCGAGGCCACCCTGATACTGCATAGTGAATTCCAGGTCAGCCTGAGCCACAGTGAGACCCTACCTCAAAAAAAATAAAATAAATAAGACCTAAAAAAAAAAAAAAAAACTCTACAAACCCACCAAAATGGAACAGGTGAGGAGACCATAATAATGAATTTTGGGGGCCGGAGAGATGACTTAGTGGTTAAGGTGCTTGCCTGTGAATCCTAAGAACTCACGTTCAAATCTTCAAGTTCTATGTTGCCAGACACAGTGACGCAATGTCACACATGCACACAAGGGGGTACACATGTCTGGAGTTCATTCATAGCAGGATGAAGGTCCCAGTTCACCTATTTTCTCTCTCCCTGCCTCTTTCTCTCTCAAAATAAATAATAATAAAGAATTTTGGAGGCTGGAAAATAGATGTAAGAGTGTTAAATGGCAGCTGATCTGATAACAGAGTTATAGCTAATGGTAAGGAAAATCAAGAAGTATTGAAAATCCAAGAAACAGTTAGATCCTGACTTCCTATCCCATTGTGTATTATTGGAAACTTGTCCCTCTGTAGGGGCACAAAGAAGGATGTTATTCATACATTGGAGGATCTGAACTTAAATATGTGACAAATAACAATGGCCTTTGTCATTAACAGTAAACTTTTATCAGTTTAACTTCTATAACCATTTTACATTGTTTTATCCACAAACTTAAGTCAAGCAATCTGTCAGAAATTAAGTTATTATGGGCTAGAGAAATGGCTTAGCGGTTAATGTGTTTGCCTGCAAAGCCTAAGGACCTTGGTTTGATTCCCCAGGACCCACATAAGCCAGAGGCACAAGGAGGTGGCACATGTGTCTGGAGATCCTTTGCAATAGCTGGATGCCATGGTGCACCCATTCTCTCTCTCTCAAAAAAAAAAAAAAAAAGGAATGGAGAGATGGCTTAGCGGTTAAGGCGCCTGCCTCCTAAGCCTAAGAATGCTGGTTCCAATCTCCAGCGGTTCCAATCTCCAGGTCCCACGTTTAGCCAGATGCAAAGCGATGCAAGGGCGCAATGCTGCACTTGACCACAAGGGGGCGCACACATCTGGATTTCGATTGCAGCAGCTGAGAGGCTGCTGGCGCGCCCATCTCTATCTGTCCTCCTCTCCCTCTTTCTCTCTGTCTCTCTCCAAAAATAAATAAATAAATAAATAGATAAAGATAAATAAATAAATAAATAAATAAATAAATAAATAAATAAAATTTAAAAAGAAATTAAGGGCTGGAGAGATGGCTTAGCGGTTAAGGCACCTGCCCGCTAAGCCTAAGAACGTCGGTTCCAGTCTCCAAGTCCCACATTTAGCCAGCTGCAAAGTGACACAAGGGCGCAATGCAGCACTTTCCCACAAGGGGGCGCACGCATCTGGAGTTCATTCACAGCAGCTGAGAGGCTGCTGGTGTGCCCATTCTCTCTCTCTCTCTCTCTGTCTCTCTCCAAAAAAAAAGAAAAGAAAAGAAATTATTATAGTGTTTGTAACTTTGTTTGTTTGTTTGTTTTTGAGGTAAGGTCTCACCATAGCTCAGGCTGACCTGGATTTCACTATGCAGTCTCAGGGTAGCTTAGAACTCATGGTGATCCTCCTACCTCTGTCTCCCAAGTGCTGGGATTAAAGGCGTGCGCCACCACGCCCAGCTTAATTTTTACCTTTTAATTAAATTGAGTCTATAAGGTGATCTATAAATCACAGTTGAATTTTTAGAATTTCTTTAAATAGTTTATTTTTATTATTTGAAAGAGAATGGGCAGGCCAGGGCCTCCAGCACTGCAGACAAACTCCAGATGCATGTGCCACTTTGTGCATCTGGCTTATGTGGGTCCTGGAGAATCAAACCAGAGTCTTTTGGCTTTTCAGGCAAGTGCCTTAACCACTAAGCCATCTCTCCAGCCCTAGAATTTTTTTTTCAAGGTAGGGTCTCACTCTAGCCCATGCTGACCTGGAATTCACTCTGTATTCTCAAGGTGGCCTTGAACTCTTGGCAGTCCTCCTACCTCTGCCTCCCAAGTGCTGGGATTAAAGGCATTCACCACCATGCCCGGCTTAGAACTTTTTGTACTTAACCTGCAACCCTAGTGAGGAGGGTCCCCAATGGAATGGGGGCAGGGATGAGGGAAAAGAGGGTACTAACACATGATGTATCCATAGCAAATACGTTCTTAATAATAAGATTAAAAATTTAAAAAATACATCTGACTCCTGAGGTAGGAGGCTTGCTGTGAGTTCAAGGCCACCATGAGACTACATAGGGAATTCCAGGTCAGCCTGGGCTAGAATGAGACCCTACCTTGTAAAACCAAAAAAAAAAAAAAAAAAAAATTTCAACTACTTGTTGTAGCAGGTATAACTAAGCACTTGTGGTCTTAAAGTTCAAAACTTAGAAGTCCAGGGCTGGAGAGATGGCTTAGTGGTTAAGTCACTTGCCTGTGAAGCCTCAGGACCCAAGTTTGATTTCCTAAGCCAGATGCACAAGGTGGTGCGTGTGTCTGGAGTTTGTTTGCAGTGGCTGGAGGCCCTGCCCCCCTCCAAGGAAATAAATTTTAAAAAATTTAAAAAAAAACTTAGAAGTCAGCCGGGCGTGGTGGTGCACACCTTTAATTCCAGCACTTGGGAGGCAGAGGTAGGAGGATTGCTATGAGTTTGAGGCCACCCTGAGAATTCCAGGTCAGCCTGAGCTAGAGTGGGAACCTACCTCGAAAAACCAAAAAATAAATAAATAAATAAATAAATAAATAAATAAATAAATAAATAAATACTTAGAAGTCTGTCTTTAGTAACTTAGAATCACATTTAAATACATCTGTGTACCTGTGTACATTTTTAGTGGCTTTAATCTTTTGTCTAAACTGAACTAGATACAAACTTAATCCTGATAGAGAAATCTGTACTAATCAATCTGATGTACTTTTTAGGGTTACTTTGATTAACATAAACCGATTTTATTTCTCATTATTCTTGTTACCCATGACTATTAAAATAAATGAAGCTTTGACCACATGGGGTTCATAGACTTTGACCAAAGAATTGTTAATGGAGCTCCTCAAAACTTGAGAAAGCACATGGTTGTTATCAAAATATATGGAGACCTCCTTGTCTCCCTAAGAACAAAAATTACAGTAAAGTTAGATTATTTCTTTTTTAATATATTTTATTTATTTATTTATTTGAGAGAGAGAGAAAGAGGTAGAGAGAGAGTGAGAGAGAGAGTGCCAGGGCCTCCAGCCACTGCAAAGGAACTCCAGATGCAAGAGCCTCCTTCTGCATTTGGCTTACATGGGTCCTGGGGAATTGAACTGGGGTTCTTTGGCTTTGCAGTCAAATGCCTTAACCACTAAGCCATCTTCTCCAGCCCCAGATTATTTCTTTTGAAATCTAAGATATAAACACAGGAATGACCATTTTTAGTAAATTAATCTTGATCATATTAGGACTCAGTTTCTAGTAATTAAAAGCTTAGCATAGAAGCCAGGCTTGGTGGCACAAACGCCTTTAATCCCAGCACTTGGGAGGCAGAGGTAGGAGGATCACCATGAGTTTGAGGCCACCTTGAGACTACATAGTGAATTCCAGGTCAGCCTGAGGTAGAGTGAGACCCTACCTTAAAAAAAAAAAAAAAAAAAAAGAAAGAAAGAAAAAGAAAAAGCTTAGTATAGAAACATCACCAACTGGTTAAATATTTTGAAGACAGTTTTTATAACTGTCAGCATGAGTAAAAACAACATCTGTGAATTGAATTTTAGACTTTATAACCTGTTGATTTGAATCATTCCTCTGTTTAATAGATCCTATGAAATAATACATTTTTAAAAGCATGAATTTGTAAATGCAGATAAAATTTAATAACTGTCCTGGAGATAATATAACACACCTAGAAATGGTTTCATTAGTAATGACAGATCTGGATTATGTTTAGGATATAACAAAGATTACCTGTTCACATTTTGAGGGTTTTTTTGTTTGTTTTTCAAGGTAGGGTCTAGCCCAGACTGACCTGGAATTCATATGTAGTCTCAGGGTGGTCTTTAGCTCATGGTGATCCTCCTACCTCTGCCTCCTGAGTGCTGGGATTAAAGGCATGGGCCACCATGCCCAGCCTGTTCACATATTGATAAATCATAAAATTCTAATATGTTGTAAACCCTAGTTAGATCTGGTTGTTGCTCATTTGATATATTTTGTCTGTCTCGCAAAAGTCTGAGACTGTATTCTAAAAAGGTTTTAGTGATCTTAGACAAGAGAGAAACAGAGAGAGAGCCAAAACAATATGCTACTTGTCATTTTCCCTTTCCTTGCCCAAAGGCAATTGGCCAATTTGCCTTAAGGACAAAGTGTGGATAACACATGGTTTTAAACATGCTTGGGGTCTGAGTTAGGGGGCCAACCCCTTTCTCAGAATCCAGCTTACCACAGATTTAAACAGCATATCACAATTAGTATAATTTACATTACAGTGAGGTAGAATCAATCACTAGCAAGTATCTCTAACCTTTGAGTAAACCCACCAGTCCCTGCCTTTACCCTGCAGACTTTAGGACCTAACTGTATTGCAAGCTTCCTGCCCAACTATGATCTTGTTTCAATACCTGTTACCTGTAATGGTAGGAGAGAAGGATATATTTGGCGAGGACTAGGAGCCTTAGCAGGCTTTGGGGCCTGTGTTAAGGAGGACAAGAAGGCAGAGATGCCTCTTTCTGTTTTATAGGTGGCTGAACCTGTAAGGGGCTTTTTAAAGAAAAAAAATTTATTTGTTTATTTATTTCAAAGAGAGAAAGGGGCATATAGAAAGAAAGGGCATGCCAGGACCTCTAGCCACTGCAAACAAACTCCAGATGTATGTGCTACCTTGTGCATCTGGCTTATGTGGGTACTGGGGAATTGAACCTGAGTCATTAGGCTTCCTTAGGCAAGTACCTTAACCGCTAAGCCATCTCTCTAGCCCTATAAGGGGCTTTTAATAGCTTGCCTTGATGTGGTGGCTGCTAGGAGAGTTGAATCTATATTGTACTCCTTATATAAGTTTGGATTTTCTCTTTGAACAAGTCTTTTTGCTGTTGTTTTTGTTTTGTTTTTGAGATAGGGTCTCACTCTAGCTCAGGCTGTCCTGGAATTCATATGTAGTCTCAGGGTGGCCTCGAACTCATGGTGATCCTCCTACCTCTGCCTCCTGAGTGCTGGGATTAAAGGTGTGTGCCACCACGCCTGGCTTAGAACAAGTCTGATTGTAAAATTGTATTAAATTAGTATTTCCCTCTAGAGGCCATTTCTTTCTTTCCTCTAGTTTATATTTGGGCCAGGTTTGGTGCAAAAAAATATCAGGCACTTCTTGTTCTTTTTTTTCTTTTTTTCTTTTTCTTTTTTGGTTTTAAAGGCATATGCCACATGCCCGGCAGGCACTTCTTTTTCTTTGAATCAAAGAGATCCCAGTGGGTAAGGATACAGTCTAGGAGAGCCTTTGTCAAAGATACATAACTACCCATCCAGAAGACAAAAGGATATTCTGGCACTGGACGTGATGGCGCACACCTTTAATCCCAGCATTGGGGAGGTAGAGGTAGGAGGTTGTCCATGAGTTCAAAGTCACCCTGTGACTACATAATGAATTCCAGGTCAGCCTGAGCCAGAGTGAAACCCTACCTTGAAAAACCAAAAAAAAAAAAAAAAAAAAAGGGGGGGTGCTGCAGAAATGGCTTAGCAGTTAAGGCATTTGCCTGCGAAGCCAAAGAACCTGGGTTCAAATCCCCAAGACCCACATAAGCCAGATGAACAAGGAGCACATGCATCTGGATTTCATTTACTGTGGATAGAGGCCTTGGTGTGCCTATTCACTTTCTGTCTGTATCTCTCTCTCTCTCTCTCTCTCTCTCTCTCTGTCTCTTCTTTCTCTCTGCTTGCAAATAACTAAATAAAAATTTTAAAAATACACTGGAACGTCTTCCAAATGCTTTTTGTCTTTTGCCCCAGAGCCTCCTTAGTTTCTCCTTGGTGCGGCAACTAGGAAAAACAAGACCTTTGGATTTAGTCACCATTTACCAGTGTGTTCTGTAACACCCTGTATCCTTGGCCCCATCATTGGTGACATAACGAGGAAGCACAGCCTATATGGATTTGAGCTATTCTTCACCATTGTGACCCTTCATTAACACCCCCAGTGGTTAACCTCTTTCTGTATTTTGCCTTTCCACACAAAAATCATCATCACGAACTCTAAATTAAGCCATTAGGTGTTGGGAAAGTCTGATAATTTCTCAGGTCTACATGAGCAGAGAGTGTGGTCCTAGAACCCTCACAGGTTGAGCCTCTGAGATTTTCTTAGAGGTCGTCTTGATTCTTTATCTTAGATTTATAATTTCTTGTCTATGCTATATTCTGTAGTTTAGATCTCTCTAGTAAGTCATGGTTGCAGGCTCCCAGCCTGTGTGTCTGGCTATGACATGGATCCTCTCTCTGTTTCCATCCTAGTGCTGTTTGCCATCTCACATGGGTCATAGCCTTGCTGTGTCTGTGCACCCCACAGCATATCTCAATATGCAGAGTCCCACATGGAGTCTTGCCACCATGAGCCCCCACCTGCACACACTTTTTGAATCTATGTCCCACAGCAGACACAAACTAGCACAGCTGGAATCTGCATTTCTCACAGACTAGCATTGGTCATTAGTATCTGAAATTCAGGTCAGTGTTCCACAGAGCAAACACAAAATATCTCCTGGCAAAACTCAGTTAACCTTTTACACACAGCATTTACATTTTGCTATTGGCTCTACACACAGGTGGAAAGAGAAAACAAAAGTTCTAAGCCGGGTGTGGTGGCGCACGCCTTTAATCCCAGCAGTTGGGAGGCAGAGGTAGGAGGATCGCCATGAGTTCGAGGCCACCCTGAGACTACATAGTGAATTCCAGGTCAGCCTGGACCACAGTGAAACCCTACCTCGAAAAAAAAAAAAAAAACCAAACAAACAAACCAAAAATGTTCTAATACATGTCTCACACAGAAATTTCCCCAATCTACCATTTATAAAGTTTTTTTTTTTGTTGTTGTTGTTGTTTTCAAGGTAGGTTCTCGCTCTAGCCCAGGCTGACCTGAAATTCACTATGTAGTCTCAGAGTGGCCTCTAACTCACAGTGATTCTCCTACCTCTGCATCCTGAGCGCTGGGATTAAAGGCGTGTGCCTCCATGCCTGGCTCATTTATTAAGTTTTAAATATGCCCAGCTCACAAGTGGAGGAGAAAAGTTGTACAGAAGAAAATGGAGAATTAGATACAGCAGGTCATGTCTCCTGCCGTGAGGAAGGCAGAAATCGGGTGAACACTTACCCTCTGATATTCCCGGCCAGTGCACCAAAATATGATACAGGAATTGTGGGTTCCTTGTACTCCAGTGCACCAATAATTGGGGGTGTCCTGGATCCTTGTCCTATAAATTCAAAGAATGAAATCTGTGGGCCAGAGGATAAGATTCAGAAATATTTTATTACAGTTTAAAGCTTTAGGAGGTTGAAGAGAAGTGGGTTTAAGCCTAGAACATAAGAGAAAGAAGCAAGGTGAAGCTCTTGCACAGGAGGTAAGAGGGGGTTTGAGAAGCCCCATAAGGGAAGAAGGCAAGAGTTCTTGCCCAGGGAGGCAAAAGGGGGTTTGAGAAGCCCACCCTGACACTCAGATCTGAGTTTTTTTATGGGTTTTGGCTACATGAGGAAGACCAGGTCAGCAGGTCACTTTGAACAAAGATCAGATTTTACAGATTTGCCAGTAATCTTAGTAAGGATCAGAGATTTTTATTTACTTACGTACTTATGAGAGAGAGAGGCATGCCAGAGCCTCCACCCACTGCAGACAAACTTCAAATGCATGTGCCGCCTGGTGCATCTGTCTTACTTGGGTACTGGGGAATCAAACCTGGGTCCTTAGGCTTCACAGGCAAAAGCCTTAACTGCTAAGCCATCTCTCCAACCCACGGATCAGAGTTTCTGTTCTCTAGGAAGGGTGCAAGCTTAATTTAGAAATCTTTCCTGGAGGGTGTAACATCCAGGTTTCTGTGAGCTTAGTGACATTTCCTGCTTTTAGTCAAGGAATATAACCCCATTACTTTTGGGATCCTGTTACCCTGACTGCCTAGCCAATTTCTGTCTCCTATCAGGATAACAGGTGTGAGCTACCATGCTTGGCTAAACCTCACCTTGTAAGATATGATACAGGCAACACAAAATTATGATTTCAGTCAATCCTGTTTTCAACCAAGAATTACCAGCCATCTAAGGAAAGTGAAGAGAAATGATTCAAACTACCATCTATCCCAAATATAGTAAAAGGAAACAAACAGAAAAAAAAAAGCAACTGAGGGAAAAGTTAATACACAGAGCAAAAAGAAAAACTTAATAATAACATTACTATACACTCTGGTAAAAGGACATGCTTTACCAGGAAACAGATAACAAGAAAAAAAGTTTCAAAGGAATATCCAGAGGGACCCTGCTGTTGTATCTCACATCCTCCCTTGCCTAGGAGCTATTGGTAGTTAATGGTTATTAGTAGAGGGGGAAATTATTTATTATTAAATTATTATTAAATTAGTGTTGTAGCCACTAGTAAGTCACCCATGCTCTAATAAGTAACCCCCTACCCATTCTCATGCAAGTAACCCTAATTAAACTCAGTTTGGTCAGGGAAAAAAAAGACATGAAGCTGGGCATGGTGGGAGGCAGAGGTAGGAATATCACCTTGAGTTCTAGACTATCCTGAGACTACATAGTGAATTCCAGGTCAGCCTGGGCTAGAGCAAGACCCTACCTCAAAAAAAAAATAAAAATAAGTAAAAGGAAAAAAAAGAAAAATAAATAAAAGGCATTTTCAGGACTGGGATATAGCACAGTAGAGATTTGCATAGCATGCAAGAAGCCCTGGTTTGGGGGCTGGGGAGATGGCTGAGTCAGTAAAGTGCTTGCTGCACAAGTGTAAGGACCTGAGTTTGGATCCCCAGCACCCACATGTGCCACATGTGTGGCACACAACCCCCCACCGTAATCCCAGCCTAAAGAGGTAGATAGGCCGTTCCCCCAGGCAAGCTAGACTAGCCAAGTCATCAAACTCTGGGTTCAATTGAGAAACCTTGTCTCAATAAATGAGGTGGAATGTGATCAAGGAAGGCACTCAATGTCAACCCTCTGGCCTTTGCACGCATACACATAGGAACATATATACATGCACACCCCACATATGCAAAAAGTACCAGGGCCACAGAGATGGCTCAGTGCTGTTAAGGCACTTGCCTGCAAAGCCTCACAACCCGGGCTCAATTCCCCAGTACCCTTGTAAAGCCAGATGTATAGTGGTGCGTGCATCTAGACTTTGTTTGCAGTGGTTAGGGGCCCTGCATGTCCATATTCTCTCTCTCTGCTTGCCAATTAATAAATTATTATTGTGTGTGTGTGTGTGTCTGTGTGTATACATACACACACATATACACACACAAGTTTTGATCCACTGCACCAAATAATCTGGGTACAAGCCTATAATTGCAGCACTTGAGATGGAAGTAGGAAGATCAGAAATGCTTTGATTATATACTAAGTTTCAGCCAGCCTGGGTTGTATGAAGCCCTTTCTCCCAAAAAACAATGTTAAATATACAATAGCAAAGACTTAAAAATCTAGTAGGAATCAAGGTAGAACAATCTCAGAAAGTAGAATTCAAGATTTAAAAAGCACAGTATTCAGGAGGCAGAGGCAGGAGGATCGCCAAGAGTTTGAGGCCAGTCTGAGACTACATACATAGTGAATTCCAGGTCAGCCTGAGCTAGAGTGAGACCCTACCTTGAAAAACAAAACATCATAATAATAAATAAAATTAAAAATAAAATAAAAAGATTTTAAAAGCAGAGAATAGGAGAGAAAAACTTGTTGATTTTTGTTTTATACTTTGTGTATATATAGTATGTGTGTGCTACGTGAATGTGTGTTCAAATGTATATACTCCATTTGCACGTGTGCAGAGGTGTTTGATATCTTCTTCCATTCATATATTTCCTTGAGACACAGTCTCACTGAATCCAGAGCTGCTGTTTTCAGTCAAACTGGCTGACCAGAGAGCCCCAGCAACTCTGATTTCAGCTCCCCACAGGACTGGGATTACAGGGGTATGTGCTGGGGAATAAACTCAGGTGATCTCAGTCCCTCATGCTTGTGTCGTAGTTGTTTTTACCCACTGAGCCACCTCTCTAGCCTTGTTTTTTCCTTTTTTAAATTTCAATGGTGTTCAAATCCAGGGCCTTGTGCATGCCAGGCCATTGCTCTACCATTGAGCTACATCACAACACAGAATAAATTTAAAAAATTTTTTTATTTATTTGAGAGAGAGAAAGAGAATGGGCATGCCAGGGCTTCCAGCCACTGCAAAGGACCTCCATATGCATGTGCCACCTTGTACATATGGCTTAAGTGGATCCTGGGGAATTGAACCAAGGTCATTTGGCTTTGCACACAGTGCCTTAACTGCTAAGCTATCTCTCCAGCCCATAGAAGAAATATTTTATTTATTTGTCTTTTGGTTTTTCAAGGTAGTGTTTTGCTCTAGCCCAGGCTAACCTGAAATTCACTATATAGTCTTAGGGTGGCCTTGAACTCACAGCGATCCTCCTACCTCTGCCTCCTGAGTGCTAGGATTAAAGGTGTGCACCACCTCACCTTGCCAGAAGAGATTTTTTTTTTTTTCTTTTTGGTTTTTCAAGGTAGGGTCTCACTCTGGCTCAGGCTGACCTGGAATTCACTATGTAGTCTCAGGGTGGCCTCAAACTCTCAGTGATCCTCCTACCTCCCGAGTGCTGGGATTAAAGGTGTGCACCACCACGCCCAGTTCAGAAGAGATATTTTTTAAAAGTATATTATTTATTTATTTATTTATTTATTTATTTATTTATTTATTTAAGAGAAAGAGAGAAATGGGCACTCCAGGGCCTCTAGCCACTGTAAACGAACTCCAGACGCATGTGCCCCCTTGTACATCTGGCTTATGTGGGTCCTATCAAGTCGAACTGGGATCCTTTGGCTTTGCAGGCAAATGCCTTAACCACTAAGCCATCTCTCCAGCCCGAGAAGAGATATTTTAAAAACAACAAGCTGCCGGGCGTGGTGGCGCATGCCTTTAATCCCAGCACTCAGGAGGCAGAGGTAGGAGGATCGCTGTGAGTTCGAGGCCACCCTGAGACTACATAGTGAATTCCAGGTCAGCCTGGGATAAAAAATGAAAAATAAAAACAACAAGCTTTAGAAACAAGCAAGACATCCAAACCCCAAAGGATCAGTCTAAGAGGTCCAAAGGCTAAATAAAGGAATAAATAAGATAAATCAAGGCAAGATGAGAGTAAAATAAAGATATCTACAGGCTACAATACCTAAAAATTTACCTCTATGTACCCTGTCCCAAGAAGTTACTAGAAGGTACGTTCCATCAAAACAAGTAATCAAGCCAGGCATAGTGCCATGAGTTCGAGGCCACCCTGAGAATAGAGTGAATTCCAGGTCAGCCTGGGCTAGAGTGAGACCCTACCTCTAAAAACCCAACAACAACAACAAAAAAATCTCATATTATTTGTTAGGAGGATAATAGCTAATGATAAAAAATGAAATAAGGGCTGGCAAGATGGCCTAAGCGGTTAAGGCACTTGCCTGCAAAACCTACTGACTCATGTTGGACTCTCCAGGTCCCACATAATAAGCCAGACACACCAGGTGACACAAGTGCCCAAGGTTGCACATGCACATATGATGGTGCATGCATCTGGAGTTCTATTTCAGTGGCTGGAAGCCATGGCACACTAATTCTCTCTCTCTCTCTCTCTCTCTCTCTCTCTCTCTCTCTCTCTCTCTCTCTCTCACACACACACACACACACACATACACACAAAAATAATAATAAAAAGATTTTTAAAAAATAAAATCAGGGCTGGAGAGATGGCTTAGCCGTTAAGGCAGTTGCCTGCAAAGCCAAAGAACTGGTTCGATTCCCCAGGACCCACATAAGCTAGATACACAAGGAGGCACATGCGTCTGGAGTTCCTTTGCAGTGGCTGGAGGCCCTGTCATGCCCATTCTCTCTCTCTCTCAAATAAATAAATAAATAATTTTTTAAAGACATGGAGATAAGAACTGCTGGGTACAATGATGCACACATAAAATCCCAGCACTCAGGAGGTGAAGGCAAGAGTATGAGGCCAGCCTAGTCTATATATCAAGACCCCGCATTTAAAAAAAAAAAAAAAAAAAGCTGGGCGTGGTGGTGCACGCCTTTAATCCCAGCATCCGGGAGGCAGAGGTAGGAGGATCACCCTGAGTTTGAGGCCACTCTGAGACTACATAGTGAATTCCAGGTCAGCCTGGGCTAGGATGAGACCCTACCTCAAAAAAAAAAAAAAAGATGTGGTAGTTTATGTATGTCTGCAATCCTAGCATTAGGGAGGCTGTAGCAAGAGGATCAAAAGTTCAAGACCAGGGCTGGAGAGATGGCTTAGCAGTTAAGGCATTTGCCTGCAAAGCCAAAGGACCCCCGTTCGATTCCCCAGTACCCACATAAGCCAGATGCACAAGGTGGCACATGCATCTAGAGTTTGTTTGCAGTGGCTGGAGGCCCTGGCACGCCCATTCTCTCTCTCTCTCTCTCTCTCTCTCTCTCTCTCTCTGCCTCTTACACTCTCAAATAAATTAATTAAATTAAAAAAAATTCAAGACCAGTCAGGACTTCATAGCATAAGCTATATAGCAAGATCTTGTCTCAAGAAAACAATGGCAGAGCTGGGAAGATGGCTTACTGGATAAACTTCTTGCTTGCAAAGTTTGCAAGCCTAGGTTCAATACCCATGTAAAGCCAGATGCACAAAGTGGTGCGTGCATCTAGAGTTTGTTTTCAGAGGCACTGGCGTGCCCACGCGCTCACTCACTCTCTCTCTCTGCTTGCAAGTAAAAATATTTAAAAAACAGAGCTGGGCGTGGTGGCGCACGCCTTTAATCCCAGCACTCGGGAGGCAGAGGTAGGAGGATTGCCGAGAGTTCGAGGCCACCCTGAGACTACATAGTGAATTCCAGGTCAGCCTGGACCAGAGTGAGACCCTACCTCGCAAAACCAAAAAAAAAAAAAAAAAAAAAACAGGCCAGGTGTGGTGGTGTATGCTTTTAATCTCAGCACTTGGGAGGCAGATTTAGGAGGATCACCATGAGATAGAGACCACCCTGAGACTACATAGTGAATTCCAGGTCAGCCTGGACTAGAGTGAAACCCTACCTCGAAAAACAACAACAAAATTAAAACAACAGGACTAGGGGGCTGGAGAGATGGCTGCAGTGGTTAAGGTGCTTACCTACAAACCTAAGTACCCAGGTTCAAATCCTCAGTAGCCATGTAAGCCAGATGTACAAGATGGCACATGCATCTGGAGTTCATTTGCAGTGACTAAAGGCCCTGGCACACCCATTCTATCTGCTCCCCCCCCCCAAATAATAAAATTTAAAAATATTTAAAAAAAAACACAGGACCGGAGAAATGGCCACACAGCCTGAGACTCAATCCTTAGCACCCAAATAAAGTGAGGAGTGTCCTTGTCCACTTGTAACCTCAGTCTTGTGGGGAGCAGAGACAGAAGCTGGAGCTCACTGGTTAGCCAGTGTACCATCAGTTCCTTGTTGATGGAACAAAATGCCCAACTAGAAGCAGCATAAGAAAAGCAAGGGTTTATTTCTGGCTTACATTGTTTTTCCTTTATTTTATCTTATTTTTTGGTTTTCTGAGGTAAGGTCAGGGTGGCCTTGAAGTCTCGGCAATCCTCCTACCTCTGCCTCCGGAATGCCTGGATTAAAGGTGTGCACCACCATGCCTGGCTCAGTTTTTTTTTATTTATTTTTATTTTTATTTGTTATTTGAGAGAGAGACAGAGAAAAAGGCAAGTAGAATAGATGTACCAGGGCATCCAGCCACTGCAAACAGACTAGACACATGCACCACCTTGTGCATCTGGCTTATGTGGGTCCTGGAAAATTGAACCTGGGTCCTTTGGTTTTGCAGGCAAGCACCGTAATCACTATGGCTTACAGTTTTGCGAGGAATTATATCATGGTGGGGGAAACATGCAGGGGCATGTTATATCTTCACGTCAGCAAGGAGAAAGTAAATACATCTAGGCCAGACCCCAGTAAACATATTTGTTCCAGCAAGGCCAAACTATCTAAAAGTTGCATAACCTTCCCAGACATCACTACCAGTTTGGGATTAAGTATGCAAATATGTGAGGCTGGGGGGACATTTTTACATTCAAACCACCACACTGATCTGACCAAAAACAGCAACCAGATTCAGTGAAAAGCTCTTGTCTGAAGGAAACAAGTGAAGAGGAAACCTGCCATTTTCCTCTGGCCTCTGGGATGCACACCTCTGTACACACAGGCATATAACACCACGTACATCCTACCACACATATTATACACACATGTTTAAAAAATTACTGGGGGTTGGAGAGATGGTTTAATGGTTAAGGCACTTGCCTGGAAAGCCTGAGGACCCAGGCTCGATTCCCTAGTACCCATGTTAGCCAGATGCACAAGGTGGCTCATGCATCTGGAGTTCATTTGCAGTGGCTAGAGGCCCTGGCGCACCCATTCTTTCTATCTGCTGTTCCCTCTCCCCCATCCCCTGAAATAAATAAAATATTTTTTTAAAAAAATAACTGGGCCAAGCATGGTGGTGCACGCCTTTAATCCCAGCACTCGGGAGGCAGAGGTAGGAGAATCAATGTGAGTTCATGAGGTCCAGATCAGCCTGAGCTAAAGTGAGACCCTACTTTGAAAAACAAAATAAGTAAATAAATTAATAACTGGGATGAGCTAGACATGGTAGTGCCTTTAATCTCAGCACTCAGGAGGCAGAGGTAGAAGGATCACAGTGAGTTGAGGCTGCCCTGAGATTATGTAGTGAATTCCAGGTCAGCCTGGAGCAAGACTCTACCTTGAAAGATAAACAAAAAGGAAAGAAAGGCCAAGCGTGGTGGTGTACACCTTTAATCCCAGCACTCGGGAGGCAGAGGTAGGAGGATCACCATGAGTTCAAGTCCACCCTGAGACTATATAGTGAATTCCAGGTCAGCCTGAACTAGAGGGAAACCCTACCTCAAAAAAAGAAAGAAAGAAAAAGAAAAGAAAGAGGAAAAAAATAAATAGGATGTAGTTCAGAATCAGGTAGACCTGAGTTTTTGAGTCTTTCTTGCCACTCAGGAAAAATGTGGCCTTGCACATTTTATTTAGCTGCTCTACATCTGTTTTACCATCTAGAACATGATACAGATAATATTAAGACATCACTCCAGCCCAGTCTTAAAAAAATATATATTGTGCTGGGGCTGGAGAGATGGCTTAGCCGTTAAGGCACCTGCCTGCTAAGCCTAAGAACCCGGTTCCAATCTCCAGGTCCCATGTTTAGCCAGATGCAAAGTGATGCAAGGGCGCAGTGCTGCACTTGCCCCACAAGGGTGCATGCATCTGGATTTCATTCACAGCAGCTGAGAGACTGCTGGCACGCCCATCTCTATCTGTCTCCCTCTCCCTCTCTGTCTCTCTCTCCAAAAAATAAATAAATAATAATAATAATAATTTTAAAAATATTGTGCTGGCCGGGCGTGGTGGCGCACGCCTTTAATCCCAGCACTCGGGAGGCAGAGGTAGGAGGATCGCCGTGAGTTCGAGGCCACCCTGAGACTACATAGTTAATTCCAGGTCAGCCTGGGCCAGAGTGAGACCCTACCTCGAAAAAAAAACCAAAAAAAAAAAAAAATTGTGCTGGAGAGATAGTAGCAGTTAAGGAGCTTGCCTGCAAAGCCTAAGGACCCGGGTTTGATTCCCCAGTACCCACATAAAGTCAGATGCACAAGGTGGAGCATGCATCTGCAGTTTGCAGGGACAAGAGGCCCTGGCATGGCATTCTCTCTGTATCTGTGTCTTTCTCTCTCTCTCAAATAAATAAAATATTTTTTAAAAGCCGGGCATGGTGGTGCCCACCTTAAATCCCAGCACTTGGGAGGCAGAGGTAGGAGGATTGCCGTGAGTTCAAGGCCACCCTGAGACTACATAGTGAATTCCAGGTCAGCCTGAGCTAGAGTGAGACTCTACCTCGAAAAACCAAAATGTGTGTGTGTGTGTGTTAAAGCAATTATTTATCTGAGAGAGAGAATGGCCATGCCAGGACCTCCTGTCCCAGCAAATAAACTTCAGATGCATGAACCATTTTGTGTATCTGGCTTTACATGGGTGCTGGGGAATTTAACCCAGTCCATCAGGCTTTTCAAGCAAGCATCTTTTACCACTGAGCCATCTTTCCAGCCTCCAATTAGTTTTTTTTAAATCTAAGGAGCCAATAAATATAGTCTTAACCTGGAGGCAATAGTTAGATAATAGTTTCTAAGGGGTTTCTCCAGGTTTTGTGGGAATACTAGGAATATAACACAATAGGAGGTCGTATATGAAAACTAAGCAGTGGAGCAGTGGGACTAGACAGATGACTCAGTAGTTAAAGGCACTTGCTTGTAAAGACTGCTAGCTCCAGTTCAATTCCCCAGTACACTCTTCAAGCCAGATGCACAAAGTGGCATATGCATTTGTTTGCAGTAGCAAGAGGCCTTGGCATGCCCATACTCATTTTCCCTCCAACTAATAATTAACATACTTTTTAAAACAAGCTTTGAGTTGGGCATGGTGGTGCATACCTTTAATCCCAGCACTTGGGAGGCAGAGGTAGGAGGATCACTGTGTGAGTTTGAGGCCACTCTGAGACTACATGGTGAATCCCAGGTCAGCCTGGGCTAGAGTGAGAATCTACCTTGAAAAACTGAAACAAAACAAGCTTTGAGCCTGGTGTGGTGGTGCACGCCTTTAATCCCAGCACTCTAGAGGCAGAAGTAGGAGGATAGCCATGATTTGAAGGCCACCTTGAGTCTACATAGTGAATTCCAGGTCAGCCTGAGCTAGAGTGAGACTCTACCTCGAAAAACCAAAAACAAAAAAGCTTTGAGCCTGGGGTTGTTGGTGTACGCCTTTAATCCCAGCATTTGCAAGGCAGAGGTAGGAAGATCACTGTGAGCTTAAGGCCAGCCTGCAACTACATAGTGAATTCCAAGTTAGCCTGGGCTAGTAAGACCCTACCTCGAAAAACAAAACAAAAATGCTGGGTATGGTGGCGCACACCTTTAATCCCAGCACTTGGGAGGCAGAGGTAGGAGGATCACTGTGAGTGTGAGGTCACCTGGCCACTACATAGTGAATTCCAGGTCAGCCTAGGCTAGAGCAAAATCCTATTGGAAAAAAAAAAAAAAAGGCTGTAAGTATTTCAGAAGCTAGACCACTGTTTTGGTCTCTCTCTCTTGTTTGGGGTTGTTTCATAGAAGAAAGCCAATAACTATCCTACCCTATGCAGAGACCCCAGAATCCAACAATACCGTGTATACCTCCTTCATGAAATCTCATCGCTGCTATGACCTGATTCCCACAAGCTCCAAATTGGTTGTATTTGATACTTCTCTGCAGGTGGGTAGAACCCTCTTTTCTGTCCCATTCCTTAGCTCCTCTGCTTTACCACTTCTCATACATCTCATCACAAGGGGAATAGCCTTGTCCTATGTGGCTAGTCCCAGATTTTCCCTGGCATGCCAGCTCCTCTTCTTTTTTACAGTCCTGCCTCCTCTGGATTTTCCTTTAGGCTATTACTCTTTTGGCTACAGGTGAAGAAAGCTTTCTTTGCTCTGGTGACTAATGGTGTACGTGCTGCCCCTTTGTGGGATAGTAAGAAGCAAAGTTTTGTGGGTAAGCAAAAGTTTCTAGAATGTGCTTTTATTGGCATCTTTTACTGGTCAGAGATAGAAGTTTTGAGCTGTGCTAAAGGCTCTCGTCTTGGCTTCTAGGCATGTTGACCATCACTGATTTCATCAATATCCTGCACCGCTACTATAAGTCAGCTTTGGTAAGGTCAACACCACTTTCCCTCATTTTAGTCCCTGCCTTTGGGTTCCTCATTCCTGTTTATTATTCTTCAAACAAGCCACAGTGGCTAATGAGGAAGAGGCATCAAGTCTTAAATCTGTTATTTCTGCTTCTAGGTACAGATCTATGAACTGGAAGAACACAAGATAGAAACTTGGAGAGGTACACAGGGAACTGGGGATTATAAAGGGTGAAGGGATGGAAGGCTTCCTGGGAAATATTTTTCCATGGCAATATTTTGTGAACCAACCCTTTTCCCTTCAGAGGTGTACTTGCAGGACTCCTTTAAGCCACTTGTCTGCATTTCTCCTAATGCCAGGTGAGTTCTAGTTATCTGTTTATCCAAAAATGGCCGTAGCCTTGCCATCAGCATAGCTAAGCCCTGAATACCTAAAGGTCTAGGAAAGGGGCAGAACAGAGAAAAGATACTCCTTCTAACCGCCCCCAGTATATATATATTTTAGGGTCTCAGTTATCCCAGAATGATCTTTAACTCATTATGTAGCCAAAGATGACCTGACTCCTTATCCCTCTGCCTCTACCACCTGAGTGGTGGGATTACAGGCATGTTCTACCATGCCCAACTGTATGTGATGCTGGGAATTGAACCTAAGGCTTAATGAATACTAGGCAAGCAACTCTATCAACTCAGCTACATTTGGAGAAAGGGCTTTATTAAATACCACAGACTAGCCTTGAGTTCACAATCCTGCCTGTCTCCATAGTGGTAGGATTACAGATGTGCACACACACTTTAAATCTGGTTGAACACTGCCTCCATCCCCTAACCATGAAATTTTCTGTGCATAATCACACTCTTTTTAGGAACTATAGAAATAATCCCTGAAAGTATAGTTCTAATCACACTCTTTTTTAAAAAAAATAAAGTTTTATTTGAGAGAGAAAGAGGCAGATTGAGAGGGAGGGAGGGAGAGAATGGGTGCTTTAGGACCTCTGCCACTGCAGATGAATTCCAGACACATGTGCCGCCTTGTGCATCTGGCTTACATGGGTACTGGGGAATAAAACATAGGTCTGTAGACTTCACAGGCAAGCGCCTTCTCTCTAGCCCCATAATCACACACTTAAAAAGCTATGTAGATGCCGGGCGTGGTGGCGCATGCCTTTAATACCAGCACTCGGGAGGCAGAGGTAGGAGGATCACTGTGAGTTCAAGGCCACCCTGAGACTACATAGTTAATTCCAGGTCAGCCTGGACCAAAGTGAGACCCTACCTTGCAAAACCAAAAGAAAAAGAAAAAGCTATGTAGTGCCAGGCATGGTGGCGCACACCTTTAATCCCAGCACTTGGGATGCAGAGGTAGGAGGATCACCAAGAGTTTGAGGCCACCCTGAGACTACATAGTGAATTCCAGGTCAGCCTGAGCCAGTGAGACCCTACCTCAAAAAACAAAACAAACAAACAAAAAAGCTATGTAAGGCCAGGCATGGTGGTGCACGCCTTTAATCCCAGCACTTGGGAGGCAGAGGTAGGAGGATCACTGTGAGTTCAAGGCCACCCTGAGACTACATAGTGAATTCCAGGTCAGAATGAGACCCTATCTCGAAAAACCAAAAACAAAACAAAAGCTGTAAGTTGGCTTTAGCACTCTGTAACTTATCATTCATTATCTTCTACTTCCTCACAGCCTGTTTGATGCTGTCTCTTCATTAATTCGAAATAAGATCCACAGGCTACCAGTTATTGACCCAGAATCAGGCAACACTCTGTATATCCTTACACACAAGCGCATTCTCAAGTTTCTCAAATTGTTTGTAAGTGCTCCTTAACTCACTTCTTATTTCTCATATATGGGCTTGAAGGTTATCCACAGGTGCAGGGGCCTTAAAAGTCAAACTCATGGTTCTTTTTTTTTTTTTTTTTAATTTGTTTTGCTTTTTTTTGTTTTGGTACTGGGGATTGAATTTAGGGCTTCGTGCATGCTAGCAAGTGCTCTACCACTGTGCTGCACTCCTGTATTTCCAGCAAGCTGATGGTTCTTTCCTCAGATCACAGAGTTTCCAAAGCCTGAATTCATGTCTAAGTCTCTGGAAGAGCTACAGATTGGCACCTATGCCAATATTGCTATGGTCCGCACTACCACCCCTGTCTATGTGGCTCTAGGCATCTTTGTACAGCATCGAGTTTCTGCCCTACCGGTAGTGGATGAGAAAGGTAAGAGATTGGGCAAAGAGAGGGAGGGCTCCAGGGCTCAGGTGGCTCCAGGAAAACCTGCTTTCCCCTCAGCTCAGTTTGGAAGGCAATTAATTTTAATGGGTTTGGGGAGCTACGCTGCCAGATCCTCCTTGTGAGTTGCCTCTGTCCCCCTAGGGCGTGTGGTGGACATCTACTCCAAGTTTGATGTGATCGTGAGTGACTGTGGAGGGCCTGGGAGGTAGGGAAGTGGGGAGGGGGTGTTGGGATGTGGAGAGGGAGCAGAAGGAGGCATCTCTTCTGTGACCTACTGGTGTTGAACAGTTCTAGGGGGTGGCTTGTGGGCAGGGCTAAAGATTGTTCTCAGTAATTCAAGTGAGGTTGGGTTGGTCCAGGGTTTGGGGGTGGGCTCCTTTGCTTTGCTGCAAGCCCTTCCTCTCTCTCCCCAGAATTTGGCAGCAGAAAAGACCTATAATAACCTAGATGTGTCTGTGACCAAAGCCCTACAACATCGGTCACACTACTTTGAGGGTGTTCTCAAGTGCTACTTGCATGAGACTCTGGAAACCATCATCAACAGGCTGGTGGAGGCAGAGGTAAGGAGGACAGCCACACCAAAGGAATTTCAGGGAGTGGTCTTGAGAGAGGGAGTTGGCAAGGAGGGTAGGGACTGAGGGGCTCGCCCTAACTTAAGCTGACACTAAACATTCCTCCTTGTTCCGTGCCAGGTTCACCGTCTGGTAGTGGTGGATGAGAATGATGTGGTCAAGGGGATCGTATCACTGTCTGACATCCTGCAGGCACTGGTGCTCACAGGTGGAGAGAAGCCCTGAGCACAGGAAGGGTCAAGCAGCCCCAGGGGAGACACCACCTTTGGCTGCCTGCCAAAAGCTCTGGGAATTGGATGAAATCCAGGGAGGACTGAGTTTGTTCTCTTTCAGGAACCTACTGCCTGCATCTGGGAGCTAGGAAAGACATGAGGAGAAAGAAGAGAAAGTATTTTTAGCTGCCCTAACCCTCACACATATACTTGAGAAAAACTTTCAGCCTAGCCAATCCTCCCCCCATGTCCCCTTAGTCATAGCCCCCTTTTGGGTGAACCATGACCTCTGTGCTCCTCCAGCAAATTCTGATCTCTAAGAGATCCCTAGACCTCACCCTACCTTTTGTCTTTGTCTCTTTGCTGACTCTACCCTAAGATAATAGCACACTGAAAGTCTTCATAAAGATATTTTTATTCATCCTGTTTTGTGCTGTATGGAGGAGGCTGAGTCCACTTGTGTCCATTTCTTCCTGTGATTCAAGTGGGGAGGCGCACTTTTGAGTTCCTGTGCAGTGTGCATATGAAGGTAGATGATTATGTGGAGGAGGACAGAGTGATGAACAGAGATTATTGCTTTTCATGGCGAGTCTAATTAAATGACAAGGTTGTCATCGTGGAATTACAGTGTTTTATTTGTACAGTTGACAGTTCCTCCATTCTTCCTACCTCATAGTTTCTTCAGCTCATTAACAACAGTAAAATACACACACACCATGCCAGACAACATTCACATGATTTAACTACACAGATTATGTATTCCTTATCCAAATATGTGGGACCATAAATGTTTGGTATTTTAGAGAATTTCAGAGTTTTGTTGTTGTTTGTTTTTCAAGGTAAAGTCTTACTCTAGCCCAGGTTGACCTGAAATTCACTATGTATTCCCAGGCTGGCTTTGAACTCATGGAGATCCTACCATTGCCTCCCAAGTGCTAGAATTAAAGGCATGCATCATCACACCCACTTTCAATTCTTTTTAATTTTTATTTTATTTGAGAGAGAGAGAATGGGGTGTACTAGGGCCTCCAACCAATGCAAACAAACTCCAGACTCATGCACAACCTTGTGCATCTGGCTTACATGGTTCCTGGGAAATTGAACCTGGGTCCTTTGGTTTTGCAGGCAAGTGGCTTAACCACTAAGCCATCTCTCCAACCTATCAATTTTTAAATATTATTATTTATTATTATAGAGAGATAGAGCCAGGCGAGGTGGCACACACCTTTAATCCCAGCACTCAGAAGGCAGAGGTAGGAGGATCACTGTGTGTTCAAGGCCACCCTGAGACTACATAGTGAATTCCAGGTCAGCCTGAGCTACCTGGAAAACCTTAAAAAATAAAAAAAGAGGCAGATAAAGAGAGAGAATGGGCATGCCAGGGCCTCTAGCCACTGCAAACGAACTCCAGATGCATGTGCCACTTTGTGCATCTGGTTTATGTGGGTCATGAGGAATTGAACTGGGTCCTTTGGCTTTGCAGGCAAGCGCCTTAACCAGTAAGCCATCTCTCCAGCCCTCAATTCTTTTTTTTTTTTTGAGGTAGGGTCTCGCTCTAGTCCACGGTGACCTGGAATTCACTCTGTAGTCTCAGGATGGCCTTGAACTCTTAGCAATCCTCCTACCTCTGCCTCCCGAGTGCTGGGATTAAAGGTGTGCACCACCACGCTTGGCCATCAACTTTTTTTTTTTTTTTTTTTTTGAGACAGTCTCATATTATACACCAGGCAGGCCTCAAATTTACTATGTAGCCCAATCAAGCCTCAAAATTGCAGCAATTCTCCTGTCCCAGCCTTCTAAGTGCTGGGATTACAGGCATGTGCCACAACATCTGGCTCAGATACCAGATTTTTTGTGTGTGTGTTTTTGTTTTTTGAGGCAGGGTCTCACTCTAGTTCAGGCTGACCTTGAATTCACTATGTAGTCTCAGGGTGGCTTTGAACTCACAGTGATCCTGCTACCTTTGCCTCCTGAGTGCTGGGATTAAAGGTGTGTGCTACCATGCCCAGCTAGATATCAGATTTTTAAAAATATTTTATTTATTTATTTGACAGAGAAAGATGGAGAGAGAGAGAATGGGTGTGCCAGGGCCTCTAGCCACTACAAACTAACTCCAGACACGTGTACTCCCTTGTGCATCTGGCTAACATGGGTCCTGGGGAATCGAACCTCGGTTCTTTAGCTTTGCAGGCAAGCGCCTTAACTGCTAAGCCATTCCTCCAGCCTTAGATAGCAGATTTTTTGAGTAAGGACATTTAGAATCCTAAGAATAATACTATATACTATTAGTATACCAATTTTAACAGAATTTTAGAAAGTAAGCTATAGACTCAGCAGCTGGCTTACCTCCGCACAGCTAGTAAAAAGCAAAGCTAGGGCTGAGGAGATGATCCCATGGTTAAAGGCACTGCTTGGAAAACCTGCCAGTCCAGGTTCAACTCCCCAGTACCCACATAAAGCCAGAAGCACAAAGTAGTGCATGATTCTGAAGTTCGTTTGCAGTGGCATAAGGTCTTGGCATGTTCATAGTGTATGTTGTCTTTGCTTATTTTTCTCCTCACAAATTAATATTTTTTTAAAAAGGGCTGTGGAGATGGCACAGCTGTTAAATCCTACATGCATAATCAGATGTTCCAGGTTTGATTCCCAAATACCCACATAAAACCAGTTGCACAAAGTGGTGCATGCATCTGGAGTTCCTTAGCAGTGGCAAGAGGCCCTGATGTGCCAATTCTCTTGCTCTCACTCTCCTTGCAAATAACTTTTTTTTTTTGTTTGTTTTTTGTTTTCTGAGGTAGGGTCTTGCTCTAGCTCAAGCTGACCTGGAATTCACTATGTAGTCTCAGGGTGGCCTTGGTGATCCTCCTACCTTTGCCTCCTGAGTGCTGAGATTAAAGGTGTGTGCCACCATGCCCAGCACTACCTCATAATTCTTTTTTAAGGTAGTATCTTGCTCTAGCCCAGGCTGACCTAGAATTCACTTTGTAGTCTCAGGGTGGCCTCAAACTCACAGCCTACCAAGTGCTGGAATTAAAGGTGTGTGTTAGCTAGGTGTGGTGGCAGAGGTAGGAAGATCGCCATGAGTTCAAGGCCACCCTGAGACTACATAGTGAATTCCAGGTCAGCATGAGCTAGAGTGAGACCCTACCGTGAAAAACCAAAAAATAAAATAAAATAAAATAAGGTGTGTGTTGCCAAGCCTGGCTTAAACTGGATTTTGAGCCCACAAATTCCTTGTCTTTTTTCCAAGGTAAGAATGAGCTCAGAGTTGGAGGAAGAGCAAGATTGTGTAGTTACCCCTATCAGAGCCATTATCTGTGCTAAATGTACATGGACTGTAACACCATACCATAATGACAAATCCTGGGTACCATTTCACCACAGTTTTTCTGGTACAACACAACCTCCCATCTAAGTCGCCATTTTTTGCAAGTCCTTGGCTCACCCTCCACTGTACCTATGCCTTCTGAGAAACCTCCTGCTGCACCATATTGGTTCTTCCAAAGCAGACTTCCTGGTGGGCTGCAGAGAGAAGCATGGATGCTTCTCAGAGCTCAGCTTCCAGTGCTGCAGCATGGCCAAGCCCCTGCTTCTGTGTTCACCTCTTCACACCTCACTCAGCACATTCGCAAGCTTGAGGGAGGAAGGCTTCCAAGTTATTAGAGTATTTCGCGAGGGGTGTGTGGTGGAAAGAACAGCTGTCTCTTGTCACCATCTCTCAAGGAAGATTTGTCTAGGGAGGTGAGGACTTTAAAAAGCTGTGGGACTCTAGGTGGATGGTAGTGCCCAGAAGCTATCATCAGTGCAGCTGGTAGGTACATGGGAATAAGAGGGAGGGGTGGATGGGACGGGATGTCTAGGTTCTCTCTAAGGCTCCGGTTAGGTGGCAGGAGGCCTGGATTTTATTGTTTCTCAGTAAGTCCTGCCTTTGCCCCACAACAATCCTGGTCCCTAGCCCCTCTAAAAGGGCCTATATCCAAATGTTCTATGTAATTTTAACAAATTGGGAGCTCTTGCTTCTCTCATTTCCCTCTAAAATCCCACCAACCAGTCTAGAGTCTGGGGATGGAACGGAAGTGAAAAACAAGACCATTTTGAAGGTCAGCGCCTACCTTCTCTTAAGAGAGGCAAATGGTCCCTTGCTGAGGAGCCATGTCTGCCTTCTCATTTTTTTCCCTCCTTGCACCCCTCCCCATGTCCCTTCCTTTGGAGCTGCTGCCATGGTTGCCAAGCATGGTTGCTATGTCTCTGCACGGAAGGGTTGGCGTGGGTTGTGCTGCCACTAACATTACCATGGTGAATCGGGACACTTGGTATAGGCTCAGGGGGAGGGATGGTGTGGATGTAAGCAACAACCCCCAGGTGAGACTGAGTCCAAAAGATGAACTCCCCTTCAGACAGACTGAGTGAACGAGGCATAGTGGTGGTTATTATGGGGAACCCCACACTAGGAAAGAGAAGCCTGCTAGGGAATTTGGCTTTGCCAAGGGAGCACACCAGTCTTCCTCCATCCCCCTCTGTAAGTGTGCAAGGGTATATAAGTAATTTGTCCTCCATAAGGTTGAGCAGAGCTGTGTGGGCACAGAACAATGCAACCCCAGAATCCTGGCTTCTGGACTGGGGGAAAGAGCCTGCTGGTGGTTGAGGGGAGCTCCTGGGTGTCTAAGGACAAATATCTAGAGTGGTGGAGCAGCTCAGGTGGCCAAGACTGACTCTGTGTGACTACTGCTGTGCCAGCAGTAGTGAAACGGAGAGCAAAGGGTGCAGGGGACACCGGTTTTTGAGCTCAGGGGAGCAGCTGTCTCCCAGAGTCGCACAAAAGCTTCCTAAAAACGACCGCCTCCTCTCCACTGCTTGGAAGCTAGTTACTCATCCCTGCACCCGCACCCGAATGCCACTGACGCTAAAAATAGCGCCCCCAACTGTGGGCCAGCCCCTCCTGCACCCCAAACCCATGGAAACCAGCCGAGTAGCAGGCAGAGCCCTTGAATTCTACTCTCACCACTCTCCTGCCAGGTAAAGGAGTCCAGGCAGGAAGTCAAAAGGTGGAACCCCAGTGGTCAATCTGACAAGCAGGAGAGCAAAGGGTTAAAATGGCGGGCGGGGAGGATGAAGAAATGGGAGCTAGAGCAGGGGACACTAGAAGCTTGGCAAGAACCAGAAGTCCCTCCCCCACGTACTCGAGCGGGTCCCATGAGGCTTGGAGGACACGAGCTGTGGGAAGGGGCGTCCAATCCCAAGCCCCAGGGGGCGGCCGTGCACACGGGGGAGGTAGCATCCGCGGCGTGTCACATGCGCGCGCGCGCACACACACACACACACACACATACACACACAGGCACACACGTGTGCCTGGGTATATATAGTTCCCAGTCTCTGGGCCCGCCGCTCTGCAGTGGGCGCCGGCTCCCTGGGCTGGGAGGGGGCTCACGGGGCGGGTGGGAGGGTGGGGGGCCGGGGTGGGGTGGGGCAGGATGCTGGATGGCCCGCTCTTCTCCGAGGGGCCCGACAGCCCCCAGGAGCTCCAGGATGAGGAGTCTGGCAGCTGCCTCTGGGTGCAGAAGTCCAAGCTGTTGGTGATCGAAGTGAAGACTATTTCCTGTCATTACAGTCGCCGCGCCCCTTCTCGACAGTCCATGGACGTCCAGGCCATCCACTGGGCTCCCAGGCCCCAGAACCGCACGTGAGTGAAAGGAGTGAAGGGGAGCCGGTGGTGGGGCGGGGAGTGGGGTCCAGACTTCCCCACAGGAACCAGCAGGCAGTGCTGGTTCTTTCTCTTCCCGCGTCTCCCTCTCCCACTCCTTGAGGGCTGGGGCCTGACTCATTCAGCGCTGTTCAGGGGGACAGGAGTGGGAGTGGAAAGGGGGCACGAGGTGAAATGGGGCAGTCGCTGGTAAAGTGTGCGAGGAGAGAAGGCGAGGAGTCTCATCGCCACTTCAGCCCTAACACAGACGCACGTGCATACACACTCACACAAACCCTTCACCACGGCTGCCCCTGGTGGTCTCCGGGGCTCCCAGCGTTCAGTACCTTGGCACCCTCCCTCCCGCCAACTGCTCACCTGGGTTCCTGCTCGTTGTCCCAGGTGTAGGCCGCGCCAGGGATCCCCTGAGCTACCACCCCGACGACCCTGGGCCTCCAGGGTGCTGCAGGAAGCCACCAACTGGCGGCCGGGGCCCCCAGCCGAGGTCCGAATCCGGGAGCAAGAGAAAAGGAAGGCGGCATCGCAGGAACGCGAGACCAAGGAGACCGAACGAAAAAAGCGCAAGGCTGGAGGGGTCCGACGGAGCCCCTTGGGCCAGCCCCGCCCGGAGCCCAGAAACGCCCTTCGGGCGGCCCAGTCTGCGGGGTTCCCAGGTCCCGCGCGAGCCGAGCGCTCGGGGCAGGTGGCCCGAGCGTCCCGTCCATCAGCGCCCCCGCACGGTGAGCCCGGGGTGGCGTGGGCGGGGCCGTGGGGAGGTCGGAGGCCGGGTCCCCCCAGCTACGAGGCTCACCTCCTGCTGAGAGGCGCCGCCGGCACGGCCCCGAGACGTCGCTGGGACCGACCGCCGCCCTACGTGGCTCCTCCTTCCTACGAAGGCCCCCACAGGACCTTGGGGGCGAAACGAGGCCCCGAGCCCTCCCACGCGCCCGCCCCAGCCACCCCGGTTGCCACCACGACCAGGACAGATGGAGAAGGTCGTCCAAAGAAGAGGCTGGATCCTCGAATCTATCGGGACGTCCTCGGGGCTTGGGGTCTGCGACAGGGGCGGGGTCTCTTAGGAGGAGCTCCGGGCTGCGGGGCGACCGGAGCGAGGCCGGAGCCCAGCCCAGGGGCTGCGGAGAAAAGCTCGGGCCTAGCTACTGCCGCTGCTGCTGCTTTCCACGGTGGCAGCGAAGGCCGTTCCCAAGCCAACCCCACCGGGAACCCGGGCACAGAGCTAGCGCCTGCTGCTGGGTGCGCGACCACGGTTCAAAGCAGCCCCCCGCGTCCCGCTCCTAGGTCCAGGCACCACCTCCGGGGCTCCAGGGAAGGGAAAGAAGGAAGAGAACAGATCTGGCGTTCCAAAGGTTGGATTTCTTCCCCTAAAAAGCAGCCGCCCAGGCATAGCCAGACCCTCCCCAGGCCCTGGGCTCCTGGAGGCACGGGATGGAGAGAAATCCTGGGTCCTAGACAGGGAGCAGGATCCGAGACCCCGGAGGTTTGGAAGGAGACCCGACGCGCCCACACCCTTCCCCGCACTTCCCGGGGTCCGGCTCATGGAGAAGGCATCTTTGTAATTGACGCCACGTGCGTGGTGATCAAGTCCAAGTATGTTCCGACCGATCGTACCCAGCAGGCGCATCTTTTGCCCTCTGGGGAGCCATGCATTGTGGGCGACGGCCCCAGGCCACCCAAGCCCTGCAGGGAGGGCGAGGGGGCCGCTGTCTCCCCTTCCGCTCGCCAAAAGCTACCGTGGAGCGATGGCGTTTCCCACCCGCCGGGCGAGGGTCAAGAGCGCGAGGTCGCAGGCGGAAAGCCAGGGGAGGCCCGCAGTTTAGGGCTCCCGATCAGAGAAGGGAACGTTCGAGAACCCCCCACGCAGCCGGGTAGCCCGGAGCCCCCAACCGCAGGCCCGGCGGCCCAGGGATGCGCGGGCGGCGTGAAGGGCTGGGAGGCGGCGGGGGGCCCGCGGCGCGCGGTTGGGGGCTGGGCGCGGACCCCGGGGCCCTACGCGGGGGCGCTCCGGGAAGCCGTGTCCCGCATCCGCCGCCACACGGCCCCGGACTCGGACTCCGACGAAGCTGAGGAGCTCAGCGTCCACAGCGGCTCCTCGGGTGGAAGCGACACAGACGCTCCTGGCGCCTCCTGGCGGAGTCAGGGGACTCTGCCCCGAGTCGGGGACGCGCGGCCGGGGGAAGGCGGGAAGACCGCAGACGCGCTCCGTGTCTTCAGTCAAACCAAGGAGGCCCTCTTCGCAGCGAGGGACGCCAAGGGAACCCCGTAGGGAAATAGGGAGAGATTCAGAGAGATCCCAGTTCTTGTACCTGTGTGTCCCCAAGCCCATCCATCCTTGGACTCACCGCTCCCTTTCTTCCCCACAGACTATCTTTGCTTCTCTTTTCCTTCCTTCCCTACCCATACCCGTTCCCGTGAATGAAACGGAAAAGAAAAGAAAGGGAAGGGAAGAGGAAAAGGGAAAGGGAAAAGGCGGCATGTGCCGATTCATGGGTTTATTTCAGGGAGGGTGAAGATGAGCAGTGGATTTAACTCCTGTTGTATTCAGGGCACACACTAAAGTTTTCTCAGGAGCGAATGCACTAGGTGTGGAGCCCAGCAAAGAGGCAGGCAGGACAGCAGAGATGATGGCCATAGGAAAGCAAAGGTCCCAGCAGGGTCTCTGGGCAGGAGGGAGAAAGTAATGGAGAGACTTTGGAGCTATTGAGAGTGACAAGGAGCAAAAGGGTTCTTGGCAAAACAGGGATGGGAAGGAAGCTGGAAGAGGGCTCACTTTGATTACTCAGAGACTTGAGTTTCAATTCTATCCTGCCACCGACTTGCTGGTTGGCCTTAGACCAGTCACATCCCCTCTCCAGGCTTTCAGGACTTCTGGTACATAAAATGAGGGAGTTTTATGGACCATCTTTCTGTCTCTGGAGTTTTGGGGTCATTGGGGGAGCTCTATCTCATCCTCCTCAACAAGCCAAGAGAGTTGGGACTAAGTGAACAGAAGCTGAGAGGGAGCCCCCTTATCACCTGCACTCTCCTCGATTCCGGAGACTTGCAGAAGGTCTAGGTGGGAAGGGGCTCCTATTCCTGCCTTCTAGGTTTAGGTGAGTTTTCCCCAAGGCAGGACAGGATAGTATGGCCCTGTCCCTGGCCTGTGGTGGTCCGAGCTGGGGAGGGAAGGCAGCCAATGAATCAGCTTGGGACCTCTTTAGGCCTTCCCTTTTTCCTCCGCCCCTGTGTCCCACAGTGATACTCTGAGGCGTTGCCATGATTCCCCCACTCAGGTGACATCGTCCATCCAACAGGACCCTGAGAGTTTCTGCATCTCTTTCACCTCCAGAAAATGGCCAGGCGAGAAAGGAGGTTGGTCCCAAGAAACCTGTAGGTGTGGGGTGTGATACTCGCCATAGCCACTACGGGGCGCGCGCAGGTCGCAGATTTCCCCAGTTGCTGGTGCCCGAGTTCCCCCAACCACCCGATGCCAGTCAATTGGATCCATAGCTCGCGGGTAACCCGCCTTGCCTCCTCCAGCCGCGCTAGCGCGCGGGGTTCGAAGCAGGCCTCCAGCCTCCCAGACCTCTGGAGTGCGCAGAGCCCCACTTTGTGCTCATCCGCGACAACCAGTTTGAGACTGGCACTCAAGTCTTTTTTTCTCTTTGACCCTAGGCACTTCCTCTGTGTCTGCCATTTACTAGCCATGTGACCTTGGCCAAATCACTTCACCTCCCTGAGCCTCAGTTTCCTCATCTGTCAAATGGGGGTTTATAATAAACACCTACCTCGCAGGGTTGTTGTGAGGATTTAATGCGGTAATGTATATAAAGCTCCTTGTACAGTGCCTGTCACTGTAGGCACTTAATAAATCTAAGCTTCCCTTACACAGCTATAGCATCTTCCTTTCTCTGACCCCTCCCCACGGTGTCCTTCCTCCAGGGCTGCTCAGCTCCTTCCCGCTCTTGTGAGGGGGAGGAGGAGGACTCCTCTCTGGTGGAAACTCCTCCGGGCCCATCCTGTCTCCTTGGCTGGGACTCTCCCTTCCTTGCCCCCTGTGCCGCACCCCTACCGGCTCTTCCCACTGCCCCCGGCTCACTCTCGCCGCCCCCCATTCCGGGCAAAGGCTGAGTCAGCCTGGGTAAATATAGCCACTGGCCCGGCAGGCGCAGGGGCTTCGCCTAGACTCAGTGGCCAGGTTCTGGTCTGGCCCCAGCCAGGCTTCTGTCCTCACTCCTGCCACTCTGCGTTCTGGTCCTCACGCTTGCTCTCAAACCACTAATGGTTTTAGGCTTCAATTATCTTGCCAGCACCAAGGGAGACACTGGACAGGACGCAAGAAGGAGTAGGACTGCCAGGAGGCCACTGACAACCCTGAGCCCGAGGCTGGCCTTGCTTCAGCAAATGAAAGTCTCCCTGTCGGGTTACTCAAGCTAGAGGAGAACACTAGTCACTGCTCCCGGGAAGATCCACCTGCCCTGAGCCTGGCTAACACCAGATCTCCAGTGGCTCTGGAGGAGGCCAGTCACCTGGACAAACATCAATGATCCTAGATCCTACTTCTGTCTCCCTTTTTTTCTTTTTTTTTTTTTTTTTTTTTTTTTTTTTTTTTTTTTTTTTGCGAGGTAGGGTCTCACTCTAGCCCAGGCTGACCTGGAATTCACTTGGTAGTCTCAGGGTGGCCTTGAACTCACAGAGATCCTCCAACCTCTGCCTCTCAAGTGCTCAGGTTAAAGGCGTGCACCAGCATATCCGGCTCCACTACAGTTCTAACTGGCAGTTCTAAACGCTACTGAGAAATTTATTGAGAGCCACTAGGAGTAAGTGTCTGGACTAGGCTCCAGAGTAGAGAGGAGCCCAGGCCTGCCTGGCAATGGGGTGAAGATGAAATGATAGTATTTTGGGTTAACTTTTGGGATAACATTTTGGGTTAAGAACAATAAGGAGGGGCTGGAGAGATGGCTCAGGGTTTAAGGTACTTGCCTGCAAAGCCTAAGGATCAGGTTCAATTCCCTAGTGCCCACATAAAGCCAGATGCACAAGGTGGCACATGCATGCACTTGGAGTTCATTTTCAGTGGCTGGAGGCCCTGGCATGCCCATTCTCTGCCTTTCTCTCTCTCTCAAATACTTAAATAAAATACTTTTTTAAAAAAAGAAAGAAAGAGGCTGGAGGGATGGCTTAGCGGTTAACTGCAAAACCAAAGGATCCCGGTTTGATTCTCCAGGACCCACGTAAGCCAGATGCACAAGGGGACACATGCAATCTGGAGTTTGTTTGCAGTGGCTGGAGGCCCTGGTGCCTCTCTCTCCTCTCTCTGCCTCTTTCACTCAAAGAAATAAATAAAATATATTAAAAAGAAAAAAAAAAACCACTCAGGAGGCAGAGGTAGGAGGATTACTGTGAGTTCGAGGCCACCCTGAGACTACATAGTTAATTCCAGGTCAGCCTGGGCCAGAGTGAGACCCTGCCTTGCAAAACCAAAAAAAAAAAAAAAAAAAAAAGAAAAGAAAGAAAGAAAGAAAGAAAATCCCCAAATGGTCTGGTTTGTCTGCAGTTAAGAGAGCATCTAGACAAATTTCAGAAGATCAGACAGGAGTAAAAACTTAGGCCAGGAGACTTGTGAATGGGACCCTTGGCTTGAAAAGAGATGGGCTGCCGGGCGTGGTGGTACATGCCTTTAATCCCAGCACTCGGGAGGCAGAGGTTGGAGGATCACCATGAGTTCAAGGCCACCCTGAGACTACATAGTGAATTCCAGGTCAGCCTGGGCTAGAGTGAGACCCTACCTTAAAATATCAAAAAGGGAGAGAGAGAGAGAAAGAGATGGACTTCAGGCTAGGATGAGACTGGGGACAGTCAGGGCAGTGGTAAAAGCAACTAGCACATGTTTTTCAAGGTAGGATCTTGTTCTAGCCCAGGCTGACCTGGAATTCACTATGTAGTCTCAAGGTGGCCTCAGACTCACTGCGATCCACCTACCTCTGCCTCCAGAGTGCTGGGATTAAAGGCACGCAGCATTATGCCTTACTTAATTTTTTTTAAATTTTTTTGTTTGTTTTTGCTTTTGTTTTCAACATAGGGTCTCCCTCTAGTCCAGGCTGAACTGGAATTCACTGTATAGTCTCAGGGTGGCCTTGAACTCACGGTATTCCTCCTACCTCTGCTTCCTGAGTTCTGGGATTAAAGGCATGTGCCACCACACTTGTCTGGTTTATTTTCTATAATTATGGAAGTTGTCAATAAAAAAAGTGAAAAAGGGGCTGGAGAAGTGGTTTAGCGGTTAAGGCACATGCCTGCAAAGCCTAAGGACCCCAGTTCAATTCTCCAGGTCCCACATAAGCCAGATGCTCAAGGGGGCACACATGTCTGGAGTTCGTTTGCAGTGGCTAGAGGCCCTGGCATGCCCATTCTCACTCTCCCTCTCTCTCTTTCCCTCTTTCTGTCTCTAATGAATAAATAAAAATAAAATCTTTTTTTAAAAAGTGGAAAAGGCTGGGTGTGGTGGTGCATGCCTTTAGTCCCAGCACTCAGGAGGTAGAGGTAGGTGGATCTCTGTGAGCTCGAGGCCACCCTGAGACTACATAGTGAATTCCAGGTCAGCCTGGACTAGATCGAGACCCTACCTTGAAAAACCACAAAATAAAGAAAGAAAGAAAATAAACTATGATAATTTCCTACCCACCCCCACTTTCCCCTTCACAAATCCACTCTCCATCATATCCCCTCTCCTCTCTCAATTAGTGTCTCTTTTTATTTTGATGTCATCATCTTCTCTTCCCATTATGAGGATCTTGTGTAGATAGTACCAGGCATTGTGAGATCATGGATACCCAGGCCATTTTGTGTCTGGAAGCGTGCATTGTAAGCAGTCCTACCCTTCCTTTGTTTCTTACATTCTTTCCACCACTTCTTCCGCAATGGACCCTGAGCCTTAGAAGGTGTAATAGAGATGTTTCAGCTGAGCAGGTCAGCCTGAGCTAGAGTGAGACCTTACTTTGGAAAATCAAAATCAAAATAAAATAAAATAATATGTGGGGGTTTTCAAGGTAGGTTTTGCTGTAGCCCAAGGCTGACCTGGAATTCACTATATAGTCTCAGGGTGGCCTTGAACTCATGGCAATCATCCTACCTCTGCTTCTCAAGTGCTGGGATTAAAGGCATGCGCCACCACACCTGGCATTAAATTTTATTTATTTGTTTATTTGAGGAAGAGAAAGGGGGAGAGAGAGAGAGAGAGAGAATGGGTGTGCCAGGGCCTCTAGCCACTGCAAAGAAACTCCAGACACATAAGCCACCATGTGCATCTGGCTTACGTGGAACCTGGAGAATTGAGGCTTTGTGGTCATAACAGTACTTTTCTTTTAGGGCTGAAGAGATGGCTTAGTGGTTAAGGCACTTGCCTGAAAAGGCAAAGGACCCAGGTTCAATTCTCCAGTACCCACATAAGCCAGATGCACAAAGTGGCACATGCATCTAGAGTTTGTTTGCAGCAGCTGAAGGCCCTGGTGTGTCTATTTCTCTTTCTCTTCTCTCCCTTTTTTTTTTTTTTTTTTTTTTTTTTTTTTTTTTTTTTTGCTCTTTCTCAAATAAATAAAAGTTGGGTTTTTAATTTTTTAATTTTGTTTTTTGTTTTTCAAGGTAGGGTCTCACTCTAGTCCAGGCTGACCTGGAATTCACTATGTAGAATCAGGGTGGCCTTGAACTCATGGTGATCCTCCTACCTCTGCCTCCCAAGTGCTGGGATTAAAGGCGTGCACCACCATGCCTGGCTTCAAATAAATAAAAGTTTTAAAAAGTGCTTTTCTCTGCAGGTGCTTGCAGACCATCACTGCTAAGCCTGAGTTCTAACTCAAAAAAATCTAACCTTTCCTTTTTTCCTTTCTATCTCTTTTTGGGATACCAGCTGAAATCCTAAGCATACTTTCTGTGCTTCTAGGCTTTCTCAGTGTTTTCACAATAAATATCCTTTGCTTTGCTTTTCTTGGAGCTTGGGAGATGGCTCTGTGCAAGTAGGAGCACTTGCTGTGCAGGGTCAAGAACGTGATTTGATCACCAGCACCCATGTCAAAAGCTTAGCCATAATTGCCTATAGCTCCAGCACTGAGGGAAGTGGAGACAGGAGAACTCCTGAGGCTCTAGGTCAGCCAACCTCATAAAAAATTAGGAGCTCCAGGTCCAGTGAGAGACTCTGTTTCAGGAAGAGAAAGCAGAAGAGCAGTAGAGCAGATCACCTGTTGTCTTCCTTTGGCCTCTGCATACATGTGCATGGGGTATGCACACACACACTGCATACTGCACACAGAGACACATTAAAAAAACACTTTTAGCTGGGCATTGCGGCACACATCTTTAATCCCAGAACTTAGAAGGCAGAGGCAGGAGGACCGTTGTGAGTTCCAGGCCACCCTGAAACTACATAGTGAATTTCAGGTCAGCCTGGCCTAGAGCAAAACCTTACCTTGAAAAAAAAAAAGAAAAGAAAAAAGAAAGAAAATAACAACAAAAGCACTCTTCTTACAGAGTTTTTGAGATTAAATGATTCATATATAAAATAAAACTATGCAAAGTATATAGTATGTGATACAAAAAATATTAGCTCTGATTGTTTTTAGAGTTATTTCATTAATGATAGGATGTGGGGACAAGAGAAAGAGGGGAGAAACAGGCTGTAGAGTACATAGGCACATCAAGAGAATCTGAGAGTGGAGCTGGAGAGATGGTTTAGCAGTTCAGGCACTTGCCTACAAAGCTGAAGGACTCATGTTCTACTCTCCAGGTTCCATACAAGGTAACACAAGCACACAAGGTCGCAGATGCGCACAAGATGGCACACACGTCTGGAGTTCCATTTCAGTGGCTGGAGGGGAGGCCCTGGCGTGCCAATTCTCTCTCTGACAAAGAAAAGTAATTTAAAAAATTTTATTCCAGGTCAGCATGGACTAGAATGAGACTCTACCTTGAAAACCACCCCCCACCCCCCAAAAAAAGATTTTTAAAAAGCTGTTTGGCAAAAGAGAGAGAGAGCATCTGAGTGTGGTGACACAAACCTGTAATCTCAACAATCAGGAAGCAGAGGGAGGAGGATAGCCTGGTCTACATGATGAATTCCAGGCCAGCTAGGGCTACATAGTGAGAGTCTGTCTCAGAATAAAAGAGAGAAGCGCTCAAGTGATTTAAGGTATAAGAGCAATACACTCCTCCCAGGGTGTCCTCCATCCTTATCTAAAGATAAAGCCAGAACCAGCTGCCAAAACTGTAGGGAGAAAAAGAAAGAGAAGGGGAGGAGCAACTGCAGGTCTGGGGGCCAGCCCCTGGTAAGTATCTTAGGCTGGCCCCACCGCGCCCTGTGGGTGGGAGGCTGGAGGCTCCCTGCTGTGAAAATGACTTCTAAATATGGCTGTGTCTGCTAGCCACCAAGCCACTTGACAGAGGCCACAACCACCACCCCCTTCCCTGGGACAGCCTCAGTGATCAGGAAGATGGACAGCAGTTTCAAGAGGACCGCTCAGTTTGGGGCAGCCGACCTTAGGTTAACACAGGACCCTATGTCCCTCCCAGAAGCACTTTCTGCCCTACATTTTGTCCCTGTTAATATGGCATTAGAGAAGCCATGAACCCTCTCTCCCTTTCAAACTCAGGAAGACCCTGGAATGTCCTGAGACCAGCCACAAGTGTGTCTGAAGAACAGGGTTCGTGTTCCCTCCGTTGTTCATGTGTTCATTTGCCCCTTAAGCATGTGTGAAAGCAACACAGAGGATACAGGCATACCTTTTACCTTCATGAAACCCATGGCCTAGGATGTATGTGAAGTAGGGGAAGGGATGTGGAAGAGACAGCCCATGGAGATATTATAGCACAGGCAGGTAGTGTAAGATAGCTTGACGATGTCATTGCTGAGGGGCCGGGGAGCATGACGGAGGAGATAGTTCCCAGACTAGAACTTAGAGGGAATGAGGATATATGAGGCCTCTGGGAGAGAAGGTGCTGAAGGTGCACATGTCAGTGAGAAAGCTTCAACCTAGGTGCTATCCCTGCCCCTGCATGGCCATGGGCTTGAACTCCGTGTACTCCATCACCATTTGTGGGTGGGTGTTCCATCCACGTACACATGTCTCCATCCATCTATCCGTACATTCCACTCATCATCCACTTACCTCTATCCACTGACTCATCTACCAGCCTTCTGACTACCCCTCCATATCCAGGCATCTATTTACTCATCCACAAACCCATATATTTGTGTATTCATCATGTAATGAGGGCACACATGTCCCTAGCTCAGTGCTGGAAAGGATGCCAAGATGAAGAAAACACAGCACCTATGTACTTAGGGAGTTGGAAGCCTAGCCTGCTACGTGCACAGATAACCCCCAATCAATTCCCAGTAGTTGCTGTCAAGGAAAACCCCATGCCAAGTACTTCTTTGAGCTCCAACAGTCAGGGCCACATTGTCAAGGGAACTCACTAGTGTCTTCACAGGGAAGGGATAGTTGAGGCATGCTTCAGCAAGAAGATGGGGAACAGGTGCATTCCAGGGCGTGGGACAACATATGGCTTTCCCAGGGAGCAGAGGCGCTACAGAAGGATGGGGTCTTGGAGAGAGGTGGGAAACAAACCCTGAAATGATTCTTTTACATTTATTTATTTGGTTTTTCAACATAGAGTTATGTTCTAACCCAGGCTGACCAGGAATTCACTGTGTAGTCTCAGGCTGGCTTCAAACTCACACCGATTCTCTTATCTCAGCCTCCCAAGTGCTGGTATTAAAAGTGCATGCCACCACACCGAGCTAAATTTTTATTTATTTATTTGCACATACATGGGGTGGGGGAATGCATGCCAGGTCTCTTGCCTCTACAAATAAACCCCAGATACCTGTACTACATTTTACATATTTTATATGGGTGACTGGGGAGTTGAAATAAATTTGACACTGAGCCATCTCTTCAATACCATGAAGTGATTTTTTTTTTTTTTTGAGATAGGGTCTCACTCTAGTTCAGGCTGACCTAGAATTCAACATGTAGTCTCAGGGTAGCCTTGAACTCACAGTGATCCTCCTACCTCTGCCTCCCAAGTGCTGGGATTAAAGGTGTGCGCCACTACGCCCAGCTTCTTCTTTTTTTTTTTTTTTTTTAAAGATTTTATTTTATTTATTTAGTTGAGACAGAGAGAGAGAGAGAGAGAGAATGGGCATGCCAGGGCCTCTAGCCCCTGCAAACGAACTCCAGACACATGTACCACCATGTGCATCTGGTTTACATGGGACCTGGAGAATTGAACCCAGGTCCTTGGGCTTTACAGGCATGTGCCTTAACCTCTTAAGCCACCTCTCCAGCCCCCATGAAATGATTCTTGAGAGCAAGAATGAAATACTTGACATTAGCCTAGAGCAGTAGCATGTGCTGTCATTATAGTTACTTGGAAGATTGAGACAAGAGGACACCCTGAGCCTAGTTCAAGGCCACACTGGGAAATACACTGAGAGTCTACCTCAGACCAAAAAAGGAAACTTGAGCTTTTATGAGGGGAATTGAAGGAGAGATAAAGGACAAAGATTTTCTTTTGACTTGGTTTTTAATTTATTTTTATTTATTTATTTTTTTGTTTTTCAAGGTAGGGGCTCACTCTAGCCCAGGTTGACCTGGAATTCACTCTGTAGTCTCAGGGTGGCCTTGAACTCAAGGTGGTCCTCCTACCTCTGCCTCCCGAGTGCTGGGATTAAAGGCATGCGCCACCATGCCCGGCGTCCTTAAAATATTTTTATTGATGAGCAGAGAGCGGGGTAGAAGAGAGAGAGAGAATGGTCATGTCAGGGCCTCTTGCAACTGCAAATAAACTCCAATTGCACCATTAAGTGCACCAGGCTTTACATGGGTACTAGGAAATTGAACATGGGCCATAAGATTTTGCAAGCAAGTGCCTTTAACTGCTGAGCCATCTCTCCAGCCCTGCTATTTTATTTCATTTTTTGGTTTTTCAAGATAGGATAGGGTCTTGCTCTAGCCCAGGCTCACCTGGAACTCACTATGCAGTCTCAGTGTGGCCTTGAACTCATGGCAATCCTCCTACCTCTGCCTCCTGAGTGCTGGGATTAAAGGCCTATACCACCATGCCCAGCTGATCTAGCCCTGTTTTTGTTTGTTTGTTTGTTTGCTTGCTTTTCAAGGTAGGGTCTCACTTGAGCTTAGGCTGACCTGGAACTCACTCTGTAGTTCCAGGCTGGCCTTGAACTCATGGCGATCCTTCTACCTCAGCCTCCCAAGTTCTGGGATTAAAGGTGTACACCAGGCTTTTTTTTTTTTTTTTTTTAAACAGGCTGGGCATGGTGGTGCACACCTTTAATGCTTTGATGCCAGTACTCTGGAGGTAGAGGTAGAAGATCACTGTGAGTTAGAGACCAGCCTGAGACTACATAATGAATTCCAGGTCAGCCTGGGCTAGAGCGAGACCTTACTTGGAAAAGCCAAAAACAGAGCCAGGCGTGGTGGCGCACTCAGGAGGCTGAGGTAGGAGGATTGCTGTGAGTTATAGGCCACCCTGAGACTGCATAGTGAATTCCAGGTCAGCCAGGGCTAGAGTGAAACTCTACCACAAAAAACAAACAGGGCTGGAGGAATGGCTGAGCAATTAAGGCATTTGCCTACAAAACCAAAAGACCCAAGTTCAATTCCCCAGGACCTACATAAGTCAGCTGCACAAGGGACACATGCATCTGGAGTTCATTTGCAGTGGCTAGGGCCCTGGCACACCCATTTTGTCTCTCTCTGTCAAATAAATAAATAAATGAAAAAAAAAAAAAGGTTCTCAGGGCTAGAGAGATGGCTCAATGTTTAAAGACGCTTGCAACACCTGACAGCCTGAAGGCTTGGGTTCAATTTCCTAGTACCCAGGTAAAGCCAGATTCACAAAGTGGCACATACATCTGGAGTTTATTTGCAGTGGCAGGAGGCCCTAGCACACCCATACTCACTCTCTTTTGGTCTTCCTCTTTCTGTCTCTCCCTCTTTCTCAAATAAAAAAAAAAAACTTAAAAATTTTTTCTGGCATGGTGGTGCATGCCTTTAATCCCAGCACTCAGGAGGCAGAGGTAGGAGGATTGCCATGAGTTCAAGGCCACCCGAAGACTACATAGTGAATTCCAGGTCAGCCTGGGCTAGAGCAAGACCCTACCTCAAAACAAACAAACAAAAAAACAAATAAATAAAGAAAGACAGGTTCTCATATAGCCCAGGCTGGCCTCAAACTTATTATGTAGCCAAGGATGACTTTAAACTCCTCTTCCTCCTGCCTCCACCTTCACAGTGCGGGGATTACAGGTGTGCACCACCATGCCTGGGTTATGTGGTGCTAAGGATCAAACCCAGGGCTTTGGGCATGCTAGGCAAGCACTTTACTAACAAATCTGCATCCCCAGCCATGTGTTTGTTCATTTTATTGCCATATGGAATCTGTTGCTAGACTATGAACTATTCAAGGGTCATGTCTTTGATCTAACTCTCAAATGCCTGTAAACTTGCTATGGAGCAGGTACACTGAGAATGCTGACAGAAGAAAAGGAAAATGATTTGAAAAAAAAACGTCATAGGAACACTGTCATGCTAATGCAGCATCAAGCATAGAGGAAGAGGTCTGGCTGTGCTTACTGTGACACCTACCCCTCAACTCCTGAGAGATTCTGCCTTCTTTGCTGAAGTCTCTCCAGAAGTTCTCCAAAGAGGTACCACAAGCTGGCACTGTTGTAACCATGCCTCTGAGTTCTGCCTGGGTCTTTAGTGTTTTAACTAGTGAAGGACTCATCCAAGAATTCTCCAGGAATGGTCTAGACATCTCCTTCCAGAAAGTACTAAGGGAACAAAGAGCCTGAATGCAGCCATGGAAGAGAGGAGCCAACAGATCTCTAACCTCAGTGCAAGCACAGGCTATCTAATCGTTCATTTGACAGTGCCTACAACTAAGTTACAATGTTAGGGTCTTGTTTGTTTGTTTTTTAAGATTTTATTTTTATTTATTTATTTATTTATTTATGACAGAGAGAGGGAAAGAGACGAAGAGAGAAAGGGAGAATAAGAATGGGCATGCCAGGGCCTTTAGCCACTGCAAATGAACTCCACATGCGTGCATCCCTTTGTGCATCTGGCTTACATGGGACCTGGAGAATTGAACAGGGGTCCTTAGGCTTTGCAAGCAAATGCCTTAACTGCTAAGCCATCTCTCCAGCTCTTTTTTGTTTGTTTTTGTTTTTTTCGAGATAGGGTTTCACTATAGTCCAGGCTGACCTGGAATTCACTATGTAGTGTCAGGGTGGCCTCGAACTCACAGTGATCCTCCTACCTCTGCCTCCCAAGTGCTGGGATTAAAGGCATGCGCCACCACACCCAGCTAGTGTTAGGGTCTTATAAAAACATGAGTGTGGGGGCTGGAGAAATGGCTTAGCGGCTAAGGCGTTTGCCTGCAAAGCCAAAGGATCCTGGTTCGATTCTCCAGGACCCACGTAAGCCAGATGCACAAGGGGCACATGCATTTGGAGTTCATTTGCAGTGGCTAGAGGCCCTGGCGTGCCCATTTTCACTCTCTGACTGCCACTTTTCTATCTCTCTCTCTGCTTGCAAATAAATAAAAAATAATAATAATTAAACAAACATGAGTGTGTGTCACAAAGGTGGTTCAGTGGATAAAACCCTTGCCACACACGCATGAATACCTGAGTTCTAGTGAGACCTTACCTCGATGAACAAAAACAAAAACAAATTACAGGTCAGCCTGGACCAGAGTGAGACCCTACCTCAAAAAACCAACCAACCAAACCAAACCAAACCAAACAAAACAAAAAACAAAGAGAGAAAGAGAATGGGAGATTTGGGTAGGACTAGACTAGGTCCTGAGGAGCACAAGAACTGTTTGACCACTGAATATGTATATGTGTATGATGTGTGTTTATGTGTGAGTATAGTCACATGTGTGCCATGGTACAATATTTGCTTATAGTCCTCACTTCTCTCCTTTTTGAGGCAGGATCCCTCCTTTTCACCAGGCTGGAAATCTGTGTGGCAGATTCTCCTGTCTCTGCCTTACTCCCATGCTGAGATTTTAGGCACTCTCCACCCTCACCTCCTGCAACTGCATTTTGTTTGTTTGTTTGTTTGGTTGGTTTTGATTTTTTTTTCCCCCCCGAGGTAGGGTCTCACTCAGGCTGACCTGGAATTCACTCTGTAGTCTCAGAGTGGCCTCAAACTCACAGTGATCCTTCTACCTCTGCTGGGATCAAAGGTGTGTGCCACCACACACCCAGCTTCACATTAAAAAAAAATTTTATTTAGCTGGGCATGGTGGCGCACGCCTTTAATCCCAGCACTTGGGAGGCAGATGTAGGATTGCCATGAGTTCGAGGCCACCCTGAGACTACATAATTAATTCCAGGTCAGCCTGAATCACAGTGAAACCCTACCTTGAAAAAAAAATATTTTATTTATTTATTTGAGAGAAGGGGAAAAAGAGAAAGAGAAAGAAGAGAGGATGAGTCAGACAGAGAGAATAGGCGCACCAGGACCTCCAGGCACTGCAAACGAACTCGACATGTACACCTTATACATCTGGCTTACGTGAGTACTAGGGAATTGAACCTGGGTCCTTAGGTTTCACAGGCAAGCACCTTAACTGCTATGCCATCTCTCCAGACCCACTTTTTTTTTTTTTTTTTTTTTTTTTTTTGAGGTAGGGTCTCACTGTAGCCCAAGCTGAGCTGGAACTCACTATGTAGTCTCAGGCTATCCTTGAACTCACAGTGATCCTCCTACATCTGCCTCCCGAGTGCTGGGATTAAAGGTGTGCAACACCACATCCAGTTTATTACTCTTTTTAAAAAAATACTTATTTGTAGCCGGGCGTGGTGGCGCACGCCTTTAATCCCAGCACTCGGGAGGCAGAGGTAGGAGGATCGCCGAGAGGTCGAGGCCACCCTGAGACTACATAGTTAATTCAAGGTCAGCCTGGACCAGAGTGAGACCCTACCTCGCAAAGCCAAAAAAAAAAAAAAAAAAAAAAACTTATTTGAAGCCGGGCACTGTGGCGCCCGTCTTTAATACCAGCACTCAGGAGGCAGAGAAAGGAGTATTGCTGTCAGTTCAAGGCCACCCTGAGACTACACAGTGAGTTCCAGGTCAGCCTGGGCCAGAGAATGGGCATGCCACGGTATCCAGCCACTGCAAATGAACTCCAGACATGGGCCATCTTGTGCATCTGGCTTATGTGGGTTCTGGGGAATCGAACCTGGGTCCTTTGGCTTTCCAGGCAAGTGCCTTAATCACTAAGCCATCTCTCCAGCTCTATTTATTTATTTTTTATAGGCCTGGGCCACCAGGCCTGGATAACATTCTCCCCTTCTAAATTTTATTTATTTGTTTGAGAGAGAGAGGCAGACACAGAGAGAGTAAGTATGGGCATGCCAGGGTCTCCCGCCACTGCAAATGAACTCCAGGTGCATGCACTATTTTAGTGCATCTGGCTTTTACATGGGCACTGGGGAATCAAACGCAATCAAATTGCTGAGCCATCTCTTCATCCCTAAAAATTATTTATCTTTTTTGACAATGTGAGAGAAAGACAGAGAGAGAATGTGTGCATCAGGGCTTCCAGATGCATGTGCCACAAAGTGTATCTGGCTTTAAGTGGATACTGGGGAATGCAACCCAGTTTATCAGGCTTTATGAGCAAGTGCCTTTAACCTTTGAGCCATCTTTCTAGCTATCTCTTTCTCTTAGATACATGTGCACACACACACACACACACACACACACACACACACCTGGCCCCCAGGGCCAATCCCCCCAGGGAAACCATCTCCAAATGTCAACTACTCTTAGGCACTATACACACAACCCAGTTGGCTTTTTCTTGAGCTAGCCGCATGGCACTCACAGTCATATTAGTGTTAATTTGACCCTGGGCAATGCTCTGGCCCTGAATGTTCCTTCCCAGGGTGGCTTCTCATCCTTCCCTTCAGCTCTTTGACACACCCTTTCCTGTTCTTTCTCCTAACCTCTAACATACCCACAGTCATTCTATCAGCTCTGGTAGATTTACAGGTGTACAGAATACACCTGGTAGAGACTAATACTTCCTAACACCCTAAAGTTCTAGAGGTTATAGGGACATGTGGGTACAAAAAGGCCCTGTGAGACCCTGATGCCACCTACCCACAAATGAGTTGGAGGGTCTAGAAAATCAAGAGACATGCCTGCCCCTCTGGGGCCTGAAAGCTTTGCCTGTCAAACCTGTCTGCCTTCTTCTCCCACCTTAAGAGAACCAGGCTTCTCCCTGAACATAACCTCCGCGATGGTGGTGATGGTGTCTGTGGGAAACACGGATTGGAGCTGGAGCCTTGTGGGACATTGTCCACTTTCCCAACATGCTCAACGGCCCATCTTAGCCCTTGGGGGGTTTGGAAGAGGAAGGGAGGGAGGGTTTGGTGCCCAGAGTGGGAGCCAGGCCCATCGAGGTCCCCGGGAGTGAATGCCGCATTGTTGGCCAGGCCAGAGTCACAGATAATTACCTCAATTAGTGACAATGGGAGAGTAATAAATACAGGCTTAGTGTCTCCTACCCCACCAGGGCTCCGAAGATTAATCCAGGCTGACGGGCGGGCCCTGAAAGGCGTGATGGACAATTCATTAAACTCCCCAAATGCCGCACAACCTGGGCGTGAAGGCTGAGTTAGCCCCCTGGGGGCTGCGCCTTTGTCCCGATTGTGTGTCTCCGCCACAGCAGAGCCGAGCAGCCCCCAGAGAGCAGGGAGGTGAGTGGGGCTCCCCGAGCCCGGCCGGGCGGCGGGGGGATTAGGCCTGGGTCCGGCCCTGGTTGCCCTGGCACGCGGGCCCGGCCTGGCTGGAATGTCCGTGGGGCGGGGGGCAGCGGGCCGAGCGGAGGGGCGGGGCCGACAAGGTAGGGTAAGGGGGGCACACAAAACCAGGGGCAGGAGGAGTTAATTAGACGCCAGCCGAGGAGGGCGAGGGGCCACAATAGGGCTCAAGGGCCGCCAGGGACGGCCCCTTCACTTCCGAGGATTAATAGGGCGGAGGGAGAAGGGAGGGGTCATCCCTAGGGGGAGGAGGGCTTGGGAGCTCCACCGGGCGACGCTGCCCTCTGGGCTAGCTGAGCACCTACTCAGCAAGGGTCTGCGAGGCAGGAGGCTCTGGCAGCCTGGGCAGGTACCCCCAGGATTTTACAGAATGGCTCTTTCTGCCTACTTGTTGGTGCCCGGCAAGCTAGTTGAGCTTGGCGAGGGGAAAGGATATTCTTATCTGTCCGGGAAAGTGCTAGAGGCCTCGTGATGAGTGCTGCGGCGTTCGGGGTTCGGTTCCCAGCCCTTTTCCCAGCCCCCATGTAACCTGCCCGACTGAAGCAGGATCCAGCATTACCTGGTCACAGTTGCCTTTCCTTAAGAGGCCGCCAGGTTAAAGCCAGTACTTCCTGGGTGGGGGTGAGACTAGAGCTGCAGGTGATTTGAACACGAAGGTATATGGGATAGCTGTGTGCTTGTGAACGTACACTGGCATGTGCACCTCGGTAAATGCCTGCTCAATGAATGAATGAACTGTTTTCATGAGAGTGTGAAGAAGAGAAACGGCACTGTGCTACAGCATGGCACCAGTGTGGGTGGCTTTGGGTCTTTTCTTGCCAAACCTAATGGCCACGGCACAGGAAAGGGTGGTGATCCCATATCTGAGGAGATAAAACAGATGCCCAGGGAAAACGGGATAGCAGGGGCTCATTCACCTGGAAAAAGGCAAAAATCAAATAAAAGAAATAAATCGCAGTAGTGTATTGGGAGCCCCACGCCTTCCTGGGCCTTGGGGAACTGGACAGTCCTAGCTCCTCCCTAGGAGCCACCCTACCCCCTCCCAGGGGATGACAGGGGAGAGTTGGCGGCAGTTCCCTGGGCATATTTATAACCTGCTGCTCGCTCACCAGCATGTCTGCTTTTAGCCCAGACGGGGGAGGGGGCAGGAGGGTGGTCTGTCTCATGCTGGGCCCAGGCTGGGTGTGGAAAGAGTGAGTAAGGGTGAGTGGTGGGCAGCTCTGCATGGATATTCCTGCTCACACCACAGCCAAACAGCTTATTTTCTCCTCATTTTGTTATTTTTCTCCCTCTGACCTGGAGGGGAGGACTGAGACAGCCATGGGGCTTCAGGCGGGAGGGTGGGGGAAGGAGAGGCTGGACCCTAGGGTATTTGCAGCCCTGACAGGGTTTTTCCAGGGTATGCATGGTGCCAGCTTGATGACCCCCTGGGGACTGTGCAGGCTTGCCATCTCAGTCCTCTCAGCTTTTCCGTCACCCCCAGGATATTTCAGGACTAGTCCCTCCTGCACTTACTGAGGTCAACCTTGTGTCCAGGGTCCCTGCCAACCTCAGATCCTCTGTGTGTGTGTGTGTGTGTGTGTGTGTGTATGTGTGTGTGAGAGAGAGAGAGAGAGGGCTGAAGATCAGAGGTGGGTGGGAACCAGAACATCAGGTACATTCTTTTTTTTTTTTTTTTTTTCTGAGGCAGGGTCTCAGTCTAGCTCAAACTGACCTGGAATTCACTATGTAATCTCAGGGTGGCCTGGAACTCTCAGTGATCCTCCTACCTCTGCTTTCCAAGAGTGCTGGGATTAAAGGCTTGCTCCACTATGCCCAGCTTCAGGTACATTCTTAGTGGCCCCATCCTATGGCCACCACCTGGTTTTGTGTCCTGAGACCTCTGTGACACTCTTTCTAGACATAGCTAGTTTTTTTTCTAGGGTCTACCCACTCTATTCCAGAATGAGAACAATACAGATAACACAGATGATCACCATAAGGAAGCAGTTCACTCCTATGCAGTACAACCTTCTGCCCCCAAGGCCCAGTACTAGGAGAGCAAGCCTAGGGCCTTGCACATGATAGACAAATGCTCACCACGGAACCACACACCCCTGCTCTTGTATTTGAAGTTTTTCATTTGATTAGCACATGCTCTATTAGGGCCTAGCCTTATATTTCATTTTCCTGTAGTGCTTTTCTTCCAAATCCCAGCCCCCTAGAAGAGAAGGCCTCCACATGCTGAGGGCTTAGGTATAGGACTCTGTCCTTAAACTTCGTGCACATGCAGGGGGCTTTATGCACTAGCCAGCCTTTCATTGTACTCCCTTGTTATACTGACAATGTCTATTAACATGCTTGATTCCCTGGCTGGAAAACTCCTCTAAGCAGGAATTCTGGTTTACATCTCATTGTATTGACAGCATTTGGTATATGCTAGGTACAGAATAGGTGTCAGTAAGTATTCAGATGATCCAAGCGTTCATGTATACTGTCTCATTGGAATCTATCACCTCTCTGAAGGATAGATAATGATAACCATCCCTGAGTAATGGTTAAGGCAACAGAAATTGAGAAAGCAAGAGATGTGTTAATGTCTACTTAGGGGCAAAAAAAAAAAAAATTCATTGTTTTTCCTTGCTATTCTTCCAGCTCCTACAAGTTCACACAGCTCAGAGCACCCCAGCTTCCAACCCTGAAAGCTTCAATTCTTGGAGTTAGGAGTTAAATGAGAATTGTTAGAGATAGCTGCCAGGCCTGGACTCCCCACCCTGGTGCTTCTCCCTGACCCTGGACATTGTCCAGCAATGGCCCAATCCCACAGACACCCAAGGCAGCCCATTAATTTCTTACTTTGTGAGCTGGGGGAACCTAATAGCTCTTGGGCTAAAGATTAGCCATTCTTTATGGATGCCTTTTACTGGAAACCCATGGCCTTTCAGGTGTCTTCTACCCAAGATCAGATCTCATCGGAGTAGAGATGGTGCTAGCTTGGCCAATGGAGAGAAAAGAAGTCACTGTAAGCTTAAGAAGGCCTGGCTCTACTCCTCTAGTCTCACACATGACCCAAAGGTCAATGGGGTTGTAGTTCATACCTTCAAGGGAGAGGTAGAAGGCTGCAAAGATAGCAAAAGGAGTCCTGGGGAAAAGAGGAAATTCCCAAGTAGGCTAGGATCAATTGTTACCCTTGGAGGTGGTGCTTTATAGCTCCCTACTGCTGCTTTTCTGGTCCTGGAGGGGAGGATTGTGAGGTGTGAGGGTTAAGAATAAGCATTGAGGGGCTGGAGAGATGGCTTAGCAGTTAAGGCCCTTGCCTGCAAAGCCAAAGGACCCCAGTTCGATTCCCCAGGACCCAAGTAAGCCAGATGCACGAGGCAACTCATGCGCGTCTGAGTCTAGAGTTCATTTGCAGTGGCTGAAGGCCCTGGCACGCCCATTCTCTCTCTCTCTCTCTCTCTCTGCTTCTTTCTTTCTCTCTCAAAAAATAAAAAATTTTTAGAATAGTCAAACAAATAAAAATTTTTAGAAGTTTTTATTTATTTGTTGGGAAGAGAGGGAAAGAGAGAGAGAAAGAGAGACAGGCAGATGGAGAGAATAGGTGTGCCAGGGCTCCAGCCACTACAAGCAAACCCCAGATGCATGTGCCACCTTGTGCATCTGGCTTACATGGGTCCTGCGGTCCTTTGGCTTGGCAGGCAAGTGCCTTAACCACTAAGCCATCTCCCCAGCCCTTAAAAAGTTTTGTTTTGCTTTCTTTTGTTTAAAGAATAAACATCATCATCTTTAAGCTTTTGGGTCCAGGTCACCTGTTGCTTGGATTTTCCTCAGCCCAAGATTGAGAGCTGGGGGACTAACAAGGTGTTTCCTTGTGTTGTGGACGGGTACAGGGTGCTTCACCACCACCCAAAGCCCAGTCCCCAGGAGAAGAAGACAGGCTCCATCTCAGCAGCAATGGCACCCTTTCTGCATGAGTTTTCTTCCTGCTTTTCAAAATATAGTCACAGGGGTCTCACTATTTCACAACTCTTCCAGGTAGGACAAGCAGGCCCAGAGTCTCTGTTTAGCTCCATCATTCATCATGTGGATGTACTTATCCATATCACACAACCAGCTGCTACTAAGATAGAAGAAGAAACCTGCAGGATCTGTTGGCTCCTGACCAGGCTCTTCTCACAGGAGACCTGAATCCCCAGGGGCCTCATTAGGGTCAACCAGGGGTCAGAGCCTCAGGATTCTCTTTGGGGAGGGGGGATGGAATAGCTGCCCCAATAATGTACCTACACTTGAGCAAACTTAAGAGAAGTAAGCACCCCAGAGGGGAAGGGGACACCATAAACCATGCTGTGATCTGAGGTCAAGGAAAAATTACCAAGTCTTTGATAAAAATAGAAATTTTATTCTACAGAGGAAGATACTACATTGGTGGGGGCGAAGAGCCACTAATAGCTACAGTGGAAGGAAACACTGATTCTAGTGGGCAATGGCATTTCTGAGAAACTGAGGAGGGGGAGGTTGGAGGGCAAAAGGAGAGAAGAATGGAAGGGAATAGGTTGAGGTGAAGGTGGTCTCTGCAAACCAGGCTGGAACCCAGCACAATAAATAGTTTTATTTACAACAACCAAACTCGTGGCTTTGTATCCACGTTTCAGTGCAAATTATTTACACACTGATGAGGAGGCAGGACAGGAAGGGGTAGGAGGTGGCCGAGGGAGGCATGGTTCACAGCTGTTCAATGGCTCCATGACAGAGACTGGGACAATGGGAGTTTTTCTGCTGGGTTCCCCAACATCATTTTCCACATCACCACAGCTGCCCTTTCACCCTGAAACCTCCCGCTACAGCTACAGGTAGAAAGGGAAAGGCCCTGTTGTCCAGTTGTATGTTCAGGGTCTAGAGAATGGGAAGGGGCCTGTAAGGACACGGGGAGAATGGACGGCCAGGCGGGAGACAAGCAAAAAGGTTATTGTCGCAATAGAGCAAGGACTGCGTCGCTGTCAGGAGCTGACCCTAACGGGGGACGGGACTAATCCTTCTCGCACTTCCTGGCCGAGTGGGAGGCAGTGCAACAAGTGGTTATCTGCGGAGAGAGAGGGAGGTAGGATGGAGCAGGGCCCTCAAGGTGATGGCCGGAGGGTTCGTGCCCGCCCCAGGCAAGTGGTTTGAGGAGTCCCCAGGTAGGAGGAGGTGGGAGAACCGGGGACCCGAATGCACCGCAGGAATGTGGCTGGAGATCCTAGAGTGCCAGCAAGTTTGTCTGGGGAGGGCGTTCCTGGGGCTGAAGGCCCCGCGCAGCCCTCAGAGACACTCGTGCAACACGCGCGTGTGCGTGCAGTTGCGGCAGCTGACGTGGCAACACCAGTGGAAGGTGCAGTTGCAGCGCTCGGTGACACGCTGCGTGCGCGTGCGGTGGCCGCGGCCACAGCAGAGCAGCTCGCAGCCGTCCAGCGCGGGAGACGAGCTGTTGCAGGCGCGCCCTGCGGTGCCCGCCGTACCCAGGCGTCCGCTGTACGTGCAGAAGTTGGGCGATTTCTCGAAGTAGACCAGGTCGTGAGGGGAGGGCGGCTTGTGCGCCGGGTCCTCGGGCTCCAGGCGCAGCAGCTCGGCCCGGGAAGCGCGGTTGCTGCCTCGGTTGCCGTACAGGACCCGGGAGGCTCCGTCGAAACGGTCGCGCAGCACGTCGCCCACGGCGCGCAGCGTGGGCAGCCGCATCCAGCACGTGCGCACCGTGCAGGAGCCGGACATCCCGTGGCACTTGCACTCCTGGCGCATCTCAGAGAACACGATCTGGGGGAAGGAAGGAAGAAAAGGTGTCCCGAGGGCCAAGAGCCTTTATCCCAGAGACCGCCCCCTCCCGGACGTTAACGGAAAGTCTGTAAAGGTCCAGGCCTAACCCTAACTGAGCCCTAGGGAAAGGAGTTTCCAAATGTCCCTGGGAGACCTGGAAGTGTGACGAAAATCTGCTTCACGCAGTCTCGGCTCCTCAGCCTTGTTTTTCAAACTTGTGAAATGGAGGGCCTGTAGATATTGCAGTCATGTGTCTCATCGCTTGTTGACCTCTTCTGTTCTATTTGCCCTAGGCCTAGGCATTCTTTTGCCCTCAACTACCATCTCTTCTATAATCTCCCTCCAAGACTCCTTCAGGTCGCCCTTTCCCGGTGCCCCTGGAAAAATCACTGACCGCTGCTCCCTGAGTCCCCACCACTGCGCTCCTGGTGCGGGGCCTGTCCAGGAGACTACTCACGGTGCGGCCTGCCTCGTTGTTGTGAAGGTTCATGAGGAAGCGCAGGTCCCGTCCCTTCTCCCCAGAGTCCACGAACTCCCTGCCGAAGAGGCGGCCGAAGTCGATGTTGTCGCTGCAGCCCCCCCAATGCCAATCAGGGCCCCCAGGGCCGCGCCGCCGGTAGTCGCACGTGCAAGACTCGATGGAACCCTCGGAGCAGGAGCGCGCCACTGAATGGGTGACCCCAGCGGAGGTGATGGCGAAGATAAACGCTGTTTCCCGACAGCCTGTGGGTGAAGGGACCCCGTGGCAGTGACAGGATGCGCCCGGCCGGGTCAAGCCCTCTTTGGAGAACTTGGCATCCTGCAGTCCAACGTTTGGACTCCGTCCCTGGGGTCCTGAGAGCTGAACCCATGTAGCGCAGGAAATCTGGTCTCCAGATCTCATAGAGAAAACAGGTGCTTGGGCACGCATCCACGAGTACGCTCGTGATCACGCCTTACTGGGACTCTTCGGGGCACTCTTTGGCTCTAGATCGGTAGTGGGCAGCTCCACAGAGAAAAACCCAAAGAGAGGAGAGAAAGAACTGCATCGCCAAGACCCCTACTATCCCAAGCCTTCAGTGCAAGCTTTGCTGGTCACGCGACCCATGTCAGCAGCAAGCAGTTCCGGGACACCTGTGAAGGCTGCAGGGAAGGCCAGGGTCGCCTAGTGCCCACGATCCGGAATTCCTTTTCTCTGGCACAGTGGCTCAGAAAAGTTAAGTTTTGTGCCCAAAGTGCACGACTGGAAAGAGTCTTGTATGAAATCTAGCCCAAACTATAGTGAAGCACGAGGCGCTCAGCAGACAGGAAACCCTGCTGCTGGGACATCTTCCCTGCACTCGCCAGCCTATGCCCTGGAGGTGACCCTGTTTTCCCCCTAATGCCGGAAACGTCGCCTTCCTGGGCACCCACCTCGGTTGACGATCTTGCCGAAGAGGTGGGGCCCAGGAGCTGTAGGGCAGTTCCAGCGGCGGTTCCGGAACTGCCACTTGCATTCACGTACTGCACTCTGCAGCCCACCGCTCACGCTGTGCAGGATCCCCGGGTTCTGGCGGATCAACCGCCGCTGCTTGCGGCTCAGTAGCTGCAGACTGGGCTCTAGCACCAGCTGCAGACTCTTGGAATCCGTCAGTAGGTTCGTGGAGGAGGCTACGTTCACGATGCCCCTGGTGGGACATATAATGAGAGCTCTGTCTGGGGAAGGGGACTGCGCACTAACCATAAAAGCCGTGCCCACCCTGTCCTCTGTCTGGGGTTATGTGCCTGTAGAGAGATTCATAATAATGTGATGATTACATGTTCTTGTGGCTCACAAGTTTGTTACAACTGTGCACCAGGAGTCCGAGCTTGGTAACTGGAAAGAGGAGGCTTGGGGAAGTCTGGAACTATATCTGTATTAACTCTTCCAGCTTCCTTCTGCCCCTGCGCGGAAATCCTGGCCTGCCTGCAGCCCTGGCCCACCTTGAAATGCTTAAGAGTCCCACCCTCTTCTTACCTCCTTCCTAAGATAACATCTGATCCTTCACTTCAAGATCTGGGGAAACCTGTGGGCACCCACCTTGGTGAGGCTGGAACTGGCCCCTAAAGGGGAAATGCTGTGCTAAATGGGAGTGGGTTTGGGCCCTGGAGTATCTGGGCCTCTGTGGGCAGGTGATTTGACCCCCTTGGGCAGAGCCAGGACTCTCTGAGGCAGCTCCAGGCGAGAGCACCCTCATTATGGTGAAGTCAGAGTGCAGGAGAGTCTGTGGACTGACGATCCTGCAGCGTGGGAGCTGGGTAGGGCTGGCTCCTGGCTTCGCGCCCCAAGACAAGTGGCGACCCCGCACCAGCTCACTTACCACCATCGGCCACTGCTGTTGGCAGCCAGAGCTGCGGGCAGAGAGGTCAGTGCCAGTAGTAATGTAGCAGAAACCCAGCTGGGCAGCAGCGCCCAGCGTCCCATGGCCTCGCCTGGTTGCTGCCCACGGGCGGCGGTGGGACCGGACGCGGCGGTGACGGTGCGAGAGTTCGCAGTCTCACTCTTTAACAACCCCGGAGGCGGGCGGCGGGCAGCATGGTTCGCTGTCCCTGTTGGTGGGCCGAGGCAGCCACTGCGGGTGACACCGCCTCTTATAGTTGCGGCGCTAGTAGCAATGACGAGAAGAGGCTGCCCCTCCGGGTGGAACTATGGCACCAGGGTGCATCGGTCAGGGCTGCAGACAATGAGCAGCGAGCGGGGCCGTGGCTCCCGCCCGTCTGAGCAAAGAGCTGACAGGCTGGCCGTCGGGGCTCGCCCCCCGCCCCCTGCCTGGTGGCCCCCGCCTCCAGGTCTGCACTGGCCGCCGACCCCTCCCCTTGGGACGCCCTCCCACGCGCGCCGCGCCGCTCTCGTCCGTCTTCGCCGCCGGCGTCCGGAGCCCGGCCCGTCGGGGACCGGCATCCGCCAGGGGGCGCGGAAACAATGTGCTGAAAGAGAACCTCCCTGGCTCAGACCGCCGCCCCGACGCGCCTCGACAGGGCTATCCCCTCGACGACGTCACCCGAGGCCCCCGCCGCCCGTGTCCCTGCTCTCACCCATTCTGAATGGAGGAAAGAAAGCTGTGGTTCTGGCCAGAGAGTCCACGGAGACGCTTTCCCCGCCCAGGAACCCTCGACGGCGGGACAGAGGAGAGAAAAGGGGATCCAGGGCATGGGTGGGGCTGTGGTCAGGGACTCCCGAGGGGTGGAGTGGAGGGGTGAGCTGACCAAGCCAAACTGGCAGCCCAGCCAAACCTGTAGCAGCGCAGCATTTGCACATGAACCCAGAAGGGGGGCACTGGTAGCAAACTGTGTGTAACAATGTGGGAACAAGTGAGAATGCACAGGTGTTCTGAGGGCACACTCTCCTGGGTATTGGTGTGTTCAGAAACTTCTAGTTCTGAAGAGAGGGACGTTTGGAACCCTTTCTAAAGGATTTTGAGAAGGGCCTGGTGGCCTTTAATCCCAGCACTTGGGAGGCAGAGGTAGCAGGATCGCTGTGAGTTCGAGGCCACCCTGAGACTCCATAGTAAATTTCAGGTCAGCCTGGGCTAGAGTGAGACTCTATCTCGAAAAACAAACAAAAAAAAATTTTTTTTTTGTAACTAGCTCCAGACTGAGAGATCATTAACCCATCTTGCCACAGTCACTGCCTAAGGCAGTGTGTCAGGAAGGAGGTGGTGACTATGACAGGAGAGACCCAGAAGCTTCACTGCAGGATGAAAGAGGTCTAGAATTTTGTTGAGAGGTGGGTGTGCGTGAGTATGTGCGTGGGGAGATTAAATGTATGTCATTCTGTTGCCCTGGGTACCTTGTGTCATCCTGTGGCATGTGTCAACCTGTACATGTCATTGTGGTGGGGAGCTGAGTCTTCAATGAAGGGGGATGAAGATGAGACAGGCTGAGTGGCTGAGTCTTGGACAACTAGACTCTGAAAAGACAAAGACGGATCGGATCGTGGTGTGGTATAGGTGTTCAGTGGGAATCTGCGTGGGTGGAGGGAGCCTGGAGTGAAAGGGATGCTTCCTGAAAGGAACCTAGATTAGTGGACTTTCTCCCCTCCTCCTCCTCCTTCTTCTTCTTCTTCTTTTTTTTTTTTTTTTTTTTTTTTGGTTTTGCAAGGTAGGGTCTCACTCTGGTCCAGGCAGACCTGGAATTAACTATGTAGTCTCAGGGTGGCCTCGAACTCTCAGCGATCCTCCTACCTCTGCCTCCCAAGTGCTGGGATTAAAGTCGTGCACCACCACGCCTGGCTGTCTTCTTTTTGAGGTAGGGTCTCACTCTAGCTCAGGCTGACCTGTAATTCATTCTGTATTCTCAGGCTGGCCTTGAACTCAGGGTGATCCTCCTACCTCTGCCTCCCGAGTGCTGGGATTAAAGGAGTATGCCACCACATCTGGCAAAATATATTTTTATTTATTTGCAAGTGGAGAGAGATAGAGAGAAGAGAGACAGAGAGACCCCGTGCTAGGTCACTTGCCAGGCATGCCAGGGCCTCCAGCCAGTGCAAACGAACCCCAGACACATTCACCACAATATACATCTGGCTTTACCTGGGTACTTGGGAATTGAACCTAGGTCTTTAGGCTTTGCAAGCAAGCATCTTAACCACTGAGCCATCTCTCCAGCCCTGTTGTGTTTTTGAAACAGATTCTAGCTATGTAACTCGGGCTGGCCTGAAACTAATTATGTAGAACTGGAACTTACATGATTCTCCTGTCTCTGCTTCCTGAATGCTGGGATTACAGGCCTCTGCACCCATGCCCAAGATTACCAGATTGGTGTGTCCATGCATTTGCTTTTCTGCTTCTTGGATTTTTCTGCCAAGTTTCTGCCTTACCCCAAAACTCTATTTTTTTGGGGGGGGCGTTTCGAGGTAGGGTCTCACTCTGGCCCAGGCTGACCTGGAATTAACCATGCAGTCTCAGGGTGGCCTTGAACTCATGGCGATCCTCCTACCTCTGCCTCCTGAGTGCTGGGATTAAAGGCGTGCACCACCACGCCCGGCTCCAAAACTCTATTTTGTTACCCACTCTCATTTGAGTGTCTGCAGTTATCTTATCCATTGTGCAGTTATCTTTCCTGGAGCTCCAATTCAGCTTCAGTCATAGTGGTCTTCTACTGAAGAACTGTATTCTCTATGTGGAGCATGGAGGGTAGTGCCAGTTTGGTTATCAAACCTCCCAACCACGCAGAGAAGGCTCTTGGAAGGGTATTCTACCTTACATCTCTCTTCCCTGCTATTTTACAGAGGAAATAATGAGGCAATGGTCCAAGGTTACATTTAATAAATGAATTTATGGTAAAGCCAGATTAAAACCCAGACAAACCGGGCATGGTGGAGCATGCCTTTAATCTCAGCACTCAGGAGGCAGAGGTAGGAGATTGCCATGAGTTTGAGGACACCCTGAGACTATATAGTGAATTGTAGGTCAACCTAGGCTAAAGTGAGACCCTACCTCGAGAAACAAAAAACAAAACAAACAAACAAACCAAAGGAAAACCCCAGACCAGGAGTTTAAAGACAACCTCAGCTATGTAACAAGTTCAAGGCCACACTGAGCTACATGAGACTGCCTCAAAGATAATGAAATAGCTTGGTGGTGCATTCCTTTAATCCTAGCACTCAGGAGGCAAAGGTAGGAGGATCGCAAGGAATTCAAGGCCACCCTGAGACTACCAAGTGAATTCCCAGTCAGCCTGGGCTAGAATGAGACCCTACTTTGAAAAAAAAAAAAAGATAATGAGATAGATGATAGATAGGTAGATAGATAGATGACCCATACCAGGATATAGCTCAGTTGATAAAATGTTTGCCTAGTATGTATGGTGCCCTGGGTTCAAACCCACTATGACATAAACTGGGCATGGTGGCTGATGCCTGTAATCACAGGACTTGGAAGATGGAGGCAGAAGGATTACAAATTCAAGGTCATCCTTACTACATGGTAAGTTTGAGGCCAGCCTGGGCTACATGAGACCCTGTCTCAAAAACAAAAGCCTTAGCCGGGCATAGTGGCACACTCCTTTTAATCCCAGTACTTGGGAGGCAGAGGTAGGAGGATCACTGTGAATTCAAGGCTACCCTGAGACTATGTAGTGAATTCCAGGTCAGCCTAGACTAGAGTGAGACCCTACCTTGAAAAACAAAAAAAAAAAAAACAAATCAAATCAAAACAAACCTTGGGCTGGTGGGCTGGAGGGAGTGCATAGTGGTTAAGGTGCTTGCTTGTGAAGCCTGAAATTTAGGTTAGATTCTCCAGTACCCACAGAAGCCAGATGCACAAGATGGAACTTATGTCTGGAGTTTGTTTGCAGTGGCTAGAGGCTCTGGTGCTCCCATTCTTTTTCTCTATCTGCCTCTTTTAAATATATACCAAAAATATAAAAATAAAAAAGAGTTTAGTTGTGGACATGTGATTTTTGTTTGTTTGTTTGTTTTGTTTTTCAAGGTAGGGTTCACTCTAGCCCAGGCTGACCTGGAATTCACTATGGAGTCTCAAGGTGGATTTGAACTCACAGTAATTCTCCTACCTCTGCCTCCTGAGTGCTGGGATTGAAGCTGTATGCCACCATGCCTGGCTGAATTTTGTTGTTGTTGTTGTTGTTGTTTTTCAAGGTAGGGTCTCACTCTAGCTCAGGCTGACCTGGAATTCCGTATGTAGTCTCAGGGTGGCCCTGAACCCACAGTGATCCTCCTACCTCTGCCTCCTAGTGCTGGGATTAAAGGCATGCGCCACCACACCTTGGACATGTGAATTTTGAGATGCTGATTTAAGTATTAGGTGTGCATCCAGAATTCATGGTTAGATATATAGCTTAGGACTCATGAAGCCTGATAGCTCACCCGATGATTTGAATAGACTTAAAGAAAGAGGTCTGCTTAAATCTGATTGTACTTTACCTCTTCATTCATTTTATTTTCTTTTGAGGTAATCCCAACAGCCTGGCCTTTTTTTCTTTTATGAGAGAGACAGAATTGGAGCACCAGGGCCTCCAGCCATTGCAATGGAACTCCAGATAGGTGCGCCATCTTGTGTGCATGTGTGACCTTGCACGCTTGTGTCACCTTGTGTATCTGGCTTACGTGGGATATGAAGAGTTGAACATGGGTCCTTAGGCTTCACAGGCAAGGGCTTTAACCACTAAGCCATCTCTCCAGACCTTATTTTATTTTTTAAAATTAATTAATTAATTTATTTGAGAAAGGGAAAAAGAGAGAGAGAGAGGAAGAAGAGGTACACACAGAGAAAAAAAATGGGCACACCAAGGCCTCCAGCCACTGCAAGTGAACTCCAGATGCATATACCACCTTGTGCATCTGGCTTACATGGGTACTGAGGAATCAAACCTGAGTCCCCTGCATAAACTCTTGATTCCTTTATTGCCCTATCTTGCTTTATCTTCAGTCAATAACAACTCTGACCTTTTACTTCAGGACAGAAGTCTTGATATCATCCTTGACTCATCTGCTTTACACATCATGTCAAGCCATTAGCAAAGTCTGGCCTTCAGTTTTAAAATATATGCAGCATAAGGCTGGAGAGATGGCTTAGTGGTTAAGCACTTGCCTGTGAAGCCCAAGGACCTTGGTTCAAGGCTTGATTCCCTAGTACCCATGTAAGCCAGATGCACAAGGTGATGCATGCATCTGGAGTTCATTTGCAGTGGCTGGAGGCCCTGGTGTGCCCATTCTCTCTCTCTTTCTGCCTCTTTCTCTCTCTGTCTGTTCTCAAATATATATATATATACAGCATGAGCCAGTTGTGGTGGTGCATGCCAGTAACAAGTTGCTGAAGAGATGGAGGTAGGAGGACTTGAAGAATGTGATCCTGAGCCTGGTGTGGTGGCACATGCCTTTAATCCCAGCACTCTGGGGAGGCTGAAGTAGGAGGATCGCTGTGAGTTTGAGGCCACTCTGAGACTACATAGCGAATTGAATTCCAGGTCTGCCTGGACTAGAGTGACACCTTACCTGGAGAAACCAAAATAATAATAATAATAATAATAATAATAATAATAATGATGATGATGATGATGATGGGGTCCAGTCTCACCCCTCTACTACTGCACACTGGTGGGAGCCACCATTACCTCCTGCCATCCCCCTCCTGCAATGGCCTAATAGCCCCCTTGCTTTTGCCTTTCTCCCCAGTCTGCTTTCTCTCTCTCTCTCTTTTGTTTTGTTTTTTCAAGATAGGGTTTCACTCTAGCTGAGGCTGACCTGTGATTCACTATGTAGTCTCAGGGTGGCCTCGAACTCATGGTGATACTCCTACCTCTGCCTCCCCAGTGCTGGGATTAAAGGCGTGTGCCACCACACCCGACTTCCCCAGTCTGCTCTCTTAACAGCAGCCAAAGTCATCCTTTGGAAAGCAGATCATTTCATTCCCCTGATGAAATTTTTTCCAATATTCCTCATCTCACTCAAAAGCCCAAATCTTGACAAGGCCCCATAGGATCTGACCCTGTTTGTTCCTAGTTCTTCAACTTCATCGCCTACCAATCTTGTGAATTGCTCCCCTGTAGCCAAACTGGCCTCCTTCCTAATCCCTTGAACATACCAGCCATGTTCCTTTCTCAAGGACTATGTGTCCATTTGTTTGTCTTCTGGAATGTTCTTCTTCAGATATCTTCATGTCTTTATTTCTTCACTTTTTCTTCCCTTCCCCTCTCCATCTTATAAAATAGAATCTCACTACCAATCTCCTGTTTTGTTTTTTTCTTTTGTTTTGAGGTAGATATTGCTGGGTAGCCTAGCCCGGCCATGATTCTTGGTCCTCTTGTCTCAGCTTCTCTCTTGATAGAGTACATCCGGCTCTCTGTATCACTGTTTCTTTTTTCTTTGTTTTTTGTTTTTTGTTTTTCGAGGCAGGGTCTCACTCTGGCCCAGGCTGACCTGGAATTAACTATGTAGTCTCAGGGTGGCCTTGAACTCACGGCGATCCTCCTACCTCTGCCTCCCGAGTGCTGGGATTAAAGGCGTGCGCCACCATGCCCAGCTAGTATCACTGTTTCTTAAATTTATTTTTTTTCATTTGCACATGTGTGATTCGTGTGTATGCATGTGGAGGTCAGAGGTGGATGCTGCACCACACCTGCCTTTTAACGGATGCTGGGGATTCAACCTCCTTGTTCTCATGCTTGCAAACACTTTAGTGACTTAGCCTCCCCCAGCTCCTCTGTATCACTTTTAACTACAGATAGCTTTAAAGACTTGAAATAGAAAAAGTCGTAACAACTTCTCCCCAACAGGGAGAAGGTGAAGATGTTGGAAGGGAAATGAGCTTTGCTTTGACCTTGGGATCTGGACAAGGCGCAGAGGGCCAGGGCTGTGAGTTCACAGGCAGAGGAGCCTCCGACTTCTGAAAAGCCAGCAGGCAGCAGCTCTGCCCTTGGGCTGGGCAGGTGCAGACTATCCATCCGCCTTAACTAGACTAGACCAGGAGGTAAAATTCTGTCTAGGGTAATCCAGAAGGTTTGTTGGGCCCAACTGCTGAAGGTGGGGGCTCCCTGAGAGTCTAGCACTATCCGGCTGCAGCTCCTCTGGTGCCTCCACGTGGTGGCCTTCGGTACTGCAACAGAAAGCGTGTGAGGCGGAGGGTAGGCAGCACCGCTGAGCTCACCACCACCGGCGCATCCATCCCTCCCGGGCCTATAATTTGGGTTCCCCGGGCTGGCCGCCCCTATCAGCGGCTTAGCAACAGATGAGTCACCCGAGACCCCGGGCCAACGCAAACATTGGGGGGGGGGGAGGAGGTTCCTGAGGCTGGCTTGGTTTTAGCCACCGCCTCAGTTGCTTGATCCCCCCCAATCTCAAGGGGCCTCCATTCTTTTCTTTGACCCCTACCCTGCAATGCCCATGGGTGCGCCCCACAGCGCTTTGGCAATGCCCTCTATCTCCAGGACTGGGAGCAGCCCTTTCTCTTCTCATCAAGAGGAAAGGGACCCAAGTACTCCGGCTCCCTCCCTGCAACGATGGCAGCCCTCTTCCTTCCCCCTCCTGTCACGGTCCCAACCCTTGTCAAGGTCTCTCTGGTTCCCGCCCCTCCCCTTTCCTGGAGCTGGCCGCGTGCTTTGGGTATTAGGCAATGGGTGTGCACCCGAAGCCCTCTCCCGGCCCCGCCTGTCCCACCGCCCTCTAGCTGCCTGCGGGTCAGTGCTCAGGCCAGCCGGTCGGCTGGAGGGCACTGTGGGCCAGCTCAGGCCACCCAGTTGGCCTGCGGCCTCCTATTCCAGAGCTAGGCTTCAGCGAGGACAGGAAGCAGGAGTATGCATGCTTGGTTTGGAACAGTTTGGGGAGACCCCAAGTCGCTGGGAACCTACGGTCATAGTTTTGACCTCGGCCCCTGACTGTATGCTCGAAAATCACAGGTAGGGAATAGAAACAAGACAAAATCTAAAACGTGGAAGGCAGAGGTAGGAGGATCACCGTAAATTCTAGGCCACCCCGAGACTACATACAGGTCAGCCTGGGCTAGAGTGAGACCCTACCTCGAAAAAAAAAAAATCCAAAAAGTGAGGGAGATCATAGCCACGTGGAAAAAAAAAAAACAACAAGAATATTCTTGAGATGGGGATGGAGGATGGGGGAATGGGAAACATTATTCCCTTCATCCAGGGACCTGGGTGGAGTCAGGAAAAAGAATGGGGACACTGTGGGAATCACTTTATCCAGGTGTAAAGAAGGAAGCTACTGAGATAGGGGTTTGTAGATTCTCTCAGGACCTCAAAAGTCACTCATGACATGGTCCTTGTCTTGAACTGAAAAAGAGGAGGTTCAGGAGCTCGTGGCTGCCTTTTCCCATCCCAGGGTGGGGAGTCAGAAAAGCACCCCCCTGTGGTCACTCCAGACTGTCCAATGTCAGGGATCATGGCACACTCACCTCCCCAGCCTGTTCAGGGTCTGGCATAAAGACAGTTTATGACTATGCCCACAGAAGGAAATCCTAACCTGCTTTGTCCGCCCCCACCCCGTCAGTGGTGCCCCCTTCAGCACAAGGCACGACTTGCAAGGACACAGACCTGGGACTGGCTGCCCGCATATCTGTCCACCACACCAAGGAAGAGGTGATTGTGGCTGTGGCCATCGGCCTTGAGCTACTGCTTCCTGGGGGGTGGTCTCTGAGTCAAAGTGCCTGGGGTGCTTGGGGCCAGCCGTGCTTTGGGCTGCGGTCTGGCAGGGGCTGGGGGCGGTTGGGAAGCCTGGGGCCCTTCTCTGGCAAAAATAGTCCGCAGTGGTTAGAGCTACCAGCGTGAGTCAGGCCGGAGTATGGTGGCGCCTAACCCCTTCGCTGCCGCTCAGACTCCCTAAGGCGAGCTGCCTCCCCCTGGGCACCCCAAGACCAGGTTCTTTCCCCGGCTGTCCGGGGTTCCAACTCAATTTGGGATTCCTCAGCCCTCCTCAGCCCATGGGAAGCAAATTTGAGACTGGAGTAGGAATCTGGGCCATCTGGGTTGGAATTCCGAGGAAGGTCCCGAGGATGCCTTAAGGGAAGAGAAGCAGAGGGAGGGCAAGCAGGATGAGGATATTTGGGACTACCTGAGCCTTTTGGCTGGGACCAAATTCAGAGGCCAAATCTGAACCCTCCCAAGGGGCAGGCGTTGGGCTCGGTGTGGGCGGGAGCCAAGCCTCGCAGTAAGCTCGTCTCCGGCGGGCTGAGTGCCCTGTGGCGCGCTCTTGCTGGGGCTTCCCAAGCGACTGTCCAACGCCTGAAACCAGAAGACAGACAGTCCCGCTCTGTCCTCGTCTGGTTAAAGGAGCTCTCCAGCCACTTTGGCTCTCCGTGGAGCAACTGAGGCAAAGAGACATGATGACAGATATTGTCATTTGGGCCAAGTCCTGGCACCTTAGTGTAGATCACTGCACCCTCACTACAGCCTTGGCAACCCGCAAACCAGCAGGTGAGAGGAACTCTTGGCACTGGGTACCTCCCTCTTGAGTGGGGCCAGGTTCGAACTTGGGCTTCAGGAGAGGGGTGGTGTGTGTGTGTGTGCGCGCTGAGTGGGGATCGACAGCGTTCCCCTGGTCAAGGAGGGGGGTGAGGAAGGGTGGGGTGGGGATGCCCCGGGCTCTGGGAGGGGCCCAGCAGCTCTGTCAGCCCCAGTAGAGCGGTGGGTGAGCTAGGTTCACGCAGAGCCAGAGCCTCCGCAGCGTGGCTTGCTGCTCATCCACTAGCTCCCTCGTTCACTCCCTCCTTCCTTCCTTCCCTCCCTTCCTCCCGGCGGCGGCGCTGGAGAAGCGGCGGAGAGGAGTGGCCCGGCGCTGGAAGAATGCAGCTCTGCCGAGGGGCCAGAACTCGACACAGTCTCCCCGCGATTTAAACCTCACGAGCGGAGCCTGGGCGACCCAACCACGCGGGTCACGGACCCTGCACCCGAACAGCTGGAGGTAATGAGACCTGGGAGAACCGGAAGGGCAGAGACGCGCGCGCACACCGGGATCCCGGCGGCACGCGGGCTGCGGGAGAGACATGCATCCACCCGCCAGCGCACAGACGCGCAGAGAGACCCAGAGACACTGCTAGACATGAAGACAGAGAATGAAGGGGTTCCTCCGGATTTAGAGGGCAATGGATGCCAGAGTAAAGGGGTGGGGACCCAAGCTGGGACCTGTGGGGACTGGGTGGTGACCAGAATGGGGAGCATGTAGTTAGGAAAGGGAAGGCAGGCGGGGAAGAGGACTCAGTTTGAGACACCGGCCCTGGCAAAAAGATACCAGTTACCCCCATCACACACACATACATGCCCTAGTGGCACCTGGAGGCTCTCCCTTTCCCCTGCGGGCCGGAAGGGAGTAGAATGGGGCAGAGAGTCTGGTTGGTGTTAGACCATTCTAACCTAGCTTGCCTGCCATTGCCAGCACTAGAAGGCAACACCCCCCCAGGTGGTGGGGAACCCCCTTCTGATCCCTCCCTCTAACCCTGTAAGGGCGGGGAAGTCAGTCGTGGGGCCCTGGAAGAGGGAGCAATGGGTGAGGTCCTGGAGCGAGGGGTTTGAGAGTGACTGAGTTTGCACACAAGCGTGTATCCCAGTGCTGGGCATTGTGTCTGACTGGGCGGACTTGAGAGGTGCTCCCCTGAGCCCTGCGCTCCGAGATTTGGACCCTTCCTGCTTTAGAGCTCCAGGACTCTGGGGATCAAGGGGTGACTTATTGTTTTGTTTGAGGAGGCGAGAGAAAGGTCAGTGGGGCCGCAGCAGTGGCTAAGGAGACCGAAGCAGGGCATCCTTCGGTTCCAAGGAACTGGTCTGCATCAAATCTCCCTGTTCTTCAGGCACTGATCCATCTGCCAATCGGAGCCTCCGGGCTTCGACATGCTGGAGGAGCCCCGGCCTCGGCCTCCGCCCTTGGGCCTCGCGGGTCTCCTGTTCTTGGCCTTGTGCACTGGGTGAGCAATCTCCCCCCCCCCCCGCCCGCGCGCCTCTGTCTCCCAGACCGAGGGGAAAGCACCGACCTGAGATAGGGTGAGTGTGGAGGGAGTGTGACTGGACCCAAAGACACCTTGTCCGTTCACAGGGCTCTGAGCAATGAGATTCTGGGCCTGAAGCTACCGGGTGAGCCGCCCCTGACGGCCAACACCGTGTGCCTGACGCTGTCCGGCCTGAGTAAGCGGCAGCTGGGCCTGTGCCTGCGCAGCCCCGACGTGACGGCGTCGGCGCTCCAGGGTCTGCACATCGCGGTGCACGAGTGTCAGCACCAGCTGCGGGACCAGCGCTGGAACTGCTCGGCGCTGGAGGGCGGCGGCCGCCTGCCGCACCATAGCGCCATCCTCAAGCGGGGTGAGCCTGGCAGGGGCGGGTGTGTGCTGCAGGCTGGGTGCGGGGCGGGAGGAGGGGGTTCTCGGGGAATTTTCTCCCAGGAGCCACACTCAGCTAGGTCTGGCCACCAGTCTGGGCCTCGGTCCGCCTCACTTACATACCTGCGTGCGGCTGGCAAGGCAGCTGGGATTTCTGCTCCCCTACCCTAGGGCCCCTCTTTCCTACCCCCTCCTCCCAGTTCTATCTGGGTTGCACCTGTGAACAAGGGATGCCCCCAGCCCTAGAAGCTTCAAACACCCATCCCCTTTCTCTCCCCTACTTTTCTCTCCCCTCCCTCTCCATTGGGACAAGCCCAGGCTGGTGTCCCCAGAGTCTCAGCGGGGGTGGGGTGACGCCCCCAACCGTTTAAGGGTTAAACCTGCTCCCCTAATTGCTGGGGTTCCCAGGAGCCAAAGCTGGGAACAAAGACCCTGATAGCTTTGAAGCTGCAAAGCAGCCCCCTCCTCTGTGTTGTGGGGGCCCCAGGTGTCCCTCACCTGAGCAGGTGAGAAATGGCTGGAGGGACAGAGAACAGGTCACTGCTGGCCTGGTCTGAAAGGGTCTGGGGGAATTTCACTGCCTCTTTCCGTGCCCAGCTGGAGTTTATTACCCAAGGAGTAAAGATCCACCAGGATTCAGGGATTGGGGTAGTGCTTTGGGGACTATGGGGTTAATAGGCAGCTGCCATCTGCAGGGGAATTCCCAAGACGTGTGCAAACAGCTTCACCCTTGGAGGGTTGGGGGATCTTGAGACTGGCCCAGGAGCCCTGGATTCCGGGGTAAGAGAGGCTTGGCCGCCAAGGAGGTACTGTCTTTCATCTTTGGGCCACAGAGAGCCTCTGCTTGAAGCAGAGGACCCCTCCTCTGCAGGGTCTGGTGTAGGAGAAGGCTTTGACATCCAAATGGTGAGCATTTCTATCTAAGTTTGGGTAAGATTTGTCATCCTGAGCCTTGGTGACCCTCAAAGCATAACAAAGAAGCCAACCTTTTCAAAGGGCCTTAGGGAAAAATCACCCCCCATTCCAGTGTTTTATAGGGTAATAGCAGGTTAGAATAAATATAAAGGGCAGTCTTGAAGGACAAATATAAAACTATAACCTAGGAAGGGGAAGGGCAGGCAGCTCCAGTGTGTTGGGGTTGTTAACATGGTGGTACAAGATAGTTTGGTTAAAAGGTTGGTTTAAATAGCCCTGAAGGAAAGAGAAACACACACACCCTCCAAAGGCTACTGCTGCTCCCATCTACCCACCCAACTTCCCTGCAGGCCTAGGGAATTTCTAAGGCTTTCTGATGTAGAACTCCTTGAACACATCTTCAAAGTCTCCAGGGACTCCCTCTTAGTCATCTCTCAACCACAGGGGTCTTTCCCTTTGAGCTAGCTCTTTCATCCACACCTGAATGTATTTCCAGAGTGAGATCTGACCTCAGAGATCATCTTGACGGGTGGGTCTCTCTTTATGGATGAGGAGACTGAGGTCCAGTAGTGTTTCCTTTCAAGTTCTAGGACTTTCTTCGAAATTCACTCAGCTGCTAAATATCAGGGCTGAGATTCAGTTAGAAATTTCTAAATTGGTGCGGTAACTCTCACCTGTATTTCCAACACTCAGGAGGCTGAAGCAGGAGGATTGCATGGAGTTCAAGGTTAGTGTGGGCTCATAGTGAATTCCAGTCAGCCTAGGCTGCATGAGAACCTGTCTCAAAAAACAAAACAAAAAGAAAAAAAAGAGAAATTTCTGACATTATTTCCTCCTGCCCTTCATCCTTAGCTGCCTGTTAACCTTACCTCCACCATCACACTTTTACTCTCCAGGTTTCCGAGAGAGTGCCTTCTCCTTTTCTATGCTGGCTGCTGGGGTCATGCATGCAGTTGCCACAGCTTGCAGCCTGGGCAAACTGGTGAGCTGCGGCTGTGGCTGGAAGGGCAGTGGTGAGCAGGACAGGCTACGGACCAAACTGCTGCAGCTGCAGGCACTGTCCCGAGGCAAGAGTTTTCCCCACTCGATGCCCAGCCCTGTTCCTGGCTCTGGCCCCAGCCCTGGCCCCCAGGACACATGGGAATGGGGTGGCTGTAATCATGACATGGACTTTGGAGAGAAGTTCTCTCGAGATTTCTTGGATTCCAGGGAAGCTCCCAGGGACATCCAGGCTCGAATGCGAATCCACAACAACAGGGTGGGGCGCCAGGTAGGTGTGTGTATCTCCTCCTTGTCTCCCTTCCTTTGTGCTTTTTTTTTTTTTTTTTTTTTGAGGCAAAGTCTTACTATGTAGTCTAGACTAGCCTCATATTCGGAGTCCTACTGCATTAGTCTGAGTGCTGGGATTACAGGTGCATACCACCATGCCCAGCTTTCTTCCTCCCCTCCCGCACATGTATGACATGTGTGTGGTGTATGTACATGTGTGTGTGCAGATGTGTACCCCCTGTGCACACATATGCTTGCAGAGGCCAGAAGATAACATCCTCTATCTCTCATGTCCTTGGAAGGAGTCTCTAACTGAACCTACAGCTGCCCGTTTGTAGACTCACAAGCCCCAGAAAATTTTCTGTCTCTCATCCTCACAGGACTGCCTAGCTGTCTATGTCTATGCTGGGGATCAAACTCAGGTAGTCTCAGGCCTTTCTAGTGCTCTAAACTGCTGAGCCAGTTCCTCAGCCCCAGTTTCTCCTTTTGTTTAAAGGAGAGAGGCCCTGTAATCAGATGAGGTGTGGTGGGTGATTGCCACTTGCAAGTCACCTAGCCCAGGTTTTGCATTTATAAAGAGCCTGATGGACTTACCTCACAATGTTAAGGCTGAGCTAGCAAATGATGTGCTCCATCCATATAGTGCCTAGTCCTTAGTTCAATGTACACTAGCTGTTATTTATTACAACTGGCATCCCTACAGATTTGAGGAGCACTCTGGGCCACACCCTCCATTTTATCAGCACTTACTCTGGAAAGAGCATTGGACTGAGAGTCCAGACAACTGAAGTTGAGTCCTGGCTATTACCAACTAGTGATCAGAGATGGGTGAATCACCTCCCCCACCCCCCCCAAAAAAAGTTTAAAAAGCCGGGGCATGGTGGAATATACCTTGAATCCCAGCACTCAGGCGGCAGAGGTAAGGATGATCCCCATGAGTTTGAGGTCAGCCTGAGACTACAGAGTGAATTCCTGGTCAGCTTGGACTAGAGGGAGGCCCTACCTCAAAAAACCACAAAACAAAACAAAAACAAAACAAACAAACAAACAAAAAACAGATGGATGAATCACACTGCTCTGCCATCTTAACATGGAGGAGTTGGGCTAATAGCTAATTTTTCCAATATTCCATTTGTCCCTCCCTGTTTTTTTTTTTGTTTGTTTTTTGTTGTTGTTTTTTCAAGGCAGGGTCTCACTCTAGCCCAGGCTGACCTGGAATTCACTCTGTATTCTCAGGGTGGCCTTGAACTCATGGTGATCCTCCTATCTCAGCCCCCCGAGTGCTGTGATTAAAGGTGCCACTACACCTGGCTTCTTCTTCTTTTTAAAAAATATTTTAAAAGTATTTTTTTTATTTATTTGACAGAGAGAGAGGGAGAGGAAGGGCACACCAGGGCCTCTATCCACTGCAAATGAACTCCAGACACATATACTACCTGTGCATCTGGTTTATGTGGGTACTAGGGAGTTGAACCTGGGTCCTTTGGCTTTGCAGGCAAGTGCCTTAACCACTAAGCCATCTCTCTAGCCTGACTGGCATTTTTTTTTTTTATGAGAGAGAGGGAAAGGAGAGAGAATTGGCTTGCTAGGACCTCCAGCCACTGCAATTGAACTCCAGATGCATGTACCACCTTGTGAGCATGTGTCACCTTGTGTGTCTAGCTTAGGTAGTATCTGGGAAGTCAAACATAGGTCCTTAGGCCTCACAGGCAAGTGCCTTAACCACTAAGCCATCTCTCCACCTCTCCAGTCCTTTTAAAAATTAATTATTTTATTTTATTTTATTTTATTTTATTTTATTTTATTTTATTTTTTTTTTTCGAGGTAGGGTCTCACTCTGGCCCAGGCTGACCTGGAATTCACTCTGTATTCTCAGGCTGGCCTCGAACTCACGGCAATCCTCCTACCTCTGCCTCCCGAGTGCTGGGATTAAAGGTGTGTGCCACCACACCCGGCTAATTTTTTGTTTTTTATACTTCATTTTATTTATTTATTTATTTTTTTTGAGAAATAGGCAGGAGAGAGAGAGAGGAGAGAGGAAGACAGAGAGAGATGCCTCCAGCCACTGCAAAAGAACTCCAGATCCAGATGTGTTTGGGCTGCTGTGAACAAAACAGATCGTCGACCCCTTGTGGTAAAGTGTGGCATTGCGCCCTTTGCATCTTTTGAGGTAAACCAGCGAGATTGCAGATAGAGCTGCATCTCTCCCTATATTTTTATTTTAGATTATTTGATCCAGAGTCCAGATGACCTAGGCTTATAGGCAGGTGCCTTGACTGCTAGAGCCATCTCCAGACTTGTGGTCAAGTGTATATTTTATGGAGATTGAACCAGCGTTCTTGGGCTTGAGGCAGGTTTATTTATTTATTTGAGAGAGAGAGATACAGAAATAGGCAGGGGGAGAGAGAGAGAGAGAAAAGAGAGAGAGCGAGAGAGAGAGACAATGGGCACGCCAGGGCCTCCAGCCACTGCAAAAGAACTCCAGATCCAGATGTGTGCACACCTTTGTGCATCTGGCTTATGTGGGTCCTGGGGAATTGAACCTGGGTCCTTTGGCTTTGCAGGCAAGTGTCTTAACCGCTAAGCCATCCCTCCAGCCCCCCCTTTTTTTGTTTGGTTTTTTGAGGTAGGGTCCTCACTCTAGTTCAGGCTGACCTGGAATTCACTCTGTATACTCAGGGTAGCCTTGAACTCATGGTGATCCTCCTACCTCTGTCTCCTGAGTGCTGGGATTAAAGGCATGCGCCACCACACCTAGTTTTTGTTTTTTTGAGGTAGGGTCTTGCTCTAGTCCAGTCTGACCTGGAATTCACTATGTAGTCTCAGGGTGGCCTCAAACTCATGGTGATCCTCCTACCTCTGTCCCCCAAGCGCTGGGATTAAAAGAAGATGCTTAGCAGATGCAAAGTTAAAGGGCGTGCCTCCTACGCCCCCTAAGCCTCTCTCTCCTCTCCTCTCGCTGGTTCAATCTCTCCAGGTCCCACGTTTAGCCAGATGCAGTGATGCAAGGGCGCTATGCCTCACTTGCCCACAAGGGCGCACAATCTGGATTTCGTTCACAGCAGCTGAGAGAGAGACTGCCCTACCTCTGTCCCCCAAGCGCTGGGATTAAAGGTGTGTGCCAGGCTGGAGAGATGGCTTAGCGGTTAAGGCGCCTGCCTCCTAAGCCTCAGAACGCTGGTTCCAATCTCCAGGTCCCACGTTTAGCCAGATGCAGTGATGCAAGGGCGCTATGCCACATGCTCACAAGGGGCGCACACAATCACAGCAGCTGAGAGACTGCTGGCACGCCCATCTCTGTCTCCCTCTCCCTCTCTGTCTGTCTCTCTCTCTGTGTCTCTCTCCAAAAATAAATAAAATAATAAAAAAATTTTAAGGTGTGTGCCACCATGCCCAGCTTTAAATATTTTTATTTATTTATTGGAGAAAGAGGCAGATAAAGGGAATAGGTGTGCCAGGGCCTCCAGCCACTGCAAATGAACTCCAGATGCATGCGCCACCTTGTACATCTGGCTTAAGTGGGTCCTGGGGAATTGAACCTGCTCCTTAGGCTTTGCAGGCAAACATGTTAACAGCTGAGACATCTCTCTAGCCCCTGTGTTCGTTCGTTCGTTCTTCTTCTTCTTCCTCTTCTTTTCTTCTTCTTCTTCTCCTCCTCCTCCCCCTTTTCTCCTTCTTCTTCTTTTTGTTCCGAGGTAGGGTCTCCCTCTAGTCCAGGCTGGCCTGGAATTCACTATGTAGTCACAGCTGTTCTACCTCTGCCTCCCAAGTGCTGGTATTAAAGGTGTGTACCACCATGCCCAGCTTGTCCTTATGTTTTGTTCCTTTCCTTCTTCCTTGTCTCTGAATTCTATTCATTTATTGCCCACCCCTGACTTCTTGCCTCACTGATGCTCTAGGTGGTAACTGAAAACCTGAAGCGGAAGTGCAAGTGCCATGGCACATCAGGTAGTTGCCAGTTCAAGACCTGCTGGAGGGCGGCTCCAGAGTTCCGGGCTGTGGGAGCAGCCCTGAGGGAGCGACTGGGTAGAGCCATCTTCATTGATACCCACAACCGCAATTCTGGAGCCTTCCAGCCCCGTCTGCGTCCACGTCGCCTCTCAGGAGAGCTGGTCTACTTTGAAAAGTCTCCAGACTTCTGTGAGCGAGACCCTGCAGTGGGCTCTCCAGGCACCAAAGGCCGGGCCTGCAACAAGACCAGTCGCCTGTTGGATGGCTGTGGCAGCCTGTGCTGTGGCCGAGGGCACAATGTGCTGCGGCAGACGCGAGTTGAACGTTGCCATTGCCGCTTCCACTGGTGCTGCTATGTGTTGTGTGACGAGTGCAAGGTCACCGAATGGGTCAACGTTTGTAAGTGAGAGTCAGCCTCACTTTGGTGCTGGGGAAGAAGACTGTGTATGAGAGGCGCTCTTCCTCTGCCTTTTGCTCTGATTTCTGTAAAAGGTCAACCTTGGCTCCTGGAAACTACAAGTGACTACCTGGAAACAGCTTTGGGAGTAATGGAGATTAGATGGAGGTCGTGATGTGCAGCCTTCTCCCCATAATTGGAGAGCCTTTGAGGGAAGCAGTCACCCGGCTTTTGCTCCTTAAACATCCAAATGAACTAAGATAAAATGTATTGTATTGCTCCCCCATTCAAGCTCTAGGCTTCCTTTTACCCTGCTCCACACTCCTTTGGCTGGAGAGTCCTGATAATTTAGCCATTTCTCTTTCTTGAAGGATAACACCAGGCATTGTGTGGAGCCATTAAGACCCGAATTTAGAAAGACCACCCCCTATTTGCAGTTCTCAAAGTCCTCCATGCAACCCAGATCTCCTCTTTTGGGGTCATGGGTGACAGTAGTGGTAAAGAGGTTGATCATGGTGAAAAGACAGAGTTGGGGGGCTCTCCCCTGAATACTCAAAGAGCTGTCTATCTAAACCCTTGGGGAAATTGTCTCCTTCCATTCAGATGTTAAAGTTGCCCTCCAAAGAAGGGTTTTAGCTAAAACTCTTGGAGTACTTTTTCCTTCTTCAGCAGGAGGGATGAGAATGGATAATTTATTGTACTGAGACTTGTTCTTGGTTCCTGTTTGAAACTAAAATAAATTAAGTTACTGAACTGGTTGGATGCAAATGGTGACATATCTAGCCACACTTGGTGAGGGGGCTACCAGCCTCTTTTTTTTTTTTTAAGATTTTATTTATTTATTTATTTATTTATTCATTAGAGACAGAGAGAGGGAAAAGGAGTGAGTGAGAATGGGTGTGCCAAGGCCTCTAGCCATTGCAAATGAACTCCAGGTGTGTGTGCCCCCTTGTGCACATGACTTATGTGGGACTGGAGAATCGAACCAGGGCCCTTAGGCTTTGCAGGCATGTGCCTTAACCACTAAGCCATCTCTCCAGCCCTATGTTTGTCTGTTTTTTTTTTCCCCCCAAGTGGCTGGTCCTATACTTCTATATTCAATGACTTTTTGTGTGTGTGCTGTGCAAGCATACATAGATGTTTGTATGTGTGTGTGGAGGCCAGAAGTTGTTATTGGGTGTCTTTCTCACTCTCTCTCTTTTTGGTTTTTCAAGGTAGAGCTTAACTCTAGCACAGGCTGACTTAGAACTAGTCTCAAGGTGGCCTTGAACACATAGCAATCCTTCTACCTCTGCCTCTGGAGTGCTGTGCTGAGATTAAAGGCATGCACCACCATGCCTGGCTTGGGTGTATTTCTCAATTGCTTTCCACTTTTTTTTTTTTTTTCTTTAACCATACCTGGTTTCTTTGGTGCTAGGGACTGAACCTAGCGCTAGGCAAGCACTCTATGATATATCCCCAGCCCATTCCACTATATATATACACATACATACATACATACATATATATATACATTTTCAAATTTATTTATTTATTTATTTATTGGTTTTTGGAGGTAGGGTTTCATTGTAGTCCTGACCTGGAATTCACTATGTTGTCTCAGGCTAGCCTCAAACTCATGATGATCCTCTTACCTCTGCCTCCCGAATGCTGGGATTAAAGGCATGTGCCACCGCCACGCCTGGCCCACAATCAATATATATATATATATATATTTTTTTTGAGGTAGGGTCTCACTCTAGCTCAGGCTGACCTGGAATTCACTATGTGGTTTCAGGGTGGCCTCAAACTCATGGCGATCCTCCTACCTCTGCCTCCTGAGTGCTGGGATTAAAGGCATGTGCCACCATACCCGGCCACAATATATTTTTTAAATATTTTATTAATTTATTTGAGAGAGCGAGAAAGGCAGATAGAGAATGGGTGCACCAGGGCCTCTAGTCACTGCAAAGAAACTCCAGACACATGCACCACCTTGTGCGTCTGGCTTTACATGGGTACTAGGGAATTGAACCTGGGTCCTTTGGCTTTGCTTGCAAGCACATTAAAAGCTGAGCCATCTCTCTAGCCACCACATTTTTTGAGACAAAATCTCTCCCTGAACCCGGATCTAAATGATTCCACTACACTAGCTAGCCAGCAAATTGTGGGGATCTTCCCATCCCTACCTATCCAGAGCTGGGACTACAGGCTTATACACTACACCCAGCTTTGTTGTTTGTTCTGAGGCAGGGTCTTACTCTAGCCCAGGCTGGCCTCAAATTCATGGTGATGCTCTTACCTCAGCCTCCTGAGTTCTGGGATTAAAGGCATGCCCAGCTTTTGTGTGGCAGTCTTGAAAGGCAACTATAAAACCAGAACCTAGGAAGGGTAAGGCTAGGGGATCTGAACTCAGGCCCCAGTGGTTGCATGGCAAGTACTGGACCAACTGAGTGGTCTTCCCAGCAACTCTCAATGACATTATGTACATCCTGCTGTCTTCCACAAAGGATTTGAAGTGATGCTCACTGACTTAGCAACTTTTAGTTTGTCAACCCAAGGAACACTTCTGGGTGTGAAGGCCTATTTATTCAAAGCACCTCAACTTCAGGTATCAACATGATAACTGTCTAGAACAGGTGTTAATTTTTTTTTCCTCCAAAGGGCTAGATGGTAAATATACTTGGCTGCCTATTTTGTGGTGGTCTTTGTGTCAACTACTCAACTACGCTGGTATAGACCAAAACAGCCATGAGTGGAGGACTGACAAAAGCAGCCAGAGATTACACATAAATGAATGGGTACGGCTGTGTTCAGTAAAACTTAATTCACATGCCATGCATGGTGATACATGCTTTTAAATCCGGGCACTCAAGAGGTTGAGGTAGAAGGAGCCATGTGAGTTTGAGGCCAGCCAGGGCTACCGAGTGAGTTCCAGGTCAGCCTAGGCTAGAGTGACAGACACCCTGGCTCAGAACAAAATAAAATAAAACAAAAAACAAGGGCTAGGTAGATGGCTCAGCGGCTAAAGGCACTTACTTGCAAAGTCTGATGACACAAATTTGATTCCCCAGTACCCATGTTAAGTTAGATGCACAAAGTGGCACATGCATCTGGAGTTTGTTTAGAGTTGCAAGAGTCCCTGATATGCCCATTCTCTCTTTCTCTAAATAAACAAAATTAAAAACAAAAAACAGCTAGGCATAGTGGTGCATGCCTTTAATCCCAGCACTTGGGAGGCAGAGGTAAGAAGATTGTTGTGAATTTGAGGCCAGCTTGGGACTACATAGTGAATTCCAGGTCAGTCTGGGCTAGAGTGAGACTACCTTGAAAAAGAAAAAGTAAGAAACCCTTAATTCACAAAACTGGAATACAGGAGTAGATTAGGTCCTATGGTTGTAGCCTGTTGACCTCTACCCTATACTATAAAGTCCCAGCAGCTTTGGGGTTTTCACATGTATCTTATCACTACAGTTGGATTAAACAAACAAACAAACAAACAAACAAACAAACAAACAAACAAACAACAGGTACTTTTCTCTCTGGCTTCAAATCAGAAAATATGGGAGGTAAATGCAAGACTGATGGGAAACATCCAAACAGGATTCCTATGCTTAAAATGTGAGTTCTTTTTTTAAAATTTATATTTATTTATTTGACAGAGAAAGAGGGGGGGAGAGAGAGAGAGAGAGAGAGAATGGGCATGCCAGGGCCTCCAGCCACTGCAAACAAACTCTAGTTGATTGCACCCCGTTATGCATCTGGCTAACGTGGGTCTTGGGGAATCAAACCTGGGTTCTTTGGCTTTGCAGGCAAATGCCTTAACTGCTAAGCCATCCCTCCAGCCCAAAATGCGAGTTCTTATTCATTTGTTTATGTTGTATCCCAGGTTGGCTAGGACGTTACCGTGTAGCCCAGGCTGGTCTCAAACTTTGATTCTCCTGAGTACTGGGATGACAGACAGGTAGGTGGCACCATGCCCAGATAAGAGATTTCTGCTCTGGAAACCAGCAAAACTAGCATGCTTTGCTACTGAATTACACACATATTTTCTTCTTTTTGTGTGTGTGTGTATGGTTTTTCAAGGTAGGGTCTCACTCTAGCCTAGGCTGGCCTGGAATTTACTCTGTAGTCTCAGGGTGGCCTTGAACACATGGTGATTCTCCTCTCTGCCTCCCAAATGCAGGGATTAAAGGCGTGTGCCACCATACCTGGCTTATTTTGTCCTTCTTGATTCATTGTTCTTTTGTATTTAATCTTTGTAAAATAAGTACTTAAAAGAGGTGAGAATAGAATTTTTGTTCCAACTTCTGTATTCTTAGCCTAATATCTTTGACAATAAACATCTTTCCAAGACGCAATATAAAAAAGAATCTGGAAGCCGGGCATGGTGGCGCACGCCTTTAATCCCAGCACTCGGGAGGCACAGTTAGGAGGATCACCGAGAGTTCGAGGCCACCCTGAGACTACACAGTTAATTCCAGGTCAGCCTGGGCTAGAGTGAGACCCTACCTTGCAAAACCAAAAAGGAAAAAAAAAAAAAAAGGATCTGGGGCTGGAGAGATGGCTTAGTGGTTGGGCACTTGCCTGTGAAGCCTAAGGACCCCAGCTTGAGGCTTGATTCTCATGTACAAGGTGGCACATGCATCTGGAATTCGTTTCCAGTGGAGGCCCTGGTGCACCTATTATCTCTCTATGTCTCTTTCTCTCAAATAAGCAAATAAAAATAAAAACTTTTTAAAAACAGTTTTAAGAAAGGATCTATACCACTTATTTAGAACTTTACAGGGCTGGGGAGATGGTTCAATAGTTAAATGCACTTGCTTGCAAAGCCTGCCCATCCAGGTTCGAGTTCCTAGTATCCACGTAAAACTAGATGCACAAAGCCAGGCATGGTGGGGCACACCTTTAATCCCAGCACTTGGGAGGCAGAGGTAAGAGGATCGCCATGAGTTCGAGGCCATCCTGAGACTACATTGTGAATTCCAGGTCAGCCTGAGCTAGAGTGGCTAGAAGTCCTGACACATTCTCTCTGTCCTTGCAAATAAATAAATAATTTGGGCGTGGTGGCAAATGCCTTTAATCCCAGCACTCAGGAGGCAGAGGTAGGAGGATTGCTGTAAGTTTGAGGCTACCCTGAGACTACTTCAATTCCAGGTCAGCCTGGGCTAGAGTGAGACCCTACCTCAAAAAAAAAAAAAAAAAAAAAAAAAAAAAAAAAAACAAAACCAAAAAAACTAGATGCAGAAAGTGGCACATGTATCTGGAGTTTGTTTGCAGAGGTAAGAGGCCCTGACATGTTCATATTCTTTTTCTCTCTCAAATAAATAAAATAAAATAAAAAGAACTTTATCCCTCTCCCTCTCTCTCCAAAAATAAAAAAAGATGTTAAAAAACAAAGAACTTTACAAATGGATGCATACTTAAGGGGCTACAAGATGCTGTCAAAGAATGTAGTAATAGTTCTCTGGGTTTCTCTAGACAATAGATATATCTGCTACGCAATTTTCCCTTAAATCAGATAAAATGAAAGTAGCATCAGGGTGACAAAGAAACATGAGTACTTTCTGGCAACATTTTATGTCCCGAATTTCCACTTGAGTACTAAGAATTCTGATTTTGAAATTTGGTGGTGCCAGGAGATACCAGGCACTTGTTGAACCTGATGTGTGTACAGGTAGAGGGATAAAGAAAGGAAGAGTGCAGCTAGAATGGGCATAAGATATGGGAGAATGATAGAGAATAACTAGAATGGGAATTTCTTATATTTAGGAAGAGGAAGGAGACTTTCCAATGGAGTGGAAGCAAGAGTGCTCTAACTTTTTCCTATTGCCCTCCTCTGTAGTCCCTTTGGCTTCTTGTCTTTTCTAGACGTCTCTCTTCTTTCATCAAACACACTGTGGCTAATTTAAGCTTCAAACCACAACCTTGACAAATTCCAAATGCATTTTGTCAGCAAAGCCAACACCTCCTCTCTGGGCATATGCACTGGACTCAGGCCCAGGCCTGGGTTCAGGGACGGGGTGGGAGTATTCAAGTCACAGAGCTGGTGGCTGCAGTTTCAGCTTTTATTGGGATTCAGTGACAAGCAGAAGGAAGGAAAAAAAAGACTGATGAACTCTAAATCAGGTCACTGGGCCTCCTTCAGCTTCGAATGAGCTCTTCTTCCTCTACTCTTTATCAAGTGGCTAGGAAGTTGGGAGAACAGCAGTGGGAAATCATTGCCAGCAAGACAGTGCTCCTGCAATCTCTACTCCTGTTTGTATCATGAGTAGCCCAGTCTGATGCTACAACAGATAATTTCTTCTCCATACTCCAGAAGTGTGAAAGACAGAATAGCTGGGCGATCATCTAGTCTTATTCATCAGTCCTAAGTCAAATATTGGGGTACTTTCTGCTCATATCAGTCAGTCACTATTTCCATCTGTCCTTCTATCACTCTAGGGCACAACCTTAAGAGGATGTGGAGTATTGGGCAGAAACATCCATCAGCAGATTCCATCTCCTTAGTCTCACAAGACATGCAGATGTGGTTGGTTGGAGCACTAGGGAATGGTGTGGGTGTTATAAAGCATATTTTTGGTGGCCAGTGAATTGTGAGAGTGTATAACCTAGTGAGTTGGTACTAGAAATCTTTAGGAAAGAAATGGAAAGGGTAATCATATAAAGGTATCACAGAACCTATTGTAGGTGTATAATTACATTGGAGAAGTCTTTTGCCTTTAAAACCCAGAGCTACATGGACATGGAGGGTCACACCCTGCCTCTAAAACAAAAAACAAAACAACTTCTCTCCCCAAAGCTTAGCAGGGAAGAGGCCCCTAAGAGCAGAGAACCAGGACAGCTATAATTCTCTTTGTTATAAACAAAATTCTTTTCTTTTTTCCTGGTAGGGTCTCACTCTAGCCCAGGATGACCTGGAACTCACTATGTAGTCTCAGGGTGGCCTTGAACTCATGGTGATCCTCCTACCTCTGCCTCCCAAGTGCTGGGATTAAAGGCATGTGCCACCACGCCTGACTAAGATTCTTGTTATCCACCCTCTCACCATCTTAATTAAGGTTCTTTTGGCTTCATATTCTAGAATCATGTTGTTCTTCAGGTTAACATAAAAGAGAAGACAGGGGGCTGGAGAGATGGCTTAGTGGTTAAGGGGCCTGCCTCCTAAGCCTAAAACCGCTGGTTCCAATCTCCAGTGGTTCCAATCTCCAGGTCCCACGTTTAGCCAGATGCAAAGTGATGCAAGGACGCAATGCCGCACTTGACCACAAGGGGGCGCACACATCTGGATTTCGTTCACAGCAGCTGAGAGGCTGCTGGCGCACCCATCTCTGTCTTCCTCTCCCTCTCTCTCTGCCTCTCTCTGTGAGTCTCTCTCCACCAAAAAAAAAAAAAAAAAAAAGAGAGAGAGAGAGAGAGAAAGAGAGAGAGAAAGACAGGGCCAGTGGGCACACACCTTTAATCCTAGCACTCAGGAGGCTGAGGTAGAAGGATTGCTGGGAGTTCAAGGCCAGCCTAAGAGTACATAGTGAATTCTAGGTCAGGCTGGGCTAAAATGAGACCCTACCTCACAAAACCAGAGAGGGAGAGAGAGGAGGAGGAGGAGGAAGAGGAGGAGACGACGACCACAGACTGGGATAAGAGGAAGGGTCCAGTGAGTGCATAAAGGAAGGATACATTGGACAAGGGATATAGTGTGGCTTCTTACCAGCCTAGTTCTTGGAAGGTAGGAAACCAGGCCAAAAATTCAGAAGCGTGACAATTTTGGGTCAAGCTTTAGGGAAGAGCCAGGTGTTCCCTTACACTGTTTAAATAAGCCCAGCATGCACTTAAAGAATCTTGTGTTCTTAGCCTTAGTAGTGAGTGACCTTTCAGCTAGTGATCATAGCTGTGACTATTCCAAAGCAGCTTTACGTGTCTCCATCGCGAGCAAAAATGAGTGTTGAAGCCAGGCGTGGTGGTGCACACCTTTAATACCAGCACTTGGGAGGCAGAGGTAGGAGGATCACCATGAGTTCAAGGCCATCCTGAGAAACAGAGTGAATTCCAGATCAGCCTGGGCTAGAGTGCGACCCTACCTCGGAAAACAAACAAACAAACAAAGAAACAAACAAACAAAAAGTATTGAGGAAAGGATTGGGAAGGAAGTGAGAAACATGGGTGCACTTTTCCAAAGGATACTAACATTCACACTCATCTAGACACTTCATTAGACATGTCTTTGGATATTAAGGTTCAGTACTTTCTCTTTCAAGTTCCAACCTCTCTTTCTTCTGACTGCTAACTGGTCCAGATATTTCCTTTAGTAAGTCTTTCCCTTTCCTCACCTGTCTCTCCCTCATTCCCATCTTTTTTCCCTAAAAATTTATTTATTTGCAAGCAGAGAGAGAGAGAGAAGAGGACAGAGGATGGACATGCAAGGGCCTCTAGTCACTACAAACTACAGACACATGTGCCCCTTGTGCATCTGGCTTACGTGGGTCCTGGAGAATAGAACCGGGATCCTTTGGCTTTGCAGGCAAACACCTTAACCACTAAGCCATCTCTCCAGCCCTTTTTCTGGTTTTTCAAGGAAGGGTCTCACTTTAGCTCAGGCTGACCTGGAATTCACTATGTAGTCTCAGGGTGGCCTTGAACTCACGGCAGTCCTCCTACCTCTGCCTCCCGAGTGCTGGGATTAAAGGCATGCGCCACCACGCCCGGCCTGGTCTGTTCTTAATTCTACACCAGGTCCTGGAGCCAGGCACTCTCACCTCCGTCCCCACAGTCCCATCTCCATTCTCCGGCTCCCAGCTCCGGGTTCACGGCTCTGCCTCGCGCAACCACCAGCCCCCACACCAGCCCCCGCCCAGACTCAGGCTCCCGCGCCTAGGCTGCTTCTGCAGCAGCCGCTGCCATGGTGACGGATCTCGCGAGAACTACCGCTCGCTACCGCTCAGTTCTCGCGCGATCAGTGGAGGTGGGAAGTATCCCGGGTTGGGGGTGGGGGTTCGCCGCACAGCTCCTGTCGCCGTCGCGGCTTCCGGTGCTCGGTGGAGGGAAAGGAAGGAAGGAGGGTGCCGCTGGGGAGCGGGGCCAGCGGAGCAGCTTCGTAGTGGTCGGCTTGGGGGGCCGGAGGGAGCCGAGCGAGAGCCGGGGCGGAACCCGCGGGGGCGGCGGCGGCCGCGGAGCTGGGAGCAGGAACAGGTTAGGGGCTGGGGAGGGAAGAAGGCGGGTCAGGGTCGGAGCGGAGGAGACAGCCCCTCGCCGCCCCGCTGTCCACTCTGGAACCCCCCCCCCCACTTTGCGACGGTGGGGTACTTTCCCACCCGAGAGCTCCGGGGCCGGGGGTCGAGCCAGCCTTACTCCTGCCCCCGCATTTGAAGGACGCGGAGCTGGGTGGGGGCGGGGCGGGGCGGGGGGCGCACACGGATGTGTCGTCCGCCTCGCACCAGGGGGCCACCTGGGCCGCGGGCAGGTTCCCTTCCACTGCAGGAGAGGGGCTTCCGAGAGGTTGGGGTTGAGGGGCGACGAAAGCTGTCTCGTGAGAGGTGATGCGGGGGCGGTGTGCCTGCTTGAATCTTAATTTTCTGTTAAAGGGTTAAGGGAATGCCGCTTTCTTTCCTCTCGCTCCCACCCTCGCCGGAGCTGTAGGAGACTGGAGAAAAGCCTTGCTGTGCTTACAATCACCTCCTCCCCTCCCCCCCCCCCCATCATGGGGCAGGGGCTGCGCAGGGGTTTGGGGTTTAGCTTCAATCAGGGCCTGCTGGTTGGAGCACCCTGGCGCACTGTTCTGGTGGAGGTGGTGCTTTGCTTTCGGGTCTTGGGAACAGCAGGGTGGGAAGAGGGCAGCAGGTGGGAAGAGGGTGGAAAGGAGGTTTGAGAAGGGGGAGGGGGATCTGAGCTTGCTTAGAGAAGAGAGGTGGGGCCTTCCTCCCCCAGACATAGCGGGGGCGGTCTCACAGGAGGAGGGAGCATCTTGTCACTGGCCCTGAGTTTGTATCTTCCAATCCCCTTTCTTTCTTTAGGAAGTACCAGGATTCCCGGAACAGAAAATGGAGCCATTGCTTATGCCAATCCTTTGAAAGAAAAACGGGGAGGTGGGGAAGTGAGTTCCCTGTTAAAACGGGTCACTTGTCTTTTGGGGGTGTTCTTTTCTGGGTTCTGTTGTTGCTGGTCTCCATCTTCCTGACCATAAGAAATGTAGTGGTGAAGGTGTGTGTGTGTGGTATGTGGTCAGGAGTGAAAAGAAATAGTGAGGTCAACAGGGTGAGAGAGAAGTGTAATGTAAAACCCCTCTCTGCTGTTGCTGGGTTTGGTCACCACTGGTCTGTGGCATGAAAGTTTTATTGGGAGGAGATCTGCTGCAGGAGTCTGATTGCTTGAGTCAGTGTAGCAGGATAGAATCTTGTCTTTGCATACGTCCATCCCTGTCTCTAGTCAGGTAGATGGAGACATCTTTGTTCCATTTTGTCTTTGGCCTGTTGTTGGGGTAGTGGCTCCACTTGTTATGACTAGCACTGGCCAGTGGGTTGGTTTTTGCATGTTAGATCTCCTTATGTTAAAAACACTCTAAGAATGTCTCAAGTCTCAGCTTTGATGGAATGAGTTACTGACCTTGGATTCAGCCAGGAAGGGCTCTCATGTATCACTTATTCACATATCTCTTGTCATTTCACAGCAGTCAAAAATTTCCTGTCCCTCCCTCTTTTGAGACAGGATCTTCCTTTGAAGCCCAGGCTGGCCTCACTCAAATGAAGAGTATTGCTTTATTATTGCTATTATTTTGCTTATTTGTTTATTTTTTGGCTTTTCAAGGTAGGGTCTCACTCCAGCTCAGGCTGACCTGGAATTGACTATGTAGTCTCAGGGTGGCCTCGAACTCTCGCTATCCTGCTACCTCTGCCTCCCAAGTGCTGTGATTAAAGGCATACTCTACAACACCCGGCTCCAGTCTTGCTTTTTTAAAAATATATATATAAATTTTTTTTTTTTTTTTTTTTTTTGGTTTTTCAAGGTAGGGTCTCACTCCGGCCCAGGCTGACCTGGAATTAACTATGTAGTCTCAGGGTGGCCTCGAACTCTCCGCAATCCTCCTACCTCTGCCTCCTGAGTGCTAGGATTAAAGGCGTGCGCCACCACGCCCGGCTTCAAAAAATATATATATATAAAATTTATATTTATTTATTTGACAGAGAGAAAGAGGGAGGGAGGGAGAGAGAGAGAGAGAGAGAAAGAGAATGGGTGCACCAGGGCTTCTAGCCACTGCAAATGAACTACACATGTATGCACCACCTTGTGCATCTGGCTAACGTGAGTCCTGGGGAATCGTACCTGGGTCTTTGGCTTTGCAGGCAAATTCCTTAACCACCAAGCCATCCCTCCAGCCCTATTTTTAAAATAGATGAACACAGGTAATGTATATATAGAACTGAATAAGGATTCTAATTATAGTCTTTTTAAAAAAATATTTTATTAGCCGGGCGTGGTGGCACCAGCCTTTAATCCCAGCACTTGGGAGGCAGAGGTAGGAGGATTGCTGTGAGTTTGAGGCCAACCTGAGACTACATAGTGAATCCCAGGTCAGCCTGAGCTAGAGTGAGACCCTACCTTGAACCCCCCCCCCAAAAAAAATTATTTATTTGACAGAGAAAGAGGGAGAGAGAGAATGGGCATGCCAGGGCCTCCAGCCACTGCAAACGAACTCCAGACATGTGCGCACCCCCCCTTGGGCTTCTGGCTAATGTGGGTCCTGGGGAATCAAACCTGGGTCCTTTAGCTTGCAAGCAAACGCCTTAACTACTAAGCCATCCCTCCATTCCATATATATATATACACACACACACATATATAAGTATATATATATATATATATATATATATATTTATATTTATTTGAGAGAGAAACAGAGAATGAGTGTGCTAGGGCCTCCAGCCACTGCAAACGAACTCCAGATGCATGCGCCCCCTTGTGCATCTGGTTTACGTGGGTCCTGGAGAATCAAACCGGGATCCTTTGGCTTTGCAGGCAAGCACCTTAACTGACTGCTAAGCCATCTCTCCAACCCCTAAAATATTTTATTTATTTATTAGAGAGAGGGAAAGAGGCATAGAGAGAATGAGTGCACCAGGACCTCCAGCTAGTGCAAATGAACTCCAGCTGCATGTGCCACCTTGTGTCTCTATCTAGCTTTATATGGGAACTGGGGAATTGAACCTGGGTCCTTAGGCTTTGCAGGCAAGTGCCTTACTGGCTAAACCATTTCTCCATCCCTCTAAATATAGTTTAAGGAAGTGGAAGGAGGCCTAGATGTAGTAACACAGGCTGGAAATTCCAGCACTAGGGATTACTAAGCATGGCGATGAACAGTTTGAAGTTAGCCTGGGTTGTACAGCAAGACTGTTTGAAAACCAAACTACTTCTGGTGTGGTAGCTCACATTTGTAAGTCCAGTGTGCAGGCGGAGGTGGGGATCACCTTGAGTTAGGCCACCCTGGGCTAGAGGTAGAACCTGCCTTAAAAACACCCAAACAGGTACTGGAGGGATGGCTTAGCAGTTAAGGCATTTGCCTGCAAAGCCAAAGGACCCAGGTTTGATTCCCCAGGACCCATATTAGCCAGATGCACAAGGGGCGCATGCATCTGGAGTTTATTTGCAGTGACTGGAGGCCCTGGCGTGCCCATTTGCTCTCTCTTTTTCTCCTCCTTTTTCTGTCAAATAAATTTTAAAAAAACAAAACAAAACACCAAATAGGAGCCAGTCATGGTGGCACATGCCTTTAATACCAGCACTCGGGAGGCAGAGGTAGGAGGATTGCTGTTAGTTGGAGGCCACCCTGAGAATACAGAGTGAATTCCAGGTCAGCCTGAGCTAGAATGAGGCTTTACCACGAAAAAAACAAAAAAACCCAAACAACAGACCCCCCCCCCCCGAAAAAAGTGCCTGGAGATAGCTGAGCATATGAGAAATTTTATTCTGCGTAAACACTTAGTTGTGTAGTTTTGGTAAAATCACTTGTTCCCTCTTAGCTTCATTTTTCTTATCTCTATTGAGGGTAACAGTAGTACCTAGTAGGTTTGTGTGGGAATTGAGATAATAAATGTAAAGCACTTAGTGTACAAAGCAGTTTGTAAGTACTAAATTAGTATTAGATGCTATTAACAACCTACCATCATGATGGTGATAATATGAACACCCAGGGCTGCCTTAAAGGGGAGAAGACTTATAAAAGTATCACTTGAAGCCTGTGCAGCGGGATGGATGATTGTGACTTTCTGTGCTGGCTGTAGCTTTATAAGCAGTGAGGTCTTTATATTAGTATCAGCCTCAAGCATCTCCTGCTGTCTGAGTGGGAGGTGAAGCGAGAGCAAGGCAGGGGCCCTGAACTGTCATCTTGGATGTAGGACAAGGACATGGGGGCTCCAGAATGGTGTTTGTTACAAAAGTCATTGTAAAGCTGGGTGTGCTGGCACATGCCTGTAATCCCAGCACTTGAGAGGCTGAGCAGGAGGATCAGGAATTCAAGGCTATCCTGGGCTTCTTGAGACTGTTTCCAAAAAAAGAAAAAGAAAAAGGAAAAAAAAGCTGGGGATGTAGCTTAGTTGGTAGAATGCTTACCTATCTAGCATGCATGAAACCCTAAGGTTCAATCCTCAGCACTGCATAAAACTGGGGTAGTGGCAAAGACCTGTAATCTCAGCACTCTAGAGGTAGAGACACAAGGATCAGAAGTTCAAGGTCATCTTCTGCTACATAGAGTTCAAGGCCAGCCTAAAAGAAAAGAGACACTGTCTCAGAAAAAAAAAAAAGTCAAGCCAGGTGTGGTGGTGCATGCCTTCAATCCCAGCACTCAGGAGGCAGAGGTAGGTGGATCACTATGAGTTCAAGGCCACCCTGAGACTACAGAGTGAATTCCAGGTTAGCCTGGGCTAGAGCGAGACCCTACCTCAAAAAAAAAAAAAGTCATTGGTAGTGATTGCCTGATGACCTATTTTCAGAGATGTAGTTTCCTGGGTCCCCTCATTTTAGGTCTCAATCAGAATTTCATGATCTCCCTTTCCTGAATTTAACCATACTTTTTTTTTCAGATTGGGTCTCACTCAAGTCAGCCCAGGCTGACTTGGAACTCATTCTGTACTCTCAGGCTGGCCTTGAATTCACAGCAATTCTCTTAGTTCTGCCTCCCAAGTGATGTAATTAAAGGTGTGCACCACCATTCCATATCTTTAAACATGAGTATCTGTTTCATAGTATATTGTGTTAAGGTTTAGAGACTGTGATATCTGTTTAATTCTCTCTACCATAACTTCTTCATTCTGAAATGTGTGGGAAAGAGAGGTGTAGGGTACTAATGAAACTCTTTGATAATAAACACATGTGGGGACATTTGGAAAGGATCTCACAAAAAGTCAAGTCTTCACAATGACTGAAGTAAAGGTTTTGTGAAGATGGTAGGGCTTTGTCATTGACTTCTGCAAAGATTGTATCACACCAGATAACTAGGAAGGAAATGGCTCAATGGCTCAAGACTTCAGGGATTCACCATTACTGTCATATTCCTGAATAAAGGTGAGATAAATGAGTGTGGCAAGTCTCATGTCTCATGGTACTGCTTAGCATAATCCTTCCTTTATTAGTTTGTGCACAAGATTGTTAAACATGAGTGGTTTTTTTTTTTTTTTTTTTTTGGTTGGTTGGTTTTTTTTCGAGGCAGGCTCTCACTTTTTAGCCTAGGCTGACCTGGAGTTCACTATGTAGTCTCAGGGTGGCTTTGAACTCTCACCAATCCTCCTACCTCTCCCTCCTGTTGGCTAGGATTAAGGCATGTGCCCACCACACCCAGCTCCTTATTTATTTAATTAATTAATTTATTTAAAATAAAAATTTTAAATTTTTAAAATTTAAATTTTTATTTGAGACAGTGAAGAAGAGCGAGAAAATGGTCATGCCAGGGCCTCTAGCCACTGCAAATGAACTTCAGACACATGTGCCACCTTGTGCATTTGGCTTGCATGGGTCCTGGGGAAGCAAACCTGGATCCTTTGGCTTCTCAAGGAAGCGCCTTAACCCCTAAGCCATCTCTTCAGCCCTCCTTATTTATTTTAAAATATTTTATTATTTATTTGAGAGAGAGAGATACAGAAATAGGCAGGTAGAGAGAGAGCGAATGGGTGTGCCAGGGCCTTCAGCCACTGCAAACGAACTCCAGATGCATGCACCCCCTTTTGCATCTGGCTTACGTGGATCCTGGAGAATTGAGCCTTGAATCGGGGTCCTTAGGCTTCACAGGCAAGCATTTAACCGCTAAACCATCTCTCCAGCCCTTGTTTATTTTTAATTTTTATTTTTTTGGTTTTTCAAGGTAGGGTCTCACTCTAGCTCAGGCTGACCTGGAATTCACTCTGTAGTTTTAGGATGGCCTTGAACTCTTAGCGATCCTTCTACCTCTCCCTCCTGAGTGCTGGGATTAAAGGCATGCACCACCATGCCCAGCTTCCTTATTTATTTTTAATGCATGTCTGTTGTGTTTAGCTGTGCCTGTGTGCCTGTGAACATAGTGTTTTTGTGGAGGTCAGAAGACAATCTTGGATGATGTCCTCAGGAGTGCTTTTTTTTTTTTTTTTTTTTTTTTTTTTTTTTTTGGTTTTCCGATTTAGTGTTCTATCCCAAAGTGACCTGGAACTCACTATGTCTTAGTCTGGCCTCTAACTCCCAGTGATCCTCTATGGTGGTTTGATTCAGGTGTTCCCCATAAACTCAGATGTTCTGAATGCTAGGTTCCCAGCTGATGGAGATTTGGGAATTAACACTTCCTAGAGACAGTGTATTGTTGGGGGTTGGGCTTATGGGTATTACAGCCAGTTTCCCCTTGCCAGTGTTTGGCTCACACTCCTGTGGCTTTTGTCCACTTGATGTTGGCCAGGAGGTGATGTCCACCTTCTGTTCATGCTATCATTTTCCCTGCCATCATGGAACTTTCTCTTGAGTCTGTAAGCCAAAATAAACCCTTTTTTACCACAAGGTGCTCTTGGTTGGGTGATTTTTGCCAGCAATGCAAACCTGACTGCAACAGTAAAGTTGGTACTAAAGGTGTCATTTGCTGCTAGATACTTGACTGTGTGGTTTTGGCCTTTTGGAACTGATTTTCAAGAGAAATGTGGAAGGATTTGAAACCTTGGCCTAAGAGATGCCTTTCAGTGCTATAAGTACAGCTTGATGGACTAATCTGGTCAGAGTTGAAAGACCTGAATGCAGTAAGAACTAAGGAGTATGAGGTTTGGCTTGTGAGGGTGAGGAAGAGCTTTGCCTGGACTGGGCTAGAAGCAGTTTGTGTGAGAGGCTTGCTGTTATGCCCATGTCCTGAGAACTACTGCAGGATTGCTTTGTGTAGAAAGAGACTGATGTGAGCAGAGGGACATGGCACAGAAAAATTGAAATCTTTGGGCCAAAACTGTTGCCTATTCAGCTGTAATTGTATGAGAGATTACAACCATTGAGATTGGGCCAGCTCACCTGTATTGGGGCAGCAGAAAAAAATGTAGACTCTTTTGAAGGGACCTGAGTGCTCAAGGAGTGCCCTGTTCTTCAAAGTCTGTTTTTTTGGGGGGGGGGTTTGCAAGGTAGGGTCTCACTCTGGTCCAGGCTGACCTGGAATTAACTATGTCGTCTCAGGGTGGCCTCGAACTCTCGGTGATTCTCCTACCTCTGCCTCCTGAGTGCTGGGATTAAAGGCGTGCGCCACCACGCCCGGCCAAAGTCTGTTTTATTCCACCCCAGATCAACAAATTGGCAACCTACTTGGTATTGTGTAGTATAAGAAATGCAGGAAAGAGAGGGTCATTGAGTTTGCAATGCAGTCTTGTGTTTTGGAAATGGTCATGGGCAGTGTGAAGCTGGTTTGCTATATGCCTGCATGGAGACCCAATGGAGCCGTGAGGATGAACCATGGATTCCAGTGGAGACCCAGTGGAGATTCTGGGACCACCCTGTCGCACCTCCCCTCCCCTGCCTTTCTCTCTCTTTCTCTCCCTCAGATATGTAAATTTAAAAATATGTAAAAATATTTTTCTTAAAAGACCTCACATTATGGGGATGTTTGAACATCATTAGGATTGATTAAAAACCATGGGGACTTTTAAAGTTGGACTGAATGCATTACATTTTACATCATGGATGGTTATCAGTTTATGGGGCCAGGGGTGGAATGTGGTGGTTTTGATTCAAGTGTCCCCCATAAATTTAGATGTTCTGAATGCTAGGTTCCTAACTGATGGAAATGGCAATTAATGCCTCCTGGAGGCGGTATATTATTGGGGGCGGGCTTATGGGTGTTAATAGCCAATTTCTCCTTGCCAGTGTTTGGTGCACACTCCTGTGGCTGTTGTCCACTTGATGTTGGCCAGAAGGTGATGTCCACCTTCTGCTCATGCTATTGTTTTCCCTGCCATCATGGACCTTTCCCTCGAGTCTGTAAGCCAAAATAAAACCCTTTTTTTCCCCACAAGCTGCTCTTGGTCAGATGATTTCTGCTTGCAGTGTGAATCTGACTGCAACATCTTCCTACCTATGCCTCCAGAGTGCTGGGATTAAAGGCATGCACCACCATGCCTGGCTGTCATTCACTTCTTTTGAGACAGGGTCTCTCCCATTGGCCTGGAGTTCACCATTGGTCTAAACTAGATGGCCAGTGAGCCCCATGGATCCTCCTAGCTCTGCCTTCCTTCCTAGCTCTGGAATTACAGGCTCAATCCACCATACCCAGCATTTTGATTAGGTACTGGGGGTTGAACTCAGGTCCTGTTTTTTTTTTTTTTTTTTCAAGGTAGGGTCTCACTGTAACTCAGGCTGACCTGGAATTCACTCTGTAGTATCAGGGTGGCCTCGAACTCATGGTGATCCACCTGCCTGTGCCTTCCAAGTGCTGGAATTCAAGGCATGCGCCACCATGCCTGGCTTCAAAAAAAAAAAAAAATTCAAAGTTTAGTAAGTAAAACTTTTTTTTTTTTTGGTTTTTCGAGGTAGGGTCTCACTCTAGACCAGGCTGACCTTGAGTTTACTATGTAGTCTCAGGGTAGCCTCAAACTCACGGTGATGATCTCCTACCTCTGCTTCCTGAGTGCTGGGATTAAAGGTGTGCACCACCAAACCCTGCCTACGTAAAACCTTTTGAAGTATAATAAATAAAATGTCTTATCCAGAGCAGTCGGGCTCCTTGAGTGGTAGGGGAGAGTGGAGAAGCCTAGTTAGACCCCTCAAATGATCTTTCTTTCTGGGCAGTTCTTAAAGTTTATACTTTGGAATTATTCAGGTGTTAATGTGAAATGCCCCCCCCCCCCGAGGTAGGGTCTCACTCTGGCTTAGGCTGACCTAGATGGAATTCACTATTTAGTCTCAGGGTGGCCTCGAACTCATGGTGATCCTCCTACCTCTGCCTCTCCAGTGCTGGGATTAAAGGCGTGCGCCACCATGATCAGCGTGAAATGCTTTTAACAGCCTAAAAAATATCTATGCAATTCAGTTCTAGAGACTTGTAAAATAGTTTTGACATGTATTTTCCTCTTCATTTGTGTGTGTGTGTGGGGCTGTACATGTGTGGTTTGTGTGGTGTATGCATGCATGTGTGCAGATGCACATGCCACGAGTGTGTAATGTGGACACCAGAGGAGAACACTGGGTGTCCTCTTTTGCTCAGCCATGTGTTTCCTTGACAGGAATCTCACTGAATCCAGAGCTGCCATCTTTGTTTTCAATTAGACTGGCTGATCAGTGAGTCCCATTGATTCTCCTGTCTCTACTCCTCATAGGAGTGGGGTCACAGGTGTGTATGGCTGTGCCAAGTTGTTTTAAGTGGGTACCTGGGAATTGAACACTGAATCAGGCCCTCATGTTAGTGTGGCAAGTCTGTGTTGAGCTATCTTCCTAGCCCTCCTCTTCATTTCAAGAGTTAAAAGCCAGTACATTTTAGTCCTGGATTGTGATTTGTATTTTAGGAAGAACATATAAATGCATGAAATTGAACATCTTCAAAGTCAATTATTTAATTTTTTTTTGTTTTGTTTTGTTTTTGAGGTAGGGTCTTGCTCTAGCCCAGGCTGACCTGGAGTTCACTATGTAGTCTCAGGGTGGCCTTGAACTCACAGTGATCCTCCTACCTCCAAAGTGCTGGGATTAAGGGAATACGCCACCATGCCTGGCATTTCTTTCTTTTTTTTTTTTTTTTTTTTTTTTTTTTTTTTTTTTTTGGTTTTTCGAGGTAGGGTCTCACTCTGGTCCAGGCGGACCTGGAATTCACTATGTAGTCTCAGGGTGGCCTCGAACTCTTGGCGATCCTCCTACCTCTGCCTCCCGAGTGCTGGGATTAAAGGCGTGCGCCACCACGCCCGGCTTCTTTCTTTTTTTAAAGTTATTTTTGAAATATTTTTATTTATTTGCAAGCAGAGAGAGAAAGAAGAGAGAGAGAGACAGAATGGGCGTGCTTGGGCCTGTAGCTACTGCAAATGAACTCCGGACACATGCATCACCACTTTGTGCATCTGGGTGTATATGGGTTCTTCAGAATTGAAACCAGGTTGTTTGGTTTTGTAGGAAGGTGCCTTCACTGATCAGCCCTCCAGTCGTCATCGTCCTCCTCCTCCTCCTCCTTTTTTGACTTTTAAAATATCACATTTTATTCAGGTTTTACAAAGGAGTGTGGAAGGGGGAAGGCTGGGAGGCAAGGGGAAATAAAGTGGGGAGAAGTACACCACATGGAGCCCAGGAGTCTGTGTGACCAGACAGATCTGGGGAAAAAAGTGTGGAAAGAGAAGAGAGACAAGAAAGTTCAAGGAGTTTCTGCCATGTGAGGAGCTGGAGGAGATAAAGAACCCATGCAGAGAGTAAGGGCTTGGGGGTCCCTCCCAGCTGGGCCTGGGCCTGAACCTGAACCCAGCCAGCCCAGGCCCAGCCTAGGAAAAACTCACCCACAGCTGGAAGTTCCCAAGTGATCAGAGAGCCAGCCCTTTTTTTATTTATTTGCCCTTCAGAGTCAATTGTGGTGAGGCATTGTAGCTTGCACACCTATAATCCCAGAACTTGGAGCCTTTTTTGTTTGTTGTGTTTAATAGTTTTGGTGTATACTTATATGCATGCCACAGTGTGCATATGAAGGTCAGAGGACAACTTTAAGGTATCTATGCTCCACCTTCTTTGAGACAGAGTGTGTCTTTTAAATTATTTTATTTATTTGCAAGGAGAATGGTGAGAAAGAGGGAATAAATGAATGAATGATGCACCAGGGCCCCTTGCCATGGCAAATGAGCTTCAAGTGTATGTGCTTTGTGCATCTGGCTTTATGTGGGTACTGGGGAACTGAACCAGGGTCCGCAAACTTTGCGAGCAGGCTCCTTTAACTGCTGAGCATTTTCACCAGCCCCTGAGACAGGGTCTCTTGAAGCTGCAAACTAACTGCCAGACTACAAATGAACAAAAGTTAGACTCACTGGCCTGTGAGCTTTGATTCTTCTGGTTCCACCTTTCATTTTTGTAGGCATGTTAGGATTACAGATATATGTGCCACTATGTATCTGACTTTAAGTAGGTGCTGGGAAATTGAACTTGGGCCAGAAGTCTCTGCAAACTCTTAACCACCATCTCCTCAACTCTATTTTGTTTTGTTTTTGACACAGGGTCTCACTGTGTAGCTTTGGATACTATGGAATTGAGAGACAGAGAGAGAAAGAATAGTGTGCCAGGGCCTCATTGGCAGACCTACCTCTGCTTCCCCTGTGCTGTGGTCACAGGTGTGTGCTACCATGCCCAGTGCCTAGGCAGCCTCTAAATCCTATCCAAGGAACCCTAAGGTTCTGAGAACATGGAAACCACTTCTCCAGGGGTTTTTGTTTGTTTTCTTCTGAGATAGGGTCTCGCTCTAGCCCAGGCTGACCTGGAACTCACTGTGTAGTCTCAGGGTGGTGCCAAACTCACAGCGATCCTCCTACCTCAGCCTCTTGAATGCTGGGAGTAAAGGTGTGCAGTACTACACTTGGCCACTTCTCCACTTTGTCAAATACAGGGAAAGGATCAGGAGCCACAGTTGTTTCGCCATCCTTCGTGGAATCATTTTCCTCAGCAAACATATCAGTCACTAGCTACAAGTTAGTATTGGGGCTTTATGCTGGGGACATGAAACATAAGGCATAGTCTCCTGCAGGTAAGGGACTTACAGTCCCAACCTTTTTCTTATCATGACATTCACAGAAAATGTAATTAGACACAGTTGCTGAAAACCCGAGATGACTAGTCCAGAGGCTTTAGCCACCTGAAGCCCTACCCAGCTCTCCATTGACTTTTTTTTTTTTTTTTGGAGAGAGACACACCCACAGAGAGAGAGAGAGGCAGAGGCAGAGAGAATGGGCGTGCCAGCAGCCTCTCAGCCACTGTGAACGAACTCCAGATCCGTGCGCCCCCTTGTGGGCAAGTGCGGTATTGTGCCCTTGCATCTGGCTAAACGTGGGCCCTGGAGATTGGAACTGGCATTCTTTTTTTTTTGGTGGTAAGGTCTCACTCTGGTCCAGGCTGACCTGGAATTAACTATGTAGTCTCGGTGGCCTTGAACTCTCAGCGATCCTCCTACCTCTGCCTCCCGAGTGCTGGGATTAAAGGCATGCGCCACCACGCCCGGCTATGGAACTGGCATTCTTAGGCTTAGCAGGCAGGCACCTTAACCGCTAGGCCATCTCTCCAGCCCTCCATTGACTTTTTTTTTTTTTTTTGGTTTTTCCAGGTAGTGTTTCACTCTGGTCCAGGCTGACCTGGAATTAACTATGTAGTCTCAGGGTGGCCCTCGAACTCTCAGTGATCCTCCTACCTCTGCCTCCCGAGTGCTGGGATTAAAGGCGTGCGCCACCACGCCCGGCTCCATTGACTTTTTTTTTTTTTTTTGGTTTTGCAAGGTAGGGTCTTACTCTGGTCCAGGCTGACCTGGAATTAATTATGTAGTCTCACGGTGGCCTCGAACTCTCAGTGATCCTCCTACCTCTGCCTCCCGAGTGCTGGGATTAAAGGCGTGAGCCACCACGCCCGGCTCCATTGACTTTTGTAATCAGTATCTCCATTGACCTGTACTGCATTTGAGGCACTTTGCAAACTTTTAACTCTGGTAAGCAAATAGACAAACATGAATAAATTATACTGTGGTAAGTTGTAGAGTAAAAGTGTGTTTGAGGAGCTGAGGGATCCCAGATAGCTTTTATTTCCTGAGGTGGGTAGTTTACTTTTTTTTTCTGTATCCTTTAGGTCTGTTCTGTAATGGTTAGCCTTGTTCCAATCCTGACTTCCTGTTTGGCTTGTTCACTGTGAACTCCATCTTGACTTTTACTGGGGAACCAGGTTATTGCAGTCTTACGTTAACTACTGAGAGTTAATGATGGATTTTCAGCAGTTTTGTAATTTGGAAAGTGTTGTAGTCAGGCTCACATTACTGGCAGAAATCACCCAACCAAGAGCAGCTTGTGGGAACAAAGGTTTATTTTGGCTTGCAGACTCGAGGGGAAGCTCCATGATGGCAGGGGAAAACGATGGTATGAGCAGAGGGATGACATCACCTCTTGGCCAACATAAAGTGGACAACAGGAACAGGAGAGTGTGCCAGACATTGGCATGAGGAAACTATAACACCCATAAGCCCGCCCCCAAGAATACACTGCCTCCAAGAGGCATTAATCCCCAAATCTCCATCAGCTGGGAACCTAGCATTCAGAACACCTAAGTTTATGGAGGACACCTGAATCAAACCACCACAGAAAGTATAGATACCCAAAGATATAGGTATGAGTAGCTGTAGAATATCTGGAGATGGAGCAGTTATAAGCTGGTCAGATTCTAAAGGAAGGGAAGCTTAAGCTTAGGATAGTGATGTAGGATGTCCCAGAGAAACAAATGTCTGACATCTTTTTAAAAAAAATTTTTTTTCATTTATTTGAGAGAGAAAGAGGCAGATGGAGAAAGAATGGGTACACCAGGGCCTTCAGCCACTGCAAACAAACTCGAGATGCATGTGGCACCTTGTACATCTGACTTTCATGCATCTTGGGGAATTGAACCAGGGTCCTTAGGCTTTGCAGGCAAGCACCTTAACCGCTTCGGTCCATGTGACTTAATTTTTTTTTTTTTTCGAGGTAGGGTTTCACTCTGGTCCAGACTGACCTGGAATTAACTATGTAGTGTCAGGGTGGCCTCAAACTCTCGGCGAGCCTCCTACCTCTGCCTCCTGAGTGCTAGGATTAAAGGCGTGTGCCACCATGCCTGGCCATGTGACTTAATTTAAAAAAAAAATGGGCTGGAGAGATGGCTTAGCGGTTAAGGTGCTTGCCTGCAAAGCCAAAGTACCCCAGTTCAAATCCCCAGGACCCAGATGTACAAGGTGGCACATGTATCTGGAGTTCCTTTGCAATGGCTGGAGACCCTGACATACCCATTCTGTCTCTGAAATAAATATGTTTTTTAAAAAATAAATACTTGGGGCTTTAAAGTTTTTATTTTTATTTACTTATTAGAGGCAGAAAGGGAGAGAGAAAGAGAATGGGCGCGTCAGGGCCTCTAGCCACCGCAAACGAACTCCAGATGCATGCGTCACCATGTGTATTTGGCTTACGTGGGTACTGGGGAATTGAGCCTTGAACTGGGGTCCTTAGGCTTTACAGGCAAGCGCTTAACTACTAAGCCATTTCTCCAGCCCCATAAAATGTTTAAAAAAAATAAAGATTTAAAAGTATTTTAAAAAATAAATAAGCCAGGTGTGGTGGCATATGGCTTTAATCCCAGCTCTTGGGAGGCAGAGGTAGGAGGATTGCCGTGTGTTCATGGCCACCCTGAGACTACATAGTGAATTCTAGGTCAGCCTACCGTTAGAGTGAGACCCCACCTTGAAAAATCAAAAATAAAAATTTTTTTAAAATAACTTTTTTTTTTTTTTTTAATGCTTTTTAAAAAGATTTATTTATTAGAGACAGAGAGAGAGTGAGTGAGTGAGTGAGAATGGTCACATCAGGGCCTCTAGCCACTGCAAATAACTCCAGACACATGCACCACCATGTGCATCTGGCTTACATAGGACTTGGAGAATTGAACCTGGGTTCTTAGGCTTCACAGGCATGTGCCTTAACCACTAATCCATCTCTCCAGCCCCCAAAATAAATATTTAAAAAATTTAAACTGGGCTGGGCGTGGTGGCGCACGCCTTTAATCCCAGCACTTGGGAGGCAGAGGTAGGAGGATTGCCCAGAGTTCGAGGCCACCCTGAGACTACATAGTTAATTCAAGGTCAGCCTGGATCAGAGTGAGACCCTACCTCGCAAAAAAAAAAAAAAAAAAGAGAAAAGAAAAGTTTAAGCTGGAAGTGGTGGTGCATGCATTTAATCCCAGCACTCAGAGGCAGAAGTAGGAGGATCACTGTGAGTTCGAGGCCACCCTGAGACTGAGGAATGAGTTCCAGGTAAACCTGGGGTAGAGTGACATCCTATCTCGGAAAACCAAAAAAGAAAAAAAAAATTATTTGCAAGCAGAGGGCGGGAGGGAATAAATGTGTTTATGGATACATAAGGGCCTCTTGCCACTGCTAACATGGATGTGCCACTTTGTGCATCTGGCCTTACTCCTTCAGGTAAAGGGTTCACAGTCCCAAGTAGAGCTAAGGTTAGGGTTAAGGCTATTAGACAATCTGATTATGTTACTCAGTATGTAGTCTTTACACCCCTTCATGATCCAGCTCCTTTGTTACTTTAAAAAAATATATATTTGCATGCACACATTAGTGTATACATACTAGGGTGTCTTGCCACTGTAAACAAATGCCCGTCCAATTTTATGTGGGTGGCTTGGTGTTGCAGTCAGGTTCACATTGCTGGCAGAAATCACCTGACCAAGGACAGCTTGTGGGAAAAAGAGAGGTTTATTTTGGTTTACATGCTCGAGGGGGAAGCTTCATGATGGCAGGGAAAACAATGGTATGAGCAGAGGGTGGACATCATCGCCTGGCCAACATAAGGTAGACAATAGCTACTGGAGACTGTGCCAAACGCTGGCAAAGGGACATTGGCTAAAATGCCCATAAGCCCACCCACAACAATACACTGCCTGCAAGAGGCATTAATTCCCAAATCTCCATCAGTGGGAACCTAGCATTCAGAACACCTAAGTTTATGGGGGACACCTGAATCAAACCACCACACTTGGGAAGTTAACCCAGGCTGGCAGGCTTTGCAAGTGTCTTTAACTGCTGAGCCATTTCCCTGCCTTCTTCAGGGATTCAACATGGTACTTCCACATAAATTACTTCCCAATTGCATATGCTTTTGGCTAATAAAACGTGTGATCTGTAACCCAAGCTTTTTGTGCCTTTGCACATACAGTTCCCTCACATTTGTTCCCACTATTGTATCTAATTACTTATATTCTTTCAGGGTTTTGCAGAGGTGTGACCTAAAGATCATGTTTGGGAATTGTCCGTTATCCTTCAGTTGTTTTTTTTTTGTTGTTGTTGTTGTTATTGTTTTGTTTTGTTTTTGGAGGTAGGGTCTCACTGTAGTCCAGGGTGGCCTTGAACTCACAGTGATCCTTCTACCTCTGCCTTCCAAGTGCTAGGATTAAAAGCATGTGCCAATATGCCCTGCTTCAGTGTGTGTGTGTGTGTGTGTGTGTGTGTGTGTGTGTGTGTGTATTTATTTGGGGCTGTGAAGGTGGCTTAATGGCTAAAGGCATTTGTTTTCAAAGCCTGACAGCCCAGGTTAAATTCCCCAGTACCCACTTAAAGCCAGATGCTCCAAGTGGCACCTGTCTGGAGTTTGTTTGCTTGTAGTGGCAAGGAACCCTGGCATACCCATGCTTGCTCTCTGTCTCTCTTGTGTGCAAATACATAAAATTTTTTTTTTTTTTTTTTTGGTTTTTCGAGGTAGGGTTTCACTCTGGTCCAGGCTGACCTGGAATTAACTATGTAGTCTCAGGGTGGCCTCGAACTCTCAGCGATCCTCCTACCTCTGCCTCCCGAGTGCTGGGATTAAAGGCGTGCGCCACCACGCCCGGCTCAGAATATTTTGGAAAAAAAAAAGTAGTTATGAGAGAGAGAGAGTAAATGAGAATGAGTGTATAGTCGTGCCAGGGCCTTTTGTTCCTGCAAAGTCCAGAGGCATGTGTCACTTTGTGCATCTGGCTTTACGTGGGTACTGAGGAATTAAAATGGGTCAGCAGCCTTTTGCAAGCAAGCACCTTAAACCACTGAGTCCTAGTCCCTATCCTTCAGTCTTAATTGGCTATTCCAGCTTTCTTTCTTTCTTTTTTTTAAATTATTTTTTTTTTTTTTTTTTTTTTTTTTTTTTTTTTTTGAGGTAGGGTCTCACTCTGGCCCAGGCTGACCTGGAATTCACTATGTAGTCTCAGGGTGGCCTTGAACTCAAGGCGATCCTCCTACCTCTGCCTCCCGAGTGCTGGGATTAAAGGCGTGCGCCACCACGCCCGGCTCTTATTTTTATTTTCTTGAGAGAGAGAAAGAAAGAGAAAGAATGGGCATGCCAGGGCCTCCACTCACTGCAAACAAACTCCAGATGCATGCACCACCTTGTGCATCTGGCTTACATGGGTCCTGGAGAAACAAACCTGGGTCCTTTGGCTTTGCAGGCAAGCACTTTAATTGCTAAGCCATCTCTCCAGCCCTGTTCCAATTTTTCAGTTCTCATTAATACAGTGTCTATCCCACTCTTATACTTTGTTGATGCTGAGATTGAGCTCTGGCCTTATGCATGCAAGGGTAGTGCTCCTCTACTGAGTTACATCCCAGCCACATCACATTGTTTTGTAATTTTGAAAAAAAATTATTTGCAAGTAGAGAGAGACAGAGAATGACTGTGCTAGGGCCTCTAGCTGCTGCAGAGGAACTCCAGATGCATGCACCACTTTGTGCATCTGGCTTTATATGGGTCCTGGGAATTGAACCTGGGTCATTAGGCTTTGCAGGCAAGTGCCTTAACCACTGAGCCATTTCTCTAGGCCCTGTTTTGTAATCTTTTACTTACTGGTGTATTTCTCTCATTAGACTGTTGCATGAAGGCAGAAATTGTCTTCCTGTCTCCATCCCTGGTTCCATATACTAGATATGTGTTAAACAGGTGGGTGATACCTGACATCAGAAGTGATTTCTTGGCCTTGGGAAATTTGTTGAGTCCAATACAAGCTGTTGAGAAACTAATCAATTTTTTTTTGTTGTTGTTTTGTTTTTTCTTTTTTTTTTTAAACTTTTTATTTATTTTATTTTTTTTTTTGGAGAGAGACACACATGGGGGGGGACAGAGATGGGCGCGCCAGCAGTGTCTCAGCTGCTGCGAACGAAATCCAGATGTGTGCACCCCCTTGTGGTCAAGTGCGGCATTGCGCCCTTGCGTCATTTTGCATCTGGCTAAACGTGGGACCTGGAGATTGGAACCGCTGGAGATTGGAACCAGTGTTCTTAGGCTTAGGAGGCAGGCGTCTTAACCCCTAAGCTATCTCTCCAGCCCTTTTTTGTTGTTGTTGTTGTTGTTTTCAAGGTAGGTTCTTACTCTAGTCTCAGGGTGGCCTCGAACTCACAGAGATCCCCTTACCTCTGCCTCCCAAGTGCTGGGATTAAGGGCGTGCGCCACCACACCTGGCTTGAATTTGTCTTTTGGTTAGCAGCACTATAAATAGCATTTCTGTTAGTGATGCCTCAATTAAAAAATTATCTGGGAACACAGCTGTTTTATTGTACTTTGCCTGGTGGCAGAAGGTTTGAGAGACATTTTTCTTCCCTTCATTGGACCATGAAGTGGAATACGTTGTCCCAGATTAAGAGTCTGTCCTCTTAGGACACATGCTTGGTCTGTCTGGCACAGGAATTATGTGGGAGGAGAGTATGTGGCAGACTGGACTGTGATTTTTAGGATGTGCTGGAGATTGAGGCAACCATATTCCTGCAATACATACAAGCCAAGTAGGCTGAGTAGCAGCCTGTCTCTCCTGAGGGAGGGGGAAGTGAGCAGTGGAAGGTCCTCAGGTGAGGACGGCCTCAGATAGTGTGCTTGATTAAACGGCAGTGATCTGGGTTGTACCAGAGTATAATTTGGAGGTCCTATTGTTATTTTTGCCTCTGATAACAAAAATCTCTGGATGTAAAATATAATGTTGAGATATGCTCTTTTTTTAATTATTATTTTTAAAATTTTTTAATTGACAACTTCTATACTTACATACAAAAAAACCCACCTGATATTTCCCTCCCCTCCCCCATTCCACTTTAGAACTCCAATCTCTATCGTATCCCCTCCCTCTCTCCATTAGTCTCTCTTTTAATTTGATGACATCATCTTTTTCTTCTATTTTTGAGGGTCTTGCAAAGGTATTGCTAGGCATTGCAAGGTCATGGATATCGAGGCCAATTTCTGTCTGGGCAGTTGCATTGTAAGGGGTCATACCCTTCATTTGGCTCTTCCATTCTATCCGCCCCCTCTTCCGCAATGGTCCCTGAGCCTTGGAGGGTGTGACAGAGGTGTTTCAGTGCTGGGCACTCCTCCATCCCTTCTTCTCAGTACTATGTTGCCTTTTGGGTCGTCCCAGTGGTAATCGCCATCTGAAAAGAGATGCTTCTCTAGCCAGAAGTGAGAGTAGCGTTAATATGTGAATATGAACATTAAGCATAGTGCTTTCAGGGCAGCTTGGTGGGAATAATATATACATTTAGTCAGACAAGAGCAGGCTTTATGCCCCTAAGGCTCATGACTTCTCCTGCCATAGACTTTTGCTTAGATTTTTCAGTACCAGGTATGTATTCCCTCCCGTAGAGAGGGCCTTCAGTCCAATTATGGAGCAGTTGGTTACCCCAAGACTAGACATGCCACTATTGCAAACCGTTCAGTCATTGGGCCTGTCTGGCCAAACTTGAATATTCAGCGTCCACTGTTTTCACTGCTGATGATTCTGTCTCCCATGAGATATGTTCTTTGTTGAGAGATATTATCTTTTCTCTTCTCTTCTCTTCTCTTCTCTTCTCTTCTCTTTTTGTATTTTGAGATAGGGTCTCACTTTAGCCCAGGCTGACCTGGAATTCACTATGTAGTCTCAGGGTGGCTTTGAACTCATAGTGATCCTCCTACCTCTGCCTCCCAAGTGCTGGGATTAAAGGCGTTCACCACCACACCTGGCTATTTTTCATTTTTTATTTTTTTTTTTTCTTCCATTTTTCAAGGTAAGGTCTTGCTCTAGTCTAGGCTGACCTGGAATTCACTATGTAGTCTCAGGGTGGCCTCAAACTCATGGCGATTCTCCTACCTCTGCCTCCCAAGTGCTGGGATTAAAGGCATGCACCACCATACCTGGCTTTGAAGTTCCCTTCTTGTATGGATTAATAAAATCAGAAAGCCACTGTGGGATGTGGATATAGCTTAGTTGGTAGAGTGCATGGTGGCACATGCCTAATACCAGGGAGGTGGAGGCAGGAGGATCATAGCTAGTTGAGGTCAATCTGGGATATATGAGACACTGTCTCAAAAAAAAAAAAAAAAAGGAGGGAGGGCTGGAGAGATGGCTCAGCAGTTAGGGTGCTTGCTTGCCTTGCAAAGCCTAAGAATGCTTGTTTAAATCTGCAGGTCCTATGTAGCCAGAGGCCAAAGTGAAGCATACATGCCATGTTGCACATGTGCACAAGGGGGCGCATGTGTCTGGAATTTGTTCACAGTGGCTGAAAAGCCTTGGCATGCCCATTCTCTCTATCTCTCTGCCTCTTTCTCTCTCTCTCTCTCAAAAAAAAAAAAGTCTTCATTTGATGCTTTGAACAGGCAGTTTCAGAGTGAGGGTTGATGGTTCATATTATTTATTTATTTATTTATTTATTTATTTATTTATTTATTTTTGTTTTTCGAGGTAGGGTCTCACTCTGTTCCAGGCTGACCTGGAATTCACTCTGTAGTCTCAGGGTGGCCTCGAACTCATGGCTATCCTCCTGCCTCTGCCTCCTGAGTGCTGGGATTAAAGCCTGGCTATATTTATTTTTTTTGGTTTTTCGAGGTAGGGTTTCACTCTAGCTCAGGCTGACCTGGAATTCACTACGTAGTCTCAGGGTGGCTTTGAACTCACTGTGATCCTCCTACCTCTGCCTCCTGAGTGCTCCGGCTTTCATATTCATTTTTAACAACTTTTCACAAGTCAACCCAGACTTTCAGGAAATGAAATAAAAATGGTAGAATTGGGGCTGGGGATATGGCTCAATGGTTAAAAGTGCTTGTTTTCAAAACCTGCTGGCCCAGGTTCAATTCCCTAGCCACCCATGTAAAGCTAGATGCAAAAAATGGCACAAATGAAGCCAGGCATGGTGGTGCATCCCTTTAATCCCAGCACTCAGGAGGCAGAGGTAGGAGGATTGCTGTGAGTTCGAGACCACCCTGAGACTCTATAGTGAATTCCATGTCAGCCTGAGTTAGAGTGAGACCCTACCTTGAAAAATAAAAACAAAAAATGTCACAAATAGTTGACATTTCATTTGCATTGGTAAGAGACGCTGGTATACCCATATACAAATGCATGCATGCATGTACACACACACACACACACACACACACACACACACAATTTTTTTTGTTTTTATGAGAGAGAGAGTAGGTGTGCCAGGGCCTCCATCCAGTGCAAACAAACTCCAGGTGCATGCACTACCATGTGCATCTAGCTTACATGGGTACTGGGCAATCAAACTTGGATCCTTAGGCTTCACAGGAAGTACTTTAACCACTAAGCCATCCCATCAGCTTTTAAAAAAAAATTTAATTTAAAAAATAAAAATAAATGATTTTTTAAAATTTCATTTATTATTATTTTATTGGTGGTAGTTGGTTCCTTTTTTTATTATTATTTTTTATTGACTTTTAATCTTACGTACCAAAAAAACCCCACCTGATATTTCCCTCCCCTACCCCATTCCACTTTAGAACTCCAGTCTCCATCATATCCCCTCCCTTTCTCCATTAGTCTCTCTCCTAATTTGATGACATCATCTTTCTCTTCTATTTTGAGGGTCTTGCAAAGGTATTGCTAGGCACTGCAAGATCATGGATATCGAGGCCAATTTCTGTCTGGGCAGTTGCATTGTAAGAGGTCATATCCTTCCTTTGGCTCTTCCATTCTATCCGCCCCCTCTTCCGCAATGGTCCCTGAGCCATTGGAGGGTGTGACAGAGGTGTTTCAGTGCTAGGCACTCCTCCATCCCTTCTTCTCAGCACTATGTTGTCTTTTGGGTCATTCCAGTGGTCATCACCATCTGAAAAGAGAAACTTCTCTAGCCAGAAGTGAGAGTAGCGTTAATATGTGAACATGAACATTTAGTGTAGTGTCCCCAGGGCAGCTTGGTGGGAATAATATATACATTTAGTCAGACATGAGCAGGCTTATACCCCCAAGGCTCATGACCTCACCTACCATAGACTTTTACTTAGGTTTTTCAGTACCAGGTATGTATTCCCTCCCGTAGAGAGGGCCTTCAGTCCAATTATGGAGCAGTTGGTTACCCCAAGAGTAGACACGCCACTATTGCACCCGTTCAGTCATTGGGCCTGTCTGGCCAAGCTTGAATATTCAGCATCCACTGTTTTCACTGTTGATGGCTTCTGTCTCCTATATGCTGCGTGCAGTGCAGCTTTTTCCAGCTTTCAGTTGGCTGGTCTACAGGGAGAAGGTTTTCTGCTCAGCACCAGCTTGCTTTCTCAGTGACCTTGCCTCTCAGGCATGAGATGTCTTCAACAATAGGGTCTTACTATCTGTTTCTCTAGGGAAACCAAGGGCTTTGGCAAAAGCCTTAATGTTTTGGAGGCTACTGGGACCTCCTTGGCCAACAACTCACTGGAAGGTATTCCATCCCAGATACTGAAAATTTTCTAGTAACAGTCTACAGCTTCTAGACATGCCCTTATTCAAAAAAGTAATTTTACGTATGTCTTATTGATAATATCTTGAGTTTAGATTGACCCTCCCCCTGCCCTTTTTGTATGCATTCTCTTCCCATGGCCTTGCTTAGGCCATTCCCCTCCCTGTACTCAGTTCTTCTACTTACATATGTGTATTACCATACACTTAAGGCCTTCCCTTTCCTCCCTCCCTTATAGCCTTTTACCCGCTTACTGGTTTCTGGTACCTATTTTTGGTTCCAGTTCATACACAAGTCTATACATTGGTAGCTAGGATCCACATATGAGAGAGAACATGTGACGTTTGGCTTTCTGAGCCTGGGTTACCTCACTAAGTATAATCCTTTCCAGATCCATCCATTTCCCTGCAAATTTCATAATTTCATTTTTCTTTACTGCTGAATAGAACTCCATTGTGTAAATGTACCACATCTTTATTCACTCATCTGTGGAGGGACATCTAGGCTGCTTCCCTTTCCTAGCTATTGGGAATAGAGCAGCAATAAACATGGTTTTGCAAGTATCTCTAAGGTAGTGAGAAGAGTCCTCTGGATATATGCCTAGGAGTGCTATAGCTGGATCATATGGTAAATCTATTTCTAGCTCTCTCAAGAACCTCTACACTGATTTCCACAGTGGCTGGACCAGCTTACATTCCCACCAACAGTGTAGAAGTGTTCCTGTTTTTCCGCATCCACGTCAACACTTATTGTCATTTGTTTTCTTGATGGCAGACATTCTGACAGGAGTGAAATGGAATCTCAAAGTGGTTTTAATTTGCATTTCCCTGATGGCTAAGGATGTAGAACATTTTTTTAGATGTTTATATGCCATCTGTATTTCATCTTCCGTGAATTCTCTATTTAGTTCCGTAGCCCATTTTTTAACTGGGTTGTTTAAATTCTTGTTACTCTGTTTTTTGAGTTCTTTGTATATTCTGGATATTAATCCTCTGTCAGATGTATAACTGGCAAAGATTTTCTCCCATTCTGTAGGTTGTCTTTTTGCTCTATTCACAATGTCCTTTGATGTACATGGTGTGTTCCACCATGCCTGGCTGGAATTGTTTTTGTTCCTTCAAGGTAGGTTCTCAGTTTAGCCCAGGCTATCCTGGAATTCACTGTGTAGTCTTGGGCTGACCTTGAACTCACAGCAATTCTCTACCACTTGCAGTTTATGAGCTGTTGTTTGTTTGTTTGTTTGGAGGTAGAGTCTCACTCTAGCCCAGGCTGACCTGAAATTCACTATGTAGTCTCAGGGTGACCTTGAACTCAGCAATCCTCCTACATCTGCCTTCTGAGTTCTAGGACTAAAGGTGTGTGCCATACTGGACACTTAACTTTTACTATCTTTTTTTAAAATTCTTATTTTTATTTATTTATTTATTTGAGACAGAGAGAGGGAGAGTGAGAATGGAAGCGCCAGGGCCTCTAGCCACTGCAAACAAACTCCAGACATGTGTGCCCCCTTGTGCATCTGGCTTACGTAGGACCTAGGGAATAGAACTGGGGTCCTGGTCCAGGCTGACCTGGAATTAACTATGTAGGCATGTGCCTTAACTCTCAGCTCCTCCCATCTCTCCAGTCCTGACACTAACCGGCTTTGACACTAACTTTTAATGTAATGTATCTGTTTGTGTCATCCCCAAAGAGTGGAGGAGGATTTTCATTTCTGGATGGTGGTAACAGAACTAGAAGTCTGACTGCCGTAGATTGCCCAGGTTGGCATGACCTGATCTTACTGGTGGGACAGGTGTGCTAAAAGGGTATCATCTGCCTGGGCGAGTTGACTCAGGGAAGGCAGGGAGAATGGCTGGTGGGTGAGGTGGCTGAAGTTGAACTCTAAGGTTTAGTCAGGCCCTCTCCCTGTGGTATGAGCCCTGTGGTTCAGGGGAAGAGTTCATCTATGGAATCTTCTGGGAGTGCCACACCTGGCTCATTAGTGGATATCTGGGGTGCCTTTGAAGATGAAACACACCATAAGCACTCATTGTTTCTGTTGTTTTGGAAAAACTAGTACTTTGGTCTCTAGGGACTGTTGATCTAACTTTGCACTAGCCTGGAATTTGCTGCAAATCAAATAGAAATAACAAAAAACAAGGTTGAAGAAGTTTGTGAAAAAAAACATTCTCCCGAACTTCCATGCTTTAGCTTGTAAATAGAATTCTTTGTCATCCACCTTTCACATTCTTGAGTTTAGATGCACTTTGTCTTGTCCTGTTCCTTCTGTGTTTGGGGTGTATGTGTGTGTGTCTGTTTCTAAACTGTAGGTAGTGGCAGCTGCTGGCATAAGGTGATTGCTGAATAAGTTGCCTGCTAACACATGCCTCCTGCGGGCACAGAACTGTTTGGTTTGAGTGGTTCTGATCCCCTATTTTATGACTATTTCAAAGATAGATGTCTAAGCCAAGTATGGTGGCACACACTTGCAATCCTGGCACTTAAGAGGTGGAGGTAGAAGGATGAAAGTCATCTCTGTCACATAACATTGAGGCCAGCCTGGAAATTGTGAGATCCTGTCTCCAAAAAAATACATTTTTTTTTTTTTTTTGCTGGTGGGATTGTTGTGAGACATGGTGTTGCAATGTAGCTGGCCTGGAACTACAGGCATAAGCCACAACATCCACATCCATCTCAGAGATGCATTTTTGTGGCTGTCTTGGGATCTGGAAAAGGAAGAGAAGAGATGAGATGAATGAATGGATTTATGATTTTGTCTTCTGGGAGAGATAGCTTGAACAGCAGATAGGTAGTTTATATTTTTATTTTATTTTATTTTATTTTTACGAAAGAGAGAGGGAGAGAATTGGTGCACCAAGGTCTCTGGCCACTGTAGTTGAATTCTAGATGAGTGCATCACCTTCTGTGTATGTGTGACCTTATGCGTCTGTCTTATGTGGGTTCTAGGGAGTCGAATCTGGGTCTTTAGGATTCATCGGCAAGCATCTTAATCACTAAGCCATCTCTCCAGCCCAGCACTTTATACATATATACATGTATACATATACATATATATATTTTTTTACAGTATAAGAAAATGTGTTTTTCTAAGATATTCATTGTTGACCAGTAATGCATTTAAATACAATGCTTCAAAACATTTTATACAAAGAGCCAATTTATTTAAGCAGGAGGTGAAGTTGGCAGAGACCCTAAGAGTTGATTGAGCCATTCAACTACACTGGCCATTATTCTTGGTTTTAGGGCTATGGCAGTGAACAAAACATGTAAAGGGCTGATATTATAGTAGGAATTTTAATTGTAGGTGTTGGGAGATGTCTCAGGAGTTGTAAAAACAACACAGCCAGAAACCACTATATAATATGTCAGATTGTGAATGTTATGAAGTAAAGTGGGATAAATGGAATAGTGTGTTTTATTTGGGTCTTTGGGGAAGGCTTCCTTGACTAGGTGATTGGAATAGACTCCCAAGGAAATACTGGAGTAATCCATGAAGGTTACCTGGTAGAGGAGCATTCTAGGCAGAGAAAATAGTGAGTACCAAACTTTGAGGCAGGGAAGTGTTTGGGGAATTGGAGTGGAGCAAACAAAGTGGAACTGAGGAGAGATGAGAAATAGGATAGATAGTGTAATTCTTGCAGGACCGTTAAGCCATGGCACAGACTTTGGGTTTTACTAATAGGGAGCGTGAGACCAAAGGAGCCATATGACTTGATTTTTAGCCTTAAGATCACTTTGGCTACTTTGTGGAGAATAATCTGAAGGGCTCAGGGAAGAAGCAGGGAATGAGATGACTACCTCAACACAGGCGACTATGAGGAATAGCTCTCTCTGGGTGACCCACTGTGAAACTGGCTGCCCAAAGAGGATAGCTTCTTCCCATCTACTTTCTACTTCAACTAACACCTACAACTAATACCAGACCATTCCCAGTGTCAAGGGTCAGTTGCTTTTGTTTGCTTGTTCGAGGTAGAAACACACTCTAGCCTGGGATGACCTGGCACTCATTCTGTGATTCCAGGCGGGCCTTGAACTCACAGTAATCCTCCTACCTCTGCCTCCCAAGTGCTGGGATTAAAGGCGTGCGCCACCACACCTGGCTTTATTATATTTATTTATTTATTTTATTTTTATTTATTTTTATTTTTATTTTATTTTTTTTGGTTTTTGAGGTAGGGTTTCACTCTAGCTCAGGCTGACCTGGAATTCACTATGTAGTCTCAGGGTGGCCTCGAACTCATGGCAATCCTCCTACCTCTGCCTCCCGAGTGCTGAGATTAAAGGCGTGAGCCACCACGCCCGGCCTATTTTTTGTTTTTGTTTTTTTTGAGGTAGGGTCTCACCACTCTGGCCCAGGCTGACCTGGACTTAACTTTGTACTCTCAGGGTGGCAATTTATTTTTATTTTATTTTTGGTTTTTCAAGGTAGGGTCTTGCTCTAGCCCAGGCTGACCTGGAATTCACAATGTAGTGTCAGGGTGGCCTTGAACTCATGGTGATCCTCCTATCTCTGCTTTCTGAGTGCTGGGATTAAAGGCGTGTGCCACCACGACCAGCTTTTTTCCTCATTTATATTGGTGTGGAAGGACAATATAATGGAATAAGTACAAAAAATGGCACAAATGAAGCCAGGCGTGGTGGTGCATCCCTTTAATCCCAGCACTCAGGAGGCAGAGGTAGGAGGATTGCTGTGAGTTCGAGACCACCCTGAGACTCTATGGGTGAATTCCATGTCAGCCTGAGTTAAGTGAGACCCTACCTTGAAAAATAAAAACAAAAAATGTCACAAATAGTTGACATTTCATTTGCATTGGTAATTAAGCTGGTATACCCATATACAAATGCATGCATGCATGTACACACACACACACACACACACACACACACAATTTTTTGTTTTTATGAGAGAGAGTAGGTGTGCCAGGGCCTCCATCCAGTGCAAACAAACTCCAGGTGCATGCACTACCATGTGCATCTAGCTTACATGGGTACTGGGCAATCAAACTTGGATCCTTAGGCTTCACAGGAAGTACTTTAACCACTAAGCCATCCCATCAGCTTTTAAAAAAATTTAATTAAAAAATAAAAATAAATGATTTTATTTCATTTATTATTATTTTATTGGTGGTAGTTGGTTCCTTTTTTATTATTATTTTTTATTGACTTTTAATCTTACATACCAAAAAACCCCACCTGATATTTCCCTCCCCTCCCCCATTCCACTTTAGAACTCCAGTCTCCATCATATCCCCTCCCTTTCTCCATTAGTCTCTCTCTTAATTTGATGACATCATCTTTCTCTTCTATTTTGAGGGTCTTGCAAAGGTATTGCTAGGCACTGCAAGATCATGGATATCGAGGCCAATTTCTGTCTGGGCAGTTGCATTGTAAGAGGTCATATCCTTCCTTTGGCTCTTCCATTCTATCCACCCCCTCTTCCGCAATGGTCCCTGAGCCATTGGAGGGTGTGACAGAGGTGTTTCAGTGCTAGGCACTCCTCCATCCCTTCTTCTCAGCACTATGTTGCCTTTTGGGTCATCCCAGTGGTCATCACCATCTGAAAAGAGAAACTTCTCTAGCCAGAAGTGAGAGTAGCGTTAATATGTGAACATGAACATTTAGTGTAGTGTCCCCAGGGCAGCTTGGTGGGAATAATATATACATTTAGTCAGACATGAGCAGGCTTATACCCCCAAGGCTCATGACCTCACCTACCATAGACTTTACTTAGGTTTTCAGTACCAGGTATGTATTCCCTCCTGTAGAGAGGGCCTTCAGTCCAATTATGGAGCAGTTGGTTACCCCAAGAGTAGACACGCCACTATTGCACCCGTTCAGTCATTGGGCCTGTCTGGCCAAGCTTGAATATTCAGCATCCACTGTTTTCACTGTTGATGGCTTCTGTCTCCCATATGCTGCGTGCAGTGCAGCTTTTTCCAGCTTTCAGTTGGCTGGTCTACAGGGAGAAGGTTTTTCTGCTCAGCACCAGCTTGCTTTCTCAGTGACCTTGCCTCTCAGGCATGAGATGTCTTCAACAATAGGGTCTTACTATCTGTTTCTCTAGGGAAACCAAGGGCTTTGGCAAAAGCCTTTAATGTTTTGGAGGCTACTGGGACCTCCTTGGCCAACAACTCACTGGAAGGTATTCCATCCCAGATACTGAAAAATTTTCTAGTAACAGTCTACAGCTTCTAGACATGCCCTTATTCAAAAAAAGTAATTTTACATATGTCTTATTGATAATATCTTGAGTTTAGATTGACCCCCTCCCCTGCCCTTTTTGTATGCATTCTCTTCCCATGGCCTTGCTTAGGCCATTCCCTCCCTGTACTCAGTTTTTCTACTTACATATGTGCATTACCATACACTTAAGTCCTTCCCTTTCTTCCCTCCCTTATAGCCTTTTACCCAGCTTACTGGTTTCTGGTACCTATTTTTGGTTCCAGTTCATACACAAGTCTATACATTGGTAGCTAGGATCCACATATGAGAGAGAACATGTGACGTTTGGCTTTCTGAGCCTGGGTTACCTCACTAAGTATAATCCTTTCCAGATCCATCCATTTCCTGCAAATTTCATAATTTCATTTTTCTTTACTGCTGAATAGAACTCCATTGTGTAAATGTACCACAACTTTATTATCCACTCATCTGTGGACGGACATCTAGGCTGCTTCCCTTTCCTAGCTATTGTGAATAGAGCAGCAATAAACATGGTTTTGCAAGTATCTCTAAGGTAGTGAGAAGAGTCCTCTGGATATATGCCTAGGAGTGCTATAGCTGGATCATATGGTAAATCTATTTCTAGCTCTCTCAAGAACCTCTCCACACTGATTTCCACAGTGGCTGGACCAGCTTACATTCCCACCAACAGTGTAGAAGTGTTCCTGTTTTTCCGCATCCACGTCAACACTTATTGTCATTTGTTTTCTTGATGGCAGACATTCTGACAGGAGTGAAATGGAATCTCAAAGTGGTTTTAATTTGCATTTCCCTGATGGCTAAGGATGTAGAACATTTTTTAGATGTTTATATGCCATCTGTATTTCATCTTCCGTGAATTCTCTATTTAGTTCCGTAGCCCATTTTTTTAACTGGGTTGTTTAAATTCTTGTTACTCTGTTTTTGAGTTCTTTGTATATTCTGGATATTAATCCTCTGTCAGATGTATAACTGGCAAAGATTTTCTCTCCCATTCTGTAGGTTGTCTTTTTGCTCTATTCACAATGTCCTTTGATGTACATGGTGTGTTCCACCATGCCTGGCTGGAATTGTTTTTGTTCCTTCAAGGTAGGTTCTCAGTTTAGCCCAGGCTATCCTGGAATTCACTGTAGTCTTGGGCTGACCTTGAACTCACAGCAATTCTCTACCACTTGCAGTTTATGAGCTGTTGTTTGTTTGTTTGTTTGGAGGTAGAGTCTCACTCTAGCCCAGGCTGACCTGAAATTCACTATGTAGTCTCAGGGTGACCTTGAACTCAGCAATCCTCCTACATCTGCCTTCTGAGTTCTAGGACTAAAGGTGTGTGCCATACTGGACACTTAACTTTTACTATCTTTTTTAAAATTCTTATTTTTATTTATTTATTTATTTGAGACAGAGAGAGTGGAGTGAGAATGGAAGCGCCAGGGCCTCTAGCCACTGCAAACAAACTCCAGACATGTGTGACCCCCTTAGAACTGGGGTGCATCTGTGCCTTAACAGCTATGCCATCTCTCCAGGACCTAGGGGTTTAGAACTGGGGTCTCTTCCAGGCTGACCTGGAATTAACTATGGGCATGTGGCCTTAAGCGATCCTCCTGCCATCTCTGCCAGTCCTGACACTAACTTTTAATGTAATGTATCTGTTTGTGTCATCCCCAAAAAGTGGAGGAGGATTTTCATTTCTGGATGGTGGTAACAGAACTAGAAGTCTGACTGCAAAGGGTGCCCAGGTTGGCATGACCTGATCTTACTGGTGGGACAGGTGTGCTAAAAGGGGTATCATCTGCCTGGGCGGAGTTGACTCAGGGAAGGCAGGGAGAATGGCTGGTGGGTGAGGTGGCTGAAGTTGAACTCTAAGGTTTAGTCAGGCCCTCTCCCTGTGGTATGAGCCCTGTGGTTCAGGGGAAGAGTTCATCTATGGAATCTTCTGGGAGTGCCACACCTGGCTCATTAGTGGATATCTGGGGTGCCTTTGAAGATGAAACACACCATAAGCACTCATTGTTTCTGTTGTTTTGGAAAAACTAGTACTTTGGTCTCTAGGGACTGTTGATCTAACTTTGCACTAGCCTGGAATTTGCTGCAAATCAAATAGAAATAACAAAAAACAAGGTTGAAGAAGTTTGTGAAAAAAAACATTCTCCCCGAACTTCCATGCTTTAGCTTGTAAATAGAATTCTTTGTCATCCACCTTTCACATTCTTGAGTTTAGATGCACTTTGTCTTGTCCTGTTCCTTCTGTGTTTGGGGTGTATGTGTGTGTCTGTTTCCTAAACTGTAGGTAGTGGCAGCTGCTGGCATAAGGTGATTGCTGAATAAGTTGCCTGCTAACACATGCCTCCTGCGGGCACAGAACTGTTTGGTTTGAGTGGTTCTGATCCCCTATTTTATGACTATTTCAAAGATAGATGTCTAAGCCAAGTATGGTGGCACACACTTGCAATCCTGGCACTTAAGAGGTGGAGGTAGAAGGATGAAAGTCATCTCTGTCACATAACATTGAGGCCAGCCTGGAAATTGTGAGATCCTGTCTCCAAAAAAATAATTTTTTTTTTTTTTTTTTGCTGGTGGGATTGTTGTGAGACATGGTGTTGCAATGTAGCTGGCCTGGAACTACAGGCATAAGCCACAACATCCACATCCATCTCAGAGATGCATTTTTGTGGCTGTCTTGGGATCTGGGAAAGGAAGAGAAGAGATGAGATGAATGAATGGATTTATGATTTTGTCTTCTGGGGAGAGATAGCTTGAACAGCAGATAGGTAGTTTATATTTTTATTTTATTTTATTTTATTTTTTTTGAAAGAGAGAGGGGGAGAATTGGTGCACCAAGGTCTCTGGCCACTGTAGTTGAATTCTAGATGAGTGCATCACCTTCTGTGTATGTGTGACCTTATGCGTCTGTCTTATGTGGGTTCTAGGGAGTCGAATCTGGGTCTTTAGGATTCATCGGCAAGCATCTTAATCACTAAGCCATCTCTCCAGCCCAGCACTTTATACATATATACATGTATACATATACATATATATTTTTTTACAGTATAAGAAAATGTGTTTTTCTAAGATATTCATTGTTGACCAGTAATGCATTTAAATACAATGCTTCAAAACATTTTATACAAAGAGCCAATTTATTTAAGCAGGAGGTGAAGTTGGCAGAGACCCTAAGAGTTGATTGAGCCATTCAACTACACTGGCCATTATTCTTGGTTTTAGGGCTATGGCAGTGAACAAAACATGTAAAGGGCTGATATTATAGTAGGAATTTTAATTGTAGGTGTTGGGGAGATGTCTCAGGAGTTGTAAAAACAACACAGCCAGAAACCACTATATAATATGTCAGATTGTGAATGTTATGAAGTAAAGTGGGATAAATGGAATAGTGTGTTTTATTTGGGTCTTTGGGGAAGGCTTCCTTGACTAGGTGATTGGAATAGACTCCCAAGGAAATACTGGAGTAATCCATGAAGGTTACCTGGTAGAGGAGCATTCTAGGCAGAGAAAATAGTGAGTACCAAACTTTGAGGCAGGGAAGTGTTTGGGGAATTGGAGTGGAGCAAACAAAGTGGAACTGAGGAGAGATGAGAAATAGGATAGATAGTGTAATTCTTGCAGGACCGTTAAGCCATGGCACAGACTTTGGGTTTTACTAATAGGGAGCGTGAGACCAAAGGAGCCATATGACTTGATTTTTAGCCTTAAGATCACTTTGGCTACTTTGTGGAGAATAATCTGAAGGGCTCAGGGAAGAAGCAGGGAATGAGATGACTACCTCAACACAGGCGACTATGAGGAATAGCTCTCTCTGGGTGACCCACTGTGAAACTGGCTGCCCAAAGAGGATAGCTTCTTCCCATCTACTTTCTACTTCAACTAACACCTACAACTAATACCAGACCATTCCCAGTGTCAAGGGTCAGTTGCTTTTGTTTGCTTGTTCGAGGTAGAAACACACTCTAGCCTGGGATGACCTGGCACTCATTCTGTGATTCCAGGCGGGCCTTGAACTCACAGTAATCCTCCTACCTCTGCCTCCCAAGTGCTGGGATTAAAGGCGTGCGCCACCACACCTGGCTTTATTATATTTATTTATTTATTTTATTTTTTATTTATTTTTATTTTTATTTTATTTTTTTGGTTTTTTGAGGTAGGGTTTCACTCTAGCTCAGGCTGACCTGGAATTCACTATGTAGTCTCAGGGTGGCCTCGAACTCATGGCAATCCTCCTACCTCTGCCTCCCGAGTGCTGAGATTAAAGGCGTGAGCCACCACGCCCGGCCTATTTTTTGTTTTTGTTTTTTTTGAGGTAGGGTCTCACCACTCTGGCCCAGGCTGACCTGGACTTAACTTTGTACTCTCAGGGTGGCAATTTATTTTTATTTTTATTTTTTGGTTTTTCAAGGTAGGGTCTTGCTCTAGCCCAGGCTGACCTGGAATTCACAATGTAGTGTCAGGGTGGCCTTGAACTCATGGTGATCCTCCTATCTCTGCTTTCTGAGTGCTGGGATTAAAGGCGTGTGCCACCACGACCAGCTTTTTCCTCATTTATATTGGTGTGGAAGGACAATATAATGGAATAAGTATAGGCACAGAAGAAGCAGAGTTTATGAAATAAAACATTTAAACTGGGCCCGGAGAGACAGCGGTTAAGCGCTTGCCTGTGAAGCCTAAGGACCCTCGTTTGAGGCTTGATTCCCCAGGACCCATGTAAGCCAGATGCACAAGGTGGCGCATGCATCTGGAGTTCGTTTGTAGTGGGTGGAGGCCCTGGCATGCCCATTCTCTCTCTATCTTCCTCTCTCTCTCTGTCTGTCACTGTCAAATAAATAAATAAATAATAAACAAAGAAATAAAATTAAAAAACTTGGGAGCCTGGCAAGCCTCACCATTTCAGGAGTCATAAAGAGCCAATTCTCATTCCACTCCTCCTCCTCCTTCCTTTTCCAGAAGTCTTGAGGAAGAAGAGGCATAAATGAGTGTATAGAACTTTGGGATGTAGTATATAAAGTCAGAATTGTTGTGCTTTTTGAGGTACGGTCTCACTGTTTTTGAGGCTGACCTGGATTTCACTATATAGTCTCAGGGTGGCCTTGAACTCACAGTGATCCTCCTACCTCTACCTCCGGAGTGCTGGGAAATCCCCTTACTTTTTATGTGCAGATCTGAAAAGATTAAGTAACTAAGCTTCCCAGTCACTGAAATAGATTATTGATAGAGCTAGAATCCTGACACTGCTTTGCCTCTCCTCCCAAAGGCTTAGGATGTGTCTGAGTGGGCCTTGATTGTCATAATTCCCTCAGGTGTTCAGCTTGTAGTGAATGAACTCCACCTGTGACTTCAGCAAATTCCATGTATGTGAAGTCCTGATAAGCAAATAATGGTAATGGGTTTGTCTTTCTTTTACCTAGGATCAAGTTCTCCAAACCAGGGACCAGGCTAAAAGCAGACTGCCACTGCCTCCACTTGGGTCCCATTGACTTGAGAAAGCAGCTGCTGTAATCATGGGCAACATCTTTGGAAATCTTCTTAAGAGCCTGATTGGGAAGAAGGAGATGCGCATTCTAATGGTGGGTCTGGATGCTGCAGGAAAGACCACCATCTTGTACAAGCTAAAACTGGGGGAGATTGTTACCACCATTCCTACCATTGGTAAGGGCACAGCTGGTTTGTGGGCTTTTTTTTAAAAAAAATATTTTTATTAGGCCAGGCGTGGTGGCACACGCCTTTAATCCCAGCACTTGGGAGGCAGAGGTAGGAGGATCGCTGAGAGTTCGAGGCCACCCTGAGACTACATAGTTAATTCCAGGTCAGCCTGGACCAGAGTGAGACCCTACCTCGAAAAACCAAAAAAAAAAAAATTTTATTTACTTATTTGAGAGAGAGAGAGAGAGAATGGGCGCACCAGGGCCTCCAACCACTGCAAACAAATTCAGATGCATGTGCCCCTTGTGTATCTGGTTTACGTGGGTACTGGGGAGTTGAACCTGGATCGTTTGGCTTTGCAGACAAGCACCTTAACCGCTAAGCCATCTCTCCAGCCCTGGTTTATGGGCTTTTATGTTGATAGCTGAGGCAGGGCAGGGGCCCTATTCCCAGATCCTCCTCTGTCCTCTTCTTCCCAGGCAAGTCCTTGCATTTTGTGGCCTTTAGAGAACAATTTCTGTTTAGTTTGCTAGGAGATGCTGGAGCTGCCATTTGCCCACTTAACTCTGGCCCTTCCTGATGTGGGAACTTTTGCAGCCTGGCAGTCAACTGTTGCCCTCAGGTATTAGAGTTGGTTTATTCTCTGTGTTGTTTGGAAAGCAGGTAAAGGGCTTTGATGTTCCTGCCAGAGGCCTGGAACTGCTTTAGTTTAAATCTTCAGTGGTGATCCTGGTTAAAACCTGTCTGCAAGAGAGAAAGCATTTGCCACGTAGATGCCACATGGAGGGGAACTGTGGATCACCATTGTCAACCTGTTTTGCACTTGAGGTTCCAATACTGTGGCTCACTTCTCATTCAGGTTGCCTTTCAGCACCTCATTTTAGCTTAGGCAGATTATTGTGGCCAAGGTATAGGACTGTAGTGGAGTCATTTCTTTGCAGGGTAGAGAGCAAAAGTCTGAGTGAACAAGACTGGAAGTTTGGCTCAAAATGCCTACTCAGGTTGCCGGGCGTGGTGGCGCACGCCTTTAATCCCAGCACTCGGGAGGCAGAGGTAGGAGGATCGCTGTGAGTTTGAGGCCACCCTGAGACTACATAGTGAATTCCAGGTCAGCCTGAGCTAAAGTGAGACCCTACCTCAAAAAAAAAAAAAAAAAAAAAAAAAAGCCTACTCAGGGCTGGAGAGGTGGCTTAGTGGTTAAGGTACTTGCCTGTGGAAGCTTAAGGACCCGTGTTTGCTCTCCAGATCCTATGAAGCCAGATGCACAAGGTGACACAAGCACACAAGGTTTCACGATGCGCACAAAGTAGCACATGCATCTGGAATTTGATTGCAGTGTCTGGAGGCCCTAGCATGCCAGTTCTCTCTCTCTCTTTCTCTTTTTCTCTGTCACTTGTTCTCTCTCTCATACAAAACCTAACAACAACAACAAAAAAACACCTGGGCTGGAAGGATGGCTTAGCGGTTAAGGCATTTACTTGCAAAGCCAAAGCACCCAGGTTTGATTCCCCAGGATCCACATTAGCCAGATGCACAAGGGGTACACATGTCTGGAGTTTGTTTGCAGTGGCTGGAGGCCCTGGTGTGCCCGTATTCTCTCTCTCTCCCCCTCTTTCTCTGTCAACTAACTAACTAAATATTAAAAAAAATAAAAATACCTACCCAGCTATTAACCTCCTGACCAGACCTCTTCATCTGTGACTTCTTAGTTTGTCTTTTTGGCTTTCAGGCTACCAGGTAAAGGATTATTACTTCACTTGAGCCATCCTTAGGCTTTCTGTTATTGGTTTTATGACCAAGGCTGAGAAGAAGTGGGAGTAAACTCATTGGGTTATTGATTGTAGGTCTGGCATTTGAGGTCAGTGGCTATTGACTTTCTCTCCCCCTCCCCAAAGGGTTTAATGTGGAGACCGTGGAATATAAGAATATCAGCTTTACAGTATGGGACGTAGGTGGCCAAGACAAGATTCGACCTCTCTGGAGACACTACTTCCAGAACACCCAAGGTATGGCAGATGAACTTCCCTGGCATGGGTTGTCTGGGTTTTCCGTGGTTATGGGCACATATTTAAAGGGTGTGGGGTGGGTATTGTCTTTTGGTGATGAGAGAGGGGTCATCTGTCATCTCTGTGCATCCTATACTCTGCCTCTGTAGGTTTGATATTTGTGGTCGATAGCAATGATCGGGAACGAGTAAATGAGGCTCGGGAAGAGCTGATGAGGATGCTGGCAGAAGATGAGCTCCGGGATGCTGTGCTTCTTGTCTTTGCAAATAAACAGGTAAGGTTTCTCCCTGTCCCTGACTTGTGATTGTGTAACCTAGTTGTGCTCTTCATTGGAACTGCCCTAACTCCTACAGTCAGGCTTGATTTTCATAGCTATCTGAATAACCAGTTACCTTACCAACCCCATAGTTTTCCCAATTCTCAATGGAATAGCTTTCTAGTGCTTTGGATCTAGAGTTCTAGGATTACTGAGTGCAGAGTAACTCAAGATCTGGGTGTGGGTTTCTTAACACAAGGGAGAAGATGCTGGTACACATCTCTGGTTAGATGGCTGGTCTAGGAGCCTTTGAAAAATCCTAAGGGGCCTTTGTGTATGTTTTTCTTGCACTCCAGGATCTGCCGAATGCTATGAATGCTGCTGAAATCACGGACAAGCTGGGCCTACATTCCTTGCGTCACCGCAACTGGTACATTCAGGCCACCTGTGCCACCAGTGGGGACGGCCTGTATGAAGGCCTGGACTGGCTGGCCAATCAGCTCAAAAACAAGAAGTGAGAACCAGGCAGTCTTATGTGACCACCCCACCTGCCCCTGACATACCTGTTGTCTCCTTTCCCTTTCCTACCCATTGCAACTGTGGCCAGGGCCCTGGGTATCATGTCCGCATGCCCAGTAAAAGCCATGCCTCCCCTCCCCCCCACTTCCACCCTGTTCACTGACATGATCAGGCCCTAGTTGTTGTCCTTATGATGAATTATTCCAATTTACTGGATTTCAAACAAAAACGAGGTTGTTATGCTTTCATGGAGTGGTCCCCTCCCCCATCTCAACCTTTGGGTTTCAGGAAGTGGAGTGGGGTATTCTCTCCATTTTCTTTGTTTGGCACTGGTTGCTGTGCTCTTAGCATCTGAGTCCCCCTTGTCTTCCACACCCATCTCCTACTCCCTGTCTTCCTTTCCTTTTACAACCCTTTCCCTGTTCTACATGAAAATTGCACGGGCCTCTCTGTGTGTGCGTGCATGTGTGCGCCTGTATATACATGTATAGAGAGATATATATGTGGGGGCCAGGGAGAAGGGGAGGGTGGAATGTAGCTCAGGGCTTGCAGCCAGGACACTGCCCCCTGGACACTGTCATCTGCCCCTTCTGTGTCGATAAGATAAAAGGAAAGAAATGGGAGGGTTTCAGTTGGGCTGGACTGACCCAGCCTGGGACTCATTCCTCTCCTCTCTGCAGGTAGTGTTCCTGGATCATGGGACAGATGATGAACTCCCTACCACCATTTTCCTTGTACCCCTTTCTCTACTCTTCTGAGGCAAGGGGGTGGCATTTATCTCTAGATGACTGTTCTAAGGAGATGCCATTTCTCATTTGCCTTGTTAGTGTGAAGGAGAGGGGAACCCACTCACTGTCAGCTCAGAGTGTTCAATTGATCCTCCTCCACCACCCTTAGATCTGCTTCTCAGGACTTTGAAGGGAGGTGGAGATAGTGAGGTTGGTATATTTGGGACCTGTGGGATAGAAGGATGGGGTGCAGTGTGGTGGGGAAGACCTCAGGTTTTCCATCTTCATTCTCTTGTTACTAGGAGAAGGTGAGCCATGGAATAGTCTTTTCCTGCCTTCTTGTGTGTTTCCCCCCCCAACCCCATCTTCTGCTCTTGGAGGCTGAGTAGTTCTAGCTGTCCTTTGTCAGAGGTTTCCTGCTGGCCTGATAAAGACTGACAGCTCTAGTGTGACATGGAGTGGGGAGGACATAGCGGACCTCAATATATTCTCCAGTGCTCTATCTATCTAGTTCCTGACAAGCTAAAGCATGAAGATTTTCTGTTGTTTTCAGACCCTTTTGCTGTTCCCTCTCCCTTCATTTCAGCACCTTTCCATGGTCCCCCTCACATATGTCTCATAACTGGATCTGGGGGCTGGAGTGGAAGAAATAGGACCCTAAGTGGTTGTTGGTGCTTGTGGGTTGCAGTGATTTTTTTCAGGGTCCTCCCCCATTCTGTGGTTGTTCAGAAGCTGCTACTACTAAGTCTCTGTCTGCAAGGGGCGCTTGTCCCATAGGTCCTGGCTTTTGCCATTGCTGTGAAGCTGTGGTTGTTCTGTGGGCTCCTGTGTGTGCTGGCTGCTCCCTGAGCTCCAAGACAGCTGCCTATAACCTTTCTGAGAAGGTTGGGATCCAGGGTTATCCACAGCATAGCTGAGGGGCTCCTCCCAGAAGGGCTGTCCCAAGCCCCATTCCAGGTTGTCAGGCTTCCTGTTGCCACCTTTGTCTACAGCAGGCAGATAAGTATGCCCAACCCATTCCCTGCTGAACTGTGATAAAGGTTCCAGGGGTGTCTCCTTCAGTGCCAGTTAACTTAGTGCTGTGTTACTTAACTCAAGATGATATGGGTGTGTATAGATGTCCTACTCAGGCCTCTGTGCGTGCGTGCGTGTATGTGTGGTGTATAGGGGTGGGTGCTGGAGGTTCTATTTCATTTTAAATGGATTCATTCCTCTGACCCCACAGATACATCCGTCCACACTTTCTTTGCTTTCCTGATTTTTTTTTCTCTACCTCTGTTGCCTCTCCTCTGAACTCTGAACTTTGTCTTCTCAATTCTTTCACTGCTGTTGCCTATTTGTTTTTCATTTCCTTGCTTTGTTTTCTATTTATGATTACTTCCTCGGTATCTTTGTGATTGGTAAGGACTTTGCCTCTTTTCTTGTCTGTCTGTTTGTCTCATTCTCTCTCCCTAGTTATACACTAGTTCCTAATATGTTTTCCTCATTTCAGGCTTCATTCCGTACCCCTCTCCTCTCCGCATCTCATTTTTGGGGGCTCCAAGGACCAATCTGGGGCTGAGGGTGTTAGGAAACAGCCTTGGATGTTGTCTTAGTGCTGCTCTAGATCTGCCCAGCAGGGGGCAGTAAGTGATCTTGATATCATCCCTGGCTTCTAGGCCCTTGGGCAGAGATGGGCCTTTCTACTTTCCCAGTCACTTAACAGCTCTTATGGGGTTGAGTGTTTCATTTTGTTTCTTCCCACTCCCTTTCCTGCTTTCCTCAGGTTAGTTTAATTTTATGCTTTCCCTTGTTCCAGTATTCTTCCTGAGGTCTCCCTCTTTCCCCTACCTCCAAAGTTTGTGGTGTTATAGTGGTAACTGCAGTTCTGAACTGGTTTTTCTTTTATTTTTTCTTCCTCTGAAATGTAGACTGTATATGTTTAATAACTCACCTTCTTTTATCCTTGCTCAAAATGTGGGATAACGCAATGACTGTGACCCTGGTTGGAAATTAAACTTGTTTTATGCAGCTTTGGAGCAGTCCTTCATCTTTGATGTGTAGCAGCTGTTTGACAGTGGGTTGATGATGAAAGTAGTTCTCTGTCTACCCTGATGCTTTCCTCAGCAGAGATGGGGGGACATGCTTGGTTGTGGAGTGTGGAAAGTGAGTGATGGAGGGACTTAGGCTTGTTAGGAACACTAATTATTTTTCCCCAACATACTCAGAAGGAAGTCCAAATAAATGAGGTATCAGAGTATGAGGACTGTATGACTTGGTTCTACTTCTGAAGGACTTAGTCCTGAATTTAGCTACATTTATCACGTGTTGGTAGACTTTTAGGATTTTAATGATTGGAGGGAGGACCCATTTATAGATCTTCCCAACCATGCACATCAGGTCTTCTAGTCTGAATATGGTCCCCTTCATGCATCAGTTGGAAGCTCCTCACCCATCTAAGCTTTGACTTTGGCAGTAAGCAAGCAAAGAGGGCAAACATGGACAGTGTAATGAACTTGATCTGTGTTGTACTTCTAGAATGTGGTTCCCCATTGTTAGGAAGCTAACCCTCATCCAAAAATTGCATAAATGTCTTGAGGAATAGATCTTTCCATAAATCCTACATTCTCTTGCTCCTCTCCCATCACCACTTCTGCTCTTGGTATTGTCTGACTCCACACAAAAGGGATGGTGCCACCTGTAGGCTGGGTAAGTCAGGCAGGCTGTTTGAGAAAGAGAGAGAGAGAGACAGAGAGGGAGAGAGAGAAAGAGAGAGGGAGGGAGAAAATGGGCATGCCAGAGCAGAGAGAGAGAGAGAATAGGCATGCCAGGGCCTCCAGCCACTGCAAACAGACTCCAGATGTTGCACCACCTTGTGCATCTGGCTTACATGGGTACTGTTGAATTGAACCTGGGTCCTTAGGCTTTGCAGGCAAGTGCCTTAACCACTAAGCCATCTCTCCAGCCCATTGATTACGTTTTTTTTTTTAACATGCTGTAATAGGAAAAGAATAGAATTTAAGTATATAAGCTTGAGAGCTGCAAGTATCAGGATGAAGTATATAGTTTGTATTCAGTTACCTCTCCACTGCCTTTCTTGACAGTTTTCCTTTTTAGCCCCTCTCAACAGGAGAGTCAAAACTCTCAAGGACCAGTGCTTCTTACCTATATCTGATTTTTAGATTACTTCAATCAGACATCCCTTTTCTAGCCCTGTATTGCCAAGTATTACCACTTAGCCCGAAAATCAGATGACACGTTTCCTCCTTTAAGCTCCCACAATGACAGTTTGCTAATAACTTAGAAGCACCTTTTACAAGTGCTTTATTTGAATGTTAATAGATAACTTTCCAGAGCTCTATTTCTATTTTAAATTTAAAAAAAATTTTTAGAGAGAGAATTGGCACTCTAGGACCTGAGCCACTGCAAATGAACTCCAGACACATGCACCACCTTGTGCATCAGGCTTTACATAGGTACTGGGGAAGCAAACCTGGGTCCTTTGGCTTTGCTGGCAAATGCCTTAACTGCTAAGCTATTGCTCTAGCTCCTGTATTTATTTTTTGAGACAGTCTTGCTATAAAGCTCTTGCTGGCCTGGTACTCACTGTGCAGCCCTGGCTGGCTTTGAACTTGTGGCAGTTTTCCTGCTTCTGCCTCCTGAGTACTGGAATTACAGATGTGTACTGCAGTATCTAGCTGCAAAGCTATAATTAAAAATACATATATTTATTTATGTATTTGCAAGCTAAGAGAGTGAATGAGTGAGAATAGGCACAGCAGGGTTTCTAGTTATTGCAAATGAACTCCATCCAGATGCATGGGTCAAATTGTGCATCTAGGTTTTTTGTTTTTGTTTTTGTTTTTGCTTTTTTGTTTTTTGAGGTAGGGTCTCACTCTAGGCTAACCTGGGATTCACTCCGTATTCTCAGGGTGGCCTCGAGCTCACGGCGTTCCTCCTACCTCTGCCTCCCGAGTACTGGGATTAAAGACGTGCACCACCATGCCTACCTTGCATCTAGCTTTTATGTGGGTGCTAGGGAATTGAACCTGGGTTTCTTAGCTTTGCAGACAAGTGCCTTAAGCACTGAGCCATCTCTCCAGCCCCAAGCCGTCATTTTTCGTTAGGTAATAATTAGGGATTCTAAGGGACAAATGCAACTTCATCTTCCAGAACATGAATAGCTTGTTTGCCATGACTTGACAAAGGACACTTCAGAATAATCTGGGCAAGGGAGCCTCCCAAATGAGCCTAAAAGAAGCCAGTGGACTTAGATTGACTGGAGGTAGAGAGGGAATGAAAGACCTGTCCCATTCATTCTAGAGTCTTGGGGTAGTGACAGTAAGTATCCTGTGAGTTTCTCATTCTTGAGGTACAAGAGTCTGAAGGCTCTGGGGAATTCACTGCATTCATCACTGCCACTTCAAACACCTAGATTAGGTTTGAGCAGAAAGTTCCAAGTGTTACGTGGTACTTTTTGTGTCTGTAGATACTTGTTAAAAGGCTTAAACCACTGTACTCAGGCAGGGAGCTGAGGTTCTATTTCTGGAGTCCTTTGGATTCTGGGGAATAACTGGAGAGGATACCCCTTCTTTTCTGAAGCCCAGTGTAAGGAGGAGTCTCCCTGCTCAGGCTGCCATACACTAAGCAGCTTCTTTCTAGTTCTTCTTCTAGTCCAGTAGCTGAAGAGGTAGAGTAAGTACCATGCTGGTCACTGGGGAATGACAATGTACAGATGCTTTCCTTCCTCTGCAGATTTTTCTTTCTGATTGGGTTTCCTGGTCCTGATTGCTGGTGTGGGTAAGAATGACCCTGATTTCCTGAGAAAGGTGCAGAGGGTTAGGAAGCCTTGAATATAGTAAAAGGAGCAAAGCCACTGTAGGCTGTGAGGGTCTGGAAGTGAAGAAGTGGGGTCAAGACCATTCACTATCAAAGGCTCAAGGTAAGTGTTTGCTTGTGTATGTCTAACAGCTACAGAAGAGTATCTGGGTTCTAGTTCAGAGCCATTGTAGCTTCTGATCTGGACATAGTGAGATGGAGACTACAACTAAGGCAAAACCCTGGCTCTCTGTGCATAGAGCTGATCAGTTGTGTCTTTAACCCCTTCCTTTTACCATCCTTCCAGCCAGACATACTGAGAGTCAGTCTAGGTCAGGCAGGAGGTTTTGGGAATGAACCTTTTCACCTGACACCAACCTCCTCACATCTTTCCATCCTAAACATGGTTGAAAGGGCTGAGGGTGTACCTCAGTGGTAGAGCTCTTCCCTAGCACGTGAGAGGCCCTGGGTCTGAGTGCTTACACCATACATGCAAACAACAAAAAAAATACATTGTTGGGACAGAGTTGAATACAAAGATTTTTTTTTCTTTTTTGTATTTATTTATTTGAGAGAGAGAGAGAGAATGGGTGCGCCAGGGCCTCCAGCCACTGCAAATGAACTCCAGGTGCATGTGCCCCCTTGTGCATCTGGCTAACGTGGGTCCTGGGGAATCGAATCTGGGTCCTTTGGCTTTACAGGCAAACACCTTAACTGCTAAGCCACCCCTCCAGCCCTAATTTATTTATTTGAGACAGAAAGGGCGAGTGTGAGTGAGAATGACAGAGAGAGGGAAAGAGAGAGAATGGGTGTGCTAGGGCCTCCAGCCACTGCAAACGAACTCCAGATGCATGCACCACCTTGTGCATCTGGCTTATGTGGGTCCTGGGGAATCAGACTGAGGTCCTTTGGCTTTGCAGGCAAATGCCTTAACCATTAACATCTCTCCAGCCCTCTAATTACCTTTCCTTTTCCTTTCCTCCTCCTCTTCCTCCTCCTCCTCCTTCTCTTCTCCTCCTCCTTCCTTTTTTTTTTTTTTTTTTTTTTTTCTTTTTGGATTTCCAAGGTAGGGTCTCACTCTACCTCAGGCTGACCTGGAATCCACTATGTAGTCTCTTGAACTTGTGGCACACACACACAGTCCATGGCATGTATGTGGAGGTCAGACGACCTTAGGGTGTTGGGCTTCTCCTTCCACCTTGTGTGAAAGGGTCTCTCTTGTTGTTAGACACTGGGAAGGCCAACTAGCAGATTCTTGAGTTTGGGACTCTGCTGACTCTGCCTCCCAAGTGCTGTAGATATTGTGGAAGCACATGTATCATTGCACAGCCATCAGGTTTTATGTGGGTGCTGGGGGTCCAAACTCTGGTTGGGAAGCTTATGTAGCAAACACCTTTAACCACTGAGCATTGACCCAGCCCCTCATCCATTTTATATATATTAAAAAAAAAAACTTGCCTCGTGTGGTGGGCACGCCTTTAATCCCAGCACTTGGGAGATAGAGGTAGGAGGATTGCCATGAGTTTGAGGCCACCGTGAGACTACATAATGAATTCCTGGTCAGCTTGGGCTAGAGCGAGATCCTACCTCGAAAAAACTAACTAAATAAGAAGGTGGGGGGAAAGGGGCTGGAGAGATGGCTTAGTTAAGGTGCTTGCCTGCAAAGCCTAAGGACCTATATTCCATTCTCCAGGTCCCACGTAAGCCAGACATACAAAGTGACACAAGTACGCAAGGTCGCACATGTGCACAAGATGGCGCATGCCTCTGGAGTTTGATTACAATGGCTGGAGGCCCTGGTGCACCAATCCTTTCTCATTAAAAATACAAAAAATGTAAAAAAAAACAAATGGGGCTAGAGAGATGGCTCGGGTTAAGGCTCTTGCCAGCAAAGCCTAAGGATCCTAGTTCAGTTCCCCAGTACCCATGCAAAGCCAGGTGCACAAGGTGGCACATGGATCTGGAGTTCATTTGCAGTGGCTGGAGGCCCTGGTGCACCCATTCTCTCTATCTGCCCTCTTTCTCTCACTCAAATAAATGGGTGCACACCTTTAATCCCAGCCCTTGGGAGGCTGAGGTGGGAGGATCGCCATGAGTTTGAGGCCACCCTGAGACTATAGAGTGAATTCCAGGTCAGCCTGGGCTACAACGAGACCCTTCCTCCAAAAAAAAAAAAAAAAAAAAAAAAAAAAAGAGAGAGAGAGAAATTAAAACATAAAGGGACTGGGGCAATGGCTTAGTGGTTAAAGGCACTTGCTTACAAAGCCTAATGGCCTGGTCTTGATTCCCTAGTACCCACGTAAAACCAGATGCACAAAGAGGTGCATGCATCTGGAGTTTATTTGCAGTGGCAAGATGCCCTGGAATGTCCTTTCTTTCTTCTCTGCTTGCAAATATATAAAAGTATGTCTGGTGTGGTGTGTGCCTTTAATCCCAGCACATGGGAGGCAGAGGCAGAGGTAGGAGGATCACTGTGAGTTCGAGGCCACTCTGAGACTACACAGTGAATTCCAGGTCAGCCTGGAGTAGAGTGAAACCCTAATTTGGAGAAAAACAAACAAACAAAAAAAACCCTGTGTGTGGGATGCACGCCTTTAATCTCAGTACTTGGGAGGCAGAGGTAGGAGGATCACTGTGAGTTTGAGGCCACTCTGAGAGTACACAGTGAATTCCAGGTTAGCCTGGGCTAGAGTGAGACCCTACCTTGAAAAAAAACTATATATATATATGTATGTGTATGTATGTATGTATATGTATGTATGCATGTATTTGGGAAAATAAAACGTTTATCCAGTGTTAGATAAGTAGTACCTAGGATCTCCTATCAGTGAGCATGCTCTTTGGGGCACATAGGAAGAAAGGAGCAGCTCATGTGCAAATAACTATAACAAGGAAAGATAATGTCCTTATGTGTATGCCTTAAGTTCAGAAAAAGGGGAAGTCACTTAAGAAAATCAGGACTCAGTAGAGGAAATAGTTACAGCCTAGAGGAACATAACTGGCGAAGGGAAGAGCTTGAACTAGGGCACAGAGATGTAAACATAATAGGTTCATATGAGGCCAGACCATAGTCAGGAGGAGAAAGAAGATTTGATTCAATTCATAAGTATTTTTGTGAGTATGAATGTGCCAGACATGAGCAGTGTGTATATAGAAATGAGAAAACATGAAGTTCCTGTTTCTAAAAGGCTTTCAGAGCCCAATGTGGTAGTACATGCCTATAATCTCAGCTCTCAGGAGGCTGACACAAGAGGCTCAAACTCCAAACCAGCCTAGAAATACACAGTGAGTTCCAGGCCATAAGAAACCCTATCTCTTCCCCCTCCTCTTTTTTCTTCCTTCTTCCCTTTCTTTTTTTTTTTTTTTTCTTTTTTTTTTTTTTTTTTTTTTGGTTTTTCGAGGGTCTCACTCTAGCTCAGGTTGACCTGGAATTCACTATGTGATCTCAGGGTGGCCTCGAACTCACTATGATCCTCCCACCTTTGCCTCCCAGTGTTGGGATTAAAGGCATGTGCCACCATGCCTGGCTGCTCCCTTTCTTTTGAGGTAGGGTCTTAGTCAAGCTGACCTGGAACTCACTTTATAGCCCAAACTCAGCAGTCCTACCTCAGAGTCACAAGTACTGTCAGTAAAGTTGTGTACCACTACAACTGACTGTTCAGTTTCTAAATTTTTGTGTTACATATGTAATTTACATATAGTGTACAGAGAGATAAACATTTTTTTTTTTATTTTAAATTTTGCAGGGCATAGTGTCACATGCCTTTAATTCCAGCACTTGGAAGCAGAGGTAGGAGGATCACCGTGAGTTCCAGGCTAGTCTGAGACTACAGAGTGAATTCCAGGCCAGATTGGGGATAGAGGGAGACTATCTTGAAACAAAACTTTTAAATTTTCCTTGCTGCTAGGGATTGAATTTAGGGTTTTAGGCATGTTAAGAAGCACAAGCAGTCTACCAGTGAGCTATAATCCCTAATGAGATCACAGATCCTAAGTATACATTTGATAGGTTCAGACAAATGTGTGTGATCATGTAGCTCATGTCCTCTGAAGATAACAAATATTCCATCATCTCCAAAAGTTCCTGCTGGCTGTGGCTTTTTCTTCAGTGCTGGGCATTAAAGCATTGAACCCAGGGCTTTGCACATCCTAGTCAAGTGTCTATTTTTTTTGTTTTGTTTTGTTTTTGTTTTTTGAGGTAGGGTCTCACTGTGGTCCATGCTGACCTGGAATTCACTCTGTAGTCTCAGGGTGGCCTTGAACTCACGGGGATCCTCCTACCTCTGCCTCCCAAGTGCTGGGATTAAAGGCGTGCGCCACCATGCCTGGCAGGTGTCTATTTTTGAGCTACAGCTCAACGTGGTTATTTTGTTCTGGCAGGAACTTTTTAATATATATATATATATATATTATTTTTATTTATTTAAGAAAGAGAATGGGCATACCAGGGCCTCCAGCCACTGCAAACAAACTCCACCTTGTGCATCTGGCTTAAGTGGGTTCTGGGTTTTTGGCTTTGCAGGCATGTCCCTTAAGCACTAGGTCATCTCACCAGCCCCCAACTTTTTTATTTTTTTTGAGGTAGGGTCTCACTCTAGCCCAGGCTGACCTGGAACTCACTCTGTAGTCTTAGGGTGGCCTCAAAACTCATGGTGATCCTCTTACCTCTGCCTCACGAGTGCTGGGATTAAAGGTGTGCATTGCCATGCCCTGCTCCAGCTTTTTTATTTTGATTTTTTTGAAGAAGGGTCTCATGTAGCACAGGCTTGTCTTGAATTACTGATGTTCCTGCCTCTGCCTTCTGAGTGCTGGGATTATAGGTACAGGTGTGTATTACCATGCCTGACTCTAGCAGTGGCTTTAAGCGAAAGTATTCCCAGGTAGGGATGTAACTCTAGTAGAACACTTGCCTAGTATGTGCAGAGTCTTGAGTTGGATCTCTAATGCTGCAAAACAATCTGAGAATGAGAACTTAATCATAGTGGTAGCTCTGAGAATAGAATCTCTGGAGAGGCTGTGAAGGGAGGATGGGTGCATATGGAAGATGAAGAGACGACATAGTGAATTCCAGGTCAGCCTGGGCTAGAGTGAAACCCTACCTTGAAAAAAAACCAAAAAAAAAAAAAAAAAAAAAAAAAAAGAGGGGTGGAAAGGTCAGGTTGTTACTGATGGGAAAGAGAGGCTATGTGTTGGGTGTGTCTAGTTTGAAGTGCTGACCAAATATCCAGAGTTGTGTCTAAAACTTTTGAAGACAATCAGAGCTTTAATGGTACCAAATGCCAGAGATGCTAAATGGGACAGTGGATCCTGAAACAGCCCAAGAGTTTGGTGGCAAGAGCTCCATGACAGCCTTTGAGCACAATCTAGGTGACACAACCTGAGTTGCCAGTCAGTGAAGGTTTACATCATGTCCCACGTAAAACCAGATGCACAAAGAGGTGCATGCATCTGAGTTTATTTGCAGTGGCAAGATGCCCTGGAATGTCCTTTCTTTCTTCTCTGCTTGCAAATATATAAAAGTATGTCTGGTGTGGTGTGTGCCTTTAATCCCAGCACATGGGAGGCAGAGGCAGAGGTAGGAGGATCACTGTGAGTTCGAGGCCACTCTGAGACTACACAGTGAATTCCAGGTCAGCCTGGAGTAGAGTGAAACCCTAATTTGGAGAAAAACAAACAAACAAAAAAAACCCTGTGTGTGGGATGCACGCCTTTAATCTCAGTACTTGGGAGGCAGAGGTAGGAGGATCACTGTGAGTTTGAGGCCACTCTGAGAGTACACAGTGAATTCCAGGTCAGCCTGGGCTAGAGTGAGACCCTACCTTGAAAAACTAAATATATATATATGTATGTGTATGTATGTATGTATATGTATGTATGCATGTATTTGGGAAAATAAAACGTTTATCCAGTGTTAGATAAGTAGTACCTAGGATCTCCTATCAGTGAGCATGCTCTTTGGGGCACATAGGAAGAAAGGAGCAGCTCATGTGCAAATAACTATAACAAGGAAAGATAATGTCCTTATGTGTATGCCTTAAGTTCAGAAAAAGGGGAAGTCACTTAAGAAAATCAGGACTCAGTAGAGGAAATAGTTACAGCCTAGAGGAACATAACTGGCGAAGGGAAGAGCTTGAACTAGGGCACAGAGATGTAAACATAATAGGTTCATATGAGGCCAGACCATAGTCAGGAGGAGAAAGAAGATTTGATTCAATTCATAAGTATTTTTGTGAGTATGAATGTGCCAGACATGAGCAGTGTGTATATAGAAATGAGAAAACATGAAGTTCCTGTTTCTAAAAGGCTTTCAGAGCCCAATGTGGTAGTACATGCCTATAATCTCAGCTCTCAGGAGGCTGACACAAGAGGCTCAAACTCCAAACCAGCCTAGAAATACACAGTGAGTTCCAGGCCATAAGAAACCCTATCTCTTCCCCCTCCTCTTTTTTTCTTCCTTCTTCCCTTTCTTTTTTTCTTTTTCTTTTTTTTTTTTTTTTTTTTTTTGGTTTTTCGAGGGTCTCACTCTAGCTCAGGTTGACCTGGAATTCACTATGTGATCTCAGGGTGGCCTCGAACTCACTATGATCCTCCCACCTTTGCCTCCCGAGTGTTGGGATTAAAGGCATGTGCCACCATGCCTGGCTGCTCCCTTTCTTTTGAGGTAGGGTCTTAGTCAAGCTGACCTGGAACTCACTTTATAGCCCAAACTCAGCAGTCCTACCTCAGAGTCACAAGTACTGTCAGTAAAGTTGTGTACCACTACAACTGACTGTTCAGTTTCTAAATTTTTGTGTTACATATGTAATTTACATATAGTGTACAGAGAGATAAACAATTTTTTTTATTTTAAATTTTGCAGGGCATAGTGTCACATGCCTTTAATTCCAGCACTTGGAAGCAGAGGTAGGAGGATCACCGTGAGTTCCAGGCTAGTCTGAGACTACAGAGTGAATTCCAGGCCAGATTGGGGATAGAGGGAGACTATCTTGAAACAAAACTTTTTAAATTTTCCTTGCTGCTAGGGATTGAATTTAGGGTTTTAGGCATGTTAAGAAGCACAAGCAGTCTACCAGTGAGCTATAATCCCTAATGAGATCACAGATCCTAAGTATACATTTGATAGGTTCAGACAAATGTGTGTGATCATGTAGCTCATGTCCTCTGAAGATAACAAATATTCCATCATCTCCAAAAGTTCCTGCTGGCTGTGGCTTTTTCTTCAGTGCTGGGCATTAAAGCATTGAACCCAGGGCTTTGCACATCCTAGTCAAGTGTCTATTTTTTTTGTTTTGTTTTGTTTTTGTTTTTTGAGGTAGGGTCTCACTGTGGTCCATGCTGACCTGGAATTCACTCTGTAGTCTCAGGGTGGCCTTGAACTCACGGGGATCCTCCTACCTCTGCCTCCCAAGTGCTGGGATTAAAGGCGTGCGCCACCATGCCTGGCAGGTGTCTATTTTTGAGCTACAGCTCAACGTGGTTATTTTGTTCTGGCAGGAACTTTTTAATATATATATATATACATATATATATTATTTTTATTTATTTAAGAAAGAGAGAATGGGCATACCAGGGCCTCCAGCCACTGCAAACAAACTCCACCTTGTGCATCTGGCTTAAGTGGGTTCTGGGTTTTTGGCTTTGCAGGCATGTCCCTTAAGCACTAGGTCATCTCACCAGCCCCAACTTTTTTTTTTTTGAGGTAGGGTCTCACTCTAGCCCAGGCTGACCTGGAACTCACTCTGTAGTCTTAGGGTGGCCTCAAAACTCATGGTGATCCTCTTACCTCTGCCTCACGAGTGCTGGGATTAAAGGTGTGCATTGCCATGCCCTGCTCCAGCTTTTTTATTTTGATTTTTTTTTGAAGAAGGGTCTCATGTAGCACAGGCTTGTCTTGAATTACTGATGTTCCTGCCTCTGCCTTCTGAGTGCTGGGATTATAGGTACAGGTGTGTATTACCATGCCTGACTCTAGCAGTGGCTTTAAGCGAAAGTATTCCCAGGTAGGGATGTAACTCTAGTAGAACACTTGCCTAGTATGTGCAGAGTCTTGAGTTGGATCTCTAATGCTGCAAAACAATCTGAGAATGAGAACTTAATCATAGTGGTAGCTCTGAGAATAGAATCTCTGGAGAGGCTGTGAAGGGAGGATGGGTGCATATGGAAGATGAAGAGACGACATAGTGAATTCCAGGTCAGCCTGGGCTAGAGTGAAACCCTACCTTGAAAAACAAAAAAAAAAAAAAAAAAAAAAAAAAAAAAAAAAAAAGAGGGGTGGAAAGGTCAGGTTGTTACTGATGGGAAAGAGAGGCTATGTGTTGGGTGTGTCTAGTTTGAAGTGCTGACCAAATATCCAGAGTTGTGTCTAAAACTTTTGAAGACAATCAGAGCTTTAATGGTACCAAATGCCAGAGATGCTAAATGGGACAGTGGATCCTGAAACAGCCCAAGAGTTTGGTGGCAAGAGCTCCATGACAGCCTTTGAGCACAATCTAGGTGACACAACCTGAGTTGCCAGTCAGTGAAGGTTTACATCATGTAAAGGACTTGATAGGTTCGGACAAACACATGCAGCCAGCCTATCACCTGAGTCAACTTCAACTTAAAACCCCTTTTATTTTTTTTTTTTTATGAGAGAGAATTGGCACGCGAGGGCCTCCATTGACTTCAGACATATGCACCATCTTGTGCACATGTGCGACCTTGTGCTCATGTCACTGTGAGTCTGGGACCTGGTCCTCAGGCTTCACAGGCAAGTACTCTAACTTCTAAGCCATGTCTCCAGCCCTGAAACTCCTTTTATAAAAGCTGAAACGCTTATACAAACAGAAGGATGTATGTGCTACTACTGTAAAAAGTTTGTTGAGGTGCTAGGCGTGGTGGTGCATGCCTTTAATCCCAGCACTCAGGAAGCAGAGGTAGGAGGATTGCCATGAGGCCACCCTGAGACTACTTAGTGAATTCCAGGTCAGCCTGGGCTAAAGTGAGACCTTACCTCGAAAACCAAAAAAAAAAAAAAAGTTTGTTGAAGAAAGCAGGGAGAAAAATGACAGTGTAGGAAGAAAAGATTAGTGATTCAACTCATTCTTACAGGAAAAAGCCCCTGTGCCTTCCAGTTCAGTTTCCAAGAGCAGGAGAGTAGACAGCAGCTGCCTGCCACTTTTTGGATATATAACCTCCAGAAATTGGAGCAGAAGAGATAGAGGAGTGAAAGGATGTCATCTTTGACACCTTTTGGGGTGGACTGGACAAGCCTAACACTGCCAGGTTAGTGGGAGGAGACATGTCCTAGAGGAAATAACACAGCAAATGAAGTCCTGGGCCCGCGTCTTTTGTCTGTCACTTCCTAGCTTGATGACTTTGAGCAAATTACTTCAGCACCCCTGTCCCTCAGTTGTAAAATGGGAATAGTTGTGCCCATCTTTCTGGGTGATATGAGGATCAGACACTAACCCTTCTCCAGTAGGTAATGGTAGATGGGTGCCGATACATGGTCCAACACCTCGTTAGGGACAGAACGGCTAACGGACAAGTCAGAATCCGAGGCCTCCATTGAAGAGGAGGGTAGGGAAGACTCCCTCTGGCCTCCTCCCTCCAGGAAGGAGGTGGGGACAAAATGGTGGGAGGGCTGCAGGAGGAGGAGCTCTCATCGCGACCCGCCCTGTCCAGTCTGTCCTGGGTGCCGAGGGAACTCCGTCGGCTGTCCTCGCTTCCACTGGGTCATCCTGTCCTGGTGCCCCAGTCCAGTCATGACCCTGCGCCCCTCACTGCGGCAGCTGCTGCTGCTGCTGCTGCTGCTCAGTGGTGCGATGTGCAGGGCTGAGGCTGGCTTCGAAACTGAAAGTCCTGTCCGGACCCTTCAAGTGGAGACCCTGGTGAGGAGTCCGTCGTGGCCCCTGGTTCCCCGAGGGTGGAGATGTGGGGGAATACAGGGACCTTAGGGAGCTTGGAAGCGAGGAGGTGAGGAAGTGCGGGAACTGATTTGGGGGTGGTGGGTGCTGGCTCTAGGGATGAGAGCGGGATCTTGAGGAAGGAAGCATCCTTGACCCCGGGAGTCTGGTCGTAGGTGGAGCCCCCTGAGCCGTGTGCCGAGCCCGCTGCGTTGGGAGACACGCTCCACATACATTACACGGTGAGGGGCCCGGAGGGCTGGGGCGGGGCCTAGGAGGGGGCGGGCCCAGCTGAAACACGTCAGCTTTGGCTTAGACACGTGGCAAACTGTTCCCGAGAACTAGGGTCCCTGCGGGTCCTCAAGCACGTGGCGGGGCGGAGGGACACGTCTGTTCCCTGCCTATTTCCCCTGCGTGCTTTTCCTCCCGTTCTCCCCAGTACTGAGAAACGAAGGGTGGAGAGATCTCCAAGTAGTGCCAGCCCTTTGAGGCTTCCTGTTCCTTTCTGCCCTGTGGGGGGGGGTGGTGGAGTGGGGGGGCGGGGAACAAAGCTGCAGCTGTCTGGGGATTGCCTTCACCCGGCGGCCCAGGTACATGTTACCCGCCAGCTGGGAGGGGAGGTGGGGTTAGCTCTTGTTCTCTCCCTTCAGGGCAGCTTAGTAGATGGACGCATTATTGACACCTCTCTAACCAGAGACCCTCTGGTTATAGAACTTGGCCAAAAGCAGGTGATTCCAGGTATGTGACCTGTGCCTTTTTGCCTCTTCCTAACCTAAGCCCTGTTTTAGTGTCTTCAACCTCTAGGCTGCTCTGGAAAGGGCCTCTATAATAAGACCCTAGGAATCTTGCAGCTATCTCATAATGTTCAAACCCTTCTTCGAATTCTCTTCTGGCTCCATACGTCATGGAGGCAAGGAGTTTGACATGTGAAGGAAGGCTCAATGTAAGATCAAAGGGAAGCCTCTTAGATGGTTTGAGGAATGTGGATACTTTCTAGTTCACGTATGTCTTCTTCCTTAAGGTCTGGAGCAGAGCCTTCTAGACATGTGTGTGGGGTGAGTATCTGGGCAGAATCAGGCTTGACTATCCTCTTTGCCTGGGTAGATGCTTTCTCTGCCATCCTTGCTCCCCTGGGACCATCCAGTCTTTCTACCTCTGGCCGTTGGTTTTGTTGGAGGAGTTAAGGCCCATGGGGGAGATGTATACCTTTGCTAGTCAATCTGTTGGGTGGAAAAGTTCATGATTTGGGTGTATGGGCAGTGGGAATGCTTGTGGAGTTTCAGATGGATTGACACTGCTGGTCCACCTTCCTCCCTTTGGCTATGACTCATTCCTTCCCTCAGAGAGAAACGAAGGGCAGTCATTCCTTCTCACTTGGCCTATGGAAAACGGGGATTTCCACCATCTATTCCAGGTAAATCTGACCAGGCCTTTCTCCTGACTACCAAAACACCCAGCCTAAAAGCCATAAGCTCTACTTTTCTTCCTCTCCAACTCTCATTTGAAAATCTTGCTTTCTAATAATCATATTGCATGTGCTCATTAGTTGGTGGGATTTAAAATATGTCTGGTTTAAGTCCAATTAATTTCAGTCTTAAAAAGCTTAAAAAGGTCCAAAGCAAATTTGTTGACAAGGGCAGAAGGAGTTAGGCCTCCTCTTTAAGGGCCACTTTTTTTTTTTCCTGGCCAGAGTACCCATATAGACTATAGAGGCCACCTGGCTTGATCTCAGACAGCTGCTCACATTTTAGGAAAGAGACACCTACTTGATCATGGATCTGCTGCCTGCACTGCTCATGCTAGAGCAGTCAAAGAATTCAAAGTAAACAAAAAGCAATCTTTAAAAGTCCTCATGTTGCCAGGCATGGTGGTGCACACCTTTAATCCCAGCACTTGGGAGGCAAGGTAGAGGGTTGCTGTGAATTTAAGGCCACCCTGAGACTACATAGTGAATTCCAGGTCAGCTTGACCTAGAGTGAGACCGTACCTCAAAAATCCAAAAAACAAAACAAAACAAAAAAGAAAGAACAAAAGAAGCAAGAAAAAAAAAAAGTAAAACAACACATATAGCCAGGTGTGGTGGCATTTGCTTTTAATCCCAGCACTTGGGAAGCAGAGGTAGGAGGTAGTGAATTTCAGGTCAGCCTAGGCTAGAGTGAGACCCTACCTGGCAAAAACAAAACAAAACAAAACAAAACAAAACAAACAAACAAAAAAACAAAAAAACAATGTTCTGTTAGTTACAATGTGTTTTACTCCACAGGCTGCATAATCTTATCCCAGTGACAGTTTAGGGGGAGACATGGAAAGTGGGTAGGGAAGGGTAAGGAGAAACTTGTTCCCAGTGCTGGTCTGCTTCTGTTTCTAACTCTGCCCTGTTTTATATGCTTTTTTTTTTTTTTTTTTTTTTTTTTTGGTTTTGCAAGGTAGGGTCTCACTCTGGTCCAGGCTGACCTGGAATTCACTATGTAGTCTCAGGGTGGCCTCGAACTCTCAGTGATCCTCCTACCTCTGCTTCCTGAGTGCTGTGATTAAAGGCGTGCACCACCACGCCCGGCTTATATGCTCCCTTTTTAAAAATAATATTTTCATCTATCTGAGAGAGTATGGGTACTCCAGGGCTCCTGCCCCTATAAAAAATTCCAGATGGGTGGAGGGATGGCTTAGTGGTTAAGGCATTTACCTGCAAAGCCAAAGGACCCAGGTTCGATTCCCCAGGACCCAGATGCACAAGGGGGCACATGCAATCTGGAGTTCGTTTGCAGTGGCTGGAGGCCCTGGCATGCCCATTCTCTCTCTTTCTCTCCCTCTTTCTCTGTCAAATAACTTAATTAATTAAAATTAAAAAAATTCCAGTCACATGCTCTATTTTGTAGGTCTGGCTTTACATAGGTACCGGGGAATTGAACCCTGGCAGACAATCTTTGTAAACAAGTGCCTTTAACCATTGAGCCATCTCCCCAGCTTTATCCTTCTTCTTCCTCTCCAACTCCAACTACATTCTAATAATCACATTACATGTGTTCATTGGTTGGTAGAATTAAAAAAAAAAAAAGAACCCAGTGTGGTAGTGCACACACTTAATCCCAGCACTTGGGAGGTAGAGGTAGGAGTGTTGGGAAGAGTTTGAGGCCACCCTGAGACTACATAGTGAATTCCAGGTCAGCCTGGACTACAGCGAGACCCTACCTTGGGAAAAAAAAAGTCTGGTTTTAGTCCAGTTAACTTCAGCCCTATAAGATTCTATTCATGTGGTTGTTTGGAAATGAAGCCCAGTCAGTATAGAGGATTCCCACACATGCAAATGGGCAAGAACCTGCATGTTTCATCGTCATACTTTCCCTGTCACTAAACCCAAGCTACATGGATGTTGGGGATCAACATGACAATTACTAGGCCACTCAACCCTCCTCAGCCTTTTCTAAAGGAAGGCAAGCCCACATTTCAAACTGTCAGTTTCACAATTGGCTTTGCTGTCCTTGTTTTCATTCAGATTCAGAGATGCTAACTCTACCTCCTCCCTTCCCATCTCCAGCGGATGCAGTGGTGCAGTATGACGTGGAGCTGGTTGCACTGACCCGAGCCAACTACTGGCAAAAGCTGGTGAAGGGCATTTTGCCTCTGGTAGGCATGGCTATGGTGCCAGCCCTCTTGGGCCTCATTGGGTATCACCTATACAAAAAGGCCAACAGACCCAAAGTCTCCAAAAAGAAGCTCAAAGAAGAGAAAAGAAACAAGAATAAAAAGAAATAATAAATAGTAATTTTTTACAAAGTGACTTTGTATTCTTTTTTTAAAAATATTTTATTTTTATTTATTTATTTTTTGAGAGAGAATACAGAAATAGGCAGGCAGAGAGAGAGAGAATGGAAGCACCAGGGCCTCGAGCCACTGAAAATGAACTCCTGATGCATGTGCCTCCTTGTGCATCTGGCTTACATGGGTTCTGGGGAGTCAAACCTGGGTCCTTTGGCTTTGCAGGCAAGCGCCTTAACTGCTAAGCCGTCTCTCCAGCCCCTTTTTTTTCAAGGTAGGGTCTCACTCTGGTCCAGGCTGACCTAAAATTAACTATGTATTCTCAGGGTGGCCTTGAACTCATGGCAATCCTCCTACCTCTGCCTCCCAAGTGCTGGGATTAAAGGTGTGTGCCACTTCACCCAGCTGTCTTTGTATTCTTCACCTGATATTACTTCTTTCTGTCTCTATCTCTCTTTTTTTTTTTTTTTTTTTTTTTTTTTGAGGTAGGGTTTCACTTAAGTCCAGGCTGACTTGGAATTCACTATATAGCCTTAGGGTGCCCTAAAACTCATGGCATTCCTTCTACCTCTGCCTCCCAAGTGTTGGGATTAAAGGCACGTGCCACCACACCCGGTTCTCTCTCTTTTTTTTTTTTTTTTTGGCCAGGGTCTCACTCTAGCTCATGCTGACCTGGAATTAACTATGTATTCTCAGGGTTTTCACAGCGATCCTCCTACCTCTTCCCCGAGTGCTGGGATTTTTGGTTTTTTTGGTTTTTTGAGGTAGGGTTTCACTCTAGCCCAGGCTGACCTGGAATTCACTATGTAGTCTCAGGGTGGCCTTGAACTCATGGCGATCCTCCTACCTCTGCCTCCTGAGTGCTGGGATTAAAGGCGTGTGCCACCACACCCGGCTCTTTTTTTTTTTTTTTTTTTTTTTTTAAGAGAGAGACAGAGGGAGACAGATAGAGATGGGCGCACCAGCAGCCTCTCAGCTGCTGCGAACGAAATCCAGATGTGTGTGCCCCCTTGTGGTCAAGTGCGGCATTGCATCCTTGCGTTACTTTTGCATCTGGCTAAACGTGGGACCTGGAGATTGGAACCAGCGCCTTAACTGCTAAGCCATCTCTCCAGCCCTCTCTTTTTTTAAGACAGCATTGTGCTTTATAGCCCAGACTAGTCTTGAACTCACAATACAGCACCAGCTGGCTTCAGACTTATGTTCTTCCGGTCTTAGTCTCCTAAGCACTGAGAAGATGTGTTCTATTCTGTCAGGATAACCTGAAGCTATTTATTTATTTAGAGAGAGAGAGGAGAGAATGGGTATGCCAGGGCCTCTAGCCACTGCAAACAAACTCCAGACACTTGCACTACCATGTGCATCTGGCTTACATGGGTTTTGGGGGATCAAACCTGGGTCCTTAGGCTTCACAGGCAAGAGCCTTAACCACTAAGCCACCTCTCCAGCCCACCTGATGCTTTCTGAGTCTTCTTTCATAAGTAGAGTGAAGTGAAAGACTGAGAAAAAACACATTCTGGAGCTGCATCTTGCCTGTGGGTGGGTGGTTGGAGGCCTTGGATCACCTCTTCTGTGGGATTCCTTGTGCTGCCCTAACTTACCCCAAAGACCTGCCTTGAATCTGTCTCTACAACCAGGCATATGTTTGACTCCCATGTTGTCATGCTTCGTTGAGAAGCAAGCATCTTAGTAGTTGCTTACCTATTCTGTCTTCTCCCTGGGACTTCAGTGTTCCTAAGTGTCATCAAAGTGTACTTCTGTGTCCAAAATGTCAGACAATAAGGAACTTATACATCCCATGGAAAAATTTTAAAAAGAATTATTTATTGAATATACTGCAAGGGGACTGGGCTGGTCAGTAAGTAGAGTACTGCCTCTGGTTACTAGTAGAACCTCCATGTAGTTTTTAATAGCTAAGAGCTTAGGTCTCAAAAAAACCCTGGGATTTGGAAAGAGATTTCCTCTTTGAATCACAGGGTATGCGAGATCTTGTGGGTTGCTTCAATGATGGTGTATGTGGTTGGAGGTCTGTCACCTGATTGGGCTGCAGGTATGGGCAAGGGCTGGGGTAGGTTGCTTCGATGGTTCACTATGAAGAGGGGGTTGAGCTGGTTCAGCACTTCATCACTCACTGAGATACCATCCAAGTACTGTTTGAGCATCTCCCTCAGCTTCCCACTGATTTCCAACAGCTGGGCTCGTCTGTGTTGGAGGCTCAGTACCTCCAGCTTCACTTTATTGTACCTTTTCCAGAAATTTTCCATCCCTGTGTAGTCCATCAGCACCTGGAAGGAGATGTGTGCAGTGGCACACATTGTGTGTGCTAATGAGCAGAGGCTGTCCTACATCCATCCTCCCCCACCTTTTACCTGGGCGAGCTCCTCTGTGAGCTCTTCCTGGTTCTGGGCCTCAACTTCATCCTGTTCTTTGGGAGTCAATGCTGAAGCATAGAAAGGCAGTACTTTCTCTTCCTCTGTTTCAAATTTCCTACATATTTCAGCAAGCTTAAGGATCTTTTCACCCTGTTGGAAGCAGGAAAGAGTGGGAGGGGAGACAGTGGAGTTGGTTCCCTTGCTTGCGCTGAGGGAAGCTTTTCATCCACATGGGAGACAACAGTGATAAATACACTTGTCGCAGTGATTACCACGTGCCCAGCACCATTCCAAGTTTTATATATATATATATATATATATATATATATATATATATATATATATATATATATATATATATGGCTGGAGAGATGCCTTAACAGTTAAGGCATTTGCCTGCAAAGCCTAAGGACCCAGGTTCAATTCCCCAGTACCCATGTAAGCCAGATGCATAAGGTGGCACATGTGTCTGGAGTTTGCAGTAGCTAAAGTCCCTGGCATGCCCATTCTCTTTCTCTCTACTGCCTCTTTTCTCTCTATCAAATTATATATATATATATATATATATATATATATATATATATATATATATATATATATATATATACCCATTTTTGTTTTGTTTTTCTAGGTAGGGTCTCACTCTAGCTTAGACTGACCTGGAATTCACTATGTAGTCTCAGGGTGGCCTCCAACTCTCAGCAATCCTCCTACCTCTGCCTCCCAAGTGCTGCGATTAAAGGCGGGTGCCATCATGCCCAGCTAGTATTTTTTTATATATATATATATGTATTTTTTTTTCCTGAGGTAAGGTTTCACTCTAGCTCAGGCTGTCCTGGCATTTACTCTGTAGTCTCAGGGTGGCCTCTAACTCACAGTGATCCTCCTACCTCTGCCTCCTGAGTGCAAGGGTGCAATGCTGCACTTGCCCACAAGGGGGCTCATGCATTTGGAGTTCGTTCACAGCGGCTGAGAGGCTGCTGGGGCGCCCATTCTCTCTCTCTCTGTCTCTCTCTCTCAAATAAAAAGTAAAAGGAGCTGAGTGTGGTGGTGCAAGCCTTTTATCCCAGCATGAAGGAGGCAGAGACAGGAGGATCTCTGTGAGTTTGAGGCCAGCCTGGAACTATAGAGTGAGTTCCAGGTCAGCCTGGGCTAGTGTGAGACCCTACTTCAGAAAAAAACTGTAATTAGGGGCCTGAGGGATGGTTCAACAGTTAAGGCACCTACCTGTAAAGCCTAACTACCAGGATTCAATTCCCCAGTACCCACATACAGCCAGATGTACAAAATGGCATATGCATTTGGAGTTCGTTTGCAACCGCTGGAGGCCCTGGCATGCACCCATTCTGCCTGTTTCTCTACCCTCTATTTCTGCTTGCAAAAATAAATAAATTAAAAAAAAAAACACTAACTGGGGCTGGACAGATGGCTTAGTGGTTAAAGCATTTGCCTACAAAGCCTAAGGACCCAGGTTCAATTCCCCTGTACCCACATAAGCCAGAGGTACAAGGTGGTGCACATGTCTGGAGTTCATTTGCAGTGGCTGGAGGCCCTGCCCATTCGTATTCTTTCTCTCTTTCTCTGCCTCTCTCAAATAAGTAAATAAATAAATACTACAATTGCTGGGCCTGGTGGCTCACGCTTTTAATCCCAGGACTTGGGAGGCAGAGGTAAGAAAATCGCTGTGCGTTTGAGGCTACCTTGAGACTACAGAGTGAATTCCAGCTCAGCCTGGGCTAGAGTGAGACCCTACCTTGAAAAACCAAAATAAGAAAATAAATAAATAATATAAAGTGTAAAGGAAATGGAATACAAAAGATATGCTAAGGGCTGGAGAGAGAGCTTAGTGTTTAAGGTGCTTGCCAGCAAAGCCTAAGGAACCAGGTTTGACTCTCCAGGACCCATGTAGGCCAGATGCACATGGTGGCACATGCATCTGGAGTTCATTTGCAATGGTTAGAGGTCCTGGCACGCTCGTTCACTCTCTCTCTCAAATAAACAAATGAAAATAAAATATTTTTTAAAAAAGAAATGCTAAGTGTCTATTCAGGTAAAAAGCAGGGGGAGCCCTCCTAATCACTCCTGAAACCCTTGCACCTTGAGTCAGACTCCTTAGGTTTGTCCTGACTGTTCTCACCCCCTCACCTTATCCACGATCTTCCTCAAGCCCTTGAGGGTAGCATTGCTTTCTAGAGTGAGTTTGACTAAGTTCTCCTGAGATACTTCCCGGGCCTGAGTCCTTTGGGTCTTCAGTTTTCGCAGTTGTACATGGACCAGCTCCTTGTCATTACGGACACACTGGTTCTGTTCTTCACTCTCACGGCTGTGTACCATGATCTTTCCTTTCAAAATACCTATGGCCTCCTGGAAGGACAGAGTGGAAGCAATTGACCAGCGGAGGGACTAAAGTGAGATGGGTAAAATGGAAGACTAGGGACTAAGATCCAAGTATCATCTTTTCCCACCCAAGTGATCATAGATGAGACCCAGTGGAATCTAGGGGGAGAGGAGTGGGATAACAGAAGATAATGCAGTATTTCCAGGTGGGTATACAACCTGCAGTTTCTGTATTCTTTTCATCTGTGCTTCAATCTCTTTGGAACTTTTCTCATCCTTCACCTTTAGGGCCTCAAAGGCAATTTTCCTGTCCTCTGTGGCATCAGTGTAGTTCTTGAGTGCATCCTGGAACCTTCGCCACAGATCTTCCACTGTGTTCTCAAGTTGTAGTCGCAGAAAGTGCTTCTCTTCTAAATTCTAAGAAAGATTCCCCAAATACCTTATAGTACCCTTTTACTTTCAGCAGCCACCTTACCCTCTTGGGCTATTTGTAGTATTTTTCAATGCAAATATCAACAATGAACATGCCTACAAAACCCAAACCGCTAATAAAAATAAGGATTGTATACAAAGTAGTGAACATGAGAGTAAGCTCCTGGGTAGGTGGGGGTGCTCAGAACCACTTGAATGGTGTCATTTGGAAATGAGGCCTAGTGTTGCCAGATCTTAACTTTCAAAGGAAACAGATTTTTCATTTTATTTATAAAATCTTTTCAATTTTTAAATATTGGAAATGTATTCTAATTTTTAAAACACGAGTTTAAGCCAGGTGTGGTGGCACATATCTTTGATCCCAGCACTCAGGAGGCAGAGGTAGGAGGACCTCTGTGAGTTTAAGGCCACCCTGAGACTATGTAGTGAATTCCTGGTCAGCCTGAGCTAGAGTGAGACCCTACCTCAAAAAAACAAAACAACAAACAAACAACAACAAAAACAACAAAAACACCAGTTTAAAAGTCCTGGAGGGGGATGCCTGGGCCAGAGTGAGACCCTACCTCCTCAAAAACAAAAAAAAAAAAAAAAAAAAAAAAAGTTCTGGAGGGCTGGAGAGATGGCTTAGCCGTTAAGGCGCATGCCTGTGAAGCCTAACCACCCAGGTTCAATTCCCCAGGTCCTATGTAAGCCAGGTGCACATGGTGGTGCATGCATCTGGAGTTTGTTTGCAGTTGCTGGAAGCCCTGGTGCGACTATACTCTCTATAATAAATAAGTAAAAATAAAATATTTTATTATTTTATTTATTTTTGGAGAGAGAGACAGAGAGGGAGAGGGAGACAGACAGAGATGGGCGCACTAGCAGCCTCTCAGCTGCTGCAAACGAAATCCAGATGTGTGCGCCCCCTTGTGGGCAAGTGCGGCATTGCGCCCTTGCATCACTGCATCTGGCTAAACGTGGGACCTGGAGATTGGAACCTGGTTCTTAGGCTTAGCAGGCAGGCGCCTTAACCGCTAAGCCATCTCTCCAGCCCAAAATAAAATCTTTAAAAAAAAAAGTTCTGGAAACATGTCAGTGGGTAGAGTGCTTGCTTAGCACACACAAAGCCACAAAGCCTGAGTTTGATCCCAGCACTATATAAGCCAGTTGTAGTGGCAAATGCCTCTAATCCCAACACTTGGGAGGTAGAGGCAGGAGGATCAAAAGTTCAAGGCCAACCCCAGCTACATGAGACCCTGTCTTGTAAATAAAGACTGGTTAAAATAAAACAAGGGCTGGGAATCTATAGCTCAGTTGGTAAAGTGCTTGCCTTGCATGGCCTGGGTTTGAGCCCCAGCATAGCATAAAGTCAGGAGATGTATTGCATGTCTATAATCCCAGTACTTGGGAAGTGGAGGCAGGAGGATCAGAAGTTTAAGATCCATCCTTCACTATATATCAAGAGTTTGAGCCCACCCTCGGCTACATAAGACCTTATCTCAAAATAAATAAAAAATAAAATAAAAACAAGAACCTTGTTCCCAAAGTTAGGTTTGCAATGTCCAGGATGGTGGAAAGCATTATAAGTACTTCTAGCTCTGCCATAAACCAGCAGCATGATGCAGGCAGGTCATTTTACTTCTTTGGACCTTAGTTCATCTTCAAATCTCAGGGGAGGAGCCAAATGATCTCATTGGTGCTTTTTAGCTCCAAAAATGCATTCCCTTGACATTTAAAATAGTCTTGTCTCCCAACCAGTTTTCACAAAGTCACAAAAAGCACTAGAGGCCCTACAGTGGCAACTTTTTTTTTTTTTTTTTTTCGAGGTAGGGTCTCACTCTGGCCCAGGCTGACCTGGAATTAACTATGTAGTTGCAGGGTGGCCTTGAACTCACGGTGATCCTACCTCTGCCTCCCCAGTGCTGGGATTAAAGGCATGCGCCACACCTGGCTTGGCAACTGCTTTTTACTGGTTACAGGGTTCTCATCTAGCTGTAGTTGCCCTGAACCATTTTTTCTCCTGTCTCTCCAGATACTGCCTCTCTGCTCTCCCTCTGTACCTTGTTTTTTTTTTTTTTTTTTTTTAGTTTTTCGAGGTAGGGTCTCACTCTGGTCCAGGCTGACCTGGAATTAACTTTGTAGTCTCAGGGTGGCCTCAAACTCTCAGCGATCCTCCTACCTCTGCTTCCTGGGATTAAAGGCGTGTGCCACCACGCCTGGCGCTTGTTTGTTTTTTTTAAATATTTTATTTTATTTTATTTTTTAATTTTTTTTAATTGACAATTTCTTTAATTGTAAACAATACCCCATGGTTCTGTACCTTGTTTTTGAGATCATCCCACATGCTCTGGAACTCCAGCTTGCTTTCATATTCAGAATCTATATAGTTCTGCTCCATGGCCATGAAGACATCTTGTAGGTAGTGCATCTCTTTCTCATGTTGGTCAATAATTGTCTTCCTGTAGGAGACATGACACTGTTTCTGCTTTGGTGACACAACATGTAGACAACTTAAAGTAGTATATAATAAAACTGTGCTGATTGAGAGCAGAGGGTGTGAAGGGTCTGGTGTTTTTTTAGGATCAGAAAGAATAAGATTATTTTCTTGGGTTGGAGAGATGGTTTAGGGGTTAAAGGCATTTGCCTGCAAAGCCAAAGGACCCAGGTTTGATTCCCCAGTACCCACGTAAAGCCAGATACACAAGGTGGCACATGAGTCGAGTTCATTTAGACTGGCTGGAGGCCCTGATATGCCCATTCTCTCTTTAAAAAAATATAAAAAAGATTATTTTCTTTTGGTTTTTGAATAGTTAATACATTCATATAATACAAAAGTAAAAATGTATAGCTGGGTGTAGTGGTACATGCCTTTAATCCCAGCACTCGGGAGGCAGAGGTAGGAAGATCACTGTGAGTTTGAGGCCACCATGAGAATAGTGAATTCCAGGTCAGCCTGTGCTAGAGTGAGACCCTACCTTGAAAAACTAAAAAATAAAAAAAGAGCTGGGCGTGGTAGCTCATGCCTTTAATCCCAGCATTCAGGGGGCAGAGGTAGGAGGATTGCCATAAGTTCGAGGCCACCCTGAGACTACATAGTTCCAGTAGGGTGAGACGTTACCTCAAAAAAACAAAACAAGGGCTGGAGAGATGGCTTAGCGGTTAAGGCAGTTGCCTGCTAAGCCTAAGAACGCTGGTTCCACTCTCCAGCGGTTCCAATCTCCAGGTCCCACGTTTAGCCAGATGCAAAGTGACGCAAGGGTGCAATGCCACACTTGCCCACAAGGGGGCGCACACATCTGGATTTCGTTCACAGCAGTTGAGAGACTGCTGGCGCACCCATCTCTGTCTTCCTCTCCCTCTCTGTCTGTCTCTCTCTCCAAAAATAAATAATAAAATAATTTAAAAACAAAACAAAACAAAAAAAAGGGCTGGAGAGATGGCTTAGCGGTTAAGGCACCTGCCTGCTAAACCTAAGAACGCTGGTTCCAATCTCCAGGTCCCACGTTTAGCCAGATGCAGTGACGCAAGATCACAACGCCGCACTTGACCACAAGGTGGCGCAAGCATCTGGAGTTCGTTCACAGGGGCTGAGAGGCTGCTGGCGCTCCCTTTCTCTGTCTTCCTCTCCCTCTCTCTCTCTCTCTCTTTGTCTCTCTCCAAAAAAAAAAAAAAAAAAAAAAGAAGAAGTGGAGGTTACAGACAGGGCCTGGCAAGGGCAAAGATAAGCTAAGGTTGTAGGATTAACCACAAGTTCATTTAGAAGGAAATGAGGACCTCTGCAGGAATAGTCTAATTCAGGTGGGGGCTTCAAGGTACTGGACCTCTTTTTATAAACACAGATTCTGAGACCCCTGGATTCAATCCCCTATCTTAAGCTCCATACCTTTCTGTCTCAAACTCTTTGGTTAAGGCCTCAAGCTCCGTGTTGTAACTTTCCTCCAGGAGGTTAAGACGGTGTCTTTGCAGGGCCAAGAGCTGATCAACGTTGTGCAAATGGCTATGCAGAGCATGGGCATACTGCTCTTCAGCTTCTGACAAGTCCTTAGCTAAAGACTGGGCAAGCAAGAAAGAGTGACATCTGTGTGAGAAAATAAAAATGTATTCAGCAGAGCCAGGCATGGTGGCACACGCCTTTAATCCCAGTACTTGGGTGGGAGGTAGAGGTAGGAGGATCGCCGTGACTTTGAGGCCACCCTGAGACTACATAGTGAATTCCAGGTCAGCCTGAGCAAGAGTGAAACCCTACTTTGGGGGCTGGGGAGGTGGTTCAGCAGTTAAAGGCACTTGCTTGCAAAGCCTACTAGTGTAGGTTTAATTCCCCATGTAAAGCCAGATGCACAAAAGTGGGGCAAGTGTGGGGTTCAGTTGCAGTGGCAGAGGCTATAGTAGGTCCATACTCTCTCTGCTTGCAAATAAATAAAAATATTAAAAAATAAAATAGGGCCTGGAGAGATGGCTTAGTGGTTAAGTGCTTGCCTGTGAAGCCTAAGGACCCTGGTTCAAGGCTCAATTCCCCAGGACCCACGTAAGCCAGATGCACAAGGTAGTGTATGCATCTGGAGTTTGTCGGCAGTGGATGGAGACCCTGGTGTGCTCATTCTCTCTCTATCTGCCTCTTTCCCTCTCTGTCTGTTGCTCTCAAATAAATAAATAAATAAAAACACAAAAAAGACCAAATAAAACAAAACAACAATAACAACAACAAAAAAGAAAAACAAAACAAAAAAACAGGTCTAAAAAATAATGAAATAAAATAAAATAGCCAGGCATGGTAGCGCACACCTTTAATCCCAGCACTTGGGAGGCAGAGGTAGGAGGATTGCTGTGAGTTCAAGGCCATCTTGCAACTACATAATGAATTCCAGGTCAGCCTGGACTAGAGTGAATCCCTACCTCAAAAAAAAAAAAAAAATAAATAAATAAATAAAATAAAGCTAGGTGTAATGGTGTATGCCTTTAATCCTAGCACTCGGAAGGCAAAGGTAGGAGGATCGCCGAGAGTTTGAGGCCACCCTGAGACTACATAGTTAATTCCAGGTCAGCCTGGACTAGAGTGAAACCCTACCTTGAAAAACCAAAAAAAAAAAAAAAAAGAAAAAGAAAAAAAAGAAAGAAAGAAAGAAAGAAAGAAAGAAAGAAAGAAAGAAAGAGGGAAAGAAAAAGCAGCCGGGCATGGTAGCACGCCTTTAATCCCAGCACCTGGAGGATCACCCTGAGAATTCCAGGTCAACCTGGGCTAGACTGAGACCCTACCTCCAAAAACAAAAACAAAGCCCTAAGGTAGGAGCTTCTAAACCCCATCTTGCTTCTTTGGGCAAAGCTCTGTATTCCTTCTGTTATTTTCTGGGCTTCCCCATTACTGGAAACCCTACTCATACCTCTTTGACATGAGTTCTGTCTTCCTTCTCTTAAATTTTATCTATAACTTAATAAAATCTGTAAGCTTTTTTTTTAAAGCTCAAAGGTAGCTGAAGATTGTAGTTTACACATAAAATCCTAGCACATGGAAGACCAAAAGAAGATTACCATCATTGGAGGCCAGTCTAGACTATAGAGTGAGACCATGTCTCAAAAGAAAAAGAGAGCTAGGTGTGGTGGCACATGCCTTTAATCCCAGCACTTGAGAGGCAGAGGTAGGATTGCCATGAGTTCAAGGCCAGCCTGAGATTATATAGTGAATTCCACATCAGCCTGGGCTAGAATGAGTCCCTACCTTGAAAAAGAAAAAAAAGGGGGGTGGGAAGCCTGAGACTACAGAGTGAGTTCCGTTAGCCTAGGCTAGAGTAAGACTCTACCTTGAAAAAAAACACAAAAATAAAATTAAAAAGGGGGCTGGAGAAATGGCTTAGCGATTAAGGCACTTGCCTGCAAAGCCAAAGGACTAAGGTTTGATTCCCCAGGATCCATGTAAGCCAGATGCACAAGGTGGCACAGGCATCTGGAGTTTGTTTGCGGGAAGCCCTGGCATGCCCATTCTCTCTCTCTCCCTCCCTCTCTCAAATAAATAAATAAATAAATAAATTTTTAAAAATGGGGCTGGGAAGCCAGGCGTGGTGGCGCATGCCTTTAATCCCAGCACTCGGGAGGCAGAGGTAGGAGGATCGCCGTGAGTTCAAGGCCACCCTGAGAATACATAGTGAATTCCAGGTCAGCCTGGGCTAGAGTGAGACCCTACCTGGAAAAACCAAAAAAAAAAAAAAAAAAAAAAAAAAAAAAAAAAATGGGGCTGGAGCAATGGCTCAGTGGTTAAGGTGCATGCCTACAAAGCCTAACGACCCTGATTTGATTCCCCAGTACAAAGCCAGATATATAAAGTGGTGCATACATATGGAGTTCATTTGTAGTGGCTGGAGGCCCTGGCATGCCCATTCTCTCTCTGTCTTTCTGTATCTCTCTTTGTTTGGAAATAAATAAAATTAAAATAAAAAAATAAAATAAGGGCTGGAGAGATGACTTGGTAGTTAAGGCACTTGCCTGTAAAGTCTAAGGACCCATGTTTGATCTCTGTCCAGATCCCACGTAGCCAGATGTACAAAGGTGATGCAAGTGCAAGGTCACACGTGTACACTGGGTGGCACTAGCATCTAGAGTTTGATTACAGTGGCTGAGGCCCTGGCGTACCAATTCTTTTTCTCGCTCTCTCTAAAACAATAAATAAATAGGTATGTAGAGATGGCTCAGTGGTTAAAGTGTTTGCCTGCAAAGCCAAAGGATCCCAGTTCTATTCTCCAGGACCCACATAAGCCAGATGCATGAGGGGGCACATGCATCTGGAGTTCGTTTGCAATGGCTAGAGGCCCTAGCACACCCATTCTCAATCTCTCTCTCTCTCAAATAAATAAATAAATAAATAAAATTTAAAAATATATTATAAATAAATAAAATAATAAAGGGATGCAATCAGGTGTGGTGCCACATGCCTTTAGTTCCAGCACTCAGGAGGTTGAGGTAGGAGGATGGCCACGTGTTCAATGCCAGTCTGGGGCTACAGGGTGAGTTCCAGGCCACCTTGGGTTAGAGTGAGACCCTACCTCAAAACAAACAAAAAAGGATGCATGCCGGGCATGGTGGTGCAAGCCTTTAATCTCAGCACTTGGGAGGCAGAGATAGGAGGATCGCTGAGAGTTTGAGGTCACCCCTGGGCTAGAGTGAGACCCTACTTTGAAAAACCAAAAAAAAAAATGTGGGGGGGGGAATGAAGCAAAATCTCTTAGAAGAAAAGATAGATTAGAATCAAGAACTCAAGTGGGCTTGGGAGATGGTTCAGTGGATAAAGCACTTGCTACATGGATTTTAGTTCAAGTTTGAAGCCCCAGGTCCCATGTGAAAAGCCAGAAGTCATGGTAAACTTTTGAAATCCCATGCTGATAGCAAGATGGGAAATGAGGTGAAGTCAAGGACCAACACCTGAAAGTATTCCTCTGACCTTCACACATGTACTCTGTGGCACGCGTGTACCTGCACACATACACCACACATACATACATACACCACACATAGAATTCCAATTAAAGCCAGGCGTGGTGGCTCATGCCTTTAATCCCAGCACTCGGGAGGCAGTGATAGGAGGATTGCCATGAGTTCGAGGCCACCCTGAGACTACATACTGAATTCCAGGTCAGCCTGGGCTAGAGTAAGACCCTACCTTGGAAAAAAATTCTAATTAAAAAAATAATTAAGCTGGGTGTGGTGGCATACACCTTTAATCCCAACACTGGAGAGGCAGAGATAGGAGGATCACTGTGAGTTCGAGGCCACCCTGAGACTACATAGTGTATTCCAGGTCAGCCTGAGCTAGAGTGAGACCCTACCTTGAAAAACCAAATAATAATAATCAAGAACCTCTTAAGAGCATGAGATGGAGCCAGGTTGGTGGCACCTGTCTATAATTCCAGCACTTGGGAGGCTGAGGTAGGATGATTGCTAGTTTAAGGCCAGCATGAGCTATACAACAAGACTGTTTCAACCAACTCCTCAAAATAGTGTAAGGATGGCTGACTGAATTGTTTAAAAAAAACCAGAGCTAGGGCCGGGCATGATGGCACACACCTTTAATCCCAGTATTCAGGAGGCAGAGGTAGGAGGATCTCTGTGAGTCTGAGGCCAGTCTGGGCCTACACAGTGAGTTCCAGGTCAGCCTGGGGCTAGATGAGACCCTACCTCCAAAATAAAAAACAACCCAGAGCTACTGTTACCCATGGAGGATGTCCTAATCTTATCCAGGGCACTGAAGTTGAATAAAAGAGGGCCAACATTTGGTTGAATGAAACACTGAAGAGTCACAATACTCACACTTTCATGCTAGCTCTTGCATTGATAGTCTGGCTAGATGACTCTGGGCCAGTCAGTTCCCTTCTCTAACATTGATATAAAGGTATGGGACTACTTCTAGTCACTGGGTAATGTATACTATGCCTTGTACCTCTGATGTTGTACAGTTCTAGACGGGGCAGTAAATGACTGGGGACAGTGGTTCCTCCAAGGGAAGGAAAGGGATAAGTAAGAGCTCAGTGTTCAGTTTATTTCAGTGAAAACTGTTATACCAATAGCCTGGATTTGTCATTGCCTATATCTTGTGAGACTTTTAAGACTAATTAGAGCCAGGTGTGGTTGAGGCAGGAGGATTAGGAGTCATTTTCAGTGACATAGCAAGTTCAAGGCCAGCATGGACAACAGAGATCCTATCTCAAAAACAAACAAACAAACAAACAAACAAATAATATAGGGGCTGGAGAGATGGCTTAGTGGTTAAGGCACTTGCCTGTGAAGCCTAAGGCCCCAGGTTCGAGTCTCCAACCAGATGCACAAGGTGGTGCATGTGTCTGGAGTTCGTTTGTAGTGGCTAGAGGACCTAGCTCTCTCCCTGTCTGTGTCTCAAATAAATAAATACAAAGGTATCTTAAAAAAAAAATCTGGACATGGTGGCTCGTGCATTTAATCCCACCAGTACTGGGGAGACTGAGGTAGAAGGCTTGCCTTTGAGTTCCAGGCCAGCATGAGCCACAGTGACTTCCAGGTCAACCTGCCTAAAAAAATTAATTCATTAGGTCCATTCTAAGAGAGGAGGTCAAGGAAGGAGAGGGCTTACCTTGATGACACTGTCCTTGCAGTCCACCACTCGCTCAAACGTTTGGCTGAGGATCTCAATGTCCTTATGAAGCTCTCTGGTCTTGACTTCCCTAAGGACCGTTCTCCATTGAGTGTTAATCTTATTAAGGTTCAGGGCACTGTTGTGCTCCTCCTTGGCTAGCTTGTCCTGTGTGTGAGAGAAATCCACCAGTAGAAGGTCAAGGTCCAAAGCAGGACAACAAGCAATACCATACTGAGTTTGTCAGCTAACACCTTAACCCTTTTGTGGTTTGAAGTGTCAAAGCTCTTGGTGGCTAAGACTCAGAAGGCTCCCCGTTTGTGTTTTGGAAATGCTTGAGGTAAAACAGGAACAAACAGCCTCATGGCATTTTAGGGAGGACAAGAGTGAGTTTCCAACTGGGGATGTGGCTCACTTGGTGGAATGCATGAAGCCCTGGGTTCGATCCCCTGTACCGCATAAAACTCCAGTGGAAACAGGAGGATCAGAAGTTCAAAGTTATCCCCAACGACCTAGAGTTTGAGGCCAACCTGGGCGACATGAGTCTGTGGCTCAAAACAAGCAAAAAAGCAAAAACCCCAGTACGTTTCCTTGGGCGTGAGACTTCAGAGGATTTTGTGTCTGACGACTCTTCTCCGGAATATCGGAATTCGAGACAGTTCGTTGTGGACAGCTTACTGTCCTAGTTCTAGGGCTCAGTTAAGACTGCCTGCCGACCTATGTGCTAATCCCACCCTCCAACAAGGTTGCTTGTAACCTAAGTGTACCGAGACCAAGGACTTCCAGAGCAGGGGAGGCCGGAGGGAACATGGAGCTTCCGCCAGGCCCCACCTGCAGCGCAGGGGCAGGACCGAGCGGAAAGCCATCACCTTCAAGAACTGGTTGAGAAGCCTTTCTTTCTTCTTGGCTGTCTCCTCCTCTGCCAGCAATCTCTGTTGAAACAGAAGCAGCTGCTCCTCATCCGACAAGGGTAACTTCGACTTCTTCCCTTTCTTCGGCATGGCTGGGCGGCGGGCTGGGGCCGGGTTACCGGTGGCAGAAGGAAAACGGCCCTAGACGGGCGCCGCCGGGAGCTGAGCCAGAGCGACCTGAGCACTCAGCGCACCTGCAGCCTAGAGAGAGCTCGGCCAAGGCCCGGAGTTAGCTCCGCAGAAAGACGCATCTGGTTTCCTAGCAACAAGAACCTGCGCTAGGACCAGGCGGTAGTGAGACTGGACAGATGAGCACCGTTTTACAGCGCCCCCTGCCAACTGGAAGACTGCAGTTAGGGTTTTTTTATTTTTAATTTTATTTATTTATCGATTTATTTATTTGGTTTTTCGAGGTAGGGTCTCACTCTAGCCCAGACTGACCTGGAATTTACTATGTAGTTTCAGGGTGGTGGCCTCGAACTCAAAGTGATCCTCCTACCTCTGCCTCTCAAGTGGTGGGATTATTTTTTTTATTCTTTATTTGCAAGCGGAGAGAGAGATAGAAGAGGGAGACAGACAGAATGGGAACGTCAGGGCCTCCAGCGCTACAAACGAACTCCAGACTCCTGCACCACTTTGTGCATTTGGCTGTACATAGGTACTGGGGAATCAAATCAGGGTCGTTAGGTTTTGCAGGCAGATGCCTTAACTGCTAAACCATCCCTCCAGCCCATATTTAAAAAAAAAAATTTTTTTTTTTTTTTTTTTTTTTTCGAGGTAGGGTCTCACTTTGGTCCAGGCTGACCTGGAATTCACTATGTAGTCTCAGGGTGGCCTCGAACTCATGGCAATCCTCCTACCTCTGCCTGGGATTAAAGGCGTGCGCCACCATGCCCGGTTTAAAACTACTTTTGAAGTAGGGTGTCCCTCTAGTCTGAGCTGGAATTTAATCTGTAGTCACAGGCTGGCCTCCAACACACGGCAATCCTCCTGAGTGCCTCTGCCTCCCTAGTGCTAGGATTAAAGGCAAATATTACCTGACCTGGCCACTTTTGCTTTTGAGACAGTCTTGCCTAGTGTCTTTTGGCTGCTTTCATAGTCGGTATGTAGCCCAGGCTGGTCTCCTAAATGCTGAATAAGATTACAATTACAGGGGCTGGAGAGATGGCTCAGTGGTTAAAGGCACTTTCCTGCGAATCCTGAAGGCTCAGGTTCAGTTCCCCAGTACTCAGATGCAGAAAGTGTCACAAGTGTCTGGAGTTCGTCTGCAGGAGGGCCTGGTGCACCTACAAACAAGTAAATAAATAAAATGAAAATAAAGTAAATAAGTAAAAGTACTTACTTTCTCAACTAAATAAAAGTGGTTTTTTTTTTTTTTCAAAGTAGGGGCTCAGTCTAGCCTAGGCTGACCTAGTATTCACTATGTAAACTCAGGGTGCCCTTGAACTCATGGTGATCCTTCTACCTCTGCCTCCTGAGTACTGGGATTAAAGGAATGTGCTACCATGCCCAGCAAATAAAAGTAGTTTTTAAAAAGTAAATAAGTAGTACTACAGGGCTGGAGAAATTGCTTAGTGTTAAAGCACTTGCCTGCAAAGCCAAAGAGCCCAGGTTCCATTCCCCAGGACCCATGTAAGCCAGATGCACAAGGTGGCACATGCATCTGGAGCTTGTTTGCAGTGGCTGGTGGCCCTGGTGCACCTGTTCTCTCTCTCTCTTTCCCTCTTTTTCTCTCTCTCAGATAAATAAAAATTAAAATAAAATAATAGTACTACAACCTATGTTAAAAATTAATAAGAAAGTAAGCCAGGGGCTGGAGAGATTGCTTAGCTGTTAAGTGCTTGCCTGTGAAGCCTAAGGATCCCAGTTCGAGGCTCAATTCTTCAGTACCTATCTTCAGATGCACATGGTGGCACATGCGTCTGGAGTTTGTTTGCAGTGGCTAAAGGCTCTGGCATGCCCATTCTCTCTCTCTTCCTTTCTCTGTCTCAAATAAATAAATAAATAAATAAATAAATAAATAAATAAATCAAGCAAACAAACAAACAAAATAAGAGCCAGGCATGGTGGCACATGCCTTTAATCCCAGCACTCGGGAGGCAGAGGTAGGAGGATTACCATGAGTTCAAGGCCACCCTGAGACTACATAGTTAATTCCAGGTCAGCCTGGGCCAGAGTGAGACCCTACCTTGAAAAACCAAAAATAAATAAATAAATAAAACAAAATGAAAAGTAAGTCAGGTATGGTGGCACACACCTTTATTCCCAGCATTTGGGAGGCAGAGGTAGAAGGATTGCCATGAATTCAAGGCCACCCTGAGACTACAGAGTGAATTCCAGGTCAGCCTGGGCTAGGGCAAGATCCTACCTCGATAAACCAAAAAAAAAAAAAAAAAAGTAAATATGAAAACGTGGATTATGTAATATGCAAAATGTGCTATAAAGTAGTTTTAAGTGGGACATATAAGACTCACATTAGATACACTGGGCTTGGGTTATAACAATGACAGAGTACTTGCCTAGCATGCACATGGACCTAGGTTCTATCCCCAAGAAGGAAGAGAAAGAGAGTAAGAGAGGAAGGAAGGTAGAGAGAGAGTGGGAGAGAAAACCAAAGAGGTCTGGAGAGATTGCTTAGCGGTTAAGACACTTGCCTGTGAAACCTAAGGACCCAAGTTCAATTCCTCAGAACCCACATAAGCCAGATGCACATGGTGGTGCATGCATCTGGCATTCATTTGCAGTGGCAAGAAGCCCTGGTGTACTTCTCTCTCTCTAATAAATAAAAATTAATTTTTTTTTTTTTAAAAAGAGCTTGGTGTGGTGGTGCACGCCTTTAATCCCAGCACTCAGGAGGCAGATGTAGGAGGATATCTGGGAGGTCAAGGCCAGCCTGAGACTACATAGTGAATTCCAGATCAGCCTGGGCTAGAGCAAGACCCTACCTTGAAAAAAAAATAAGGCATGTTGGGATTATAGATGTATCTGGCTTTACCTTGTGTCATAGGAAACTTTTCCCCTGGGGGAGATGCAAACACCCCTAATAGGGCTCAGATGTCAGACCAAAGTACAACTGCATGAATACCAGGTCCATGACCATTGAGTTTATTGGAGTCACTTACAGAGCATGGAAAAATGGTTATTTAAAGGAACATGAGCCTCCAAAGCAGCCACTTTGATGGGGCTCTCTGTCTCAAGATGACTCCTCAGGTGCTCCTCCCTCAGCTTCAGAATGAGGGTTTAGTTCCAGAGCATGGGGACCCCAGAGCAGCCACATCACTGAGAAGTCTCATCCCACCCTGAATGATGACTTCCTTGGAACTGTCTGTCCCTGTCCACTCAGAGAGCACTTTCAGGGTGAGGGCTTACTTCCAGAACATGGAGACTCCAAAGAAGACACCTTGATGGAGTTCATTGTTCCTTGGTCTTTTATCCTCTATAGACTCTATCTCTCCCTGGGGTCATGAGATCTCATACATTATTGTATACAGTTGGCACAGGGGCCGCCTGAGAGCTCAGGTAGGAAGAGGTCTGATGACCCTCCCCATACCTCCTCTCCTGAGTTGTTCCAGCTGCTTTTGATAAACTGACAATAGTTGTTCACTGCTTTCAATGTGGAGGAATTTTGCCACACAACACATGGGTTCTAGGGATCAAAACTCAGGTATTTGTGTGGCAAGTGCTTCATCTACTGAGCCTTCTATCTAGCCATTAGGCTATTGTTCTTTCTGAAAGATGAAAGATCTGAACTACTTGTGGCTTTGCCTTTGTTGTCATTTTCTTCTTTCTTTTCTTTCTTTCTTTTTTGGTTTTTTGAGGTAGGCTCTTATGTTTCATTCTAGTCCAGGCTGACCTGGAATTCACTATGTAGGCTCAGGGTGGCCTTGAACTCACAGCGATCCTCTTATCTCTGCCTCCCAAGTGCTGGGATTAAAGGCATGTGCCACCAACGCCCAGCTCCTTTTCTGTTTTTTTTTTTTTTTTTCCTTTTCAGTTTTTTGAGGTATGGTCTCATTCTAGTCCAGGCTGATCTGGAATTCACTATGTAGTCTCAGGGTGGCCTCAAACTCATGGCGATCCTTTTACCTCTGTGTCTTGAGTGCTGGAATTAAGGGCGTTTGCCACCACACCCAGCCTTGGTTTTTCTGTCTTCCTTCCTTCTCTCCTTCCTTCCTTCTCTCCTTCCTTCCTCCCTCCCTCCCTCCTTCCTTTCTTCCTTTTTCTTTTTCCTTTCCCCTTCCTTCCTTTCCCCCTCCCTCCCCTCCCTCCCTCCTTCCCTCCCTCTTTCTTTCTTTCTTTCTTTCTTTCTTTCTTTCTTTCTTTCTTTCTTTCTTTCTTTCTTTCTTTCTTTCTTTCTTTTGGAGGTAGGGTCTCACTCTCTGTCAGACTGACCTGTATCTCACTCTATAGTTCCAGGCTGGCCTCAAACTTGTGGCAATCCCCTTACCTTTGCCAACTGAGTGCTGGGATTAAAGGCATGAACCATGATGCCTGACAACAGACAATATTAAGAGATGACCCAAGGAATCACCTACATTCCAGACACATTCTTTTTCTTTAAGTTTTATTTTATTTTATTTTTATTTAAAAAATTTTATTTTGGTTTTTTGAGGTAGGGTCTCACTCTAGATCAGGCTGACCTGGAATTCACTATGTAGTCAGGGTGGCCTCGAACTCACAGCAATCCTCCTATCTCTGCCTCCCAAGTGCTGGGATTAAAGGCATGCCCACCACACCCAGCTAAGTTTTATTTTTATTATTTTTTCTTTTTTTGTTTGTTTTGGTTTTTCAAAGTAGGGTCTCACTGTAGCTCAAGATGACCTGTAATTCATTATGTAGTCTCAGGGTGGCCTTGAACTCATGGTGATCCTCCTACTCCTGCCTCCCGAGTGCAGATTAAAGGTACGTGCCACCACTCCCAGCTATTATTTTTTCTTTATTTTGAGAGAGAAAGAGAATGGTTGCACCATGGCCTTCAGCTGCTGCAAATGAGCTCCAGGCGTGTGTGCCCCCTTGTGGTGTATGTGCAACATTGTGTGCTTGTGTCACTGTGCATCTGGCTATATGGGACGTGGAGATTAGAACATGAGTTCTTAGGCTTCACAGGCATGTGCCTTAACCACTAAGCCATCTCTCCAGCCCTCTTTAAGTTTTTTAAATTTTATTCATTTATTTATTGTTTTTTTTAATTTTTGGAGAGAGACAGAGAGAGACAGAGAGAGATAGAGAGGGAGACAAACGGAGAATGGGCGCGCCAGCAGTCTCTGAGCTGCTGTGAATGAAATCCAGATGCATGTGCCCCCTTGTGGTCAAGTGCGGCATTGTGCCCTTGTATCACTTTGCATCTGGCTAAACGTGGGACCTGGAGATTGGAACCGGCATTCTTAGGCTTAGGAAGCAGGTGCCTTAACCGCTAAGCCATCTCTCCAGCCCTATTTATTGGTTTTTTGAGGTAGGGTCTTGCTCTAGTCCAGGCTGACCTGGAATTCACTATGTAGTCTCAGGGTGGCCTCGAACTCACAGCGATCCTCCTACTTCTGCCTCCCAAGTGCTGGGATTAAAGGCGTGCACCACCACATCTGGCTTTATTTATTTTTTTCTTTGCAAACAGAGAGATAAAGAGAAGAGAGACAGACAGAGAGAATGGGCGCACCAGGGCCTCCAGCCACTGCAAATGAATTCCAGATGCATGTGCCAGATGCATGGGCCACATAGGTCATTAGGGTTTTTTTTTTTTTTTTTTTAATTTTAATTTTTATTGATTTTTAATCTTACATCTGGCATTCCACTTTAGAACTCCAGTTATCATATCCCCTCCCTTTCTCCATTAGTCTCTCTCCTAATTTGGACATACTGGGGGATTGCTAGGCACTGCAAGATCATGGATATCAAACATAGTAAGAGGTCAACTTCTCTTCATTCTATCAGGTCATTAGGTTTTGCAGGCAAGTGCCTTAACTGATGAGCCATCTCTCCAGCCCCCAGACATATTCTTGTTTTTCCTTGCTGGAGTAATATTCCAATTCCTTGTATTCCCACAATCAGTCACTTCCACCACCATAATGCCTTTTTAGCTGTTGATTTCAAGTCACAAAAAGCCCAAAGTGCCTAGACATTAGTCTCAACTTTCAGTACCATGGAATCATTGTGTGTCTCCCGGTGGTAGAAACATTCCTCCTTTCAGAGCCAAGACCAGAAAGAGACAGCCAGGCCAGCAAGGCAGAACAGGGGAACAGGAAACAAAAATTTTGCTGGTGGGAAGCTGGGCATGGTGGCTCATGCCTTTAATCCCAGCACTTGGTGGCAGAGATAGGAGGATCACATGAGTTCAAGGCCAGCCTGAGACTACCTAGTGAATCCCAGGCCAGTATGGACTACAGTGAAACCCTACTTCGAAAACAAACAACAAAAATTTGCTGGTGGGTCAGTATGATAATAATGAATGGTGACACTTCCATTTCTTTTTTCAAGGTAAGGTCTTGCTGTAGCCTATCTTGACTCGGAGTTTACCATGTAGTCTCAGGATGGCCTTGAATTTACAGGGATCTTCCTATCTCTGCTCCCGAGTGCTAGGATTAAAGGTGAACGCCTCCATGCCCAGCTGACACTTCCATTTCTAAACTTTAGTCCTTTATTTTTCTTTCTTTTCTTTTCTTTTTTTCTTTCCCTTCCCTTTCCATTTTCCTTCCTTCCTTCCCTCCTCCTCCTCCTTCTTTTTTTTTTTTTTTTTTTTTTTTTTTTGCTAGGCAGGGTCTTGCTCTCACCCAGGTTGGCCTGGAATTCACTATGTAGTCTCAGGGTGGCCTCAGACTCATGGCAATACTCCTACCTCTGCCTCCTGAATGCTGGGACTAAAGGCATGGGCCACCATGCCCGGCCCTTCTTTCTTTTCTTTTCTTTTCTTTTCTTTTCTTTTCTTTTTTTTTTTTTTTTTTTTACTAAATATTTTATTTATTTATTTGCAAGCAGAAAGAGAGAGAAATAGATGATAGATACATAGAAAATAGATAGATAGTTAGATGGATGGATGGATAGATACATGGATAGATGATATGGTCACACCAGAGCCTCTTGCCACTGCAAATGAACTCCAGATGCATGCACCACTTTGTGCATCAGGCTTTACATGAGTACTGGGTCATTGAACCCAAGCCTTCAAGCTTTGCAAACAAGAGCCTTTAACCAATGAGCTATCTCTCCAACTCTCTTTATTTTTCTTTCTTTTTACTTAAATATATTTAATTTAATTTAATTATTTGAGAGAGAGAAAGAAAAATGGCGTGCCACGGCCTCAGCCACTGCAATCGAACTCCAGATACTTGTGCCACCTAGTGGACATGGGCGACCTTGTGTGTGCCTCACCTTTGTGTGTCTGGCTATGGTGGAATCTGGAGAGTTGAACATGGGTCCTTAGGCTTCGCAGACAAGTGCTTTAACCACTAAACCATCTCTCCAGCCCCCTTTGGTTTTTAGAAGTAGGGTTTCACTCTAGCTCAGGCTGACCTAAAATTCACTATGTAGTGTCAGGGTGGCCTCAAACTCACGGTGATCCTCCTACCTCTGCCTCCCAAGTTCTGGGACTAAAGGCAGGCCACCTCAGGCCACCTCACCTGGCCCCCTCTTATTTCCCACAAGGTTTCTCGAGGTAGGGTCTCACTCTGGGCTGGCTGACCTGACTTCACTCTGAAGCCCAAACTGACCTAATCTTTCTACCTCTACCCCCAATATCTATCCCATTTCTATAACTTTTTTAAAAAAGATTTTATTTTATTTTTATTTATTTATTAGGGAAAGAGAGAGAGGGAGAGGCAGAATGGGTATGCCAGGGCCTCTAGCCACTGCAAACGAACTCCAGATGTGTGCATCCCTTGTGCATCTGTGCTTTAACCGCTAAACCATCTCTCCAGCCCTATAACTTTTTTTTTTTTTAAGATTTTTGGGACCTGGAGGAAAAAACCCCACCTGGTCCTTAGACTTCATAGGCATTTGCTTTAACCTCTAAACCATCTCTCCAGCCCTATAACTTTTTTTGTGTGTGTGAGAGAATGGCGGCAAAGAAGAATGGGCATGCTAGGATCTTTTCAGATGCTGTGAATGAACTCCAGATGTGTGTGCCTCCTTGTGCACATGTGCAACATTGCGTGCTTGCATTACTTTTGCATCTGGCTAAACGTGGAACCTGGAGATTTGAACAAGCATTCTTAGGCTTCACTGGCAGGCACCTTAACCACTAAACCATCTCTCCAGCCCTAGAACTTTTTTTTTTTAATATTTATTTGGTGTTTGTGTATGTATGTACATGTGCATGAGTGCACCTGTGCTGTGGTGCATATGTGGATGTCAGAGTGCATTTGAGTCCATGCTCTAAGGCAGAGTTTCTTGTTGCTTACTGCTCCATTCAAAAGCTTCCCAATACCCCCCTCCTGTCTCCACCTTTCTTCTGTTTGTGCGTTGGACATGCAAACTCAGATACTTAGGGTTGAGTTGTGTGGCCAGCACCCTATCCACTGAGTCATCTCCCTAGCCCCACATTTGATTTTTTTTTTCTTGGTTTTTAAGGTAGGGTCTTGCTCTAGCCCAGGCTGACCTGGAATTCACTATGTACTCTCAGGGTGGCCTTGAACCCATGGTGATCCTTCTATCTCTGCCTCCCAAGTGCTGGGATTAAAGGTGTGCACCACCACACCCAGCTCCACACTTGATTTCTTAAGGCACAAATTCTAACTATAGGATAGTCAGTACACATGTTGGAGACTGATTCAGGGCATATACAGCCTTCTGGGGAAATTTGCCTTAGCCCTGTAAGGCATTGCCATGTAGCTGACATGGTAACTGTTAAATAAATAAATAAATAAATAAATAAATAAATAAATACATAAATAATATTTTTAAGTGTGTGTATGTGTGTTTTTTTTTGCATGTGTGTGTATATGTGTGAGAGAAATGTGTTAATGAGTGTGTGTATGTGTATTGTGTGGGTGCATGTGTATATGTGTGCAGAAACCAGAGGACAATCTTGGATATAACCTTCAGGAATGCCATCCACTCTTTATTTTTTTTAATTTAATTTATTTATTTGCAAGCACAGAGAGAGATAGAAGAGAGACAGAGAAAATGGGTGCTCCAGAGCCTGTAGCCACTGCAAACCTGGAATTCACTCTGTATTCTTAGGGTGGCCTCAAACTCACAGCGATCCTCCTACCTCTGCCTCCTGAGTGCTCGGATTAAAGGCATGCACCACCATGCCCGGCTTAAATTTTTTTGGGGGGAGGAAGGTTTTGGAGGTGGGGTCTCACTCTAGCTCAGGCTGACCTTGAATTCACTATGTAGTCTCAGGGCACCCTTGAACTCTCAGTGATCCTCCCATCTCTGCCTGCCAAGTGCTGAGATTAAAGTTGTGCACCACCACACCAGGCTTAATTTTTTTTTTTTATGACAGAGAGAGAGAGAGTTGGCACACCAGGGCCTCCAGTTATTGTAGTCAAACTCGAGACACGTGCACCACCTTGTGCTCATGTGCAACCTTGCACGCTTGCATCACCTTGTGTGTCTGGCTTATGTGGGATCAGGAGAGTCAACATGGGTCCTTTGGCTTTGCAGGCAAGCACCTTAAACACTAAGCCATTTCTCCAGCCCTATTTAAGTTTTGTTTTTTGGTTTTTTGAGGTAGGGTCTCACTCTAGCCCAGGCTGTAGTCTCAGGGTGGCCTCAAACTCTCAGCAATCCTCCTTCCTCTGCCTCCCAAGTGCTGGGATTAAAAGAGTATGCCACCATGTCTAGCTTGCTTTCCTATTTAAGTTTTTAAAAAATTAATTTGGGGCATGAAAGATGGCTTAGTGGTTTAGGCGCTGACTTGCAAAGCCAGAGGACCCAGGTTCAATTCCCCAGGACCCATGTAAGCCAGATGCACAAGGTGGTGCATGCATTTGGAGTTGTTTGCAGCAGCTGGAGACCCTGGCATACTCATTCTCTCCCTCCCCCTTCTCTCTCTCGGCCTCTTTCTGTCTCTCAAATAAATAAAAAAATTAAAAATTAAAAAATTTGAGGGGCTGGAGAGATGGCTTAGTGGTTAAGGTGCTTGCTTTCAAAGCCTAAGAACTGTTGAAATTCTTCAGATCCCACATAGAGCCAGACGCAATAGTGATGCAAGTGTGCAATGCCATGCATGCCCACAAAGGGGCTCATGCATCTGGAGTTTGTTCATAATGCCTGAAAGGCCCTGGTGTGCCCATTCTTTCTCTCACTCTCTCAGTCTCTCTCTCAAAAAAATTGATTTGTACATGAGGTCTGCAGAGATGGCTCAGCAGTTAAAGGTGCTTGTTTGCAAAGCCTGCAGTGTGGATTCAACTCCCAAACACTGATGAAAATGCAAAAGTGGCTGGGCATGGTGGTGCATGCCTTTAATCCCAGCACTTGGGAGGCAGAGGTAGGAGGAGCACCATGAGTTCGAGGCCACCCTGAGACTACATAGTGAATTCCAGGTCAGCCTGAGCTGGAGTGAGACCCTACCTCGACAAACCAAAAAATAAAAAAGAGGGCTGGAGGGATGGCTTAGCAGTTAAGGCGCATGTCTGTGAAGCCTAAGGACCCAGGTTCAATTCTCCAGGTCCCACGTAAGCCAGATGCACATGGTGGCACATGCGTCTGGAGTTCGTTTGCAGTGGCTGGAGGCCCTGGTGTGCCCATTCTCACTCTATCTCTCTCTCTTCCTCTCTCTGTCTCTAATAAATAAATAAAAATAAAAATCTTTAAAAAATAAAAAAGAAAATGCAAGCTGGTCATGGTGGTGCATTCCTTTAATTCCAGCACTTGGGAGGCAGAGGTAGGAGGATTGCTGTGTGTTCAAGGCCACCCTGAGAATACATAGTGAATTCCAAGTCAGCCTGGTCTAGAGTGAGACCCTATCTTGAAAAACAACAAAAAAAAAAAAAAAAAAGAAAAGAAAAGAAAAAAAAAAAGAAAGAAAGAAAATGCAAAAGTGGCATGTGTCCGTAGTGGCAAGAGACCCTAATGTGCCTCCCACACATATATGCATAAACAAATAAATAATTAAAAATATTTAAGCCAGATGTGGTGGCGCATGCCTTTAATCCCAGCACTCAGGGGGCAGAGGTAGGAGGATCACTGTTAGTTCAAGGCCACCCTGAGACTACATAGTGAATTCCAGGTCAGCCTGAGCCAGAGTGAGAACCCTACCTCGGAAAAAAAAAATTGTGTTTCCCATTCTCCCTCTCTCTCTGCCTCTTTTTCTCTCTCTCTCAAAAATAAAATGGGGGTGGGGCTGGAGAGATGGTTTAGCCATTAAAGCACTTGCCTACAAAGCCTAAGAACTCATGTTCAGATCTCCAGGTCCCACATAGCCAGATGCATACTGGCATAAGCATGCAATGTCACACATGTGCCACAAGGTGGTGCATGCACCTGGAGTTCATTCACAGAAGGCTGAAGGTCCTGGTGTGCCCATTCTCTCTCTCTCTCTCAAAAAAAAATTTTTTTTTAAATTGAGCTGGGCGTGGTGGCACATGCCTTTAATCCCAGCACTCGGGAGGCAGAGGTAAGATTGTCGTGAGTTTGAGGCCACCCTGAGACTACATAGTGAATTCTATGTCAGTTTGGGCCAGAGTGAGACCCTACCTCCAAAAACCGAAAAAAAAAATTCTGTGTGTGTGTGTGTGCTGTGCATCAGTGTCTCTTGCAGCTACAAATGAACACCAGATGTTTGCACCATTTTTTGGATCTGGCTTGCATTGGGGGCTTGGGAATTGAACCCCTGGACAGCAAGTGCAAGTTTTGCAAGCAAGTGCCTTTAAGTGCTGACCCTCTTCCCAGCCCAAGGTTTTTGAAATAGGGTCTCTTGTAGCCCAGGATAGCCTTAAATTCACTATGTAGCCAAGGCTGGCCTTAAACTTCTGGTTCTCCTGCCTCCACCTCCCAAGTGCTGGTATTATAGGTGTGGGCCACCAAGCCCAGCAGAACCCTTTAGCACTAAGTCAGAGCCACCCTCTGAGCAGCTTAAACTTCAAATACATCTTTATCAGCAAAATAAGGAGAGTAATCCCTTCTCTATTTTTCAGGATTGGGGTTGGACAAATGGGAGAATTATGTAAAATTGTAAAACATTAATAAGGCCTTATTACTGAGACACTAGTAATTTAGCAGAGGAAAACATAAACGCAGATATAATAAATATACAGGTGTGTGCAATCACTATATTTTAAACATTCATAATTTACAAAACACTGAGTTAAAGGTTATGTATGCATTACACCATGGGATTCTTACAATAACCCTGTGAAGTAAGTGCTATTCTTTTTATTTTACAGGTGAGAACAGTGATGCCTTGAGGGGTTAGCTCAAGGTTATGTGATTCCTAAATAACAGTTTTGGAGAGGAGTCAGTCAGCTTGAATGGTGGGATGGCGCATAAGAACACTGAATTCATGTCCTGTCAAAGTGAGGGTACTTATTCAATAATCTTTATAAACTATTAAAACATTTTATTTATTTATTTAAGAGAGAGAAAGAGGAGGAGGAGGAGGCAGAAAGAATGGGTGTGACAGGGTCTCTAGCAACTGCAAAGGAACTCCAGACACATGTGCCACCTTGTGCATCTGGCTTATGTGGGTACAAGGGAATTGAACCTGGGTCCTTAGGCTTCATAGGCAAGCACGTCAACAGCTAAGCCATCTCTCCAGCCCCCCTGTCTTTTTGTATGAACGTTTTCCCTTTTCTCTTCCTGTATCACTCTGCACCACCTTCCATGACGTCCAGATTCTTCTCCTAACTCTGGGATGAATGCAGACTCTTGTTTCCATGGTGATGTGGGAGGCTGGGTGCACCGCACTCCACGTGTAGGCGATGCAGAGAATTGGTTCAGAATCCAAAGATGTCAGCAGTAGTCGGGCCCAGGGAAAAGAGAACACTGAGAATGCCAAGTCTGAAAGAAGGGACCTCCCTGGAGCTCCAGCAAGGCCTCCACACCCACCAAGCCTCCCTAACTGCTTATCTGGAAGATGTGAGCCCTAGGAAGCCTGCGCAGGGGCCTACAAAGCAGAGCCTGCTGCCCTGCTGCCCTACCTGTTTGACAGGGTCTCGGGAGGGGCCCCTTTTTCCGTGGCCCCTCCGCCTCGCCTCGCCTCGCCTCGCTCCCCAGTACTGGACTCTGTCCTCGGGCTTTGGCCAGCGGCCGGCAGGGGGCGGAGTCTTTCCGGTGAGGTGGATGCAAGTCGCCCTTCTGGCTCCCACAGCACCCCTGTTTCACCAGACTTTTCAAAGGCGCAGTGGGTGGATTTCAGGACCGGAGATGGGCTCTGACAGCGGCTGGGAGCCACTGCAGCGTGGATCTTGGTGCCATGGAACCCACTAAAGAAAGGAGTACTTAGAGGCATAGGGTCAGAGGCTGAAGTAAGCTATACTTTTAAATTTCCCTGGCAAATTCTTTTGAGATTTTTCTTGACCCATTAAAACATTTAAAAACGGCCGGGCGTGGTGGCGCACGCCTTTAATCCCAGCACTCGGGAGGCAGAGGTAGGAGGATCACCGAGAGTTCGAGGCCACCCTGAGACTATATAGTTAATTCCAGGTCAGCCTGGACCAGAGTGAGACCCTAGCCTGCAAAACCAAAAAAAAAAAAAAAAAAAAAAAAAAAAAAAAAATTAAAAAACACCCTAATAAGGGGTAGGCTTATTCATTCAGTAACGGGTTATTGAGTATAAGCTATTATATTAACAGATGGATGAATCTAACCCAAACGAATATTTATGGAAGGACACTAGTGCTTCTTAACCATTTTAGGGGTTCTCATATCTTTTGAGATTATGATTTTAAAAAAAGTACAGAGCCAGCGTGATGGCGCATGCCTTTAATCCCAGCACTCGGGAGGCAGAGGTAAGAGAATCGCCATGAGTTCGAGGCCATCCTGAGAACACATAGTGAATTCCAGGTCAGCCTGAGCTAGAGTGAGATCCTACCTCAGAAAACCAAAATAAATAAATAAATAAATAAATAAAAATTAAAAAAATTATATAGCCGGGCGTGGTGGCGCATGCCTTTAATCCCAATACTCAGAAGGCAGAGGTATCACCATGAGAGGATCACCATGAGTTCGAGACCATCCTGAGACTACATAGTGAATTCCAGGTCATCCTGGGCTAGAGCAAAACCCTACCATTTGGGAGGCAGAGGCGGGAGGTCATAGTGACCCTACCTCTTTCTCTTTTCTTTTCTTTTCTTTTCTTTTCTTTTCTTTTCTTTTCTTTTCTTTTCTTTTTTTCTTTTCTCTTTCTTTTTTTTTCTTTTCTTTTCGAGGCAGGGTCTCACTCTTCTCTTCTCTCAGCGATCCTCTCTTTCTTTCTGGGATTTTTTTTTCTTTTTTTTTTATTTTGGGAGGAAGCCAGGGTCTCACACCTTTAATCCCAGCTCAGGCTGACCTGGACCATCCTGAGACTACATAGTGAGCCTCAGGATGGCCTCGAACCATTTGGGAGGCAGAGGCAGCGACCTCTTTCTTTCCTTTCCTTACCTTTCTGCCTTTCCCGAGGCTTTCCCTTTCTTTCTCTCTTTCATGCTTTGGGCTTTCTTTCTTTCCTTTCTTTCTTTTTTGGAAAAATTTATTTTAAAGGCTGGGAGGAAGCCAGGCTGGGATTAAAGGTGGTGCCACCATGCTGGGCTTTAATCCCAGCACTGGCGCACGCCTTTAATCCCAGGGGCAGAGGTAGGAGGATCACCATGAGTTTGAGGCCACCCTGAGACTACATAGTGAATTCCAGGTCAGCCTGGACCAGAGTGAGACCCTACCTCGAAAAACCAAAAAAAAAAAAAAGAAAATTTTTATTTATTGTGTGTATGGTGCACCAGGGTCTCTTGTCACTGCAAAAAAGATGCCAGATGCATATACCACTTTTTTTTTGGAGAGAGACAGAGAGAGAGGGAGAGGGAGACACATAGAGATGAGCATGCCAGCAGCCTCTCAGCCGCTGTGAACAAAATCCAGATGTGTGCGCCCCCTTGTGGTCAAGTGTGGCATTGAGCCCTTGCGTCACTTTGCCTCTGGCTAAACGTGGGACCTGGAGATTGGAAAGGCTGGAGATTGGAACCAGCGTTCTTAGGCTTAGGAGGCAGGCGCCTTAACCACTAAGCCATCTCTCTAGCCCCATATACCCCTTTTTGTCTAGGTTTACCTGGGTGCTGAGAGACCCACAGGAAGGCCGCCTACCTAGACCAGGGATTCCTCAGAAAACTCTCTGAAGAAATTGACAAGTAAACAGACCTGAGGAGTAGGAGCTGGCTTGGCAAGGACCTACTGAAGAACAGCTTACACTGGGAGGGAAACATGAGTGAAGGCCTGAGGAGAGCAGGAACTAGAGACGGATGGAGCAGGCCCACGTAGCTGGCTTAGAGATGCCAGGAAAGGACAGGTGGAATGAGGCTGGAGTAAGCTTTGTATGTGAGCCCTGGGATGCAGCACAGAACAAGGAAGCAGGAAAGCCAGTGGTGAGGATGCATAAGCGTAAGTTCCACATTGGGAATGAACATAGGGCTAGTATGGGTACAGGGATCAGGGCCCAGGGATCAGAGAATGGGGCTAGTCATGTATTTAGTGACACAGAACACATCTGGAGAAAAGATGTGGACCCTCATAAGTGCACCTGGATTTAACTGCAACCTACCATCTCAAAAATCTATTTTTTTCATTTTATCATTTATTTATTTATTTATTTGAGAGAGAGAGAGAGAGAGGGAGGGAGGAAGACAGAAAGAGAATGGGCATCAGGGCCTCTAGCCAGTGCAAACCAACTCCAGACGCATGTGCCACCTTATGCATATGGCTTATGTGGGATCTGGAGAATTGAACCTGAGTCCTTAGGCTTCATAGGCAAGTGCCTTAACTGCTAAGTTATCTCTCCAGCCCTCAAACATATATATATATATATATTTTTTTGGAGAGAGACACAGAGAGAGACAGAGAGAGAGGGAGAGGAAGACAGAGATGGGCACGCCAGCAGTCTCTCAGCTGGTGCAAACGAAATACAGATGCGTGCGCCCCCTTGTGGTCAAGTGTGGCATTGCACCCTTGCGTCACTTTGCATCTGGCTAAACGTGGGACCTGGAGATTGGAACCAGCATTCTTAGGCTTAGGAGGCAGGTGCCTTAACTGCTAAACCATCTCTCCAGAACCTCAAACATATTTAAAAAAATTTTTTTATTCTGTTCTGGAGAGATGGTTTAGTGGTTAAGGCATTTGCCTGCAAAGCCAAAGGATCCCTGTTGGACTTTCCAGAAACCATGTAAGCCAGGTGTACAAGGGGAACATGCATCTGGAGTTCGTTTGCAGTGGCTGGAGGCTCTGGCATGCCCATTCTCTCTCTCTCTCTCTCTCTCTCTCTCTCTCTCTGACTCTTTTCTCTCTCTCAAATAAATAAAATATATATATTTAAAATATTTTATTCATAGAACCGGGCATGATGGAGCATGCCTTTAATTTCAGCCCTTGGGAGGCAGAGGTCTGAGGACTGTTGTGATTTTTGAGGCCACCCTGAGAATATAGAGTGAATTCCAGGTCCCAGGTCAGCCTGGGCTAGAGCGAGACCCTACCTTGAAAAACAAACAAACAAGCAAAATTATATTTATTTGTTTAAGGGCATGGGGAAAAAGACAGAGGCAGATTGAGAAAGCGAATTGATGCACCAGGCTCTCTAGCCACTGCAAATGAACTGCAGATGCATGTGCCACCTTGTGCATCTGGTTTACTGGGGAATCGAACCAAGGTCCATAGGCTTCACAGGCAAGCACTTTAACTGCTAAGCCATCTCTCCCTTAAACATCCTTTTTATTTTTTTTCTTCTGACATAGGGACTCACTCTAGCTCAGGCTGACCTGGAACTCACTATGTAGTCTCAGGGTGGCCTCAAATTCACAGTGATCCTCCTACCTCTGCCTCCAGAGTGCTGGGATTAAAGGCATGTACCACCACGCCTGGCCCTTAAACATCTTTTATTTTGAGGTTTAGCCCAGCTTTGAAGACTGAAGAGATGGCCCATTAGTTAAAAACACTTCCTGTGTAAGTATGAGGACCTGAGAAGGTCTGAGAGTTTGATTTCCAGGAGCCACATAACATCTGGGCATGGTGAGTTCCATAAGAAAGTAGAGATTGGAGAATCACCAAGTATACGTTTAAAAAATGATAAGCTTCAGGCTGGAGAAATGGCTTAGCAGTTAAGGCACTTGCCTGTGAAGCCTAAGGACCCATGTTCAGCTCTCCAGGTCCCATGTAAGCCAGACACACAAAGTGATGCAAGTGTGCAGGTCGCACATGTGTACAAGGTTGCACATGCATCTGGAGTTTGATTACAGTGGCTGGAGGCCCTGGCATGTCAATTCTCTCTCACACTCATTCGCTTGCATTAAAAAAAAAGGCTGAAGAGATGGCTTAGTGGTTAAAGTGTTTGTTTGCAAAGCCAAAGGATCTCAGTTCGATTCTCCAGATGCACAAGGGAGTGCACACATCTGGAATTCATTTGCAGTGGCTGGAGGCCCTAGCATGCTCATTCTCTCCTCTCTCTTTCTCTCAAATCAAATAAATATATTTGGGCTGGAGAGATGGCTTAGCAGTTAAGGTATCTGCCTGCTAAGCCAAAGAATGCCGTTCTATTTTTGAAGTTCCACATTTAGCCAGATGCAACTGACGCAAGTGCGCAATGCTATGCTTGCCCACAAGGGGGCGCACGAGTCTGGAGTTTGTTCACAGAGGCTGAAATGGCCCTGACTTAACCATTCTCTCTCTCTCCGCCTCTTCCTCTCTCTCTCTCTCTGTTTCTCTCTGTCTCTGTCTCTCTCTCTCAAAAAAAAAAGTAAGCTTCGAGATCAGTAAGAGACTCCAGCTCAAGAGCAGGCAGAAGAATGATGAAGCAGGACATCCAATGTCCAAACTCCACCATGGAAAACTGCAACCGACCCATACCCACAGCATGGGGTGCTACATGGCACATACATGTGCATATATTACACACATCACACAGACACACATAAGCAACAAGTACCATTGTTGAGGCCAGAGGCAATGTTGGAGAAAGGTAGGTGAGGAGAGAGTAACAAGCTTGGCTCCTGGCTCTCTGCATAGGTCTAGAGGCTGGGCTGGTTATCAGGATGAGACCGGGAGGCAGATGAAGCAACAATTCATCACCCGTAACTTGACTTACCTAACAACCACATATAGTACTTCCTGCATGTAGGCACTGTTCTGAATACTTGGCAAATATTAGCTCATATTGCCTATTGGAAGAGAGGCATGGTCATCAGCCTCATTTTATACACGTGGAAACTGAGGCACAGAGCAAATGAAGCAACTTGGCAAGGCCAAATAGCAAGTGAATACTAGGCATGATGGTGCGCGCCTGTAATCTGAGCACTTGGAAGGACGCAGTAGGAGGAACACAAGTTTGAGATCAGCCTGGTCTATGTAGTGAGACCCTGTCTCACAAAAAGGAAAAAAGAAATAAAAGAAGAAAGTTAAGGAAGGAAAACTTTAAAAAGCAGCTGGGGGCTGGAGGGATGGCTTAGCAGTTAAGGCGTTTGCCTGCAAAGCCAAAGAACCCAGGTTCAATTCCTCAGGACCCATGTTAGCCAGATGCACAAGGGGGTGAACATGTCTAGAGTTCGTTTGCAGTGGCTGGAGGCCCTGGTGTGCCCACTCTCTCTCTCTCTCCCTCTCTCTCTCCCATCAAATAAATTTAAAAAGCTGGGTTTTGTGGCACATGCTTTTGATTCCAGCACTTAGGAGACAGAAGTAGAAGGATTGCTGTGAATTTGATGCCAGCCTGAAACTAGAGTGAGTTCCAGGTCAGCCTGAGCTAGAGTTAGACTACACCTTGAAAAAAAAATTAAAAGCAAAGAAAGAAAGAAACTGGGCCTCCCGCCCAAGACAGGTGAGAATTCTACCACACTACTGTTAAGGTACAAGAACATCTGTTACTAAAGAGGTCTCAAGGAATGATGAGTTCTTGCAATGGGTAGGAACTTCTGGAGACCAAGGTCTAGAGGGCAGGGCTGGAGAGAAGAGAGTCAATGAGTTAAGAGCTAAAACCCGGAGCTGGGCATAGTGGCCCACATTTGTAATTCTAGCACTTGGGAGGGAGTTAAAGACAGAAAGATGAGCAGTTCAAGGTAATCCTCAGCTACATACTGAGTTAGAGGCCACCCTGGGCCATAGGAGACTCTGTCCCCAAAAGCCAAAAATAAAAAAAAATAATAAATAAATAGAGCTTGGAGAGGGTTCAGTAGTTAAGGTGCTTGCCTGCAAAGCCTAATGACCTGGGTTTGATTCCCCAGTACCCATGTAAAGCTAGATGCACAAAGTGTCACATGCATCTAGAGTTTGTTTGCAGAGGCTGGTGGCTCTGGTGCACCCATTCTTTCTCTCTGCTTACAAATAAATAAGTAAATAAAATATTTAAGGGGCTGAAGGAATGGCTTAGTGGTTAAGGCACTTTCCTGCAAAGCCAAAGGACCCAGATTCGGTTCCCCAGGTCCCACGTAAGCCAGATGCACAAGGTGGACATGCATCTGAGTTCATTTGCAGTGGCTAGAGGCCCTGGCATGCTCATTCTCTCTCTCTCCCTCTCTCTGTCTCTACTAAATAAATAAAAATAATAAAATAATTTTTAAAAATTTAAAAATAAATAAATCTAAAGGCAAGACACCGGACAGTATGGAATCTCCTACATTCAGCTTGGGCTACATAGTGAGATCTTATCACAAAAAAATCACCCTCCCCAAAGAAAAGACAGTTCTTCCTTATGGAAAGAAAATCTGATGCCTTGTTTCTTTTTTTTCTTTTTTTTTTTTTTTTTTTTGGTTTTGCAAGGTAGGGTCACTCTGGTCCAGGCTGACCTGGAATTAACTATGTAGTCTCAGGGTGGCCTTGAACTCTTGGCGATCCTCCTACCTCTGCCTCCCGAGTGCTGGGATTAAAGGCGTGCGCCACCACGCCCGACTGCCTTGTTTCTTTTTGATTCTGGCTTGGCCTGGTCCTCTGGCACTTTGTCCTTAACAGGTGCAGACAGCTATCATGCTCGCCCCCACCGCCCTGAAGGCTTCTTTGTGCCACCTAAACAGTTCTTTCAGTGCTGGAAACTTGGTTTCATAATCCTTCTCTCTCCTGGTCTTCCTTCTCAAGAAATACTCCCTGGGGTCAGCACCCACAATTACATTTTATTTTCACACCCCCTCCCAGTACTCTATTGGATGGAAAGAAATCAGGTCCACAGGATGATGGAGAAAGTGAGAAAGCAATTTATTTCTCGCCTTGTAACCAGATATATTTCTCTAGGAAATAGTATTATTAATGGTGGTTGGGGCCCCAGGCTAGTCCTGAACTAGATGTACCACTGTCAGCTGTATTCTGGGTCAAATGGCCTTTCTGGACTCATTTAACATTTTTTTCCTCTGGGGAAAAATGTGTTTTGCTTCTAAACAGCCAAGTTCTACATAAAGCCTTTAAATAACCAGCTTAGAATTGGGAACTGCTCTATAGGAGTATTTAGGTAACACCGAGTGGGAGCATGAAGGGATAAGAACAGAGTGGGTTTGCTCAGAAGTTTCCAAGAAGCTTTTAAAGTAAAGAAAGGAAAAATGTAAAAGACAGACAAACCTGGGTTTCAATCCAGCTTGGCCACTTCCTGGCTTGAGCATAGGCCTCTGTCTCATAAAACAAAACAAAACAAACAAACAAACACCAGAAATGTAACTTTGAGACTGGGGATGTGGCTCAGTGGATTGAGTGGTTGCTTCGCATGTATAAAGCCCTGGGTTTAATCCCTAGCACCACATGCATAAACCAGGCATGGTGGTCCTGCCTGTAATCCCAGCACTAGGGAAAAACTAGGGAAGGTGGAGGCAGGATGATCAAAAGTTCAAGGTCATCTTCAGTTACATAGTGAGTTCAAGACCAGCTTGGGCTACAACAGACCCTATCTCAAAACAACAGCAAATTATTTTTACCTCACATAGCTATAGGGGGCATTGGACGAGAGACTGGCTTCAGCATAGTGCCTGACACCCAGATAGTGCATGATTTCAATATTAAGTTGCTTCCAAAATGGGATCTTTCCACCCGAGACCTACTGAAGTCCTTGAAGTTCTCTCTAGTTCTCCCCGTGTGGGGGCTTGGGGTTAGTAAAGAGAGGTTCTCTCAGCCTTTCAACAGACACTCCTGAAGATGAAGACCAACAGGGGATTTCAGGGGACAGGAGATCATGGGGTCTGAGCAGCCCTAAGGTGCTATTTCTGTCTGTCGCCCATGAGCATCTCATGTGGTTTAGCTGACAATGTATGCAAGCGTGCTGCCTGCCTGCCTGTTCTGTGAAGACTTTCCCTTTTTCTCTGAGGCTCCATTCCTCAGCTCTTCACAGTTCCAGGTTGTATTGCTTAACTGATTGCCCTCTGGCCTCTTCCCTTTGTTTACCAACTTGGCTGGCTTTCTCCTCTGGGAACAAAGGAGGTGTTCAGTTCTGGGCCGCGCTGGGCTCCAGCTCCCGCACTTCACCCCTTCCCCCTTTCTAGGAGGGTTAGAGCCACACGGCACACTGAACCCCTTCTCGGCTCTCAGAGGGCTCTTCCCACACTTTCAAGGACAGGGGAGAATGAGCTCTTTAGTTGGCACCCCTTTTTCTTATCATCTGGCCCTCACTCCTGTCCCCACAGAGGCCCCTGAAGCTTCACTTGTCTAGGTTGGAGACAGCTCCTCTCCCTATTGTCTGACCAGGATTTGGAAGCTCTGGTTTCCATAGCAACCCCTGGGCATTTAATTAAGGGAGGAGGCCTTCATCTCTTCCAGGCTGGGCAGTTCCAAATCTCAGCCCGAAAAGGATACCCTGAGGGGGCGAGGGAAGTCTTGTCCTCCCCAGTAGCACAATTCAGGCTTCTCCCCGGAGTCCATTATAGCTTTCCTGGCCCACCCCCTCCCACCTGCCACTCCTTTCCTCATTTCACCCTGCCTGGGGAGATGTCTCAAACCCACTTGGGCAAAACTCTATCCCAGGACGGTAGCAGGCCAGATGAGGAGACCCTGGCACACACACAAATAAATATTTTTTTAAAAGGACTGGGTGTGGTGGGGCATGCCTTTAATCTCAGCACTCAGGAGGCTCAGGTAGGAGGATCACTGTGAGTTCAAGGCCAGCCTGGGCTATAAAGTAAGTTCCAGATCAGCCTGGGTTATAGTAAGACCCTGCTTCAAAGAGAGAAGAGAAAAGAGTGTTGGGGAAATGGTTCAGCACTTAAAGACGCTTGCTTACAAAGCCTAATGGCAGGGTTTATTTCCCTAGCCATCCACATAAATCCAGACAGGGAGACCCTAGTGCATGCACACATGCACACACACATAAAAAATATTTAAAAAAAGAAAAACCAGAGATCAGAATGCCAGGACAGTAGCAGTTACGAGGGTGACAGGCTTGTTTTAAGCCCCCAACCCAAGCATGTTGTTGCTTTGTTTAATGGTAAGGGTGGGAGATAACATGGCCCTGATATCCATGTTCCTTGCCTTAGAATGGGCTTGGGGTGCTTTGAAACCTCCAAGCTGAATATGAATATAAATTCATTATCATTTTTCTTCTGAGTACTGGATATATTACCTTTCATCAAACCCTCAGAATGGATCGTGGCTTTAACAAGGGTCCTAGTGCTGACATTTGTCCAGCTGTAGGACCTTAGGCAAAAATTTCAACCTCTTCATGCCTGTGACCAGTGTAAAATGGAGATACTATTAATTTACAAGGTTGTTGGCATCTGGTGAGCGCTTAGTAAAGGGTTGTTGTGGTATTGGCTATTATTACTACAAGAGCCGACAAAATTGTATCTGCCCCACGCCCACAGCCCGGAGGTGACAGGTCTGTCCTGGCATTCACTTCTCCCCCCTCATTCCTTCTCTGCCCCGCCTAGGCTGCTGGAAAATGCTCCTGACTCTGATCGGAAGCTGGCAGCTTCAAGAACTTCATCAGCTATCACAGGGTGGAATTTCCAAGCTCAGGTCGCTGAGTTAGCCCAGTTCCTGAAATTCCTGTCTCAAATTTCTCAGCTGTGCTGTGACCACTTTTCCCCATTTCTGGTTAGGTTAATATGTGTGTGTGTGTGTGTTTCCTTTTTTCTATATTTTTAGACTTTGGAAAAAATAAACACAGTTCACACACTAGCACCTTCCTGATTTTTGCTTCTCAGCGTGGGTGTGGGGACACTTCTTCCCCTGACCGGGCTAACCCTGCTGACCTCTCCCCGTCAAACATTATTACTTTCTGTTGAAATTTCCTGGACTTAGTTGGGTGTGGTGATGCATGCCTCTAATCCCAGCAAGCAGAAGGTGGAGGCAGGAGGATCAGAAGTTCAAGGTCATTCTCCACTATATCAAGTTTGAGGCCAGTGTAGGATATATGAGTTGCTGTCTCAAGAAGTATAAGAATCTCAAGAAAAATAAATTTGGGCATGAGACCCTGAATTAGGAATCCAGCACTTAAAACAAATAAAATTAGAGTTTCGTACTCTCCGTGGCAATTCTATTTATCCTCCTGTAGGGAAAAAGAAATGATGGGGTTGGGGACAATGAGATTGGCCCCGCCCTGGATAGAACCTTAGTTCTGAAAATCCAAAGTTCTTGTTGAGGAAATGGAGGCTCCTGGGTTGTGGTTTGTCTAAAGTCACAAATCAGTGAGTGCTGGACCTGGACTTGGCCCTGAGCCTGCTGAATGCACAGCATTCCAAACACAGGTACTCAGGCCAGAGCCCTCAAGGTCAGGTGGATGGGAGCCAACTGGAGAGTCCCAGTTTGCTTCAGATTCCCAGTCCCCAGGAAGACTTCCTGGAGTTCTGTTGAGAAGACCTGAGGTGATGCAGCTAATGCCATCCTCATCTGAAACATGAGAAAGCTCGGAGAGAGGGGGAGTGATTTAATCCAAGGTCACAAAACTAGTAGCTGGGAGTGCAGGGTTCAAACACTGTGGCATGGATGCCAGTTTCAGCCCATGTTGCTCACAAGTGTCAGCCACGTTTTGAACTGAATATGGCCTCCTCCTGACTGGAATACCTCAGGATGTTCTGTACCACCTCTTCCACCCTCAGAGGGCTGAGAAGTGAGTGATGATGAACACAGAATATGCAGCACCCAGGAAGTCCACCACTGTGCTTTTCTTCATTGTGTCTGGCTGGCTCCTATCCTGCTCGTCCATTGTTTGTTTTCTGCCTGGGACTAGCAAGGTGCTTCCCCAGTATCTCAGATGGTGCACAGGATTGTGGGTAACTAGCCTTTCTCGGCCTCACCCTCCATGCTGACCCTGGGAGTCTGAAGCCCATCCTCTGATAGTTCCTGGAGACCTGGAGGTACTGTCCAATCTTGCACATGAATGTTGAGCACCAAAGAAAGGAAGGGCCTGGTGAGGTTCATTTCTTCACTTTACTAAGGTCACTGACCTCCTGCTGTGTTCTGGACACTGTTCTAGGTACTGATTAGGTCCATGTCCCATAGAGTTTACCCAATCATATTGCTCATATTCTAGTTGAAGGAACAGCCTGGGTAATGGTCCTGAGTATATGTTTGATGTGTAGAGCACATTTGAACAGGGGAATTGGTTGAGTTCTGACAGGGTTTTTGTCGTTGTTGTTTTTGAGGCAATCTCAACAGACTAGTCATTTATTTTTATTTATTTTTATTTTTTTATTATTTTTCATTTATTTTTGGAGAGAGACACAGAGAGAGAGACAGACAGAGGGAGAGGGAGACAGAGATGGGTGCACCAGCAGTCTCTCAGCTGCTGTGAACAAAATCCAGATGCGTGCGCCCCCTTGTGGGCAAGTGCGGCATTGCACCCTTGCGTCACTTTGCATCTGGCTAAACGTGGGACCTGGAGATTGGAACCAGTGTTCTTAGGCTTAGCAGGCAGGCGCCTTAACCGCTAAGCCATCTCTCCAGCCCCAGACTAGTCATATTTTTAATGTGAAAGAGCAAGAGAGAGAGAAAATTAGTGCACCACCTTATGTGCATGTGCCACCTTGCATGCTTGTGTCACCTTGTGTGTCTGGCTTATGTGGGATCTGAAGAGTAGAACATGAGTCCTTAGGCTTTCCCGACAAGCACCTTAACCACTAAGCCATCTCTCCAGCCCCTGACAGGCTTTAAAAAAAAATGAAGTAGGGGGGCTAGAGAGATGGCTTAGCGGTTAAGGTGCTTGCCTGCAAAGCCAAGTCCCGCAAAATGCCGGTTCGACTCTCCAGGACCTATGTAAGCCAGATGCACAATGGGACGCATGCATCTGGAGTTTGTTTGCAGTGGCTGGAGGCCTGGCGTGCCCATTCTCTCTCCCTCTCTCTTTCTCTCTCTCTCAAATAAATAAATAATATATATATTTTTAAAATGAAGTAGAGCTGGGTGTGGTGGCACACGCCTTTAATCCCAGCACTTGGGAGGCAGAGATAGGAGGATCACTGTGAGTTCAAGGCCACCCTAAGACAACATAATGAATTCCAGGTCAGCCTAGCCTAGTGTGAAACCCTACCTTTAAAAAAATGAAGTAGGGCTGAAGAGATGGCTTAGCAGTTAAGGTGCATGCCTGTAAACCCTAAGGACCCTGGTTCGAATCTCCAGGTCCCACATAAGCCAGATGCACATGGTGGCACATGGGTCTGGAGTTTGTTTGCAGAGCTAGAGGCCCTGGCACGCCCATTCTCACTCTCCCTCTGTCTCCCTCCCTCTCTCTGTCTCTAATAAATAAATAAATAAATAAATAAATAAATAAATAAATAAATAAAAATAGAATCTTTAAAAAAAAATGAAGTAGCCGGGTGTGGTGGCACATGCCTTTAATCCCAGCACTTGGGAGTCAGAGGTAGGAGGATCGCCATGAGTTTGAGGCTACCCTGAACCTATATAGTGAATTCCAGGTCAGCCTGAGCTAGAGTGACACCCTACCTTGAAAAACCTAAATAAATAAATAAAGTAGAAAGGCTAGAGAGATAGCTTAGTGATTAAGACATTGCCTGCAAAGCCTAAGGACCCAAGTTTGGTTCCCCAGTATCCATGTAAGCCAGATGCACTTGGTGGCCCATGAGTCTAGAGTTCGTTTTCAGTGGCTAGAAGTCCTGGTGTGCCCATTCTCTCTCTTTCCCTAAGACAGAAAGAAAGAAAGAAAGAAAGAAAGAAAGAAAGAAAGAAAGAAAGAAAGAAAGAAAGAAAGAAAGAAAAAATGAAGTAGAAAAGTTCCTTGTAAATGTCTTGGGACAGTTTAGAGGATACAGTATGATATATATACATGACTGTATCTATACAATTATATCTATATCACTTGTCAATGTTTGTTTGGGGTTGTAATTTAACATGTAATCCTGTCTGTGGCTGTGGATGTAAAGCTTGAAAGCCATTATTAGAGGAATAAAAGAAAAGTTCCACAATACAAAGAAATTATAAATGTCTAGATTGATAGATACCCTAGCCTGATAATTGCATGTTGCAGAAGTGTATGGAAATGTCACACTATTCCCCATAAATATGGCCTTGGCTAAGCTCTGGAGTGGTGGCAGAAGAAGGCAGGAAAGTTCAAATGTTATGGTCTCTCCAGTCTCATGTTCTCCAAGTGCCAGCCCAGTGGATGGCTGCTGCTGAACTGCCCGGGCTGCCTTCTGCTTCTCTCGAGTCCTCCATGTCCACTTACCACCCAACCCAACCCAACCCAGGCTTCTTCATGACTACTCCCTCCCTGTCTTCCTATGTCTGCTCCAAACCAATTCTTGGCCATTTCCACACTTTCCTTCTAATTCTTAGCCCATCCGCTCCCCTCCTTCCCTCTCCTTCCTTCCTTTCCTTCTGAAGATTTAATCCAGGTTCTGTGTATGTTAGGTAAGTATTCTACCACTGAGCTGCATCTCACCATCAAAAAAAATTATTTTGAGGGCTGGAGAGATTTAGGGGTTAAGGCGCCTGCCTGCTAAGCCTAAGAACGCTGGTGGTTCCAATCTCCAGGTCCCACGTTTAGCCAGATGCAAAGTGATGCAAGGCGCAATGCTGCACTTGATCCAAGGGGCGCACACATCTGGATTTCGTTCACAGCAGCTGAGAGACTGCTGGCGCGCCCATCTCTATCTGTCTCCCTCTCCCTCTCTGTCCGTCTCTCTCTCTGTGTGTGTCTCTCTCGAAAAATAAATAAAATAATAAAAAAAAATTAAAAAAAATTATTTTGAGCCAGGCATGGTGGCTCACGCCTTTAATCCCAGTGCTTGGGAGGCTGAGGTCGGAGAATCGCCAACCCTGAGGGTGCATAGTAAATTCCAGGTCAGCCTAGGCTAGAGTGAGACCCTGCCTCAAAAAAAAAAAAAAAAAAATCATTTTGAGACAGAGTCTAAATTGCCCAAGCTGATCTTGAATTCACTCTGCAGCCCAGGCTTGCTCTAAACTTTTGATCCTTTTGCTTCACCTGAGTAGCTGAGATTACAAGAACAGACCACCACACCCAGTTTATTTTCACTTTTGTTTTTCTCTCCTTCAATACCTACTTTTATTAACACATACAAACATCAACACATATAATGGTCCTCTTCCTCAGACCTCCATCTCTTGCTTCCAAGTCATCCCATTCCTCTAGAAAATTCCCCATACTCTAGCCAGTTCCCAGCATCCTATCCTTGTTTCAAATCATAGCTCTGCAGTCTTTCTTCCATTATGTTTTTCAGGAAGATTCTCTATTTGCCTTTGATTTCCCGTCCTGTTCTCCTAGCAGATGTAAGCAACATTTCCAGCTTTCTGGGAATAAGAGCTAAGAAGGAGGCAGACAGGCCTTGGCAACTAGGGTCTGGCGGGGCACTCTCAGCGATGCTTTGGTTTTCTTATGTCAAACATAAGCCATGTTGCATAGGATTATCAGACAAGGCTACTCTATGACCATGACAGCTCAAGGTGAAAGCCAGACCTCTCTATAATCATATCAGAACAAAGACCAGGATAAGAGCATTGTTAAGCACAAGAATAAGAAAATATTAAAGACCCATGCCTTTCACCATGAGTTTGAGGCCACCCTGAGACTACATAGTGAATTCCAGGTCAGCCTGGGCTACAGCAAGACTCTACCTCCAAAAACCAAAATAATAATAATAATAATAATAATAATAATAATAATAACAATAAGTAAACATCCATCTTCCCTAGCTAGTATAAGTGAAGGCTGCTTCTCTACCAGTCAAGCTTTTTATTTTATTTATTTATTTATTTATTTATTTATTTATTCATTTGAGAGAAAGAGAGAGATTCAGAAATAGGCAGATAGCGAGTGAGAGAGAGAGAGAGAGAGGGAGAGAATGGTCATGCCAGGGCCTCCAGCCACTGCAAATGAACTCCAGATGCATGTGCCCCCTTGTGCATCTGGCTTAAGTGGGTCCTGGAGAATAGAGTCTCAAATTGGGGTCCTTAAGCTTCACAGGCAAGTGTTTAACCACTAGGCCATCTCTTCAGCCCTCAGTCAAGCTTTTTTAAAAAAATTGTAAAAATTGTTATTTATGGCTGGGCATTGTGGCACATGCCTTTAATCCCAGAACTCAGGAGGCAGAGATAGGAGGATGACCGTGAGTTCAAGGCCAGCCTGAGACTACATAGTGAATTCCAGGTCAGTCTGGACTAGAGTGAGACTTACCTCGAAAAAACATCAACAAAAAAATGTTATTTATGTATTTGCAAGGAGAGAGAGGGTGAGTGGGGGAATGGATATGCCAGGGCCTCCAGCCACTCAAGCAATCTCCAGGTGTGTGCACCACTTTGTGCCTCTGGCTTTACTTGGGTACTGGAGAATTAAACCTGGGCTGGCAGGCTTTGCAAGGAAGTGCGTTTAACTGCTGAGCCATCTCCCCAGCCCACTATCAGTCATAGCTTTATCCTTGTTTCATTCTTCAAACTTCTAAATAAAAATTAGTTATATGGGGCTGGAGAGATGGCTTAGTGGCTAAGGCGCTTGCCTGCAAACCTAAGGACCTGGGGTTTGATTCCCCAGAACCCACATAAGCCAGATGCATGGTAGCACATGCATCTGGAGTTCATTTGCAATGGCTTGAGGTCCTGGCATGCTCATTCTCTCTCTCTCAAATAAATAAATAAATAAATAAATAAATAAATAAATAAATAAATAAATAAAAATATTTAAAAAATTTTTATTGACAACTTCTGTACTTATATACAAAAACGCATATTTCTCCTCCATCCCCCCATTCCCCTTTAGAACTCCAATCTCTGTCATATCCCCTCCTTCTCTCCATTAGTCTCTCTTTTAATTTAATGTCATCATCTTTTTCTTCTATTATGAGGGTCTTGTGAAGGTATTGCTAGGCACTGCAAGGTCATGGATATCAAGGCCAATTTCTGTCTGGACAGTTGCATTGTAAGGAGTCCTACCCTTCCTTTGGCTCTTACATTCTTTCCATCCCCTCTTCTGCAATGGGCCCTGAGCCTTGGAGGGTGTGACAGAGATGTTTCAGTGCTGGGCACTCCTCCATCCCTTCTTCTCAGCACTATGTTGCCTTTTGGGTCATCCCAGTGGTCATCACCATCTGCAAAGAGAAGCTTCTCTAACCAGAAGTGAAAGTAGCATTAATATGTGAATATGAACATTAAGTGTAGTGCTTTCAGGGCAGCTTGGTGGGAATAATATATACATTTATCCAGACAAGAGCAGACTTTATACCCCTAAGGCTCATGACCTCCCCTGCCATAGACTTTTGCTTAGTTTTTTCAGTACCAGGCATGTATTCCCTCCCATAGAGAGGGCCTTCAGTCCAATTATGGAGCAGTTGGTTACCCCAAGAGCAGACATGCCACTATTGCAAATCCCTTCAGTCATTTGGCCTGTATGGCCAAACTTGAATTTTCCAGGGTCCACTGTTTTCACTGCTGATGCATGCAGTGCAGCTTTTTCCAGCTTGGCTGGCCTACAGGGAGAAGGTTTTCTGCTCCACATCAGCTTGCTTTCTCAGTGACTTTGCCACTCAGGCAAGAGATGTCTTCAGCAATAGGGTCTTACTATCTGTTTCTCAAGGGAAACCAAGGGCCTTGGCAATAGCCTTTAACGTTTTGGAGGCTACCAGGACCTCCTTGGCCAACAACTCAATGGAAGGTATCCTATCCCAGGCACTGAAAATTTTCTAGTAACAGTCTATAGCTTCTAGATGTGCTATTATTCAAAAAAATAGGTTTACATAAGTCTTATTCACACTATCTTGAATTTTGATTGACCCTCCCCCTGCCCTTCTTTTACGCATTCTCTTCCCATGGCCTCGCTTAGGCCATTCCCCTCCCTGTAATCTGTTCTTCTACTTACATATGTGCAATACCATACACTTAAGTCCTTCTCTCTCCTCCCTCCCTTATAGCCTTTTACTAGCTTACTGGTTTCTGGTACTGATTTTTGGTTCCAGTTCAGACACAAGTCTATATATTTGTAGCTAGGATCCACATATGAGAGAGAACATGTGACGTTTGGCTTTCTGAGAAATAAAATATTTTAAAAATTAGTTATATGTTGCTGGCATATACCTTTAATCCCAGCACTCAGGAGGTAGAGGTAGGAGGATTACTATGAATTCAAGACCAGCCTGGACAAGAGAGTGAGTTCCAGGCCAGCCTGGGCTAGAGTGAGACCCTACCTTGAAAAGACCCCCAAAAATTTAGTTATATGTAACTTTCTGATAACATCCAACCTAGAAAAAACCCTCACTTCCTTGACCTCTCCCTCAAATATCCAAAACTAAGATCAAACACAAGTCCCTAATAGCTAACATTGCATGTGCCTCACTGTCATGGTGTGTGTTCTTGTTGAAATGAGTCAATAAACCCTGATTCTGGCCAACTTACAGGTGTCTGTTGCTAGCCTTTGGCTGGAAGATATTGACAATCAAAAACAACAGTAGTGGGCACCGGAGAGATGGTTTGGCAGTTAAGGCATTTGCCTGCAAAACCTAAAGACCTAGGTTCAATTCACTAGTACCCGCGTAAGCCAGATACACAAGGTGGCACATGCATCTGTGGCTAGAGGCCCTGATGTGCCTAGTGTCTCTTTTTGCCTCTCTCTCTGAAATAAATAAATAAATATTTTTTAAAAGCCGGGTGTGGTGGTGCACACCTCTAATCCCAGCACTTGGGAGGCAGAGGTAGGAGGATCGCTGTGAGTTTGAGACCATGCTTAGACTACAATTCCAGGTCAGCCTGGACTAGAGTGAGACCCTATCTCAACAAACCAATAAATAAATTATTAAATAAAATATTTAAAAAATTTTATATTAATTAATTAATTTGAGAGCGAGAGAGAGAGAGAGAGAGAGAGAGAATGGGCGCACCCAGGACCTCCAGCCACAGCAAAAGAACTCCAGATGCATGTGCCACCTTGTGCATCTGGCTTACATGGGTACTGGGGAAGTGAGCCTTGAACCAGGGTCCTTAGGCTTCACAGGCAAGCTCTTAACTGCTAAGCCATCTCTCCATACCCTACAATATCTTTTTAAAATAACAATAGTTGGTAGAATATACTTATATGTCTTTTCTTTAGACTATAAACTCCTATATCTTTGCATTTGAGGTGTGGTATTTAAGCTGTAGACTTTCCTTCCCAATTATATTCTCAGGCAAACTGTTGCATGCCACACTCTGAATTATCTGTTCTAGGTGATGTACTAACTCTTTAGTCTTTGGTCGTATTAAGTACCTTCTTATATACAAAATCTTCTCTCATCTATCTTGTATCAAAATTGAGGCCCTAGGGCTGGAGAGATGGCTTAGCAGTTAAGGCACCTGACTGCTAAGCCTAAGAAAGCCCGTTCCATTCTCCAGGTCCCATGTTTAGCCAGTCTCAAAGAGTGATGCAATGCCACACTTGCCCACAAGGGGGCCAACACATCTGGAGTTTGTTCACAGCGGCTGAGAAGCTGCTGGCGCGCCCATTCTCTATCTGTCTCTCTCTCTTTCTATCCAAAAAAAAAATTGAGGCCCTAACCAGATCTTTACTCCCCAACACTCCTTCTGCTCATAGTCTCAATCAATCACCAGGCTGTTTTCATGTCTCTTACCTGAGCTGAGAGCCCTGGGATGAGAAGTTACAACTTGCCACCATGGAGTACAGCTCCTGAGTCTTATTAGGGTTTGTGGTGAATGGGCTTGGCCTTGCCAGACACCTGGGAGACAAAAGTGGCAAAGTGCTATTTCCTAACAGTTCCTAGGACAGAGAAAGTGCTGGGCCTGTAAACTCTCTGGCAAAGTCAGGGTGAATTTTGATTTCTGTCACCCTGAACCTTTTTGTGTATTATGCCACTGTTCCAGAATGAGAACTTATCAGAGTAAAAAAGATAGTTTTGAGTTCTGACTCATTCTGTTTCTCCCTGTGTCTGTCTGTCAGTCTCTCTCTCTTTCTCTGTCTTAGCAGAAGGTATTATCCAGTCTAGGTAGTTTTTAAACTGTGTTCTCTGCAGTTTATCCTTTGGAGTTACCTAAGGAGGAAAGTAGGGGCAGAATAAGCGCCACCACATGTCTCCATTCTGATTCAACCAGAGAAGTTTTGTTTTTCATCTTCTTTGTGTTTTAGGATTCTGCACAAGATTTAGTTTGTAAAAAAATTAGCCTGTAGGGCTGGAGAGATGGTTTAGTGGTTAAGGCACTTACTTGTGAAGCCTAAGGACATAGGATCAATTCCCCAGTACCCACATCAGCCAGATGCACAAGGTGGTGCATATGTCTGGAGTTTTTTGCAGTGGCTAAAGGCCCTGGCATGCCCATTCTCTCTCTCTCTCTCTCATCTGCCACTTTCTCTCTCTCAAATAAATAAATAAAATATTTAAAAATTTAGCTTGTAAGTGACACCATTGGGGGATATAATCAGCTGAATCCAGAATACTATAGAACACTGGAACAAACAACCTTGTTTCTTGAAAAATAAGCTAATGAAAAGTAAAAGGTGGTAGAATTTATAGAATAAAATTCTTTGAGGCCTGGCATGGTGGCACATGCATTAAATCCCAGCACTAGGGATTACAAAGCATGGGGATGAACAGTTTGGGAAGCCAGCCTGAGTTGTACAGCAAGATCCTGTTTGAAATACCAAACTACTTCTGGTGTGGTGGCTCACATTTTTCAAGTCCAGTGTGGAGGCTGAGGTGGAGATCATCTTGAGTTAGGCCACCCTAAGCTAGAGGTAGAACCTGCCTTAAAAAAACCCAAACAGAGCTGGGCGTGGTGGTGCACGCCTTTAATGCCAGCACTCGGGAGGCAGAGGTAGGAGGATTGCCATGAGTTCGAGGCCACCCTGAGACTACATAGTTAATTCCAGGTCAGCCTGGACCAGAGTGAGACCCTACCTGGCAAAACCAAAAAAAAACAAACAAACAACAACAACAAAAAAAACCCAAACAGGGCTGGAGAGTTAAGGCATTTGTCTACAAAGCTGAAGGATCCCAGTTTGATTCTCCAGGATCCATGTAAGCCAGATGCACAAGGGGGCACACGCATCTGGGGTTCGTTTGCAGTGGCTAGAGGCCCTGGCGCACCCATTTTCTCCCTCTCTATGCCTCTTTCTTTCAAATAAATAAATAGATAAAATATATTAAAAACAAAACAAAACAAAATAAACCTAACAGCCAGGTGTGGTGGCGCACACCTTTAATCCCAGCATTTGGGAGGCAGAGGTATGAGTATCACCATGAGTTCAAAGCCACCCTGAGACTACATAGTGAATTCCAGGTCAGCCCAGGCCAGAGTGAGACCCTACATCAAAAATAAAATAAATAAAATAAAATAAAATAAAATTCTATGGCCAGGCATAGAAGCACACACTTGGAATCCAGGCACTTGGGAGGTGAAAACAGGCAGATCAGGACATCCTCAGCCTTATATAGCAAGTAGAAGACCAGCTATGTGAGACCCTGTCTCAAAAAAAGCTTATGAGCCAGGTGTGGTGGCACACGCCTTTAATCCTAGCACTCGGGAGGCAGAGGCCACCGTGAGGATACAGAGTGAATTCCAGGTCAGCCTGGGCTACAGTAAGACCCTATGTCAAAAAAAACCAAAAACAAACAAAAACAACAACAACAACAACAACAACAACAACAAAAAGCTTATGTGAGCGGGCTGGAGAGATGACTTAACAGTTAAGGTGCTTGCCTGCAAAGCCAAAGGACCTCAGTTTGATTCCCCAGGACCCATGTAAGCCAGATGCACAAGGTGGCACATGCATCTGCAGTTCATTTGCAGTGGCTGGAAGCCCTGGTGTGCCCATTCTCTCTCTCTCTGCCTCTTTCCCTCCCTCAAAAATAAAATAAAATAAAATAAAATAAAATAAAATAAAATAAAATAAAATAAAATAAAACAAAACAAAACAAAACAAAACAAAACAAAACTTATGGACAAGGCCAAAGTGTGACACAATTGAGGAATTAAAAAATGTTTTTATTGACAACTTCCAGAATTATAGACAATAAATCATAATTCCCTCCCTCCTCGTTTTTCCCTTCACAACTCCACTCTCCATTATATACCCTTCCCTTCGCAATTAGTCTCTCTTTTATTTTGATGTCATTATCTTTCCCTCTTATTATGAGAGTCTTGTGTAGGTAGTGCCAGGCACTGTGAGGTCATGGATACTCAGGCCATTTTATGTCTGGAAGACTGCACTGTAAGGAGTCCTATCCTTCCTTTGGCTCTTACATTCTTTCTGCCACCTCGTCCACAATGGACCCTGAGCCTTGGAAGGTGTGATAGAGATGTTTCAGTGCTGAACACTCCTCTGTCACTTCTTGTCAGCACTGTGGTGACTTTTTTTTTTTTTTTTTTTTTTTTTTTGTTTGAGGTAGGGTCTCACTCTAGCTCAGGCTGACCTGGAATTCACTATGTAGTCTCAGGGTGGCCTCAAACTCATGGCGATCCTCCTATCTCTGCCTCCCAAGTGCTGGGATTAAAGGTGTGTGCTACCACACCCAGATTCTCTCTCTCTCTTTAAATTAAATAAATAAAAATAAAGTATTAAGAAGAGAGAGAGGGAGAGGGGCCAGGCATGGTGGTGCATGCCTTTAATCCCAGCACTTGGGAGGCAAAGGTAGGAGGATTGCCATGAGTTTGAGGCCACCCTGAGACTACATAGTAAATTCCAGGTCAGCCCGAGCTAAAGTGAGACCTTGCCTTGAAAAACCAAGTAAAATAAACTCCCAAAAATAAAAAAATAAAAAGACCGGGGGGGGGGATGAGCATGCCAAGACCTGTAGCTGCTGTAAACAAACTCCAGATGCATGTGCCCCCTTGTACATCTGGCTTATGTGGGTCCTGGGGAATTGAACTCGGGTCTTTAGGCTTTGCAGGCAAGTGCCTTAACCACTAAGATATTTCTCCAGCCCCCTTAAAAAAATTTTTAAGTAAAGTCTTGGACTGGAGAGATGGCTTAGTGGTTAAGGCACTTGCCTGCAAAGCCTAAGGACCCAGGTTTGATTCCCTAATACCCATGTAAGCAAGATGCACAAAGTGGTCCATGTGTCTGGAGTTCGTTTGCAGTGGCTGGAGGCTCTGGCTTGCTCATTCTCTCTATCTGCTTCTCTCTCTCTCTCAAATAAATAAATTAAATTAAAAAAATTTTTTTTGTTTTACCTGGCAGGGTCTTGCTCTAGCTCAGGCTGACCTGGAAGTCACAGTGTAGTATCAGCTAGAGCAAGACCCTGCCTCAGAAAACAAAACAAAACAAAACAACAACAACAACAACAAAGTAAAGTTTAGAGGGATCAAGACCCAAGACGTACTCCAGAGGTGCTAGACTTGTGAGGTGAAGGGAGGTCATACAGACCCTGAGCCAGGTTTGTGGCTCCCACTTGTAAACCCAGCACTCAGTAGGCTGAGGCAGGAAGAATGCCTGTCTGGGCTATATAGTGAGTTCCAGGCTAATATAAGACCCTGTCTCAAAGCAACAAAAGCAAAAAAGAAAAAGACAGGCATTGGGCTGCTTCTAAGTTTGCTCAAGGTTGGTCCCTAACTCCCTGGAGGCCTTGTCAAACTGCTTTGGTTGCTGGATAGTCAATGGCTTATATGAGCCATGTACAACCATGTGTTTAGTAGAGAGGTCCCCTAAGACACAAGGATTCTAAGGGGTACATAGCTATCTCCAATCTTAGATTGTCTTCCAGTCTCTAGTCCCAAAGGCCCAAGCCTTGTCATCCAGGTTGGACTTTCACCAGGTGACACACATTAGCACTTCAGCAGCAGTTTACGTCAGCCTGGAGCTAGACCTGTGCCCGACTCATCCAGGAAGCTGAACTCAGGCCACAGAGCAAATGAATTTATGCAATTCTTGCTAGGCCTAGGGTGAGAAACTGTCTGGTTAGCAGAACTCGGTTATCTTCCTTGCCCCCATCCTCACTTGCAGTTCCCCCTTGTTCTCTCATTCTGTGCACCTCTGCACCCAGAGCTGTTTTGTTGGCTTTTTTGTTTGCTTTGGTGGGAGTGAAGACTCCTGAGGGAGGGGCTCAGGCTTTGAAGACAGGACCACAGGAGACAATATTAGAAACTGAAGGCAGAAGTGAAATGGGTGTGGATAGAAGTGATATAGAACTAAGTAGTGAGAGTTCTCTGGGGCCACTCCTCCCCAAGGTGCCACCTGTCCATACCTTAGCAGGTTCTGGGCAGTTCCAGCTGGATGCCACTTTCTGCTTCCATGGCTAGTATATGGATTTGCCACTGACTTGTTGGCACTCAAGATCATTTAACTTTGTTTCAAGTTCCCTCCCCACTTTCTTTTTCTTTCTTTCTTTTTTTTTTTCTCTTTCTTTCAGGTTTTTTTGTTTGTTTTTTTTTGGTTCCAGGCTGACCTAGAATTCACTATGTAGTCTCAGAGTAGCCTCAAACTCACGGAGATCCTCCTACCTCTACCTCCCAAGTTCTGGGATTAAAGGTGTTTGCCACCAGGCCCAGCCTCACTTTCTTTAAAAAAAAAAAATTATTATTTATTTATTTGAGAAATAGAGAAATAAGAAGAGGGGGGGAAGGAAAGAATGGGTGTGCCAGGGCCTCCAGTCACTGCGAACGAACTCCAGATGCTTGTGCTCTCTCGTGCATCTGCCTTATGTGGGTCCTGGGGAACTGAACCTGGATCTTTTGGCTTTGTAGGCAAGCACCTTAACTGCTAAGCCATCTCTCCAGCCCACCCACTTTTTTTTTAATTATTATTTTTTTATTGACTTTTAATCTTACATACCAAAAAAACCCCACCTGATATTTCCCTCCCCTCCCCCATTCCACTTTAGAACTCCAGTCTCCATCATATCCCCTCCCTCTCTCCATTAGTCTCTCTCCTAATTTGGTGACATCATCTTTCTCTTCTATTTTGAGGGTCTTGCAAAGATATTGCTAGGCACTGCAAGATCATGGATATCAAGGCCAATTTCTGTCTGGGCAGTTGCATTGTAAGAGGTCATATCTTTTCTTTTTTTTTTTTTCCCTTTTTTTTCTTCCAGGTAGGGTCTCACTCTAGCTCATGCTGACTTGGAATTCACTATGTCATCTCAGGGTGGCCTTGAACTCACAGCAATCCTCCTACCTCTGCCTCCCAAGGTATTGCCACCATGCCCAGCAATAAAATATATTAAAAAAATAAAATATATATTTTAAAAAAAGAAAGTGGAAGACTGGCATGGTGGTGCACGCCTTTAATACCAGCACTTGGAAGGCAGAGGTAGGAGGATTGCTGTGAGTTCAAGGCCACCCTGAGGCGACATAGTGAATTCCAGGTCAGCATGAGCTAGAGTGAGACCCTACCTCGAAAAACAAACAGACTATATGTGTGTGTATATGTAATTTATTTATTTATTAGAGAGAGAGAGAGAGAGAGAGAGAATGGGCACGCCAGGGCCTCCAGACACTGCAAACAAACTCCAGATGCATGTGCCCCCTTGTGCATATGGCTTACGTGGGTCCTGGAGAATAGAACCGGCAGGCAAATGCCTTAACTTCTAAGCCATCTGTCCAACCCCTGTTTTAATTTTTTTTTTTTTTCTGAGAGAGAGAATGGGTGGGCCAGGGCCTCTAGCCACTGCAAACGAACTTCAGACGCATGTGCCACCTTGTGCATCTGGCTTATGTGGGTCCTGTGGTATCGAACCTGGGTCCTTTGGTTTTGCAGGCAAGCGTCTTAACTGCTCAGCCTTATCTCCAGCCCCCCTCCCCACTTTCTAATACAACTACAAAACAGCGTGGGAATCCCCTTCCAGGAGGAAGCCACAGTGGAGCTCCAACAAAAAGGGAAGGGCAGAAGAGGGCGCTGACTCAGAGCTTCTTTCCCATTGGTTACTGAGGGGGATCCCACCTTAGCGATTGGCCGCGGTAGAGCCCGCCTCCTCTTGCGATTGGCTCAGCCTGGGCGATATAACAGGGAGCCGCGCCGGCTCCCTCCTCAGTTGGAGCGAGGCAAGGAACTGCAGTGTGTTGCTGCGACGCCGCGCCCCCCTCCTCACCGCTCGGAGTCCAGGTCCCGCGGAGGTCGCGAGCATGAAGGAGAGACGAGCGCCGCAGCCAGTGGTGGTCAGATGTAAGCTGGTGCTGGTGGGGGATGTGCAGTGCGGGAAGACGGCGATGTTACAGGTGCTAGCGAAGGACTGCTATCCCGAGGTGAGCTGCCCGCCTGGCCGAATCCCTGCTCGCCCCTTCTCCCGCCGCCTGGGGTCCATTCCCATCTGCCCAGGACAGCCGTCTCTTCCACCCCCAGGCCGCCCCACCCCAGCTACCTTCTGGCTGGAGGACTGCCCTGCCTAGCTTCCCCTGAGACCTGTCCCACTTCTGCGGCCCCGCCGACTCCTCCTCACCTCGATACCCATCAAATCCCCTCCTACTTTCCTTCCACCCAGGAGCAGGCTCTCTCTGGGCTTGCTGTCCCCGGAGAGGCACCTGGAAGCACTGGAGAGCCTAGAGTTTCTTCTTGACGCAATACCTGCCTGCCCCACACCCCTCCCTCAGGTTTTATGAGGGTGGACACCAGCAGGCTTCTGTTACCTCTAGGGCTCAGCCGTTCACTTGTGCCAAGTAGCTTGAGGGCAGAAGATGGAGATTAGAATTGGCTTGTGCCTCTGCAATTGGGGCATAAATGTAGCGATGAGAGATATACGTACGTGTGTCTAAACAGCTAGGATATGGGGGCTGGGCAATAGAGTGCCTTGCCTCCACAGCCCTTTTCCTCGTGTCCCATGAAGTCCTCCTGCCTTATGTGGTGCCACCTGCCCTATGTGTCCCTTCCTCTGGCTCCTTATCACCTGACCCGTCAGTGTCTCAGATGGGCAAGTGGCTTCTTGCGCAGCTTCCAACACGTAGTGGGTGGATTCCCAGGGCAGAAGTGCCCAGGTGTGAATGCTTCCTCTCTCCTGGCAGACCTATGTGCCTACCGTGTTTGAGAATTACACAGCCTGTTTGGAGACAGAGGATCAGAGAGTGGAGCTTAGTCTCTGGGATACCTCAGGTAAGACTGTGGCCCCCAAATGCTCCACCCCACCTCCACTGGCCAGCTGCAGTTGCTGTCTTAGAAAAATTTTTCCTCTTTTGGGGGAGGAAGGTGCTTGTCAGGAAACCGAAAGAAGGAATCTAAAGATTCTTTGGTTGGGACCTTCAACTCCATTAGATAGTCCAGAGATGCAGAGGGATGAACTCACTTCTCTGGTCTAGTTCCATCCTTCAGAGGTCTGGGGTGGTGAGAGGAAGAAGCCCTGGAGTTGTCCTGATGGGGAGCAGACAGAATTTCCTTATTTCCACTCCCTGCTGCACACAGCCTTTAGTTCCCCAGAGCAAAGTGAAATGACAGCTAGGAGGCAGTGCTGACATAGACAGCTGTGGTGGGGCAGAAGGACCAGCCTGCTTTGGAGGGAATATTGCTTTTCTGCATTCCATTTCCGGCCACTGCTGTCCGCCTGCCGCAACTCTACTGTCACACTGCTGCAGCTCAGGGATGAAGCGATGCATCATTGATGTTTTGGAGGGTGGGGAAGATGGTAAATGTAGGGCATGGTCATACTGTAGATAGTGGCTAATGTGTGGATGGGGGATTGGCTCTTAATGTTTTTACCTGCACAGGGTGAGAGAGAAGATGCTCTGTCTTTCCAGAATGTAGAAAGCAGTGTTTTCCCAGCTCTCCATCCCAAGCCCTCAGTGCTCAGCTATCCTTTGCTTTGATTCTGAGATCCCCTATCTCTTGATCTAAGTCCCTTGTTTTTAAACAATCAGACTCAGTCATAATTAAGAAGTAGAAGCCAGCAATAGGAATATGCCAAAAAATGCATATTCAGACTAGAGTTTAAAGAGGAACTATCAATCACTCCCCTGTATGTGTAATAATATGTCCCTCGTTCCTCCGGAAGAGCTGTTATTCCCATGCTTCAGTTCGGAGGTCTGAAAAGGTTGGGAATTAGGGGATGGATACTCAGAAAATGAGACTTCCTCTTGTTCTCCTCTCCAACAAGAATTCTTCAAGCTGGTGTGCTTTCCTGTTGCAGTTTCAGGGGTAGGGGCAGGGTTCTGGTTATCCTTTACTGGGCTGTGCTGGCTGGATCAGACCAGAATGCAGGGTGGCTGCATGATGTATGGGTTTTCTTCTCCTTTACCCTCCCACCTCCCAATCTTCCCCGAACCTTACTGCAGCTCATCTCCTTTCACTGTCACTACCCCAAGTCTCCCACTGTTTCCCACCACTCCCAGTCAGAACTCAACCTTTGAATCCCCAATCCAGATGATAGCAAGTCAGCAAGTATGGTCTTTATATCCCGAGTCACACCCCCACCCCTTAATTTCCAAAAGGATGAAGGGTATCAGTTATCTTGACACCTGCTTTCATATTAGGCTCCCATAAATAGAGAGGAAATGACAGAGATAGTGTGGGATGAAGCTTCCCTACACAGGAGCCAGGGTCAAACCTGTTTCCAGTATTTGCTTGCTGATCTTAGGGGAGGGGAATTGCTTGGAGGAAAACAGAGACCTCCACCCCTCCACCTTACCCAGTATTGCAGTGCTCCCCTGCCTCAGTGCTGCTGTGGTGCGACCCCCACCTTGCTTTAGGAAGGGATGGGGGTGGGTTGCTGAAGGAGCAGGCAGCTATCCTAACTCCCCCTTCTTTTTTTGTGACCGACACCCCCACCCCAGCTTGGATTCCCCCCAGTTTCCATGGCGATTGCAGTACAGGGAGAGGGGCTGCTTGCTATTCTGAGCACGGATTGTCTGGGTTCCAAATCTGCTACTGTTCCTTCCTCGTAGTGGAGGGGGACAGACTCAGCTCATTGCATTCACCCCATCAGGCTTTGGATCTGCATTGCTTCCCGCCCCCCCCCACAGGCTTCACGAAGGACCCTTGTTCTAGCCTCTAACTCTGTAGCTATTGGTGCTACTGAGATCTGAGGGGAGGGGCCACAGCTTTCCCTTTGCCCTTGTCACTGTAAGCTGATTTGGGTGGGAAGGGGGATCAAACACTAAATCTTCGACATTCTCACTCCTTTACCAATCTCCTGGAGTTCTGACCCCTAGGTAAAGAACTAGAGCAGATACTTATGTAACAGGAAGCTTTATTTCTTCATTGAAAGACCCCAGAACAGAAGAAGGGAGCAGAGGTTGGGCAGCAGTTAGGCTCATGAGAAGGGAGACCTTAAACCAGCCCTGGTCTCTTCAGTGATGGTGGTAGGCTCTTCTGGGATGAAAATGAATACACCTTAAATTAAAACTACTGCAGGAAATCCAGACAGGTTCAGGTTATTGTCTGTTCTCTTGTATTTTGCCTCCTTCCTCCTTTCCAGGAATAAGGGAGGTGATATTGATGCACAGCCCTCTGGCAGGTGGTCAGGCCCCAAGCTTCCATGCGGCAGCACTGTTCCCTGGGAGATGGCCAAATATGGATGTTAAGGGACCAAGAGTTGTATTTCCAGGGCTCCTTAGGGTTAGGAATGCAAAGAAAGGAAGATGCCATGGCTCACTGTCAGCTCTTCTACCCTTTACCAGGATCTCCCTACTATGACAATGTTCGTCCACTCTGCTACAGCGACTCAGATGCAGTATTACTATGTTTTGACATCAGCCGTCCAGAGACTGTGGACAGTGCACTCAAGAAAGTAAGACTAAACTGGGTGTGGTTATGCATGCTAGTAATCTCAGCTACTGAGAAGGCTGAGGCAGGGGGATCGCAAGTTCAAGTCCAGCCTGGACTACATAGCCAGTTTAAGACCAGTCTAAGTAACTTAGTGAGACCCTCTCTCCAAATAAAAATAAAATAGGCAGGGCACGGTGTCACATGCCTTTAATCCTAGCACCGAGGAGACATAGAAGGATCACTGTGAGTTCGAGGCCACCCTGAGGCTACATAGTGAATTCCAGGTCAACCTGGGCTAGAGTGAGACCCTACCTCGAAAAACCAAAAATAAAATAAAATAAAATAAAATAAAATAAAATAAAATAAAATAAAATAAAATAAAATAAAATAAAATGGGGCTGAGGATGTAGCTTGGTTGGCAGAGCGCTTGCCTGTTATAAGCAAGGTCTTGAGTTCAACACTCACAACTGCAAAAAAAAAAAAAAAAAAAAAAAAAAAAAAAGAAAAGAAAAAGAAAAGAAAAAAGAAAGAAAGAAAGAAAGAAAGAAAGAAAAGAAGGACATAAGGCTAAATAAGCTCTATAATTTCTAACCAAGCACAAGAATTTAATTCTGGGTGTTTGTCCTCTAATTCTCTTGTGTGCCAGCAAAAACCTGAGGTCAGAGAAGGAAGAGTTTAGTCTGAGGCCTCACCATTAACTATGGTTCTTGGACTAGAACCAGGCAGGGTCTCCTTTCCCTTTGCCTTCTGCCCTTTCTTACCCTGTGCTATCTCCCCAGAGCAGGGATGGTGGTGCTAAAGGCCCAGGAAGCAAAGAATTCAGCATCAGAGAATCTTCTAGTGATGTGGTTTGAGGGTTGGGCAAGGGACCTTTCAGAGGCAGCTTCTGTAGGTCTTGATCCCAGGCCCACCTTGCCAGGCAGGCCAGAGCAAATGCCTGTGTCTGGGTGACAAGATCTGCCTACACCGAGGAAGTGCAGGAAACCCTGTGGAAGTTGCCTAGCTCCCCAGAAGACTCCCGTTATATCCTTGCCCTGGGGAGAGATTGGTTGGCTTCCCTTCCGGCATTCTGGATTTATGAGGCTCTTTGACTGGAATGAGGGACAGACTCATGTCCTCTTTTTGTGACTTTCCTTGGTGACTGGGCTGTTGACTGAAGGGACAGGCTCTTGGGTCAGCACAGTAATGCCACCAAAGGCCTCATGGGCAGGAAGATGATGTAATTAGTGCAGCAGTGGTGCTGTGACTCAGAGGGAGGACTGGACTGGTGTTAATCTGGGTGGTGCATGTGTGTGCGTGATGTTGCCAGCTGGGCTTTTCCCAGTATCTGTCTGCCACTGATTTTCCTTCCCCCTTCTTCCTCCCTTCTTCCTGCTTGGTGCCTCAGTGGAGGACAGAAATCTTAGATTATTGTCCCAGCACCCGAGTTTTGCTTATTGGCTGCAAGACAGATCTGCGAACAGACCTGAGCACTCTGATGGAGCTGTCCCACCAGAAGCAGGCACCCATCTCCTATGAGCAGGTGCGTGTGTGAATGTATGTATGGGCACATGTGCTTCTGTGTGCTAGAGGGTGGGGTAAAGAAGACTACAGCAAAGGGTTTGAAATATGGTTTTTATTTAAACTTTCCCTCTGTAGCAGGAGAGACTTGCCATTAGGTGGTTTAAACTATAAATAGCAAGGTTGTCACCTTTGTGAAATAATGGATACTTTCTACCCAAATGTATGCTGTAGGTCAGCAGCTCCTGTATGTGCCAGCATTTCTAAGAAGTTTTTTTGGCAGAGGGGAACCATATGTATCAGAATCATTGAAGATGCTTGTTGGAACTGGGTATAGTAGCATGAGACTATAATCTCAGAACTCAGGAAGTGGAGGCAGAAGAATTGCAAATTCGAGGCTAGCCTGCATTACATAATAAGACAGTCTCACAAAACCAAAATCAAATTGAAACAAAAATAAGTGCTTGTTAGACTTTTGAATTCCTCCCTCATGCCTATAAAACCACTGTTGAGGGGCTAGGAAGATGGCTCAGGTAAGAGCACTCGTTGTGCAAGCATGAGGGCCTGAGAAGGCCTGATTGCCCCTGAGTTCTAGTCCCAAGCCCTCATGTAGACAGCTGGGCATGGCCATGCACGCCTGTAACCTCAGCCCTGTGGTTGCAGAGAAGAGAGGATAATCACCCGACTCCCTGATGAGGCAGTACTGAAAATGGCAGCTCCAGGTTTGATAAGAGACTTCATCTCAAGGAAACATGTTCATGAGTGATAGAGGAGGACATGCAGTATCTGGCCTTTGCAAGAGTTCACACAGTGCACGAACATCTGCACACATGTGCGTGCACTACACAACATACCACACATACTACACATGCATGTGCAAAAAAAAAGATAAATAAAACCACATTTGGAGAAAGATATGGCACTATGTATGTCTGTGAAGCCAGTGTTTTTCATTAGAGTCACCTGGGGAAGCTCTTAAAAATACTAATGCTGAGCGTGGTGGTACACGTCTTTAATCCCAGCACTGAGGAGGCAGAGGTAGGAGGATTGCTGTGAGTTTGAGGCCAGCCTGAGACTACATAGTGAATTCCAGGTCAGTCTGGGCAACAGAGAGACTCTACCTCGAAAAAACAAAAAACAAACAAACTAAAAAATCCCCACTAATTTTGGGGCTGGATAAATGGCTCAGCTGTTAGGGTGCTTGCCTGTAAAGCCTAACAACCCAGGTTCAGTTCCCCAGTGTCCCCATAAAGCCAGATGCACAAAGTGGTGCATTCATCTGGAGCTCGTTTGCAGTGACTAGATGCCCTGGCATGCCCATCCTCTCCCTTTCTTTCTCTTCTCTGCTTGCAAATAAGTAAATAGGGTAGAGAAGATGGCTTAGTGGTTAAGGCATTTGCCTGCAAAGCCAAAAGACCCCAGTTTGACTCCCCAGGACCCACATAAGCCAGATGCACAAGGAGTTGCATGCATCTGGAGTTCGTTTGCAGTGGCTGGAGGCCGTGATGTGCCCACTCTCTCTCTACCTCTTTCTCTCTCTTTCAAATAAGTAAATAAATTAAATAAACAATTAAAAAATAAGTAAATAAATAAAATGAGAAAAGAAGACTAGGGAATTGGTTAAAAAATACTAATATCAAAAGCTGGGCGTGGTGGCAGAGGTAGGAGGATCACTGTGAGTTCAAGGCCACCCTGAGACTCCATAGTGAATTCCAGGTCAGCCTGGGCTAGAGTGAAACCCTACCTTAAAAAACCAAAAATAAATAAATAAATAAACCTTCCAAACCTGGGTTCTTAGGCTTTGTAGGCAAGCACCTTAACCGCTAAGCCATCTCTCCAGCCCCAGTATAGTTTTTTTGTTTTGTTTTGTTTTTTTCTGAGGTAGGGTCCCACTCTAGCTAGCTCAGGCTGACCTGGAATTCACTATGGAGTGAGTCTCAGGGTGGCCTAGAACTCATGGCAATATTCCTACCTTTGCCTCCAAAGTGCTGGGATTAAAGGCATGCGCCACCATGCCTGACCCCAGTATAGTTTTAAAAGTGTTCCAGGTGATTCTAATATGTAGCCAGGTTTCACCTTTACAAGAATGACTGGTAGAGGCTGGTACTGGGAGACTGGCAATGGGATGCCACCTGGAATAGCCCTGAGGAGTGACACATGGAATGCCATGGGGTTTTACAGTCATTCATGACTTCATCCCTCCTGCAGGGCTGTGCAATAGCCAAGCAGCTGGGCGCAGAGATCTATCTGGAGGGCTCTGCTTTCACCTCAGAAAAGAGTATCCACAGCATCTTCCGGATGGCATCCATGGTGTGTCTGAACAAGCCCAGTCCAGTGACCCCGAAGAGCCCTGTCCGAAGCCTCTCCAAGCGACTACTCCACCTACCCAGTCGCTCTGAACTCATCTCTTCTACTTTCAAGAAGGAAAAAGCCAAAAGCTGTTCCATTATGTGAAGTGGGAGTTGGAGGGGGGAGACAGCCCCCCACTTCCTCCCTTGGGGTGCAGAGGCACGGGGAGAGGGAGGATGAGACAATTGAGGACACTGGAAACGAGGTTTTCAAATGGCCACAGTGAGAGCTTGGAAGGAGAGGAGAATGAGATGAGAAGGGAGCCAGGCCTGGCATGAAAACCTGACTTGAGCGAGAACCATCACACCCCAAGCCAGGCACTAGACTGTAGAGGGGGCAGCTTCCCCAGTAGCCCCTCCAGAGGAAGGAAGGGGATGGGAGAATGGGGGACATGCTGGTCTCTCAGGCTTGGGGGCCTACCAGAGTCTCACCTTCAGCATCATGCCTCTTCCACACAGTGTTCCCTTGCAGGCCAGGGGATGGGAAGGATCCCTGAGCCTTCTCTCCCCCTCTAAGAAGTGGCAGAGGAATGGAGAATGGGGAAGCCAAGAAGCAGCTCCCTTAGGAGCTTAGCCCAGGTGCTTCATAATTGAAATCAGGCGGGCAGGGCTGGTCAGAGCTAATAAGGAAACCTCATCTTTTCATAGCCCATGTGTCATAGAGAGGTGACATCATACATTTACATGTTTCTCACCTAAGTCCCCAGGGCCCAAGAGAGAAGCCCCAGACCCCCTTCTCTTGTGGAGTGTGGGGGGTGGTGGTGCTGCAGGGGCAGGGCTGGGTGGGGTCACCAGACTTTTTCTGTCCTTTGGGCAGTACAGCTGGCATTTGTTTTATAGACTCTTGTCTTCGGAACTGGGGGGAGGGGGGAGTGTTTCAACCTGTTATATGTTCTGCGTTTAAAGAAGAAAACCTATTTATTATTGAAAAAAATATAACACATATGAAGAAGTTGGCTCTGTTTTTTGTTGCTTCTGTTTTCTTGGTCACTGATGAGCAGGCAAAAGCTGTCTGGGAGCCCTAGAAAGACAGAGGGGCTGCCTCTGTTTTTCTAGCATAGCCCCCATGGAACTCATTCTCTTCCCCCATCCCATCCAGGTACTACTAAGCCAAGGAAGAGCTCCTTCACCATCTCAGAATATTGACATTACAGTCTAGGCATGTCTTTTTGTAGGTGGCTGTCCTGTGCACTGGAGAATGATTAGTAGCATCCCTGGCATTTGGCAGGTGCTAGATGCAGTAGCATTCTTAAATTGTCACAACCAAGAATATCTCCAGATATTGCTGCATGTCCCCTGAACAAACTCACTTTCAGTTGAGGACCATTGCATTGGAGAATCTGAAGGAGAGAGAGAGATAGCATGGAGTAGAGGATCAAGCTGTTGAGTCCCACTCCCAGTAAAAGTGCACAGAGTAGACCAAGGTCCAGTAGGCTCCTGGGGTTCCCCTCCTCTGAGGTTAAGGAGAGGTGACCTTTGTCATTCACTTTCCAATTCTAGTGTATGATGATAGTAGCTCAAGGGTCTTAACTTCCCTTCTCAGTGACTCCCAGCTCTTGTTTTCCAATTTTCATAGACTAGTGCTAGCAATTAAAAATTACTATGGGGCTGGAGAGATGGTTTAGCAGTTAAGACACTTGCCTGCGAAGCCTAAGGATCCTGGTTTGTTCTCCAGGTCCCACACAAGCCAGATGCACAAGGTGGTGCATGCATCTGGAGTTTGTTTGCAATGGCTAGAGGCTCTGACACACCTATTCTGTGTGTGTGTGTGTGTGTGTGTGTGTCTGTCTGTCTGTCTCTAATAAGTAAATAAATAAAAATTTAAAAATTATAATTTTTTTAAAAAAGTTACTATGGATGGGTGTGGTGGTGCACACCTATAGTCTTAGCACTTTGGACACTGACATAGGATTCCATGAGTTTGAGGCCAGCCTGGGTTACCATTACAGAGTGAGTTCTAGGGCAGCCTGGGGCTGGTAAGACCCTATCCCAAATATTATCTATATATCTATATCTCTATCATCTATCTATCTATCTTAGGTGAGTCATATTATAATGCATATAGAAATCATTGTTACAGGCAGGCATGGTGGTGCATGTCTTTAATCCCAGGAGGCAGAGATAGGAGGATCATTGTGAGTTCCAGGTCAACCTGAGCTAAAGTGAGACCCTACTTCCTACCTCAAATTCCCACCCCCCCGAAAAGAAATCATTGTTACAAACACCGTAATGTATTCTTTTTTAAAAAAAAAACATATATTTTAAAAAATATTAACAAATATAGCTGGGTGTGGCGGTGCATGCCTTTAATCCCAGCATTTGGGAGTCAGAAATAGGAGGATCACTGTGAGTTCGAGGCCACCCTGAGGCTACACAGTGAGTTCCAGGTCAGCCTGGGCTAGAGTGTGACCCTACCTTGAAAAACAAAAAAAAATTATTATTTTTTATTTGAGAGAGAGAGAGAAGGAAAGAGAGAGAGAGAAAAAAAGAAGAAGCATGGGCAGGCCAGATCTTCCAGCCACTGTAAACAAACTCCAGACACATCTTGTGTACCTGGCTTATGTGAGTCCTGGGGAATCAAACCTGGGTCCTTTGGCTTTTTAGGCAAGCCCCTTAACTGCTAAGCCATTTCTCCAGCCCATGAAATGTTCCTTCTAATAGAAATTATCCATATATTTCAAACTGCCATTAACAATAAAAATTATCAGTAGCATTGCCATATATAATTTCTTTAGGTAGGGTCTTGCTCTAGCCCAGGCTGACCTGGAATTCACTATGTAGTCTCTGGTTGGCCTTGAACTCACAGTGATCCTCCTACCTCTGCCTCCCGAGTGCTGGGACTAAAGGCATGCTCTACCATGTCCAGCTTGTTTTTTTTCAATGTGTGTGTGTGTGTGTGTGTGTGTGTGTGTGACATGGTCCTACACTGTTTCACAGACTGGACTCACTCTACGCTGTCCCCAAACTCACAAGTCTCCTTCTGAGGGCTGGAATTACAGGTGTGTGCCACCATGCCTAGCATTTGACCAAACTCAGATTCCCACATGTGTGCAGCAAGCACTTTACTCACTGCGTCGTCTCCCTGCCTTTCCACTAGCCTCACTGTGATTTATTTTACTTATTTATTTATTTGGGAGAGAAAGAGAAAGAGGCAGAGAGAAAGAGAAAGGGAGAGAATGGGCACGCCAGGGCCTCTAGCCACTGCAAACAAACTTTAGACACTTGCATCTCCATGTGCGTCTGGCTTATGTGGGTACTAGGGAATCAAACCTGGGTTCTTAGGTTTTGCAGGCAAGTGCCTTAACAGCTAAGCCATCTCTCCAGCCCTGTATTTCTTTGGTTTTTAAAATTTTATTTATTTATTTGAGAGAGGGCGAAACAGAGAGAGAGAGAGAGAGAGGGAGGGAGGGAGAAAGAACGGGCACACCAGTGCCTCCAGCCATTGCAAACAAACTCCAGACACATGTGCCACCTTATGCATCTGGTTTATGTGGATCCTGGGGAATCGAACCGGGACCCTTGGGCTTCACAGGCAAGTACCTTACCCGCTAAGCCATTTATTTCTCCACCTTCTTTTATTTATTTATTTGTTTTTTTGTTTTTCAAGGTAGGGTCTCACTCTGGCCCAGGCTGATCTGGAATTCACTATGTAGTCTCAAGGTGGCCTCAAATTCATGGCGATCCTCCTACCTCTGCCTCCCGAGTGCTGGGATTAAAGGCGTGCGCCACCACACCCGGCTCTCTTTATTATTTTTTTAAATTTTTATTTATTTTGTTTTTGTTTTTCGAGGTAGGGTCTCAATCTAACTCAGGCTGACCTGGAATTCACTCTATAGTCTCAGGGTGGCCTTGAACTCATAGCAATCCTCCTATCTCTGCCTCCTGAGTGCTGGGATTAAAGGCATGTGCCACTACGCCCTGGCTCCAACCCCTTTATTTTATTTTTTGTTTTTTCGAGGTAGGGTCTTAGTCTAGTCCAGGGTTACCTGGAATTCACTATGTAGTCTTAGGGTGGCCTTGAACTCACAGTGATCCTCCTACTTTTTATTTTATTTATTTATATTATTATTATTATTTTTGGTTTTCGAGGTAGGGTCTCACTCTAGCTCAGGCTGACCTGGAGTTCACTCTGTAGTCTCAGGGTGGCCTCGAACTCATGGCAATCCTCCTACTTCAGCCTCGAAAGTGCTGGGATTAAAGGCGTGCACCACCACGCCTGGCTATTATTTTATTTTTATTGACAACTTCCTTAATTGTAGACAATATCCCATGGTACTTCCCTCCCACCCCCCACTTTCCCCTTTGAAACTCCACTCTCCATCATATCCCCTCCCCCTCTCAATCATTCTCTCTTTTATTTTTATGTCATCATCTTTTCCTCCTATTATGATGGTCTTGTGTAGGTAGTGTCAGGCACTGCGAGGTCATGGATATCCAGGCCATTTTGTGTCTGGACAAGCACGTTGTAAGGAGTGCTACCCCTCCTTTGGCTCTTCCATTCTTTCTGCCACCTCTTCCACAGTGTACAGTGAGCCTTGGAAGGTATGTTAGAGATGTTTCAGTGCTGAGCACTCCTCTGTCACTTCTTCTCAGCACCATGGTGCCTTCTGAGTCATCCCAAGGTCACCCCATCTGAAAAGAGAAGCTTCCTAACCAAAAGTGAGAGTAGCATTAATATATGGATATGGACATTAAGAGAAGTGCTTACTGGGCAGTTTGGCGAGCATAGTATATACATGTAGCCAGACATCAGCAGACGTTACACCCCTAGGGCTCATGACTACCCCTGTTGTAGGTTTTCAGTATCAGGGATGTCTTCCCTCCCATGGAGTGGGCCTCCAGTCCAATTAGAGAGTGGTTGGTTTTCCCCATTTTTAAATTATTTATTTATTTATTTATTTATTTATTTATTTATTTATCAGAGAGGGAGAGAGATACAGAGAGAGAGTGAGAATGGGCACACCAGGGCCTCTAGCCACTGCAAACAAACTCCAGATGCATGTGCCACCATGTGCATCTGGCTTACATGGGACCTGGAGAATCAAACCTAGGTCCTTAGGCTTTGCAGGCATGTGCCTTAACCACTAAGCCATCTCTCCAGCCCTAACCCCCTTTGTTTTTAAAAAAATATTTTTACTTATTTGAGAGAGAGAGGTGTGTGTACGTGCACCAGGGTCTCCTGAAGTCTGCTGAAAACAGACTCCAGACTCAGGCACTACTTTGTGCATATGGCTTTACTTGGGTACTGGGAAATCGATCCTGGGCCATCAGGCTTTTCAACCATGTGCCTTTAACTGCTGAGCTATCTCTCCATCCCTTAGACATGTATTCTTTTCTTTTCTTTTCTTTTCTTTTCTTTTCTTTTCTTTTCTTTTCTTCCTACCATCTCTCTCTGTCTTTCTTTTGAGACAAGAACTTACTGAATTGCCCAGGATGGAATCAAACTCCTGGGCCTAAGTGGTCCTTCTTCCTCAGTCTCCCTAGCAGCTGGGACTACAAGCACTTGTATTGTACCTGGTGGCAGAATGTTTTAATTTTGTTGAGGTGCAGGTGTGAGACAGGGTCTCATGTAGCACAGGCTGGCCTAGAACTCAGTATATAGCTGAGGATGACCCTGAACTCTGATTTTCCTACCTCCACTCTCAAGTGCTAGGATTACAGGTGTGAACTACCACTCCTGACAGAACATACTCTTTATGTTGAAGCAGAGTTCCAGGCTGACCTGGAACTCATTCTGTAGCCCAAGGCTGGACTTCAACTCATGACAATCCTTCTACCTCAGCTGGGATTACAGTCATGAGCTACTATGCCTGCCTACACATCTTTAAAGACAATAACCTGAAAATATGGGGGAATTTGGAATCTGAAGGTGAATGAACCTGAGGAATTCTGGCTCCAATATTTTTTAATTTTTTATTTATTTACTTTATTTATTTGAGAGAGAGAGAGATAGAGGCAGATATATATAGAGAGAATGGGCATGCTAGGGCCTTCAGCTGCTGCAAACTAACTCCAGACACATGTGCCACCTTGTGCTTCTTGTTACGTGGGTCCTGGGGAATTGAACCTAGGTCCTTTGGTTTTGCAGGTAAGTGCCTTAAACACTAAGCCATCTCTCGAGCCCCATCAATATTTAAAAAAATATTTTATTCATTTATTTACTTAAGATATATAGAAAGGCAGATAAATAGAGAAAACTGGCACCTACACGAGTTCTGGGGAGTTGAACCTGGGTCCTTAGGCTTTGCAGGCAAGTGCCTTAAGTGCTAAGCCATCTCTCCAGCCCATGGCTCAATATTTTAACTATTTGGAGTTTGAAGATATATTTACTCATGAGCCACAATCTCCGTATTAGTAAAATTGAGATAATATCCATCTCATACTATTATGCACCTAAGTAAGAAAGTAATGTACTGGGTGTGGTGGAGCACATCTTTAATTGCAACTCTTGGGAGGCAGAGGTAGGAGGATTGCCATAAGTTTGAGGCCACCCTGAGAATACAGAGTGAATTCCAAGTCAGCCTGGGCTAGAGCGAGACCCTATCTCAAAAAACAAAAACAAAAACAACAACAAAAAACAACAGTGAACTCATCCTGGGCTAGAGTGAAACCCTACCTCAAAAAAAAGGGGGGACAGGAGAGTTGGTTTAGCAGTTAAGCGCTTGTCTGTGAAGCCTAAGGACCCCAGTTTGAGGCTCGGTTCCCCAGTACCCACGTAAACCAGATGCACAAGGTAATGCATGCATTTGGAGTTCGTTTGCAGTGGCTGGAGGCCCTGGTGTGCCCATTCTCTCTCTCTCTCTGTCTCTTTCTTTCTCTGCCTATTTGTTGCTCTCAAATAAATAAATAAATAAAAAAATAAAGATAAACAAAAAGAAAAAAGTCCCTGCAGCAGATGGTGGGTGGGTGCGGCACAGAGACTGTAGGGGAGCACCTGAATCAAAGGGCCCTGGAGAGGGTGAAACGAAGCCCAACCTTAAATTTCTCCTGTTCTCTTTTTTTTCCTGTCTTTTTCTTTTTTCTTTTCCCTTGGTGCTGGCCTGTACCAGGACACAGTTAACACTCACAATGAGTTGTTGAACAGAGAGACCTGCAAGGTCTCCCAAAACAAACAAGACAGACTTCTGTCAGAGCACTTGATTACCCACCAGAGGTTAATGGTAAGACCCTTCTGCTGAAGACACCATATGCTGTCAGCACAGACCATAAAGAGATTTGGTTGGAATCTGGAAAAGAGTCAGTCCCCAGACAGTTAGCCCATCTAGTGCTGGAAGATGCTACATGAGCTACTGGGGAATAGTGGCCAACATCTGTCCCAGCAACTTGAAGTCTAAACTACTCAGAAGCAAACAACCTGACATGATGCTCACACAAGTGCAATAGTGGCACACAGCCATGGTGGGTAACCAACTGCTCTTGGATTGGCTAACAGATCTGCTTGGTGAAAAGGAACCCATATCTGGAACTAGGAAACAATTCAGAATCATATTCAGATAATGATTTTGCTTTCCAATGTCAAGCTCCCACTAATCTTGAGCTATAAGAGGGTCTACGCTCTTAAATTCTCTCTAAATTAATAATGGTTATCACATTTAACTGGTTCTGACTTCACTCTCCATTGGAGAATGTGCTTCTCTTTTTTAGACAGGAGCAGGACCAGAGGAGATAAACGACCCAGCACACTCCACCCTGGCCCCTGAAACAGAAGAACTGGGGAAATGAGCAAGAGTGCTGCTTTCTTAGTGAATCTGATATCAGCACAAGGGTGAAGGAGACAGACACTGAGGACACTCAACACCTACCAAAGCAGAGATCCAGAGGCTCCAAAGAGCCCATCACTGAAGTAGACTTAAAATGCACCCAACATGGCTCAGGGGATTTTGTGGAAGAGGGGCAGAAAGATTGTTAGAGCCACAAGTTGGAACATTATGCACAGAGACATTGCCTCTTCCCCATAACTGACTGTTGCGCCACAATGAATGACCTACAATACCCACGGGATTGACCTGCATCCCCAACAAGAAGGGCCTCTTCGAAAAAGGGGCAGGGATGAAGGAAAGGATGGTACCAACATGTGTTGTTTGCATACTAAGACTGTCTATATCAAATAAAAATAAAATTTAAAAACTGGAAAAATAAATGAAAAGAAAGAAAGTAATGTAGGCAGGCTGGAGTTCAGTTGGTAGAATACTTGCCTAGTATGCATGACGCCTTGGGTTCCAACCCCAGCACTACATAAATCCGGGTGTGTGGCACACACCTGTAATCCTACCATCCCTATAATCTTAGGTAGATGCAGAAAGATCAGAAATTCAAGGTCATTCTTGGCTACAAATCGAGTTTGAGGCCAGCCTGGGATACTCTCTTAAAAAGTAATTTAGGGCTGGAGAAATGGCTTAGCGGTTAAGGCATTTGCCTGCAAAGCCAAAAGACCCAGGTTTGATTCCCCAGGACCCACGTAAGCCATGTAAGGGGCACATGCATCTGGAGTTCGTTTGCAGTGGCTAGAAGCCCTGGCGTGCCCATTCTCGCTCTCTTTCTGTTTTTCTATTTCTGCTTGCAAATAAATAAATAAAATTAAAAAAATAAAAATAAAAAAGTATTTTAGAAGCCGGGCATGGTGGCGCATACCTTTAATCCCAGCACTTGGGAGACAGAGGTAGGAGGATTGCCGTAAGTTCGAGGCCACCCTAAGACCACATAGTGAATTCCAGGTCAGCTTGAGCTAGAGTGAGACCCTACCTCGAAAAAAAAAAGTAATTTAGGCTAAATATCTAACTCAGTGTTGGGCACTTTAAGATTCTCAGTAAATAGCTATAGATTTTGAAGGTTCCAGCTCAGTTTTGGTTCTTGTGAAGAATCCAGTCTGTGAGTGGAGAGCCCTCTAGTGTTCACAGGATGAATTAGCACATCTCAGTCTTCCTTTCCCTCATTTCTCACTTGGTTACAAGTTGCAAAGCCAAAGGCTGCAGAGTTGTAAGAGCAGAAGTGTAGTTTCCAAGTTTACTCCTAGCCATTATGCGTGCCGCTCAAAGTTTTTGGATTTGGGTTATTCTCAGGCCCTGCTTGAGAACTGAAAGAATATCCAGAGGAAAAAAAAGATGGGCTGAGTAAACAGATTGGCTCAGTGATTAAAGGCACTTCTTGCAAAGCCTGCTGGCCCAGGTTCCATTCCCCAGTATCCATAAAAAGCCATATGCACAAAGTGGCACAAGCATCTGGAGTTCAAAGGCCCTAGTGCACCTCCCTTCTCTCACTCCCACAAATAAGTAAAAACATTAAATTTAAAAAATATTATGGCTGGAGAAATGGCTTAGTGGTTAAAGCACTTGTTTGTGAAGCCTAACAACCAAGGTTTGATTCCCCAGTACCCATGAAAGCCAGATGCACAAGGTGGCACCTGCATCTGAAGTTTGCAGAGGCTGGAGGCCCTGTGCCCATTCTCTCCTTCCCTCTCTCCCTCCCTCTTTCTCTCTCTTTCATAAATAAACAAATAAATAAATAAATAAATAAACACACACATATATACTATGTATATATCTGTGTGTGTGTATATGTGTATGTGTGTGTGTATATATATATATATATATATATATATATATATATATATATATATATATATATTTTAAGGTAGGGTTTCACTCTAGCCCAGGCTGACCTGGAATTCCCTATGTAGTCTCAGAGTGGCCTCGAACTCATGGTGATCATCCTACCTTTGTTCTGGGATTAAAGGTGTGTGCCACCACTCCTGGCTCATAAACAAAGTATATATTTTGGGAGGGGGGTTCTTTTTCTTTTTTGGTTTTTCGAGGTAGGGTCTCACTCTAGCTCAGGCTGACCTGGAATTCACTATGTAGTCTCAGGGTGGCCTTGAACTCATGGTGATCCTCCTACCTCTGCTTCCCAAGTGCTGGGATTAAAGGTGTGCACCACCACACCCAGCTAACAAATAGTTTTTAGAAATTTAAAACCAGGGCTGGAGAGATGGCTTAGTGGTTAAGGTGTTTGCCTGCAAAGCCAAAGAACCCAGGTTTGATTACTCAGGACCCACGTTAGCCAGATGCACAAGGGGGCACATGCATCTGGAGTTCATTTGCAGTGGCTGGAGGCCCTGGCGTGCCCATTCTTTCTCTCTCCCTCTGTCAAATAAATAAAAATAAAATAGCCGGGAGTGGTGGTGCATGCCTTTAATCCCATGGGAAGCAGAGGTGGGAGGATCGCCATGAATTCAAGGGCACCCTGAGACTACATAGTGAGTTCCAGGTCAGCCTGCGATAGAGTGAGACCCTACTTCAAAAAACCAAAGTAAATGTAAAATAAAATAATTTTAAAACCAGACTTACAGCCATATGGATTGAAAAGCTGATGATGGGAAAACAGAAAGGAAAGAAGCATTGGATATTTCCAGTTATCTCAACCATCCTAGAAGTTGCAATTTTTGTTTGGTTTGGTTTTGCTTTGGTGCACGATGATGTTGGAATTTGAACCCACAGAACCAAAGTGAAACAAAGCAAACATATCATTGTGGGTGGAGGAGCACTCAGTAGATGATTGAAGTAGGGAGAACTAGAAAGAGAAAGCAAAAATAACAAGACAGCCAAAGTGACCAGATCCCAAACAGCCTGAAAATGAGTAAGCCAGGGCTGTATCTGGAATGTTGAATACATAGGTACCAGAGCCCAGGAGAGTTGTGATACAGTAACTGGAAGCTATTATGGAATTCACCTTGCTGCAGACTGTAGTATTTCCACACAGTGAAGAATTGTACCACCCTCATTGTGAAATAGTAGGTTACTCCTGTGAACCTAATCTTTAATTTCTCTAGCTGTAAAATGGGACCAATTTTCGACAAACAGTAAGTTATTTGTTGTTACAGTAAAAATTCCCCTGCTGTGTGTCATCATCTACGACAGTCATTAATTACAATTTATTTTTATTTTTATTTATTAATTTTTTTTTTCAAGGTAGGGTGTCACTCTAGCTCAGGCTGACCTGGAATTCACTATGTAGTCTCAGGGTGGCCTCGAACTCTCAGCGATCCTCCTACCTCCCCGAGTGCTGGGATTAAAGGCGTGCACCACCACGCCCAGCTACAATGTATTTTTTAAAATATTTATTTATTTATTTGCAAGGAGAGAGAGAATGGTCCAGTCACTACAAATGATCTCTAGGTGCATGTGCCACTTTGTGCATCTGGCTTTATGTGGGTCCTGGGGAGTTGAACCTGGGTCTTCAGGCTTCACAGGCAAGTGCCCTTAATCTCTAAGCCATCACTAAGCGTCTTAATGAACTGTCTCTCTAGCCCTTTTTAAATTTTTTTTTTTTTTTTTGTGAGAGGAGGAGAGAAAGAAGATGGAGAGGGAGAGAGCCTGGTGTGGTGGGGCATGTCTTTAACCCCAGCACTTGGGAAGCTGAGGTAGGAGGATCCCTGTGAGTTGGGAGGCCAGCCTGGTACTCCAAAGTGAATTCAAGGTCTGTCCGGGCTAGTGTGAGACTCTACCTCAAAGAGAGAAAGAGACAGAGAGAGAGAGAGAGAGAGAGAATGGGAATGAGAATGGTTGTGCTAGGGCCTCTTGATGCTGCAAAGGAACTCTAGATGCATGTGCCGCATAGTGCCTCTGGTTTTACGTGAGTACTGGGGAATTGAACCTAGGCCAGCAGGCTTTGCAAGCAAGTGCCTTTAAACGCTGAGCCATCTCCCCAGCCGCATTAATTGCAATTTCTACCAGCAGATTCCAAGCAAGACCTTTTAACCGCTGAGTCATCCATTTCCTCAGCCCTCTACTAGCCGATTCCAAGAAAACTGCCCGGAAGGAGGGCCGTGAGCTGGAAGGCCGCCACGGAAAACTCTTCCGCCCTCATTGTCAAACGTTTGGTGAACTACATTTCCCAGCAGACCCCGCGGCCCAGCCGGCCCTCGCGCCATGCGTTCAGGGGTTGGTAGTTTCTGAGGCTGGCCGTCGGCTTCTGCAACGTAGCCTCAGGAACTCCACTTCCCAGCTTACCCGCGGCAGCGGCGCGCCTCAGCGACCAGGAAACGGGAAAGATGGCGGCTGTTCGGCGACGTTGAGGCCGCGTTAGGCGGTTCAGGCTCAGGGTGGTGAGTTCCGGGCGGTAGAGGCGGTTCTCACGAGTTTGTAGAGTGGATGAGAGTGGGGGCACGGCTGTGGAATCTGTCTGCAGGACGAGGTGGGAGGAAGGCTTCAGGGAAGGGGCACGAGCCCGGGCAGCTCTGGAAGGCAGGAGAGAAGGGGCGCAGGCCCCAGGAGGAGTGGTGGCTGCCTGGGGACACCGGTCGCGTTCCCGGACGATGCTATGGGTCCAGACCTTTCTTTGCCGGTGGGCTCAGTGCCCGTGTCTGACCTTATTCTTGTTTCGAGTAGCCCTTGCTCCAGCCAAACTGGCACTGTGGTTTACTCCCAGGAATCTGCCCATGCTTTCCCGCCTCTGAGACGCCAGTATTATTTCTCTTGCCTGAAATTACTTCCAACCCTTGCCCATAATTACACATGTTTAAATTCTACCCATACTTAAAGGCTCAAAAGTTACTTCGTGTATGGGATCTTCAGTATCTCCTGTTACAAATGAAAGGAAACTGCTGTTTTGGACTCCCGTTTGAGCCTTCAATTTGACATGTCTCATGCCTTCTGTTCTAAAAGCTTCCTGTGGACAGGGTTTCCTTTTTGTAATTCACAGCACCTAGCAATGGACCTTCAGTGATGGGAGCCCATATTCACTGAGACAGGGTTTCATGTAGGCCAGGCTTCCCTCGAACTCACTGTAGCCAAGGCTGTCCTTGAACTCCTGATCCTCCTACATTTACTTCTCAAGTGTCAGGATTACAGGCATCTGCTACATGTCTTATCCCTCCATCCCTACTTATCTTTTTTTAAAAGGTGATTTAGGGCCTGGAGACATGGTTTAGTGGTTAAAGCACTTGCCTGTGAAGCCTAAGGACCCAGGTTTGATTCCCTAGTACCCACGTAAGCCAAATGCACAAGGTGGTGCATGCTTCTGGAGTTTGTTTACAATGCCTAGAGGCCCTGGTGCACCCATTCACTCTCTGTCACTCTCAAATAAATAAATATATTTTTTAAAGGGCTGGGGAGCTGGATGTGGTGGCGCATGCTTTAATCCCAGCACTTGGGAGGCAGAGGTAGGAGGATCACCTTGAGTTAAAGGACACCCTGAGACTACAGAGTGAATTCCAGGTCAGCCTGAGTTAGAGTGAGGCCCTACCTCCAAAAAAAGGTGAGGGGGCTGGAGAAATGGTTTACTGGTTAAGGCGTTTGCCTGCGAAGCGTAAGGACCCCAGTTCAATTCTCCAGGTTCCATGTAAGCCAGATGCACAAGGGAGTGCATGCATCTGGAGTTCATTTGCAGTGGCTAAAGGCCCTGGTGTGCCCATTCTCATTCTCCTTCTCTCTCTTTCCCTCTCTCTGTCTCTAATAATAACAAAAAAAAAAAAAAAAAAAAAAAAAAAGGCTGGAGAGATGGTTTAGCAGTTAAGGCGTTTGCCTGCAAAGCCTAAGAGCTCATGTTCAACTGTCTAGGTCCCACATAAGCCAGATGCGCAAGGTGGTGCACATGTCAGGAGTTCGAGTTCGATTACAGTGACTAAGGCCCTGGTATGCGAATTCTCTCTCTCTCTCTTTTGTGCATTAAAACAAAACAAAACAAAACAAAAAAAAGATGGGCTGGAGAAGATGGCTTAGCGGTTAAGGCGTTTGCCTGCAAAGCCCAAGGATCCCGGTTCAATTCCCCAGGACCCATGTAAGCCAGATACACAAGGTGGCACATGTATCTGGAGTTTGTTTGCAGTGGCTGGAGGCCCTGGTGAGCCCATTCTCTCTCTCACTTGCTCTCTCTACCTCTTTCTCTCCCTCAAATAAATAAATCAATAAATAAAATATATTTTTAAAAAAGATGATTTAGGCTAGGCACGGCGGCACATGCCTTTAATACCAGCACTCTGGAGGCAGCGGTAGGATTGCTGTGAGATCGAGGCCAGCCTGGGACTACAGAATAAGTTCCAGGTCAGCCTGGAGTAGAGTAAGACCCTACCTTCAAGCAAAGAAACAAGCAAACAAAAAGATGATTTATATCTATCTATATATGCATTTGGGGGGGGGAGGTTCAAGGTAGGGTCTCATGCTAGCTCAGGCTGAACTTGAATTCACTATGTAGTCTCCAGCTAACAAATAGTTTTAGAAATTTAAAACCAGGGCTGGAGAGATGGCTTAGTGGTTAAGGTGTTTGCCTGCAAAGCCAAAGAACCCAGGTTTGATTACTCAGGACCCACGTTAGCCAGATGCACAAGGGGCACATGCATCTGGAGTTCATTTGCAGTGGCTGGAGGCCTGGCGTGCCCATTCTTTCTCTCTCCCTCTGTCAAATAAATAAAAATAAAATAGCCGGGAGTGGTGGTGCATGCCTTTAATCCCATGGGAAGCAGAGGTGGGAGGATCGCCATGAATTCAAGGGCACCCTGAGACTACATAGTGAGTTCCAGGTCAGCCTGCGATAGAGTGAGACCCTACTTCAAAAAACCAAAGTAAATGTAAAATAAAATAATTTTAAAACCAGACTTACAGCCATATGGATTGAAAAGCTGATGATGGGAAAACAGAAAGGAAAGAAGCATTGGATATTTCCAGTTATCTCAACCATCCTAGAAGTTGCAATTTTGTTTGGTTTGGTTTTGCTTTGGTGCACGATGATGTTGGAATTTGAACCCACAGAACCAAAGTGAAACAAAGCAAACATATCATTGTGGGTGGAGGAGCACTCAGTAGATGATTGAAGTAGGGAGAACTAGAAAAGAAAGCAAAAATAACAAGACAGCCAAAGTGACCAGATCCCAAACAGCCTGAAAATGAGTAAGCCAGGGCTGTATCTGGAATGTTGAATACATAGGTACCAGAGCCCAGGAGAGTTGTGATACAGTAACTGGAAGCTATTATGGAATTCACCTTGCTGCAGACTGTAGTATTTCCACACAGTGAAGAATTGTACCACCCTCATTGTGAAATAGTAGGTTACTCCTGTGAACCTAATCTTTAATTTCTCTAGCTGTAAAATGGGACCAATTTTCGACAAACAGTAAGTTATTTGTTGTTACAGTAAAAATTCCCCTGCTGTGTGTCATCATCTACGACAGTCATTAATTACAATTTATTTTTATTTTTATTTATTAATTTTTTTTTTCAAGGTAGGGTGTCACTCTAGCTCAGGCTGACCTGGAATTCACTATGTAGTCTCAGGGTGGCCTCGAACTCTCGGCGATCCTCCTACCTCCCGAGTGCTGGGATTAAAGGCGTGCACCACCACGCCCAGCTACAATGTATTTTTTAAAATATTTATTTATTTATTTGCAAGGAGAGAGAGAATGGTCCAGTCACTACAAATGATCTCTAGGTGCATGTGCCACTTTGTGCATCTGGCTTTATGTGGGTCCTGGGGAGTTGAACCTGGGTCTTCAGGCTTCACAGGCAAGTGCCCTTAATCTCTAAGCCATCACTAAGCGTCTTAATGAACTGTCTCTCTAGCCCTTTTTAAATTTTTTTTTTTTTTTTTTGTGAGAGGGAGGAGAGAAAGAAGATGGAGAGGGAGAGAGCCTGGTGTGGTGGGGCATGTCTTTAACCCCAGCACTTGGGAAGCTGAGGTAGGAGGATCCCTGTGAGTTGGGAGGCCAGCCTGGTACTCCAAAGTGAATTCAAGGTCTGTCCGGGCTAGTGTGAGACTCTACCTCAAAGAGAGAAAGAGAGAGAGAGAGAGAGAGAGAGAGAGAATGGGAATGAGAATGGTTGTGCTAGGGCCTCTTGATGCTGCAAAGGAACTCTAGATGCATGTGCCGCATAGTGCCTCTGGTTTTACGTGAGTACTGGGGAATTGAACCTAGGCCAGCAGGCTTTGCAAGCAAGTGCCTTTAAACGCTGAGCCATCTCCCCAGCCGCATTAATTGCAATTTCTACCAGCAGATTCCAAGCAAGACCTTTTAACCGCTGAGTCATCCATTTCCTCAGCCCTCTACTAGCCGATTCCAAGAAAACTGCCCGGAAGGAGGGCCGTGAGCTGGAAGGCCGCCACGGAAAACTCTTCCGCCCTCATTGTCAAACGTTTGGTGAACTACATTTCCCAGCAGACCCCGCGGCCCAGCCGGCCCTCGCGCCATGCGTTCAGGGGTTGGTAGTTTCTGAGGCTGGCCGTCGGCTTCTGCAACGTAGCCTCAGGAACTCCACTTCCCAGCTTACCCCGCGGCAGCGGCGCGCCTCAGCGACCAGGAAACGGGAAAGATGGCGGCTGTTCGGCGACGTTGAGGCCGCGTTAGGCGGTTCAGGCTCAGGGTGGTGAGTTCCGGGCGGTAGAGGCGGTTCTCACGAGTTTGTAGAGTGGATGAGAGTGGGGGCACGGCTGTGGAATCTGTCTGCAGGACGAGGTGGGGAGGAAGGCTTCAGGGAAGGGGCACGAGCCCGGGCAGCTCTGGAAGGCAGGAGAGAAGGGGCGCAGGCCCCAGGAGGAGTGGTGGCTGCCTGGGGACACCGGTCGCGTTCCCGGACGATGCTATGGGTCCAGACCTTTCTTTGCCGGTGGGCTCAGTGCCCGTGTCTGACCTTATTCTTGTTTCGAGTAGCCCTTGCTCCAGCCAAACTGGCACTGTGGTTTACTCCCAGGAATCTGCCCATGCTTTCCCGCCTCTGAGACGCCAGTATTATTTCTCTTGCCTGAAATTACTTCCAACCCTTGCCCATAATTACACATGTTTAAATTCTACCCATACTTAAAGGCTCAAAAGTTACTTCGTGTATGGGATCTTCAGTATCTCCTGTTACAAATGAAAGGAAACTGCTGTTTTGGACTCCCGTTTGAGCCTTCAATTTGACATGTCTCATGCCTTCTGTTCTAAAAGCTTCCTGTGGACAGGGTTTTCTTTTTGTAATTCACAGCACCTAGCAATGGACCTTCAGTGATGGGAGCCCATATTCACTGAGACAGGGTTTCATGTAGGCCAGGCTTCCCTCGAACTCACTGTAGCCAAGGCTGTCCTTGAACTCCTGATCCTCCTACATTTACTTCTCAAGTGTCAGGATTACAGGCATCTGCTACATGTCTTATCCCTCCATCCCTACTTATCTTTTTTTAAAAGGTGATTTAGGGCCTGGAGACATGGTTTAGTGGTTAAAGCACTTGCCTGTGAAGCCTAAGGACCCAGGTTTGATTCCCTAGTACCCACGTAAGCCAAATGCACAAGGTGGTGCATGCTTCTGGAGTTTGTTTACAATGCCTAGAGGCCCTGGTGCACCCATTCACTCTCTGTCACTCTCAAATAAATAAATATATTTTTAAAGGGCTGGGAGCTGGATGTGGTGGCGCATGCTTTAATCCCAGCACTTGGGAGGCAGAGGTAGGAGGATCACCTTGAGTTAAAGGACACCCTGAGACTACAGAGTGAATTCCAGGTCAGCCTGAGTTAGAGTGAGGCCCTACCTCCAAAAAAGGTGAGGGGCTGGAGAAATGGTTTACTGGTTAAGGCGTTTGCCTGCGGCGTAAGGACCCCAGTTCAATTCTCCAGGTTCCATGTAAGCCAGATGCACAAGGGAGTGCATGCATCTGGAGTTCATTTGCAGTGGCTAAAGGCCCTGGTGTGCCCATTCTCATTCTCCTTCTCTCTCTTTCCCTCTCTCTGTCTCTAATAAAAAAAAAAAAAAAAAAAAAAAAAAGGCTGGAGAGATGGTTTAGCAGTTAAGGCGTTTGCCTGCAAAGCCTAAGAGCTCATGTTCAACTGTCTAGGTCCCACATAAGCCAGATCGCAAGGTGGTGCACATGTCAGGAGTTCGAGTTCGATTACAGTGACTAAGGCCCTGGTATGCAAATTCTCTCTCTCTCTCTTTTGTGCATTAAAAAAAAACAAAACAAAACAAAAAAAGATGGGCTGGAGAAGATGGCTTAGCGGTTAGCGTTTGCCTGCAAAGCCCAAGGATCAGTTCAATTCCCCAGGACCCATGTAAGCCAGATACACAAGGTGGCACATGTATCTGGAGTTTGTTTGCAGTGGCTGGAGGCCCTGGTGAGCCCATTCTCTCTCTCACTTGCTCTCTCTACCTCTTTCTCTCCCTCAAATAAATAAATCAATAAATAAAATATATTTTTAAAAAAGATGATTTAGGCTAGGCACGGCGGCACATGCCTTTAATACCAGCACTCTGGAGGCAGCGGTAGGATTGCTGTGAGATCGAGGCCAGCCTGGGACTACAGAATAAGTTCCAGGTCAGCCTGGAGTAGAGTAAGACCCTACCTTCAAGCAAAGAAACAAGCAAACAAAAAGATGATTTATATCTATCTATATATGCATTTGGGGGGGGGAGGTTCAAGGTAGGGTCTCATGCTAGCTCAGGCTGAACTTGAATTCACTATGTAGTCTCAGGGTAACCTCAAACTCATGGTGATCCTCCTACCTCTAGCTCCGAAGTGCTGGGATTAAAGGTGTGTGCACCATGCCCGGGTTATATCTATATTTTTAAAAGATCAAGAAGAATTTTTGTTTGTTTGTTTTGTTTTTCAGGGTAGAGTCTTGCTGTAGTCTAGGCTGACCTGGAATTTACTATGTAGTCTCAGGGTGGTATGAACTCACGGCAATCCTCCTACCTCTGCCTCCCTAGTGCTGGGATTAGAGGTGTGTACCACCATGCCTGGCTTGACAAGAATTTTTTTTTTAATTTTTATTTATTTGAGAGAGGGAGAGGAAGAGGCAGAGAGAGAGAGAGAGGGTGTGTGTGTGTGAGAGAGAGAGAGACACTAGGCCTGCCAGGGCCTCCAGCCACTGTAATGAACTCCAGATGCATGTGCCTTTTTGTGCATCTGGCTTACATGAGTATTGGGGAATTGAACCTGAGTCCTTAGTCTTTGTGGGCAGGTGCCTTAACTGCTAAGCCATCTCTTTAGCCCAAGAATTATTTTTAATAAATTTATTTGAGCCAGACATGATAGCACATGCCTTTAATCCCAGTACTTGGGAGGCAGAGGTAGGAGGATCTTTGTGAGTTGAAAGGCAGCCCAGGACTAGAGAGTGAGTTCCAGGTTAGCCTGGGCTAGACTGAGACTATCTCAGAAAAAAAAAAAATGTTATTTGGGCTGGAGAGATGGCTTATCAGTTACGGTGCTTGTTTGCGAAGCCTAAGAACCCATGCGACCCTTTAGATCCCACGTAAGCCAGATGCACAAAGGTGATGCAAGCATGCAAGGTTGTATATGCACACAAAGTGGCACACGCAGCTGGAGTTTGATTGCAGTGGCTGGAGACCTTGGCACACCAATTCTCTCTTTCTCACTCTTGCTCTCTTGCAAAAAAAAAAAAAAAAAAAAAAAAAAAACCACAAAAACAAACAAAAGAAAAGGCCAGCCAATTTGTTGGGCTGGCCTCAAAAAAATTATTTTTTATTTAGCCGGGTGTGGTGGCGCATGCCTTTAATACCAGCACTCAGGAGGCAGAGTTAGGAGAATTGTCTTGAGTTCAATGCCACCCTGAGACTATATAGTGAATTCCAGGTAAGCTTGGGCTAGAGCAAGAGCCTACCTTGAAAAACCAAATAAAATTAAATAAATAATTTTATTTATTTATTAGAGAGGGGTATGGGCATGCTAGGGCCTCTTGCCACTGCAAATGAACTCCAGAGGCATGCGCCCCTTCAAGCATCTGGCTTTACATGGGTATTGGGGAATCAAACCTGGGTTGTCAGGCTTGGCAAGCAAGCACTTTAACCATTGAGCCATCTCCCAAGTCTGATTTATATCTTTTTTAAAAATTTTATTTATTTATTTGAGAGAGTGAGAGAGGGAAAGAGGCAGACATGGGGGGTGGGTGGGAGAATGGGCTTGGTTTTTTGAGGTAGGGTCTCACTCTATCCCAGGCTGACCTGGAATTCACTATGTAGTCTCAGGGTGGCCTTGAACTCATGGCGATCCTCTTACCTCTGCCTCCTGAGTGCTGGGTTTAAAGGCGTGTGCCACCATGCCCGGCTTGATTTGTATCTTTAAAAATTTTTTTTTCCTTAATTTATTTGCAAGTAGAGAAAGAGAGAGAGAAGAGAGAGAGAAGAGAGAGGAAGAAAAGGACTGAGAATATAGGTGTACCACGACTTTTTGCCACTGCAAATGAACTCTAGACACATGTGTCTCTATGGGCATTTGGCTTTATGTGAGTACTGGGAAATTGAACCCAGGTGTCAGGCTTTGCAAGCAAGCACCTTTAACCTCTGAGCCATCTCTCTAGCTCCCAGTTTCTATCTTTTTTTAAAAAAATTGTGTAGACAGGCATGGTGGCACATGTCTTTAGCCTGGCACTGGGAGGATGAGGTAGGAGCATTGCTATAAGCTTGAAGCCAGCCTGGGACTATAGAGTGAGTTATAGGTCAGCCTGGGCTAGAGAGAGACCCTGTCTCAAAAAAAAATTTTTTTAATTGGGCTGGAGCGATGGCTCAGTATCTAAGGTGTTTGCCTATGAAGCCTAAGGACCCAGTTTGATTCCCCAAACCCATGTAAGCCAGATGCACATGGTGGTGCATGCATCTGGAGTTTATTTGCAGTGGCTAGAGGCCCTGGCATGCCATTCTCTTTCTCTCTCTCTTTCATAAATAAAAATAAAAAATATTTTAAATAAAAAAGTTGTGTATGTATAGGTGTGACAGGATCTCTTGACACTGAAAATGAACTCCAGATTCATGTGCCACTTTGTGTTTGTCTTTATTTAGTTTTATTTATTTTTTTATTATTTATTATTTATTTATTTATTTTATTTTTTGGTTTTTTTCAAGGTAGGGTCTCACTCTGGCCCAGGCTGACCTGGAATTAACTATGTAGTCTCAGGGTGGCCTTGAACTCACAGCAATCTTCCTACCTCTGCCTCCCAAGTGCTGGGATTAAAAGCGTGCACTACCACGCTTGGCTCCTATTTATTTATTTTTATTTGACAGGTAGAAAGAGGGAGAGAGAATGAGCGCACCTGGGCCTCCAGCCAATGCAAACGAACTCCAAGATTCATCTGCCACCTTTTGCATTTGGCTAATGTGGTTCCTGGGGAATCGAACCTGGGTCCTTTGGCTTTGCCGGCAAACGCCTTAATCACTAAGCCATCCCTTCAACCCTGTGTCTGTCTTTACGTGGGTGCTGGGGAGTTGAACCCTGGCTGGCAGGCTTTGTAAGCAAGGGCCTTTAACTTTAACTGCCATCTTCCCAACTCCTGTTTACTGTCTTTTGTTCTCACTCATTCCCAAAAGCTTGTATTCTTCTTTCCTGTCTTTGAAACAGCTCTTGCCAAGGTCACCAGTAGTCTCCATTTTTTTCCAGATCTGTAGTCCCTAGTCTTGGAAATCAGGGGACATCCTTGGGGTGTTGGTCCTTTCCTTCTACCTAGTTTGAGACAATGTCTTTACTTTTTTGTTGTTGTTATTTTTGTTTCTGTTTTTGTTTTTGTTTTTTCGAAGTAGGATTTCACTCTAGTCTAGGCTGAGCTGTGGAACTCACTATGTAGTCCCAGGTCTCGGGGGGCCTCAAACTCATGGCAACCCTCCTACCTCTGCCTCCGGAGTGCTGGGATTAAAGGCATGCACCACCATGCCCGGCTTGGTTTTTTTTTTTTTTGTTTGTTTGTTTTTTGTTTTTTTGAGGTAGGGTCTCACTCGAGTTCAGGTTGACCTGGAATTCACTATATAGTCTCAGGGTAGCCTTGAACTCATGGTGATCCTCCTACCTCTGCCTCCTGAGTGCTGGGATTAAAGGCACATGCCACCATGCCTGGCAGTTTTTTTTTTTTTTAATATTTATTGCTTATTTTTATTTATTTATTAGAGAGAGAGAGGAGAATGGGCATGCCAGGGCTTCCAGCCACTGCAAACGAACTCCAGATTCATGCACCACCTTGTGCATCTGGCTTATGTGGGTACTGGGGAATTGAGCTTCGAACTGGGGTCCTTATGCTTCATAGGCAAGCACTTAACCGCTAAGCCATCTCTCCAGTCCTTGTTTTGATTTTTAAAACGTCAGAGTAGATGGCCTGCAAGCTCCTGACTCCACCCCCCATTGCTAGAGCCACTTTGTGTCCAGCTTTAGGTTGGTGCTGGAGATCCAAACTCCAGTTGGCAGGCTTGTGGAGCAAGTCTTTAATCACTGAACCATCTCCCCAGCCAGCCCCAGTGGTACTTCATATGATTAACTGACTATTCCCTCCTTGAAACCTATCTTTGGTTTCTGTCATTTTCTCTGGTTTCTCCTAGGCTTGACTTTTAAATGTTAGCGTGTCCCGGAGCTCAACTCTGGATCTTCTCTTCTGTTTTCTTTTCTTTTAAGCTGTGCTGTCTGTTTAGGTAATGCTGTTTAATACCCAATGAGTTTACCAACCATCTATGTACTAGTGACTCAATTTTTTTGTCTCTTCCCTTTTCCTCTGAATTTGTTTTCCATGTGCTTTTCTGGACTCTCCACTTGGTTCTTTTCCTTCCCTAGTCTTCTCTGGTTTCACTAATGGCAACAAAAAGCAGTAGGTTGCTCAAAATATACTTAGGAGCTATCTCTGTGTCTTCTCTTTGCCCTTTCTCCCTTCATCAATAAGTCTCTCAGTACTGCTTCCAAAATATGCCTTGCTGTCTCTTCATCCTTCTAGACCAAGTTGCTGGCATCTCTTGCTTAGATTATAATTGTCCTTTGTTATCTAAGAAGGACTGGCTCCAGGATCCTTGGTGAATACCCATATCTGCAGATGCTTGTGTACCTTACATAAAACGACAGTTTGCATGTACCCCACATATTGTTCTGAATAGTTGTTAGGCTATATTGTTTAAGAAATAAGGAGGAAAATAGTCTGTACATGTTCAGTATAGAACTTAAAAAAAATTTTTTTTTTGTTATTTTAGAGAGAGAATTGGCACGCCAGGGCCTCAGCCACTGCAATCAAACTCCAGACACTTGTGCCACCTAATAGGCACGTGCAACCTTATGCTTGCCTCACCTTCGTGCGTCTGGCTTATGTGGGATCTGGAAAGTTGAACATGGGGCCTCAGGCTTTGCAGGCAAGCGCCTTAACCACTAAGCCATGTCTCCAGACCTAGAACTTTTTCTTATTGACAACTTCCATAATTATAGACAATAAACCATGATAATACTCCCATACACTCTCTGAAGATAATAATCCCCTCCCCCACTTTCCCCTTCACAAATCCACTCTCCATCATATCCTTTCCCTTTTTCCATTAGTCTCTCTTTTATTTTGATCTCATCATCTTTTCCTCCTATTATGAGGGTCCTGTGTAGGTAAGTGCCAGGCATTGCAAGGTCATGGATGTGGAGGCCATTTTGGGTCTGAAGAGTACATAGTAAACAGTATTACCCTTCCTTTGTCTCTTACATTCTTTGCGCCTTCTCTTCCACAATGGAACCTGAGCCTGAAGGGTGTGATAGAGATGTTTCAGTGCTGAGCATTCCTGTCATTTCTCAGCACTTTGGTGTTGAGTCATCCCAGAGGTCACTGCCATCTGAAAAGAGAGGCTTCTTTGACCCAAATGTGAGAGTAGCATTAATATGATTAGGAGCATTAAGAGAAACACTTACTGGGAAGTTTGGGAAGCATAATATATACATTTAGCCAGATACCAGCAGGTGTAGAAATTTGTTTTGTTTTGAGACAGGGTTTCATGTCCAGGCTGGCCTCAAACTTACTATGTAGTCAAAGATAATCTTGAACTTCTCAATCTCTTGCCTCCTAGCTCCTGAGTGCTGAGATTATAGGCATGTGCCACCACATTGAGTTTATGAAGTGCTGGGATGGTCTCATGTGTATTCTAGGCAAATATTCTACCAACTAAGCTACATCCCCAGCCCGCCTCCCTCCTTCCCTTCCCTCCTTTTCTTCCTTCCCTCTCTTCTGAGAGAGTGTATGCAAGTATGGGCCAGGTCCTTTAATAAACTGCAGACACATGTCTGGCTTTACGTGGGTACTGGGGAATTGAACCCAAGTCAGCAGGCTTTCAAGCTGGCACTTTTTATTTTTTAGTTTTTCAAGGTAAAGTCCCGCTCTAGCCCAGATTGACCTGGAATTCACTAGATAGTCTCAGGCTGACCTCATAATAAGTACTCATCTTACTCACACAGATGGCAGGAGAACTGGCTGACAAAAAGGATCGAGATGCATCACCTTTCAAGGAGGAAAGGAAGCGATCACGGACTCCTGACCGAGAGCGTGATAGAGAACGGGACCGGAAGTCTTCACCATCTAAAGATAGGAAGCGTCATCGGTCAAGGGATAGACGTCGAGGAGGCAGCCGCTCTCGCTCTCGTTCCCGTTCTAAGTCTACAGAGAGGTAAAGTGACTTTCCATATCTGCTATATGAGAAGGAAGAGTACATTTCAAACTTATTTTTTGGTTCCTCTGATCCCCCAAGTAATAAACAACTACTTTTCATGCCTCAGTTTACCTTTGTCCCAGTAGGATCTGCAAATATTTTATCTCCTTTTTTTAAATTTAAATTTAAATTTTTTATTTATTTATTTTTTGGTTTTTTGAGGTAGGGTCTTGCTCTAGCTCAGGTTGACCTGGAAATCATTATGTAGTCTCAGGGTGGCCTTGAACTCATGGTGATCCACCTACCTCTGCCTCCCAAGTGCTGGGATTAAAGGCATGTGCCACCACGCCTGGCTTTTTTTATTTTAAAATATTTTATTTATTTATTTGAGAGAGAGAAAGAGGCCGAGGGTGAGAATGGGTGTGCCAGGGCCTTCAGCAAACGAACTCCAGACCTGGGTCCTTAGGCTTTGTAGGCAAGTGTCTTAATGACTAAGCCGTCTTTCCAGCCCTCTCTCTCTTTCTTCTTTTGGTGTTCTTTTGTCTTTTTTTTTCCTAAGTTGTTTTTTTGTTGTTGCTGTTGTTTTTTTGTTTTTTCGAGGTAGGGTTTCACTCTAGCCCAGGCTGACCTGGAATTACTATGTAGTCTCAGGGTGGCCTTGAACTCACAGCAATCCTCCTACCTCTGCCTCCCAAGTGCTGGGATTAAAGGCATGCACCACCACACCTGGCCTTTTCCTAAGTTTTATTTAATTATGAGAGAGAGAAAGAGACGGAGAAAGGGGGCATGGGCATGCTAGGGCCTCTTGCCACTACAAGCTCCAGACATTGTGCCATTTGGCTTTACATGTATATAGGGGAATTGAAAAGGCCAGCAGGCTTTGTAATTAAGTACCTTTAATTACTGAGCCATCTTTCCAGCCCTTCTTTTGTTTTTCTGAGATAGGGTTTTGTAATAGCCCAGGCTAGATTGGAACTCACTGTGATCCTCCTACCTCAGCTTCCTTAGTACTTGGACTTGGATTGCAAGTGTGTGCCATGACACCCAGCTTAGTCATCTAGGTCTGTTTTTTTTTGGGGGGGGGGTATGTGTGTGTATGGTTTGTGTGATGGGTGTTGAATGTACAGATGTGTGCACCCTGTGCACATGCGTGTGGAGATCAGAGAAGACTGTTGGGCATCTTTCTTTTTCCACACTCATCTGCCTATTTCTTTATTTGAGATGGGGTCTTTCCCTCAACCTGGAACTGCTGTCAGTCAGTAAGCCTCAGCAATTCTTTTGTCTTCACCACCTCCCTGCCCTCTATACCTTGAGACTGGAGTTACAGACATATGTGGCCATGCCCAGCTTTTTGTGTGGGTTCTGGGGACTTGAACTTGGCAGTCTGTGGCCCAAGAGGCCCGCATGCATAAGAGGCAGTGCTCTTAACTGCCGAGCCACCTCCCCAGTCCTGAAACCCAGCTCTTAAGGGTTGAAAACTTATAAGATGAAGGTCCAGATGATATAGGAATGTGGTTCATGTGTTATAGCTCATGGTCTGGGGCTACCATTACATATTATCAGTATAACTCTGATCTGTTAGATCTTAGAATTCCTTCTAACTTTCCTGAGAAATGCATTCCCCAGTTTTTTAAATGTTACTAAGATATATGATCCAGGTGTGGTGGCACATGCCTTTAATCCCAGCACTCGGGAGGCAGGGGTAGGAGGATTGCTGTGAGTTCAAGGCCACCCTGAGATTACATAGTGAATTCCCGGTCAGCCTGGGCTAGAGACAACCCTACCTCAAAAAACAAAACAAAAAAAAAGATACATGAGAACCTTCTCAGGTTTACAGTGAAGTAAGAAACTCTAAAAATATCAAATAATTTCTTAAATTTGTTGTCTTCCAGAGAGCGACGACACAAAGAACGAGAGCGAGATAAGGAACGGGATCGGAATAAGAAGGACCGTGATCGTGACAAAGATGGACACAGACGGGACAAGGATCGGAAACGATCTAGGTATCTAAGGGAATGAGAGTGGGTTTTGGGGGAATCCACCAATATCTTCTGCTCTGTAGTCTGTCATACGCAGCTTCAAAGGAAAGGAAAATAAGTTTCCCTTAGCAGACACTGTTGGTAGCTATTCCAGAACTATCTTCTTCAGAGAGGATTTATCTTTTTTGTGTGTTTTTTGAGAAATGGGATCTTGGGCTGGAGAGATGACTTAATGGTTAAGATGGTTTGTCTGCAGAGTCAAAGAACCCAAGTTCAGTTCCCCAGCACCCATGTAAAGCCAGATGCACAAGGTGGCACATGGTTCTGGGGTTCGTTGCAGTGGCTAGAGAATTGAAGTCTTGCTATATAGCTCTGCTGGCCTGGAACTTGGTGTGTAGATCAGGTTGGTCTCAGACATGCAGTGATTGTCCTGCATCTGCCTCTCAGGCATGAGCCACTGCCTAGCTCAGTTTGTGTATTTAGGAAATAAGATGGTTGGAGCTGGGCATGGTGACACACACTTTTAATCCCAGCACCAAAAACCAAAAAATAAAAGATTGGGCTGGGGAAATGGCTTAAGGTTAAAGGCACTTGCTTGCAAAGCCTGAAGGCCTGGGTTCAATCCCCAATACCCACGTAAAAAGCCAGCCACACACAGTGGCTCTTGCACCTGGGATTTGATTGCATGAGCAAGAGGCTCTAGTCCATATTTTCTGTCTCTTGCTCCCTCTCTCAAATAAATAAAAAAATATACATATTAAAATAAAATGGTTCAAAAGGTAGGGGCTTACTGTAGCCCAGGCTGACCTGGAATTCACTATGTAGTCTCAGGGTGCCCTCGAACTCATGGTAATCCTTCTACCTCTGCCTCCCGAGTGCTGGGATTAAAGGTGTCACCACCATACCCAGCTGTTTTTTGTTTTTTGAGGTAGGGTCTCTAGCCCAGGCTGACCTGGAATTCACTATGTAGTCTCAGGCTGGCCTTAGACTCACAGTGACCCTTCTACCTCAGCCTCCCGAGATTAAAGGCATGTGCCATCATGCCAGGTGCATGTTCTTTTGTTTTGTTGTTGTTGGTGGTGGTGGTGGTGGTTTTTCAAGGTAGGTCTCCCGCTAGCCCAGGCTGACCTAGAATTCTTTATGTAGTCTTAGGCTGGCCTTGAACTCATAGTCATCTTCCTACCTCAGTCTCCTGGGTGTTGAGATTAAAGGCATGCACCACCACACCTGGCAGAGAGAGAATGGGCATGCAAGGGTCTCTAGCTGCTACAAAGGCACTCCAGATACATGCTGTATTTTGTGTCTGGCTTTATGTGGGTACTAGGGAATCAAACCTGGGTCAGTAGGCTTTGCAGGCAAGCGCCTTAACTGTTGAGCCATCTCTCCAGCCCCAAGTTTTTTTAATTTTACTTATTTTCAAGCAGAGGAAAAGAGGCATAGAATGAATGGGCATGTCAGGGCCTCTTGCCACTGCAAACAAAGTCCATATACATGTGCCTCTTTGTGCATCTGGTTTACATAGGTACTGGGGATTTGAATCCAGGCTGTTAGGCTTTGCAAGCAAGTGTCTTTAACAGCTGAGCCATCTCTCCAGGTGATTTTTTGGTTTTTCAAAGTAGGGTCTTGTTCTGGAATTCACTATGTAGTATCATGGGGGCCTTTAACTCACATCGATCCTCCTACCTCTCTGCCTCCTGAGTGCTGGGTTAAAGGCATGTGCCACCATGCCCAGCTGTTTGTTGGTTTTTGAGTCAGATTCTTACTATATCTTAGGCTGTCCTTGAACTTATGAATTTCCTGCTTCAACCTCGTGAAGGCTGAGATAACTGATGTGTACTATCATGTCCAGCTGGTTTTTGGTTTTATTTTGTTTTGTTTTGTTTTGTTTTGTTTTTTTGAGACATGGTTTCATGTTGTGGCTCACAATTGGCCTCAAACTTGCAGCAGTCCTGCTCAGCTCTCAAATACTGGGCTTACAAGTGTGAACCACCATGCTTGCCTTGCTATTTGAAATTTTTCATAATAGTACTTGAAGTACCACTTCCCAGAAGAAATTACTTAGAATAGGAGATTCAGTAAGTGAAGATTGAGTGCTCAGTGCTAATTGAGACATCTTTAATATCCCTTCCGAAGCTTAGGGAACATTACAAAAGAGCAGGCAGAAAGATTCTAAGAGCCAGAGAATGGGAATGAGTACTTCGGGACACTGTCTTCAGGCATGAAGTCACTGTTATTTTATGACCTCATATTGGCTTGTTGGTACTATACAAGACTTTCAAAAAATTGAGCTTATTAACACTTGGACATGGATATGGAGGACAGGAAAAAAGTCATCAAAATAGGAGAGTATATAGTTGGAAAGAAGTTCAGTGAAGGGGGATGGGTGGGGAGAATTATGATCAAGTTATATTATCTTCATGTATGAAGATTGTCACAAAGAAAAACCAAAACAGGTGTGGTGGTGCATGTCTTTAGTCCCAGCACTCGGGAGGCTGTTAGGATTGCTTTGAGTTCAAGACCAGCCTAGGGCTACAGAGTGAGTTCCAGGTCAGTCTTGGCTACAGAGTAAGACCCTGCCCCTCCCTCTCCTCCTCTTTCCCCACCCACCAAACAACAACAAAAAGAACAAGAAAAAAGAAAAGAGAGGTAGAGGGTAGAATTGAGCCAAGATAGGGCCATAATTAGGTTTCAGATCATGCAGAGAGATTGGGCCTTGCTAAGAGGTTTAGGACATGCTGGATGACCATAGATCAATCTTGATGATTCATGAGAGTACTTCTTTCCTCTTTTGGGGGCTCAGCCTTAATCTCATCCAGAGACTTGGGTGAGATCAATATGTACTTTTCCCATTCTTTTCCTTAAAGTTTATCTCCTGGCCGAGGAAAAGATTTTAAATCTCGGAAGGACAGAGATTCTAAGAAGGATGAAGAGGATGAATATGGTGATAAGAAGCCTAAGGTAAAGAAACTGGATGATTTTTGTATTCTTCTCTTCAACTCACACCTTGCCTTGTGCATCCAAAGGGAATGAGCCTTTCTGGAATGAATTCCTGTGTTTTATATTCAGACCCAGCCATTATCCCTGGAGGAACTTCTGGCTAAGAAAAAGGCTGAAGAAGAAGCAGAGGCTAAGGTAAAAACTTGAGGGTCTGTGTTAATGTGGATTGGCTGCCATAACAAAATACCATAGATATGAGGGCTTCAACATCAGAGACATAAGAAACTTACTTTCTCACAGCTCCAGAAGTTAGAAAGCCAAGCTCAACATATCAGTGGGATTATTTATTTTGAGGCCCCTATCCTTGGGTTATAGATGTACCTTACATATATTAGGCAAGTACTATACTGTTGAGTTATATCCCTGGCCCTGTTTTTAAAATTTTTTTTCCAAGGTAGGGTCTCACTCTAGCCAAGACTACCTCAGCCTCTCAACTACTAAGATTAAAGGTGTGCACCACCATACCCAGCCCTGGCCCTTATAGTTTGAGATAGGGTCTGACCAAGCTGCCTAGGCTGGGCTTGATTAGCTGGTATGCAGGTCTGTGCTACCAAACCAGGCTGTCTTATCTCTCTCTCTACTGGTGATTTAACCCAGGGCCTTATGCATACTAGGCAAATGCTTTATCACTGAGCTACATTGTAGCTGTTCGTCATTTTTTGATGCCATTAATCAGATTGGGTTAGGGCTCACTCTGGCAGTCTCATTTTAACTGCATCATTTCTTGAAAGGCTCCTTCAAATACGTCAAAATCCTGAGGTACTGGGGAGGGTTAGGGACTCCCTATGAATGGTAATTGGACAATTTAGCCCATAACAAAAGTCCTATGGCCTGTATGTGCTTTTTCAATAGGTTTAATGCCTACACAAGTATTTTCAGGGTCCCTAGCAGTGGTGTGACTGTTTTATGTCCCCAGTACTTTGTTAACAGCACCCATCTGTCTTCTAGCCCAAGTTCCTCTCCAAAGCAGAGCGGGAGGCTGAAGCTCTAAAGAGGCGGCAGCAAGAAGTAGAAGAGCGACAGCGGATGCTTGAGGAAGAGAGGAAAAAAAGGAAACAGTTCCAAGACTTGGGCAGGAAGATGCTGGGTTTGTATTTTTGCCCTGTATGGATAGGGTAGAATGGGATTATGGTGCCATTTAAGAGAGATTTAAAAACCTGGGTTGGAATCCCAGCACTTGGGAGGCAGAGGTAGGAGGATTGCTGTGAGTTTGAGGTTACCCTGAAACAACATAGTGAATTCCAGGTCAGCCTAGGCTAGAGCGAAACCCTACCTTGGGGGGAAAAAACATACAACAACAACAAAAAAATCTGGGCTGGAGATAAAACTTGGTGGTAGAATATCTTTTTGTTAGATCTCCTTTTCTTTTGTATTATAAATATATCCAGTTTTCTTCACTTATTTAATTAATTAATTTGAGAGAAAGAGGCAGATAGAGAATGGGTGCATCAGGGTGTCTAGCCACTGCAGACCAACTCCTGACACATCTGGCTTTATGTGGGTACTGGGGAATTAAACCTGGGTCTTTTGGCTTTGCAGGCAGGCGCCTTTACTGCTAAGCCATCTCTTCAGCCCTTTCTCATTTTTATCTACTAATTGAATTCCCTTTTTTCTTCCACTGAGCTCTTCTATAGCTTTTCTTTCTTTGATCTGTAGAAGATCCTCAGGAACGGGAGCGTCGGGAACGCAGAGAGAGGATGGAGCGGGAGACCAATGGAAATGAGGATGAGGAAGGGCGGCAGAAGATCCGTGAAGAGAAGGATAAGAGCAAGGAACTGCATGCTATTAAGGTATAAGCCTTGTCCCTCACCCATTCCAGAGAGGGTTAGTTATTTGGCCATTCTGGTCTCTGTATGTTAGATTTGGGCCTTGAGATTATGGTTTTCTGCTCTCATCCTGGGTAGGAGCGTTATCTGGGTGGCATCAAAAAACGGCGCCGAACGAGGCATCTCAACGACCGCAAGTTTGTCTTTGAGTGGGATGCATCTGAGGATACCTCCATTGACTACAATCCTCTGTGAGTGGCTCTGCACCTGCATGCTAAGTTTTTTTTTTTTTTTTTTTTTGGTTTTTCAAGGTGGAGTTTCACTCTAGCCCAGGCTGACCTGGAATTCACTGTGTAGTCTTAGGGTGGCCTTGAATTCATGGTGATCCTTCTGCCTCTGCCTCCCAACACCTGGCAATGCTAAGTCTTGATACTCAGTAATCCTAGAGAGAGCTGGTGACAGAGAAAAGAAAAGTTAAGGTGAACTGGAATGGGAAAATTAGACTAGTATTTATCCAGAGTTTTGGACAGGGAACAGTGCTGGTCAGGAAGAAGAATTGATGGATATTGGCAGTCTGCTCTTCCTTCCTGCAGCTGTAACTACTCCTTTTTTTGCTTCCATCCCAATCCCAGGTACAAAGAACGGCATCAGGTGCAGTTGTTGGGGCGAGGTTTCATTGCGGGCATTGACCTAAAGCAGCAGAAACGAGAGCAGTCACGTTTCTATGGAGATCTCATGGAGAAAAGGAGAACCCTGGAAGAAAAGGAGCAGGAGGAGTGAGTGGTTGGGGCTAAGGGTGATTTAGGCAGAGCCCAGAATCTCTACGGAAGGGACTGTACTGATTCTGCTTAATCCTCATGTCCTGTGCCAGGGCAAGACTCCGCAAACTTCGAAAGAAGGAAGCCAAGCAACGTTGGGATGATCGCCATTGGTCCCAGAAGAAGTTAGATGAGATGACAGACAGAGACTGGAGGATCTTCCGTGAGGACTATAGTATCACTACCAAGGGTGGCAAGATCCCCAATCCCATCCGATCCTGGAAAGATTCTTCTCTGCCTCCACACATTTTAGAGGTCATTGATAAATGTGGCTACAAGGTAAAGAGGGGAAGATTGGCCTGGGAGATCTGCCCCATTCCAGCATTCTAGACTACAAATGTAGTTTGTGGTTGGAGAACTTTGTTCCTTAACTATTTTGTGTCTTCTCTGCCCATGGGAACCAAACTTAAGCATGTGTATCGCTTTCTGCTAGCAGTATGGGCCTCTAGGGATTGTGTTCTTTAGCCCCTTTCCTGTGTACTATACTTGGACCAGGTACATTGTGGTAGCATACGTGTACACTATGTTAGTAACATCCCAGTAATGTAGTTCTGCCTGTACCCCATTACCCTTGCTCTCTCACTGCAGGAACCAACACCTATCCAACGTCAGGCCATTCCCATTGGGCTACAGAATCGTGACATCATTGGTGTAGCTGAGACTGGCAGTGGCAAGACAGCAGCTTTCCTTATCCCATTACTAGTCTGGATTACCACGCTTCCCAAAATTGACAGGTGGGATCACCTGGCATCAGTTGGAGTGGGTTTGGTTGGGTAGAAAAAATGAAAATGGCAGTTGAATGAGTGAGTAGTTTTTATTGTTGTTGTTGCTCTTTGTTTTTTTTGAGACAGGGTCTCATTTAACCCAGGTTGGCCTAAGATTTGCCATGTAACAGAGGATAATCTTGAACTTGTGATCCTTCTGCCTTGTTGGGCTTTCAGATGTATGCTACAATACCTGGTTTTTGTGGTGCTGGGGATTGAACCCAGTCTCATGAATGTTAAGTGAGCACTCCACTGACCAGTATCCCTGGCCCTGGCTTTTTGTTGTTGTGAATTTAAAATTTTTGTTTGTTTGTTTGTTTTTTTCAAGGTAGGGTTTCATTCTAGCCCAGGCTGACCTGGAATTCACTATGTTGTCTCAGGGTGGCCTTGAACTCACAGTGATCTTCCTACCTCTGCCTCCCAAGTGCTAGGTTTAAAGGTGTACGCTACCACGCCTGGCCAGGAAAAATATTTTAAAAAAGTGTGTGTGTGTGTATCTGGGTACTTCAAGGCCTTTTATTGCAGATGAACATCAGAAGCATGTGCCACTTAGTGCATCTGGTTTTACGTGGGTACTGGGGACCTGAACCTGGGTCCTTGGGCTTCATATGCAGGCACCTTAACCACGAAGCCATCTCTCCAGCCCCTATTTGCTTATTTTTAAGTCTATAATCAGAAACTTTTGTGGGGGGGGCATGTGTATGTGTGTTTGAATATGTGTGGGTGTATTTGCATGTGTGCACATGTAGAGTACAGAGGTCAATGGCAGGTGTCTTTTTTTGGGATGGGGTTCGAGGTAGAGTCTCACTCTAGCTCAGGCTGACAGGGAATTCACTATGTAGTCTCAGGGTGGCCTCAAACTCATGGCGCTCCTCCTACCTCTGCCTCCTGAGTGCTGGGATTAAAGGTGTGTGCCACAACGCCTGGAGTGTCTTTTTTTGTTGTTTGTTTTTTGTTTTTGGGCTGACCTGGAGTTCACTGTGTATTCTCAGGATAGCCTCGAACTCATGGCGATCCTCCTACCTCTGCCTCCCCAGTGCTGGGATTCAAGGCATGTGCCACCACGCATGGCTGATGACAGGTGTCTTACATAATTGTTCTCCACCTTATTATTATTTTTTAAAAATATCTTTATGCTGGGCATAGTGGTGCATGCCTTTAATTCCAGCACTTGGGAGGCAGAGGTAGGAGGATCACCGTGAGTTCAAGGCCACCCTGAGACTACATAGTGAATTCCAGGTCAGCCTGAGCTAGAGTGAAACCCTACCTTGAAAAACCTTAAAAAAAAAAAAAAAAGAGTGAGTTTGCCTTGCTTCTGTTTTGGTTGAATAAGAGCCCAAGTTTATGAAGCTTGGGTATGCCTGTTTACCATAGGATTGAAGAATCAGACCAGGGCCCTTATGCTATCATCCTGGCCCCCACCCGTGAGTTGGCTCAACAGATTGAAGAAGAGACCATCAAGTTTGGGAAGCCGCTAGGCATTCGCACTGTGGCTGTTATTGGTGGCATCTCCAGAGAAGACCAAGGCTTCAGACTACGCATGGGTTGTGAGGTTTGTTTCCATACCCAGCTTCTGCTTGTTGGGAAGGCTTTCTGTCTTGAGAGCTTGTTTCTAGCTGCTGGCATAGATGTGCAATGAAGTGAGGAAAGGCCTGGCTTATGTATATGTGCTATTTGTTGAGAATTTATGCACTAGAGGTTGTAGCACACATTATGTATAATTATATACATATACATATGTATGTATATATGCTCATTCTTACAACAGCCATATGAGAGTAGTAGTGGCATCTCTACTTTATTGATGAAGCTGAGGCTCAGGTTATTAACTTGCCTGAGGTCATGACACCCAGCTGCCAGTGGGCCATATGGAGGAGGAAATGGTTCATGTTTAAAGCCTGTGCTTTTATTGCTCTACCAGAAAGGTCAAGAGAGTTTTTAAGAGTCCGTCATGGGAACTTAATCTTGGTGCAGATTTCTCAGTGTAATTCTCCATGTAGCTTCTTCCATAGTATTCCTTAGCTTTTCTCCCATCTAAGAAAGTTCCTTCTGATTTTTCTTTCTTTTGTCTAACTCCTGGATCTTAACTCAAAAACCCCATTGTGGTAGCAGGTGATTTCATGTCAGTTCTCAGGAACCTTCACTGTTTAATATGACTGGAGGTTAGGGTCCAAGTTCTTTGCATTGGAGATAAGTTGCTCAAGTGAATGGATAGGTCATAGCAGAGAAAAGGGAGGTATCTGCCAATGTATGATTACACCATTCACCCCACCACCACCCAGATTGTGATCGCTACCCCGGGACGTCTGATTGATGTGTTGGAGAACCGCTACCTGGTACTAAGCCGCTGTACCTATGTAGTTCTGGATGAAGCAGACAGGATGATTGATATGGGCTTTGAGCCAGATGTCCAGAAGATCCTGGAACACATGCCTGTCAGCAACCAGAAGCCAGATACAGATGAGGCTGAGGACCCAGAGAAGATGTTGGCCAACTTTGAGTCTGGAAAACATAAATACCGCCAAGTAAGTCTTCTTCCCTGGGAGAGGTTGGGAAAGTTCTGAAACCGCTTTTGGATTCTTGCCTAGGGTGAGCCCAGTGTATGTTTCTAGAATGGTGAAGTGTGTCTAGGTATAGTCTTCTGGCCTGGGGTGGAGTCATTTAGCTTAGCCCTGGAAAAGAATTATGCTACTCCCCCCCCGCCAAAAAAAAAAAAAAAAAAAAACAGAGGCTAAGGCGATGGCTTAATGGTTAAAAGAGCTTGCTGGGCAAGCATGCTGACTGGAGTTTGGATATCAAGAACCCATGTAAAGCCAGATATAGTGGTACAAGTGTCTGTAATCCTAACACGCCTGTGGCAGTGGGAGATAGAGTTAGAAGAATTCTGAACTTACTTGCCAGCTAGTCTGTCATTAGCAGTGGCAAACAAGAGACTGACACTCTGAGATTGTCCTCTGACCTTCATATGTGCACTGTGCACCACTACTCCTGGCTTGGTCTCTGATTTTTACATGGGATCACTGCATCCTTTTCCACCTTTCCCTTAAGAGTGAGTTTGCCTTGCTTCTGTTTTGGTTTCATTAAAAAAAAAAAAAGCATAAAACAAAACCAAAAACAAAGCCAGGCATGGCATGGTGGCTACTCCTACAATCACAGCACTTGTAGACAAAGGCAGGCATACTGGACTACATAGGGAGACTCTGTCTCTAAGCACAACAACAAAACAACAAATCATGCTACTGCCTGGACCACAGTACTAGCAAATGCTTTTTGGTACTAAGATAAACAGGTACTAAGGGAAGGTGGGAAGGCAAAGGACATTATAAAGGTGACTGTTATTAGACACAGAACAGGATTCGTTTTCTTTTGCCTGGGCTGAGTGAACTGCCTGTGGTGACAGTGGGCTCTGTGGTTATGAATGCCTGGGCTGAGGGTTGAGCCTCCTGTTTTCATAGACAGTCATGTTCACGGCTACCATGCCCCCGGCAGTGGAGCGTCTAGCCAGGAGCTATCTTCGGCGACCTGCTGTGGTGTACATTGGCTCTGCAGGCAAGCCCCATGAACGTGTGGAACAGAAGGTCTTCCTCATGTCAGAGTCAGAAAAGAGGTATGGAGGCAGCCAACCCCGGGAACTTGTGAAAAGAGGGTTTTTGACAAATTCTTTCAGTGTGAATGGTGTCTGTGGGATGATTATTGTCATGCATGGGCATTGAAAACTCTGAAGTTGGTGTTTATAAGTCAGGGTTAGACTGGGAAGTACTATACATCTTGTTTTTCTCTTCCGTTTCTACACAGGAAAAAGCTGTTGGCAATCTTGGAGCAAGGCTTTGATCCTCCCATCATTATTTTTGTCAACCAGAAGAAGGGTTGTGATGTGCTGGCCAAGTCCCTAGAGAAGATGGGGGTATGTCTCGCAGGGAGTAGCAGTCTAGCCTTGGTGGTGCTGCTTTCTGAAACTACGGTGCCTCATAGGCACCTGTTTTCAATTCTCTCTCATTGCTTAACCTTTCCAGTATTTAAAAGTGGTTTCAAGGGAATAAAAAGAGCTGGTCCAAATGTTAGGAATCCCTTCCATTCCAGCAACTGCAGACAGAGCCACCATGGGTGCTTTTCAAGATTGGTATGGCCAGAGAAAGGTTCATGAGACACCCTGAGGGTGGGGAGTAGAGTGGGTCCATGCTCTTTGTGCATGTTTGGGAAATGAGGTGGGAGGTCATGGAGGGAGGTGCTGATCACTGTCTTGATACTTATTCCTGAGGGGAAAGGTGTGCCGTTGCCACTTAAGTGTCATAATCCCCGCTTTCCACCCTAGTTCTCTTTGAAAACTTCTCAACTGTCTGGTCTTTGACAAATTGCTCTGTCCTTGGCTCTACCCTGTCTGCCCCTGCCACACCACACCCTGTTGTCCTCCATCGCTTGCTTTAGCTCACTTGTTTTCTTGCTGCACTTGAATTCATTCTTTATCTGCCTCTTATGCTTTCTCCTACCTGCTGCTCTTACCAGCCCTCCCCTTCCCCATTCTCTCTTCACTTCTGTGTGCCCATGACCTCGTCGTACTCTATACCTCACCATTCTTCCAACAGTACAATGCTTGTACACTGCATGGTGGAAAAGGCCAGGAGCAGCGAGAATTTGCACTGTCCAACCTCAAGGCTGGAGCCAAGGATATCCTGGTGGCTACTGATGTGGCTGGTCGTGGTATCGATATTCAAGATGTATCTATGGTTGTCAACTATGATATGGCTAAAAATATTGAAGGTAAGTGATAGAGAGGTGAGACGGAACTATTTTTCTCCTCCCACTTAAGAGTCAGGGTGTTGTACTGAGGAACTCATTCCTGTAGTCTGGGATGCTTGTCTCAGCATGTGGGTTAACACTTCTGTCTTGAGGGGTATGGAGATAATGGAACTAGGAGACCCTTAGTTTGGAAGTATGACCAATAGTGGTGGGAATGGGGACAGGCAGCACTGGAGAAATCTGAGTGCTTCAAGTGTAGATAGCATGAGGTGTATTTCCTGCATATGAAGTCTGATGAGGAGGGTGCCTTTGGGAGTGAACACTGGGACATTTGGTCTAGTCCTGAGTGATATTCCTCCTACTCCCCAGATTACATTCACCGCATTGGCCGCACGGGAAGAGCAGGCAAGAGTGGTGTGGCCATCACATTCCTCACCAAAGAGGACTCAGCTGTGTTCTACGAGCTAAAACAAGCCATCCTGGAAAGCCCAGTGTCTTCCTGTCCCCCAGAGCTGGCCAACCACCCAGATGCCCAGCACAAGCCAGGCACCATCCTCACTAAGAAGCGCCGGGAAGAGACCATCTTTGCTTGACACAATACTCTTCCATTGGGTTTAAAGGCATGCTCTGAAGCTGACTGATGCCAGTTCCTTAAGATCTGCACATGCCTCTTTCCGGGCTCTCATTCTTAGGATATGGGGCTTAGGAAACAACTCCCTGCCCAAGGTCCTCGGGTTTGGGGGCCTGTATTTGGGGCTGCTGCAAAAGGACAGGAAGATGCTGTGCGAAGCAAGGAGAGCAAACTGCCACCAGCTTTGGCCCAGCTCTGCCACTTACAGGAACTTTAAGGTTGTTCTGGACCGTCAGCTCTTCCCAGATCATGGGACAGCCGGTTGGCACTACCCCCTCAGACTAAACAAACACCTGGCCACCTGGGACCTTCAGGACAGACACAAGTGTGTAACTGTGTATGCTACAGCAATGTTGCTGCCTGAAATGGACCCACAGGATCTGGCACCATGAGGATTGTGGACCTTGGACTCTCACTGTCACTTTGACAGCTGTTTTCCTATTTGGAGTATAAAACAGGTTGAGAGCCTTTAGAAATGTGCACAGCCCCGTGCCGAGGGGTGCCATGCACTCTAGGTGTCCCTCCCCCAGGGAATTTTTTTTAGATGTGGGGGTGGGGTAAGCTGGCTGTGCTCATCTTTAACTCACTGAGTGAAATTTCTGTTTTCTATTCTCTGAGAAGATAAGTTTGTATGTTCTGAGAATAAATACATGACTATTAAGGCTGTGTCTAGTTCTAACTAACTCACCTTCCATCTTCCTGGAACCACAGAGGACAGGAAGGATAGCACTGGATGCACACTATGGGTTGGCTGGGGAAAAAGCAGCTTCACTGAGAGAAAGACTTAGATTCTCTATAGACTGAGATACTTGAGGGGAGGTGGCACAGCATTAACAGCAAGGTCAGAGTGCATCTCCCCTCTCGCCTCATGTAACTTGTAGCCTTGTGCTACTTACCTTCTAGAGAACTCTGCACAGAATAAAAGAAGGAAGCAGTTATAAATTTGGGTAGGTAAGGCATAGTTGGAACTTTTCTTGTACCTGTTACAATAACCCTGATGCCAGTTCTCAGTGCCCCTGCTTGGTACATTGCTCATGGAAAAGGATGAAGAAGGGATAGGCAGCAGGGGCTTCAAGGGGAAAGCAAGCTGGGTCCAGCTGAGTGTGGTCCCATAGTCCTCTTACACACATGCCCTTTTACCCCTCCAAGCTAAAGAAGTACGTGAAATTCAAGTTGTGGCTGCTTCTAGGGCCCTTCCATCCTGTGGCAGGAACAATGGAAAGCACTGAAATAAGCCTCTTCCTTGCTTCTCAGAACCAATCCCTTCTATGCTGCCAAATGTCTCTCTCCAGACACCAGGGCATGAGGCATGAGTGTGGGGTGTCTGGAAGCACAGTACCTCCTGTAGCTCTGCAGTTTCTGCTTCCCCCCTCCTGGATCCTTAGAGAGAAGGGGCCAGAATACTACCTGACCTCCACCAGACTTGGGCCACATGGTTAGGCACATGGCCACCTGAGCCAGCACACAGACCAGACACGTGATGGAGTGTGCATGGTGTTTTATTGGTGATGACAGTGAAGTGGGCAGGGTCTTGTGGAGCATGCTCTGTAGGTCACACACTAGAGCCATAAGGCAAGGGTAGCTGGGTAAACAGGGCCTCTGGGGCTGTCCACTGTGTCCTATTCTCCCTATCTAACCCTAATTTAACAAGCAGCAGCTATGAGTCAGGAATAAGGTCAGGAGCCCCTATCTTACAAGAGGCTTGAAGGGAAAGAACAGAAATGATAGATGCAAGGGCAAAAGATGAGAAAGGCAGGGGGGGAGGCCCAAAGTTGTTCCTCCTTCCCCAAACCCCAGTCCAGGCTGGCTCCTGTCTGCCTTTTGGCTTGACTATGCTCCAGTTCCCTCGTCCTGTCAAATGCTAGACTTCATGGTATGATGAGGAGGATCCTTTCTCTCCAGAGTTTTAGCTGTGAGATCTTGGTCCATCCTCGTCTGCATGCTACTCCAGTCTTGGATGTGGATGTCCCGCCCCAGCTGATAGATAGAAATACCACCACCATGTTGGGCTCTGATTGTCTCATTTCTGATGTGTGGCAGTGAGTGGAGGCCCCTTGCACCTAAAAGCATAACCCAAGTTCCTTAACTTAGGACTTGTTACTGCTCAGGAACTTTGTTTCTTGTGCGATGTTACCCACACCTCTACCCTCTTGTCACTCAGAGGAGGCGGCATCCCTTCCCTGAATTGGTGGGAAGACCTCTGCTAAAGTGGTCCTGGTCTGAGGTCACTGCCCAATAGGGCAGCTTCTTGTGCAGGAGGTGAGGAAGGTGCCAGAGGTGCAGAACACAGCTAGTAACTGGAACAGGAGCCTATGGGGTCACTGTGCCCAGGAGGTGAGGGGGCCCCTTGCTTCTCCCAGAACTTTAAGACCACAGTTTGCCCTGGTGCTCGGGCTGGGCATGGGGTTGTGGGAGCTGAGCCTAGTGGCAGCCTAATGCCAGTCTAACTCCAACCTGCCTGGAGAAGGCATCCCAGCCAGATGTGCCTGTTCCTGCCAGGGTGGGACAGGAGGTGGTCAGTAGCTATCCTTGGGCCACGGCCGGTTGCGCTGCCAGTTCCGGTCATTATGGTTGTGCTCCGAGTCCTGGGCTAGGAGCCGGTCTTGGGGATCATGCCCATTAGCACTGGGCAGCCCCGAGGTGTGTTGGCGGTGAGGCTGGTACAGGTCCTGGTAGGCATCTGTGTAGTCCTCTTCCAGGTGGCGGGAGCTGCGCTGTGAAGATCCAGTCCAGGCTTGACGGGAGCTCTCGCTGGCCTCATCTGAGGGCATCAGGCTGTCCCGCTCCAGGGGTGAGTGCTCCTCACCTCGCTCCCCCAGCAGCTGCTGGTTCTGGGGGCCATACAACAGTTCTAAGTGAGGCAGTACAGACCTGCTCTTTGCCTCTCTCCCATCGATGGCACCTTTCTTCCTCAAAGCCAGGGCTTTGTGCTCCCTAGGCAAGCGCTCTTCCACTGAGCTAACCCACACCCTCCCCCACTTTTAATTCCCAGGTTAAGGAAATAGTGAGAGGAGGAAGAAGTGCTGTAGCAGTCTTTCAGATCCATACCCAAAACTGGAGTTTTTAACTTCTGCAAATTCAGGCTTTGCTTTCAAAACTAGGGGCTCAGCGGATAAAGTCCTTGCTATGCAAGTATGAAGACCTGAGTTTGGACCCTTAGCTCCCACAGAAATGCAAAGTGGGTGTGGTGGCCCTCCTCCAGGAGGAAACCCTACCTCAGTAAAGTAGAGAGTGACTGAAAAAGACTCCAAAGTCAACCTCTGGCCTCAACATGCACACACACACCCACACGTGCACATCACACATGTGTACACACATGCCTATATACATATGCCAAAAAAACACTCAGTTGAGGGGCTGAAGAGATGGTTCAGTGGGTAAAGGCACTTGTTTGCAAAGCCTGACAACCCAAGTTCGATTCCTCAGTACCCACATAAAGCCAGATGCACAAAGTGACACATGCACCTTTTCATTTGCAGAGCTAGGAAGCCCTGACATGCCAATACTCACTCTGTCTATCTCTCAAATAAACTTTTTGTTTTTGGCTTTTTTCAAGGTAGGGTCTTACTCTAGCCCAGGCTGACCTGGAATTCACTATGTAGTCTCAGGGTGACCTTGAACTCCTGGCAATCCTACTACCTCTGCCTCCCAAGTGCTGGGATTAAAGGTGTATACCATCACACCCAACTCAAATTTTTATATATATATATATATATATATATATATTTTTTTTTTTTTTTTTTCAAGGTAGGGTCTCATTCTTGCCCCAGGCTGACCTGGAATTAACTATGTAGTCTCAGGTGGCCTTGAACTCATGGCAATTCTCCTACCTCTGCTTCCCGAGTGCTGGGATTAAAGGTGTGTGCCACCACACCTGGCTCAAATAAAATATTTTTTAAAATATATTTTTATTTTTATTTATTTGGAAGATAAATTGATGATTGACAGAGATAGATAGATGATAAGTAGATAATGGGTGCACCAGGGCCTCTAGCCACTGCAAACAAACTCCAGACACATGAGCCACCATGTGTATCTGGCTTATGTGGGTACTGGGGAATTGAACCTGGGTCCTTAGGCTTCACAAGCAAGTACCTTAACCACTAAGCCATCTCTCCAGTGAGCTATTAAAAAAAAAAAATTAGCCGAGCGTGGTGGCGCACGCCTTTAATCCCAGCATTCGGGAGGCAGAGGTAGGAGGATCGCCGAGAGTTCGAGGCCACCCTGAGACTACATAGTTAATTCCAGGACAGCCTGGGCCAGAGTGAGACCCTACCTTGCAAAACCAAAAAAAAAAAAAAAAAAAAAAAAAAAAAAAAAAAAAAAAAAATTGAGTTGACTATAATAAAATAGCAACTTAAGCTGGGCATGGTGGTGCATGTGTTTAATCCTAGCACTCAGGAGGCAGAGGTAGGGAGGATCATTGTGAGTTCGAGGCCACCCTGAGACTACATAGTGAATTCCAGGTCAGCCTGAGCTAGAGTGAGACCCTACCTTGAAAAACCAAAAATAAATAAATAAATAAATAAATAAATAAATAAAATAAAGTAAAATAGCAACTTAAAAAAAAATTGAGCTGAAGAAGAGTGTGGGAGAATGTTTCCTTGGACTTCTACAAGGTCCATCTCTGATTACTCATCTCATTGATTTACTCCTTCTCTCATCAGGAAGTTTCTTGGCCCAGCAACAGAGCAGAAGCAGAGCTGAGAGCCCTATAGTCCTTCAGACTGCACTGCAGGCCAAGAATGATCCTCTGAGCAGGGTGGGAGATGTCTTGGCTGGATTAACCTGCATATCTGTGCCCACTGGAAATGATTACCTGAAGTCCAGGAATGGCACTGGGAGGGCCCAGAAGTCCAGGGCCAGGAGCTGGGTGGTGGGTGGCTCGCCAGTAAACCTCTAGGTACTCAGCTAGGTGCTCACAGGCATCTTCCAGCTGGTTCTCATCGAGAATCACGTCAAATGATTCCTGGGGAGGGAGGAAAGGTGAAGAGAGAAGGCTGGGTGGGCCCCTGCCCATGTCTGCATGTTTTACAGAATAGGGTTATAGTTGCAGCTGACCCAAACATTACCGGTGGGCACTGAACCAGCTTATCATATGCCATCATCTGTACAGTGAGGTGCTTCATTTGTGACTTCCCCCGGGAGCGGATGAGCCGCTGGAGGACCTGAAGAGGAAAGGCAACGCTAGACCTGGAATCTCTTGAAACCGCACTTAGAGGCGGGCCTGGAAAGAACTAGGCACATCCCCTACTTGTGATATGGCATCCGGAGCAGGTGAGGATGACTCAGAGTGGTGTTAAGGAGCAGCAGGCAAAGGGAATTCAGGCATCTTAGGCAGAGCTCAAACAGATATGCTACATTCTAGACAGCAGCTCCAGGTTCCCCATCACCTCAGCTGACTTACCTTGGGTGAGGATACCTTGACAAAGACGATGATGGGAGCCAGTGAGGTCTTTGCTAGCTGTGCTGGGTGGTTGATCGTATCAGCATCCAACACTACTAGCTGCAGGGATTTGGCCAGCTCGAATATGCGCTCAATCTCACTCTGTACTTCAGCTAAGGAAGGGGAGCAGCAGCTCACCAGGGGTTCTGCCATCCCACTGTTTACTTCCCAGGCTTTGAGGGCTGCTTGCTACATGGTAGGTAGGAAGGAAGGAGGCCTGGGCAGGCAGAGGACTGGTGAACTGAAGAGGGCAATCCAGGGGCAGATCCATGGTAGACATGGGCAAAAAGACAAGGCATTGAAGAGAGAGAAGGGAGAAGAAAGTTCTCAGTAGCATGGAGTGAGGAGGCAGAGAAACAGGAGACCGAGTGCTCACCAATGCTGGAGCGGGCAGAGGAGCGCTCAATGATAGTCCTCTTGCCAGGATTGTTGAGGACAGACCTCTTTGCCAATGACAGGTCTGCTGTGACACGGGTGATGGAGATCCTGGGATGGGGGTGGGAGTGGAGAGACACAGCGTCCTTCTCATTTAAGGCCTTCTTTACCCAGCACTCTAGCTTCCCCTTTAGAGGAGATTTGCTATCAACATGTGGAAGGAGGCAATTCCTGGGTCTCATTCCATTCCAAGCCAGACCAGCTTACCTGCCATCAAACCTGTGTTTAAGAAAGTCAAAGAGAGCCTTCTGCATCATGTCTGTGACCTGGAGAGGAGAGAGTGGCACTGCAAAAGGCTCCTGGAGAGAGGCAGCATCCCCCTCCAGAGTCCACCCTCTCCACACACATCTTCCCATTGTCTTTGGAACTTTATTGTGTCAGGCTTGGTAGGAGTAACTTTGGGGTCAGGGTTCTCTCACCTCATAACCTTTCAGTGAGGGTCCCACCAGCACTACAGGCCGCATGGAGGGCACCACATCATATGGGGGAACATGTTCTGCCTGCAAAATAATCAGAGGGTCAAACAAGATCTTGGCCCTGGTGTCCACCTTATGGGGCAGAATCAAGAGTCCTGGACTCCCTCCCTTCTGTTCTTCCCAACAACAGTAATGACTGCCCAGAATTGTCCCCAGAGCCATGAGCTCCCCAGCCCAGATTCCTTCCTTAACTCACCTGCTTCTGCTTCTGCTTGGCTTTTTGGAAAAGGAAATAAAAGATTCAAGTTGGTGAAGGGAAAAGGCTCTGGGGGCATGACAGTCCCTTCCCCAGGGAAGACACTGGGTTCTCCCAGTTCTTCTGATCCCTCCACCAGCCCCTTCCCACACACAGTTAACTGGGGAGGGTCCCCTTTCCCTGTGTCTTAGTTACCCATATATCCAATGCGGGCAGGCTGGGGGGAGGCTACCTAGAGACGGAGGAGGGGAGCGTCTGTTGCCAATGTCACTCAGGCTGGAAGGGTTCCCGGATCTCCTGAGAGAAGGGTTGGGTAGTTGAATATGAATGGACATCTGAAGGTTCTATACATTAAAGTTGTACAAATTTCTACCTGCTTTGGTGAGGGCTGAGCATGTACTGTGTGCAGTCCTATGTAGGTGTGGTGTAAATGCATAGATGTGATCCGTGGGTCAGATGTACATGTTTGGGGTGCTTATGAGTTTTCAGGCCTGCTCTCACCTGGCCTTCTGCTCCTGTTTGAGCCGAATGCTCTCCAGGCGTTGGGGGCTGGGGATGAAGGCGATGTCCCCGCCCTCTTTCACTAGCCGCCCGATCCACCAGTCATTGCTGTACTTCTGGGAGTGGGGTGGAGCAGGAAGGAGCTGTGAGGAGCTAGCATAGGCCTCAGCCTGGCTCTTCCATGGGAAGGAGCCAGGGAAGCCTGCAGAGAAGCTGGTCTAAGGAAGGCAGAACAAGGGCCAAGGGGAGCGTGCAGGTGTTGGAGGAAAAGCACGGCCAGGTTCAAGCCATAAGCCTTCAGTGGGGCTTCAGTGTGTGGCATCACAGACCATCAGAGGTAGCTACTCTTAACTGCTCATTTCACAGACTCAGAAACTGAGGACCAGGTCAGGTCTCAGAAGGGTAAAAACCCTCAGGATTAGGTCTTAGGTCTGAGGGGTGTATAGTTGTGTATAAGGGTATAAGTGGAGGAGTTGAGGACTTCTTATTTATAGACAGAAAACTGAAGTTAAAAGAGAGAGAAAACAAAACAAAACAAAAAAACAGAAGTAAGAGGCATTGGGATCTGGGGCAGCAGCAGAAGAATTAAGTACTAGAGGTTTCTAGGGAGAGGGGTGTTGATCACCTCTTTAATGTGCAGAAAGTCTTTGGCCTCAAAATTGACTCCGGAGCCCTGGACTGGGCACTCCTCATCCAGTACACCACAGTAGCTGACATTGGTCCTCACAGCAAATGCCACAGGTTTGTGCTGGGGAATTTGGTGCAATGAGAAGTATTGTGGAGCACCTCACCAGGAGGCAGAGGCCCCAAAGGAGGAGCCTCTGCCTGTCACCTACATTCTTCCACATGCAAGGACATCCTGCACAGGACCCTGGGGACCCAGGACCCAGTACAGGTTTGCACCCAACCTGACCTGCCCAGAAGGTCTACCTTTGCCCTCTCGAGCTGCTGCTGAGCCTGACTCTCCACTTCACGCCGAGCACTCTCCCGGTCCTCTTCCAGGGAGACGTCAGAGTCCAGAGAAGGGCGGCTAGTGTAGGAGTCCGCTGAACCCTGACATGAGGGAGAGACTGTAAGCCCTGGACTCCATGTGAAATTCACCATACAAGCTCACTCTCCTAACGGTGGCAACTCTTCTCCATCTGTGCTGCCTCCTGTCCATTCATCTCCCTTCCACCCCCTCAGAAGAGCCCCAGTGTCTCAGTTGAGGCGACAGGGAGGCTGGCCCAATCCATATGGCAGAAGTCAGGACCTCCTGCCCCTATCCCCACCACTGTCCCCTAGAAATACTGAAGCTTTGATTGGCACCTTCAATTCTTCCTCTCTCACCTCTCCTCTACCATGTCCTCTGAGGCAGAGGGAAGGAAGACATACTGAAGATGATTATGTTAGAGATGATTCAGGAGACTGGGCCTTTAGCAAAAACAGTCAAGAGGCAGAGGTAGGCGGATCACCCTGAGTTTGAGGCCACCCTGAGACTACATAGTGAATTCCAGGTCAGCCTGAGCTAGAGTGAGACCCTACTTCGAAAAAACAAAAAACAAACAAACAAAAAAACAAAAAAACCCAGTCAAGAGGTGGTAGCTAGGAGCCTGGTCACCTTATAATCTCAGCACTTAGGGAGTTGAGGCAGGAGAATCAGGAGTTTAGGTCTACCCTCAGCTACACAGAGAATTCAAAGCCAGGACTGGGGAGATTGCTCAGTGGTTAAAGGCACTTGCTTGCAAAGCCTGCTGGCCCAGGTTCCATTCCCCAGTGCCCACATAAAGCTAGATGCACAAAGTGGTGATTGTGTCTGGAGAATCTGAAGCCAGTTTGGGCTATATGAGACCCTACTAAAAGAGAGAGTAACACTGATATCCTTTTGGGACATAGCCATTTGACTACCCCTTATGGCCCAACAAGGCTTTGAAGGCTCCCAAACAGGTGAGTGCTTGCTCTTGCAGGGTGAAGACTGGGCCCAAAGCTCTGACTCCTGGAAGTTATCTCCCCTTTACTCTCCCCATTCCCTACTTTATTTCCTTCCATACCTGCTGGAGAGGCAACTGGTCAAATATGAGAAGCAAATAAGACAGGGCCACACTTACCACTTGGCCTATAGCTCCCTATCCCTTTCTTGGACCCAGGGGATGTCAAGCCTGGAGAGAGGCCATGCTGGTGCCAGGCAACCTAGCAAGACCTTGGGGATGGGATGAGGAGATAGGCCTTTAGTAATGTAAGCAAGCAGAGTCTAAGTCCTGGTTACAGGAAGGGTCTGGAGGTAAGGAGAGTGCATCTGAAGGGTTGTAGAGTTCACCTTCAAGGTCATGAGGAAGATAGCCAAACAAGAGAAGCTCAACTTCGAGACCAGTGGCTGAAAGTTAAAATATCTGAGTCTTTCCTTTAATCTGGGGAAAAGGGAATCTTTTGGTTTCTCATGGTGGATGCTGGAGGGGGACTTCCCTCAATTCTGAGATTTCAGGGGCATACAGATGGTAAGAGCTTGGATAATGAGTTCATATAGGAGCGGGCAAAGGGGGAGACTTCACAATGTTCTCACAATGTTCTCCCAAAAAGCAGTGGAATCCAGCTTTCAATGGAAAAGGCAAACATGCACTTGTTTGTGCATCATGCCTCTGCCCCAGCTCTACCTATAGAAGAGGGCTGACCAGCTTGGTTTCAGCCAGCCCTGAGCCTAAGCTAAAGACAATGCCTGCAGTAGACCAAAATCATGAAGACAGAACCAAGGGGAAAGCTTTTTTTGTTGTAGTTTTATAGAAGTAGAGTCTGCCTGTGGCTCTCCATCTTTTGAGAACAAGGCAGCAGAACAGAGAAGCTGAGCCCTAGAAAGAATGTTGAGATAGGGTTGCAGAGGAAGCTCACTGGTTAAAGTGGTTGCTTGAAAAGACCAATGGCCTGGGTTCGATTCCCCAGCACCCACATAAAACCAGATGCACAAAGTGGTGTATGTGTCTAGAGTTTGTTTGCAATGGCAAGAGGCCCTGGTGTGCCTATGGTCATCATTCTTATTCATTATCTCTCTCCCTCTCCTTGTAAATAAAAATTTTTTTTTGAGAGAGAGAGACAGAGAGGGAGAGGAAGACAGATAGAGATGGGCGCGCCAGCAGCCTCTCAGCTGCTGCTAACGAAATCCAGATGTGTGCGCCTCCCTTGTGGTAAAGTGCGGCATTGTGCACTTGCATCACTTTGCATCTGGCTAAACATGGGACCTGGAGATTGGAACTGCTGGAGATTGGAACCGGCGTTCTTAGGCTTAGAAGGCAGGCACCTTAACCACTAAGCCATCTCTTCAGCCCATAATTTTTTTTTTTTTTTAATTCCTGAAGCCGAACATGGTGGTGCTCACCTTAATCCCAGCACTTGGGAGGCAGAGGTAGGAGGATTGCCATGAGTTCGAGGCCACCCTGAGACTACATAGTGAATTCCAGGTCAGCCTGAGCTAGAGTGAGACCTTACCTCAAAAAACTTAAAAAAAAAAAAAAAAAAAAAAGATTCCTGACATTGGGTGACAGTCCTCTCTCTCAGGGGTCTTAAAACATAAGTTTATCTGTGTGGGACATAAATGGATAGAGGCCAGTTAGGCTAGAGGGCAGGAGGCAAGGCAGGATGCCCATTCAATATATATGTATCAGATGCTCCCTAGATACCCAGCACAACACTTGGAGAGGAGACTGGACTTGACTCTCTGCTGATAAAGTGGCCTAATTTAGTCCTCTTAATGCCCCTGTCTGGGGCATCTGGGCTAGCTGACCTCTTACCTTAGGAAGGGAATGACAGGCTGTTTCCTTAAATATTTAATGAGTTGTTCTCAGAATGGAAGGCCCTGTCCATGACTCCCACATCCTCAGGGCTCGCCTATCTTCATTCTGCTCTGGTATCACTTGGGGAGGTCAGAAGCACCATGTGAAACATATGCTGGGGTCTTACCTTCCCTACTCAGTTATGCTAAAACAGCCAGAGGCTCAGTACTTGGGAGCTGTCAGAGTTGGCACAGTGCCCTGGTGGTGCCCCCCTTGCCTGGTGAGTGTGTGGGCAGGCTGCAGCTCCTCTCTTGCCTGGCATGGGGGAAGGAGAGGAGGGAGATGAGCCCGGTAGATTTATTTAGAGCCTGATCTCCCTCCTACTGCTTCAGAGAGGGCCTCAAGGAGAACCAGGAGCCAGCAAGAAGGAGGGAAGTGGGGAGAGCAATTCAGAGGGACAGGGGGGAGCAATGGGTCAGCAGGCTGCCCTCAAATGCCATCTACATGCCAGTCGCTTCCCTGCCACAGCCCTTGACTTCTCACCAGGGATGGGAAGAGCCTCCTAGGGTCTTACAGCTCCACAGAGAGGCTTGTTCTCAAGCTCACCTTGGCACCCTGGGCTACACCAGCTGTCCCTTCAACTGTCAGAGGTGCCCACCAGAGCTCTGAAAATCATCTATCTGCTCTAGCTGTGATGTAATTAGCTCCAAAGGCCCTAATGAAAATTGGGCCCTGAAGGAGACCAACCTCAGAACTGACAGATGCCTGTTGTGAGCCTCTGCACTTATCTATCCTGGGCCTAGTGGAGAAAGGCAGGAAAAGACCTATCCTTTCTAAGAATGCCTTTTGGGGTGTTTGGCAAGAAGGTTGGTTGCTCTGAGGGGCTGTGAAGCTGCTCCTCACTCATTTTCCATCTTTCCAGGCATTCTCTCTACTTTCTGAGCTCCGGGAATCACTGCCTAATGAACTGATTTGTCTCAGTGGGTCAGGAGATAAAAGCAAAAAGGGGAATTAAATATTTATTGGTTGCCTGGTTCTTTGAGCAAAGAGCTTCCTCTCCATCCCCAGGCCCTTGGCTCTTGGCTCCTCACCTCCAGCTCCTCCATGCTGAGCTGGAGCTTAGGCTGCACACTGCTCAGAGGAAGCCTCAGCAAGGGGGCTGGGGAATGGACTGGACTCAGGCCGCTGGCCCACCCATGTGCTCAGAGGCCAACCTGGGATAAGCTGAGCTAGAAGCAGGGTGAGGAGTTCAGGCAATGCGCAGAGGGAGGGCAGAGAGGAATAATGTGGCTCCTCAAGTTCTATGATACCTCCTCTGGAGAGGCTGGTACTCGCCTCTCACGTTCATCCCAGCTCCCCAATTTATCATTTACTTGAGGGACAGGTTTGGAGGTTCTCCCCTGGAGCTCAGCGTCTCTTGTGTTTAGACCACATAAACCGAGAATTTGGAATTCCAGATGTTGCGTGTTCCTTCTCTTAAAACCTCAGTACTCACAGCTTCCAGCCCATTCTGCCTGTACCCCTTCAGTCCTGAGCTTCGGGGCCACCTGCACCTCCCCCGCCCCAACAGTGTCCCTTCCGTAGGTGCCTAGGGGTCTAGGTCTGGGGAGCCCAGGCCATGAAAACACATCTCCCCACTTTCCTAGAACCACGCGCCTTGCCCCGCCACCAAGGGTTTTTTTTTTTTCCCCCTCAAAGTCTTGAACTAGGGGTTTGGGGGGGAAGGGTTGAAGAGAGAGGCGGTGTCACCCTAACTCGCCCACCCCAGCCCTCCCCGCAGGCACTCACCGCCTCCGAGTCCTCAAACCCGGGCACGTAGGAGTCTTCATACATGGGGGAGTCCGGGGTGGGGGGAGAGCGAGCGGCGCCGGGGACGGGGGGAGGGGGCGGGAGGGGCCGAGGACCGCGGGCCGCGCCCGAAATGCCACCGAGCCGCGCAGCCCCAGCGGGCGGCGGCGGCGAGGCGAGGCGAGGCGAGGCCGGCGAGCGCCAAGGAGGGAGCGAGCGGCGACGACCAGCAGCCGGCTGCTCGGATCGCCGCTCCCTTCCCCCCCCCCAGCCCAGCCGGTCCCACCCCGGCTTGCGAACGAGCGAGCGAGCGAGCGAGCGAGCGGCGAGCGCGGCTGAGGAATCCGGCGCCCGGCTCCGACAACAATAGTGCCCGCCCACCTGACCCCCTCCCGGGAAGGTGCGGGCGGCCGGGGCGCCGTGGCCCGGGAGCCCCGCCGGGGCGGCGGAGCGGGGCGGACGCGCACGCGGGCGCGCAGGGAAGGTGGGTCCTCCGCACCTCGGGGGGCCGGGGCGGCGGGGAGCGAGGGGCGGAGGGGCTGCGCACGGGGCGGATCCTGGCGAGGAGGAGGCGGGGCGAGGAGAGCTGCGGCGGAGACAGGGACGCTCCGTAACCCAGGAACTGCTCCGCCGGGAAACAAAGGGCTGGTGCGGGGGAGGGGTGGGGGCGACACGCCGCGAGGCGACGCGACCCGCGCGCGGGGAAAAGAAAAGGGTGCGGGCGGCGAGAAGGCAGGAGGGACAGAGAGAGAGGGGAGAGAGAAAGGAGGGCCCGAAGCTGGGGAGAAACGGGGAGACAGGAAAATGGGGAGCCTGAGCGAGCCTGGAGAGGCTAGGACATGGGCAGCAGATGGGGAGGTCCCAGGTGAGAGAGGGCCGCGTGTCTGGTCCCTGGGGACTCAGGGAACTCCACTGGCAAAAACCCCACAGTGACACTGAGGAGGGAAAGGTTTGGATCCAGACCAAGGCCAGGAAAAACAGCTCCTGCGCCAACAGGTGCCTGACCCTCTCAGTTCTGGGCTGCAGTAGGGTGATGTCCTCCGAGCCTTGAGGAAGGAGGGTGTTTGGGGGTGCTAGGTGGGCCTCCCCACACCGGCAGCGCGGACAAATTTCATCCTATTTCGGCCAGATTGGAGGTTCCCGTCCTTACTTCCGTGCCAAGGATTGTGCCAAACATTATTACCAAGGCATCCCTGGGAATTGGGGCAGAAAGGGGCTGTTTTAGGTGAGCCTAAAGGGATAGGAAACCAGAGAGTGGAAGCAGGATAGTCTTGAGTGGAACCGAAGGTGGAATCCTGGCACTCTAAGGTTGGGAGGAGGAAAGGGCGGCATGTCTCCCACTTTGCAAAAGGGCAAGACTGAGGTGGGCAAGACCCGGGTTCCAGCCACTCTGCACCACTTAGTCCCCATCAAAGGAATTAAGATTTGCAGAAAGAGACAGAACAGCAGCCCTTCTCTTGAAGCTTCTCCCAACCTCTCTTCATTAGAGTTCCTTCCTTTTTTCATCCCCTGGGCAAAATTACCCTTTTGAGTTTTGTCTGCCCGCCTGGTAGACAAGAAAAGAATGAGAGAAAGAGACACTGTACACTTAGAGCACATATTTCTGTTGAGCTCTTATCCCTAGCCCAGTCCTTTTCCTTATCTGTGTTAGAGGGAAATTAGCCACAATTTGAAAGGATTTGATGAGATCTAGAAAAGATGGCTGAGTGTGTGTGTGAGAGAGAGACAGGGGAGGGGAAGGGAAAACCACCCAAGCCAACTGGTTTCCCATCTATGTCACATCTTTCTGTTTCTGTTTCTTTGGCAAGCAAAAAATAATAAAAAAAAAATCTTTAAACTGTCCCTAGCCTGCCTCCTTCTGCTAGGGATGACAGATAACGTTTTTGGAACCCGTGTGGCTGAAGGTACAGCTTTCATAGTCTCCTCTCCAGGGTCTTGCATGTTCAAAGGTTCCAAATGCACACGCCTTTAATCTCAGCACTTGGGAGGCAGAGGTAGGAGGACTGCTGTGAGTTCAAGGCCACCCTGAGACTACATGATGAATTCCAGGTCAGCCTGGGCTAGAGTGAGACCCTACCTCAAAAAACAAAACAAAACAAAACAAAAGGTTCCAAATGCATTAGATTCTTCTGTAGTAGAAGTCCCCAAACACTGTCTTCTTACTTTTGTGCCTGTTTCTCAGTATTCCTTTTTCATTCTGTCTCTCCTTCCAGAGGATGGAGAGGAGTGAAAAAGTAAGATCATTAAGGTGTTCTCCTGGGTTACATGGTCCTCACCCTGAATCCACTCTCCTGGCCTCATACTTTGGGATTCTCTCCACCCACAGGGGCATCCTGCGATTGTAGGTAACAGTGGATCTGCCACCAACAGCACTCCTTCCTCACATCTTGTTGTCTTCATCCCTGGCTGGGACAGTGGTGTCTAAGGCTGCTCCTGAGGCATGAATTGCCATGTCAACCACCCCCCAGGAGATGAGTTCCAGTTCCTCATACCTGCGGGCATCCCCTGGGTCCCGCAGGCACTTCAGAGCTTCCCTCCCTCCTTCCCATACCTCTGGGCTGCTCCCAATGCCCATTCATTTCTTACATTACCCACACCTGCTTACTCCAGTTCTCATGCCAACCTATCATGGAAGCAGGACCAAAGAGGAAAGCCTAAATAATCAAGTTTGGGAGTTGGAGATCTTAGGAACCTCCAGAAAATACTACAGCTTCTCTGTATGTTCCAAGAAGCTGGGTAGATCCCGATCCCTGGACCCTAAGTGGGTAAACTAAGGCAAGATCTAGGACTCTGGATCAGGTGGAGGACCTTCTAGCTGCTAGGCTGCCCCCAGGGAATTCAGAGGGGTTTGAGAAGAGCTTTGCATAGCCTTCCTTCTAATCTAGTCCCTGTCTACTCAGTCAGTCCTCCCCGCCCATCCTAGTTTCAATGGTGAGGGAGGGGTGGCTACCAGCTCCAGCCGTCCCCTCCTCTCCAACCCAGAGGTCTCACCTCCTCTGGGTCCCTCTCCCCCCATGCTGTAGTCTCCTCCAAATGCAGTTCTGCCTAGCTTGCTTTAGAGCTCTCCTCCCATCCCCCTGGGGAGGGGTCCCCAATGATTACCTCGTTCAGCAGAAAGGTTGCACTGGAGTCAGAAAAAGACATAGACCGAGCTAGTGGCCTCTCCCCCTCCCCCGGGCCAGGGGCTCCGAGGCGGGAGCAGGACCCGGTCGCTTCTCTGCACTCGGCTGCCTGCACGCCTGGCCTCGCCCCACGCCCGCCCGCCCATCTCCCGCCGCCTGCTCCCTTCCCTCGCTCCTGGTACCTCCCCTTTTCCTCCTCCCTCCCTCTCTCCCTTCCTCTCCCCCTCCCTCTCCCTTTCTTTCCGCCTTCGTCAGTCTCTCTTGCTCTCCCTTCGCCTTTCAACCTAGCCTCTTTCCACTTCTGTCTTTACTCTCTACCATTCCTGTTTTTTGTTCATCTAATGCCTCCCACAGTCCTTCCATCCCCATTTCTCCCTCCCCTCACCTCCATCCCCAGCTTCCCTTCCCCCTCCAAATCTTCCTCCACCTGGTTTCTAGAAAGGGCTGGGTCTCCGGAGCTCTGGCCGCCACAGGCACAGGGCTGGCATGTCGCGGGTACTTGGGCTTTAAACCAAAGGTTCAGCTCACCCCTGGCCCCAGCCCTGTGCGTCTAATGCCCAACCTCCAGCGCCCCAGGGAGAAAGGTGTCACTGCATCCCCGATCTCGACCAGGAAATACACCGAAAGGCAGAAAGTCTTGCCCAAGCCTCAAGGCACTCCCTCTGGGTTCCGGGGAAGCCATGTCCATCCACCTAACCAGGTCCCGACCCCCAGGCTCCTGCAGGAGGATCCCTCCGGACGCAGCCCAGCAGCAATGCACCCCGCTCCCGGGAAGGCTCTGCGGTCACCCCTCACAGTTCTGGTGCTGTGGGTCTCAGCTCCGCTGAGGGGAAGGTCAAGGCAAAACGAGACGACTGCACCCCTACGGCAGCAGCGCCCCCTGGGCTCGCTGGCCGGGTGGCCGCGAGCGCCCTCCAGGTGGCTGCCCCGGGTGCGGTCACTTGCCAGCAGGAGGCGCTGCCTGGGGCGGGGGAGGGGCGCAGCCCTGATCCAGACCCTACTGAAGACCAGGATGAGTTTCTCTCCCTCTCCCCAGAATCCGAAGCCCCACCTCCAGTGCCCCCAGGAGGGGATCCCAGGCTGCTCGCTATCTGTCTCTAGCTCCATTAGACTCCCGCGCCCCCTTCCAGGACCCTAAACCGTTCCTACCTCCATCCTGGTCTCAGGGGCTCCTGGCCAAGCCGGGCAGCATCCCAGCTCACCCTGGGCAGCAGGGAGCACAAAGTAGCGGGACCGCTCCTCGGGTCAGTACCCCTCCCGCCCCCTCCCGCGGGCACGTCAAACAGGACAAGCCCAAGTTCTGGCGGGGGAGAGGGGGAGCGGGGGTGTAGTCCCAATTGGCTGGTGCTGGCTCGCTTGCTGTCTCTCTCTCTCTCTCTCTCTCTCTCTTTCTCACTCTCTCCTCTTCTAAGCGGACCAGCCTCTCATTGGTCCTTGCACATCTCCAACACCCAGACTGGACCCTGTACCCTTCCTAAGAAAGTGGCTGGGCGTGGTGGTGGGGAGGACACAGACCTGAGACCGAATCCGAGTCTCAACCTTACCTTAGCACCAACTAGAGGACTCCCTTTCCCAGCTCTTCTTTGAACCTACTTCCCCTGTGGGAGCGGGGTCCTGGGTTCTTTCCCCTCGAGCTTCCTGTTCTCACAAGATCTGGGTGACTGCTCCTCCTTTTCGGCTCAACTGACATTCAGAGGAGCTAAGTTGGAAGAGCGCCCCTTCTCAGAGCTTTCTTTCTTCACTTCCGTCTCGTCCTTGGACTTGGCTGGCTTTAACCTGGAAAGTGCCTGGGGAGGGCACTGCTCCCCTCCGTCTGTGGTCTAGTCCTCAGACCCGAGGTTCCCTTACGCTTACCCTCCCCAGTTTAGCTTCAACCCTTCAGAGGAGACAAAGAGGATGAGTACACACACACACACACACACACACACACACACACACACACACACACTTGCACGCGCGGCAGGGAGGGGATTCATGGTTTTGGTGGGAGCTCTAACGGAAGAAGCAAAAGTTTTGCCTCTCATTTGGCAATAAGGCCTGGAGGGAGAGTCCCCCCCTTCCCCCCTCCCCCATTTCACCGCTGCCTCCCCTGCTGACCACAGCTAATGGACTAGCTCCTTTGGGCCTTGGGGCAGCTTCAGTTTCCACAGGAGAAGCAATTGTCCCTGGCTTGCCTCCTCCCTCCCTCTGCCCAAACCTACAGCCTAGAAGCCATCACCGCTCCTTTAAGATAGAAATTTCAGGTCTTCTCTTTGAGCTTATCAGAGGGAATCTGGGGTGCACAGTTTGCTTTTTTCCACCCCAGCTGCTGGACATGCTCCACCGTAGGAACCTCAGAGCTGCCTCTCCGAAGCCTTCCCTGTGAAGTGACTAGCAGAATTAAGTACCCTCTCCCTCGCTATGTAAGGTCTTCTCCATCTCTGACCACATAGTTTCTGGGCAGACTATCTTGAGGGGCCCCTAGTATGTATACCTTCCTGGGAAACATGCCTCAGTTTGGCCAGTGCTGGCGCTGGGCTCTTGCATACATCCCCCAGGGTGTCATAGGAGGCCTTTATCAGCTCACCTTGTTCCTTGGCCTTCCCAAGGCCATGTTGTCAAGACTCAGGACATCAGGTAGGGCCTCTCCTCACCCTTCTGGCTAGTCTGCATACAGGAGAGGCTTCCCACTCTATTGATGTAGAGCTGGCTTTCAGTCTCCACTTGCCTCCACATGACTCTGCTTAGTGACCCTGACATTTGAAAGTCTGGACACTGAGGACAGAATCTGTGTGTTGCCATGTCCACTTTTTTTTTCATCTACCAGACCAAAAAAGATGCTTAATACTTCTCTTCTGATGAAGTAGCTTTCACAAGGAATCCCTATTGCCCACTCCAAATATTACTTTAGGGAAGTGCCTCCCCCATCAAACTTCAATCTCTCCTGCTATGATCAGTCTTCTTTTCTCTAGCTCTGCCTCTGGGCCCATAATGTTATTTGATGCTTTCAGGCACTTTCAGACTCCATCCACTGATGCAGCATTTGCTATAAATATGTCTGAAGAGTTTCTTGCTGACAGGGCCCAGAAATATTGCACCCTCCTTCCTGCCACCAGACCCCTGGAGCAACTGAGGAATAAGCTATGGCTTCCAGACCCAACATTTGCTCACTTTGGGGCAGACAATGGAATTTCTCTGTGGATCAAAGTATGTGGGGGTACCTCTCTTTATCCAGAAGAAGAAAATGAGTGGGCTGAGGTTTTTGGTTTTCAGGCTCCTGCTTGAGGTGTGTGACTCAGCCTAGCACACAGTAGGTGCTTCATGTATGTTTATTATAGTCTTTATTAATTGTTTTTAATTTTTTTTGTTGTTGTTGTTTTTTTTGAGGTAGGGTCTCACTCTAGTTCAGGCTGACCTGGAATTCACTCTATTCTCAGGGTGGCCTTGAACTCACGGCGATCCTCCTATCTCTGCCTCCCGAGTGCTGTGTTTTTAATTTTTATTGATTTAGGAGAGGGAGAGAGGGAGAAAGAGAGAAGAGAGAGAGAGAGAGAGATTGAGAATGGGCATGCCAGGGCTTCCAGCCACTGCAAACAAACTCCAGATGCATGCGCCCCCTTGTGCATCTGGCTTCCATGGGTCCTGGGGAATCAAACTGAGGTCTTTTGGCTTTGCAGGCAAGTACCTTAACCTCTAAGCCATCTCTCCAGCCCTGTTTACTGTAGTCTTAAACCTCAGTTTCCTCTCTGGTTCCATGGCATGTGTTAAATGATTCCTGTTGTACAGAATGGATTGCAGTAGAAATGAGGCTGACATATGAGCAGAACTTGGCCTGCCCCAGGTAGCAGAAAGGGTACACATGGATGGCAGAGTCCATAGGATGGTATTGTGTGACTATCCTCTGTGAAAAATCACTATTGACATTTTTTTTAAAAAAATAAAATTAGGGTCTGGAGAGATGGCTTAGCGGTTAAGGAATTTGCCTACAAAGCCAAAGAATCCTGGTTCGACTCTCCAGGACCCACGTAAGCCATATGCACAAGGGGAACATGCATCTGGAGTTCATTTGCAGTGGCTGGAGGCCCTGGTGCGCCCATTCTCTCTCCCTCTCTCTCTCTCTGTCTGTCTCTTTCTCTCCTGCTTTTTCAAGTAAATAAATAAATCAATCAATAAATTTTTTAAAAAACTAAAATAGTTTTTTCTTTCTTTCTTTCTTTCTTTCTTTCTTTCTTTCTTTCTTTCTTTCTTTCTTTCTTTCTTTCTTTCTTTCAGGTAGGGTTTCACTCTAGCTCAGGCTGACCTGGAATTCACTATGTAGTCTCAGGGTGGCCTTGAACTCACGGGGATCCTCCTACCTCTGCCTCCTGAGTGCAGGAACTAAAGGCGTGCACCACTACACTGGGCTGTTATTGACATCTTTATCAGAAGTAGCTGGGACCACCCAGGAGACACTCTCCAGATAGGGCCTGTTGACATTCCCCTTAAAAGAAAGGAAAGGAGGTGAAAAGTGTTATTAGACCCTCACCTAGGATGTCACATGTGCAATGACGCATGGGGTCTCCTGGCCTTAGGAAGAGAAGAATCATATACAGGGGAAGATTAAGGGCAGAGAGCTCCATCTAAGCAGATAGCAGGAGGTAGTTATCCATGCTGCAATGAGATTTTTTTTTTTTTTTTTTGAGGCAAGCCCAACAGACTGGCCTTTTTGTTTTATTTTGTTTTGTTTTGTTTTTCAAGGTAGGGTCCCACTCTAGCCCAGGCTGACCTGGAATTCACTCTGTATTCTCAGGGTGGCCTCGAACTCATGGCAATCCTCCTACCTCTGCCTCCCGAGTGCTGGGATTAAAGGCATGCACCAACACCCGGCTTTTTTTTTTTTTCTAAAGATGTATAGACTTGTGTGTGGGCTGGAACCAAAAGTTGGTAGCAGAGGCCAGTAAGCTAGAAAAAGCTTATAAGGGAGGGAGGAGAGGGAAGGACTTAAGGGAATAGTATTGTATATATGAAGTAGAAGAACAGATTATAGGTAGGGGAAAGGCCTTAGCAAGGCCAGGGGAAGAGAATGTGTAAAAGAAGGGCGGGGGGGGGGGGAATCAATCAAAATTCAAGATATTCTGAATAAGACTTATGTAAACTTACTTTTTTGAATAATGGCACATCCAGAAGCTATAGATTGTTACTAGAAAATTTTCAGTGCCTGGGATGGGATACCTTCCCTTCCAGTGAGTTGTTGGCCAGGGAGGTCCCTGTTGCCTCCAAAACATTACAGGCTATTGCCAAGGCCCTTGGTTTCCCTTGAGAAACAGATGATAAGATCCTATCGCTGAAGACCTCACTTGCCTGAGTGGCAAGGTCACTGAGAAATCAAGCTGGTGCTGAGCAGAAAATCTCCCTACAGATCAGCCAACTGAAAGCTGGAAAAATCTGCACTGTATGCAGCTGTATGGGAGACAGAAGTCATCAGCGGTGAAAACAGTGGACACTGGAAGCCTTAAGTTTGGCCAGACAGACCAAATGACTGAACAGGTGCAATAGTGGCATGTCTGCTCTGGGGAAAACCAACTGCTCTCTAATTGGACTGAAGGCCTGCTCTATGGGAGGGAATACATGCCTGGTACTGAAAAACATAATCAAAAGTCTATGGCAGGGGAGGTCATGAGCCTTAGGGGTATAAAGCCTGCTCTTATCTGGCTAAATGTATATATTATTCCCACCAAGCTGCCCTGAAAGCACTACACTTAATGTTCATATTCACATATTAACGCTATTCTCACTTCTGGTTAGAGAAGCTTCTCTCTCTCTCTCTCTCTCTTTTTTTTTTTTTTTTTTTGGTTTTGCAAGGTAGGGTCTCACTCTGGTCCAGGCTGACCTGGAATTAACTATATAGTCTCAGGGTGGCCTCGAACTCTCGGTGATCCTCCTACCTCTGCCTCTCGAGTGCTGGGATTAAAGGCGTGCGCCACCACGCCCGGCTCAGAGAAGCTTCTCGTTTCAGGTGGCGATGACCACTGAGATGACCCAAAAGGCAAGATAGTGCTGAGAAGAAGGGGCAGAGGAGTGCTCAGCACTGAAACATCTCTATCACACACTTCAAGGCTCAGGGTCCATTGCAGAAGAGGTGGTGGAAAGAATGTAAGAGTCAAAGGAAGGGTACAACTCCTTACAATGCAACTGACCAGACAGAAATTGGCCTCGATATCCATGACCTCACAATGCCTAGCAATACCTTCACAAGACCCTCATAATAGGAGAAAAAGATGATAACATCAAATTAAAAGAGAAACTAATGGAGAAAGGGAGGGCATATGATGGAGAATGGAGTTCTAAAGGGGCATGGGGGCAGGGGAGGAAAATATCATGGTTTATTGTCTGTAAGTATAGAAGTTGTTAATTAAAAATAAAAAGATTTTATTTTATTTGTTTATTTATTAGAGAGAGGGAGAGTGAAAATGGGTGCATCAGGGCCTCTAGCCACTGCAAACAAACTCCAGATGCGTGTGCCCCCTTGTGCATCTGGCTTACATGGGACCTGAAGAATCAAACCAGGGTCCTTAGGCTTCATAGGCATGTGCCTTAACCACTAAGCCATCTCTCCAGGCCCCCCTTTTTTATGAAAGAAATAGAGAGAGAAGGAAAATTGGAGTGCCAGGGCCTCTGGCTACTGTAATCAAACTCCAGATGCATGTGTGCCATCTTGTGCACATGAGTGACCTTGTGCAAGTGTCACTTTGTGTGTCTGGCTTACATGTGATCTGGGAAGTTGAACAAGAGTCCTTAGGCTTCGCAGGCAAGTGCCTTAACTGCTAAGCCATCTCTCCAGACCTGGAATGAGATCTTTTAATGCTGTGGCTGATTTGGGGTCTCCATGCTCCTGTAAGTAACACCTCACCCATGCTCTGTAAGGAAGCTTATAAACTCATTATTTCACCAGGGTGAACTTTGGTGGTGTTAGAGTTTATTTAGTCTGTCAGGGGTTGTTCTGCCTATGTGGAACAAGTGCTGGATGGCATCTCCCCAGAAAAAGAGTTCACACAACAGATGCCACCGGGTGGGTCTGGGTCATACCACTTTCTCTCTTTACTAAAGGCAAAGAGTTGTTATTGCCACACTTCTAATACTTTAGGATCCTAATATTTTATTATTTATTTATTTTTTCAAGGTAGGGTCTCACTCTAGCTTAGGCTGACCTGGAATTTACTATGTAGTCTCAGGGTGTCCTTGAACTCACAGCAATTCTCTTACCTCTGCCTCCTGAGTGCTGGGATTAAAGGTGTGCACCACCACGCCTGGCTTTAAAGTTTCTTTTTTATAGGTATTTTATTTTTATTAATTAGAGAATGGGCACTCCAAGGCCTCTAGCCACTGCAAACAACTCCAGATGCATGTGCCACCTTGTGCATCTGACTTACGTGGGTACTGGAGAATTGAACCTGGATCCTTAGGCTTCACAGGCAAGTGCCTTCACTGTTAAGCCATCTCTCAAGCCTCATATTTTTATTTATTTATTTGAGAAAGAGAGAGGCAGAAGAGAGAGAGAAAGAAAGAAAAAGAGTGAGCCGGGCATGGTGGCGCACACCTTTAATCCCAGCACTTGGGAGGCAGAGGTAGGAGAATTGTTGTGAGTTCGAGGCCACCCTGAGACTACAAAGTGAATTCAAGGTCAGCCTGGACTAGAGTGAAACCCTACCTAAAAAGAAAAGAAAAGAGAAAGAAAGAGAGAGAGAGGGAGGGAGAAGGGGAGATGGGGAGGGCATGCCAGAGCCTCTAGCCACTGCAAACGAACTCCAAATGCATGTGCCACCTTGTGCATCTGGATCCTGGAAAATCAAACCTGGGTCCTTTGGTTTTGTAGGCAAATGCCTTAACTGCTAAATAATCTCTCCAACTCATACTTTAGGATTCTAAATCCTGCCACTGCCAAAGGGATCAGTTCAAGTCCTCCATTCCCTCATGTGTACAAGCTTGGTGAACACCAGCAGTTAGCCAGGGAAGCTGGGGTTGAAAAGATGAGTGGCATGGCTGTTCTAGGAAGAGGTTTTGAGATAGATTGCTTGACTGAGATTATAGCAGGGAGTTCTTCCAAGACAGAGTGCCTCAAACCAGGTGGTGGCTCATATATAATCCCAGCACTCAGGAGGCTGAGGTAGGAGGATCACAGTGAATTCAAGGCCAGCTGGGGCTATAACGTTGAGTTCCAGGTTAGCCAGGCTAGAGTGAGTCCTTGTCTCAAAAACACAGTCCTTAAGTGTGGGCAACAGAAACATATTAGAGCTTCCAAAAGCAGAGAGTCAGAGTCATCTCTTAGAAGGGCCTAGAGAAGGCTCAGCTGGGGTAAGAAGCTGACCCTGGCATGTGTACCCAAGGGAGTTGGGAGACACTATGTTAAGATCTTTCCTCTGTGCCCTTCTGGCTCACTGCATTATGGACTTCTTTGTCTACTTGGACCCCTGGTCTCAGTTCATATTGGAGCCCCCTTCAAAAGAGTAGGGGCACATGTACTGCATGAGCTTGGAGACTGGTTATCTTCTTGCTCTCCCGGAACTCAGCCCCTTGCAGACTCCCTCCCCCACTCCATAGACGCCTCTGAGTTGAGCCAGCCATCTCTGGCTCAGAATGAGGGCATGGGGCCTGCAGCCTGCTGGAGAATGAATTATTGAAGAGGGCCTAGTGCTAGCTGCTCATCACTGCTGTCCCTTGGGCCCAGCATTGCTTCTCACTGCAGTGAGGGGCCATAAGGCTGGAGGCTGAGAAGGGGATATTATGGAGAACAGGAGCTGGACAGGGGTGGGAAAAGTAGGGCCTTGAGGAGAAGTCTCCTGGAGAGGAAGGAAGTGAGCTGGTAGAGTGTAGTTGCCTTTGTGGTAAGAAGGGCACTTGGGCTGGAGAGATGGCTTAGCCTACAGGTGTACACCACCATGCCCAATTTTATGTTTCCCTTTAAAAAAATTTTTTTTTCTTGGGCTGGAGAGATGGGTTAGAGGTTAAGGTGCTTGACTGTAAAGCCAAAGGACCCAGGTTTAATTTCCCAATACCCATGTAAGCCAGATGCCTAAGTTGGCACATGTGTCTGGAGTTCATTTGCAGTGGCTGGAGGCCCTGGTATACCCATTCTTTCTCTCTCTGCCTCTCTTTCAAATAAATAAATATTTAAAAGAAGAAGAAGGGTACTCTTAGGATAGAGGGAGCTGCCACTCACCTTGGAACAAGGTTGAGAAATAGGACTGGAAGACCCTTGACCCAAGTGGTTGGCCAGAGTTGTAGGTTTTTTTTTTTTTGTTGTTGTTGTTTTTTTTTTTTTTTTTGGAGAGAGACAGAGAGAGGGAGAAGATAGAGATGGGTGCGCCAGCAGCGTCTCAGCTGCTGCGAACAAAATCCAGATGTGTGCACCCCCTTGTGGTCAAGTGCAGCATTGCACCCTTGCGTCACTTTGCATCTGGCTAAACATGGGACCTGGAGATTGGAACCGCTGGAGATTGGAACCAGCGTTCTTAGACTTAGGAGGCAGGCGCCTTAACTGCTAAGCCATCTCTCCAGCCCCAGAGTTGTAGGTTTTGACTCCCATAAACCTTTGGGGCTACAGAACCAGAAGCAGTCTTGGCTCTTCCTTGTATGACCTGAGGTCAGCACAGTGTGGACATTTCAGGGTATCTCTGGCCTCCACTGCAAATAGGATCTTGAATGTGTGGTTGGGGAGAGGGCAGTTAAGCATCAGGGTCCTGAACAGGCCACCAGGCATATTTGAAAGAAGGAAGGATTTGGAGTCTCAAGATCAGAGAGAAGGCCAAAATTATTTATTACCTCAGAAAGTTATCTTTAACAAAGGAAAGAAGAGGGAGCCGGGTGTGGTGGCACATGCTTTTAATCCCAGCACTGGGAGGCTGGGAGGCAGAGGCAAGAGGATCACTGTGAATTCGAGGCCACCCTGAGACTACATAGTGAATTCCAGGTCAGCCTGAACCAGACTGAGACCCTACCTGGAAAAAAAAAAAAAAAAAAAAAAAGGAAGAGAAAAGAAAAGAGAAGAACGATGCTCATTTGTGACAAGGTTCTGTGAAAACTGAACAGGAGTGTTTGTGGTTCATGAAGTGTGTAAGTTACACTGTCAGAATTGGTATGGGATAGGAATACCAGAAACCAGGGAAGCAGCAAGTAGGGGAAGAATCCAGGGACAAAGCTGGGACTTTTAGTCCTTGTCCTGTGACTAAGACACAGAAAGACTGGGAAATTCCTTCCACTTCTGATTAAACGATTAAACAATTTGCAAACGCCACTGCTACTCAATGGTTGGATTTGGATTCAGACCCAGATCTTCCAATTCCACCTTCTGGGTTCTTTCTGTTATAGGGCATGGTGGGGAAACTCTGGCCTACTGGGACCTTCCACACGCTCAGCACTGGGGACTTCCCCAGAAAAGTCCCACACAACCAGATGCCACAGTGATTAGCATTTAATTCCTTTGTATTATGTGTGGCCACACTCCTTTCTCCTTCTGGAATAGTGCAGTGTAAGTACATTTCTTGACTTTTCCCTGAGGCAGTGTCAAATATTTGAGATGCAGTTCTTAAAATAACCTTTAATTGCCGGGCATGGTGGCACACGCTTTTAATCCCAGCACTTGGGAGGCAGAGGTAATAGGATCACTGTGAGTTCAAGGCCACCCTGAGACTACAGAGTGAATTCCAGGTCAGCCTGGGCCAGAGTGAGACCCTACCTCGAAAAACCAAAAACAAACAAACAAACAACCCTTTAATTAAAATAGCCTTGAAATTATAAAAAAATTAAAAACTACAGGTAGTCGGGCGTGGTGGCGCACGCCTTTAATCCCAGCACTCGGGAGGCAGAGGTAGGAGGATCACCGAGAGTTCGAGGCCACCCTGAGACTACATAGTTAATTCCAGGTCAGCCTGGACCAGAGTGAGACCCTACCTTGCAAAACCAAAAAAAAAAAAAAAAAAAAAACACTACAGGTAATGAGCCAGGTATTGTGGGTCATCCTGTAACTCTAACAGCAAGAAGCTGAGAGCAAGAGGCTAAGACAGGAAGATTGCCCAGGCCAGCCTGGGCTACATAGTGATTTCAAGGCTTGCTTGGGCTAGAGACTGACACCACCATCTGAAAAGAGAAGCTTCTCTAAACAAAAGTGAGAGTAGCATTAATATATGGATGTGGACATTAAGAGAAGTGCTTACTGGGCAGTTTGGTGAGCATAGTATATACATTTAGCCAGACACCAGCAGACATTACACTCCTAGGACTCATGACTACCCCTCTTGTAGGTTTTCAGTATCAGGGATGTATGCCCTCCCATGGAGCGGGCCTCCAGTCCAATTAGAGAGCAGTTGGTTTCCCCCATAACAGATATGCCACCATTGCACCCCTTGGCTCATTTGGCCTGGCTGGCCAAATTTAAAGCTTGCAGTGTCCATTGTTGAGTATCTTCACTGGTGTTTTTTCTCTCTCCCATTGAACTGCATGCAGCATAGCTTTTTCCAGCTTTCTGTCAGCTGGTCCACATGGAGGAGGCTTTCAGCTCAGCTCCAGCAGGATTTCTCAGTGAACTTGCAGCCCAAGTATGTGGAGTCTTTAGCAATAGGGTCTTACCATCTATTCCTGTTGGGAAACCAAGGGCCTTGGCAATGGCCTATAATGTTTTGGGGGTATCTGTGACCTCCCTGGCCAACAACTCACTGAAAATTTTCTAGTAACTATATATTGCTTCTGAGTGTTCCATTGTCTAGAAAAGTAGGTTTCCATATGACTTATTTATATCCTCTTAGATTTTGATTAGCCCTCCCTCCACCTTTCCTTTACTCAATCTCTTCCCCTGCCTCATTTAGGCCTTTTCACCCCCATTAACCTGTGCTTCTACACACACACACACACACACACACACACACATACACACACACACACACATTACCATCCTATTAAGTACCCCCTTCCCTTTCTATTCCCTTTATATCCCCTTTCTAGCTCACTGGCTTCTGCTACTGAGTTTTATTCCTACTCACATAGAAGTCCAATCATTTGTAGCTAGGATCCACATATGAGAGAGATCATGTGACATTTGGCTTTCTGGGCCTGGGTTATCTCACTAAGTATAATCCTTTCCAGATCCACCCATTTTCTAGCAAATTTCATAACTTCATTTTTCTTTACCACTGAGTAGAACTCCATTGTGTAAATGTGCCACATCTTCATTATCCACTCATCAGTTGAGGGACATCTAGGCTGGTTCCATTTCCTAGCTATTGTAAATAGAGTGGCAATAAACATGGTTGAGCAAGTATCTCTAAGGTAGTAAGACGAGTCCTTAGGATATATGCCTAGGAGTGGTATAGCTGGGTCATATGGTAGATCTATTTTTAGCTGTCTCAGGAACCTCCACACTGATTTCCACAATGGCTGGACCAGATTGCATTCCCACCAACAGTGTAGAAGGGTTCCTCTTTTTCTGCATCCCCACCAGCATTTATGGTCATTTGTTTTCATGATGGTAGCCAATCTGACAGGAGTGAGATGGAATCTCAGTGTAGGTTTAATCTGCTTAATCTGCATTTCCCTGATGACTAGAGATGTAGAACACTTTTTAAGATGTTTATATGCCATCTGTATTTCTTCTTTTGAGAACTCTCTATTTAGTTCCATAGCCCATCTTTTTAATTGTCACTGGGGTTGTTAATGGTGGGTTTGATTTCTTATTATTTAAGTTTTTTGAGTTCTTTGTAGTTTTATCCTGGTTGGCTTTATTAATCCTCTGTCAGATGGAATAGCTGGCAAATAATTTTCTGGTCCCATTCTGTAGGTTGCATCTCTATTTTGCCCATTTTTTAATTGGGTTGTTTGATCTTTTTATCCTGGGTTTTTTTAAAAATATTTTATTACTTTGGATACCGGATTGGTGGCACATTCCTTTAATCCCAGCACTTGGGAGGCAGAGGTAAAGGACTGCCTTGAGTTCAAGGCCACCCTGAGACTACATAGTAAATTCCAGGTCAGCCTGGGCTAGAGTGAGACCCTACCTCAAAAAAGTCACAAAAAAATCATTTATTTATTAGAGAGAGAGAAAGAAAGAAGCAGATATATAGAGAGAATGGGTGCACCAGGGCCTCTAGCCACTGCAAACAAACTCCAGATGCATACATCACCTTGTGCTTCCGACTTATATGGGTACTGGGAAATTGAACCTGGGTCCTTAAGCTTCCCAGGCAAGCGCCTTAACCACTAAGCCATCACTCCAGCCCTGGAACTTTAAAAAATATTTTATTTATTTGTTTATTTTTAAATATTTTATTTTAATATATTTATTTGAGAGAGAAAGCGAGAGAGAGAGAGAGAGAGGGAGGAAAAGGTAGATAGATAGAGAGAGAGAATGGGCACATCAGGGCCTCCAGTGGCTGCAAACAAACTCCAGGCACATGTGCCACCTTGTGCATCTGGCTTATGTGGGTCCTGGGGAGTTGAACCTGGATTCTTTGGCTTTGCAGACAAAGGCCTTAACCACTGAGCCATCTCTCCATCCCTTATTCATTTGTTTGAATGAGAGAAAAAGAGAGAGAAAGAGGGAGAATGGGTGCACCAGGGCCTCCAGCTACTGCAAATGAATTCCAGATGCATGCACCATCTTGTGTGTCTGGCTTACATGGATACTGGGAATTGAACCTGGGACCTTATGCTTCCCAGGCAAGCACCTTGACCATTAAGCCATCATTCCAGCCCTGGAACTTTTTTTCCAGTCAATGCTCTCCACTTTTCTATTTTGTTAAGTTTAGTTTATCTAGTCCTAGTCAGTACCCACATCACCCAAAAATGTCTTTTTCAAATGCTAAATCTCAATAAGTGTCTGATCAAGAACCATGCATTGCACACACATTCATCTGCAGACAGCCCTTACTTGGGTTCTCATAGGTTATTGGCTGGATGCATTTGTTCCTTACCATCTGGGCCTTTTTGCAGATCTCTACACAACATGGCAGATTGCATCTGAGGGAGAGGGGTTGACAGTGTGACTAGAAGCCACAGGCTTTTTGTGACCTAATCTTGAAAGTGATATCTAATCCTTTGCTACATTTTATTCCTTATAAAGCAACCACTATGTCCAAGCCAAGTGTAAAGAGTGGGCTTTCACCTGGGCCTGAATGTACGGAGCTGCCAGGACCTGTGGATGCTGTTCCACAGTTTATCACATGGGAAGATACAGGCAGTGGAAGAGGCACTTTCATGTAGATATTATTTCAACTTTAAAACAACTCTTTGGAGTTGTTTTAAATGATAGAGTAAGGTCCCAAGTTCAACCACAGAACACCAGCACAACAAGAACAACAACAACAACAACAACAACAAAAACCAAACCAATCCTGGGCTGGGGAGATGGCTTAGTGGTTAAGGCACTTGCCTGCAAAGCCTAAGGACTTGGGTTTGATTCCCCAGTACCCACGTAAGCCAGATGCACAGGGTGGCATGTGTGTCTGGAGTTCATTTTCAGTGGCTAGGGGCTCTGGCAGCCCATTCTCTCTATATATATCTGCAACTTTCTCTTTCCCTCTCCCTCTCTCTCTCTAATAAATAAATAATGTTTAGAAAAAATAATCCTGTAGAGACAAATCCCCTCACCCCATATTCTATAGGAGTAATCAGCCTCAGAGAGAGCTTTCTTTTGCCCCACCTGAAGTTCACTCTAGTTACCCTTTATCACATAAATTTCTTCAGCATACTTTTAATAATATGTTAAAGCCGGGTGTGGTACGCACGCCTTAAATCCCAGCACTTTGGAGGCAGAGGTAGGAGGATTGCCATGAGTTCGAGGCCACCCTGAGACTACAGAGTGAATTCCAGGTCAGCCTGGGCTTGAGTGAGACCCTACCTCGAAAAACCAAAAAAAAAAAAAAAAAAAAAAAAAAAAAAAAAAAAAAAAAAGTTAAAAAACTTAAATGCTGCATCTCTCTCATATGTGGATCCTAGCTACCAATGTTTAGACTTATATGTGAGTTGGGGTAAAAATCGGTAGAAGAGGCCAGTAAGCTAGAAAGGGGCTACAAGGCATGGAGGAGAGGGGAGGATTTAGCAGGATGGTATTGTATATATGTAAGTAGATGAATAGTTTACTGTGGGTGGAATGGGCTAAGTGAGGTCAAGGGAAGAGATTGAGTAAAGGAAGGGTTGAGGGAGGGTTAATCAAAATTTAAAAGGGTATGAATAAGCCATATGGAAACCTACTTTTTTGGACAATGGTGCACCCAGAAGCCATTGGCTGTCACTAGAAAAGCTTCAGTGCCAGGGATGGGATATCTTCCAGTGAGTTGTTGGCCAGGGAGATCCCTGATGCCCCCCCAAACATTACAGGCCATTGTAAAGGCTCTTGCTTTCCCACCAGGAATAGATGGTAAGACCCTATTGCTGAAGACTCCACAGGTTTGGGCTGCAAGGTCACTGAGAAATCAAGCTGGAGCTGAGCTAAAAACCTCCTCCCTGTAAACCAACTGACAGAAAGCTAGAAAAAGCTACATTGCATGCAGCCCTATATAGAGAGAAATTATCAGTGGAGAAAAACAATAGCGGACACTGTAAGCCTTAAGTTTGGCCAGCCAGGCCAAATGAGCCAACAGGTGCAACAGTGGCATGTCTGTTATGGGGGAAACCAACCACTCTCTAATTGGACTGGAGGCCTGCTCCACAGGAGGGAATATGCCTGGTACTGAAAAATCTATGATGGGGAAGGCCATGAGCCCTAGGGGCATAAAGCCTGCTGGTGTCTGGCTAAATGCATATATTATGCTCACCAAACTGCCCAGTAAGCACTTCTTTTTTTTTTTTTTTTTTTTTTTTTTAATCCAGGTTATGTAGTCTCACTCATGATCCTACATATTTTTAAATTATTTATTTATTTATTTGATACTCATGTACATATTTTTAAATTATTTATTTATTTATTTGAGAAAGAGAGATGAAGAGAGAAAGAAGGAGAGAGAGAATGGGTGCACCAGGGCCTCCAGCCACTGCAAACAAACTTCAGATACATGTGCCACCTTGTGAATCTGGCTTATGTGGGTCCTGGGGAATCGAGCCTCCAACTGGGGTCCTTATGCTTCACAGGAAGTGCTTAGCTGCCAAGCCATCTCTCCAGATCCCATACTCATATATTAATGCTACTCTCACTTTTGTTTAGAGAAGCTTCTCTTTTCATATGGCAGTGACCACTGGCATGACCCAAAAGGCAACACAGTGCTGAGAAGAAGTGGCAGAGGAGTATCCAGTACTGAGATATCTCTACCACACCCTCCAAGGCTCAGGGTCCATTGCAGAAGAGGTAGCGGAAAGAATGTAAAAGCCAAAGGAGATGGGCATGGTGGCACATGCCTTTAATCCCAGCACTCGGGAGGCACAGGTAGGAGGATTGCCATGAGTTCAAGGCCACCCTGAGACTACATAGTGAATTACAGGCCAGCCTGGACCAGAGTAAGACCCTACCTTGAAAACCAAAAAAAAAAAAAAAAAAAAAAAAAAAAAAAAAAAAAAAGCCAAAGGAAGGGTACGACTCCTTACAATGCAATCTTCTAGACACAAAATGGCCTGGGTATCCATGACCTCACAATGCATGGTATTACTTACATAGGAGCCTCATAATAGGAGGAAAAGATGATGACATCAAAATAAGAGACAACAAGCCAGACGTGGTGTTATACACCTTTAATCCCAGCACTTAGGAGGCATATGTAGGAGGATGGCCATGAGTTCAAGGCCATCCTGAGACTACAAAGTGAATTCCAGATTACCCAGAGCTAGAGTGAAACCCTACCTTGAAAAATAAAAATAAAACAAAACAAAACAAAAAAATAAGAGACTAAGCCAGTATGGTGGTACATGCCTTTAATCCCAGCATTTGGGAGGTAGAGGTAGGAGGATCACCTTGAGTTCGAGGCCACCCTGAGATTACATAGTGAATTCCAGGTCAGCCTGAGCTAGCATGAGGACCCCCCAAAAACCAAAATAAATAAATAAATGAGAGACTAATTGAGAGAGGGAGGGGATATGATGGAGAGTGGAGCTGTAAAGGGGAAGGTGGAGGAGGGGAGGGAATTATCATGGTTTATTGCCTACACTTATGGAAGTTGTCAACAAAAAAGTTAAAAAAAATAATTTTGGTTTTTGAGGAAGGGTCTTGCTCTAGCCCAGGCTGACCTGGAATTTACTATGTAGTCTCAGGATGGCCTTGAACTCACAGTGATCCTCCTACCTCTGTCTCCCAAGTGCTGGGATTAAAGGCGTGTCCCACCACACCTGGCTATTTATTTTTATTTTTTGGTTTTTCGAGGTAGGGTCTCACCGTAGCCCAGGCTGACCTAGAATTCACTATGTAGTCTCAGGGTGGCCTCGAACTCACAGCGATCCTCCTACCTCTGTCTACCAAGTGTTGGGATTAAAGGCGTGAGCCATCATGCCTAGCTTATTATGTTTTTTTAGAAAGCATCTTAAAATTCACAGAAGAGGGCTAGAGAGATGGCTTAGCAGTTAAGGTGGTTGCCTGCAAAGCCAAAGGACCCAGGTTTAATTCCCCAGGTCCCATGTAAGCCAGATGCACAAGGTGGCACATGTATCTGGAGTTCCTTTGCAGTGGCTAAAGGCCCTGGTGTACCCATTTGCTCTCTCTATCTGCCTTTTTCTCACTCTCAAATAAATAAAATATTTTTAAAAATTCACCCCAGAGCCAGGTATGGTGGCACACGCCTTTAGTCCCAGCACTTGGGAGGCAGAGGTAAGAAGATTGCTGTGAGTTTGAGGCCAACCTGAGACTATATAGTTAATTCCAGGTCAGCCTGGGCTAGAGTGAGACCCTACCTTGAAAAAAAAATTCACAGCAGAAAGTAGGAGGTACAGTTCCCATCTACCTACCACATGCACAGACTCCCCAACCCTTGGCACCCCATTCCAGATAAACCTGTTAAAATGAAATATCACTGCCACCCAAAATTTACAGTTTATGTTAGGTTTCACTTTTGGTATACATTCTGTGGGTTTGGTCAAATATGTAATCACATGTACATAGTACTATAATATATAAAACAAACAGCTTCAAGGTCCTAAAAGTCCTCTGTGCTCCCCCTTGTTCACTCCTCTCTCCCTCCAACTTCCTTATCTTTGACTTTTCCCCCCAAATGTTGTAGTTAGAATCATAGAGTGCTTCAACAACACCTGCTTCATGACCTGTGCTCTTCCTCATTGGCCTGCTAAGTTATATCTTCTCTGGACTAGATGCAGGCTGCATGAGGAGGGCAGGAACCCGGTTTGCCTACTTAATCTTTCACCCTCAGCCCCTAGAATTGAGCTTGCTGCCTAGCAGTTATTTAACAAATATTTGTTGAAAGGAAGAATAAATTCTGAGGTTTGTCCATCTCTCATTTAAATTGGTTGAAGTCTGTGTGGACTTCACTGATCTGTTCATCATACAAAGGTGAAAGGCATGTGTAGGGAGAGGTGACAGGGGCAGGCCAGCAGAGGGCTTTTCTTGGCTAAAGAGCTGCTCTGGAAGGCTCTCAGAGCTTTGTGAGAGGCTCGCAGGAGATAAACAAGCAAAGAGCTTTACCTAATTTTTAGGAAACACAAAATGAAAATAAACAAGGAAAAGCATGAACTTTAAATGCCACTCTAAACCCCCAGCACCAAATAAACAACAAACATTTGCATAAAACAAAAAAATAATAACCACAATAAAAAGCCAGCTTGGGAGATTGAAGAGGAATGTTTCCATCCTCATAAGGCCACCTTTCCCCCTAGATTGGACAACCCTGTCCTACTTATCTCTTGCCTCACTGTCACCTGCTGCAACATTCCATATGGCTGCAGTCCCCTATGTGTCCTGGCTTTCCTGCCTCCCAGCTCCTTCAGCCTGTTTGTCTGGGGTCATGTGGGGACACATTAGGACTTTCAGATGCAATAAACACTAAAAAGATTATGATGACCCCATGCAGTGAAAAACAATTCAACTATAGCCACTGGCCAGGTGTGGTGACACAAGCTTGTAAATCCCAGCACTGGGAAGTCAAGGCAGGAGGATCGAGAACTCAAGGTCATCCTTTTAAGCCAGCCTAGGCTGCCCTGTCTCAAAGCAAAACAAACAAATCACCAGATAAAAAACAAACACTAAGTGGGAGGCTGGAGAGCTAGCTCAATGGTTAAGACGCTTGCCTGCAAAGCCTAATGACCTGGGTTTGATCCCCTATTACCCACGTAAAGCCAGATGCACAAACTGGCAAAGTGGTACATGCATGTAGAGTTTGTTTGCAGTTGCTGGAGGCCTTGGCACAACCATTCTCCCTCTCTCCCTCTCTCCCTCTCCTTGCAAATAAATAAATAAATATTTTAAAAACATATAATTTATTGTAGTCCTTCATATCTCTTTCTTTTTCTTTTTTTCCAGGAAGAGTCTCACTCTAGCCTAGGAAGACCTAGAACTCTTGCTGTAGTTCGAGGCTGGCCTTGAACTCACAGTGATCCTCCTACCTCCTACCAAGTGCTGGGATTAAAGGTATGTGCCACCACACTGGCCACCATGCCCTGTAGAAAGACAGAATGGGTGATCTGGGACTAGACAGAGAGAAAGAATAAGTGCACCAGGGCTTTTAGCCTCTGCAAACAATCTCCAGACACCTGTGCCCCTTTGTGTATCTGGCTTTTAAATGGGCACTGGGGAATCAAACTTGGGGTTGTTAGGCTTTATAGGCAAGCACCTTAACCCCGAGCCATCTCTCCAGCCTCAGGGTTTTTTTGTTGTTGTTTTTGTTTTTGTTTTTGTGCTTTTTAAAATGGGGGAACAGGATCTTGCATGTAGTCTAGGCTGGCCTCAAACTCATATCAATCCTCCTATATCAGCCTCCCACGTACTGAAATTGCAAGTGTGTGCCATCATGTCCAGCTAGGAAGTGGGATTTTTTTTCATATTAAAATATTTTATTTATTTATTTATTTATTTATTTATTTATTTATTTAAGGGGGACAGATAGGGAGAATGGGCGTGCCAGGGCCTCCAGTCACTGCAGACAAATTCCAGACACATGTGCCATCTTATGCATCTGGCTTACATGGGTCCTGGGGAATCAAACCTGGGTCCTTAGGCTTCAAAGGCGAGTACCTTAACTGCTAAGCCATTTCTCCAGCCCAGAAGTGGGATTCTTAAACCACCAGCCCCCTCACTGTGGCAAGCAGATCAAGATGGCGACAACGACCATGGTATCCATGCTTTTGTGTACCCTCCCTCAGAATATGGGTTGTCCTTGTGACTTGCTTCAGACACAAGAGTTTGATGGTTCTTTGGTTAGGCCACAAGAGATTGTGCCTACTGTTTTTCCAGAAGACTCTTGATATGTTAGAGAGCTCCATGTAGGGAGGATCACAGTCCAACAGCCAGCGAAGAACTGAACCCTGCAAATCACACGCATGCTTGGAATTGGAGCCTTCCTCCTTTAAGCCACTAATGAGACTGATGCCCTGCTGGCACCACGCTTGTTAAAGCTTTGTCTTCTCAAAGCAGAGCACTCTGGTGAGCCACACCCAGGCTCCTGATGGGCAGAAACCTTGAAATAAATGTGTTTTTTTAAAGCTCTTAATTTGATTTTTTAAATAATTTGACGCATTGCAATAGATAACTCATTTACTTATTTAATAAAACTGTTTTGCATATAGAGGCCACTGTTTTCTCTCTGTACTGTAGAAGAAGAAACTAAGGCTCAGAGCAGCTGGATCCGTTGTTCAATGTACTTGTCATCCTCTTGGTGGCAAAAATAGAAACAGTCTCTAAGTCATGTGAGAAAGGGGCATGTATTGGAACAACGGTGAATAACTTGGTCATAGAACAAGGCAGGAGCAAAGGGCAGTTGGGCAACAGAATGACAGAAGAGCTCAGGACTCCTGCCCCTGTGCAGACAACAGAATGACTTTCAGCTGTCTTACTTCTTGTCATTTGCTCCACATTCAAAACTTTTAGTGGGAATGCCCAATGGCAGGAGGGCTCTGTACATATTGGAGACTGGGGTCAGCTGGCAGTAGGCACTCAAAAAAGAGCTTTTCCAGGGCTGGAGAGATGGCCTAGCGGTTAAGCGCTTGCCTGTGAAGCTTAAGGACCCCCGGATCGAGACTCTATTCTCCAGGACCCACTTGAGCCAGATGTACAAGGGGGCACACACATCTGGAGTTCGTTTGCAGTGTCTGGAGGCCCTGGCATTCCCATTTTTCTCTTCTCTCTCTCTCTCTGCCTATTTCTGAATCTCTCTCTTTCTCTCAAATGAATAAGTAACTAAATAAAAATAATAATGGCCATTTAAAAAAAAATAGTTGATTCCAGCACTTGAGAGGCTGAGGTAGGAAGATAACTGTGAGTTCAAGGCTACCTTGAAACTATAGAGTGAGTTCAGGTCAGCCTGGATGTTGTAGTCAGCTCTTCACTGTTGGGATGAACCTCCAAATGAGACAGTTTATGGGAGTTAGTGATTTATTTGGAGTTTATAGATCCAGGGGAAGTTCCATAATGGCAGAAGAAGCTGGATCTCTTTCTCAGATCCACACAGAGAAGAGACTACTACCAGCACCACAATAAGTAAGCACACACTGGGAACCCCAGGCAAAGCTCAAGCACACTGCACACCTTTAGGCTTTAAACAGCTCCGCCCCCAGTAACACCTTAGGGCTAGACCCCAGGGTCTGCCCACAGTGACACCTCCTCCAGACAGGTGGCTGGAAATCCAAGTTACAAGCTTGAATAAAACTCCTGAATCTGTTGGGGGACATCTATTCAAACTACCACACTGGGCTACCTTGAAAAACAAACAAAACAAAACAAAAAGGTGAGTCTGACATTGGGTACAGAGTAGATGGAGTATTAGCTCATGTCTCAAAGGTTCAGAAACTGACGTAGCCCTATTCCCTAAAGCAGTGACATTTCCCAAACCTTCCCAGGAGATACAGAATTTCCTATACTGCCCCTAAGGCTTGTAAGCCAGAGGAGTAGAATTCTGGGAGGGGAAACTATGAGTGTCAGTGCCTGAAACACACCACCAGAGGGCACATGACACTCATAAATTTAGCAAAGGGTGGTGTGTGTGTGTGTGTGTGTGTGTGTGTGTGTGTGTGTACCTGAGGAAGTCTAGTTTGAGTAGGGCCCTGGCAGGCTGGGCTATGGATACCCAACGGACAAGCTATGTAGCGGGTACCAAAAGCCTTCTCTAGTTCTTTTGGCTCTAGCTAAACCTTCTCATTCTGGGAGCTATGGGCTCCCCTGGTCTTTGCTCTGAGATCTTGAGGGACTCTGAACTTTTCTTTTTCTTTTTTTTTACATATTTTTAAAAGATTTTATTTTATTTTTAAAAATATTTTTATTTTTATTTATTTATTTGAGAGAGAGAGATACAGAAACAGGCAGGTAGAAAGAGAGAGAGAGAGAGAGAGAGAGAAAGAGGGAGAGAAAGCGTGCTCCAGGGCCTCCTGCCACTGCAAACAAACTCCAGATGCATGAGCCCCCTTGTGCATCTGGCTTACGTGGGTCTTGGAGAGTCAAACCTCGAATCAGGGTCCTTAGACTTCACAGGCAAGCGCTTAACCTCTAAGCCATCTCTCCAGCCCAAAGATTTTATTTTTATTTATTTATTTGAGACAGAGAAATTGGAGGGAAGAGAGAATGGGCATGCCAGGGCCTCTAGCCACTGCAAACAAACTCCAGACGCATGTGCCACCATGTGCATCTGGCTTATGTGGGACCTGGAGAATTGACCTGGGGTCCTTAAGCTTCTCAGGTATGTGCCTAAGCTGCTAAGCCATCTCTCCAGCCCCTTTTAATACATTTTTAAAGATTTTAAAATATATATATTATTTAATTTTTTAAATTTTTGTTTATTTATTTGCAAGGAGAAAAGAGAGAGAGAGAGAATGGGCACACCAGGGACTCTAGCCACTGCAAATGAACTTCAGACGTATGTGCCCCTTTGTGCATCTGGCTTACATGGGTCTTGGGGAATTGAACCTGGGTCCTTTGGCTTCACAGGCAAATGTCTTAACCACTAAGCCATTTCTCCAGCCCCCCACTTTTTTTTTTTTTTTTTTTTTTGGTTTTCCGAGGTAGGGTCTCACTCTAGCTCAGGCTGACCTGGAATTCACTATGTAGTCTCAGGGTGGCCTTGAACTCTCAGCGATCCTCCTACCTCTGCCTCCCAAGTGCTGGGATTAAAGATGTGTGCCACCATGCCCGGCTAAAAGGATTTTATTTTTTTAATTGGTTTATTTATTAGAGCCAGACACACACACACAGAGAGAGAGAGAGTGAGAATGGATGCGCCAGGCCTCTAGCCACTGCTAACGAACTCCAGATGCATGTGCCACCATGTGCTTCTGGCTTACGTGGAACCTGGAGAATAGAACCGGGGTCTTTAGGCTTTGCAGGCATGTGCCTTAACCACTAAGCCATCTCTCCAGCCCTGAATTCTTCTTTTTATGACATCAGTTCTCCAACTGTAACCCCTAGCCCATCAATTTCAGTTCAGCCCTGGAGTACAGGGCAGGGGTGGTGGGGTGAGGGCTGTGCCTCTGACTACAAATAGATATAGCCTTTCCTAGAGCCTGTGCAACACAGCAGAAGGAAGTGGAGAGAGGCTTTTCTTTTGGACTGGAAATTCCAGTACCTAGCACAGTACCTGGCACATAGTTCTCAATAAATATTTGTTGCTTGTTGATAATTATTTGACATGAATAAATCCTGCAGAAGGAGCCAAGGCAGGTGGCTAGGGCACTCCAACTACAACGTTGCTAGAGTCCTTTCACTTCCCAACAACCCAACACGACTATCCTTGCCCAAGCCACTGTTCTTTCCACCTGGACTACTATAGTAACTTCCTAAGTGGTTTCCCTCACATCCTTTGATCCCACAATTTATTCTTCACTCAGTAGCCAGCATGATCTCTAAAAACCATAAATCAAATTGTGCCACTTCTGAGCTTAACACCTTCCAAAGGCTTCTCATTACACTTTGAATGAAATCCAAACTCCTGTGCCTGGCCTATGAGCTTCTACACTAGCCAGGGCATGCCCTCCTCTCTGACCTCATCTTCTACTTCTTAAGCCTCACTGACTTTCTTTGTGTTTGAGAACCCAGTGAGCTGGCTCTTGCCAGAGGGCTTTTGCATTAGCTGTTCCCTCCGCCTGGAATGCTCTTTACACAGATTCTTTTCATGGCTGATTCCATGTCACTTGGGTCTCAGTGTTAATGCCACTTCCTTCCAGAAACCTCTTTTGACAGCTAAACCTAGATTTCTCACTCAGTCACTTCTAATCCATTCCCCATTCAATAAACATCATAGCGCTTATTATCTATCATATGTGTTTTCTGTCCAGCTTTAAAATTTTCTTGACAACCCCCATAAATGCACACAACATACCATGATCATAATCCCCTCATACCACCCTCTCTTCCCCTCCCTCCAGAATCTTCCCCCTTCCACTGAATATCTTTCCAACTAGTCTCTGGTATATTTCAATGTCATCATTTTCCCCTTCCCATTATGCAGGTCTTATATAGGTAGCATCAGACACTGTGAGGTCGTGAATGCCAATGCCACTTTGAGTCTGGAAGACAGTATTGTGAGCAGTCCTCCTCTTCCTTTAGCTCTTACATTCTTTCTACCACCTCTTCTGCAATGGACCCTGAGCCTTGGAAGGTGTGATAGAGATGTCTCGCTTAGTGCTAAACACTCTACTGCCTCTTCTTAGCACTTTGATGAATTTTGAGTCTTACCAGAGGTCCCTGCCATATGAAAAGAGAAGCTTCTTTCACCAAAAATCTGAGTAGCCTTAATATATGGGCATAAACATAAGTATTTAGAGAGCACTTTGATAGATATAAAGTATCCACTTAGCCAAACAACAGTAGTAGTTTCCCTGCTAGAACTAATGATGTCTTCATCATAGGCTTTTGATTAGGTTTTCATTACCAGGTATGAATTTTCTCCCCAGTGAGCGAGCCTCAAATCCAATCAGAGAGCAGTTGGTCTCTCCCATAACTACCATTGCACCATATTTGGCCTGGCTGTGCAGAATCAAACCCACACAAGCAGCAAGCAAGTGCCTTTACTGCTGAGCCATCTCCCCAGCCCTCAGTTTTTCTTTTTGGTTTTGTGAGGTAGGGTTTTGCTCTAGCCCAGGCTGACCTGGAATTCACTATGTAGTCTCAGGGTGGCCTTGAACTCACAGCAATCTTCCTATCTCTGCTTCCAGAGTGCTGAGATTAAAGGTGTGCATCACCACACCCAGCTCCCCCGCCCTCATTTTGGTTTTATTTTGTTTTTGTTTTTCTAGGTAGATTCTCACTTTAGCCCAGGCTGACCTAGAATTCACTATGTAGTCTCAGGGTGGCCTCGAACTCATAGTGATCCTCCTACCTCTGCCTCCTGAGTGCTGGGATTAAAGGCATGCGCCACCATGCCCGACCCATCCCTTATTTTTAAAACATATTTTATTTTTATTTTTTATTTATTTATTTATTTGACAGAGAAAGAGGGAAAAAGAGAGAGAGAGAATGGGCCTCCAGCCACTGCAAATGAACTCCAGACACATGCGCCCCCTTGTTCATCTGGTTAATGTGGGTCCTGGGGAATGAAACCAGGGTCCTTTGGCTTTGCAGGCAAATGCCTTAACCACTAAACCATTCCTCCAGCCCTTATTTTTAACACACATATATTTTAGCTAGAAAAGACACAGGTTTCCATATAACTTATTCATAACATGTTCATTTTTAATTTTTTTTTTTTATTTTTCAAGGTACAGTCTCACTTTAGCTCAGGCTGACCTGAAATTCATTATGCAGTCTCAGGGTGGCTTTGAACTCTCAGTGACCCTCCTACCTCTGCCTCCCGAATGCTGGGATTAAAGGTATGTGCCATCCCGCCCAGCAACATGTTTAATTTTAATCCTCCTCCCAACTCCTCCTGTTCTCCATCCCCTCCCCTGATCCCACTTACAGCATTCCACCCCCAGTATTGTCTATTCATTTTTTTGTTTGTATGTTTGAGGTAGAATCTCGCTCTAGCCCAGGCTGACCTGGAATTCAATATGTAGTCTCAGGGTGGCCTTGAACTCAAGACAATCCTCCTATCTCTGCCTCCCAAGTGCTGGAATTAATGGAGAGCGCTACTACACCTGGCCCTATTAATTTTTAAAAATAATGTTGCTATATGTAAACCAGGTTGGCCTTTGAAATCCTCTTGCCTCAGCCTCCCAAGTCCTGGGATTATAGGAATGGCCACCATGCCAGGCCCAGTTCTCATTTGTTTCCAGCAAATCAGATTCATGAGACCTGGGACTCTGTCTGCTGAATTCATTACCATGTTCCTAGTGCCTATTAATAGAACAGTGTCTAGGCACACAAATGTTTGTGGAATGAATGAGTAATGGTGGGGGCCTAAGTGGATGGGGAAAGTTCATATCTCTCTGGAGCTGACAGTCAATCAATCATTTCATTTTCATGGGTGTTGGTTGTGGGACTGGAGTTGGCCAAGACTTACTCCAGCCCTGAGCCAAGAAAGCCCGAGTCTCTGAGTAATGGCAGCCATGTTAGGGAGGAATGAACAGGGCATGTTTGCTGGGTTGAATGAATGTGGGTAGTTTTTACATTTCTCTTCCCTCCTCTCCTCTCCTCTCCTCTCCTCTCCTCTCCTCTCCTCTCCTCTCCTCTCCTCCTCTCTCCTCTCCTCTCCTCTCCTCTCCTCTCCTCCTCTCCTCTCCCCTCCCCTCCCCCCCCCCCCCCCCCCCCCCCCCTCCCCTCCCCTCCCCTCCCCTCCCTCCCCTCCCTCCTCCCTTCCTTCCTCCCTTCCTTCCTTCCTTCCTTCCTTCCTTCCTTCCTTCCTTCCTTCCTTCCTTTCTTTCTTTCTTTCTTTCTTTCTTTCTTTCTTTCTTTCTTTCTTTCTTTCTTTCCTTCTTCAGTACTGGGGATGGAACGCAGGGCCTTGTGCATGCTGAGCAAGTACTCTACCACTGAGTTACAGCCCCAGCCAACTATGTCTTTCATAGTTTTAGAAAATAAAATGTGCAGAAACCTTATATTTGAGCCAGCAATGTTAGAGAATGATTATTTGCATTGTTTGATCTGAGCTGTTACCTCAAACAATCCAGAGGAAGCTCAGGGGACTCTACCCTATCTGTGTCACATTACAGGGTATTATTTTCAACACTGCATATTTGTAGAGTGTTGTCCAAGATTCACTTATAGCTGTATAGAACTTGCATTTCCACATAATATACTCTCCAAGTAGGAGTTTCCTCTTCCTGAAAATGAGAGGTTGAGCTGGGCATGGTGGCGCACGCCTTTAATCCTAGCACTTGTAGGCAGAGGTAGGAGGATTGCCGTGAGTGAGATGGAGGCTACCCTGAGACTACATAGTGAATTCCAGGTCAGCCTGAACTAGAGCGAAACCTTACCTCAGAAAACCAAAAAATAAAAAATAAAATAATAAAAAGAGAGAGAGAGATTGAGAGAGAGGAGAGGTTGAAAATACGCCCCTCTTGTGACTGGCCTGTATCAAAAAAACTAAAAAGTCCCTTGAGCCAGACGTGGTGGCACATGCCTTTAATCCCAGCACTTGGGAGGCAGAGGTAGGAGGATCACAATGAGTCCAAGGCCATCCTGAGACTACGTAGTGAATTTCAGGTCAGCCTGGACTAGAGTGAAACCCCACCTCAAAACAAAATAAAATAAAAAGTCCCTTGAGACTGAGTTGGACTTGGAGAATCAGATACAGTTCCTACTGACTGCCTCTCTTTCTTCCTTCTCTTTGTCAGGGTTAAAATTTTCCGATCAATCCCTGATTTTCTGTTTATTTCCGCTCTGGGATAGTGAGTTTTTTTCCAACTGCTTCACTTACCATGGTGGATTCCAAATGAAGCTCAGCAGGACTGTGTTCTGTAGGCCAGGTCAAAGGGCTCCACACTAAGAACGGAATCATAACTGCCATGCTCCAGCTCAGGGAAAAATGGATAGATTTTTCTCAATTTTAAGGGTTTTTCATATTATTTTCTTTTATTTTTTATTATTTATTTGAGAGTGAAAGAGGCAGAGAGAGACAGAGACAGAGAGAGAGAGAGAGAGAATGGGCATGCCAGGACCTTCAGCCACTGCAAATGAACTCCAGAAATGTGTGCCCCCTTATGTGCATGTGCAACCCTGTGCGCTTGCGTCACCATGCATCTGGCTTACATGGGACCTGGAGATTCGAACATGACTTCTTAGGTTTCATAGGCAAGTGCCTTAGCCACTAGGCAATCTCTCCAGCCCTTTCATATTATTTTCTGACATTTGTGTAGTGTCTGCTGTTCTAGACTACTAGATCTGCTCTATCATACATTCTGTACTAGGTTATTTTAGCATAGTAATGTTCCATCATATTCTGCTGAAGGTATTTGTTCCTATGAAGGGCTCAAGGCAAGCCTGGAAATCATATATATATATATATATATATATATATATATATATATATATATATATATAATGTAATTTTTTTCTCAAGGTAGGGTCTCACTCTAGCCCAGGCTGACCTGGAATCCACTATGTAATCTCAGGCTGGCCTCGAACTCAGAACTCATAGTGATCCTCCTACCTCTGCCTCCTGAGTGCTGGGATTAAAGGCCTGTGCCCCCACGCTAGGCTCAGTCTTAGATATTCTGTTTCCAATCCAGTGATTCCTTGCACACTTTTGTAAAACATCCTTGGCGCATTTCAGAGACAGATAATTTGACTGAAACATGTCTGGAGCAGGCAATCCTCTGTCGTGGAAGGGGTTGGCAGAAGGCCCAGACTCTAACCTGCTGGTCTGAGGATCCCTGGCCCTCTGCTGTTGTTTGACAGCAGCAGTTCTCACACCATTGGGTCATGGAAGCTAGAGGTCAAGGGCTCACTGCACTACTGCTGCCCAGAGTGTACTCCCCATGGTCAAACGGGGCCAAAGCCCACCCACCTCATGAGGAAACTTCAGGAAAGGACTAGAGCAAATCACATTCTGGTATCTACAGACAAAAATCATAGTAAGGCAAAATACAAACAGCAATGAACTGTGGCCAGTGGAAGTGAGTTCTGGTCCTTCTACGAATAACCAGTTGTGTGCCTGATTAAGCCACATTATAGCTCACAGCTTTGGCTTCCCTTAATCAATACAGCACAGTGGTTACCATCATAGGCTCTGAAGCCAGTCTGCAAAGGATCATTGTTGTGTGAATTTTTTCCCCTGGGAAGACACAACACATGTCTATTTACCCCAGATAGAACACAAATGGCAGACCAAAGTACTATTATACCAAAACCAGTTTTGATGAACCAGTGAGTCTAATGGTGTTACTTACAGGAACATGGAGCCCACAAAGCAGCCCCTACCCTGAGAAGGCTCATCGATCATGTATGATGATCTCCCCATGCTTCTTAGATGAAGCTCCCTATTTTGGGATTACTACCCAGATGCCCGTCCCTCAGCCTCAGGGTGAGTGAGGGCTTATCTACAGAGTCTCCAAAGCAGCAGTGCCACTGAGAAGTCTCATCCCAGCACAAATGATGACCTCCCCATGGCTACCTAGGTGGAGCTCACTGTCCCTTGATCTTTTACCCCTATATATTCCATCTCCCATTGTGACCTCTGTGCATACAGCCAGCATAAGGGGAACCTGAGGGCTCAGATAGGGGTCTGATGACCTTCTCTATGACCTTCCTTTTTAAAAAATATTTTATTTTATTTATTTATTTATTTGAGAGAGAGAGACAGAAATAGGCAGGTAGAGAGAGAGAGAGAATGGGCGCACCAGGGCCTCCAGCCACTGCAAACGAACTCCAGATGCGTGTACCCCCTTGTGCATCTGGCTTACGTGGGTCCTGGGAAGTCGAACCTGGATCCTTTGGCTTTGCAGGCAAGTGCCTTAACAGCTAAGCCATCTCTCCAGCTCTATGCCCTTCTTTTTAAGAGGGAATACCAACAGGCCCAATTTTTTTTTTTAAAAAAATATTTTATTTATTTATTTGTAAGCAGAAAGATATAGAGAGAAGAGAAACAGAGAGAGAGAGAGAGAGAATAGGCACACCAGGGTCTCCAGCTGTTGCAAATGAGCTCCAAATGCATGCACCACTGTGCATCTGGCTTTATGTGGGTACTGGGAATCAAACTCTGGTCATTAAGTTTTGCAGGCAAACACCTCAACTGCTGCTGAGCTATCTCTCCAGTCCCTCCTCCCCCAGCTACTTCTCTCTCTCTCTCTCTTTTTTTTTTTGGTTTTTCGAGGTAGGGTTTTGCTCTCTAATACAGGCTAACCTAGAATAATTCACTATGTACTCTCAGGGTGGCCTCGAAGTTATGGCGATCCTCCAACCTCTGCCTCCCAAGTGCTGGGATTAAAGGCATGTGCCACCATGCCCAGTCCCCCAGCTACTTTTTTTTTCTTAAAGATTTTATTTGTATGTATGTATGTATGTATGTATGTATGTATGTATGTATTAGAGACAGAGGGAAAGAGAGAGAGGGAGAGTGAGAATGGGCATGCCAGGGCCTCTAGCCACTGCAAACAAACTCCAGATGCGTGCACCCCCTTGTGTATCTGGCTTACATGGGACCTGGAGAATCAAACTGGGGTCCTTAGGCTTCACAGGCATGTGCCTTAACCGCTAAGCCATCTCTCCAGCCACCCCCCCCCCAGCTACTTTTGATAAGGCTGGCAATAGTTGTTTACTGCTTTCAATGTAGAAGAATTTACCAAATAACAATCATAATCTGAATCCATGACTTACTGTCTGACTTTGGAGAAATTATTGAACTTCTTTGATCTTTATCTGTCCCATTTCCAAGATGTTACAGGGATTAAATGATTAGAAGACTGTTCAGCACATAGTAAATGGCAGGTATGTTTGCTATTATAATCACTGAAAATACTTCAGCTGTCTTATATAACCTTTAAAATTCTTTCATGAAAATATGTGGTGGTGGCACATATTTATAACCTTAGCACTGGGAGGGTGGAGGCAGGAAGAACAGAAGTTCAAGGTCATCCTTGGCTTCATACTGAGTTCGAGGCCAGCCTGGAATACATGAGACCCTGCCTCGATAAAACAAAAATAGAAACAAAAACAAAAATCTCTTCTGGCTCAAGTATCATATACGTTTTCAAATTCAATAATTGAGCATTTCCCACATGTCGACCCTTGCTTGCATTTCCTATCTATGAAATAAGGGAGTGGAATCATATTGGAAGTCCCCAAGTTTTATATTACAAGTAGACTTGTGGTGGGAACTCAAGAAAAGTGATAAAGGATAGGCATGTTGGCACATGCCTTTAATCCCAGCACTCAGGAGGCAGAGGTAGGAGGATCACTGTGACTGTGAGATCACCCTGAGATGACATAGACATAATGAATTCTAGGTCAGCCTAAAGACCCAGGTTCGATTTCCCAGTACCCACATGAGCAAGATGCACAAGATGGTGCATATGTCTGGAGTTTGTTTTCAGGGCTAGAGGCTCTGGTGTGCCCATTCTCTCTCTCTCTCTGTAATAAGTAAATAAGAAAATTATTTTTAGCCAGGCATGGCGGCGCATGCCTTTAATCCCAGCACTCAGGAAGTAGAAGAATCACCATGAGTTCAAGGCCATCCTGAGACCACATAGTGAATTCCAGGTCAGCCTAGACTAGAGTGAGACCCTACCTTGAAAAACAAAAACAAAAACAACAACAAAAAAACAACAAAAAACCAATTTTTTTAAAGTCTTAAAAAAAAAAAAAGTGATGAAGGTGGTGGCCCTGCCCTGTAGGAACTAAAAATAGAGCTCAGGAGGCCATGCTAATATGCTGGCTGTCCACTAGGGTAGAGGTGGCCAGTGGGATTTAAAGGGCCCAGAGAAGAAATCTTACACAATTTCTTCAGTTTGCTGGTTGGTATCCAAAATTTTCTCTGAAAAATAAAACAAAAGGACTGAAGAGATGGCTCAGTGGTTAAGAATACTTCCTGTGCAAGCATGAGGCCCTTAAGAGGCCTGAGAGACTGCTGGAGTTTGATGCCCAGAATCCACATAAACACTGGGTATGTGAAATCCCAGTCCTGTAGAGAGCAGAGACCACAGAATCACTGAGGGTTGCAAAACACACACACACACACACACACACACACACACACACACACACGAAAGCTCCAGGATCAGTAAAAGACCCCGACTCAAGTAAGAATGAATGGAAGATGATGGAGCAGGATACCCACTCAATATTCCCCTCCAGCCATGAACCCTGCCACACAGTACCACATGGGCATATACATATGCATATACCACAACACACACAAATGAAATTAAAGAATGCTTTCTATTCCAAATATAAAATTTCATCTTATAAGCTTACAAATTTCTTTTTTTCTGGTGTTAGAGATTGTGAATGGTAGGCAGGCCCCTGCTACTATCCTATATCCAGTTTTTTCCCTTTTTTATTTTTATTTATTTATTTGAGAGAGAGAGAGAAAGAGAATGGACACGCCAGGGCTTCCAGCCACTGCAAATGAACTCCAGATGCATGAGCCACCTTATGCATCTGGCTTACGTGGGTCCTGGGGAATCAAACTAAAGTCCTTTGGCTTTGCAGGCAAACACCTTAACCGCTCAGCCATCTCTTCAGCCCTTCCTTTTGTTTTTGTTTACAGTACTAGGATTTGAATCTAGAACCTTGTGCATGCTATCCCAGTCCTTCAGTTATATTTAAAATAAAAATTGGGGGCTGGAGAGATGGCTGAGCGGTTAAACGCTTGCCTTTGAAGCCTAAGGACCCCAGTTCAAGGCTCGATTCTCCAGGACCCACGTAAGCCAGATGCACAAGGGGGGCACACACATCTGGAGTTCGTTTGCAGTGGTTGGAGGCCCTGGTGTGCCCATTCTCTCTCTCTCTACCTGCCTATTTCTGTATCTCTCTCTCTCTCTCAAATAAATAAATAAATAAAAATTATTTTAAAAAATATAAATAAATAAAAATTGGGGCTAGGAGATGGCTGAGCGGTTAAGGCACTTGCCTGCAAAGCCTAAGGACTGGTGTTCCACTCTCCAGGTCCCACACAAGCAGATGCACAGTGAGGCAAGCATGCAATGTTGCACATGTGCACAAGGGGGCGTGAATCTGGAGGGCTGGAGGCCCTGGTGTGTCAATTCTCTCCCTCTTGCTCATTAAAGAAAAAGGGGGGGTGGTGGTGGTGGTGGCGCACGCCTTTAATCCCAGCACTCAGGAGGCAGAGGTAGGAGGATCACCGAGTGTTCGAGGCCACCCTGAGACTACATAGTTAATTCCAGGTCAGCCTGGACCAGAGTGAGATCCTACCTCGAAAAATAGGGTGGGGGGTAGCCGGGCATGGTGGTGCTTCCCTTTAATCCCAGCACTTGGGAGGCAGAGGTAGGAGGATCGCTATGAGTTCGAGGCCACCCTGAGACTATATAGCGAATTCCAGGTCAGCCTGAGCTACAGTGAGACCCTACCTCGAAAAACCAAAAAAAAAAAAAAAAAAAAAAAAAAAAAAAAAAAAAAAAAAAGACAGGGCATGGTGGTGCCAAGAGGCCCCAAAAGTCAAATTATAGACTGTATATGGCAGAGTAAACACTCACTTTCTCATTTTCATTTCCCATTTTCAAACATTGTAATTAACATTTTGCTATCGGATCCTTGAACATTCCATGAAAAAGAGAAAGCCGATTATCTCCGTTGTATAGGTGAGGTTCTAAGACAGTACGTGATGATTGATCCACAGCACCTCTATTAGCTGGCTGACTTCTGACAGAACCTGGTTTCCTAACGTCTCCTTCTCTTTGTCTCAAGCACTTGTCCTGGGTTTAGGAACCCCAATGTAGATTTCGAGTTGGGCCTTGGAGGGCTAGGTCTAAGCACGATGCGGCTTCAGATGTGTGGGACCTTGGCTGGGCAAGGGCTGCTGCCCAGGGCAGGGCTGGATTAGGAGGAGGAGGAGCTGATGAGGAGTGGCCCCAAAGAGAAGCCAGTCTCTAAAGTGAGACTCACCTACACCTTGCGAATGAGCCCCTCTCTCTCTCATTTCTGGTTCCACCATCACTCTAACTAACCCTTAAAGGGTTAAACCAGCATTCACATGATTTTCCCATCTCCCAGGTAACTTGGGCAGCTGCTTCATGAGGGAAATAAACATCCCGAACCATTTCTCAGTTCATGAACCTAGCAATGCACCCCACCCCCACCCCCAACAAAGAAAGCACAGCCCTTTGGGTAAAAGGTGCCGTGCCTAGGGAGGGGACTGTGCAAGTTGGCAGGTGCGGGGGCGTGGGTGGGAAGGGCTGCCCCGGAGAGTGTGGGGCCAGAGGGCGGCACCAAGAATGCCCCTTCCTGGGTTCCCTCGAGCTCCGGGCGCAGCACATTCGCGTCTGGGCCGCTGCCCCAGAGGGTTGGGGAAGTGGAAAGAAGTGGTGTGAAGGCCAGCGGGTGCCAGGCGCACACACCTGGCGCCCTGTGGAATGAAATCTTAATTAATTATTAAACTGAGTTCCCGCGGGCGGGCGGACGGGTGCGGCAGGGTGGGGGCAGGGGCCGGGAGGCGGCGGGGTGAGGAGGGGGCCCTGGATTCGAGCGCAGCGCCCCCCCCACGGGACGGGGTGGGGGCACCCCGGCAGGAAGGAAGCCGACCCTCGGCGGGCCGGGCCGGGCGGGGCGGATTCACCGAGAGTGGGTGGGTGGGTTTGCAGGCTCGCCGCCCCGGATCCCTGCGGGAAGGGAATCCCGGAGGGAGGAGGCAGCCCCCCAGCTGGCAGGAGGGCAGAGCAAGCGGGTGCCCGGGTCCCCTCCGCCCGCCCGGGGTCTTGATCCCAGAACAGTAGTCGCTTGTGTTCCCGGGGCTGGAGGAGGAAGCGGCCAGAGCCTAGGAGGGGGCGCGCGCGGGGAGGGAGGTGGGGGGTAGGGGGGTCCCGTTGCTCGGGCACCCCCACCCAGACCCCTGTCCACGCAAGGGGAGTGGACGGCTGGGTCCTCGCCTCGGAGGAGGAGGGGGAGGGGGTGCCCAGACAAAAGGAGCTTGTGCCTTTAAGGCGGGGAGTCCGGGAGCCGGAGGGGAGGGGACTTCTGGATCCGGGGTAGAGGGCGGCTGCGTTGGACAACCAGGGAGGGGGCGCGGGCCGGAGGGACAGCTGGACGGCGGGCGGGCGGGCGGGACGGCCGGGACGCGCGGGCACCGAGAAGGAGCGCGGGGCGACCGGCCGTCCGGCCGGAGCCCGCGGGCGCGGTGGGGCGGGGGCCCGGAGGAGGCGCCGACCCAGGCCGGCAGGTGAGCCCGCGGGGAGGGCGGCCGCGCGCAGCGCTCGGGCTGCGGGGCTCCGGCGGGGGTGGGGGCTGCGAAGCCTAGGGCTGAGCCCTCTGGACCATCGGGCGCCGGAGGCGGCAGGGCTGGCGAAGGGAAGTGCTGGTGGAGATGGGGCACCCGGGCACCTCAGGCCGGGCTGGAGGCTCCCACCCTCGCTCCACGCCGCGCGCTTCTTTGCCTCCACTCGCTGGAGTTTGCAGGCTTGCCCAGAGGAGGGGAGAAGGCATGCCCTGGGAGGGGTTGTCCCGAAGGGTTGGCAGCGGGGCGGGGGCAGGGCAGGGGGCTGTGGGTGAGTTGAAGTAGGGTGACTGCATTTGGAGGAGAGGGAGGCCCTCCGGGTGGGAGAGTCCCCTTCTCTGCCCTCACCCTGAACCTGGGAAATGAAGGGGGTGGTGTCAGTTCCTACTTTTTTCCCCAAGGCCTGTTGCTGGGTGGGCAAGGGTGCAGACTTTCTTCAGAGCAGGCTTAGGGGCCTGGCCGACAAACGAGAGGTGGGATTAAGCGGTGGAAGATCCTTTCCCTGTGCCTTCCCCTTCCCAGGAGTGGTGCCTCTGTAGCTAGCTGTAGGGCCTGGTGGGGTGTTGTATGGTTGTGGCCAGCTGTGGAAGCCCTTTGTAGTCCCTAGGAAGAGCCGGGGCTGGGGAAGGGCGGAATAGGCAGAATCTACAGATGCAGGACCTAGGGAGGCTTCTCTGCATCTGGGAAGACCTGGAATTGAGAAGGCTGCTGTCCCAGCATGATGATAGATGCTGGTACTGCTGGGCCCCACCTGGACATCGTCTTCTGTTGTGAACTTTCTGAAGACTTTAAAAATCCGTAAGGCCTCCTTTTGCCAACGAGGGCAGAGGCAGATGGGCCCTGGGGAAGGGATGGCCAAGATGTGGCCGGGAAGAGGGTTGGGCGAAGCAGTGGGCAGAGCCATACTTGGGGCTGGGCCTTGGCCTTCTCCAGACTTCTGGTCTCAGGCTGAAGGATAAGGCTTTGGAAGGGACTTCAGGTCTGGGAGGCACTGGGCTGGGAGCTGGGGGACTGTGGGGCAGAATGGGACATGACTGTGGGAGTTGATGGTGTTGAAGCAGCAGGTCTTTAAGAGGGAGCAAAGGGATCCCCGACCTATGGGAGGAAGAGGTCAGAGGCCCAAGGCTCAGGAACCAAACAGGAAGGGGATTGTGGTCTGCCCTTCTGGGGTTTGTAGTGAGGGGGTTCCTTGACAAAGAAATTCGGGAGACCACACAGAGAAATTTATGGCATAGAATAGTGGTGTACTAACCTGGCAGGGAGTACCAGGAGTGCTGGAGCCTAGCAAGTTCACCAGGGAAGGCAGTGGTTGGAGTAGAGTTCAGGGCGGGGTGATTGCAGTTGGTTGGACAGTTCCAGAGCTCTGAAGCTATCCTGGTTGGGGGTGTCTGAATGTTCTTGAAAGGGTCATGTGTTCCCTTGATAGTGTCTGCCCCTTCCTCTGTGTGTATGAGCCAGATCTAGGGTATGCTTCCAGGGGCTGGGAAGATGGCCAGAAATAGGTCCTTTGGGAACAGAGGCTTGGGCCAGTGCCAGTGGGGAAGAGATAAGGGGGAAGGGGGGACCGGAGAATGGGTGGGAGGAGGCTGAAGCAAAATGTCATGATGGTGGGGGGGGGGGTGAGAAACAGTTCACTCTGGGTTCTGTCCCCAGCAGCTCTGGGGACTGACAGCTGAGGACACAGGGACTGATAGAACCAGGCGTCTGACTGGCTGGAGGGATATGTGTACTTGCTCATGACTTGTCTTTCCATCTCTTGAACACTGACAGAGATTTGGATTCAAAGTGTTGTAGGGTGGGGAGAAGAACTAATATTTATCAAGTATGTACTATATGACAGGTGTTACTAAGTTCTCTCTTCAGGACCAGTGTGTTCCCATTTTTTCAGATGAAGAAACTGACACAGGGAGGTTAAATAACTTGTTCAAGGCAGGGCAGCCCAAATAATCATGCTAAGGTCTGAAACCTGGTCTCTTGCCAATGATCATGCTTCCACTGAAGTATTTTGAAGAACCAGGCTTTCTTTGGTGACCTTTTCCAAATGCCACCCTTAGCAGAAATCTTGTATTTCTGATCTATCCTTCAAGATGATGTTGCTGGTTTTAAGTGATTGAAGGGCATGCTCTGTGGGACATAGAAGGGATGTTGGCACAGCTTGGTTGAGGGTGATCCAGAGATGGAAGTTTTGGAGTGTGTGAAGTCCTCATCTTGCCTTCTGCTTTGGGTGACTTCTGATATTTGCTTGCAATGTTCATTTCTCCTGTCTGGATCTGTGGCCACCTGGGGCTGGCACTGGGTAAGTTCCTCTCTAATGCCCCAGTGAGTACAAATGTCACTGCTGCTAGCTCAGCAGGCCCCTCAGGGTGTTCTGTGGGCATGGTGGGGGATAGGTATCTGTGGATGATGACATTGCTTTCATGTGCGTTTTTTTTTTAAATTAATTATTTATTTGAGATAGAGAAGGAGGAGGAGGAGAAAAAAATGATGCTGCAGGGCCTCCTAGCCACTGCAAATGAGCTCCAGACACATGCACCACCTTTGTATCTGGCTTACATGGGACCTGGAGAATCAAATCTGGATCCTTAGGCTTCGTAGGCAAGCGCCTCAATCGCTAAGCCATCTCTCCAGCCTTCTTCTTCTTTTTTTAAATTAAGTAGAAACTTTGTATGGATACATCATGTGTTGGTACCATCATTTCCTTCCTCCCCCCATTCCATTGAGGGCCCTCCTCAGAGGGGTTGCTGGTATTCACCATGGGGTTGTGGGTTCTATGTTGTGAGAACAGCAGTCAGTCATTGTAACGGGGGTGCAATTTCTCTGGATTTTCCCTCCCACTCTGTGGCTCTTACAATCTTTCCGCCCCCTCTTCCGCAAAATTCCCTGAGCTGTGGTGGGTGTGTTTTAAGTCTGCTTCAGTGTTACACTATCAGCAGCATCTGGATTTCTGCTTGGGTATGTTTTGAGTATCCTCAGTGTCTGTCTCCATCATCCTGGTGCAGGTTGTCAGGCTCACCACGGAAGCAGCACTCTTGCTCATCTTGCCAGTTCCTCTATGGTTTCACCTGGACCCTGGCTGGTGTGTGAGCAGTGGTTCATCTCCTCAGTTCTCACTGCCTTTTGCTCCCAGCAAAAATGCTCCCCTGGTGACTCCCTGCTCCCAGTGAGCACCTCATACCTCATGTACATTTCTCGACCTGGGTTCAGCCAGAAGACATAGTAAAGCATTTGTCCTGGAGTCCACTCCAGTTTAAGGCACACCCCTCCAGTAAACCTAGGCTCTAAGATTGATTTGGTTGCCTAGGAGCTCTACAACTTGAGTTAGCCATTAAAAAAAAAAGAAAAGAAAAAACTGCCTTGGACCTCAGTGTTTGTTTCTTCCTGTCAAATCTACCTAGCACTTAGGTGGCCATAAGACCAGATTCATAGGCTTTTGGTAAAGATTAAATGAGATTAGGTATGTGAAAAGATCCTGAAGGGGCTGGAGAAATGGCTTAGCAGTTAAGGTGCTTGCCTGTGAAGCCCAAGGACCCAGGTTCAATTCCCCAGTACCCATGTAAGCCAGATACACAAGGTGGCACATGTGCATATGTCTGGAGTTAGTTTGCAGTGTCTGGAGGCCCTGGAGTGCCCATTCTCTCTCTCTTTCTCTCTCTCTCTCTCTCTCTCTCTCTCTCTCTCTCTCTCTCTCACACACACACACACACACACACACACACACAAATAAATAAATAAAATGTTTAAAAAAAGATCTTGATACTCAGGAGGCAGAGGTAGGAGGATCGCCATGAGTTCGAGGCCACCCTGAGACTACATAGTGAATTCCAGATCAGCCTGGGCTAGAGTGAGACCCTACCTTGAAAAAAAAAAAAAAAACTTGAAAAGAGAACGTATAATCCATCCAATAGCCACCCATCCTGTCAGCAAATATTTAGATATTACTGGGAGCTGTAGATATTAGAGTAAGTAAAACCAGCCCAAATCCATGCCTTCATGAAGTTGACATTCCAGTTAGGCGTGACAGACTTTGAACAAATAAGAAAAATTATAGAATGTCAGTTGCTGATAAGAGCTGTGGAGAAAGAAAAAAGTATAAAGCTGGGAAGAGAGATAGGGAACCCCAGGAAAGGGAGTTGCTATTTTAAAAGGGTGGTCAGAGCTACTCTGATAAGGCACTTTGGGCAGTGACCTGTAGGAACTCCTGTTCCAGATGGGGGAGCAGCAAGCACCCAGGTCCCAGCCTGGCTTGAGCTTGGTGTATTGAGGAGCAGCAGGCAGGTTAACGTGACCAGTGGTGATGCAGAGGATGAAGTCAGAATTACCATTATTAACTGTTTATGTGGATGGCTGTATTGCCTGTGCCTTTGAGCTTATTTATCCATCTTCCCTTCTTCCCTCCTTCCTTTCCTCCCTTCTTCCCTCCCTCCTTTTCTTTCTTCCTTTCTTCCTTCCTTCCTTTCCTTTTAATTTGCAGTGCTGGGGATGGAACCCCAAGTATTGTGCATGCTAGACAAGTGCTCTACCAAGCTTTCTATCTTTTCATCATACATTTATTGAGTTCATGTTGTAAGCAAGGCCCAGTACTTGGCTCTGGAAATAAAGTACTGACCAAAATAGATAATTTTTTTTCTTTAAAAAAATTATTTATTTGAGAGGGGGGGGGGCGGGAAGAGACAGATAGAGAGAATGGGCATGCCAGAGCCACTAGCCCCTGCAAACAAACTCCAGACATATGCACCACCTTGTGCATCTTGCTTACATGGGTCTTGGGCAATTGAACCTGGGTCCTTAGGCTTTGCAGGCAAGTGCCTTAACCACTAAGCCATCTCTCCAGCCTCAAAATAGATATAATTTCTACCTATAGTTATAGGGAGAGAGGCATATGTTAAATAAGGAATTATTTTTGTTTTTTCGAGGTAGGGTCTCACTCTAGCCTAGGGCTGACCTGGAATTCACTATGTAGTCTAAGGGTGGCCTCGAACTTATGATGATCCTCCTACTTCTGCCTCCCAAGTGCTGGGATTAAAGGTGTGTGCCATCACGCCTGGCTTTAAATAAAGAATGATTTAATTATAATTGCAATAAATACTGTGGAGGAAATGTTTAACAACAAACCAGACCAAACCATCTGGATGGGGGAGCTGGGAAATCTTCCCTAAAGAAGTAACACTTAAGCTGTGACCTGTGGGAGAAGTTGAATTTAGTGAAGTGTGTAGTGTATGCGTGTGTGTGTGTGTGTGTGTGTGTATGTTAAGAAGGAATGTGGGAAAAGATTCCCTTTTTTAAAAAAAAAAAATTTATTTATTTAAAAGAGAGAGAGAGGATGGGCACACCAGGGCCTCTAGCCACCGCAAATGAACTCCAGACATGTGCACCCCTTTGTTCATCTGGCTTACGTGGGTCCTGGGGAATCGAACCAGGGTCCTTAGCTTCGTAGGCAAACACCTTAACCACTAAGCCATTTCCCCAGCCCAAGAATCTCTTTTGTACAGAAGTCATCAGTTGGTAGTTCACAGCCAGGACTCATTCCACAAACATGATGAATTTGGCTTGTAGTATTGTAAAATGTGGATTCATTGACAACAATTAAAAATTGGAATACATGGGCTGGAGAGATGGCTTAGCAGTTAGGGTGCTTGCCTGCAAATCCAAAGGACTCAGGTTTGATTCCTCATAACCTACATAAGCCAGATGCACAAGGTGGCACATGTGTTTGGTGTTTGTTTGCAGCTGCTGAAGGCCCTGGTGGGCTCAGTCTCCCTCTCTGTATCTGCCTCTTTTTTTCTCTCAATAAAAAAACTGGAAGGTGTCACATTGAAAACCAGGATTTTTGGCTGGAGAGATGGCTTAGCAGTTAAGGCACTTGCCTGCAAAGCTTGAGGACCCAGGTTCGATTCCCCAGTACCCATGTAACCAGATGCACAAGGTGGCTAATGTGTTCGGAGTTTGTTTGCAATGGCTGGAAGTCCTGGCACACTCATTCTCTCTCTGTCTCTTCTCTCTTTCTGTCTCCCTCCCTCCTTCTCTCTCTCTCTCTCTCTCAAATAAGTAAATAAAATATTTAAAAACAAAGAAAATCAGGATTTTCTTCTTTAGTTTCTATTGAAAAAATCAGAAGCCCAGGTCCCACTGGGATAGCAGCAGCACCAATCTACTGGTGCAGGGTGGTCCTTGTTCTCATGTTCAGTGCACAGTCTATTCCTGCCATGGTCCTGAGCTATGGGGTTGCTTTGCTCCATGACACTGGCACTTGGGTTTTGGGTTCACCAAGAAATAAGTACTAACTTGAGAGAAAAGGTGATTTGTTACATATATTAGCTTTGGGACAAATCAGGCTGGGTCTTGGTTCCCCCACTTGTGTGAGTGCTTTTTTTTTTTCTTCAAGGTAGGGTCTTGCTGTAGCCCAGGCTGACCTGGAACTCACTCTGTAGTCTCAGGGTGGCCTCAGACTCAAACTCATGGTGAGCCTCTTACCTCTGCTTCCCGAGTGCTGGATTAAGGGAGTGCACCACTACTCCTGGCCCTTTGTTGTTGTTGTTGTTGTTGTTGTTGTTTTTCTGTTTTATTTTGGTTTTTCGAGGTAGGGTATCACACTAGCGCAGGCTGACCTGGAATTCACTATGTAATCTCAGGATGGCCTTGAACTCATGGGGATCCTCTACCTCTGCCTCCCAGTGCTGGGATTAAAGGCATGTGCCCCCACACCTGGCCTGCACCACTTTTTTATTGATGAGGAATTTTATTGTATGAACTCATCAGGTGTTGGTCATATTCCCATAGGGTTAATCTTGTGTATCCCCCATCCCCTTCCCCCAATCCACTGATGGCCCTCCTCAGTGAAGTTATTGGTCTTTACTGTAGGGTCATGAATGCATCAGTCAGTCTCTATGGAGCGGGAACAGTGCCTCAGGATACTCCTTCCCACCCTGTGGCTCTTACAGTCTTTCTACCTTCTCTTCCACACTGTTCCCTGAGCCTTGGAGGACACGTTGCAGAGAGCTAAACACTAAAGTAGTCTTACGCATCACTTAAAAAATATATATATATAATTTATTTATTTGAGAAAGAGAATGGGCATGCCAGGGCCTCCAGCCACTGCACACGAACTCCAGATGCATGTGCCCCCCTGTGCATCTGGCTTACGTGGGTCCTGGAGAGTCGAACCGGTATCCTTTGGCTTTGCAGGCAAATGCCTTAACTACTAAGCCATCTCTCCAGCCCTGCATTACTTTTTTTTTTTTTTTTTTTTGTTTTGCGAGGTAGGGTCTCACTCTGGTCCAGGCTGACCTGGAATTAACTATGTAGTCTCAGGGTGGCCTCGAACTCTTGGTGATCCTCCTACCTCTGCCTCCCGAGTGCTGGGATTAAAGGCGTGCGCCACCACACCCGGCTTCTGCATTACTTTTTGTATCTGGCTTATATGGGTGGCTTGGAAATTGAACCCAGGTTGGCAGGCTTTGCAAGTAAGCATTTTTAACCACTGAGCCATCTTCCCAGCCCCTTTAAAAAATTTTTTTTTAAATGGGCTTGGTGGCACATGTTTTTAATCCCAGAACTTGGAAGGCCCAGGTAGGAGGATCACTGTGAGTTCGAGGCCAGTCTGAGACTTTTATTTTTTATTTTTATTTTTTTAAAAGCAGTCTTTCTAGCCCAGACTGACCTGGAACTCACTATATAGCCCAGTCTAACCTTGAACTCGCTGTGATCCTCCTACCTCAGCCTCTCATGTTTTGGGATTATAAGTGTGAGCCACCATGGCTGGCCTCGGAATAATTTTAGGAAGAGCATAGTTTGGCTGTGGGAACTTCTCAGGAAACATGTTATTATCGTGGTGGTAGCATCAGCAGTGGTATTAATACCATCTCATGCCTTTCCTCCCAGCAGCATGTCTTGGTTTAGTGGCCTCTTGGTCCCCAAAGTGGATGAACGGAAAACAGCTTGGGGTGAACGCAATGGGCAGAAGCGCCCACGCCATGGGACTCGGGCTGGTGGCTTCTGCACACCCCGCTACATGAGCTGCCTCAAGGATGCGGAGCCACCCAGCCCCACCCCTGCAGCTCCCACTCGGTGCCCCTGGCAGGATGAGGCTTTCAGGAGGACTGGCCCAGTCAAGGGCATGGAGCTGGGGCTGCGGGCAGTGGCCCTGGGTTTTGAAGATACTGAGGTGTCGACTGCAGTTGGGACAGCTGAGGCAGCCCCTGATGTAGCACTCAGGGGTGGCCTATCCTTCTGGCACCGTCTGGCACGGGTGTTCCAGTCGAAGCAGTTTCGCTCGGCCAAGCTGGAGCGCCTGTACCAGCGCTACTTCTTCCAGATGAACCAGAGCAGCCTAACACTGCTCATGGCCGTGCTGGTGCTGCTCACAGCTGTGCTGCTGGCCTTCCACGCTGCACCCGCCCGTCCTCATCCTGCCTATGTGGCCCTCCTGGCCTGTGCTGCCACCCTCTTCGTGGCGCTCATGGTAGTGTGCAACCGACATAGCTTCCGCCAAGACTCCATGTGGGTGGTGAGCTATGTGGTGCTGGGCATCCTGGCAGCTGTGCAGGTCGGGGGCGCCCTGGCAGCCAAACCACACAGCCCCTCGGCAGGACTTTGGTGCCCTGTGTTTTTCGTCTACATCACCTACACGCTTCTACCAATCCGCATGCGGGCTGCTGTGCTCAGTGGCCTGGGCCTCTCCACCTTGCATTTGATCTTGGCCTGGCAACTCAACCGTGGTGATGCCTTCCTTTGGAAGCAGGTGGGTGCAGTGGCGTGCACTGGGTGGGAGTGGGATGGGTGCTTGCTGGTTGTGTCACCCATGGACTGACTCTGGGTGCTGGGATGTCTTGCTATATCCAAGAAAACAAGTTTCAGGGTTAGGCCTGTGTTTAGGACCTGCACCAGGAGGCACTGCTAGGGGAAGGAAGTTTTCAAGACCAAACCTTTACCATAGACCACAGTTTCCAGCTCTTTGGCCTGAGCCTGCAAAAGTAGTGCCACCTGTAGAGATATATGCAGGATTTCAGATGACGCTGGGAGACTGCAGGCTGTGTCCAGACATTGGCATTTCTGACCCCTTGTTGACTCTGAGACTCAGGCCCTGGTGACATCCATGAGGTGCACGCAACTCCAGGTGGTGACTGGAGGGATGAGAAGGTTTTAGATAGAGTTGATAAGGGAGGGTGCTCTGCTTGGGACCTGGGCCATTTCTGAGAGAACGGAAGGTGGAGGTCTGGGGTCATGCCTCTCCTGGGCTGAAGGTAGAATGGTTTGAATAGAGTTGGACTACAGAAGAAAGGGGTCCTAGAGCCTGACGTCATCTTAACCCGTATACACTGGGCGCCAGTGGCTTGGTAGCCCTGCCTTGAGGGTCTCTGCATGTGCTAGTTATTGCCTCTGGGGTCTGAGTATGGGAGAGTGAGTGAGTGGAGCTCAGTGGCCAGATAGTAAGTAAGGATCAGGGCTTGGCTGCAGGCAGATCTGGCTATGCAAGGGGCTGAATTCTATTCCAAGGGGTCTTAGACAATAATCCCAACTATCCTGGCCTGTTTTCCAGTCTGTAATATTGGAGTATAAGCAGTATCTACCTCATGTTGTTGCTGTTAAAACTCCACTTTCCTATTAATCCCAGTACTTGAGAGGCAGAGGTAGGAGGATCGCCATGAGTTTGAGGTCAGCTTGGGACTACAGAGTGAGTTCTAGGTCAGCCTGGGTTAGAGTGAGACTCTACCTCAAAAAAAAAAAAAAAGAAAAACTCAAATAATTAATAATAATTATAATAAATAAATAAATAGAAAATCCACTTCTTTGGAGGGGAGTAGGATCTGACAAGGTAGGGTTCTCACGTCGTGGCAGTGAGCTGTGGGGAATGCTATAAGGGCTTCTGGGAAGTCCCTTTCTAAGACTTGTTTGTGGGGTCCGTGGTCTCATGTCATTACCAGAGGCTAAGCTGCTATAGACAGCATCACTGTTGGTGCTAGATCCTGTGCCTCACTCATTGTTGAAGGAACCAGCCTCCATCTAGCTAAGGGCAGTGGCCTGTTGCCCACCATGGCCTCACAACCAGAAAGGAAGTTGCCTGGGGCTCCTGGGGTGAGAAGCTGGGTGCTCTGGCATGATGCCCTTCCCCGCCCAGCCTGTGCTCCGGAACAGAACGTACCTTTTAAAAGTAACTTTATAGCTGGTATGTTTGTGGAGCACGTGCCTACAGGGCACTATCGGACCTCTTAAAAGGCCAGGTCTTTGTGCCCATGCTAGTCTCCCAGGTTCTCTTCCAGGTTGCCTGTGAATTCGGGGTTTAGGGCTGGATTGCCCTTCTAAAGGGGGAAGGAACTTACAGGTAGTGTGTCCCTTCCCCCTTCTCTCAGGTTGGCCAGGAGGTAGGTGTGTATCTCTTCCCTGCTCTCAGCTGGCATGGTGCCCAGAGCCAAGCCCAGGGCCTGACTGGGAAGGCTCAGCCTCCAGGAGACCAGCACTGCCAGCCTCCCACCTCCTCAGGGTGTCTGATTTCATCCTCACCCTGTGGGTCTCAGCAGACACATTCTTGGGATGGTGGAGAAAGTTATGCTGCCCATGCCTATCCATGGGACCAGGGCTGCCCATGCAGCTTCCTTAGAGCTAAGGATAATTCCTTGTGCCCACTGAGGCCTTTTAGTTTTCGGATGGGCTTGTGGCCTGTTTGCTGGCCTTCTTGGGCAGTCCCTTCCCAGATACACCCCCATCCATGCTCATGGGAAGAAATCTTCCACCCAATCCACTCATTTAGACACACTGAGCAGTTCCACCCAGTGATGGTGGCCAGGCAGGGCTCCACTCCAGTGTCCTGGCATCCATTTTTTTTCCCACAGTGGACAGGGATGTGTGTGTAGAGTTATTTCAGTCTCTCATCCCTCTTCCCCTTCCCTTCACCGTGACTCACATTTTCCTTTTGGGCTCTTGGGACCAGGAAGGGAAGTTGCCTGGGGTGCCCCTCCTCCTTTCTCCCCCACTGGGGGCTATTCTTAGAAGCCCCCAAGGGAGATAGTGTGCCCCTCTTCACCCCTGCTGCTGCGAGGAGAAGCTTTGCTTAGGCGGTCTGGGGCCTGTGTAGACTGGGAAGGGCAGCTGGAGGCCAGTCTAGAGAGTCAGTGCAAGAAACTCTAGGGGTTAGCCAGACCTGTTTTACACAGCGAAACCGAAGGCCCAAAGATTAAGTGTCCAGTCTGAGTTCATAGGACTAGTTCTGGTTCAAGGCAGTTGGTGAGCTTTCCCTCCCTTCTCCCCAACCACAGCTCTGCCCTATCCAACTCAGCCAGAGCCCTAGCCGCAAGTGCCAGGTTAACCCTTGAGTTTCCAGGACATTGATGCTGGCTTCTCCTGGACTTGCTTTCTAGCCAGTGCTACTGATGGTGATTGAGGGCTGACTAGACATAGGATGGGGATCCTTGGTGTATGGCCTTGTAGAGCTGTGGGGGCACACGTGGGGAGAAGGAAGGAGGGAGAGGGAGAATATTAGACTTTGTAAGAGTGGCCAGACATGATGGTACCTCATTCTGAGTTAGGGTGAGTTCTTTCTATAAGTAAAATTGATGAGTCCCAAGCCTGGGTTTTGAGGCCTGCCCTTAAGAGTTAGGGTCATAAACCGGGCGTGGTGACGCACGCCTTTAATCCCAGCACTCAGGAGGCAGAGGTAGGGGGATCACCATGAGTTCAAGGCCACCCTGAGACTACATAGTGAATTCCAGGTCAGCCTGGGCTAGAGTGAGACCCTACCTTGAAAAACCAAAGGAAAAAAAAAAAAAAGAGTTAGGGTCAGGCCGGGCATGGTGATATATGCCTTTAATCCCAATACTTGGGAGGCAGTGGTAGGAAGATCACCATGAGTTCAAGGCCACCCTGAGACTACATAATGAATTCTAGGTCAGCTTGAGCTATAGTGAGACCCTACCTTGAAAAAAAAAAAGAGTTTGAGTCAGTAGAGAAAGGAGGACTCTTAGAAATCTGGATGTCCTAGACAGTGGGATTAGGGCACAGGCTTTGGAGTCTGACTGTCTACAACTCAAATCGCAGCCACCACCATCTATGTGATCTCGGGCAAGTTACTAAGAGTCTTTGTGCCTCAGTTTATTCTTTTGTTTGGCTTTTTTCCAGGCAGGGTCTCACTCAGGCTAGGTTGACCTGGAACTCACTCTGTAGCTCAAGGCTGGCCTCAAACTCATGGTGATCCTCCTACCTTGGCTTTCTGAGTGCTGGGATTAAAGGCATGTGCCACCACACCTGGTGATTGTGCCTCAGTTCCCCCCCGCCAACGTAGGGTCTCACTCTAGCTCAGGCTGACCTGGAATTCACTATGTGGTCTCAGAGTGACCTTGAACTCTTGGCAATCCTCCTACTTCTGCCTCTTGAGTGCTGGGATTAAAGGTGTGCGTCACCACGCCGCTTTTTTTTTTTTTTTTTTTTTTTTTTTTTAATATATTTGAGAGAGAGAGGGAGGGAGGTAGATAGAGAATGGGCATGCCAGAGCCTCTAGCCACTGCAAACAAATGACAGACACATGTGCCACCTTGTGCATCTGGCTTTATTTGGGTACTGGGGAATCTAACCTGGGTCCTTAGGCTTTGTAGGCAAGCACCTTAATTGCTAAGCCATTTCTCCATCCCTATGCCTTACTTTTAAAATGGGATACTGCCGGGCGTGGTGCCTCACACCTTTAATCCCAGCACTCGGGAGGCAGAGGTAGGAGGATCGCGAGAGTTTGAGGCCACCCTGAGACTACATAGTGAATTCCAGGTCAGCCAGGGTGAGACCCTACCTTGAAAAACAAAAACAAACAAACAAACAAAAAAAGGAATACTGTTACCTAACTCAGAGTTGTAAAAAAAAAAATACATTAGTTATTAGTTAATGTATGAAAAGCATCCTTAAAATCTTAGCACATTTCAGATGGCCACCAAACTAACTATGATAATAACAGTAACAGTAATAATGGAGCTGGGTGTGGTGACTTACATCTGTAATCCCAGAACTTGGGAGTCTGAAGCAGGAGGAACACTGGGAGTTTGAGGTCAGCTGGGCTACATAGTAAGTTTCAGCCTATCCTGGACTACAGAGTGGAACTCTGTCTCAAAAAACAAGCAAGCAGGGCTGGAGAGATGACTTAGTGGTTAAGGCGCCTGCCTCCTAAGCCTAAGAAAGCTGGTTCCAATCTCCAGTGGTTCCAATCTTCAGGTCCCACGTTTAGCCAGATGCAAAGTGACCACAAGGGGGCACACGCATCTGGATTTCATTCGCAGCAGCTGAGAGACTGCTGGTGTGCCCATCTCTATCTGTCTTCCTCTCCCTCTCCCTCTCCCCTCTCTCTCTCTCTCTCTCTCCAAAAAAAAAAAAAAAAAAAAAAAGCAAGCAAGAAAAAAACACAGGCACGTGCACACAAAAACACACACTCACGTACACATTAAAAAAAAGGGGACTGGAGAGCTGGCTTTGCGGATAAGGTACTTGCCTGCAAAGCCAAAGAACCTCAGTTCAATTCCCCAGGACCCACGTAAGCTCATGTGTTTGGAGTTTGTTTATAGTGGCTGGAGCCCCTGACATGCCAATTCTCTCTCTCTCTCTCAAATAACTAAATAAACATTTTAGGAAAAAAAACAACAACTTCCTCTCCAAACAATAATAGTCATTATTGTTCAGTCTGCAGGGCAAAGGGAACCTTTAGAGACTTTTGCTCTCCCTATTTGGATTATAGATGGGCAAAAGAAGTCTGGAGAGATGAAGTGACTTGTCTTGGGTTACTCTCAGAAGAGTGGAAAGCTCAGGTCTCCTTGGCTCTTATAGGGAGAACCACCTTCAAAGGGAACAGCATTTGTCTTTTGCTAGGTGTGATTGTGGGGTAGGAGATCATAGGTGCTGGGTCAAGGCTGGGTCTAGTCATGGAGAGATCCAGGCAGGCTGGAGTCTGGAGTCCTGTAGGAAATGGGAGAGATATACTACAGGGAAGGAATATCTTGGGGGCAGACAAAGTACAGGACCCTTGCTTCCTGGCTCAAGGAGTGTGTCCAGAGAGAGGCTAGGATGTTGTGTGCATGTGTGTTGGGGGAAGGGGTGATCATCCATCTACCTTTGCCTTCCACATCTTCCACAGCTTGGTGCTAATGTCGTGCTATTCCTCTGCACCAATGTCATTGGCATCTGTACACACTACCCGGCTGAAGTGTCTCAGCGCCAGGCCTTTCAGGAAACCCGTGGTTATATCCAGGCTCGGCTGCACTTGCAGCATGAGAATCGCCAACAGGTGGGAGCTGCTTTCCTAGCCAGGGCATTTCCCCTTCCTTACTCCTTAGTAACTTGCAGATTAAATTTGCTGCCTTGTCCAAGTCCATGGAACACAGTGTGAATGGTCCCCAAGACTGTGCATCATATAAGCCCTATGATCCTGGGATCCTTCCCTATCTGAGGGTTAGAGGGAGTAGACAGGAGTGCATATGGGGGATTGGTCAGAGAGGGCTGGAATGTGTTCCGAGGGTTCTAGTGAGCAAGGTCAGAAGGGAGCTTGGATCACCAGAGAGGTATGGGGAAGGCTCTGAGAACGGAGAAAGAACAGGATTGAAGTGAGAAGCAAAGAGGATGGTGGTTGGAACCACTGTTCTAGGAGCGGCTGCTGCTGTCAGTGTTGCCCCAACATGTTGCCATGGAGATGAAAGAAGACATCAACACCAAAAAAGAAGACATGATGTTCCACAAGATCTACATCCAGAAGCATGATAATGTCAGGTAGAGTGGGGATGGGAGGAGGTGTAAAGGGACAAGGGGGTGGGGGAGGAGTGGTGTCCAGAAGTCTTTGAGGGCTCTGAGGCCCATTTGTCTTTTGCTATTGTCCACAGCATTCTATTTGCCGACATTGAGGGCTTCACCAGCCTGGCCTCCCAGTGCACTGCACAGGAGCTGGTCATGACTTTGAACGAGCTCTTTGCCCGCTTTGACAAGCTGGCTGCGGTGAGGGTGCTGGGGCTTGGGGGCAGTGCCAACTGTGGTGACAGCAAGTTTTGCTGGTGGCAGCTGGAGGATGTAGGGGCAGAGGTTGCAGTGGAGGTGGTGGGCCAGCCAGGTAGGCTGGGTTAGAAAGTTAGGGTGATCCTGTGCCTCTTCTCCTTCAGGAAAATCACTGTCTGAGGATCAAGATCTTAGGAGACTGTTACTACTGTGTGTCGGGGCTGCCTGAGGCCAGAGCAGACCATGCACACTGCTGTGTGGAGATGGGAGTGGACATGATAGAGGCCATCTCGTAAGCAGTGCCCACTTCCCAGACTTCCTGAACTGTGGATGCCCACACTGCTTTTACTCTGATGCATTCTCAGGAATTCTCTTCATTCTTGGCTCTTTCTCTGTCTTTGAGATCTGTGTATCATTGGGCAGTGGATCTTTCTCCAACCTGTATGAAGACCCATGTGCTCCTTGGACTCTAGTCAGATGGAGGGTGTAAGGAGTTGGAGCAGTGGGGCGGTGAGGCTCTAGAGAATGTCAGCTAAGCAGGCTAGAGCTGATAACAGCTCAGTCCCACAAGATGCTTCTAGTCCCTGCTGAACCTAATTCTTAAACCTTTTTTTTTTGTCCTTGAGCCCCACGCAGCCTCCTGCCCATGTCCATCAAGGCTGTGCCTCTATCCCCTCATGTTTGTTTGTCTTTGCTTACTGGAATGCTTGGGTTCTGGACTGGGCATAGGGGAGACTGTGCCAGGAGCTGATCCAGAGTTACGTCTTCCTAGGCTGGTGCGTGAAGTGACGGGTGTAAATGTGAACATGCGTGTGGGCATCCACAGTGGGCGAGTGCACTGTGGAGTCCTTGGCCTGCGGAAATGGCAGTTTGATGTGTGGTCTAATGATGTGACCCTAGCTAACCACATGGAGGCTGGGGGTCGGGCTGGGTGAGTAGAAGGGTCCAGGAAGGGAGGGGAGGGAGGATGGGAAGAAAGTGAGAGAGCCAGGGTCTTACTTCTTGGCCCCTTACAGCCGCATCCACATCACTCGGGCCACACTGCAGTATCTGAATGGGGACTATGAGGTGGAGCCAGGCCGTGGTGGTGAGCGCAATGCATACCTCAAGGAGCAGCGCATTGAGACCTTCCTTATCCTGGGGGCCAGCCAGAAACGGGTCAGGGCCATGGCAGGGCTGGTGGGAGGGGTAGGCAGGGAAAGGGACAACTGGGGAGATGACAGCAAAGGCCTTCTTAGGTTCCCTCTTTTGAGCCTGTACTCACACTGTCTACACAGAAAGAGGAGAAGGCCATGCTGGCTAAATTGCAGCGGACACGGGCCAACTCCATGGAAGGACTAATGCCACGCTGGGTTCCTGACCGTGCCTTCTCCAGGACCAAGGACTCCAAGGCATTCCGCCAGATGGTGAGCAGCCCCTGGCATCAGGACCTGGGGATCTCACTTTCTTGTCTTCCTCAACACTGTGTCCCTCTCCTTCCTGCAGCTGCCATCTCCATGTATGCTTTCTAAAATTGGGGGCAGGAGGGATGGTTTCATCCAAAGGAATCCAAGTCCCCCAAACTATATGTGGGGACACCCTCAGCATAGTCTTGGGATGGGGAAGGGACTATAGAGGTGAAAGTGGCCAGTCCCTCACCTCACTCACACACTCTGTCCTTTCTCCAGGGTATTGATGATTCCAGCAAAGACAAGTAAGTCAGAATATTGGTCACTTGCTTCCTGGGGTAGGGCTGGAGAGCTGAGCCCCTCTCTCACCCGGGCCTTTGCTCTGTTATGTGGGAACAGGTGCCATATATATGGCTCACAAGCCCTCCCTTGGCTCCTGCCTGAGCCCTCCCCTTCTCAGTGCTTCTCACGTGGCATTGTTCGTGCACCTGGTGAAGCCTGTCCTCTACCCTCAGCAGAGGTGCCCAAGATGCCCTGAACCCTGAGGATGAGGTGGATGAGTTCCTGGGTCGTGCCATTGATGCCCGTAGCATCGATCAACTTCGTAAGGACCACGTGCGTCGATTCCTGCTCACCTTCCAGAGAGAGGATCTTGAGAAGAAGGTTTGGGTGGATACAAGTGTAAAAGATGAGGGCTGGAGGGAGGGGCGGGTCCTGACTGGGTGACTGAGCACAAGTGAAAGAACAAGAGGAAGTTTTGGGAATGGGAGAGGTCACAGAGCAGGGTGGGGATTCACATCAGTTGAGGCCCCTGCCTCCCCAGGGTGGGGCCCAGCACCTAGCTCAGCCTCCTTTCCCTCAGTACTCTCGGAAGGTGGATCCCCGCTTTGGAGCCTACGTTGCCTGTGCTCTGTTGGTATTCTGCTTCATCTGCTCCATCCAGCTCCTCATATTCCCACAGTGAGTCCTCCCTTTCTCCCACTTCCCCAAGCCTTCCTAAACACACAAGCCCCTAGTTTCTGAGGTCTACATGCTCACATTGTCCTGAGTAACATCTTCTTTGGTGCTGTCCTGTGCCAGCTCCACCCTGATGTTTGGGATTTATGCCAGCATCTTCGTGTTGTTGCTGGTCACTGTGCTGATCTGTGCTGTGTGCTCCTGTGGTTCTGTGAGTACAGGGACTCCCCTGGGGCTGTTGGGGAAAGAGGGAGATCCCGTGGGAAAGGGAGGGGATGTCCATGCCTCTTGCTGCCCCCCATTCTTGGTGAGCCTTCCTTCCTGGTGAATGTGGCCTCTAATTCTCTGTTTCTTGTGGCTCCAGCTCTTCCCAAAGGCCCTTCAACGTTTGTCCCGCAGCATTGTCCGCTCCCGGGCGCACAGTACTGCAGTTGGCATCTTTTCCGTCCTGCTCGTGTTCGTCTCTGCCATTGCCAACATGGTAATTCTCCTGCCTCTACTCTTTGCCAGGCATTGTTCTGGGCACTGGGAGTGTGGAGAAGAATGACATATTTCCTGCCTTCATGGAGCCTGCTGTCCCAGAGGGAGGGGGAGGTTAACTCTAGTTCTCACTCCTTGTTTCCCCTTCTGTTGTCATCTCTAAGAACTTTGGTCCATGGAGTATAAGGACCCTGGGTATGACCTTTACAACCTTTTCCCTCCTTAGTTACTCTGTTATATACCCAACTTTTGCAGTTCACCTGTAATCACATCCCCATACGGACCTGTGCAGCCCGGATGCTGAATTTGACACCTGCTGACATCACTGCCTGCCACCTTCAACAGCTCAATTACTCTCTGGGCCTGGATGCCCCCCTGTGTGAGGGCACCGCACCCACCTGCAGCTTCCCTGAGGTGTCCAAGCAGTGTTCAGGCAGAGGGGGGTGTCCTGGCATAGTTACTGGCCCCTCTGTGTCAAGCCTGGTGATGGGCACCAGGGAGCTAGGAACTCATTAGGGTCCCCAACTCCAGGAGCCATAGGGGCCTTGGTGTGATATAGCTGGGCACGGAGGGCAATGGGATTTGGGGTTTGAGGGTTGTGGAGGGGAGGATAGGCCAGGCAGGGGAGTGCAGGGATCTGCCTGCTCTGGGTGCTGTGGTATCTGCTGTCCCCCAACGCTGCCTTTGCCATTACCCTCCAGTACTTCGTCGGGAGCATGCTGCTGAGTCTCTTGGCCAGCTCTGTCTTCTTGCACATCAGCAGCATTGGCAAATTGGCCATGACCTTTGTCTTGGGGCTCATCTATTTGGTGATGCTTCTGCTGGGTCCCCCAGCCACCATCTTTGACAACTATGACCTACTGCTTGGTGTCCATGGCTTGTAAGTTCATTCTTGTCCTCTTTAATTATCTAGTAGTCTCTTGCACTCTGCTGGGTCACCAGGAGCCTTTGGTGCCCAGGTCTTTGTGGTTTTGGAAGCACAGTTTATCTGTGGGAGAAAGGAAGGGGATGTAGCTGCTCCTGGCACATGATCCCAAGTAGTTACCTGAAGGAAACCCCAGATGTGGAAATCCCTGTCTTTAGGCTAGAGAGTAAAAAAGAAAAAGTTCCATTGGTAGCGCACGCCTTTAATCCCAGCACTTGGGAGGCAGAGGTAGGAGGATCTCCATGAGTTCAAGGCAAGCCTGAGACTACATAGTGAATTCCAGGTCAGGCTGAGCTAGAGTGAGACCCTACCTCGAAAAACCAAAATAAATAAATAAATAAATAATAAAATAAAATAAGAAAGAAAAAAATAAAAAATAAAAGTTCCTTCATGTTTGCATGGCACTTTCCTACCCATTGTCCCAACCACACGTAGGCCATAGAGCTACTTGCTGGCAGAGTCCTGGCTAGGAACCAAACCTTCAGCTTTCTCCTTGAGGTCTTTTCCTGGGGCCCTACAAAGACTGTTCCTCTACATAGCCCCACCCTTTGTGATATATGGCCATAGCTTGTTGTGGTAGGAAGCACCTCTGAAGTCTGGGTTTGAACCCCAGCTGTGCTGCTCATTAGCTGTGTAACCTTGGACAGGAGTGAACTTCTCTGAGCCTCAATTTTCTCATCTGTAAAGTGTCAAAACTACCTATATCTCAGGGTAGTTAAAAAGATCATAGTACTTAACACTCATTTATGTAGATATATTGCATCCTAGGCATGTACTAAACCTTTTATATGCACTATTTAGATCTGATACCCATTTTACTGATGAGGAAACTGAGGCTTAGAGAGTTTTAAGCACCTTGTCCCAGGTCATATAGCTGGTAAGTAGAGGAGCTACTCAGAGTAGAGGTTCTTTTAACCTTTGCTCTTACTGAGGTAACTAATATGAGGAAAGGCTCTGGCCCAGTGCCTGACTAGTGGTATGGGCTTGGTAACACTGTCTCTGTTTCCCCTTCATGTCCCTTCCAGCAACCAGAAAGCACCAATGACTTTTGTCTCTTGTATCTTCCTGCCAGGGCATCTTCCAATGAGACCTTTGATGGGCTAAACTGGTAAGTCGGGGCTCTGGGGCAGCAAAGGGTGAGGCTGACAAATGTCTCCTTCAGACATCAAGCATGTCTGCTTATCTTCAGCCCAGCTGTAGGGAGGGTAGCACTCAAATACATGACCCCTGTGATTCTGCTGGTGTTTGCGCTGGCACTGTATCTGCATGCCCAGCAGGTGGAGTCAACAGCCCGCCTGGACTTCCTCTGGAAACTGCAGGTGACTTGGGTGGAACTTGTGACTTGGGTAGACCTTTGGGGGAAAGGAGAGGAGCCTGGGGGCAGAGTCCTGACCAAGCCAGACATGCATCTTTTGCTAGCTGGCTTAGGCTCAGGCTGCCGTAAGCCTACCCTGCTTCCATGCCTTCTTTATGTCCATCTCCGGTATCCTGGCCTGTCCCTGCTTCCTTTCATCCCTTTACCTTACCTGCCCATGCCTTTTTTCCTCCACGTGGTTCCCTCTGGTGTCCATTTCCAGGCCCTGGACACTGTATCCACCCATTGTGAATGTTGGGCAGTGGGTGATAGATGTGGTGCCCACAGGCAACAGGGGAGAAGGAGGAGATGGAGGAGCTCCAGGCATACAACAGGCGGCTGCTGCACAACATTCTGCCCAAGGACGTGGCTGCCCACTTCCTGGCCCGGGAACGGCGCAATGACGAGCTCTACTATCAGTCGTGTGAATGTGTGGCTGTTATGTTTGCCTCCATTGCCAACTTCTCTGAGTTCTATGTGGAGTTAGAGGCAAACAATGAGGGTGTCGAGTGCCTGCGGCTGCTCAATGAAATCATTGCTGACTTTGATGAGGTACTTATCCATCAGCTGCTACTGGCACAGTGGAAGCATTTGGGGACCAGGAGAGTGGAGCAAACTTTGAATGAAAAAGCTATAATTGGAGCAAGTGGTGGTACTAGGAGGAGAAAGAGATTCTGTGGGAGCCAGAGATGGCATGGATAGGAGTAAGGGTAGGCTGGTATAGGAACCACTCTGTTCTTTGCCTTGTCAGAGGCAGCAATGGGGGTGGGGGGGGAGGTTAGCCCCAGTGGGATAGGGTCATTCTTGCTGTGAAGCAAAAGAGAACATGAGGATCTGTGTGGGGCAATAGGTATCAGGTGATGTCATTAACGAGGAAGGCAGTACTCTGTGAGACCAGGCAAACAAGATGGTCCCCTGTATCCAGAAAAGGGGAGCAAAATCTGAGAAAATTTCCTGAATGCCCAGGTCAGGAATGGGTTGGTCACTCTTCTGGAGGAAAGTCCCTTCTTCTTCTACTCCTCCTCCTCCCCTTCTTTTTCTTCTTCCTCCTCCTCCTCCTCCTCTTCCTCCTCCTTCCTTCTTTCTTTCTTCTAGGGTAGGGTCTTATTCTAGCCCAGGCTGATCTGGAACTCACTCTGTAGACCCAAGCTGGCCTCAAACTCACACCGATCCTTCTGCCTCTGCCTCCCAAGTGCTGGGATCGAAGGTATGTGCCACCACACCTGGCAAAAGTCCCTTCTTAACTCTGGGATTCAGTTTCCCAAAAGATGAGGGTCAGAGTACTGCTGCTGCCCTGTGTCCTGTGAATGGGCTATCACATTGGAACATCTGAAGCCTTATGCCCAGCTTCTTGTCCAGGCTTCTGAACTATTTTCATGACTTCAAAGTACTACATGGAGAACAGCAGCTGACAGGGGGTTCACCCACTGAACAGTGAGGAATATTGAGACAGGGAAGTGGGAAAGGGAGCCAAGACACAGCAATGAGTGAGCCTTGGGGCAGCCTGGCTCTGGCCTCATTGCCTGACAGACAGTTCCCCTCCCCACTTCCCATGACGTCCAGATCATCAGTGAGGATCAGTTCCGGCAGCTGGAGAAGATCAAGACCATTGGTAGTACCTACATGGCTGCCTCTGGGCTGAATGCCAGCACCTATGATCAGGTGGGCCGTTCCCACATCACTGCCCTGGCGGACTATGCCATGCGGCTCATGGAACAGATGAAGCACATCAATGAGCACTCCTTCAACAATTTCCAGATGAAGATCGGTGAGAGGAGCTGGTTCCTTAGCAGGTTTTCTCTGGACAGTTTGTGGGGGAAGCTGGAAGTACAGGCTGGCCTGGGGTATCTGGCTTATGTGGGTCCTGGAGAATTGAACCGGGATCTTTTAGCTTTGCAGGCAAATGCTTAACCACTAAGCCATCTCTCCAGCCCCAGCCCTTTTTTTTTTTAAATGAGAGAAACAGAATTGGTGCACCAGGGCCTCTAGCCACTGCAATAGAACTCCAGATGGGTGTGCTACCTTGTGCACATGTGTGATCTTGTCCACTTGCATCACCTTGTGTGTTTGGCTTATGTGGAACATGGAGAGTTGAACATGGGTCCTTAGGCTTTGTAGGCAAGCGCCTTAACCAGCAAGCACCTTAACCACTAAGCCATCTCTCCAGCCCAATTTTTATTTATTTATTTTTTAATATTTTATTTTTATTTACTTATTTGAGAGAGGGAGAAAGAGGCAGGTAGAGAGAGAGCATGGGCATGTCAGGGCATCCAGCCACTGTAAACAAACTCACATGTGCCATTTTGTGCATCTGGCTTATATGGGTACTGGGGAATTGAAATGTATCTTTTGGCTTTGCAGGCAAGAACTTTAATCACTAAGCCATCTCTCCAGCCCTTAATTTTTTTTTTTTATTTTAGTTATTTATTTACTTGAGAAGGAAAGAGGCAGGTACACACACACACACACACACACACACACACACACACACACACACAGAATGGACATGCCAGGGCCTCCAGCCACTACAAATGAACTACAGACCCATGTACCATCCATGCATCTGGCTTATGTGGGTCCTGTGGAATTGAACCGAGGTCCTTTGGCTTTGCAGGCAAACACCTTAACCACTAAGCCATCTCCCCAGTCCCTTTGATTTCTTTTCTTTTATTTTCTTTTTGTTTTTCGAGTCAGGGTCTCACTCTAACCCAGGCTGACCTGGAATTCACTATGTAGTCTCAGGGTGGCCTCGAACTTGTGGCAATCCTCCTACCTCTGCCTCCTGAATGCTAGGATTAAAGGCGTGCATCACCATGCCCAGCTTGATTTTTTTTTTATTTGAGAGAGACAGAGAGAGAGAGAATGGGTGCGCCAATAGCCTCTCAGTTGCTGTGAACGAACTCCAGACATGTGCGCCCCCTTGTGGGCAAGTGTGGCATTGAGCCCCTTGCATCACTTTTTGTGTCCGGCTAAACATGGGACATGGAGATTAAAACCAGCATTCTTAGGCTTGGCAGGCTGGTACCTTAACAGCTAAGCTATCTCTCCAGCCCATTTGATTTATTTTTTTGATGTAGGATCTCACTCTAGCCCAGGCTGACCTGGAATTCAATTATGTAACCCAGGCTGGCCTTGAACTCACATTAATCCTACTATCTCAGTCTCCCCAGTCTTGGGATTACAGGAGTACAGCATTACATGTGGCTTTGAACACATTTTAATCCTTGCATTATCCACCCCCATTCTTTTGTTTTTGTTTTTCTGTTTTTTAAAATTAATTAATTAATTAATTATTAGACGGAGAGAGGGAAAGAAAAGAGAGGGAGAGTGAGAATGGGCATGCCAGGGCCTCTAGCCACTGCAAACGAACTCCAGACATGTGCGCCCCTTGTGCATCTGGCTTATGTGGGACCTGGAGAATCAAATCGGGGTCCTTAGGCTTTGCAGGCATGCGTCTTAACTGCTAAGCCATCTCTCCAGCCCTGTTTTTTTTTTGTTGTTGTTGTTGCTTTTTCTTTTTCTTTTTCTTTTCTTTCTTTTTTTTTTTTTTTTTTTTTGGTTTTGTGAGGTAGGGTCTCACTCTGGTCCAGGCTGACCTGGAATTCACTATGTAGTCTCAGGGTGGCCTCAAACTCTCGGCAATCCTCCTACCTCTGCCTCCCAAGTGCTGGGATTAAAGGCGTGCGCCACCACACCCGGCCTCTTTTTTTGTTTTTTGAGGTAGGGTCTCACTGGAACCCCTGGAATTCACTATTTAGTCTCAGGGTGCCCTTGAACTCACAGAGATCCTTCTACCTCCACCTCCTGAGTGCTGAGATTAAAGGCATGCACCACCATGCCTGGCTCTTCATTATCCCTTTTAAACAATATATTTTAAATATTTTATTTTTATTTATTTATTTGAGAGAGGGAAAGAGGCAGAATGAGAGAGAGAATGGACACACCAGGGCTTCCAACTGCAAACGAACTCCAGATGCATGCACCACCTTGTGCATCTGGCTTATGTGGGTCCTAGGAAATCGAACTGAGGTCCTTTGGCTTTGCAGGCAAGTGACATAACCTCTAAGCCATCTCTTCAGCCCCATTATCCCTTTAAATATATATATATATGTATAGCCAGGCGTGGTGGTGCACGCCTTTAATCCCAGCACTTGGGAGGCAGAGGTAGGAGAGTTTGAGGCCACCCTGAGACTACATAGTGAATTCCAGGTCAGCCTGGACCAGAGTGAGACCCTACCTCGCAAAACCAAATATATATATATATGGTGGCTGGGGGATAAAGTCACTTTCCTGCAAAGCTTGCCAGCCTGGGTTCAATACCCATTTAAAGCCAGATGCACAAAGTGGGGCATGTGTCTTAGAAAAAAAAAAAAAAGGAACCCTTCACGAATTTGCATGTCATCTTTGCACAGGGGCCATGCTACTCTTCTCTGTATTGTTCCAATTTTAGTATATGTGCTGCTGAAGCAAACACTTTAAAAATTTTTTAAATATTTTATTTTTATTTATTTACCAGAGAGAGAAAGAGGGAAAGAGGCAGGTAGAGAGAGAGAGAGAGAGGGAGGGCATGCCAGGGCATCCAGCTACTGCAAATGAACTCCAGACACATGGGCTTTGCAAGCAAGTCCCTTAATCACTAAACCATCTCTCCAGCTCTTCTTAAATTTTTTTTTCTTTTGTTTTTTGAGGTAGGGTCTCACTCTGGCTCAGGCTGACCTGGAATTCACTATGTAGTCTCAGGGTGGCCTCAAACTCATGGCAATCCTCCTACCTCTGCCTCTCAAGTGCTGGGATTAAAGACATGCGCCATGATGCCTGGCTTAAATTTTTTTTTTTAAGTGCTGGAGAAATAGCTTAGTGGTTAAGGCATTTGCCTGTGAAGCCAAAGGACCCAGGTTTGATTCTCCAGGACCCACGTAAGCCAGATGCACAAGGGACACATCACTTGCAGTGGCTAGAAGCCCTGGCGTACCCATTCTCTGTATGTCTCTCTTCTATCTTTTATCTCTGCTTGCAAATAAATAAATAAAATTTTAAAATATTTTATTTTTATTTAGCAAGCACTTTTTAAAAATCTCTCTCTCTCTTTCTCTCTCTCTTTTTGGTTTTACGGAATAGGGTCTTGCTCTAGCCCAGGCTGACCTAGAATTCACTATGTAGTCTCAGGGTGGCCTTGAACTCACGGTGATTCTCCCATCTCTGCCTCCCAAGTGCTGGGATTAAAGGCATGTGCCACCACATCCAGCTAGCAAGCCCTTTAAAAAAATTATTTATTTGAGAGAGAAAGAGGCAGGTAGAGAAAGAATGCACATGCTGAGGCCTCCTCCACTGCAAACAAACTCCAGACTCATGCGCCACCTTGTGCATCTGGCTTTACATAGGTACTGGGGAATATAACCTGGGCCCTTTGGCTTTGCTGCAAGCACCTTAACTGCTAAGCCACCTCTCCAGCCTTCATTATCCCCCCTTTTAAAATTTATTTATTTATTTGAGAGAGAGAAAGAGGCAGAAAGGGAGGGAGAGAATGGGCACGCCAGGGCCGCCAGCCACTGCAAACAAACTCCAGATGCATGCGCCCCCTTGTGCATCTGGCTTATGTGGGTCCTGGAGAGTTGAACTGGGATCCTTTGTCTCTTCAGCCCCCATTATCCCCATTTTAAAGGATAAGGAAGCCGGGCATGGTAGCACATACCTTTATTCCCAGCACTCCAAAGGCAGAGGTAGGAGGATTGCTGTGAGTTTGAGGCCACCCTGAGACTACATAGTGAATTCCAGGTCAGCCAGAGCTAGAGTAAGATCCTACTTCAAAAACAAAAACAAAAAAACAAACAAACAAAAGGATAAGGAAATAAGTAAACAACTCACCTAAGGTCAGTATCAGGCTTATATATAAACTCCACTCCCTGGTATCCATATCTGTGGTCAGTCTGATAGAAGTACTTCTCTTAAGAAGTGGTGAAAGGCAGTGGTTAATAGTATGGGTTTGAAGTCAGGTTGGTTTGACTTCCAGCTGCTCCTTTTACTGATTTAGTAAATCACCTCAGGACTTTGTCTGAAGCTGGGGAGTAGCAATACCTACCACCTTTGTGAGCAGAAGCAATGAAAATTGCCTACTCTAGAAGCTGGCACAGAGCAGCAGTCAGTAGATTAGCTACAGTATAACACAGGTATCAGGACTGGGGGAGCCTTTGGCTCATGGAAATACTTCAGCAATCATGATCAAATCTCCCCCTTTTTTATTGTACCACCAGAAGATTTGTCCATTTTCCACATTTGTTTCCTGGGCCCGTCTCAAGGTGAGCTGGCTCCCTGGGCTGACCCAGGAGCATCCCCTAGTTTCGGCCTCTTGCTGTTCTCCTTCACAGGGTTGAACATGGGTCCAGTTGTGGCTGGTGTCATTGGAGCCCGGAAGCCACAGTATGACATCTGGGGGAACACGGTGAATGTCTCTAGTCGTATGGACAGCACAGGGGTCCCTGACCGAATACAGGTGAGGATGTTGAGCCAAGCTGGGAGGGATTCCACAGGGAAAGGGTAGCAGTCTTCTGTGGCTGCTAGGAATGGGAGCGAGGGGAACTAGCCTGACAGAGAACTCCTGGGATTCTGCCAATGTGTCAGGAAGAATTCCAGCCTAAGCAGGCTCCTTTCCCATTTCCCTAGGTGACCACAGACCTGTACCAGGTTCTAGCTGCCAAGGGCTACCAACTGGAGTGTCGAGGGGTGGTCAAGGTGAAGGGCAAAGGGGAGATGACCACCTACTTCCTCAATGGGGGCCCCAGCACCTAGCAGAGTGCAGCTACAGATTCAGCTGAAGGGACCAAGGTGGGCATCGAGAGGTCTCTGTGCTCGCTGGGTGGCGCTGTGGCAGGGAGCACTGAGCCTCCAGACCTTGCTGACAGCAGAAGGGAACACCCCAGCAGGCTGTACTTGGACCGTGCTCATCTGCCTGCAGAATGGCGAAGGAGAGGACACCAAGAGGATTATCCAAGTGACTTTCTTAATTGGGGTAGGGCTGTTCCTTCTTCCAGTTTGTGGAAGCAGATGAGGGGGCAGTAATAGAGGCTGGGGGAGCCCTCCTGCCTGAGATATTAAAATGGCAACTTGCCATGCATACTGTTTCCCTGTCTGGGCAACAGGCTCAGGGCTAGGTCCTTTCTTTCCCTCCTTTTTCCTGGGAATATTTTGTACAAAGACTGGAGCAGGCATGAGGAGTGCCTATTCCATGCTTGCCTTTGCTATGCCTGAATACCCAGCAGTGGTCCTGGGCGCTCCCAAGCCCCATCCAGGTCTCCCTCCTAGGCACAAGGTAGAAAAGGGAGATGCTGTGGGGTCACAGCTCTGTCTACATTTCAGGGGAATGTTTCCATTTGCCAAATTCTAGTCTCATAATCTTTCCCCAAAGGGGAACAAAGGGACCTTTGACAGTTCAGATTTAGCCTCAATTCCTGTACACTTCAGGGAAAGGGGTGTCTGGTCTCATTGGTACTGTGAAAATGCCCAGCCAGAGAGCAAGCCTCTGTGGGGATGCCAGAGAATTGGGAGCTGGACATTCACCTGCAGGTGCCAAGGAGTGCAGGCAGCTCTGGAGGAGGTTGGTGCCAGACTGATGGTCCGAGGTCCCGGTGTGGCCAGGACCACACCAGCTCCCTGGACCCCAGCACTCACTCGCTCTCTGCTGACGAGAGGCATGGAGCATCTCTACCACTTCTGTTGCCAAATAGAAAAGGGTCAAGGCACCAAGAAAGATGACCTTGACCCCAAACCTGGCCCCCCAAGTCTGGCACTAGGGAGGGCCCGTGTGTTTGTGTTATTGTGTGTGCATGTTGCTCGTTGTGTGCATCTCTGTTTTCCAGGTCTGTGTGTGTCCTTGTGCTCCAGCTTCTCTGCTCTCCACCCAGGGTTGCTTCTCTCCCACGGGCCTCTGTCTTCTGGTATTTTAAGACAGGGTTTCCTGTTTCAAGGGATGGAGAGAGATGCCCAGGTTGCACAGGAGCAAGGTGGAGGTTGGTAGCAAAAGGAGGGTGCCCTGGGAAGAGGAGTCCTTTTGTGCCAAATCCCTAAGTGCCATTTGGGGGTCACGTGTGCAGTATGACTGTCTCCCTGCCTGGGACAGGTACCCAAGCACCTGCTTGAGCTCTAATGCTCCTTGCACTTGAACTGTTCTTGGTTTGATGGGTAGAGGCTCAGGTATTTCCTGGGTTCCCCAGCTTGTGTCCTGGGATGTGTTATGCTTTGGGACTGGGGTAGCATGGGATTCCTCTGAGAACCCAGATTTTGGTACTAGGGGATGGGTCAGGGAACTTTAAAGTTGGTTTCCTCAAGCCTTTGGCCTGAGTCTAGCATGGCTAGACTAGCCCTGGCTCCCAATCCCTGTGAAGCCTGAAAGGGCCGGTAGAAAGGTTAGGAAGTTGGACTTGATTCCCTTCCTATCCTTACCTTCCCTTTTATTCCCTGCACCCTCCTAGACTTTGGCCTGAATTAGTTGGTGCCTTGGTTTGTTTGTCTGTACCTATTTAAGCCAGAGGCATTAGCCTAAATTTGCTGAAGGCCACTTTCTTGGATGTGACTAGCAAGGCAGAGGAGAAAAGGGTTGGAAGGTGGACAGGGCAAGTAGTACTTTTGCCCTCCCTCATGCTCCTTCTGCCACCAGCTCTCCGTGGAGGCCTGGTTTCTGGCTTGGTACCATCTGCCTTGGAATCTCCATGTGTCAACCAAATGGACCACCAGGCACTTCATTAGCCAAGGTAGAGGAGGGAAAATACTATTTCCAGACAGAAAATTGACTCCCTTTTCTCCGGCCATATCCTGGGGACTACTTGGTGCCATTGGATAGGGGTGAGATACGTAAGTAAGCTAGAGTGGGAAGACCTCAGCTTTGGGTGACCTGTCTCTGCTTCTTGCCAGGAAGGAGGGGCCTGTCCACACTCTGGCCCCCTGAACCACAGTGCCAGCCATGTCCTTCCCCTGGGTTACTATTGCCCCTTTCCTCACCAGTTGGTAGAGGAGTCAGGGTATGGAGGCCATGGGTTCTGGTTTTATAATGTAACCACTGTGGGAGTGGGGGAGGATAGTGTACCATGTATTTCAGTGAAATATTTAATATATTTAAATATCAATAAAATCAAACTGTTTGTAAATGCCCTGTCCTCTGCAGCTGTTCTGGGCTCTGGGTTGGGTCACAAGTAGCAAAGCCTGGTGCAACCTCCTGTCTCAGGATTCTGTGAGCCTGTCTCTTTGGTGATCCAAGGGCCTCCTATGGCGTTCTCTTTGCTAAGATTAAGCTGTAGTGTCTTCAGAGAGTACGATTATTCTTGGCGCTGCCTTCCTTCAGCTCATGAGGAAACAATGTATGTCTTTCCAGATGGGTTATTCTGACCTCTGTCATGCATAAGGTAAGATTCTTGTGGCTGTCTTCTTGGTACTTTGATCCCTTTATACCTCTCATACCAAGATCTGACTTCTTCAGGAATCACACACACTTGCTTTCACAAAAATCAGAACATTCAGTTGGGTGTGGTGGCGCACACTTTTAATCCCAGCACTCAGTAGGCGGAGGTAGGAGGATCACTGTGAGTTCAAGGCCAGCCTGAGACTACATAGTGAATGCTAGGTCAGCCTGGGCTAGAGTGAGACCCCCACCTTGAAAAACAAAAACAAACAAACAAAGGACAACAACAAAAGAAATCAAGGCATTGGAATAACTCCCCTGTCTCCCACCTCAGATGCACAGAAGTGACTTCTAGTTTAGTCTGTTTATTTTTTTTATATCCCTTCCCTTCATTAGTTACTGCAACTGGGACACTTCCTTCCTTGTACTCTTTCAAAGTTGATCTTGTCCTTCTGCAACTGCATCCTACTCAGTATAGACTGAAGGTTTTGTCACTAAGAATAGAATGTTCCATAAATCTGGAAATGAGAGAAAGTGTCTCAGATTCACCTAGGCCAGACTTGTGGGGGGGGGGTCATCCTAAAAAAAAAAGTCTTCCCATGACTGCCTCAGGGTTGGTGATGAAGTAGGGCTACTACCCATGGATAGTGGTTGGAGCAGAAACATCCTCAGGCTCCCACAGGAATGCTATAGACATTGGCTCTGTGCCTGCTCAGAAGTGAAACCCATAAAGTGAAACACAGACAAATCTTGAACTCTGTATAACACTTCATCACCTGGGTTCTGGGGCCAGCATTCCCTAGTAAAACCCAAACTTCTCCTCCAACTTTGAATGGGGTGAAACATATTAAGAGTTTTGGTGAGAGAAGGAAACATTTCCTCTGGTCTCATCCTGACCCCTCTCAGCCTGACCTGGTCATTGGACTGTTAATGAGACAGTGGCGTGCAGTCTGGATCCACGGCAGGGTTTTCTCTGGACTCACTCCTGGATCATGAGACCTCCAGAAGCTGAAGTTCTGCGCATCTGTCAAAGGGACTCTGAAGACCTGATTGGGAACTGAATGGATTGGAAGAAAGGCAGGTTATTGAATTCCTCCAGGTTCACTGCTCTTTTTTTTTTTGTTGTTGTTTGTTTGTTTTGTTTTTTGTTTTTTGAGGTAGGGTCTCACTCTGGCTCAGGCTGACCTGGAATTCACTCTATAGTCTCAGGGTGGCCTCGAACTCTTGGTGATCCTCCTACCTTCGCCTCCCAAGTGCTGGGATTAAAGGTGTGCGCCACCACGCCCGGCTCACTGCTCATTTTTTTGTCTCAGGGTAACAAAAGTATAGTCCAGCAACTGGGCCTGACTGGGTGCTGAGAGCTCCTGAGAATGTGGTCACCACACCCTGCTTCACTTCCAGATCCAGCTTCACACACTTTTCTTGGTCAGATGAATTAATCATAGTTCTTCCTGCTATCTATCTTCAAGAGTGCTTCCTAGGTGCTAAGATGATGGAAAAATAAGAAGTCAGCCCACCTGGGAAATGCACAAGATGGTCCACTAGTTCAGTGTTTTTTGTTTTTTTTTTCTAGACCTAATCATCCTCATTCCTTCTCTTCTGTCTGAACTAATGCCTTCAGGCAATTCCCTGAAACCTGATAGCACCCTGCTTTGAGATACCATGCATAGATGTCATTAATCAAGTGCTGATTGCTATAGATGTTGTATAAGGTTTTTTTAAAAAAAAATGTACATAGAGGGCTGGAGAGAGGCTGCAAAGCCACAGGAGCCAGATTCGATTCCCCAGGACCCACATAAAGCCGTATGTACAAGGTGGCACGTGCATATGGAGTCTGCAGTGGCAAGAAGCCCTGGCATACCCATTCATTCTCTCTCTTTCTCCCTCCTCAAATAATTAAATAACATATTTAAATATATATTTATTATTATTAGAAAAATGAATGAGAATGGGCATACCAGGGCTTCCTGTTCCTGCAAATGAACTCCAGATGTATGTACCACTTTGTGCATCTGCCTTTATAAGGGTACTGGGGAATCAAACCTAGGTTGTTAAGATTTGCAGGCAAGAATCTTAACTGCTGAGCCATCTCTTCAGCCCCTATAAGTTTTTAAATTTTTGAAATAATATATATTTTCAGGGGCTAAAAGCCCAGTGGTAGAACGTTTGCCTGGCATATGAGAGACTCAGGATTTGATCCCCTCCCAACCTAATCCTAATGCATATATTTGTTTGTTTGGATAAGTATAATTTCTTTCTTTCTTTTCTTTTCTTTTCTTTTCTTTTCTTTTCTTTTCTTTTCTTTTCTTTTTTTTTTTGGTTTTTTGAGGTAAGGTCTCACTCTAGCTTAGGCTGTCTTGGAATTTACTATGCATTCTCAGGGTGGCCTCAAACTCACAGTAATCCTCCTACCTCTGCCTCCCAAGTGCTGGGATTAAAGATGTGTGCCACCATGCCTGGCTGTTTGGATAAGCGTAATTTCTAATGACCCATTGTTTGTTGTTTTGTGTGTGGTATGTATATATATATATATATATATGCATGTGTATATGTTTGTCTATGTGCAGTTACATGTGTGTGTATGGGCGCACATGTGTGTGCATGGAGGCCAGAGGTTGACATCAGATATATACCTTTATCACTTTCCACCTTATTTTGAGACAGAGTGTTTCTTGAATCCAATTTGACTAGACAAGCTAGTTAGACAACCCCAGGGATCCTCCTTTCTCTGCCTCCTTAGCTCTGGGATTACAGACACATCCACCATGCCTGACTTTTATGTGTGTTCTGGGGATCCAAACTCAAGTCTTTGTGAGTGCTGGGATTAAAGGCATGCACCACCACGCCCAGCTGGTATTGTTATATTTTTTAACATTTTAAAAAAGTTTTATTTATTTGAAGTTGGGTGTGGTGGTGCACGCCTTTAATCCCAGCACTTGGGAGGCAGAGGTAGGAGGATCGCAGTGAGTTCGAGGCCACCCTGAGACTACATAGTTAATTCCAGGTCATCCTGAGCCAGAGTGAGACCCTACCTCAAAAAAAACAAAAAACAAACAAACAAATAAAGTTTTATCTATTTGAGAGACTCAGAGAGAAAGACAGAGAGAATGGGTGTGCCAGGGCCTCCAGCCACTGCAAACAAACTCCAGGCATATGTGCCACCTTGTGCATCTGGCTTGCGTGGGTCCTGGGGAATCGAACCAGGGTCCTTTGGCTTTGCAGGCAAACACCTTAACTGCTAAGCCATTCCTCCAGCCCTGATATTGTTATTTTTTAAAAAAATTATATTTATTTTTATTTTGGAGAGAGACACAGAGAGGAAGAGGAAGACAGATAGAGATGGGTGTGCCAGCAGCCTTTCAGCTGCTGGGAACGAAATCCAGATGTGTGCGCCCCCTTGTGGGCAAGTGCGGCATTGTGCCCTTGCGTCACTTTGTGTCTGGCTAAACATGGGACCTGGAGATTGGAACTGGGCATTCTTAGGCTTAGCAGGCAGGCGCCTTAACCGCTAAGCCATCTCTCCAGCCCTGATATTGTTATTTTAAAGACAGAATTATAGGCTAAGATTTCGCTTTGCTTTTTAAGTCTACAGTGGCTATTTTAATTTTTACAAGGTAGAGTCTCACTGTAGTCCATGCTGGCCTCAAACTCATGGCACTTCTCCTACCTCAGCCTTCAAGTGTTGGGATTAAAGGTGTGTGCCACCACACTCCGCTTGGATTGGCTTTCTTTATAAACTTTCGTTCTTTGAAGATACCTACATCATACTTTGTGCATTGGGAGTTTGTCCAACGTGCTTTCACGACAGTGCTAAGGAGTATTCTAATCTTCAAGTAGTTCAGAGTGGTTAAATGGCTAAAGGGACTTTGTCAAGATCACACATATTGTTTTGTAGTTTAAGCTCAGTTTACCAAAATTACAAAGCTAATGCCTGCTCTACCAGCTTCATGGGGTAGAACATGATAATATACAAAGTATTTTATTAAATTGTTTCAGCTTTGGTGTGATCCTCACAATTCTGGAAGACTAGCAAAGCAGTATACTACCAGTTCCCTCCCCCTATACACTATGAGCATGTCCCATGATATTCCAGCCACTCTTTTGTACTCACACACATTTTTCTTGCCGTAGCACAGTGTCCACTCCAAGGTACTTACATGTTTTTAGCAACTGCTTCCGTATGGCTTCATGGTACCTTGCGTGGCTATTCTGATGCACTGAATAGTTCCCATCTGAGATAATGGGGGGAAGCCTAGTCGGCACTGTCTCCTTCCAGTCTGAAATGAGAACAGATTCAGTCTGAGTATTTGACAAGTGGGGCTATTTGATTCCCTGATTCCCTGGCCACTGTGCCAACTAGGTGAATGGCAGGTCTTAGCCACTGACATTCAATTCTCAGGATCCCAGCGGTCTAATTACTATGCCTGTGATAGAGGGAGGGAGGAGTACCTAATGGTCAAAAGAGATCCCTCCTTGCTCCTCTCTGACTCCCAGGGTTTGAGTGGCCTTCTGCTGGACTCAGGGTCCTGGAGAGCTCCTTAGGGTTAGTACAGGTGCAAATGGCCTCTTATTTGGGTAGATAATTTCCTGATATTGGCATGCTTATAGAACTTCAAATTGCTTACAAAGAGAAGTAATGTTTGAATTAAGTCCTAGAGGATAAGCAGTTCATGCACCAGAACAGAATCAGGAGGAGGACTTCGGGCAGTAGGATGCAAGCACATCAGGAGCATTAGAGAGACTCCACACTCTTTCTGTTGATTAGCAACCTGGAGTGCTGAGTGATGGAGAGAGGGACAAGGCCTGGGCTGGAAAGGTGGCGTAGTGAGTACTTGCTGTTTCTTATGTTTGGGAATCATATTCCTCACCTAGCCTGTCAAAGAAAGGTGGGCCAAAGACTTGTGGTTAGGCCAATTAAAGATATCTAGTCCAGAGCTGGAGAGATGGCTTAGTGGTTTAGGCACTTGCCTGTGAAACCTAAGGACCCATGTTCAATTCCCCAGATCCCATGTAAGCCAGATGCACAAGGTAGCACATGCATCTGGAGTTTGAGTGCAGTGGCTGGAGGCCCTAGTGAGCCAATTCTCTCTCATTAAAAAAAAAAAAGGCCAGTCTGTTGGGCTTGCCTCAAAAAAAAAAAAAAAAAAAAAAAAGTTACCTAGTCCAAATTTTGAATCAAAGATGAGGTTGTAAGGTAGCAGTGGCCATATAAGATTTTTTTTTCTAATGATGGGCATTGGGCACAGGGACACTGCATATTGTTTCTCACAGCATTATGCACATGCCAGCGGTGTCTACACAGTGTTGAAAGCAGTACTGTCTGTGTCAGGTCAGATGTCTGGCATGAGTCTGACCATTGGCTCTGGTTACTATCCACTAATCTTATTTCCCTATTCATCTTCTAGCTTTTATGTGGTGTGTGTGTGTGTGTGTAGGCTTTCTGAGGTAGAGTCTCAATCTAACCCAGGCAGACCTGAAATTCAATATGTAGTCTCAGAGTGGCCTTGAACTCATAGCAATCCTCCTACCTCTACCTCCCAAGTGCTAGGATTAAAGGCATATGCCACCACACCCAGCTCCAATAATGTTTTATTTATTTATTTATTTTTTAACTTTTCTTACAGTTTGTTTTTTAATATATATTTATTTGTTTATTTATTTGAGAGAGAAAAAGAGAGAGAGAATGGACACGCCAGGGCCACTAGCCACTGTGACAAACTCCAGATGCATGTGCCCCTTGTGCATCTGGCTTACGTGGGTCCTGAAGAATCAAAACAGGAGACTTAAGCCGGGCGTGGTGGCGCACGCCTTTAATCCCAGCACTCGGGAGGCAGAGGTAGGAGGATCTCTCCAGCCCCAATAATGTTTTGATTTATTTAGTTTTCCTTTTCAGCCTGGACCAGAGTGAGACCCTACCTCACAAAACCAACCAACCAAACAAACAAACAAACAAACAAAAACAGGAGACTTTGGCTTTGCAAACAAATGCCTTAACACTAAGCCATCTCTCCAGCCCCCAATAATGTTTTATTTATTTACTTTTTTTTCTTTTCTTTCTTCTTTTTCCTTCCTTCCTTCCTTCCTTCCTTCCTTCCTTCCTTCCTTCCTTCCTTCCTTTCTTTTTCTTTCTTTCTTTCTTTCTTTCTTTCTTTCTTTCTTTCTTTCTTTCTTTTCTAGGGTCTCTCTCTCTCTCTCTCTCTCTCTCTCTCTTTCTTTCTTTCTTTCTTTCTTTCTTTCTTTCTTGAGGTAGGGTCTCATTCTAGCCCAAGCTGACCTGGAATTCACTATGTCAGCTCAGGGTGGCCTGGACCTCATGGCGATCCTCCTACCTCTGTCTCCCAAGTGCTGGGATTAAAGGTGTGCGCACCCTTGTGCGCATGTGTGATCTTGCATGCTTGCGTCACTGTGCATCTGGTTTATGTGGTACCTGGAGAGTCAAACATGAGTCCTTAGGCTTCACAGGCAAGCACTTTAAACACTAAGCCATCTCTCCAGCCCCTATTTACTATTTATTTATTTATTTATGGAGAGAGAATGGGCATGCCAGGGCCTCTAGCCACTGTAAATGAATTCCAGATGCATGTGCCACCATGTGTATCTGGCTTACGTAGGCACTGGGGAATCAAATCTTGGGCCTTAGGCTTCTCAGGCAAGTGCCTAAACTGCTAAGCCATCTATCTCTCCAGCCCTTGTTTCAAATATATTCATGTTCTGCTTAAATTGGCTAGATTTAGCTTGTGTCTCAGATTTTTTTTTTTTTCGAGGTAGGGTCTCACTCTAGCTCAGGCTGACCTGGATTTCACTATGTAGTCTCAAGGTGGCCTTGAACTCACAGTAATACTCCTACCTTTGCCTCCAGAGTGCTGGGATTAAAGGTGTGCACCACCACGCCTGGCTTCTTCTTTTTTTTTTTTTTTTTTTGGTTTTTTGAGGTAGGGTCTCACTCTAGTCCAGGCTGACCTGGAATTAACTATGTAGTCTCAGGGTAGCCTTGAACTCTGCGATCCTCCTACCTCTGCCTCCCAAGTGCTGGTATTAAATTTTATTTATTAATTTGCAATCAGAAAAGTAGAGAGACAGACAGAGAATGGGCATGCCAGGGCCTCTAGCCACTGCAAACGAGTTCCAGATGCATGTGCCCTTTGTGCATCTAGCTTATGTGGGCCCTGGGTAATTGAACCTAGGTCCTGTGGCTTTGCATGCAAATGCCTTAACTGCTAAACCATCTCTCCAACACCCCCCTCTTTTTTTTTGGAGAGAGTCAGAGAGAGAGAAAGAGAGAGGGACAGATAGAGAATGGGCACGCTAGCAACCTCTCAGCCACTGTGAACGAACTCCAGGTGTGTGCCCCCTTGTGGGCAAGTGAGGCATTGTGCCCTTGCATCACTGCATCTGGCTAAACGGGGACTTGGAGAATTGAACTGGCATTCTTAGGTGTAGGAAGCAGGTGCCTTAACTGCTAAGCCATCTCTTCAGCCTTTTTTTTTTTATTTTAAAGGGAGGACCTTGCTGTGTAGTTCAGACTTTCCTTGAACACATGATCTCCCTACTTCAACCTTCCAAGCACTGGGATTTATGTCACCATGCCCGACTAGGAAACCAATATTTATTTATTTTGAGAGAGAGAGAGAGAAGTGCAGATGGAGAGAATGGGCACACAAGGGCCTCTAGCTGCTGCAAAAAACTCCAGACGCATGTGCCACCTAGTGCATCTTGCTTATGTGGGTACTGAGGAATCAAACCTGGGTCCTTAGGCTTTGCAGGCAAGTGCCTTAACTGCTAAACCATCTCTCCAGACCACATCTCAGAATCTTGAACAAGAGTGGATAGATCTTTAAAAAATTTAAGATGTACAGGTGCATGCCTTGGTGAGGGTGAGAAAAAGGGAATTGTCTAGGATGGCTCTAAGATTTCTGTTTGGCTGTTCTGTTCATTTCACCACCCAAGCATAAAGGGGCAGGTCCCTGGCCCTGTTTCCTCTAGTGAGGCTGTGCAGAGTAAAACCTAGCTCTTCAACTGATGTTTTCAGTGCCTCTGCTCTTCCCACTCACTCAGATTTTTAAAGATTATTCATTTAGTTAGTTGAGAGAGTGAGAAAAAGAAAGAGTATGGGCCTTCCAGGGGCTCTTGCCACTGCAAATGAACTCCAGATGCATGCATCACTTGGTGCATCTGCCTTTATGTGAGTACTGGGTGAATGTATCAGGCTGGCAGGCTTTGCAAGCAAGTGCCTTTAACTGCTGATCCATCTCTACAGTCCTCCCTTGGATTTTTATCTTGCTTGCTTATTGATGCTTGTCAGGAACTAGATCAGTGTTTGCCATTCTCTCTGGAAATTGTTGAGGACTACTGACTCATCTCTGGTGGAGGGCGAGGTTACTTCTTTTGTTGTAGAGTTATTCCTCAGCTCCTGCTTTGTTGCCTTCTTCCTGACTTAACTCCACTCATTCATCATATCTGTCTTCCTCTCTCTTCAAAGAAATTCTTTTCCATTCTGTAACTGAGATAATCAGAGTGGAGCACAATTTGAACCTCTTCCCTTTGTAGCTGGGGACTTAAGTTGCCAGTGCTGAAGGCTGGGCTGGAGTTCTGGAAGCCCGGAGAATAGTTTGTGAGGGTGCTCGGCTAGCTCAGTTGGTAGAGCATGAGAATAGTTTCTGAAACCAGGGCATGATTTGAACATTATTACAGGTTATAACCATGAGGGGCAAGTTTCCTGGAAACAGTGTCATTTGAGCCTAGTGGTTCAATTTTGGGGAAAGTAAGGAGTGCATGTCCATGGACAAATGGTTGTAGATTGAAGGAGAAACAAAGAGCATATTTCTGGTGGGGATGGGATTTGGGATGAGAGTCAATTAGTGGTTTAAGTGCATGTGACAGTGAGAGCTCTGCCTGGTCCTGATACTTCAGACTTCTTGTTCTTTTTGTTTGTTTGTTTGTTTCAAGTAGAGTCTTGCTCTATCCCAGGCTGACCTAGAATTCACTATGTAGTCTCAGGGTGGCCTCAAACTCATGGCAATCCTCCTACCTCTGCCTCCAAGTGCTGGGATTAAAGGCATGCACCACCACACTGAGCTAGACTTCTTGTTCTTAAGATACAGATGATGTTTTTTTTGTTCTCTCAAAGTGTCTAAGAAGCAGGTTCCCAGCTTCCTATATGGATGGCTACTGTGTGCCTGGAGGTGTGCTGGATAGTATCATGAACATGATGTCTGCCTCATACATCAAGCACTACTTAACATATAGTTTGACCTGTGGGTTTTTAAATTTTAATTTAATTTTATTTTGTTTTGTTTTTCCAGGTAGGGTTTCACTCTAGCCCAGGCTAACCTTGAATTCACTATGTAGTCTCAAGGTGGCCTCAAACTCATAGCAATCCTCCTACCTCTGCCTCCTGAGTGCTGGGATTAAAGGCATGCGCCATCACACCTGGCTCCATCTCCCTCCCTCCCTCCCTCCCTCCCTCCCTCCCTCCCTTTCTTTTGAGAAAGAGCGAGAATGAGAACAAGTGAGAGAGAGAGAGAGAGATTGCCTAGTGGTTAAGGCACTTGACACCAAAGTCAAAGGACCCAGGTTTGATTCCCCAGTACCCACATAAGCCAGATGCACAAGGTAGCATATCTGTCTAGAGTTGGTTTGCAGTGGCTAAAGGCCCTGGCACACCCGTTCTCTCTATATATCTTTCTGCTTCTTTTTCTCTCAAATAAATAAATTAAATTAAAAACTTACATATATATGAGAGAGAGAAAGAGAGAGTGTGAGAGAGAATGGGTGTGCCAGGGCCTGTAGCCACTGCATTCAAACTCCAGACATGTCTGCCATCTTGTGTGCATGTGTCACCTTGTGTGTCTAGCTTATGTGGATTCTGGGGAGCTGGACCTGGGTCCTTAGACTTTGCAGGCAAGCACCTTAACCACAAAACCATCTCTTCAGCCCTAAATTTTCTTCATATATATATATATATATATATATATATATATTTTAATTTTTTTTTTTTATGAGTGAGAGAGCGAGAGCAAGAGAGAATTGGCCCACTAGGGCCTCCAGCCACTGCAATCAAACTCCAGATGTGTGTGCCACCTTGTGTGCATGTGCAACTTTGTGCTCCTGTGTCATCTTGAGCATCTGGCTTTTGTGGGACCTGGAGAGTTGAACATGAGTCCTTAGGCTTTGCAGGCAAGTGCCTTAACTGCTAAGCAGTCTCTCCAACCCTTTAAAATTTTATTTATTTATTTATTTATTATTTATTTATTTGTTGGAGAGAGAAAAAGGAAGCAGATAGAGAGAGAGGGAGACAATGGGTGTGCCAGGGCCTCCAACCACTGCAAACTAACTCCAGACACATGTGCCACCTTGTGCATCTGGCTTCCGTGGGTCCTAGGGAATCTAACCTGGATCCTTAGGCTTTGCAGGCAAGCACCTTAATCACTAAGCATCTCTCTAGCCCGTTATTTTTTGGTTTGTGTGTACACATGTGTAGTGTACATACAAATGTCCATGTAGATGTGCACGGGTGGAGGTCTAGGTGGAACAATGGGTATTATCTCTTCTGCCTTACTTCCTTTGAGCAAGGTCTCTCACTAAATTGAGAACTCTCTGTTCTTCAGTTAGACCAGCAAATCCCAGAAATCCTGCTGCCTCTGCACTTGCACTCCTCCAAGCACTAGGGTTACAGGTGTGCATGGCCCTGCCTATCTTTTTTTTTTTTAAAAAAAAATTTTAATTTATTTATTTGCAAGCAGAGAGAGAGAGATAGAAGAGAGGCAAACAGAGAGAGAATGGGCACGCCGGGGCCTCTAGCCACTGCAAATGAACTCCAGATGCATGTGCCCCCTTGTGCATCTGGCTTAAGTGGGTCCTGGAGAATCAAACCGGGATCCTTTGGCTTCGCAGGCAAATGCCTTAACTGCTAAGCCATTTCCCCAGCCCCATTTGTTTGTTTTTTCAAGGTAGGGTTTCACTATAGTCTAGGCTGAACTGGAATTCACTATGTAGTCTCAGGCTGGTCTTGAACTCATAGAGATCCTCCTACCTCTGCCTCCTGAGTGCTGGGATTAAAGGTGTGTGCCACCATGCCTGCCCTTCCCATCTTTTTAGTGGATGCTGGGGATGAATTCAGGTCCTCATGTGTGTGCAGCAAGAGCTCTTACCCATGGAGCCATGTCCCCAGCCCTGGTTTGTTTGTTTGTTTGTTCTGGCAAGCTAGGAGATATTCTTAGTAACTCAGAGCTTCCCCAAGCTGCCAAGGCTTGGGAAGTACCTGTGATGAAGGGTGACAAAGACAGGTAAGAAACATGTCAGTTACCGTGGAATGTTCTAGGTAAAGGATGCAGTGGCTATTTATGAGAAACTGTAGCAGGGGAGCTGAACAATCACCTTTTTTTGTTTGTTTGTTTTGGTTTTTTGAGGCAGGGTCTCACTCTATCCCAGGCTGCCCTGGAATTCACTATGTAGTCTCAGGGTGACCTTGAACTCACTGCGATCCTCCTACCTCTGCCTCTGGCATGTGCTGCCATGCCCAGCTAAACAATCATCTTATTGGCAGGTGTACAATAGTTTGTTTTTCACTGTGTGTGTGTGTGTGTGTGTGACTGTGGTGTGGTAGAGATCACTCATCTGGGGAGGCCAGAATGGAATGTCAGGTGAACTGCTTCATCACTCCTCCACCTAGTCTTGTTTTGAGCCATAGTCTCCTTTTTACTAATTCAAGATCTTATAGGTCTCCAGAAATTCTCAGGTTTCTGACCCCCCCTTGTAACTGAGTTACAGGTACGCGTGGTCACGCCCAGTTATTTTATGTGAAATCTGGAGATTTGAACTTGTCAGTCTCAGCCACCTTCAGGCTCTCATGCTTGCAAAGGAAGTGCACTTAACCACTCAGCCATTTCTCCAGCCCTAATAGAGGTTCTTCACCCACATAGTTAGTACCCTGCCCTATATGGTCCTTGCTGGTAAATAGACAGGAAGAACTATAAATAGCCTCTTCTAGCACTGAGCCTTAAGTTGGGGATTGATTACCATAAAACTATATTTAATGCTTTGAATGTGCTCTGAGGGCATCCTGGGTAGAATGACAGTACTTGGGTAGATCTGCTCATCTAAATGATATATTTTCCTGTGATCCAGGGATGGCAGCAGACTCCCAGTTATGCGCTTCTTGGCCCAATGTTTGCAGTGACTAGAGGCTCTGGGTGCCCATTCTCTCTCTCTCTCTTTCTCTGCGTCTTTCTTTCTCTCTCTCTCACTCTCTCTTTCAAAAAGTAAAATATCCTTTTAAAAATTACTCCTAAGCCGGGCATGGTGGCACACGCCTTTAATCCCAGCACTTGGGAGGCAGAGGTAGGAGGATCACCATGAGTTCGAGGTTACCCTGAGACTACATAGTGAATTACAGGTCATCCTGGGCTAGAGCAAGACCTTACTTTGAAAAACCAAAAAAACAAACAAAAATTACTCCTAGCTGGGCATGATGGCACGCACTTTTAATCCCAGTACTCATGAGGCGGATGTAGGAGGATTGTGGTAAGTTCGAGGCCACCCTGAGAATACAGAGTGAATTCTGGTCAGCCTGGGCTAGAATAAGACCCTACCTTGAAACAAAACAAAACAAAACAAAACCTCCTGCTTAGGAGGACATATCAAAAATGTGTTGGCATTGTTTTGTTTTTAGTTTTTCAAGGTAGGGTCTCACTCTAGCCCAGGCTGACATGGTATTCACTCTGTATTCTCAGGGTGGCCTCGAACTCATGGCGATCCTTCTACCTCCACCTCCGGAGTGCTGGGATTAAAGGCGTGCACCACCACGCCCAGCTTGGCATTGATCTCTTGAAGTTGGCCTGAGCATGAAAAGAAAATTGGCTGAAGTATGTTTGGGCTATTTTGCACTTACTGCTGTCCCTGGTATAAGGAAATTTTCTGTATTTTGGAAGGAAGGAGGCAGAACACCAGGGAGCCAGATCAATCCTCAGGGCATGTTTTCCATATGAGAATAATTCCTTAGCTTTCATATAAAAATATAATGCCTTGAAGTGATGTGCTTGTTGAATGTGAGCATAGGGAAAGGAGATGGGGCATGAGGCAGCAGAGGGACTTAGTGCTAGTTGCAGACTGCTTATGTAAAGTGGATTTTCTAGAGACAATAAAGACAGCTCATACTTGGGCTGATGAGATGATTCTAGTTAAAAGCCCTTGCTGTACAAGCCTGATGACTGGAGTTCAGGTCCCCAGAACCAACATAAAGGCAGAAGCAAGTAACACATAAGTCTGTAATCCCAAATGTGCCTATAGCAATGGAAGGCAGAGTCAGGAGAGTCCTGACTCTTGCTGGCCAGCTAGCCTGGTGGTCAAGCAGCAACAAGAAAAGACACCATTGCAAACAAAGTGGAAGGTGAGGATCGACATCCTGAGGTGGTCCTTTGATGTCCACATGCATGTTGTAGGAGGTATGTGCACATGCACACCCACACACAATAGCTGGGATGAAAAGATGGCTAAGCAATTAAAGGCGCTTTCTTACAAACCCTGATGGCCTGGGTTCTATTCCCCTTTACCCATGTAAAGCCAGATGCACAATGTGCAAGTATCTGGAGTTCATTTGCAGTGGCAGGAGGCCCTGGCATACCCATATTTTCTCTCTTTTTCTCAGATTGCTTCTTTATCCCTATCTCTCAAATAAAAACAATTTTTTATTTATTTATTTATTTTTTGGTATTTTGAGGTAGGGTCTTGCTGTAGCCCAGGCTGACCTTCAGTTCACTATGTAGTCTCATGGTGGTTGAACTCATGGCAATCTTCCTACCTCTGCCTCCTTAGTGCTAAGATTAAAGGTGAGGGCCACCGTGCCTGGCTAAAAAAAAGTATTTTGTAAAAGCTAGCTGATACTTTTTGAGCATACCTCACACAACTCTATTATTTTACAAAGGAGAGAGAGAGGCACAGAGAAGCTTAGAGTGATATGCCCAGGATCACATAACTAACATGTGGCAGGGACATGAGTTAAAACTCAAGTAGCTTGGCCCCAGACATGCTCTCACCCAACATACTCAACTACCTCTTGAAAACACATCATGAGTACTTCAAGGAAAGACCAAGGGCTTAGACTCCGAGCCAACCTCATGACGACCCACTGTGTACAGCTACCTGGGGCGCTTGTCAAGGGTATCCACTCATATGGCACAGCCCCGAGTTAGTTAAGGAATATGACATTGTCTTGATCCAGAGGCAGAACCTTGAGCTCTCTGAGCTATATTGAATGTTGGACATCATTTCCCAAGGCCAGCATCAGCTGCCTTACTGTAGCAGACAGCTTCAGGTTCACTGGGATGAACTTCCAGACTGGGCACAGTTATGGAGGAAGGGATATTATTTATTGAAGCTTACAGATCCAGGAGAAGTTCCATAAAGGCAGGGGAAGCAGCCTGCTCTTCACAGGACCAGGCAAGAGAGCAAAAGCCAACCAGCCACCACAGCACACAGAGCAAAACTACAGCCAAAAGGTCACACAGCACACTTCAGGAACTCCTGCTAGGCACATTTGCATATCTTTACAATGGAATCTCAAACCATCACCACACCTTAAGACCGGCCCCCAGTGACCTTGCCTCTAGCAAGGTGATTGCAGATGCAAACTATAAAGTAATAAAACATTGAATATATTGGGGGACATATATTCAAACTACCACACTTACCATGCTCAAATCCTTGGACTTAACCTTTAGTACCAGAAAAAAATGCATGCTAGCTGGACGTGGTGGCTCATTCCTTTAATCCCAGCACTAGGGAGGCAGAGGTAGGAAGATCGCTATGAGTTCAAGGCCACCTGAGAGGCCTAAAGATCCTGGTTCAATTCTCCAGGTCCCATGTAAGCCAGATGCACGTGGTGGTGCATGTGTCTGGAGTTCGTTTGCAGTGGCTAGAGGACTTGGCGCACTCATTCTCACTCTCTAATAAATAAATAAATAAAAATAAAATCTAAAAAAAATTACTTCTTTGATTAACTTAAAAAAAAAAAAAGCCGGGTGTGGTGGCGCACATCTTTAATCCCAGCACTTGGGAGGCAGAGGTAGGAGGATCGCCGTGAGTTCAAGGCCACCCTGAGATTACATAGTTAATTCCAGGTCAGCCTGGGCCAGAGTGAGACCCTACCTTGAAAAACCAAAAAAAAAAAAAAAAAAAAAAAAAAAAATCACAATGACACTTTGCCTAAGGTCAGCATTGGGAGCAGAGAGGGCTGGAACTTGGTGAGCTACTTCTCAGTGGGTTGGACCAGTCCCAGTGGGGAAGAAGAGTGGGGAAAGGAAAAAGTGGCCTGTCTGCTGCCTGTAGATACAGTCACCAGCGGGGAGATGGGCCTACTGCCAAGGCTGGGTCTAAGGCTTCAGCAGCGTGGCATGAACATCTCCCATCTAGTTTCATGGGGATAGAGCACAATGGTCTAAAGCAGTGTGGGTTGTTCTCAAGGTACTCTTCTATTGTTTCAGTAGTTTACCTATTAGCAAAAGCATATGTTGACCAGTTAATTCTTGGCTGAACTGTGCCATTCATGTGCCTGTTTGAAAACCCAGATCTACAGTGCCCCCTGCTGGAGTCAAATAGTGGTGTTTGTCTTTAACAGGCAGGTCACCAATGAGGCAGCTCAGAGAGGCCAGGAGGCCTAGGAGACTGAGCAGAGGACATTGTGGCCAGACTTGGAAAACCACCCACTGTGTTGGCTGGTGGGATCCTGAGGAAGAACACAGGAAGGTGTTCAGCTTTTACCAAAGTCTCTAGGGCTAGTCTTTCTGTGAAGAAATTCATTTGCGCAGGGCGTGATGGCACATACCTTTAATCCCAGCACTCAGGAGGTTAAGGTGGAAGGGTCATTCTGAGTTCAAGGCCAGCCTTGAATTCCAGGTCAACCTGGGCTAGAGTGAGACCCTACCTTGAAAAACAAAAAAAAAAAAAAAAAAGAAAGAAAGAATTTCATTTGGAACTGGAAGTGAGAGCAACTCTGAGGACTCCTCATGGGAGGAGGATAAGGGCAATAGTGAAGGGAACTGGATTGAAGCCCCTTGGATGTGCAGAGGTGTGTGTATCTGTGGTGAGAGGACAGTCACTGGCAAGTCTGGCACAGAGACAGATGTCTGTTGTCTCTCTGTAACACTCACTTCATTCACTGGCCTCCAAACTCCTGTGTCCTGAATGTCTGTACCTCGGGTTGTCACATAACAAGGCCAGGGAGTTGCCCTAGCAAAGGGCCAGATAGAAAGAATTTGAAGTCAAGCCCAAGACACCCCTGGACCAAGGTGTACAGGTATGAAGCTAAGAGTTAACAGGAGAGCAGGGCTCAAAGTAGGCAAGCAAGGAAAAGGACAGCAATAGATAGGCCTGAGCTCTTCTGGGCAGGACACAGAAGAAAGCGTATGTACTCAAGAGACTAAGATAGCCAGGCATGGTGGTGCACGCCTTTAATCCCAGCACTTGGGAGGCAGAGGTAGGAGGATCACCATGAATTCGAGGCCACCCTGAGACTACATAGTGAATTCCAGGTCAGCCTGGGCCAGAGTGAGACCCTACCTCAAAAAAAAAAAAAAAAAAAGAGAGAGAGAGACTAAGACATAAGGTTCTTATCAAACACTGGAAGCTGGGATGAACTTTAAGGGAACCCATATTAGGATCAAGAAAGGCAGTCTGAAGCCAAGCATGATGGCGCATGCCTTTAATCCCAGCACTTGGGAGGTAGAGGTAGGAGGATTTCTATGAGTTCAAGGCCAACCTGAGACTACATAGTGACTTCCAGGTCAGCCTGGGCTAGAGTGAAACCCTATCTGGAAAAGCAAACAAACACCAAAACAAAACAAACAAAAAAACCATAAGGGGCTGGAGAGATGGCTTAGTGGTTAAGGTATTCACCTGCAAAGCCAAAGAATCCCGGTTCAACTCTCCAGGACTCATGTAAGCCAGATGCACAAGGTGGCACGTACATCTGGAGTTCATTTGCAGTTGGAGGCCCTGGTGTGCCCATTTTCTCTCTCTCTCTCTCTCTGCCTCTTTCTCTCTTTCTCAAGGAAATAAAATAAAATAAAAACACATGAGTTTATGAGTTTATGGGAGACACCTAATTCAAACCACCACATTCCACCCCTGGCCCTCATAATGTCATGACCATCCATGATGTAAAATGCAATACATTCAGCCCAACTTTATACATCCCCATAGTTTTTTTGTTCTCCCCCGCCCCAAGCTAGGGTTTCACTCTAGCCCAGACTGACCTGGAATTCAGTCTGTATTCTCAGGGTGGCCTTGAACTCATGGTAATCCCCCCCCCACCTCTCCCTCCTGAGTGCTAGGGTTAAAGGTGTGCACCACCATGCCCAGCCACACCAAGTTTTTAAAATATATATTTTTTTTATTTGCAAGGAGAAGGGTGGGGGAGAATGGTCGCACTAGGGCCTCTTGTCACTGCAAATGAACTCCAGATGCATGCTACACTTTGGGTATCTGGCCTTTATGTGGGTACTAGGGAATTGAACAGATGCCATCAGGTTTTGCAAGCAAGCACCTTGACCACTGAGTCATCTCTACAGCCCCCACCATAGTGTTTCAATCCCATTTCTGTTCAAACATCTCCATAGTCCAAGGCCTCTTAGCTGTTAGCCTGTAAAACCAGCCGGGCGTGGTGGTGCATGCCTTTAATCCCAGCACTCGGGAGGCAGAGATAGGAGGATCGCCATGAGTTTGAGGCCACCCTGAGAATACAGAGTAAATTCCAGGTCAGCCTGGGCTACAGTGAGACCCTACCTCCAAAAAAAAAAAAAAAAAAAAAAAAAAAAAAAAATTACATGAGGGCACAAATAAACATTCACACTTCAAAAGATGGCATTAAGCATAGCAAAGAAAGAATGAGCCAATGATCTAAAATAAAGAGGGCAAATATCAAATCCTGTAGCACCAATTTTGATATCTCTAACCAATGAAGAAGTCTCTGGATTTCCAATTCTGCCCCTCCACCTAGACTGCTCACAACCTAGAGAAAGCTCCATCCTGAGCCAGAAACTCTCCTTGGCAGCCATCGCATAGTCCTAGCTGGGGTCTTTCATCCATGTCATGACTCTACTGGGCCTCCACATAGGGACTCAACAACTCTGCCTCACTCTGCTATGACCATTTCCAAAAAACAAAACCATGTTGCAAATCCAGTGACCCTGTCTTTCCTGAACTTGTTATATTCCCATAGTACCAGGTGGGCTACCAACTTGTTAATCCAGGGGGGAATAAAGTCAACTTTGAAGAATAGGACACTCCGTCAGCATTCAGGCCCCCTACTTTCCACATTATTTCTGCTGTCCTGGTGCAGAATAGTTGGCTCAATATTAGTGGTAAAAATCTCTCAAACAATTGCAGCTGAACAGGCACTATCTTCAGCCTGAAACTTTTTTTTTTTTTCCTTTGTCATATCCTGTTCACACCAGTCCATTTCTTCTAAATTCAGGACACAGGCATAGCACTACAAGCCTTTCACACAAATGGCTTCTAGCCTAGTCTGGACCAAGTTCTTTCTTCCCTTCATAAGCCAAACCTCACAGTCCACAGTTCTTACTGCATTCAGGTCTTCCAACTCTGACCAAAATGCTCCATGAAACTCTGCTTTCAGCACTGCAAGATGTCTCTTAGACCAAGGTTTCAAATCTTTCCATATTCTTCCCCCAAATAAGTTCCAAAAGGCCAAAAGCCACACACAGTCAGGTTTCTAGCAGCAATGACCCCTCTCTCAGTACCAATTTTCTGTCACAGTTACCTTTGTGTTGCTGGGAAAAGCACTTAACCACAAGCAAGGGTTTATTTTGGTTTACAGTCTTAAGGGGAAGCTGCATGATGGTAGGAGAAAGTTAATGGAGTAGAAACTGGACATCACCTCCTAGCTACAGCAGGTGATAAACAGCAGCAGAAGAATGAACTGAACACTGGCAAGGGGAAGCTGGCTATAACACCCACAAGCCTGACCCCAACCATACACCTCCTCCAGCTTTCGAATCCCAAATTGCCACCAGCTGGGAATGAAGCATTAAAAACACATAGGTTTAGGGGCTGGAGAGATGGCTTAGCAGTTAAACGCTTGCCTGTGAAGCCTAAGGACCCTGGTTCAAGGCTCTATTCCCCAGGACCCACGTAAGCCAGATGCACAAGGCGGCGCATGCATCTAGAATTTGTTTGCAGTGGCTGGAGGCCCTGGTGCACCCATTCTCTCTCTCTCTGCCTTTCTCTCTCGCTCTCAAATAAATAAAAATAAACAAAAAATAAAAAACAAAACCAAAAAAACCCATATGGGTTTATGGGTGGGGGGAAGACACCTAATTCAAACCACCACAACTGGCAAGCATGTCTTCAGCAGTTGGCAAAGATATCCTAGCCACATAAAAGTATATATGGAGACTGGAGAGATGGCTCAACAATTAAGGCGCTTGTCTGCAAAGCCTAACAACTTGGGTTCAATTCCCCAGTACCCACATAAAGCCTGATGCACAAAGTGGTACATACATCTGGAATTCATGGTGTGCCCATTCTCTGTGTCCCTCTCCCTTTCTCTTCCTCTCTGCTTGCAAATAAATAAAAATATTTTTTAAAAGTATGTATGCCATATGTGAATAGTTACATATAATTTATAACTTTTCTTCTGGTCATCTGTTGTACAGTTTAAAAAAAATTTTTTTTTGTTTATTTATTAGCAACAGACAGAGGGTGAAAGGGGCAGGGGGATGGGGGAGAGAATGGGTGCACCAGGGCCTCTAGCCACTGCAAATGAACTCCAGATGCATGTGCCACTTTGTGCATCTGGCTTACATGGGTACTAGGGAATCGAGCCTTGAGCCGGGGTCCTTAGGCTTCACAGGCAAGCACTTAACTGCTAAGCCATCTCTCCAGCCTGCCCCCCCCCCAGGTTTTTGTTTGTTTGTTTGTTTGTTTTTGTTTTTGAAGTAGGGTCTCACTCTAGCTCAGGCTAACCTGGAATTCACTATGTCATCTCAGGACGGCCTCGAATTCACAGCTATCCTCCTACCTCTGCCTCCCGAATGCTGGGATTAGAGGCATACACCACCATGCCTGGCTCTGTTGTACAGTTTTATATGCTTGTTTTTTTTTGTTTTGTTTTGTTTTTGTTTTTTAAGACAGGGTCTCACTCTATAGTTGAGGCTGTCCTGGAACTCACTGCATAGTTTAGGCAATGTTCCTCCCTCATCCTTCCAAGTGCTAGGGTTATAAACATGAACCACTACTTCTGGCTCACATTATTTAATCTCTATCACAAAAAGGGAGAGATTATCTTCATTTGCAGGTGAGGAAACTGAGGCACTGTTCGTGTGCATCAGCCCTCTCAAACAGAATCTTAAGCACCTGATAAAACTGTGATTCTGAAGTTGATAGACCAAAGTATGCTCCCCACATCCTACTTTCCTCTTTGTTTTTTCATCAAAAGGAAAAGAAAGGAAGGAGGCAGGACTGACAAAATATTTAATTACATGTGTTGATTCACCTCTATGAGTTTTCATTAAACTATAAAAAGGAAAGCTGAGTGAACCCTTTTGAGTTGAATGTTAATATAGTCACACCCACTGAGAGGAGAAGAACCTCAGCCTACAAAGAAAAAATGTGAATGATAAAAATATATCATGGTAAGATCTATTTGATGGTAAGAGTGTTAAGAATGTAAAGAGTGACTATTAATAAACTCGTTTATATAGTTGCTGTTAAAGGACTAACTGAGGGCTGAAGAGATGGTTCAGCAGTTAAGGCGCTTGCCTGCAAAGCCTGACAACCCAGGTTTAACTCCCCAGTACCCACATAAAGCCAGGTGCACAAAGAGGTTATGCATCTGGAGTTGGTTTGCAGAACTAGAAGCCCTGGCACACCCATTCTCTCTGTGTGTCTGTCTCTCTTCTATCTCTCTGCTTGCAAATAAATAAATATTTAAAATATAAACAAAGGACTAGCTAAGGAACTAGTTAAGGATATAGCTGATCTGAGCACACAGCAGGTTGAAATACTAGTGCAGGTGGCCAGGAAGAGGCCATTGCTGGGTAGAAGTACATCTGCTCCTCTGATCTCTGTGAGATCTGTTCCAAGACTCCCAATGAATGCCCCAAACCATAGACAGAACAGAACCATAAATACACCATTTTTCCTGTGTTTACATGCCTATAATACAGTTTACTGTACAAATTAGCCACAATAAGATATTAATAGCAAATAATAAAAGAATAACCATATACTGTAATAAAAACCATGTGAGGGGCTGGAGAGATGGCTCAGAGGTTAAAGGCACTTGCTTGCAAAATCTGTTGGCCCAGGTTCAACCACCTAAAGCCAGACAGGCATTCATTTGTAATGGCAAGGGACCCTGGCAGACCCCCCACACACACACATACAACACACATATGTGCAATATATATACATTTCAATTTTTTTTTTGGTTTTGCAAAGTAGGGTCTCACTCTGGTCCAGGCTGACCTGAGACTATGTAGTCTCAGGGTGGCCTCGAACTCTTGGCAATCCTCCTACCTCTGCCTCCCGAGTGTTGGGATTAAAGGCGTGCGCCACCACGCCCGGTTTTCAAATTTTTTAAATCATGTGTATGTGGTTCTCAAAATAGATTACATTGTCTCCACCCTTCTTTTGATGTTATAAGATGTCACAAAGAACATGACAAGGTGAAGTGCACTGTGATGTTCCATTAGGCTGTTTTGTAAAATTACTTGAGCACAAGCACTGTGATGCTAAGTAATGGATCTAGTAGCCAAGATGGCTAAGTGACTAATGGAAGTACATAAACTCTTGGTATGCTGGACAAGGGGACAAGTCAGGTCCTAGGCGGGACAGTATGAAATTTCATCATGCTAGTCAAAGCTGTATAATTCAAGGCATGTGAATTGCACCATTTAATATTTTGGACTGGGGTTGATGGCAGATAACTGAAACAGAAAGCTAAACTGTGGACAAAGGAGAACACTTCAGCCCTTCCAGAAAGTCTTTCCAAACTGATCGAATAAGAGCAAGTGGTTTTCTGCTTCAATCCTGAATCAACCTGGATGAATCCTAAATCAATCTACCAATCCCTTTGATAATATTTTGCCCCAAACTATCAGGCAATCTCAAGAAACATGCATTTTTTTTTCTTATCTTCTTCCTTTTACATGCATGTGGTATTATATCTTTTAAAAAATATATTTTTTTAAATTTTTTATTACTTTATTTATTTTTGGAGAGAGACACAGAGAGAGACAGACAGAGAGGGAGAGGGAGACAGATAGAGATGAGTGCGCCAGCAGTCTCTCAGCTGTTGTGAATGAAATCCAGATGTGTGCACCCCCTGTGGTCAAGTGTGGCATTGCGCCCTTGCGTCACTTTGCATCTGGCTAAACGTGGGACCTGGAGATTGGAACCGGGTTCTTAGGCTTAGCAGGCAGGCGCCTTAACCACTAAGCCATCTCTCCAGCCCTAAAAATATTTTTTTTATTTGGGTTAAGGAACTAAATAGAGAGTCCTTAAAAGAAGAAATACAGATGGCATATAAACATCTAAAAAAGTGTTCTATATCCTTAATCATCAGGGAAATGCAAATTAAAACTAATTTGAGATTCCATCTCACTCCTGTCAGAATGGCTATCATCAAGAAAACAAATGACAACAAATGTTGGCAAGGATGCAGAAAAAGAGGAACCCTTCTACACTGTTGGTGGGAATGTAAACTGTTACATCCATTGTGGAAATCAGTGTGGAGGTTTCTGAGACAGCTAAAAATAGATTTACCATATGACCCAGCTATACCACTCCTAGGTATATATCCTAAGGACTCTTATCACTACCTTAGAGATACTTGTTCAACCATAGTTATTGCCACTCTATTCATAGTAGCTAGGAAATGGAACCAGCCTAGATGTCCCTCAATTAATGAATGGATAATGAAGATGTGGTACAGTTATACAATGGAATTCTATTCAGTGGTAAAGAAAGATGAAATTATGAAATTTGCAGGGAAATGGATGGATCTGGATTAAACTAAGTGAGGTAACCCAGGCTCAGAAAGCCAAATGCATGTTCTCTCACATCTGGGGATCCTACTTACAAATGCTCAGACTTATGTGTGAGTTGGAGTAAAAATTGGTAGCAGAGGCCAGTAAGCTAGATAAGGGCTGTAAGGTAGAGAAGGACTTAGGGGTATTGTATATATGTAAGTAGACGAACAGATTACTGCGGGTGGAATGGCCTAAACGAGGTCAGGGGAAGAGATTGAGTAAAAGAAGGGTGGGGGCTGGAGAGATGGCTTAGCAGTAAAGGTGCTTGCCTGCAAAGCCAAAGGATCTAGGTTAGACTCCCCAAGACCCACATAAGCCAGATGCACAAGGTGGCTCATGCATCTGGAGTTCGTTTGCAGTTGCTGGAAGCCCTGGTGCACCCATTCTCTCCCTCCTCCCTCTCTCTCTCTCTCTCTCTCTCACTCTGCATCTTTCCCTCTCTTAAATAAATAAATATTTTTAAAAAGAAGGGTGGAGAAGGTCAATCAAAATTCAAGATATTGCTGGGTGTGGTGGTGCATGCCTTTAATCTCAGCACTTGGGAGACAGAGGTAGGAGGATCTCTATGAGTTCGCTGTGAGAATATAGAGTGAATTCTGGGTCAGCCTGTGCTAGAGTGAGACCCTACCTTGAAAAAAAAATCAGGATATTGTGAATAAGCCATATGAAAACCTACTTTTTTGGATAATGATGGCATACCCAGAAGCCATAGACTGTTACTAGAAAAATTTCAGAGCCAGGGATGGGATACCTTCCAGTGAGTTGTTGGCCAGGGAGGTCCCTGATGCCCCAAACATTACAGGCTATTGCCAAGGCTCTTGGTTTCCTACCAGAATAGATGATAAGACCCTATTGCTGAAGACTCCACATGCCTGGGCTGCAAGGTCACCAGGAAATCAAACTGGGGCTGAGCTGAAAATCTCCCTGTAGACAAGCTGACAGAAAGCTGGAAAAAGGTGCATTACATACAGCCCTATGGGAGACAGAAGCCATCAGGGGTTAAAACAGTGGACACTGCAAGCCTCAAGTTTGGCCAGCCAGGCCAAATGAGACAATGGGTGCAATAGTGGCATGTCTGTGATGGAGAAAACCAACTGCTTTCTAAAATATTTTATTTTTATTTGTTTGAGAGAGAGAGAGAAAAAGAGAATGGGCATGCCGGGGCCTCTAGCCACTGCAAAGAAAATGTAGCAAAATATAAATAGATGGGGCTACTGAGATGGCTTAGCAGTTAAGGCACTTGCCTGCAAAGCCTAAGGACCCAGGTTTGATTCCCCAGTACCCATGTAAGCCAGATGTACAAGATGGAACATGTGTCTGGAGTTCTTTAGCAGTGAACTAGAGGTCCTGGTGCACCCATTTTTTCTCTCTCTATCAAATAAATAAATAAAATATTTAAAAAAATATTAACAGGAGCTGAGCGTGGTGGCGCACACCTTTAATCCCAGCACTCAGGAGACAGAGGTAGGAGGATCATCGTGAGTTTTGTGGCCACCCTGAGACTACATAGTGAATTCCAGGTCAGCCTGGACTAGAGTGAAACCCTACCTCCAAAAACCAAAACAAACAAAAAATATATTAACAGATGGTTAATTAGTGTAAAGGCTCTAGGCAATTATCTTATACTTGCCTTACAACTTTTCTGTACTTTTGGAATTAAATTATCAAAAGTATTTTAAAAAATGGTAAATTGTGCCAGGCATAGTGGTGCACTCCTTTAATCCCAGTACTTAGGAGGCAGAGGTAGGAGGATCACCATGAGTTCTAGGCTACCCTGAGACTACATAGTGAATTCCAGATCAGCCCGGGCTACAGCAAGACCATACAAAACAGAAACAAAAACAAAAAAAGATAAATTGACTCTATGACTCTATGTCCTTTTCTTTGCAAATTTGGTAAAATGATATCACCATTATTATCACCCCCACTATCATCACCATCATCCACAATGACATTAACCATCAAGGGAAAATGATATAACAACAAACAAGATATTTTAGTAAAAATATTTTCTGGAAAATAGACAAAGCTTTTATCTAAGATTCAGTAGTGGAGGATACATCCAGAATTGAGCTAATTTCCCCGAAAGGCTCAAAACTCAGAATGCACTACCTCTCATAGATGGTAGGAATATAACAAAGGCCTGAGAACAGGAACTGAACCTCTGTCAACAGACCATTTGGCATAACCAGACAAAACACCCTGCCTCAATGACGAAAAGAGATTTCTCTGGGGGAACTGACTATGGAAGGCACTGCCCCTAGACAGTATTCACTGTGGCATGTGGTATGAGACTGAAAAGCTGATAATTAAATGAAAAGTCAAGATCCTCAAAAATGAGATTTTCAATTTCCCTTGCCCCAGTCCTGGTCTCCCTATGGTAATAAATAAGCGTATAACCAATTCCCAGGGAAACAATTACAGGAGTCTTCCATGGAGACATCAGAGAGATCCAGAGGAATGCTTCCAGTGAAGCCTGTAATGGAGAACTTCTCCCACAGCACTCTAGTCAACTTATTATTAATTTATTACGATCACATGTTTCTTTTTGGAGATAGGATCTTACTCTATATTCCAGGTTGGCTTGGAACTCACTGTGTGGTCAAGGCTGGGCTTGAACTTGTGGTAATCCTCTTGCCTCAGCTTCCCAAGTGCTGGCATTATAGCCATGGGTTACTTTATCCTCGTTATTTTTTTAACTTTTTTTTTTTTTTTTTTTTTAAATTTTAGAGAGAGTAAGAAAGAGAGAGAGACAAACAAAGACAAGAGATAGAGTTTTGGCATGCCAGGGCTTCAGCCACTGCAATCGAACTCCAGATGCTTCCGCTACCTACTGGGCATGTGCGACCTTGTGCTAGTTTCACCTTTCTGCGTCTGGCTTATGTGGGACTTGGAGAGCCAAACATAGGTCCTTAGGCTTTTCAGGCGAGCACCTTATCTGCTAAGCCATCTCTTTAGCCCTCCTCATTCTTTTCTCTCTCTCTCTCTTTTTGTTTTGTTTTTTCAAGGTAGGGTTTCACTCTGGCCCAGGCTGACCTAGAATTCACTATGGAGTCTCAGTGTGGTCTTGAACTCACCGTGACCCTCCTACCTCTGCTTCCCAAGTGCTGGGATTTAAGGCGTGCACCACATGCCCCGCCCTCCTCATTCTTTTTTAAAAAAATATTTTATATATTTATTTGAGGAAGAGAGAAAGTGAGAGAGAGAATATGGGCATACCAGGTCTCTAGCCATTGCAAATGAACTCCAGACACGTGTGCTACCTTGTGAATCTGGCTTATTGGGTACAGGGGAATCAAACCTGGGTTCTTAGGCTTTGCAGGCAAGTGCCTTCATCTCTAAGCCATCTCTCCAGCCCTGTTCCTTATTCTTAAGTCAGAATGTAGAGGTAAGTATCACCAGTTCTTTGAAGATAGTTAATTAATGAGAAAAACAGAGGCCAAAATAAATTTATAGGAACAGATATCAGAGAAAGCAGAGCTTACACAGTATATCAGTTACTTTCTTGTGGTTGGGACAAAATAACTGACCAGAAGTAGCTTATGGAAGGGAAAGGGTTTAATTCAGTTTACACTTCATCATGGCAGGGAAAGGATGGTAGGAGAAGAAGGCTGGCCCCACACTGTCATATCAAAGGGCAGAAGTAGAGAGAACAGCAAGCAGGGCTGGGCTGTAATACCTGAAGTGACACGCTTCCTCCAGCAAGACTCCCCCCATCCTAAAGGTTCCACAACCTTCCTCAAACAGCACCTCCAAATGGGGATTAAGTGTTACATTCAAACTACCACATGCTGGAAGTAGAAAAGAACTGCAACTAAAGTATAATATCCCCACCCCCCAAAAAGAGAAAAATATATAAAAAAGAGAAGTTAGAGGCAAATGGCTCTTGGGACTTAATATAAACAATAGTTCCCTCTACCTATGGCTTAATTTTCTACAGTTTTGGTTATTTGTGATCAAACCACAACTGAAAACATTAAGTTTAAAATTTCTGCTGGGCGTGGTGGTGCACAACTTTAATCCCAGCACTTGGGAGGCAGAGGTAGGAGGATTGCCATGAGTTTGAGGCCACCCTGAAACTACACAGTAAATTCCAGGTCAGCCTGAGCTAGAGTGAGACCCTACCTTGGAAAAAAATAAAAATAAATAAATAAATAAATAAAATAAAATTCCAAAGCAAAAACAAAGAGTTTGGCAGCCGGGCGTGGTGGTGCACACCTTTAATCCCAGCACTCCGGAGGCAGAGGTAGGAGGATCACTGTGAGTTCAAGGCCACCCTGAGATTACATAGTGAATTCCAGATCAGCCTAGGCTAGAGCAAGACCCTACCTCGAAAAACAAACAACAACAAAAACAAACAAACAAACAAACAAACAAACAAACAAACAAACAAAGAGTTTAGAGCATGGTGGCACATGTCTATAATCCTAGCAGTTGAGAAGTGAAGACAAGAAGGTACGACTTTGTCTACATAGTGAGTTAAAGGTCAGCCTGGGCTACATGATACCCTGTCTCAAAACAATAACATCAACAAAATCCAGAAAAAAAGGTTTCCAATAGTTTTATTACAGTATATTGTCATAATTGTTCTTTTCTTTTTTTTTTTTTACCAGTTATTCTTGTTAATCTCTTTTTTAAAAAATATTTTTATTTTTATTTATTTATTTGAGAGAGGGAAAGAGGCAGAGAGAGAGAGAGAAAGAATGGGCACCCTAGGGCTTCCAGCCACTGCAAATGAACTCCAGACACATGCACCCCCTTGTGCATCTGGCTTTCATGGGTCCTGGGGAATTGAACCGAAGTCCTTTGGCTTTGCAGGCAAGTGCCTTAACCTCTAAACCATCTCTCCAGCCCTCTTGTTAACCTCTTACTGTGATAATTCATTCACAGATAAAGTTCATACAGGTATAAGAAACAGCAGCATCTGTAGAGTTTGGTACTGACCAGTTTCAGGCTTTCACACAGCCTCCTTGGCTAAGGGGAAACTACTGTGTTACCTAAAACAAAATGTCCTGGTATGAAGGTATCATGTTTTCATGTATATCCATAGGCATTTTTGATATTCTTCCCTTCAAGAAGTGAGCTTACTTCCCCTTCCCTTTACGCTCGATTTTGTGACTCTCTTGTAGAAACAGTTAGTCACTTTTCTGTCACTGTAACAACATTCCTGAGACAATCCATCTATAAAGAGGAAAGTTGGTTTTGACCCACATTTTTGGAGCTTCTAGTCCAGGAAGGCCCTGTGGTGAGGCAGCACATCATGGCAGGAGTGCATAATGAATCAAAACCACTTACCTCACTGCCAGGGAGCAAAAGAGGAAGATACTACGATGTATTTTTTTAAGATTTTATTTTTATTTATTTATTAGCGACAGAGAGAGAGAGAGAGAGAGAGGGCCAGCCTCAAACTCACAGATCTATTCCACCTACCTCAGCCTCTTGAGACTAGGATTTCATAACCCCTTATACCCATAGTGGACGAAAGAACTCCTACTAGCTACTTCCAACCCCACCTGTTGCAGTCAGCTTCACACTGCTACAGAAAACACCCAACCAAGAACATCTTGTGGGAGGAAAGGGTTTATTTTGGCTTATAGACTCAAGAAGCTCCATGATGGCAGGGAAAATGATGGCATGAGCAGAGGGTGGACATCACTCCTAGCCAACATCAAGTAGACAATAGCAACAGGAGAGTGTGCCAAATACTAGCTAGGGGAAGCTGGTTATATACCCATAAACCCGCCCCCACTGCCTTCAGGAGACTCCAATTCCCAAATTGCTGCCAGCTGGAAACCTAGCATTCAGAACATGTAAGTTTATGGGGGACATCTGAATCAAACCACTACACCATCTGAAGGTTCCACAATCTCCCAATAGTGCCACCTTGAGGATCAAGTCTTTAACACATAGATCTTTGGGTAGCATATTAATATCAAAACTGGTCACAGGCTGAAGGGATGGCTTAGCGGTTAAGGCATTTGCCTGCAAAGCCAAAGGACCCACGTTTGATTCCCCAGGACCCACGTTAACCAGATGCACAAGGGGGCACATGCATCTGGAGTTCCTTTGCAGTGGCTGGAGGTCCTGGCACACCCATTCCCTCTCTCTTTCTCAACTCCTCTCTCTATCAAATAAATAAATAAATAAAAATAAAATATTTTTAAAAAGCTGGACACAGATAGAAAAGGTAAAAGGGACAGCCATTTCTGAGACTAGATATGAAAAGGCATTTGTTCTGTCTTTCTCTCATCATCTGCTCTGAGGAACGTTAGCTGCTATGTAAAATACTCAAGCAGCTTATGACATGCCCATGCGGTTAGAAATGGAGTTGCCTTGTTGATAGCTAGAAAGGATCTGAAGCCTCTAGCGATCTTGTAAATGGAACCTCCAGCCCCATCCCATCTCCAGCCATTACATGACTATAGCCCCTAACATTCTATCTGCAACCACACTAGAGCCCTGGCCCAGAACCATCTAGATAAGCTGTTCCTGGATCCTGACTTTCAGAAACTCTTTAGTAATACATGCTTATTATGTTAAACCTGTACGTGTAAGAGTAAACCTGTATCTTAGGGTAATTTGTTACATAGTAATAGATAATAAACCCAGAAGGTTGGATGATTAAGTTGAGGAAGTCTCCTAACAAGTAAGTAATAATAAAAGAATGAATACGGAAGGAGGCTTGAGAGATGCCTCAGTGGGTAAAGTGCTTACCATGCAAGCATGAGGGCCTGAGTTTGAATCCCCAGCACCCAACTAAAATTTCAGGGTATGGTGGCACACGCTTGTAACTCCAGCTCTGAGAAGATGCAGACAGGAGGATCCCTGGGATTGGCTGATGAGCTTGTCTAGCTGAATTGGGTTCAGTGAGAGATCTTGTCTCAAGGTGGACAGTGACAGAGGAAGACACATGACTTTGACTTCTAGATTCCATGAGGACACATGTACATGTGCACCCATGCATACATACACATGCACCTGCATGCATATAAACATGCATACACATACATGCACAACACATACATGAACATGCAAAAAAAGGAAAATCTATAGAATTAATAAGCTAGAAGATCATTTGAGGAGGTCTTTTAATTTTTTTTAATTTTTAAAATTATTTTTATTTATTTTTTGGAGCGAGAGACAGAGAGAGATAGACAGAGAGGGAGAGGGAGACAGAGATGGGAGCGCCAGCAGTCTCTCAGCTGCTGTGAACGAAATCCAGATGCGTGCGCCCCCTTGTGATCAAGTGCGGCATTGCGCCCTTGCCTCACTTTGAGTCTGGCTAAACGTGGGACCTGGAGATTGGAACCGCTGGACATTGGAACCAGCATTCTTAGGCTTAGCAGGCAAGCACCTTAGCCGCTAAGCCATCTCTCCAGCCCTTAATTTTTACTTATTTATTTATTTTTGATTTTTCAAGGTAGGGTCTCCCTCTAGTCCAGGCTGATCTGGAACTTACTCTGTTATCCCAGGCTGGCCTTGAACTCATTGTAATCCTCCTACTTCTGCCTCCTGAGTGCTGGGATTAAAGGTGTGTTACACCACTCTTGGCTGGTTTTGTATTTTTATTTTATTTATTTGCAATCAGAGAGAGAGAGAGAGGGAGGGGGGGCACACCAGGACCTCCAGCTATTGCAGACAGACTCCAGATGAATGCAGCACTTTGTGTATCTGGCTTTATGTTGGTACTGAGGAACTGAATCTGGGTCCTTAGGTTTTGCAGGCAAATGCCTTAAATGCTGAGGCATTTCTCTAGCCCCTCAATTTAGGAGGCTTTATAGCTTGCAAATAAGTTTTAAAAAGAGAGAGAGCTGGGCATAGTGGCATATACCTTTGATCCCAGTACTTGAGGTAGGGGGATTGCCGTGAATTCAAGGCCAGCGTAGGCTGCAAAGTGAGTTCTAGGTCAGTCTGGACTAGAGTGGGACCCTGCTTTAACAAACCAAAAGGGCTGGAGAGATGGTTCAGTGGTTAAGGCACTTGCCTGCAAAGCCTAAGGACCTGGGTTTGATTCCCCAATGACCATGTAAAGCCAGATGCATAAGGTGGCACATGCATCTAGAGTTCATTTGCAGTGGTAGAGGCCCTGGCATGTCCATTCTCTATCTGTATGCCTGTTTGCCTCTCTCTCAAATAAGTAAATAAATAAATAAAATATTTTAAAAATACAAAAGGGGAATGGAGAAAAAACAAAGAATCAACACAAAAGATAATGAAAATACTCAGCAATGAAGGGCATTAATTTCCAGTATGAAAAAGTTAATGGAGGGCTGGTGAGATGGCTTAGCAGTTAAGGCACTTGCCTGCGAAGCCTAAAGACTCATGTTCGATTCTCCAGGTCCCATGTAAGCCAGACGCACAATGTGATGCAAGCAAGGTTGTGCATGTGCACTAGGTCTTGCACGTGTCTGGAGTTTGATTATAGTGGCTAGAGGCCCTAGTATGCCAATTCTCTCTCTCTCTCTCACACACACACACATTAAAAAAAAAAAAAAAAAAAGGTCAGTCTGTTGGGCTTGCCTCAAAGAAACAAAAACAAAAACACCAAATCAGGGCTGGAGAGATGGCTTAGCAGTTAAGGCGCTTGCTACAAAGTGTACAGCCTCGAGTTTAATTCTCCAGTGCTCATGTATGGCCAGGTGCACAAAGTGGCACATGCATCTGGAGTTCATTTGCAGCAGCTAGAGGCCCTGGTGCACCCATTCCCTCTCTCTTTCTCTGCTTGCAAATAAATAAATAAATAATAAAAACATAAAAAGGGAGTTCCATTACTATGAAATTTCAGAACACTAGGGAAGAAAAATACAACTGAAAATTTCAGAAAGGAAACTAACTAGAAACTAGAGGACAATAAAGAGATAGATGATTGATAGATAGATAGATAGATAGATAGATAGATAGATAGATAGATAGATAGATAGATATATCTTTAGCCAGGACTGGTGGTACATACTTTTAATCCCAACACTCTGGAGGCAGAGGTAGGAGGATTGCTGTGAGTTCAAGGCCACCCTGACACTACATAGTGAATTCCAGGTCAGTCTGGGCTAGAGCAAAACCCTACCTTGAGGGCTGGAGAGCTTAATGGTTAAGGTGTTTGCTTGCAAAAGCCAAAGGATCCTGGTTTGATTCTTCAGGACCCATGTAAGCCAGATGCACAAGGGGGCGCATGCATCTGGAGTTCGTTTGCAGTGGCTGGAGGCTCTGGCACGCCTATTCTCTCTCCCTCTCTCTCTCTGCCTCATTATCTCTCTCTAATAAATAAATAAATTAAATATATATATATGTTTTTTCATTTTTCGGTTTTTCAAGGTAGGGTCTCACTCTAGCCCAGGCTGACCTGGAATTCACTATGTAATCTCAGGGTGGCCTTGAACTCATGGCGATCCTCCTACCTTTACCTCCTGAATGCTGGGATTAAAGGCATGCACCACCATGCCTGGCTAAATTAAATATACTTTAAAAAATGTACCTTGAAAAAAATTTTTAAAAAGATATATATATCTTCAAAATTCTGGGAAGGAAGCTGGGTATGGTGGTGCACGCCTTTAATCCTAGCACTTGGGAGGCAGAGGTAGGAAGATCATCTTGAGTTCAAGGCGATCCTGAGACTACATAGTGAGTTCCAGGTCAGCCTGGGCTAGTGTGAAACCCTACCTCAAAAAGGGGGGGGGGGCTGGAGAGATGGCTTAGTAGTTAAGGCATTAGCCTGCAAAGCCAAAGGATCCTGGTTCAATTCTCCAGGACCCACATAAGCCAGATGCACAAGGGGGCACATGCATCTGGAGTTCATTTGCAGTGGCTGGACACCCTGGCATGCCCCTTCTCTCCCCCTCTATCTCTTTCTGTCTATCAGATAAAAAAAAAATTCTGAGAAGAATTTTCAACCTAGAATTCTATATCTGGAAAAACTTATGTGTGAGGATAGAATAAAGCCCTTTAAGCCATATAACAAATAGTCATACATTACTAGTGCCTGAACCAAAAAAAGTAAGAGTTAGAATTTATCAAGTATGAATCAACTGCCCAAGCTGGACTGGAACTCACTATGTAGCCCAGGCTGACCTTGAACTTATGGCAATCTTCCTGCCTCAGCTTTCTACTTGCTGGAATTACAGGTGTGAGCTACCACACCTGACTTCATCTGTCCATATCTGAAAGGGGCAACTGGAAGACATAAAATTGGGGTGCAGCAAGTAGGAAAATGGAATAACATAGTTGAAGTCCTAGCTTTCCTCTAGGGTATGATTTGGCCAAGACTCTGGCCTCTGATGCTACAATGGCAGAATGAGAAAATCTGAGCCAGCAGTTGACATCAGGATACTTCCCTATCATATCATAGATGACTCTGGTTTTTAGAAACTGAAGCCTTCTCTTGGACTGGAGAGATGGTTCAGCGGTTAAGGTGCTTGCCTGCAAAGCCTGACGACCTGGGTTTGATTCTCCAGTACCCACATAGAACCAGATACACAAAGTGGGTCATGCTCCCCTGGAGTTCATTTGCAGAGGCTAGAGTCCCTGGCATGCCCATTCTTTCTGTCTCTCTCTGCTTAGAAAGAAATAGATAAATGAATAAATAAATAAATAGGAAGCCTTCTCTGTATAGCCTACAAGGAAGTTAATCAGAAATGAGAGCCAGACCCCATTTTCGGTTGGCATCAAGTTTTTTCTCCTGGTGTTAGGGATGGGATTGAATCCAGGGCCTTATACATGCTAGGAACTACTCTAGCACTGAGTGCACCTTCAGCCCTCACCAGTGTTTGAGTAGCTAACTAGGTAGGAAACCTCAGGCCAGTTCCTGATGTAGCAGACCCATGGAGTAAGGGCAGGTAAAGTTAGAGCAGCCAGGAGAGACTAACTCTTGGCCTAGAGAAAGGAAAATCTGTAGGTCTCCTAAAAGATATGTTTTTTTTTTTTCTTTCTGCTAGGTAGCTAGAAGGGACAGAGTTCCTTCTTAATTGCAATCAATATTAGTCCCATAGTATAATGACAAGACCCAGCTGCAGTATGGCAACAGGGGCAAGAGAGATTGGAATAAAGCTATTAAGGAATTTCTAAGGTCCATCTACAGACCCCTTTCTATAAATCTTACCTAGGGTCTGGAGAGATGGCTTAGTGGTTTAGGTGCTTGCCTGTGAAGCCTAAGGACCCAAATTCAATTCCCCAGGACCCACATAAGCCAGAAGCACAAGGTGGTGTAGGTGTCTGGAGTTTATTTGCAGTGGCTAGAGGTCCTGGTGTGCCCATTCTCTCTCTCTCTCTTTCTCTGCCTCTCTCTCTCTAAAAATAAATAGACATATTTTATTTATTCATTTATTTTTTGGTTTTTCGAGGTAGGGTCTTACTCTAGCCCAGGCTGACATTGAGTTAAGTATGTAATCTCAGGTGGCCTCAAACTTATGGCGGTCCATCTACCTCTGCCTCCTGAGTACTTGGGATTAAAGGTGTGCATCATCATGCCCGGCTAATAGAAATATTTTTATATGTGTTTGTTTGTTTGTTTGTTTGTTTATTTGACAGAGAGAAAGATGGAGGGACACAGAGAGAGAATGGGTGCGCCAGGGCCTCTAGCCACTGCAAACAAACTCTAGATGCATGCACCACCTTGTGCATCTGGCGTATGTGGGTCCTGGGGAATCAAACTGGGATCCTTTGGCTTTTCAGGCAAACTCCTTAACCACTAAGCCATCTCTCCAGCCCAGAATTTTTTTTTGAGGTAGGGTCTCACTGTAGCCCAGGCTGACCTGGAACTCACTATGTAGTCTCAGGGTGGCCTTGAACTCATGGCAATCCTCCTACCTCTGCCTCCCAAGTGCTGGGAATAAGGCATATGCCACCACATCCAGCTTAGAAATCTTTTTTATTTTTATTTTCTTAGAGAGAGAGAGAGAGAGAGTGAGTATTGGCGCCAGGGCCTCAGCTACTACAATCAAACACCAGAGGCTTGTGCTACCTAGTGGGCATATGTGACCTTGCACCTGCCTTACTTTTGTGTGTCTGGCTTTCTGTGTGGGATCTGGAGAGTTGAACATGGGCCCTTAGGCTTCACAGGCAATGCCTTAACACTAGCCATCTCTCCAGCCCTAAGTAAAAATATTTAAATGTTACCTGGAAGCTGGATAGTAAACAAAACTTTGATGGAATTAGGAATAGGACAGAGAATGAGGACTTCATTTTGTGCTTTGATACTTACCCAGTTACCTCTTCTCTTACCCCCCGAACTCTTCCACACTTACTTTACGTGTGTTCCTATTTTATCCGAACACCCTTTCTCCTCCATTTATGTGTTTTCTTTCTTTATTCTTTTTTTTTTTATTATTATTTTTTTGGAGAGAGAGACAGAGAGAGAGGGAGAGGCAGACAGATAGAGATGGGTGCACCAGCAGTCTCTCAGCTGTTGTGAACGAAATCCAGATGCGTGCGCCCCCTTGTGGTCAAGTGCGGCATTGCACTCTTGCATCACTTTGCATCTGGCTAAACGTGGAACCTGGAGATTGGAACCGCTGGAGATTGGAACCAGTGTTCTTAGGCTTAGGAGGCAGGTGCCTTAACCCCTAAGCCATCTCTCCAGCCCTTTTTATTTTTTTCCAAGCCCAAGCTGACCTGGAATTCACTATGTAGCCTCAAACTAGCCTCAAACTCACAGCGATCCTCCTACCTCCTCCCAAATATTGGGATTAAAGGTGTGTGCCATCACACACACACAGCCTTTAATTTTTTAATTATTTATTTTCAAGCAAAGAGAGGAGAGAGAGAGAATGGGCACACCAGGGTTTCCAGCCATTGCAAACAAACTCCAGACACATGTGCCACCTGTGCATCTGGCTTACGTGGGTCCTGGGGAATCGAACCTGAGTCCTTTGGCTTTGCAGGTAAATACCTTAACCAGTAAGCCATCTCTTCAGCCCAATATTTTCTATTTATTTGAGAGAGAGAAAGAGACACAGATAGGGAGAGAATGGGCACACCAGGGCCTCTAGCCACTGCAAATGAACTTCAGACACATGTGCCACCTTGTGCATCTGCCTTTATGTGGATATTGGGGAATCAAACTCAGGTCCTTAGGCTTTGTAGGCAAGCACCTTAATGGCTGAGCCATCTTTCCAGTCCCCATTTCTCTATTTTCAACGTGCCTTTCAAGACCCAAATCAATTAGCATCTACTGCAAATCCTCCTCTAACTTCCTGTTTATACTAATTCAAAACCACTTACCTATCTACTCACTCTACAAATATTTATTAAATATCTATAATGTATGAGGCATAGCCAGGCACTGTGAATATAAGCCAGATCAAATATTTACTTAGTCTCTACTAAAAATTCTTCAAAATTTCCTAGTAAGGTTAAAACGCTTAGCGTGGTTATCAGCTTCTCCCTGACTATTTTTCAAGGATAGACTGCTTCCCAGTGCCACTGTTCATCTGTAACCACGCCCTTGTAATTCATAGAATCTAGCTCTTCATAGCTTGTCAGATTCCCTTCTTGTTTATTTGATGAACTTTAATCACCCTTTTACACTCAGTTCTGTTTCACTGTTACACTTCAGTTTCATGTGTGACAACTTTTCTAATAGCTCCCTTGTTCTTATTCCAAACTCAATAGTATCAAGTACGTCCTCTTTTGTGGTGACATTCCACATTTAATTCAATCACATACTATAATTTTATATGAATACTTATCTTCCTTATCAGCTACTTTATAGAAAAGACCTTATTCTATTCATCTTTGTAACCTCAGCCAACATAATGCCTGACACACGGTTGGTGCTTAATTAATGTTGGCTAAATAAGAAAATGAGTAATAGAACCGGGTATGGTGGTGCACACCTTTAATCCGAGCCCTCAGGAGGCAGAGATAGAAGGATTACCGCGAGTTCAAGGCCACCCTGAGACTACATAGGAAATTCCAGGTCAGCCTGGCTAGAGTGAGACCCTACCTTGAAACCCCCCCCACCCAAAAAAAAGAAATGAGTAACAGCTGGATGTGATGGTACACGCCTTTAATCCCAGCACTTGGAAGGCCAAGGTAGGAGGATCTCTGTGAGTTAGAGGCCCATATGGAACTACAGAGTGAGTTTCAGGTCAGCCAGGGCTGGAGTGAAACCCTAAGACAGGAAAAAAAGAAAAAGAAAATGAATAAGATTAGATTTGGTTGAATAAAATGAGTTTTTTGTTTGTTTGTTTGATTTTGAGGATTAAAGGCATGCACCACCATGCCTGGCCTAAACTTTGTATCTTAATAAGAATATTAACAAATAGAAAAGTGAAGCCAAATTGCTACTGTCCCTAATGTAAAATCTTTTTAAAGTTTTTTATTTTTATTTATCTATTAGAGACAGAGAGAGGGAGAGAAAGACAGAATGGATACATAAGAGCCTTTAGCTTCTGCAAATGAACTCCAGACGCATGCGCCACCTTGTACATCTGGCTTATGTGGGACCTGGAGAATTGAACCTGGGTCCTTAGGCTTCGAAGGCAAGTTCTTTAACCACTAAACCATCTCTCCAGCCCCCGATGCATATTATTATTATTATTATTTGGTTTTTCTTTTTGGTTTTTCGAGGCAGGGTCTCACTCTAGCCCAGGCTGACCTGGAATTCACTCTGTAGTCTCATGGTGGCCTTGAATTCACGGTGATCCTCCTACCTCTACCCCCCAAGTGCTGGGATTGAAGGCATGTGCCACCATGGCTGGATTGATGCATATTAGTATTATTATTTTATTATTTTATTTTTTTTGGTTTTGCAAGGTAGGGTCTCACTCTGGTCCAGGCTGACCTGGAATTAACTATGTATTCTCAGGGTGGCCTCGAAGTCTCGGTGATCCTCCTACCTCTGCCTCCCGAGTGCTGGGATTAAAGGCGTGCGCCACCACGCCCAGCTGATGCATATTATTAACTAGGGCAATTATTGATCATGGAGGATAGATCCAGAACCCAAGATAGGAAAGGACATGGCTAAATATACAGGAAAGGACATGGCCCTTTTATCCCACTACTCTAAATTCCTCTTACTTGTTTCTGTAGTTATGTCCCTTTTTTTGCTCCGGAAGGAATTTTGATATCCCAATAGATATAAGTTAAAGAAAGCCATCTCAGTGCCTCCTTGTTTTCTGGAATGTCCACATTAGAGCACTGGACTCTTGTAACCATGGTGATGTCTTGAAGAATTGTTATGACTGATATTTCCTTTGTTTAGTGTGGCATGGGGTTTTGGAGTTCACTGTGGAGTTAGAATGGACTAAAGCATTTCTGGCAAATGGAGCAATTAAATGTCATTTCCCTTTTCCTTGACCCATTCTCATACCATAAGCTTCAGAAATCAGTGAGTTTCTAGAGAATTAACCTGGGCTTCAATGTAAGGTGTTTATTTTTTATTTATTTATTTATTTTTTTGGTTTTTCGAGGTAGGGTTTCACTCTAGCTCAGGCTGACCTGGAATTCACTCTGTAGTCTCAGAAGGTGTTTATTTTTGAGACAGGGTCTAGTCCAGGCTGGCCTCAAACTGCCTTTATAGCTGAAGATGACATTGAACTTCTGCACCTGTAGCTGGGAAGAGTTGATGCTACATGGTGGGATTATAGGTGGTTTTTTTTTTTTTTTTTTTTTTTTTTTTTTTTTTTCTTTTGAGGTAGAGTCTCACTCTAGCTCAGGGTGGTAACTATGCAGTATCAGGGTGGCCTTGAACTCATAGTGATCCTCCTACCTATGCCTCCTGAGTGCTGGAATTAAAGGCATGTGCCACCACACTCAGTTACAGATTTTTTTAAAAACATTTTTTACGATTTATTTTTATTTATTTATTTATTAGAGACAGATGCATGTGCCACCTTGTGCATCTGGCTTATGTGGGTGCTGGGGAATCGAACCTGAGTCCTTAGGCTTTGCAGACAAGCACCTTAACCACTAAGCTATCTCTTCAGCCTGGCATCTTCAATTTAGTGTTTACTTTTGTTCCTAGTTTTCATTTTAAATTTATTTTATTTATTTATTTATTTATTTGAGAGAAAGAAAGAGGCAGAGAGAGGGAGAGAGAGAATGGGCATGCCAGGGCCTCCAGCTACTGCAAATGAACTCCAGTTGCATGCCACCCCCTTGTGCATCTGGCTTACTGGGGTCCTGGAGAATTGAACCAGTATCCTTTGGCTTTGCAGGCAAACACCTTAACCCCAAGCCATCTCTCCAGCCCCTCTAAGTTTTATTTTATTTTATATTTACTTATTTGCAGAGAGAGAGAGAGAGAGAAATAAAGAGAAATATGGGCATTCCAGGACCTCTAGTTGCTGCAAAGGAACTCCAGATGAGTGCACCATTTGGCTTTACGTGGGTACTGGGGAATCAAACCCAGGTTGTTAGACTTTGCAGGCAAATGCCTTAACCACTTATCTATCTCTCCAGTCCCCTAGATTTAATTTTTTTTAATTTTAATTTTTATTTGAGATAGGAAGACAGAGAGAATGGACATACCAGGGCCTCTAGCCATTGCAAACAAACTACAGACCCATGTGACACCTTGTGGGTCTGGCTTACATGGGACCTGGAGAATCGAACCTGGTTCCTTAGGTTTTGCAGGAAAGCTCCTTAACTGCTAAGCCCTCTCTCTAGCGCACCGCCCCCCCCCCCCAGATTTTTGTAAAAATGTATTTTCTAAGCCAGGCGTGGTGGTGCACGCCTTTAATCCCAGCACTCAGGAGGCAGAGGTAGGAGGATTGCTGTGAGTTCGAGGCCACCCTGAGACTACATAGTTAATTCCAGGTCAGCCTGGGTCAGAGTGAGACCCTACCTTGAAAAACAAAACAAAAAAAATAATTTCTAGGGCTGGAAAAATAGCTTAGGGGTTAAAGCGTTTGCCTGCAAAGCCAAAGGATCCCTGTTCAATTCTCTAGGACCCACATAAGCCAGATGCACAAGAGGGTGCATGCATCTGGAGTTTGTTTGCAGGGGTTAGAGGCCCTGGCATGCCCATTTTCTCCCCGCCTCTTTCTCTCTCTCTTCAAATAAATAAAAGAAAATATATTTTAAAATATATTTTACAAGCCGGGCGTGGTGGCGCATGCCTTTAATCCCAGCTCTGGGGAGGCAGAGGTAGGAGGATCACCATGAGTTCAAGGCCACCCTGAGACTACATAGTGAATTCCAGGTCAGCCTGGGCTAGAGCGAGACTCTACCTCGAAAAACCAAAAAAAAAAAAATATATATATATATATATATTTTTTTTTTTACTTATTTATTTGAAGAGAGGGGAAAAGAATGAGTGCACCAGGGCCTCTCGTCATTGCAAAGGAACTCCAGACGCATGTGCCACTTCGTGTATCTAGCTTACTTGGGTCCTTTGGCTTTGCAGGCAAGAGCCTTAGCTGCTAAATCATCTTTCCAGTCTTTAAAAATATTTTTTTTCCAAGTTGGGCGTGGTGGCACATGCCTTTAATCCCAGCACTTGGAAGGCAGAGGTAGGAGGATTGCTGTGAGTTCGAGGCCACCCTGAGACTGCATAGTGAATTCCAGGTCAACCTGAGCTAGAGTGAGACCCTACCTTGAAAAACAGACAAAAAAATTTTTTTTCAATTAAAAAAATTATTTATTTGCAAGCAGAGAGACAGAGAGAGAGAGAGGAGAAGAGAGGCAGACAGGGAGAGAATGGGCATGCCATTGGGCTGGAGAGATGGCCGAGTGATTAAGGTGCTTGCCTACAAAGCCTAAGGACCCAGGTTTGATTTTCCAGTACCCTTGTAAGCCAGAGGTACAGGGGGGCACAAGTGTCTGGGGTTCATTTGCAGTGGCCAGAGGCCCTGGCGTGCCCATTCTCTCTATATCTGCCTCTTTCTCTCAAATAAATAAAAAACATAAAATATTTAAAAAGTATTTTTATTTATTTTTGAGGAGAGAGAGAGAGAGAGAGAGAGAGAGAGAGAGAATGGACACATCAGGGCCTACAGCTACCGCAAACAAACTCCAGACATATTTGTCACTTTGTGCATCTGGCTTTACATGGGTTCAGGGAAACTGAACCCCAGTCGTTAGGCTTTGTGGCAAGCACCTTAACCACTGAGCCTTCTCTCCAGCCCCTAGATTATTATTATTATTTTTTGAGGTAGGGTTTTGCTGTAGCCCAGGCTGACCTGGAATTCACTATGTCGTCTCATAGTCTCAGGGTGGTCTCCAACTCACGGCAATCCTACCTCTGCCTTCCAAGTGCTGGGATTAAACTTTTTTTTTTTTTTTTTTTGGTTTTTCGAGGTAGGGTCTCACTCTAGCTCAGGCTGACCTGGAATTCACTATTTAACCTCAGGGTGGCCTCGAATTCACTGTGATCCTCCTACATCTGCCTCCTGAGTGCTGGGATTAAAGGCGTGTGCCCCCACGTCTGGCTCTAAGATTTTTAAAAAAAATATTTTATTTATTTATTTATTTGAGAGAAAGAGGTACAGAGAGAGAGAAAGAGAGAGAATGGGACCGCCAGGCCTCCAGCCACTCAAACGAACTCCAGATGCATGGGCCTCCTTGTGCATCTGGCTTACATGGATCCTGGGGAATTGAACCAGGGTCCTTTGGCTTTGCAGGCAAACGCCTTAACTGTGAAAGACCCAAAAACCAAAGTATAGGCTTCAGCTGCCTTGCAGGCCTCAGGCTAAACTCAGGTCAGTTTCCTAGAATGTAAGTAAGAACAAACAGTTATTGGAAAGACCATACTTACCCAAAATAACAAGCCAATTTGACAAAATAAGCTAAACGTTCCTCAGCTGCTGCATAATCAATCATATTAGAAATTTCCCTTCCCTTTGTTTGAACCCAATAAAAGCTTCTCCCAAACGTAGCTCGAGTCTCTTGTACGGATCCACTGTGTTGGTGAAGTCAAGAGACTGAGCTTAAGCCTGAAATAAAGCTCTTTGCTTTTGCATATGTGTCTGGACTCTTTGGTGGTCTCTGGGGGGTGCTGTGAACTAGGCACAACAACCGCTAAGCCATCTTCTCCAGTCCAGGCTCTAAGATTTTTTTTTAATGTATTTTTATTGATTTGTGAGGAGAGTAAGTGAATGCTCCAGGACCTCTCGCTGCTGTAAAGCAAGTCCAGATGCATGTCTCAGCTTCTGAATGCTGGGAGTAAAAGCATGTACCAACATGTATGGTTTTTTTTTTTTTTTTTTTTTTTTTTTTTTTTTTTTGGTTTTTCAAGATAGGGTCTCACTCTAGCTCAGGGTGACCTGGAATTCACTATGTAGTCTCAGGGTGGCCTCAAACTTATGGCGATCCTCTTACCTCTGCCTCCCGAGTGCTGGGATTAAAGGTGTGTGCTACCACACCAGGCTTTGGTCCATTTTTTTAATTGTATGAAACACAGTCTGTAGTGAACCCACTCTATAGTTCAGGCTGGCCTTGACTTGGGAATCCTTTTACCTCAGCCTCTCAAGTGCTGGGATTAAAGGCATGCACTACCACATCTGCTGCTCCTAAGTTTTTTTTTTTTTTTTTCAAGGTAGGGTCTCACTCTTGCTGACCTGGAATTCACTATGTAGTCTCGGAGTGACCTCAAACTCTTGGCAATCTTCCTGCCTCTGCCTCCCTCCCAAGTACTGGGATTAAAGGCATGCACCACCACTCCCAGCTCTTCCTAAGAGGTTTTGAATCCTCTCCAGCTAGTTGTCCATAGTTAGCCTTTAGTAAGTCAACTGCCCTTCAGTATTCCTACTAGTTGCTGGTTCTCACAGTTTTTTTTTTCTCAGTAAGTCTTGATTTTCCATTCTCCCTGTTCTTCAGCTGTCTCGGTTTGTAGTGAAGATGTGCCATATTATAGCAATTCTTTCACAAAAATGTTAAATAAAGTTTAGTTTGACTTTTTTTCTTGTTATGAAGATGGAAGTGATATATTTTTTCCCTGTGGTACTAGGGATCAAACCCAGAGACTCATATATGCTAGACAAATGCTCGACCAGTAGTGAGAGTGATGATTTTTCTGCTTTTAACACATAAAACTGGAAATCAGAAAACTCCATCTCTTGTTCTGAAGGAAACTGTGTGTGAAGGTTTCTACCCCTCTCTCTCTCTCCTTTTTTTTTTTTTTTTTGTTTTTCGAGGTAGGGTCTCACTCTGGTCCAGGCTGACCTGGAATTCACTATGTAGCCTCAGGGTGGCCTTGAACTCACAGCGATCCTCCTACCTCTGCCTCCTGAGTGCTGGGATTAAAGGAGTACACCACCATGTCCGGCAACCTCTCTCTTTTTTTAATTTTATTTTTCAAGATAGTGAATTCGCTGGGCGTGGTGGCACACGCCTTTAATCCCAGCACTCAGGAGGCAGAGGTAGGAGGATCGCTGTGAGTTCAAGGCCACCCTGAGGCTACATAGTGAATTCCAGGTCAGCCTGGACCAGAGTGAGACCCTACCTCGAAAAACAAAAAAAAAAAAAAAAAGTGAATTCCAGGTCAGCCTGGGCTAGTGTGAAACCCTATATAGTCTCAGGGTGGCCTAAAACTCACAGCGATCCTCCTATCTCTGCTTCCTAAATGCTGAGATTAAAGTCATGTGCCACCACACCTGGCTTCTACCTCGCTTCTTAATCTTATGAGCAATGATGCTATACTGGCAGCTTGGAATCAGTCATGGTAGAAGCACTTACAGGGCTGGAGAGATGGCTTAGTGGTTAAGGCACTTGCCTGTAAAGCCAAAGGATCCTGGTTTGACTCTCCAGGCCCCACATAAGCCAGATGCACAAGGGGACGCATGCATCTGGAGTTTGTTTGCAGTGGCTGAATGCCCTGGAGTGCCCATTCTCTCTCTGCCTCTTTCTCTCTCTTTTTCTCATATAAGTAAATAAAAATATTTTTAAAAAGAAGCATTTACACCATGGAGGTCAGCAAATGTCAAAGAAAGATATAATTATTTCTTTATTTTGTTAATTATCTAGATTAAATAAAGAAAAAAAATTTTTTTGAGTTAGGGTCTCACTCTAGTCCAGGCTGACCTGGAATTCACTATTTAGCCTCAGGGTGGCCTTGAACTCATAGTGATCCTCCTATCTCTGCCTCCCAAGTGCTGGGATTAAAGGCGTGAACCACCACACTGGGCAGAAAATGTTCTGTTTTGTTTTTTTCCTTTAATTTGAGAGAGACAGAGAGAGAGAGAGAGAGAGAGGGAGGAAGAGGCAGACAGAGAATGGGCATGCCAGGGACTTTTCAGCTGCTGTGAATGAACTCCAGACGTGTGCACCCCCCTTGTGTGCATGTACAACATTGTGCGCTTGTGTCCCTTTTGCATCTGGCTATATGTGGGACCTGGAGATTTGAACAAGCATTCTTAGGCTTCACAGGCAGGCACCTGAACCACTAAACCATCTCTCCAGCCCCCTGGGAAATGTTTTTTAAAAAAATATTTTTTATTTAGAGAGAGAAAAGAGCGAGAGAAAGACAGCATGGGTGTGCCAGTGTCTCTGGCCACTGCAAACAAACTCCAGACTCATGTACCACCTTGTGAATCTTGTGCACATAGGTACTGGGGAATCAAACCTAGGCCTTAAGGCTTTGCAAGCAAGTGTCTTTGAACACTAAGCCATCTCTCCAGCCTAAGAAAATGTTAATTCAAATTCAAAGTATACATTAGCTACATTTCTAATAGCACAATTGAAATACTCTTCCAGCATAAAAAAACCTATTATCGCTGGGCGTGGTGGTGCATGCACACCTGCCTTTAATCACCAACACTTGGTGAGGCAGAGGTAAGAGGATCACCATGAGTTCTAGGCCTGTCTGGGACTACAGAATGAGTTCAAGGTCATCTAGGCTAGAGTGAGACTCTGCCTTGAAAACACCAAAACAAAACAAAGCAAAACCCCCCAAGAATTATGTGGCTTTACCCTGCTTCTGCCTTTTCATGGACAGGTGTTCTCTGTATTCCTCTTCCTTCTCTAAAGCTCTGAGCTTATCCATTTCCCTGTTCATGTCTTTTAGGCATAAACTCTGTCCTTCTCTTAGATTCTAGCTATAATCTAATAAAACCTGTAAACTTAGCTGGGCATGGTGGCACATGTCTTTAATTGCAGCACGGGAGGCAGAGGTAGGAGGATCACTGTGAGTTCAAGGTCAGCCTGAGCTAGAGAGAGACCTTACCTCAAAAAACTTAAAAAAAAAACAAACTAAAAAAAACAAAACACCCTGTAAACTTTAAAAAACACCTATTAGGGCTGTAGCGATGGCTTAACAGTTATGGTGCTTGCCTGCGAAGCCTAAGGACCCAGGTTTGATTCTCCAGGTCCCTCGTAAGCCAGATGCACAACATGGCCCATGTGTCTGGAGTTTGTTTGCAGTTGCTAGAGGCTCTGGCATGCCCATTCTGTCTCTCTGTCTCAAATAAAAATAAATAAAGTTGTGTTGGAGAGATGACTTAGCGGTTAAGGCATTTGCCTGCAAAGCCAAAGGATCCCAGTTCAATTCCCCAGGACCCATGTAAACCAGATGCACAAGGGGGCGCATGCATCTGGAGTTCTTTGCAGTGGCTAGAGGCCCTGGCACGCCCATTCTCTCTCTCAAATAAATAAATAATATATATAAATAAATAAAATTAAAAAAACACCTATTAGCCAATTCAGTAATGTTATTCAAATCACCGACAAAAGTTCCAATATACAGCCTGGACCAGAGTGAAACCCTACCTCGAAAAACCAAAAAAAAAAAAAAAAAAAAAAAAAAAAGAATTATTTCATTTTCTTTCTTTCTTTCTTTTTTTTTTTTTTTTGGTTTTTCAAGGTAGGGTCTCACTGGTCCATAATAAGTCTCAGGGTGGCCTCGAACTCGGCGATCCTATTTCATTGGGATTTCTGGCTAATTATTTCATTTTTCATTTTATTTCTGTTTTTTTTTTTTTTTTTTTTTTTTTTTTTTTTGGTTTTTTTTCAAGGTAGGGTTTCACTCTAGTCCAGGCTGACCTGGAATTCACTCTGTATTCTCAGGATGGCCTCGAACTCACGGTGATCCTCCTACCTCTGCCTCCAGAGTGCTGGGATTAAAGGTGTGGAACACCACACCCGGCTTGTTCTTGTTTTTTGAGGTACAGTCTCGCTCTATCCAGGCTGACCTGGAATTCACTATGTAGTCTCAGGGTGGCCTCAAACTCTAGGTGATCCTCCTACCTCTGCCTCCCGGAGTGATGGGATTAAAGGCATGCGCCACCACACACTCATTTTCATCCCATTATTAACATGTGCACTGCTGGGGACTGAATCCAAAAATCTAAGCATGATAGGTATGCACTTTCCACTTTGCTACATCCCCAATCTCACTTTCATCTTATTAATGTTAATGAAAATAGTAGTCAACGCTTAAAAGTATTCTCACTAGTCAAATTAAACTGTGAATTGGCTCTTGAATCAACAGTTTAGCAAAACTCAGCATTCTGCATGAATCAGTTAATATTGTAGTTTGAATGTAAAATGTGTCCCATAGTCTCATGTGCTTGTGATAAAGCCTCATACTTGATTCTCAGCTGGTGGAACCTTTGGTGAGGTGGCACTTTACTGGAAGAGGTGACAGTGGGGGTGGGCCTTGGCATTTCATAATCCAGCCTTCCTCGCCAGTGCTAGCTAGCTCAAGCTTGCTATTTCCTCCCTCCTGTTATGTGGTGTGCTTCCTGCTCCTGCCACGCTTTCCCACCATCATGAAACCTCCCCTCAAAACTGTAAGTCAAAATAAAACCATTCCTTCCATAAACTGCTTCTGGTCTGTATCTTTACTTTTATTTTTTGTTTTTCGAGGTAGGGTCTCGCTGTAGCCCATGCTGATCTGGAATTCACTGTGTAGTCTCAGACTGGCCTCGAACTCATGGCGATCCTTCTGCCTCTGCCTCTGCCTCCAGAGTGCTGGGATTAAAGGCGTGCGCCACCACGCCCGGATGATCTGGTATCTTGTATGTGTGATGGGCAGCTAGGATTTGAATCGAGGCCTGATGGAAAAACTCCTGTTTGGGTTGTAGAGATGGCTCAGCAGTTAAAGGCACTTGCGGGCAAAGGCTGACGGCCTGGGCTCAATTCCCCAGTAGACACCTAAAGCCAGATGTACATAGTGGCCCATGCGTCTAGAGCTCCTGGGAGGCTAGGGCGTGCCCATTCTATTTCTCTTTTGATTTTTCCAGGTCTCGGTCTAGCTCAGAATGATCTGGAATTCACTCAACTCACACTGATCCTCCTACCTCTGCCTCCCAAATGCTAGGATTAAAGGCATGCGCCACCACGCCCAGCTTTGCGTACCAAAGGACCACTCACTGTCATTTTCCAGTTTTCTCACAGCCACGCCCATTTCCTCTGCCAAACTGGCCATAGACCCTTATAGGAACCCTATCGCCACCTCCACCACGAAGTAAGCTCTCTGCGCAGCCGCACTCTCCACTCCGCTCAGTTCTCGCGCGACGAGACGGGATTTTATTTTTATAGCTTCTAGTTCCGCCTACCCTCCTAAACGTCACGCGACACGCGCCTGCGTCCTGGGTGGCGAGGTCCGTTCCGGAAGTAGACTCTCTGACTTTCGCTTCCTCGGCGGAAGCGTATCACCATCTGGCGGTCGGCTGTAGGCGGAAGTTCGTCACGTCGCAGTGGTCCGGGCACAGCGGATGTGTGTCGCCGCTTCGGTGACGCCGGGAAGCGCTTGCACCCTCCGCCGCTGCCTTTTGGGTGAAGCACTATGGAGGGAGAGAGGAAGAACAACAACAAGCGGTGGTATTTTACTCGAGAACAGCTGGAAAACAGCCCGTCCCGTCGTTTTGGCATGGACCCAGATAAAGAACTTTCCAATCGCCAGCAGGCGGCCAATCTCCTCCAGGAAATGGGGCAGCGTCTCAATGTGTATCCTTGCGGCCTAGGCCCTCGGCCCGAGAGCGGGGTCCTGCCGTGCTTGGGCGCCCAGGCCCCAGGCTGGAGCGGGGAGAGGTGGTGCCGGCCTGGGTGTCTAGCGGGCGGCAGAGCCCACAATGGCGCTGGCCGCCGCGGTTCGCGGGAGGGAAGTGAGGCGGAGTCAAGTTCCCGCTCGCTCCCCAGTACCGCCAGCCTCGCCGGGCGTTCGTCCCTTCCCTAGCTTTCTCTTTAGCCAGTCCTTCCCTGGCCTCCCTCCGCTGTTCTCTGACCTGCCCGGCTGACTTGAGGGTCTCTTTTTGCCGTGTCCGTGGGATCTGGTTAGAGGGTTTCACTCTTGACGGCCATTCCCCCACCCCAGTGTGTAAAAAGAGTTTCGGGGAATTCAGTTTCGGAAATGTTCTTTAAAGATGGTCCAGAATTAGTGCCCCGGCTTTGGTTCAAAACCCTTTTCTCCTATTCGCTGGCTGTTTAAATACTTGTCAAATTGTTGGTCGTCTTGTCTGTAAAATGAATACTTCTCGCATTCGGTGCCCGAATACAGCCTTTGGCGCTCATATGTTCTAATGGCTGTTAGTGAAATTTCATCGAACTCAAGAGGAAGGAAAGATGGCAGTTTAGGTATGTATGGATGTAGACATATGGACATAATGTTTAAAGAGTTTGGAAAATACTAAGTCGGTTACTCTGGGTGCTAGTGATTGTTGTTCGTTTTCCTTGTATTTGAAAGACAAGGTAATTTAGTGATTTGTTTTTCCTCCAAAATTTTTGTTTGTTTCTTTGTTGGCTTGTTTTTTCGAGGTAGGGTCTCACTCTAGCCCAGGCTGACCTCGAACTCAGCAATTCTCCTACCTCTGCCTCCCTAGTGCTGAAATCAAAGGCGTGCACCACTACTCCCTACACCTCCCAAGGTTTTTGTCACAAAATATAGTCACTTTGTGGCAAAGAAAAGGAATATAGTTTTAAAGCTCTTTAACATAAATTTTATCTTTTTGTGCAGCTTTCATTTATGCAGCATTCATTTATGTGCTGCTGTTTAATATTTGCCTCTTAAGGGTATGTATTGCTTCCAAATAAGTGTCTTGCTTTTAAAAAATACTTATTTGCAAATGTGGTGGGGGGATGGGGATTACAGAGCTTCTTGATGCTGCAGAGGAACTCCAGATGCATGGCACTGTGCATCTGGCTTTACCTGGTATTGGGAATCAAACCAGGCCAGCAGGCTTTACAAGCAAGTCCCTTTAACCAACCTGTTGACCCATCTCCTCAGCCCATGGTGTCCTCCTTATTGCCACTTCTTTCTTTTTGATACTCATTTTGTTTCCTAAGCAGTCTGCAAAATTAAGTCTTTTTTTCCCCCCAAGTTCTGTTTCAGTGTGTTCTTTAGACACAGTTTTGTATCTTTGTATCAGGTTGTAAGTTTGTTGCCATCACTGGACTGGGTCATCTTTTTATGGCACATTGTTGCCAGAGTTTGGTAGAAATTAGGCATCTACACTTTTTCTTTGAGCTGGAGTTATGCTTAGAGATAAATGCAGTGCAAATGCAAGGCCCTGGGTTGGGGAGAGGGAAATTTTTATTTTGAGTGAATGAACATCAAACTGTTTAAAAGTGTTGCCCTGATGGAGCCGGGTGTGGTGGCGCACATCTTTAATCCCAGCACTTGGGAGGCAGAGGTAGGAGGATTGCCGAGAGTTTGAGGCCACCCTGAGACTACATAATAAATTCCAAGTCAAGCTGGGCATGGTGGCGCATGCCTTTAATCCCAGCACTCGGGAGGAGGCAGAGATAGGAGGATCGCTGTGAGTTCGAGGCCACCCTGAGACTACAGAGTGAATTCCAGGTCAGCCTGAGCTAGAGTGAGACCCTACCTCGAAGCCCCCCCCCCCAAAAAAAAGTGTTGCCCTGAAAGTTTTTGTGACCCCAGGGTTCATGTCAAATTTCCGGAGAGCAGTGATACTGAAAAGTTAATTACTAGAATTTAGAAGGTGAGCGAGGTAGGGGAGATACACCTAGGGGCCACATTAGTAAAGGCCCTGTAAATCTGCTTTAAAATGTGTCCTGAGTTAATGGGTCATCTTTGCAGAAGGCAAGTGACATGACAGGTTTCAGATCTTAGGTAGTGGTGTTTATATATCATCTTGCTAAGTCTATCCTGAGACTTTGTTTTTTTGCTCTAGCCCAGGCTGACTGAAATTGACTGTGTAGTCTCAGGGTGGCCTTGAACTCATGGCCATATTCCTACCTCTGCCTCCTAATGCTGGGATTGAAAGTGTGTGTACCACCATGCTCAGCTGAGACTTTTTTTGACTATTGATTCAGTCAGTATATTGTACTGTCATTTGGCAGTTAATAATTTGGTGATAGGAAACAAATAGATCTGAAGAGTTAATTACTTTCACTTGGGACCATCTACTGTGGTTGGCCATGTAGTCTTTGAAAGTCAATAGAAATTATATTGTGGGAATTATACTGTCTGCCTACCTGTTTTTGGACCTTAATTTGAGCATTTCAGTTCACAATTGACTATCAACACTGCTATAGTATACATGCACCGATTCTACATGATTCAGTCTTTTACACAGTTTCATCGAAATGTAAGTATAATTTTTTTATGATACAGTCTCTTTGGGCTTGACTCCAGCTTCCTATTTTGTAGGTGGTCATTGATACTGAACTAGGATTTAAATTTTAGAGTTTTGGGCCTGGTCATTTTCATTATGTGTTAAATTGCTGTTCTCAATCTAGCCTGACAGTTTTCCTGTGAAGTGTCCAATTTTCTGGTAGGCTTAGTATATCTGTAAAGTAGGTAGATTGTCTAGTAAAGAAATGCAATTAACATTTTTTATATTATTTATTTATTTGAGAGAGAGAATGAGAATGGGCGTGCCAGGGCATCCAGCCACTGCAAACGAACTCCAGATGCATGTGCCACCTTGTGCTTATGTGGGTCCTGGAGAGTTGAACCAAGATCCTTTGGCTTTGCAGGCAAACGCCTTAACCACTAAGCCATCTCTCCAGCCCGCAATTGACATTTTTGAGTTGGAGCACTATCATTTAAAGGGAAAGATCATGCTTTGAGAATAACTTCAAATTGGTAAATTATGTGACCAAATGAATACAAGATTTTCCAAAAGCTTTTTATCAAATTCTAGTGACTGGTTGGAGGGAAGGTGTATTATGTAATAACAATGGGGAAAGTGATTTCTAAAACTAGGGGGGGAAAGTAGTAGTAGTAAAAGGATTTTTTTGGGCTGGAGAGATGGCTTAGTGGTTGTGTTTGCCTGTGAAGCCTAAGGACCCCCGTTCGAGGCTCAATTCTCTAGGACCCATGTAAGCCAGATGTACAAAGGGGCGCACGCATCTGGAGTTCGTTTGCAGGGGCTGGAGGCTCTGGCGTGCCCATTCTTTCTCTCTACCTGCCTATTTCTGTATCTCTCTCTCTCTCTCAAATAATAAATAATAAATAAACAATAAAATATTTTTTACAAAAAGGATTTTTTTGGGCTGGAGAGATGGCTCAGCGCTTAAGGCACTTGCCTGCAAAACGTAAGGATCCAGGTTTGAGTCCCCAGTACTCACATAAAGCCAGATGCACAAAGTAGTGCATGCATCTAGAGTTGTTACAGTGGCTGGAGGCCCTGGCATGCCCATCTCTCTCTCTGTTTTTTCTCTGTCTCTCTCTGCTTGCAAATAAATAATAAATAAAAATCTTAAGAAAAAGATGGGCTGAAGGGATGGCTTAGCAGTTAAGGCGCTTGCCTGCAAAGCCAAAGGACCCAGGTTCTGTTCCTTAGGACCCACGTAAGCCAGATGCCCAAGGTGGCACATGCATCTGGAGTTTGTTTGTCTGCCTCTTTCTCTCTCCCTCTCTCAAATAAATAAATATTGAGTGAAAAAAAGGGAAAAGACATTCTGTTAAAAAAAAAAGGATTTTTTTTTGTGAATAGAATTGTAAATACACTAGTGGTATTTTCAGTTTTGCTACTTGAAATGGTTTCATTTAGCATTATTGTAAATGACTTGGAAATGAATGTATAGTAAGATCTCAGGTTCAGGTAAGATTAAATTTGTTTAATAAAATCCCAAGGTAATAGGAATAAACTCGATGAACACGTCACATGGATTTTTAATATATTTTATTATTTCAATTTTAATTTTATTTTTTGCTTGTATGTATTGTGTGTGTATGGGGGGGTGCATACACAGTTATGTACCCTTGGAGTGCCCCATATGCTCACCTTTAGTGGTCAGAGCAGAATGTTGGGTATCTTACTCTATTACAGTTCCACTGGCTCTTGTTTGAGCCAGTTTCTCTCTCTTTTTTTAGTGTTTATTTAATTAATTAATTAAAGAGAGAGAATTGGCCAGGGCCTCTAGCCACTGCAAATGAACTCCAGATGCTTGCACCAATTTATGCATCTGGCTTTATGTGGGTTCTGGGGAATTGAACCAGGGTCCTTTGGCTTTACAGGCAAACGCCTTAACTGCTAAACCATTTCTTCAGCGCCCCCCCTCTTTTTTTTTTTTTAAAGGTAGGGTTTCACTGTAGTCCAGGTTAGAGTGACAGTATTATGCTGTGCTTGTTACTGTGGCCCTTTAATATCTTAAAATCAGGTATGGTGAAGCTGCTAGTCTTATTTTTGTTGCTCAGAATTGCTTTGACTGTTCAAGGTTTTTTTTTATTTGCTTCTAATTAAATTTTAGGATTGCTTTTTCTATCTCAGTGAAGAATGCCATTGCAATTTTGATGGGGATTGCATTAGATCTGTAGATTGCTTTTGGTAAGATTGACATTTTCACAATAATGATTCTTCCAGTCCATGAACATGAGACGTTTTTTTTCCATTTTCTAGTGTCTTCTGCAGTTTCTCTGTTAAGTGTTTCAAAGTTTTTGTTGTAGAGATCATTCAATTCTGTGGTTAGGTTTATTCCAAGGTACTTTATTTGTTTGTTTATTTATTTGAGGCAATTGTGAATGGGAATGTTTCCCTGATTTCATCCTCACCACGTTTGTTGTTGGTGTATAGGCTGACCTGGAATTCACTATGTAGTCTCAGGGTGGCTTCGAACTCATGGTGATCCACCTACCTCTGCCTCCCAAGTGCTGGGATTAAAGGCATGTGCCACCATGCCTGGCTGTGTTATTTTTTTAAGCAAGTGGTTTATTATTATTTATTTATTTGACAGAGAAAGAGGGGGAGAGAGAGAGAGAGAATGCGCATGCCAAGGCCTCTGGCTGCTGCAAATGAACTTCAGATGTACGTGCCCCCTTGTGCATCTGGCTAACATGGGTCCTGGGGAATCGAACCTGGGTCCTTTGGGTTTGCAGGCAAACACCTTAACCTCTAAGCCATCCCTCCAGAGAGACAGAGAATTGGGGGGGGGGGGAATTAGTGCACCAGGGTCTCAGCCATTGCAATCAAATTCCAGACATTTATGACCTTGTGCTTGCCTCGCCTTTGTGCTTCTGGCTTATGTGGGATGTGGAGAGTTGAACATGGGTCCTTAGGCTTTACAGGCAAGTGCCTTAATTGCTAAGCCATCTCTCCAGCCTTGTGTATTAATTTTTTTTATTCTGCTACTTTGCTGGAGATGTTTATCAGGTCTAACAGTTTGCTGGTAGAGTCTAGAGTCCCTTATGTATAGAAACATATTATCTGTAAATAATGATAATTTGACTTCTTTCTTTCCAATTTATATTCCTATTTTTCTTTTGTGTTCCTTTTATTTGTGTCTTATTTTTATAGCTAAGACTTCCAGTACTATATTAAATAAAAATGGGGGCAATGGATATCCTTGTCTTGTTCCTGGTTTTAGTGAAAATGCTTTTTCCCCTATTTAGTATAATGCTGGCTATAGGTTTGTTATAAATAACTTTTATTATGTTGAAATATGTTCCATTTTCGTTTTCTTTCAGACTTTTATCATGATGGAATATTTGATTTTTTAAAAAATATTTTGTTTATTTCTTGAGAGAGAAAGAAGCAGAGAGAGAGAGAGAATGGGCATGCCAGGACCTCTAGCCACTGCAAACAAACTACAGGCGCTTTGTTACCATGTGCATCTGGCTTATGTGGGTTCTGGGGAATCGAACCTGGGTCCTTAGGGTTCACAGGCAAGCCTTTACTGCTAAATCATTTCTCCAGCCCTGAATGTTGGATTTTTGTCAAATGTACCTATTGAGATGATTATGTGATTTTTGTCCTTCAGTCCGTTTATATGTTATGTTACATTTATTGATTTGTGTATGTTGAACCATCCCTCTATCTCTGGGATAAATCCTATCTGATGGATTGAATTATCTTTTTGATGTATTCCTATATTCTGTTTGCTAGTATTCTGTTGGGAATTTTCATTTGTGAGCAGAGAGAGAATGAACTTCCTCTAGTTTTGGTATTGGTAATGATGGCTTCATAAAATGAGTTTGGTAGTATTCCTTCCTTTTCTTTCTTATGGAAAAGTTTGAGAGCATTGGTGTTCTTCTGTGGCAATCTGGTAGAATTCCCCAGTGAATCCATGTGGACCTGGACTTTTTCTAATTGGGAGATTTAATATTTATTTGAGAGAGAGAGAATATAAATACAGGCATGCCAGGGCCTCTAACCAGTGCAAATGAACTCCAGATGCATGCACCATTTTTCATCTGGAGTACTGGGGAATTGAACCCGGATTCTTAGGCTTTGCAGGCAAGCGCCTTAACCACTGAGCATTCGCTCCATCCCATAGATCTGTTTAAATGGTTTATCTCATCTTGCTTTAATTTTGGTAGGTCATATATAAGGCTCTTACATTTTTCCCACAACCTCTTCCACAATGATCCCTGAGCCTTGGAGGTTGTGATAGAAATGTTTTACTTAGTACTGAACACTTACTCCAGTGTCACTTCTCAGCACATTGTTTTTTTTGGTTTTTGGTTTTGCGAGGTAGGGTCTCACTCTGGTCCAGGCTGACCTGGAATTCACTACTTAGTCTCAATCTTACCTGGAACTCACAATGATCTTTCTACCTCTGCCTCCCAAGTGCTGGGATTAAAGGCATGCACCACCTTGCCCAGTCAGCACGTTGATTTTTGAGTCTCCCCAGTGTTCATTGCCATCTGAAAAGAGAAGCTTCTCTAACCAAAAGCAAGAGTAGCATTAGTATGTGGGCATAACAAATATTTAGAGGGCAGTTTGGTGGGTATAATAAATATATCCATTTAGCTACACAACAGTGGTAATTTCCCTCCTAGGGTTTATGACCTCCCCAACTATAAGCTTTTGATTAGATATTTAGAACCATGCACAAATTTCCCCCCATAGAGCAGTCCTCAGTTTCAACCAGAGGGCTGGGAAAATAACTCATGGTTAAAGGTACTTGCTTGCACAAAGCCTGAGTTGGCCTGGGTTTGATTCCCCAGTACCCACATATCAGATGCACAAAGTGATACCTGCACCTGCAGTTTGTATGCAGAGGCAAGAAGTGACTGGTAACAGTCGATGGCTTCTGGGTATGTCATTATCCACAAAAGTGGGTTTTCATAGGGCTTATTCACAACATCTTGAATTTTGATTAACCCTACCTCCTCCACCCTTTAAAAGAAATATTTATTTATTAGAGACAGGGAGAGGGAGGGAGAGAGAATATGAATGGGCATACCAGGGCTTCTAGCCACTGCAAATGGGCTCCAGACGCATGTGACACTATGTGCATCTGGCTTAAGTGGGACTTGGAGAATTGAACCTGGGTCCTTAGGCTTGGCAGGCAAGTGCCTTAACTGCTGAGCCATCTCTCCAGCTCTTTCTTTTCTTTCCTTTTCTTTTCTTTTTATTTTTGTCTCCACCCTTCTTTGACTCAGTCTCTTCCCATGACCTCGCTTAGGCCATTGCACCCCAGTAGTCTGTTCATCTACTTACACATATACAATGCCATCCCCTTAAGTCCTCCCCCCCACCCCTTGTAGCCCTTTTCTAGTTTACTGGCCTCTGGTACTGATTTTTTTTTCCAAGGTAGGGTCTCACTCTATCCCAGGCTGACCTGGAACTCACTGTGTAGTCCCGGGGGCCTCAAACTCATGGCGATCCTCCTACTTCTGCCTCCCGAGTGCTGGGATTAAAGTCGTGCACCACCACGCCTGGCTCTGCTACTGATTTTTATTCCAACTCACATACAAGTCTAAATATTTGTGGCTAGAATCCACATAAGAGAGAATATGTGACGTTTGGCTTTCTGGGCCTGGGTTACCTCACTTAGTATAATCCTTTCCAGATCCATCCATTTCCCTGCAAATTTCAAAATTTGGTGTTTCTTTACCACTGAATAGAACTCCGTTGTATAAATGTACCACATCGTCATTATCTATTCATTAGTTGAGGGACATTTAGGCTGGTTCTATTTCCTAGCTACTATGTATTGTTAAATACACACCCCCCCCAAACATGGGACATATGTCTGTAATCTCCACCATCTGGGAGGCTGAAGCAGGAGAAGTTCAACCGTTGGAGTTCTAGTCTGAGCTACATAATAAGCTCCAAACTAGCCTGGGCTACCTCCCGCATAATAAAAGCGGAAACACAAAAGATGCTTAAAGATTCTCATTTTAAATAGAAAACTTTGCGTCTAGGAGCTTCTTGCATAGATAGCTGAGTTTGTTGAAGAATTGGTGTTTGCAAGTTGATACAGATTAATGGATAGGAAAGGGGAAGATATAAGTAGAGGGGAAGCATAAATAAAAAGTGAAGTGGCAAGCAAATAACTTGGTTGAACATTAGCTTCTCTACTCTGATCTAGAAATTAATATGATTTATTTTCTTCTATACAGACTGTGGCACCAGCAGCCTTATTTCTGGCAGCTAAGGTGGAGGAACAGCCCAAAAAATTAGAACATGTCATCAAGGTAGCACATACTTGTCTCCATCCACAAGACTCACTTCCTGACATTAGGAGTGAGGTGGGTAATTAATTATACATTTAAATTTTTATTTGTCTCTTTTTCTGGTAATTTGTATACTTTGTGTGGGGGCATGTGTGCCATGGCGTGCTTGTGGAAGTCAGGAGAACTTCAAGGTGTATGTGCTTCCATTTTCTTTGAGTCAGGGTTTCTTGCTTCTGCAAATGAATACATGTCAGTCTGGCTGGCCTGTGAGCTTTGAAGTCTCCTGGCTCTGCCTCCCAATGTCATGGGCACATTAGGCTCTCAGATGCATGCACCACTTTTTCATCTGACTTTATATGAACAATGGTAAATTGAACCCAGGCCAATAGCCTTTTCAAACAAGTTTTTTTTTGGGGGGGGTTGGGGGGTTGAGGTAGAGTTTCACTCTAGTCCAGGCTGACCTGGAATTCACTATGTAGTCTCAGGGTGGCCTTGAACTCACGCTGATCCTCCTGCATCTGCCTCCGGAGTGCTGGGATTAAAGGCATGCACCACCACGCTGGCCTGCAGACAAGTGTTTTTTTTTTTTTCAATTATTATTTTTTATTGACTTTTAATCTTACATATCCAGACAAGTGTTTTTAACTGCTGAACCATCTTCCCCAGCCCACACACTTTTTTTTCCCTTAAATAATGATTTTGTAACTTTGAATATGGGATATTAAAGGAACTGTTGAATGTTTTTGTTTGTTTGTTTTGGTGGTTTTTTGAGGTAGGGACTCACTCTACCCCAGGCTGACCTGGAATTCGCTATGTAGTCTCAGGGTGGCTTGAACTTACAGAGATCCACCTACCTCTGCCTCCCAAGTGCTGAGATTAAAGGTATGCATCATCACGTCTGGCTAATGCTTTTTTTTTTTTTTTAAGGGCAATAGTAGACTTTATTAAGGAAATAAAACAGAGAGTGGGGTGGGTTCCCCAAAAGAAAAAGAGGGTGGTTGCTAGATTAGGGGTCTGGAACTGGGAATATAGAGGTGGAAAGACCCCAAAGTATCAGGGCAAGCATGCTTAAGATTTCCACTGGTATTTAGAGAAGAGATAGAAAAGGAAAAGTTATGCTTTTTTGAGTTAGAAAAGCAAGAAGGTTCAGCAGTAAGGGGTTTGTGAACAACTGCCTGTTTTTTATTTTCTTCTAAACAAATTTTTTTTATTTAATTAATTTATTTACTTGAGAGAGAAAGATGCAGAGAAAGAGAGAGAGAGAGAATGGATGTGCCAGGGCTTCCAGCCACTGCAAACGAACTCCAAATGCATGCGCCCCCTTGTGCATCTGGACCTTACGTGGATCCTGGAGAATTGAACCGGGATCCTTTGGCTTTGTAGGCAAATGCCTTAACTGCTAAGCCATCTCCAGCCTTTTTTGTTTTTTTGAGGTACGGTCTCACTCTAGCTCAGGCCAACCTGGAATTCACTAGGTAGTCTCAGTGTGGCCTCAAACTCATGGCAGTCCTTCTACCTCTGCCTTCCGAGTGCTGGGATTAAAGGCGTGCACCACCACGCTTGGCCAAATAATTTTTTTTTTCAGAGACAGGGTTTCACTCTAAGCCAGGCTGATCTGACAATCACTCTGTAGTCCCAGACTGGCCTTGAACTCACAGCGATCCTTCTACCTGTGCTTCCTGAGCTCAAAATAATTTTTTTTTCCATTTTTTGGTTTTTCCATGTAGGATCTTCCTCTATCCTAGGCTGACCTAGAATTCACTCTGTAGTCTCAGGATGGCCTTGAATTTACAGTAATCCTTCTACCTCAAACTACCAAGTGCTGAGATTAAAGGCGTTTTTAAGTGTAATTTTTTAAACTTTTTATTAACAAAAATTTATAGACAATAAGCTGTGATAATTCCCACCCCACCCCAGTTCTTTCCCCCTCAAATTCACCCTCTATTGAATCCCCTCTGTCCAGTTAGTCTCTCTTCTATATTGATGTCATCATCTTTTCCTCCTATTTTTCATGAAGGTCTTGTGTAGGTAGTGTCAGGCACTGTGAGGTCATGGATATCTAGGCCATTTTGTGTTGGGAATATTGCATTGTAAGCAGTGCTACCTTTATTTGGCTCTTACATTCTTCCCACTATCTCTTCCACAATGGACTCAAGCCTTGGAGGGTATGATAGAGCTGCCTCAGTGCTGAACACTTCACTGTCACTTCTCAGTAATGCAGTGATTTTTTTTTCCCCCTGAAAACTGACAATGTCCTTTAATACCATCAAGTGTCCATCAGGTTTGCAGTTGGTTTCTGTGAATCAAGGCACTCATTGTTGGGTGTCTTACCTATTAAGTCTCTTCCCTGGGCGGGAATTATCATGGTTTATTGTCTATACTTACAGAAATTGTCAATAAAAAGCCTAAAACAGAAGTCTCTTCCCATGTATGACCAGTTTGTTTGCCTTGTTACCTGTTGAAGTAACCAGATGGTTTTCCAAATTTTGTTTTGTTGAAGCAGGATAGCTGTGGTGGCTTGTTTGAGTAAAATGTCCCTCATAGGTTCATGTTTTTTTTTTTTGTTGTTGTTTTGTTTTTCGTTGAGGTAGGGTCTCACTCTAGTCCAGGCTGACCTGGAATTCACTCTGTAGTCTCAGGGTGTCCTTGAACTCTCGGTGATCCTCCTACCTCTGCCTCCCGAGTGCTGGGATTAAAGGCATGGGCCACCACGCCTGGCCAGTAATTTTTTTTTTCTTTTTTCTTTTCTTTTTCTTTTTTTTGTGTGTTTTGAATACTTGAACCCTAGCTGGTGGCAGTTTGGGAAAGTTGTGGACTTTTGGGAGATGGAGGATGGGGCCTTGAGATTTATTACTCTTGCCCTATTGGGTTTTCTTTATTTAAAAAGAAATTTTATTATTGACAGCTTCCATAATTATAGGCAGTAAACCATGATAATTCCCCTCTACTACTTTCTCCTTTACAACTACTCCATCATATCCCTTCCCCCTCTAAATCAGTCTTTTTTATATTGATGTCATCTTCTCCTCCTATTGTACTGGTTTTGTGTAGGTAGTGTCAGGCACTGCAAGGTCATAGATATCCAGGCAAATTTATGTTTTTCTCTTTTCTTTTTGAGATAGGGTCTCACTGTAGCCCTTTCTGACCTAGAATTTTCTATGTAGTCTCAGGGTGGCCTTGAACTCATGGTGATCTTCCTACCTCCTGAGTGCTGGTGTTAAAGGAGTGTACCATCATGCCTGGCCAAAGTGTTATCTTTTTTTTTTTTTTTTTTTTTTTTTTTTTTTTTGATTTTTCAAGGTAGGGTTTCACTCTAGTCCAGGCCGACCTGGAATTCACTATGTAGTCTCAGGGTGGCCTCGAACTCATGGTGATCCTCCTACCTCTGCCTCCCAAATGCTGGGATTAAAGGTGTGCGCCACCACACCCGGCTCTAAAGGGCTATCTTTTGATGGTCTTTTTTTTTCTTCATATAAAAGAAAATATGGGCAGAGTAGGATAGGAATACGGATTGTATTCCAATTCCTCCTGTACCTCCTAACTCCAATCTTACCTTTTATTTTGTTTCCTGGGAGACATCAATAGAATTGTTTATATTTTTAGGGAATAACTTGTTTTTGCTTTCATAGGCTTACCTACAGCAAGTTCAAGATCTGGTGATTTTAGAGAGCATAATTTTGCAGACTTTAGGTAAGTTCGTTTTACTTAAAAATATTTAAATACTTAAGACACATGATAAATTACATTTATTTATTTATTTATGTTTTTGGTTTTATTTATGTTTTTTCAAGGTAGGGTCTTGCTGTAGTACAGGCTGACCTGGAATTCACTATGTAGTCTCAGTGTGGCCTTGAACTCAAAGTGATCCTCCTACCTTTGCCTCCTGAGTGCTAGGTTTAGGGCATGCACCACCATGCCCGGCAAAAAATTACATATTTATCATAATAATTTGATGTTGAAATTTACAAAATAAGGTTGGAGAGTTGGCTTAGCGGTTAAGGCGCCTGCCTATGAAACCAAAGGACCCAGGTTCAATTCCCCAGGATCCATGTAAGCCAGATGCACAAGGTGGCTTGCATCTGGAGTTTGTTTGCAGTGGCTGGAGGCCCTGGCACGCCTGTTCTCTCTCTCCCTCTCTTTCTGTCTCAAATAAAAATAGCCAAGACCCAAAATAAATAAATAAATATAAATAAATAAATTTTCAGAATAGGAAGCAGGAATGAAATCTTTTTGGAAAAGTTTTATAAAGTGTCCATCTGTTTCTGGATAATAGTGGTTATGGAGCCTATAGTTTAACTATATAACACAGAGAGACAATTGGAACATCTGATCTTTAACAGTTAGCAAGGATTTTTTTTTTCAATTCCAAGATTCATGAGTTACATTTTTAAATGTTTGTTAATTTATTTTTCTTTCTTTTTTTTTTTTTTTTTTTTTTTTTTTTTTTTTTTTGGTTTTGCGAGGTAGGGTCACACTCTGGTCCAGGCTGACTTGGAATTAACTATGTAGTCTCAGGGTGGCCTCGAACTCTTGGCGATCCTCCTACCTCTGCCTCCCAAGTGTTTTTTTTTTTTTTTTTGGTTTTTCGAGATAGGGTCTCACTCTAGCTCAGGCTGACCTGGAATTTACTATGTATTCTCAGGGTGGCCTCGAACTCATGGCAATCCTCCTACCTCTGCCTCCTGAGTTTCTTTCTTTTTTTGTTTTCGTTTTTGTTTTTCAAGGTAGGGTCTCATTCTAGCCCAGGCTGACCTGAAATTTACTGTGTAGTCTCAGAGTGGCCTTGAACTCATGGCAATCCTCCTACCTCTGCCTCCCCAATGCTGGGATTAAAGGCATGCGCCACCACGCCCGGCTTTTATTTTTTGTTGTTGTTGTTGTTGTTGTTGTTGTTTTTTTTTTTTTTTGGTTTTTCGAGGTAGGGTCTCACTCTGGCTCAGGCTGACCTGGAATTCACTATGTAGTCTCAGGGTGGCCTCGAACTCACGGCGATCCTCCTACCTCTGCCTCCCGAGTGCTGGGATTAAAGGCGTGCGCCACCACGCCCGGCTTATTTTGTTGTTTTTTGAAGTAGGGTTTTACTCTAGCCCAGGCTGACCTGGAATTCACTATGTAGCCTCAAGGTGGCCTGGAACTCACAGGGATCCTCCTACCTCAGACTCTGCTGGGTTTAAAGGCGTGTGCCACCACATCCAACAGAAAAAATGGCCTCACTAGGGCCTCTGGCCCCAAATACAAACTTCATATGCATGCACCACTTTGTGACTCTGGCTTTACCTGGGTACTGGGGAATCAAACTTGTGCCTCCAGGCATTATGGGCAAGTGCTGAACCATCACTCCAGCCCCATATTTGTTAATTTATTATTATTATTATTATTTTTTTTATTATTATTATTTTTAATTTGAGGGAGAGAGAGAGAAAGGGCATTATTTTTAATTTGAGGGAGAGAGAGAGAAAGGGGCAGATAGAATGGGCATGTCAGGGCCTCTAGCCACTGCAGATAAACTCCAGATGCATGCACCACCTTGTGCATCTGGCTTACATGGGTACTGGGGAATCGAACCTAGGTTCTTAGGCTTTGCAGACAAGTGCCTTAACTGCTAAGCCATCTCTCCATCCGTTAATTATTGTTATTATTATTTAAAGATTTTGTTTTTATTTATTTATTTATTTATTTGAGGCAGAGAGAAGGGGGGAGAGAGTGAGAATGAGCATATCAGAGCCTCTAGCCATTGCAAACAAACTCCAGATGCATGTCCCACCATGTGCATCTGGCGTATGTGGGACCTGGAGAATCGAACCTGGGTCCTTAGGCTTCACAGGAATGAGCCTTAACCACTAAGCCATTTCTCCAGCCCCCTTAAATTTTTTTAAAATTATTTTTAAAAATGGGAATAAAAGAATATTTTTATTATTTGCAAGGAGAGAGAGAGAATGGCAACACCATGGTCTCCTGCCAATGGAAAGGAATTCTAGATGCATGTGTCACTTTTTGTATCTGGCTTTACATGGGTACTAAGGAATTGAACTTGGAACGTCAGGCTTTGCAAGCAAGCACCTTTAACCACTGGGTCATCTCTCTAGCCCTTGTTTTGGTTTTGGTTTTGGTTTTTCGATGTAGGGTCTCACTCTAGTCCAGGCTGACCTGGAATTCACTATGTCGTCTCAGGGTGGCCTTGAACTCACGCTGATCCTCCTACCTTTGCCTCCTAAGTGCTGGAATTAAAGATGTGTGCCACCATGCTCAGCTTCTTTATTTTTTCTTTTTTTGAGGCAGGGTCTCACTCTAGTCCAGACTTACCTGGAACTTAGGCTGGCCTCGAATTCAGTTATCCCTTACCTCTGCCTCTGGGTGCTAGAAATAAGGTGTGTACCTCTACTCACTACTCCTGACTCCCCTTCCCTTCCCTTCCCTTCCCTTCCTTCCCTTCCCTTCCCTTCCCTTCCCTTCCCTTTCCCTTTCCCTTCCCCTTTCCCTTCCCCTTCCCCTTCCCCTCCCCTTCCCCTTCCCCTTCCCTTCCCCTTCCCCTTCCCCTTCCCTCCTTGGTAGGGTCTTGCTCTAGCCTGGGCTGACCTAGAATTCAGTATGTAGTCCCAGGGTGGCCTTGAACTCGCAACAATCCTCCTACCTCTGCCTCCTGAGTGCTGGGATTAAAGGCATATACCACCACACCTGGCTTTTTTTTTTTTTTAATTGAGAGACAGAATGGGCATGTCAGTGGCTTATGCTGCTGTAAACAAATTCTGGATGCATGTGACCCCTTGTGGGCAAGTGCGGCATTGCACCCTTGAGGCACTTTATGTCTGGCTAAGCGTGGGACTTGGAGAATCGAACGGGTGTTCTTAGGCTTGGCAGGCAGGTTCCTTAACTGCTAAGCCATCTCTCCAGCCCTCCTGACTCTTTTTTTAAATAATTAAATTATTATATTTATTTAGTGTAGTACAAAATCAAGGGAAGGAAAATAGATACACCCACATAGTCTGAGAGCCTACATGGTGGGCCTGGAAGAAATGTAATGATATGGTGTGTTACCTTGTTACTCAGGCTGGCCTTAAACTTACTTTGGATGTAATCTAGGTTGGCCTCAAACTCTCAGCCTCCTAAGTACTGGGGTTATAGGTATATACTACTGTGTACAGCTGAAATTTTTTATGTGTGTAACTAAGATATTTTTATAGAATTTTGGATAAAACAACTGGTATCTATTACTAACAGTTAATGAAAAGGAACAAGGGACTGGACATATGGCTTAGTGGTTAAGCGCTTGCTTGTGAAGCCTAAGGACCCTGGTTTGAGGCTTGATTCCCCAGTACCCACATAAGGCAGATGTACAAGGTGGCACATGCATCTGGAGTTCCTTTGCAGTGGCTGGAGGTCCTGGTGCGCCCATTCTCTCTCTCTGCCTCTGTCTGTCTGTCTGTCTGTTTGTCTGTCGCTCTCAAATAAAAAAATAAAATAAAAAGGAACAAATTGAGTGAGGGAACTAGGCTTTAAAATTCTCTCAGCATTCAGGGCAGAGACAGAAATACTAAGAACTTAAGGCCAGCATGGGCTACAGAGTGAAAAAAAAGTTATCTTTAGAAGGTAGTCATTTGTGTGACTCTCTACTATATCCTTTTGCTCCAAAAAAGGCTTTTGGTGTTTTTAAGTTTTAAAACAATTTTTTAAAATTTATTTATTAGAGAGAATATGAATGGATGTGCCAGAGCCTCCAGCCATAGCAAATGAACTCCTGATGCATGCACCACTACGTACATATGGCTTATGTGGGTTTTGGGGAATCGAACCTGGGTCCTTAGGCTTTGAAGGCAAGTGCCTTAACTGCTGAGCCACCTCTTCAGCCTGGTTTTTGGCTTTTGATGTTGAGATCTTACTTGTACCCTGTAACTCTTGAGATAATGTGATGCACATTTCATGCCATACCACTTTTGGGAGGAAAAAAATGAGGAAGACCTTTAAATGATGAGTCTGATAAAGAAGTATAAAGTTTGTTGACTGTTTTTAGTTTTCTTTTTTTTAAGGTTTAGAGAGACTGTTAGATTAAGAGAAGGAAAGTTCCTGCCCATGAGAAGGCAGGAAGGGGTAGAGCCCTTACTATCTTCAGTTTTAACCACTTGCTTTTTTTCTTGAAGGGTTTGAATTAACAATTGATCATCCACATACACACGTGGTAAAGTGCACCCAGCTTGTTCGAGGTAAGGAATTCTTCCTAAATTGTTTTACTACTTAGAGGCTGTGAGTTACTGTGGACCAATGCATAACATGGCTACTTTGGTGAGCAGTTATATTGAAACGTCTACTTGGCTTAAATCAGAGTGCTTGGTTCTGACTCCTAATTTTTTACTGGAAAACTTAATGTTTTTAGATGATCTTCAGCTAATGAGAATTAGCCTCTGTTAAGTTGAGGATATTTGTCAAAGTGGAGGGTTGTATTTGGAAAAGTCAGCCAATCACAAATATCCAATGACAATTATAAGAAAGTCTTAAAAATGATTGATTTTATTTTAGTTCTAGGGTTGACCCAAATGATCATACAGAATTTATTTCTGTGATTGACAATCCCTTGATAAGCTTTGCACTCTTTAAAATATATTTATTTATTTATTTGACAGAAGGAGAGAGAGAGAGAGAGAGCATGGGCACACCAGAGCCTCCAGCCACTACAAACGAATCCAGAAACATGCGCCATCTTGTGCGTCTGGCTAACGTGGGTCCTGGGGAATCTAACCTGGGTCCTTTGGCTTTGCAGGCAAACGCCTTAACCACTAAGCCATCCTCCAGCCCAAGCTTTTCATTTTAACTTAATGATAATAGCTATAGTTGAATAAAAACTAGTTCTTACTTGTTAATTAATTTGCTTGTTTTGCTATAGAAATCAAAGCCTCATATATGCTAGGAAAGTGCTGTACCACTAAGCTATGTCTCTAGCCCCATTCTCTTATTTCATTAAAATAAGTGTCGAGAATATATGTGGAGTGCCAGAGAGATGGCTCAGTGTTAAAGGCACTTCTTGCAAAGCCTGACTGCCTGGGTTCAGTTCCCCAGAAACCATGTAAAGCCAGATGAACAAAGTGGTGGATACGTCTGGAGTTAATTTGCCGTGGTGTGCCCATTCTCTTTTTGTCCTCCCTTTCTCTCTCGCTCTCTGCCTGCAAGTAAATAATAAATAAATTTTAAAAAACTGTTCAATAGAATAAAATATAAATAATTTTCTTTTTTTTAAAAAGAATAACTTAGCTGGGCATGGCACACGCCTTTAATCCCAGCACTCAGGAGGCAAAGGTAGGAGTGAGTTCGAGGCCACCCTTGAACCCTGGGGGGGAGGGGGGATTGAGGTAGGAACTTGTTGTAGCTCAGGCTGACCTAGAATGTATTATGTAGTCTCAGGGTGGCCTTTAACTCACAAAGATCCTACTAACTTTGTCTCTTGAGTGCTGGGATTAAAGGTGTGTGCCACCACACTCAGCCTTACTTTCCTTTTTTTTTGTTTTGTTGTTGTTTTGTTTTGTTTTGTTTTTCAAGGTAGGGTCTTAATCTAGCTCAGGCTGACCTGAAATTCACTATGTAGTCTCAGGGTGGCCTCAAATTCATGGCGATCCTCCCAACCTATGCCTCCCGAGTGCTGAGATTAAAGGCGTGCGCCACCATGCCCAGCTGCTTTCTTTTTAATAATAATGGGTGTTTTATGTGAAAATTCCCATAGTTTCCCAAAAGCATAAAATATTTATACTAAACTGGAGTAAGGCTAAAAATGACTATATGTTAATACTGAAAAGACTCAAGTTCAATAGATAAAAGTTGGCTTTGTAACCTGAGCAATGGCTTTTAGGAGGAAGAGTGTTTTTATTATGTTATATAAAACAATGTTATTTGATGTTTTGGGGATTAAACCATAGGATACTCAATTGAAATTTATTTTTTAAAAATATTTTTATTTAGAGAATGGATGCACCAGGGCCTCTTGGCACTGTAAATGAACTCCAGACACATGTGCCACTTGCATCTGCTGAGCCATCTCTCCAGCCCAAAATTTATTTTTTATACACAGAAGTTACTTTTCCTAATATATCCAGGTCTTCTGGATTTTGACTTTACTTCCAGGTCTCATCATCCCTTAGTTTAGTGATCCTAGTGAATTTTTTTTTGTTTGTTTTTTGTTTTTTGAGTTAGTGGTCTCATACTACACCAGGCTGACCTGGCACTCATACAGTTGTCCCAGGTTGGCCTTGAACTCACAGTGATCCTCCTACCTCAGCGTCCCAAGTGCTGGGATTAAATGCTTGTGTTTTAGTGAACTCTTGAGTCAGACTTTCTTGTTCTTAATAGATACCCCAATAAATGACAAGTAAAGCTTGAGTCATTAGGTGTGGAAGCAGCATTATTGTTAGTATTAATATCAGAGATTAGTAGGGATTACTGCATAGCTTAGTAAAGCATGTACTTAGCTATGAGTGGAGCCCTAGGTTCAATTGCCAGTATTCCCCCTTCACTCAGAAAAAAAACCCACATATTAATCTGTTTACTTGAACAGACTGTCAACATCAGATTAGTAGGCATTATTTCTGCCTCATTTATTACTATTTGAAGTAACTTCCAAATAATAAATGCTTACTAAATACTTGTTAAGAATGAATGGAAAAGAGACTAATTAAATTAAGAGGGAGGAAGGGAGTTGGGCATGGTAATACACCCTTTAATCCTAATACTTGGGAGGCAGAGGTAGGAGGATTGCTGTGAATTTGAGGCCACCCTGAGACTACAGAGTAAGTTCCAGATCAGCTGGGCTAGAGTGGGAAAAGAAGAGGTGGGGGAATATGATGGAGGGTGGATGTTTGAGGGGGAAGGTGAGGGAGGGGAGAGCATAATCATGGTTTATTATCTGTAATTATGGAAGCTGTCAATAAAAAAGAATGAATGGGAACCAGGCGTGGTCAGCACTTGGAAGGCAGAGGTAGGAGGATTGCCTGAGTTCAAGGCCACCCTAAGACTACATAGTTAATAATTCCAGGTCAGCCTGGGTCAGAGTGAAACCCTACCTCGAAAAACAAAACAACAACAAAAAAGAATGAATGGAACTAATTCTGTTTTCTTTATTTTCTTTGTTTTGTTAGCAAGCAAGGACTTAGCACAGACGTCTTACTTCATGGCAACCAACAGGTTTATATTTTAATTTTTTTCCTTCTAATTTTGGGATTGGCATTTACTTGGGTTCGAATTATCATTTTTGAGAGATCTATAGGAACTTTAGCAAACTAAGCTGCAAAGACCCAGGCAAGGAAGCAACTGTTGATACAGTGTTCTAAAGATTTCTTTGGGGAACGTTTCATTTTTCTGCACATTTTTTTGTACCTCACATTCACATTATGCTTTTTAACTTAAGGTAATGTAACTTTTTAGTACTTTTTTTTTTGTTTTGTTTTTTATACCCTATCCAATTCTGCATATTACTTTGCTGTAAAATGTCCAAGAGCACATTTCTCAAAGTTCTTATAAATTTAGGGCTCATTGATAGTGATTAGAATCTAATCTGGAGGACCTTGAAATTGTAATTTTTTTCTTTCTTTTTGTTTTTTTCAAGGTAGGGTATCACTCTAGCCCAGGCTGACATTTTAAAACATCATAATTTCAGCTGGGTGTGGTGGCACTTGGGAGGCAGAAGTAGGAGGATCACCAAGAGTTTGAGGCCACGCTGAGACTACATAGTGAATTCCAGGTCAGCCTGAACTAGAGTGAAACCATACCTCAAAAAAGAAAAAAGAAAGAAAAAAAATTATTCATTAATTTGAGAGAAGGAGAGGGAGGGGGGATGAATGGGCATGCCAGGGCCTTTAGCTATTGCAATGAATGAACTCCAGATGCATGCGCCACCTTGTGTATCTGGCTTTGTGTAGGTACTGGGGATTCAAAGTGCGGTCTGTAGGTTTTGTAGGCAAGCATCTTAAACTGCTAAGTCCCAAACAAAATTTTGGAAATAAGCAAATTCATTCTTGAGAATATTGGCTTATTTATTTATTTATTTATTTATTTATTTATTTATTTATTTATTTATTTGAAAGGTAGAATAGGTGTGCCAGAGCCTCTAGCCACTGCAAACGAACTGCAGATACATGCACCACCTTGTACATCTGGCTTACATCTGGCTTACATGGGCACTGAGAAATCAAACCTGGATTCTTAGGCTTCACAGGCAAGCACCTTAACCGCTAAGCCATCTCTCCAGCCCCTTATTTATTTATTTTTAAAAAATGTTTTGTTATTTATTTGAGAGAGGCAGATAGAATGGATGCACCAGGGCCTCTAGCCAGTGCATGTGAGCTCCAGATGCATGGGCCACCTTGTGCATCTGGCTTTACATGGGTCCTGGGGAATCATATTTGGCTCTTTTGGCTTTGCAGGCAAGTCCAGCCTGCTGTTTTATTTTTTTCTCCCAATTGGTTAACCCAGGCTGGCCTTGAACCTCCTGATCCTTCTGTCCTCATTTCCCAAATACTGGGATTACAGATGTGGGTTACCATACCTGCTTTGATTGTTTATTTTTTAAAGTAAACTAGAATAATAATGGGCAAGAGGTAAGATAATTTTCAGGCTGTTTTCTTAAGTATTTGAAGTATTTGACTTAGAAAGTATTAAACACACACACATACGCACAGAGAGAGACAGACAGACCCTTATATTTTTCTTAAGTTACTAGCTTATTCTCAGGACACTAGGTAGTGAACTTTGGCTACTGAGCTTGTATAGTGGTCTAGAAGTCGATATTTTAAAAACATGAATACTAGCTGGGCGTGGTGGCGCACGCCTTTAATCCCAGCACTGGGGAGGCAGAGGTAGGAGGATCGTCGTGAGTTTGAGGCCACCTTGAGAATACAGAGTGAACTCCAGATCAGCCTGAACTAGAGTGAGACCCAACCTCGAAAAACCAAAAAACAAACAAACAAAAAAGAATACTTAGCCCTTTTACTTTCTTCTTTTTTTATTCTTGTTTTTTGTTCCCTAATCAGTGTGTGGATTGAATGATAAATAAAAATTTAGAAATGTGGTTAACCTGAGCACTAATTTAATAGAAAGTCAATATATTGAGTGCTGAATCAGAGCACAGGATATTTCTTACCCTTTTCACTCTCCTGTGTATTTTTAGACTTTTTTTTTTATTAATGGAGAGTTTTAGTTTAGGGTTGAGAATTGAGAGCTCATGACACTCTCTGTTTCCTTCCCTCTGGTGTCAGCCTGCATTTGACCACATTTAGCCTGCAGTACACACCTCCTGTGGTGGCCTGTGTCTGCATCCATCTGGCTTGCAAGTGGTCCAACTGGGAGATCCCAGTCTCAACTGACGGGAAGCACTGGTGGGAGTATGTTGACGCCACTGTGACCTTGGAACTTTTAGATGGTAAGTTTTAGAGTAAGGGACCTCAACGCACTTGCTTGATTTGTCACATATCTGGCCAAAGGTGATTTGATTCAGATGAAAATAGTGAGTTAGTTGAGGTTATTCTTATTTTATTACCTCTGTTCCTCTGAATATTTCTTGAATGTTCTGTTTGTAGAACTGACACATGAATTTCTACAAATTCTGGAGAAAACTCCCAGCAGGCTCAAACGCATTCGGAATTGGAGGGTAAGAATTACTACAGCCAAACTTGTTCTTTTCTTTAACTGCACCAGTGAATATGCTAGAATTGAATATGTGCATTAAGTGTGGAATTCCTCTTTTCATACTTATGTAATAATTGTGACCTTATAGTATGGATACTGGCAAAAAAGTCAATGTTGGCAGGTCATGGCAGATTTTGTTTTGTGTTGTGAAATGCCTTTTGCATGATTATTTATTTGATCAGCAACATTGGTTGAGTATTTTCCCTGTGGAGACTGTTGGAAAACCACCATGGCTCCTGAGTCAGAGTACTGGCTTCTTGTAGAGAAGCAAGGTGCAGAATTACAAGGGTATAGCAGGTGTCATAATTTTGTCTTTGACATTACATAAAATGAGTTAGGGTTTTCTTTTTATATAGATTCTAAAATTGCATTTCAAATATTTTTCAGGCCAGGCTTGGTGGTGCACGCCTTTAATCCCAGCACTTGGGAGGCAGAGGTAGTAGGATTGTCGTGAGTTCAAGGCCAACCTGAGATTACATAGTGAATTCCAGGTCAGCCTGGACCAGAGTGAAACCCTACCTGGAAACACACACACACACACACACACACACACACACACACACACGTATGTATTTTTTTTTTTCAGTCTTACAAATAATAGAATCATTTCTTTCCTCCCCAACATTTGATAGATGAACTGGATGTGCAGCTCAGTGGAAGGGTGCATCCTTAGCATGCATTAGACTCTGGGTTCAATCTCTAGTTACATCCCTGACAGTTTCCTTTATGTCTCATTACTCCAGACTGATAAGCTTAATTTTTAATTTTTTTTTTTTTTTAGTTTTTCGAGGTAGGGTCTCACTCTAGCTCAGGCTGACCTGGAATTCACTATGTAGTCTCAGGGTGGCCTCGAACTCATGGCAATCCTCCTACCTCAGCCTCCTGAATGCTGGGATTAAAGGCATGCGCCACCACGCCTGGCTTAATCTTTAAAAAATATTTTATTTATTTACTTGAGAGAGAGAGGAAGGAAGAGGCAGATAGAGAGAGAATGGGCACGCCAGGGCCTCTAGCCACTGCTGACCAACTGGAACTTCAGATACATGTGTCCTCTTGTGCATCTGGCTTATGTGGGAACTGGGGTCCTTAGGCTTCTCAGGCAAATGCCTTAACCACTAAGCCATTTCCCCAGCCTTGATAAGCTTAATTTTGTTTTTCTTTTTCTTCTTCCTTTTCCCTTCCTTCCTTCCTTTCTTTCCTCCTTCCTTCCTTCCTTCCTTCCTTCCTTCCTTCCTTCCTTCCTTTCTTTCTTTCTTTCTTTTTTTTTTTTTTTTTCCTGTTTTTGGTTTTTCGAGGTAGGATCTCACTCTGGCCCAGGCTGACCTGGAATTAACTATGTTGTCTCAGGGTGGCCTTGAATTCTGCGATCCTACCTCTGCCTCCCATGAGAGCTGGACTAAAGGTGTGTGCCACCACACCTGGCCTAATTTTATTTTCTAAATATTGTGAGTTGCAGAAAGTATTTGCCTTTTAGAAGCTTAGTGTTAGCAATAGACTTGTACATAGTTAATTTTTTATTTTCGTATGAAACCTCACCAAAATTTTTAGAATTTATTTAAAGACTAACGTCAGCCATAAGTAGTCATATTAAATGCTTATGAATGATTTGAGTATCATTTTTTGTTATTGTTTTGAGATGTAGCTTGTCATGTAGCTGAGGCTAGCCTGGGACTAAATATGTAGAACAGACTAACTTCAAATTCATGGGTGATCTCCTATCTCTGTCTCTAGAGTGCTGGAATTATAGGTGTGTGCCATCATGCCCAGGTCTTAAGAATGACTCTATCTGGGTGTGGGGCACACGCCTTTAATCCCATCACTTGGGAGACAGAGGTAGGGGGATCACTGTGAGTTTGAGGCCAACTTGGGCTAGAGTGAGACCCTACCTCAAAAAAGGAAAAACAAACAAAAAAGAATGGCTTTAGATAGACATACTTTTTTTTTTTTTGGTTGATGTTGCATTCTAACACTAGTGTAGATTACTGTTGACTCTTTTTGTTTTTTCCCTTCTTTTGATTCTGGGGATGGAATCCTGGGCCTTATGCATGCTAGGCAAGTACTCTACCACTGAGCTTTATCCCTGTGCTGAGACTCTCAACTGGCAGTTTCAAAACCTTCTCTCTCTCTCTCTCTCTCTCTCTCTCTCTTTTTTAAAGATTTTATTATTAGAGAGAGAGACAGATAGACAGACAGACAGACAGACAGACAGACAGACAATGGGCGCTCCAGGGCCTCTAGCCACTGCAAACGAACTCCAGACGCATGCGCTACTGTGTGCATCTGGCTTACGTGGGGCCTAGAGAATCAAACCGGGGTCCTTAGGCTTCACAGGCATGCACCTTAACTGCTAAGCCATATCTCCAGCCTAAAACCTTTTCAACTTTTCCCCCCTCCCTCCCCCCCCCCCCCGCCTTGGTTTTTCAAGGTAAGGTCTCACTATAGCTCAGGCTGACCTGGAATTCACTTTGTAGTCTGGCCTTGAACTCATGGTGATCCTCCTACCTCTGTCTCACTAGTGCTGGGATTAAAGGCGTGTGTCACCACACCCGTCCTAAAACCTTACTTTTCTTTAGGGTAATGTTTATTGGCTCTTAGGAAGGGGCTCCTTTGCTCATGATCTACCTTGAACTTCAGTGGTGCAGCAAAAACAATCTGCTAGTTTCATGTATTTCCACATAGTAAATTGCCTGAAGTGAACAGATGTTATTTGCTTAAATCTAGGCATGCCAGGCTGCCGGGAAGACAAAACCAGATGACCGGGGAGCAGATGAAAACACTTCAGAACAGACAATCCTCAATATGATTTCCCAAAGCTCTTCAGACACAACTATTGCAGGTTTAATGAGCATGTCAACTTCTTCCACCACAAGTGCAGTGCCTTCCCATCCAGTCCCTAAGGAGTCATCAAGTAACTTAACGAGTGTGGATATGCTGCAAGGTGAGCGTTGGCTGTCCTCCCAACCTCCTTTTAAACTGGAACCTGCTCAGAGTCATCGGACTAGTGAGAATATAGCACTTACAGGAGCTGATCATTCCTCGCATCACGATGGTTCAAGTGCATTTGGTTCCCAGAAGCAGACTAGTAAGAGTGCGCCATCAGCTAAAGTTTCCCTTAAAGAGTACCGTGCAAAGCACGCAGAGGAATTGGCTGCCCAGAAAAGGCAACTGGAGAACATGGAAGCCAATGTGAAATCACAGTATGCATATGCTGCCCAGAATCTCTTATCACACCATGACAGCCATTCTTCAGTCATTCTGAAAATGCCCCTAGAGAGCTCAGAAAACCCTGAAAGACCTTTTCTGGAAAAGAGTGACAAATCAGCTCACAAAATGAGACTCCCAGTGGCTGGTGGAGATAAAGTTACCTCTTCAAAATCAGAAGAGATAAAAATGCGCATTAAAGTCCATGCTGGGACGGAGAAGCACAATTTTGTAGAGGACAGCATCTCAAAGAACCGTGAGCACAAAGAAAAGCACAAGACTCACCTGTCCAATCACCATCATCACCATAATCACCATTCACACAAGCACTCTCACTCACAGCTGCCAGTTGGTACCATGAACAAGCGTCCAGGCGAGTCAAAACATAGCAGCCAGACAAGCTCCTTAGCACACAAAACCTACAGCTTGTCTAGTTCCCTGTCCTCTTCGAGCTCTACACGTAAAAGGGGTCCCCCTGAAGAGACTGGAGGGACAGTATTTGATCATCCAGCCAAAATTGCCAAGAGTACTAAGTCTTCTTCCTTAAATTTCCCCTTCCCTCCTCTTCCTCCCATGGCCCAGTTGCCGGGGCATAGCTCAGACACAAGTGGCCTGCCTTTTTCACAGCCTAGCTGTAAACCTCGAGTTCCTCATATGAAACTGGATAAAGGCTCTACTGGGGCCAATGGTCACAACACCACCCAGTCAATAGATTATCAGGATACTGTGAATATGCTTCATTCTCTGCTCAGTGCCCAAGGTGTTCAGCCCACTCAGCCCCCTACATTTGAATTTGTCCATTCTTATGGTGAATATATGAATCCACGAGCTAGTGGTATCTCCAGATCTGGCAATACAGATAAACCTCGGCCACCACCTCTGCCGTCGGAACCCCCTCCACCACTTCCACCTCTTCCTAAGTGAAAAGGAAAGGAGGAAAAACTTCAAAAACACATGGCTTTTTTTTTTTTTTTTGACTACTGATACTGGACTAAGAAAATAACTTCCCTTACCAGATATGTCACCCTCTTGGACTAGAATAAATAGATATTCAGACAGGTGGGAGGGTGGCGGAGGCCTCTGTTGTTATGTCTGCTGCCTCATACATCTATTTTATTATAGTTTGTACTGGTATTAAGAGAGGTGGGATTATGTTGAAACTGTGAAGGATTAAGAACACACTATTCTGGTATTGCCACCTCCTAATTAAGTTGATCAGAGTAGTTAGTCTTCCCTCTTCTTGCTGGAACTGAAACATGGAGGTTTATCAAACAATTGTGGATTCTTTTGGTGTTAATATATCAGAAGAGAGGAAGTATTTAAACGTCAAAATCTTTTAAGAGACTCTTAAAAATAATTTAAAGAAAGTAAGTTATCTGTTTAGTTTTTTTATATAATTGGAAATGGGCTAGGGATTTTGCTGTGTGTATGAGGTACATAGCAGTGACTCATTGGGGTTGGGTTTGGAGGGTGGGAATGTGTGTAGAGTGGGTGGGAGGGTAGGCTTTTGGCTAAGAGTTCTAAAATAGTCTCAAGCCACTTGAAATGTTGAGACCTTAAAGAGAGAAAAAGAGCGAGTGTGTGTGTGTTATTAAAACATCATGTGTTACCTTTACTTCCCTGCCTTTTACTATTTTTACTTCCTAACATTCTACTAGAGAGAACATAGTTGGCCTTGAGAGCATGAAGGAAGAGGCATGTATTTGACATGGTATATCCCCTCCACACTGTAATTTTTTCTGTTGTAATTGAGTAGTAGCCCTCGTGTTCCTAGTTTGAGCAAGCATAGTCAATGACTTGACTCTGAGCAGCATTATGAAGACTTCCTTTATACATCTTTTGTGTTCTAATGCAGAATGGAGGTGAGATTGAGGAAGGCTTAAAGAGCAACTTTGGCCTACAGAATTTTTTTTTTTAAGTTAGGCTTTAGAAAGTGTTCACATGAGACTGGTCTCAGAGTTTCTGAAGGGAAAGGGGATATGCTATATATATACATATATATCCTGCCTATGTAACCCCAGACCATATGCGATAATAATTGTGGGAGAAACCATGAAGCTAAAGGGTACTAAAAATAATGAAATTATGATTTGGAATTTTTAGGACATTATATTTTAAGTTGCATTATGAATATAAGTCTTGCTTTTTATCTGTACATCTGATGGGAGGCAGCTACATACTGTTTGTAGCCTGTATGACTTCAGAAACTGGTGCAGTGCGAGGGAGCAGGCCTAGCCAATAGACACTATTATGATTGGATTGTCCATCTGAGATTTCTTAGAATCTTATAGAAAAAAGTAGATCATGCGTCCTATTATGGGGGCTTGATTATCCTAGATAGTAGAAGTGAACATTTTTGATGAAGAAAGAAATCTTTCAAGAAATCTTAGTTACAAAAAACATTCTAAACCAAGCTGACTGAAAATGTCACCTAACCACAAATCAAATTTCATGTGCTTTTCATTCTTTGGTCATTTTGGAGACCAAAGTTAGGACCTTTTTTTTTTTTTTTTTTTTTTTTTTTTTTTTTTTTTTTTTTTTTTGCTATGGAAAAAGTGCAATTTGAATTTGTCTTTTTGTTTGCAGCTTATATCACACCAACTAGTTTTAGGGGAAAAGTAAGATTGTTTTCATTGGAAGTATAACAGGAGTTGTACATATGCTGCTTGCCAGGAACAACAACGGGGAAAATATCGAGGCAGTTGGTATTTATGATATACTGACCCATTCTGGGAAAGAATTTGTAGAAAGGCATAAATCTTAAGGTGAACTTGTGGCCCTACATCTGCATATTTGAGCTGTCTGCAGTGCCTGCCATTGCTATATAAAATCAGGAGCTCCTTGTGATCTGTAAATCAGTATTTTATAAAATGTCACTTGACATTTTCTTCTCTCTCCTTGGTATTTTCTGTGTTGTGCAAGATAATTGGTAGATGTGTCATTGTGATTACTAAATTTAAGGTTGGTATGTTTAGATTTTTGTTTGGTGGAGCCTGTGTCCCATCCTGACCTTCCTGAAAGGGAATATACCATTAAGTTTGCATATATATCTATGTGGAATTGATATCACTGGTTTGATTATAAAAATGGCTCTTCCAGCTTTTAATTATTCTCCTAAATGTCATATATTTTCTAATCACACGCATTCCCTCACCACATAAGCACTTATCTATTTGAAGTCATAGCAGTTTTCCATGGCAGTACTGGTTATGTTCCTTCAGAACTCTGTCAGGAGTGAACTAGACAAAAAAGTGCTTACTAAAGCTTTTCAAAAGCTGTTAATACTGTGGAGTTCAGCTTTTGTATTACTAGATCATTACTGAGTTAGGTCAGTTTAGAGACTTCTATCTTAGTGCCTCTTAGTACTGTCTAAAGATATCTACAGTGTCTGATTCTTGGTCTATGTGTGTATCATGAACCTCCTCATAGACTGCATGAAGCCGCTGCATTATCTTTGGGTTAGCAGTTGTGTCTGTCAGCTAGCATGCATGTTGTTCAAATTCTGTGTAATAAGACTGTAAGGGTTGTGTGATTTTTTTTTTTTTTTAAGCTGTGTCCTGCTTTCACCACTCTAAGGGTGAGAAATGGCATTTATATATCCAAAGTTACTCTTGTAAACATGTTTTTTTTTTTTTTTAACTTAGTCTGTCAAGAATAAGTGACAGTGGCTTAGAGCCTCAATTTCTGTAAATCTCATGCCTAAAATTTTGATGTTGGCAAAATCAAATACCTGTGGATTGTCCTTGGGGCTTTTAAATCATATACCTGTGTTGTTGGCTAGACTCCAGTGAAATCATTAATCTAAAGCCAGTGTGGTTTTCTGAAGTATGCAATTATGCCTTTTGGGTTTAGAAAATACTTAGGTATTAGTTTAATTTTCTCACTCATGAATTACTGTGTTTCTGTATGTGAGACCCTTAGCATCTTTCTTTTAAATAATTTTAGTGTTTGACTTAGTGTATCCTACATAGTTCTATATTATTGGGTTCACCAGTGGTGGTAGAAAAAATTTTAAATCTCCAGTTATAAACCACAGTGGATTCAGATATAGAAATGAAATCATGATAACATCACAGCGGTTTCCTTAAGCCTCTGCTACCTAACTCTTCATACCTTGCTTCTAGACAAAAGCAATTTGAAGGGCCCTATCTATTCTAGTATGGTTGGAGTCTTAAATATATATGTTTCCATTATTTTGGGAACTGATTAATTTTTTAAAAAAAAAGATTTTTTTCTTTTGTTGATGAGTTAGTTTGATACTAATGCTAGGAAAAGAGAGAAGCTGAAACATTGAAATTGCAGTGCGTATTCTATTCTCTTGGATCTAGGAGAACTAAAGCAATTTATGCATCCTATCAGATGGTGAGAAGTAGCCCTCCACCATCCCACTAAGCTTTCATGTCTTGGTTTTAATTGAGTTTTTGTTCCTGATGATGTAGGAGGTGTTTTTGTTATACCACACTTGTTTTATCTGTGGATGTGAGTTTGAAACAAGGATACTATAATCTTACCTGAATCAAAATTATTTTCTAAGTGGGCAAGCTCTCCATTTTAATATTTCTAATTTTTTTTTAATTTGGCATTGGAAAGGGAAGGGAAAAGGGAATGTTTAATAAAAATCAGTCTACTATTGTCCCTTTATAAGTGTATATTACATGTTGTATGAAGCTAGACCTTTGGGTTGTGTTGCCATGTTAATCATGGAGAGGGATGCTTGACAGCATGCTAATTGAAGCCAGAGCAAGTATTATGTCTCCATTAGGTAATCTGGAAACTATAGTGAAAGCTGAGGATCTGATTAGTTGTTGTCCATAATGAAATTGATTACAAAGTAGAAGTGCTGTCTGACTTAAGCACCCAAAGAAAACAATGCAAGTGTGACTGAGTCTTAACCTAGGTTCCTAAACTTGAATGTGACCTGTTCCTACTCTATTTTACACACTTAAAACTGTCCATTTTTTCATCAGACCAAAGAGCAAAAAGAAAAAAATATATAAAAGGAAAAAACAAAGTAACACACTACCAATTATGTCACTCAGGTACAATTTTATGAAGAGATTTTTTTTGTGTGTGTCTGTTTCTTTGTATTGCTCAGCATGTTATTCTGCTGTTGCCTCTGTCCTCCTTGGGGTGCCTCAGTTTTGAATGCTACCCTTGGGATCTCTACTGCTGTTATGTGAATGATAGGATGTAAGTGACCATTATCATAAGGGCTCTTTGTAAAAAAAACAAAAAAACAAAACAAAAAAAACAAAAAAAAACCCTGAAATTCAAAAAAATTTTAAAAAAGAATGTTGTATACATTTTATAGTCTGGCTATCAGTTTGATATCTTGCTGTCAAGTATGTTTCTCAATCTGTATTTATCCATCCCATCAATAAATGTTAAAATACTCATCTGGTTGTTTATATGTATTGTGTCTTGAAATTACTCTTTAGTCTTTATCATTTTATTGATATTACAAGGCTGCTCCCGTTTTAATAGTGTTAAATTCCTATCATTCAGGATCCTATGCAGATTGAGTCCACTGGGAAGACCTAAGATTTGGCTGCCACAATGAACCTGGGCATGGGGGAGGGAGGGACACACACTCTCTCTGTACTGTTGCATGAATACTTTGAAGAGTAAACAAAACAGGTCTAAATGATAGCACCACTAACTGCTCCTGTAGCAAGCAATACCAACACAGTGTACTGTCTTGCATCATTGAAAAACCTGAACTATTAAGAGATACATAGCAAGAGCTGGGTGTGGTGTCGCATGCCTTTAAACCCAGTATTTGGGAGGCAGAGGTAGGTGGATCACCATGAATTCCAGGCCAGTCTGAGAATACAGTGAATTCCAGGTCAGCCTTGGCTAGAGTGAGATTCTTCCTGGAAAAATCAAAAACAAAACAAAACAAAAAAAAAAAAAAAAAAAAAAAGATACATAGTAGTGTCTTTGGTAGAAAGTGGTTTTTTGTTTGAGATAGGGTTTTTCTATGTATCCTAGGTTGAGCCCAAACTCCATTCTCCTGCTCTGTCCTGAGTGCTAAGATTACTGGCATGTACTAAGCTTGTCAGAAAACATGATTCGAGGAATAAAGGTAGCATTTCTTTAAAAAATTTTTTTAGAATTTTCTTTATTTTTTGGTTTTCAAAGTAGGGACTCATTCTAGCTCAGACTGACCTGGAATTCACTGTGTAGTCTCAAGGTGGCCTCGAACTCACAGCCACCCTCCTTACCTCTGCCTCACAGGTGCTGAGATTAAAGCTGTGTGCCACCATGCCTGGCTTTCTGAATATTTCTTTTTTTTTTTTTTTTTTTTTTTTAATTTTTTTTGGCTGGGCATGGTGGCACATGCCTTTAATCCCAGTACTTGGGAGGCAGAGGTGGGAGGATGGCTGTGAGTTCAAGACCACCTTGAGACTACCGAGTGAATTCCGGGTCAGCCTGGGCTAGAATGAGACCCTACCTTGAAAAAAAATTTTTTTGTAGCTGGGCTTGGTGGCGCACGCTTTAATCCCAGCACTCGGGAGGCAGAGGTAGGAGGATTGCTGTGAGTTCAAGGCCACCCTGAGAAGACAGAGTTAATTCCAGGTCAGCCTGGACTAGAGTGAAACCCTACCTCGAAAAAACCAAAAAAAGAAAAAAAAAATTGTTTTGTATGTGTGAGCAGTGTATGGGTATGACAAGGCCACTTATCACTGCACTCAAACGCCAGATACATGCACCACTTTAGGCATCTGGCTTTATGTGGGTACTGGAGAATTAAACCTGGGCCGGCAGACTTTGCAAGCAAGAGCCTTTAACCATTAAGTTTTTTCCCTAGCCCTATTTTTTTAAATTATTATTTTTTTTGTGAGCAGCACTATGGATATGCCAGGGCCTCTTGCTGCTGCAGACAAACTATAGACACATGCTTTGTGTATATGGCTTTATGTGGATACTGGGGAATCAAATCTAGGCCAGTAAGTTTTGCAGGTAAGCACCTTTAATTGCTGAGCCATTTCCCATGCCTGGTCACTGGATTGATGTGGTAAGAGCTTATAAAATGTCAATAGTGGTCCAGGCTGGCAGTTCATATTTGGAAGTCATGTTTATGAATGGATAAAAACGGGTAACAGTAGAACAGTGTCCAGTACTGAGAATTAAACGGCCATCTCTGTTAAGCAGCAAAGAAGAATTTGCTAAATTTTGACCTTTTAATAATACCTGCTTCCCCATACCTGTAGAAGGAAGTAATTACACACACACACACACACATATAAAAATCTTTTTTTGTCTTAGAACTTGGATTCTCCCTCTAATATAGAAGAAAACCTTTGTTGCATTTTCTTTAAAAATATTTATTCACTTATTTGAAAGAGAGAAAGGAAGCTCCAGTCCCTCTAGCTACGGTAAATGAATTCCAGACACATGTACTACCATCTGGCTTACATCGGTTCTGGGGAGTTGAACCTGGGTCCTTAAGCTTTGCAGGCAAGCACCTTAACCACTAAGCCACCTCTTTAGCTCCTTTGTTGCATTTTTATCTTTTCCCTTTTTTCTTCTTTGCTTCTGTAGATTTAATAATCCTTCATATTTCTATGTGTGGCTGTAGATTCTGACTCCCAAATTTTCTCTAATATGACTGCTTCCAGCCACTTTTGAGTCATAGGATATTTGTAACAAAACATCTTTGTATCCCTAGCAGAGAGTTAGAGCATTTGCTTATGTATGCAAATTATTGTTGCTATTAATACTATGTTTGTCTTATATCCACAACCCCAAACTTTTAGAATGTGCACTCCGAGAGAGTACAGTTATCTCTCATTCTCGCCATCATCAGTGCCTAGCCCTTTAGGTACTAAGTAAATATTTATTGAATGAGCCAATTTCAGTTTTAGGAAAGGGCCATTTCTAGGGCTGCTTTAGTCTTTGTTTTGCTTTTTTGAGGTAAGGTCTCACTCTAGCTCAGACTGACCTGGATTTCACTATGTAGTCTCAGGGTGGCCTAGAACTCATGGCAGTCCTCCTACCTCTGCTTCCCTAGTGCTGGGATTAAAGGCGTGTGCCACCACATCCAGCTAATTTTTTTTTCCGAGGTAGGGTCTCATTCTAGGTCATGCTGACCTGGAAATCACTGTGTAGTCTCTGGATGGCCTCGAACCCTTGGTGATCCTCCTACTGCCTCCCGAGTGCCGGGATTAAAGGTGTGTGCCACCACGCCCTGAGTCTTAATAACTAGCACCCCTCCACAGACTTTCTTGTCCCTAAATGAACTCTTCTCTACATTTACCACCACTGATCATATTCATTTGTTCTTTAGCCATGGTTACAACGCCTTATTTAAATAAATTGGGACTGGTGGATCATTTTGAGTTCAAGGCCAGTTTGGGGCTGCAGAGTCACTTGCAGGTCAGCATGGGTTAGAGTGAAACCCTGCCTCAAAAAACAACAAAATGTAATTGTGTGTAGATAGAGGAAGTTAGGCTGCAAGCAAAACAAAAAATCTGGGAAACATTTCATCATTTCTATGAGGAGTGATGACAAACAGATGCTTTTAAAATTTATTTGCAAGCAGAGATGGGGGAATGGGCACGCCAGGTCCTCTTGACACTGGAACAAGCTGCAGACACATATGGCACTTAGTGCATCTGGCTTTACTGGGTTCTAGGGAATCAAATCCAGGCTGTGAGGCCTTGCAAGCAAGCATCTTTAACCGCTGAGTATTTCTCTAGCCCAGTAGCTGCTTTTTAAAAAAAAATTGTTGATGAGAGAGAGGGAGAGAATTGGCACACCAGGGCCCCAGCCACTGTAGTCGAACTCCAGATGTGTGTGCCATCTTATGCGCTTGTGACCTTGTATGCATGCATCACCTTGTGCACCTGGCTTATGTGGATTCTGGGAGCCAAACCTGGGTCCTTAGGCTGCTTAAAAGTGACTTAACTGCTAAGCCATCTCTCCAGTCCCCCAGCAGATGGTTTTAACAATTGCTATCTTTCATATTTATAATGCTTTGCATTACTTAGCATGGAATTTTAGAGAAATTGATGTTTTGGGCACGGAATTCATGATAATAAGCAAGGCCTAAATCCGAATTAATATTTCCTTATTCCTATGTACTCTGTAGTACCTGAGATAAAAGGGTAAGTAAGGACTGGCTGCAAATTCTTTTCTCTGCCATTTATTAGGTATGGCCCATTCTGCTCCTTGGTCTTCCCCCCACCCCCCACACAAAAAGATGGGGCCCAATTCCCTTTCTGTTTAATTTTTTTTTGAGGTAGGGTCTCACTCTAGCTCAGGCTGACCTGGAATTCACGCTGTATTCTCAGGGTGGCCTTGAACTCATGGCGATCCTCCAACCTCTGCCTCCCTAGTGCTGGGATTAAATAAAGGCATGCGCCACCAGGCCTAGCTTTTTTGTTGTTGTTTTGGACAGGATTTCACTCTAGCCCAGGCTGACTTGGAATTCACTATGTAGTCTCAGGGTGGCCTTGAACTCATGGCAATATTCTTAACGTGGCTTAAAAATTTGAGCCAGGTGTGGTGGTGCACACCTCTAATCTCAGCACTCGGGAGGCATAGGTAGGAGGATCGCGGTGAGTCAAGGCCACCCAGAAAGTACATAGTGAATTCCAGGTCAGCCTGGGCTAGAGCGAGACCCTACCTTGAAAAACAAAAACAAAAATTTTTTTTTGAGAGAAAGGAGAATGAGTATGGGCCACCAGGGCCTCTCGCCACCTCAGAACTCCAGATGCATGTGCCACTTTGTGTATCTGGCTTTACGTGGCTACTGGGGAATTGAACCCAGGCCTTTTCAAGCGTTTTTAACTGTTGAGCCATCTTTCCATCCCCGCAACTTGAGAAAGGTCTTGTATAGTCCAGGCTGGCCTTGAACTTGCTATGTGGCTAAAGATGACCTTGAACTTCGGATCTTCCTGAGTCCACCAAGACTGTGATTATAGGTATGCATACACTATGCCTGGTTTTATGCATCTTATTAGTAAAAATGGAAAACCATAATCTCTTCTATCTCTCAGGATTGCTGTGAAAAATTAAATGATTTTAATAAAGGTGATTCTATAGACTAAAACATTTAAAAAAATATTTTTTGGAGCCGGGCGTGGTGGCGTACGCCTTTAATCCCAGCATTTGGGAGGCAGAAGTAGGAGGATCGCCATGAGTTCGAGGCCACCCTGAGACTACATAGTTAATTCCAGGTCAGCCTGGGCCAAAGTGAAACCCTACCTTGAAAAAAAAAAAAAAATTGGAGAGCTCTACATGAAATGATCAGTATATGTATTGACCTGCTCAAAAAAGAAAACTTTTCATGTATAAACAGTTAAGAATTAGCCTAACCAGGGCGTGGTGGCTTACGCTTGTGGTTCCAGCACTTGGGAGGCAAGAGGTAGGAGGATCGCTAGCAGTTCGAGGCCAGCCTGGTCTAGAACGAGACCCTCCCTCGATAAACAAAAAAGTCAGCCCTATCAGATTTATTACTGTCTGCTGTGACAAGTGGTAAAGTAGCAAGTAGGATAGGATCGACCCGAGAGCCCAGAAGCTGCCAGAAATAAACATCCCAGCTGCCGACCGTCTTCCCGACAGCACACTCATCGAGGCGGAGTTTCTGATAGACAGTTCGTCTTAGCCACTCTGGTTGCATATTTTCTCAGCGTCCAAGCCCTCCATGACGTGAGGAGCAGCGAGTCTCGACCAATGAGAACACACCACTGTAAGAGCGGCAGCCAATCAGCGTTTAGGAGCTCAGCGTTGAGTTAGGAACGGCTGGAGCTGCCGGAGGACCAGTGGCGCGGCGCAAGGTGGCGGAGAAGGTAAGATGGCGTTGGTGGTTGTTCTTCGCCTTTGCCGTCGGGCTGTTGCTCGAGCTTTCTGTCAGCTGAGGGTGGATACTTCGCTTCAAACAGCATTGGAGTCACTTTTTCTGCCCCTGTGGGCTTCCGGGAACCAGGTTCTCTGGTGTCTGGGCGCTTAGGACAAAATGGCGCTCGCACGGCGGCGCAGCCCGGCTCGGCTCGGCCCGCCATGAGCTGGCTCCGAGGCGGGACAAAGGCGGCGTGCGGGGAGCGGAAGCGGGGGCGGGGCGCGGCGCGCTGGCGGACGTCGCCGCGGGGCGAGCCCTGGCCAGGCCTTCCGCGCGCTAGGGCCGGGAGGGGCTTGGCGGTGCAGTAACACGTGCTCGCGACCCTTGGGGAGGGTCGCAGTGGGTCCGGGCAGCCCGGCTGCTGCCTGTCTTCTAGACACTACCTGGGATTGCGGAGCATGAATTCTAGGCAAGATTAAGATTATTTATTTAGAGAAGCAGAGAGAGGGAGAGAGAATGAATGAGAATATGAATGGGTGCGCCAGGGCCTCTAGTCACTGCAAATGAACTCCACATGCATGCGCCACCTTGGGTGCCTGGCTTTACGTGGGTACTGAGGAATCGAACCTGGGTTCTTTCTCTTGGCTGGCAAGCTCTTTAACCGCTATGCTCGCTCTCCAGCCTCAAGGTAATTTTTAAAAAATTAAGTTATTATGGTGGCGCACGCCTTTAATCCCAGCACTTGGGAGGCAGAGGTAGGAGGATCACCGTGAGTTCAAGGTTACCCTGAGACTATATAGTGAATTCCAGGTCAGCCTGGACTAGAGTGAAACCCTACCTCGAAACAACAACAACAACAACAACAAAATTAAATTATTATGTTTATTGAGGGAAGTAGAGCCAAGGAAAGGCACCCATGTGGCTAGAGGTCCCACATGGAGGGCCTAGGGAAAAAAGTGTGGATAGAAAAAAGAAAAGAAAGTTCAAGGACCTCTTGTCTTGTGGAGAGCTGGAGGGGGTAAAGAACCCATGCAGAGAGAAATGGCTAGGGGCCTTCCTGGCTGGGCCTGGGCTAGGGCCTAGGCGAAGCTCCTCCCGGCTGAGCCTGCCGGCCGAGGGCAAAACTCACAGCTGGAAGTTCCCAGGTGACCAGAGAGAGGGAGCTTGCCCTCCCCTTGCAAAAGCATTTATAACCGAGAGGTAATTATTTTTTAATTTTTGGAGGTAGGGTCTCACTCTAGCCCAGGCTGACCCGGAACTCACTATGTAGTCTCAGGGTGGCCTTGAACTCTCAGTGATCCTCCTACCTCTGCCTCTCAAGTGCTGGGATTAAAGGTGTGGGTCACTATGTCTGGCTTCTGAGGTCATTTTTTAAAATGAGAAATCATGAAGGAGTCTGGACATTTATTCATTTATTTATTGAGAGAGAAAGAGAGAGAGAGAAAATGAGTGCCCTAGGGACCCCAGTCACTGCAGACGGACTCCATATGCATGCACCATCTTGTGCATCTGGCTTTTCCTGGGCAGAATTGAACCTGGGTCCTTAGGCTTCGCAAGCACGTGCCTTAACCGTTAAGTCCTCTCTCCAGTCTAAGGCCGTTTTTGATCGTGTATATTTGCGAGTGGACACATCAGGGGGAAAAAATGACTCCAATGCTGTTTGAAGGAAAGAGCTGCTTTTCGTGTGCGGCTGGGGAATTGAAGCCTGGTTGCAGGCCGTGTGGGCGAGCATCTTTAACCACTTAGCCATCTCTCCACATTTTGATATTTCTCTACAGGCTTTGGTATGAATAGGATTCGGATTCATGTCTTGCCAACCAATCGGGGGAGGATCACCCCAGTGCCCAGATCTCAGGAGCCACTTTCTTGTTCATTTACGCATCGCCCATGCTCTCAACCTCGTCTGGAGGGCCAGGAGTTTTGCATTAAGCATATCCTTGAAGACAAGAATGCACCCTTCAAGCAGTGTAGTTATATATCTACGAAGAATGGAAAAAGATGTCCCAGTGCTGCCCCAAAACCAGAGAAGAAAGATGGGTATATATGATTCTTGTGCCTTTAGTTTTTTTTTTTTTTTTTGATTGGTGGTGTGTGTTTTTCAAGGTAGGATCTTTCTCTAGCCCAAGCTGACCTGGAATTCACTATTTAGTCTCAGCCTGGCCTCGAACTCCCATCAATCCTCCTAACTCTGCCTCTGGAGTGCTGGGCTTAAAGATGTGCACCACTATGCCCAGAAAAACAAAATACAAGAAAAACCACCTTTTTCTCAAGGGTGCAGTGGTGCCTGGCTATTTTTACTTTTTTCTCTTCTTTTCTCTTCTTTCTTTTTGTTTTTTTTTTTTTTTGTTTTTTCGAGGTAGGGTCTCATGCTGGCCGAGGCTGACCTGGAATTTACTCTGTAGTCTCAGGGTGGCCTTGAACTCATGTTGATCCTCCTACCTCTGCCTCCCGAGTGCTGCCCAAGTGTGGGCCACCACACCTGGCTCTTTTCTTTTTTTTGAGGTATGGTTTCAAAGCTCTAGCCCAGGCTGGCCTGGAACTCATTATGTACTCTCAGGCTGGCCCTTGAACTCTCAGCTATCCATAGTTGTGCCTCCTGAGTGTCAGGATGGAAGGCATGTGCCACCACACCTGGCTTTTTTTTTTTTTTAAACTAATTTATTTACTTGAGAGAGAAAAAGGCAGAGGGGGGGAGAGAGAATGGGTGTACCAGAGCCTCCAGCCATTGCATAGGAACTCCAGATGCTTGCGCCCCCTTGTGCATCTGGCTTACATGGGTCCCGGGGAACTGAACTGGGGTCCTTTGGCTTTGCAGGCAAATGCCTTAACCACTAAGTCATCTCTTTAGCCAATAGCTTTTTTAAAAAAAAATTTTATTATTTACTTATTTGAGAGAGAGAGAGATACAGAAATAGGTAGATAGGTAGAGAGAGAGAATGGGCGCACCAGGGCCTCCAGCTACTGCAAACGAACTCCAGATGCATGCACCACCTTGTGCATCTGGCTTACGTGGGTCCTGGAGAATTGAGCCTCGAACCAGGGTCCTTAGGCTTCACAGGCAAGCGCTTAACTGCCAAGCTATCTCTTCAGCCCCCATAGCTTATTTTTAAAAAAATGTTTTTATTTACTGAGTGAGAGAGAGAGAATATGAATGGGTGCGCTAGGGCCTGTAGCCACTGCAAACAAGCTCCAGACACATGCATTATGTTGTGCATGTGGCTTACGTGGGTCCTGAGGAATTGAACCTGGGTCCTTTGGCTTTGCAGGCAAGTGCCTTAACAGCTAAGCCATCTCTCCAGCCCCTCATGGCTTTTTACTTTTAGTCATTATTATTTTTGGTTTTTATGAGGTAGGATCTCTAGCTCAGGTTGACCTGGAATTCCCTATATCGTCTCAGGGTAACCTTGAACTCATAGCAATCCTCTTATCTCTGCCTCCCAAGTGCTGGGACTGAAGGCTAAAGGTCTATGCCACCATGCCTGGCTGCTATTATATTATTATTGTTGCTTTAAAAAAAATTTTTTTTAAATTTGAGAGCGACAGACAGAGAAAGGCAGAGAAAGAGAGAATGGGCGCACCAGGGCCTCCAGCCACTGCAAACAAACTCCAGATGCATGCGCCACCTTGTGCATCTGACTTATGTGTGTCCTGGGGAATCATGCCTCGAACCAGGGTCCTCAGGCTTCACAGGCAAGCACTTAACTGCTAAGCAATCTCTCCAGGCCCCCTTTTTTTAAAGGTGTGGGCCACCATGCCTGGCTTTAACCCTTTTAATATATTTTATTTATTTATTTGAGAGAGGGAGAGAATGAATGAATTAGCGCACGAGCACACCAGGGCTTCCAGCTACTGCAAACAAACTCCAGATGCACGTGCCCCCTTGTGCCATCTGGCTTATGTGGGTCCTGGAGAATTGAACCGGGGCAAACACCTTAACCACTAAGCCATTTCTCCAGCCTTCCCCCCCATTTATTTATTTATTTATTTATTTATTTATTTATTTATTTATTTATTTATTTTTGAGACCTGGAACTGACTTTGTAGCCCCAGGTAGCCTGGAGCCCTTGGTAATTTACCTCAGCTGGGATTGAAGGAATGAGCCACCACACCTATCCCCCATTATTTATTTATTTATTTATTCAGTTAAAATGTTTAATCCTGGAAATTGAACCTAGAGCCTTGGGCATGCTAAGCACAGGTTTTGCCTGTGAGCTATATACCCCCAAACTCCTAGTTTTTTTTTTTTTTTTTTTGGTTTTTGAGGTAGGGTGTCACTCTAGTCCAGGCTGACCTGGAATTCACTCTTTTTAGTCTCAGGATGGCCTCAAACTCACAGTGATCCTCCTATCTCTGCCTCCCGAGTGCTGGGATTAAAGGCGTGCACCACCACGCCTGGCTCTAGTTTTTATTAAGTTTGTTTGTTTGTTTATTTATTTACTTACTTATTTTGGTCTTGCGAGGTAGGGTCTCACTCTGGTCCAGACTGACCTGGAATTAACTATGTAGTCTCAGGGTGGCCTCGAACTCTCGGCGATCCTCCTACCTCTGCCTCCCAAGTGCTGGGATTAAAGGTGTGCGCCACCACGCCCGGCAAGTTTATTTATTTTTAAAGACAGTCTTGCTATGTAGCCCTGGATGGCTATTAATTCTCAGCAATCTTTTGCCTCTCAAGTGCTGGAATTATAGGTCTGCACCCTTACTCCTGGCTTGCTTGATTTTTAATTTTAAAGTGAGAAAAAAGGGTATGATGTGTGGACTTGGCTATGTATACCTAGTTATTTAGATTGTGTGTTTGTAAAATTGAGGTTAAAGGTGTATATCCTTGGTGGGGGACAGAAGTCATAAACATTAAGATGTGAAAACTGGAGGGATTTTGGGCTTGGGTCTTTTAGTTTATGCTAAATTTCTTAGATTTTTTTTTAAACGTATTTTATTTATTTATTTGAGAGAAAGAGGCAGAGAGAGGTAGAGAATGGGGGCGCCAGGGCCTCCAGCCACTGCAAACGAACTCTAGATGCATGTGTCCCCTTGTGCATCTGGCTTAACGTGGGTCCTGGAGAGTCGAACCGGGATCTTTGGCTTTTCAGGCAAATACCTAAGCCATCTCTCCAGCCCCCTCCCCCCCCTTTTATTTTTTTATTAAGAAAGTCTCTCACTGTATAGCCCAGACTGGCTTTGAGCTCCCAATCCTGCTTCAGTGTCCAGAGTACAGACATTATTGCCTGCTCCACCATACTCATCTTAAATTATTATTTAAGCTTTACTGTAGCCCAGGCAGACCTGGAATTTCAGTATGTAGTCTCAAGTTGGCCTGGAACTCATAGCGATCCTCGTACCTCAGCCTTCCAAGTGCTGGTATTAAAGATGTGCACCACCATGCCCTGCACAAAGTGCCACTGTGTGTCTGGGTTTATATGGATACTAAAGAATTGAACCTGGGCTGGCAGGCTTTAAAATTTTTTTTAAATATTTATTTTTTTAAAACATTTTATTTATTTGACAGAAAGAGGGAGGAGATAGAATGGACATGCCAGGGCCTCTACCTGCTATAAACGAACTCTAGATGCATGCACCACCTTGTGCTTCTGGCTTTATGTGGGTCCTGGGGAATCAAACCTGACTCCTTTGGCTTTGCAGGCAAGCGCCTTAACAGCTAAGCTATCCCTTCACCCTTTATTTTTATTTTATTTTTGAGGTAGGGTCTCACTCTAGCCCAGGCTGACCTGGAATTCACTATGTAGTCTCAGGGTGGCCTTGAACTCATGGTGATCCTCTTACCTCTGCTTCCCAAGGGCTGGGATAAAAGGCGTGCACCACCATGCCCAGCTTATTTTTATTTTTAAAATTTATTTATTTATTTGAGGTGGGGAAGAGAGAATGGATGTGCCAGGGCCTCTAGCCACTGCAAATGAACTCCATATGCATGCACCACCTTGTGCATCTGGCTTACGTGGGTCCTGGAGAACTGAACCGGGATTCTTTGGCTTTGCAGGCAAATGCTTAACCGCTAAGCCATCTCTCCGGCCCTGTTTTTATTTTTTTTAGAGAGAAAGACACAAGAGAATTGTCATGCTAGTGCCTCAGCCACTGCCTTTGAACTCCATATGCTTGTGCCATTTAGTGGGCATGTGCGACCTTGCGCTTGCCTCACCTTTGTGTGTCTGGCTTACATGGGATCTGGAAAGTTGAACATGGGTCCTTAGGCTTTGTAGGCAAGCGCCTTAACTGCTAAGCCATCTTTCCAGCCCTAATTTTTTTATTTTTTAAAGAAAATATTTATTGATAAGCACAGAGAAAGGGAATATGGGCATGCCAGAGCCTCTAGCTGCTACAAACAAACTCCAGAAGCATGCCATACTCTGTGCATCTGGAATTACATGGGTACTGGGGAATTAAACCCTGATCTTTAGGCCAGAGAAGCGTCTTAACTGTTGAGTCATCTTTCTAGCCCTAAAGCATTCTTTTTTAAAAATTTTATTTATTTGAACCATAGAAAGAGGTAGAGAGAGAGAATGAGAATGGATGTGCCAGGCCCTCTAGCTATTGCAAATGAACTCCAGATGCATGCGCCACCTTGTGCATCTGGCTTATGTGGATACTGGGGAGTGGAACCTGGGTCTTTAGGCTTTGCAGGCAAGCACCTTAACCACTAAATTATTCTTTTTTATTTATTTGAAACAAATGGAGGGAGGGAGAGAGAGAGAGAATGGGGGTGCTAGGGCCTCTAGCCATAGCAAACGAACTCCATATACATGAGCCACCTTGTGCATCTTGGCTTATGTGGGACCTGGAAAATTGAACCTGGGTCCTTAGGCTTCGCAAGCAAGTGGCTTAACCACTAAGCCGTCTCTCCAGTCCCATATATATTTTAATATTTTTAAACTTTTTATTTATTTGCAAGCAGAGAGAGAGAGAATGGGCGTGCCAGGGCCTCTAGCCACTGCAAATGAACTCCAGATGCATGTGCCCCTCACGCATCTGGCTTATGTGGGTCCTGGAGAATCGAACCGGGATCCTTTGGCTTTGCAGGCAAATGCCTTAACCACTAAGCCATTTCTCCAGCCCAGTCCCCTATATTCTTAAATATGTTTTATTTATTTATTTGAGAAAGAGGCAGAAGAGAGAGAGAATGGGCGCGTCAGGCATCAAGCCACTGCAAACAAACTCCAGACACATGTACCCCTTGTGCATCTGGCACAAGTGAGTCCTGGAGAATCGAACCAGGGTCCTTTGGCTTTGCAGGCAAGTGCCTTAACTGCTAAGCCATCTCTCCAGCCCATTTTTTTTAGGGGGGTATGGGTTTTCGTGGTAGGGTTTCACTGTGGTCCGGGCTGACCTGGAATTCACTATGTAGTCTCAGGGTGGTCTCGAACTCATGGTGATCTTGCTACCTCTGCCTCCAAGTGCTGGGATTAAAAGCATGCACCACCATGCCCAGCAATATTATTTATTTGAGAGAGAGAAAGAGGCAGATAGATAGAATGGGTGCGCCAGGGCCTCCATCCACTGCAAAGGAACTCCAGACGCATGCGCCCCCTTGTGCAGCTGGCTTACATGGGTTGTGGGGAATTGAACCTGGGTCTTTAGACTTTGCAGGCAAGTGCGTTACCTGATAAGCCATCTCTCCAGCCCTTTTTTGTTTGTTTGTTTTGTTTTGTTTTTCAAGGTAGAGCCTTACTCTGGCCCAGGCTGACCTGGAATTCACTCTGTAGTCCCAGGGTGGCCTCCAACTCCAATCCTCCTACCTTTGCCTCCCTAATGCTGGGATTAAAGGCATGCGCCACCACGCCTGACTTTTTTTTGTTTTTTTGAGGTAGGGTTTCACTGTAGTCCAGGCTGATCTGGAATTCACTGTGTCGTCTCAGGGTGGCCTCGAACTCATGGTGATCCTCCTACCTCTGCCTCCCAAGTGCTGGGATTAAAGGTGTGTGCCACTACGCCCTGCCCCCCCCCCTTTTTTTGGTTTTTCGAGGTAGGGTCTCACTCTCGTCCAGGCTGACCTGGAATTAACTATGTAGTCTCAGGGTGGCCTCGAACTCTCGGCGATCCCCCTACCCCTGCCTCCTGAGTGCTGGGATTAAAGGCATGCGCCACTACGCCCGGCTCCCATTTTTTAAAATATATTTTATTTATTTGAGAGAGAAAGAAGCAGAGAAAGAGCATCCCCCCCATATTCTTAGCACTGAGGAGTTTACTCATTTACCTGGCCATGTACCTTGTTAAATAATTTGCAAAATTGTAAATGTTTTGGTAGAAGCTTTATAGCTCTGTTGTACATAGCTGTTTATGCAAAAACATGACTTTATTAGATAATTTTGTATAGACTAGTTTTAAAATTGTGTCCAGTTGCTGGCTGAGGGGGGACATGCCTTTAATAATTGTACTTGGAAGTTGAGGGGAGAATTGTTCTGAGTTTGCCTGCTAGCTGTACATATTTATTAGAGAAACCAAGTGTGTTGACTTTGAGCCAGTCAAATTTCTTTGATTAACTGGATTTTTTATTTTTTGTTTTTTTGAGAAAGGGTCTCGCCCTACCCCAGGCTGACCTGGAATTCACTATGTAGTCTCTGGGTGGCCTCGAATTCATGGAGATCCTCCTACCTCTGCCTCTGAGTGCTGGGATTAAAGGCGTGCATCACCACGCCTGGCTCTTCACTGGATTTTTTAAAGATGTGAATATAATAATTACTGTATTTTTATTAAAATGATTGACAGGCCAGTGATGATGAGAGTCTTGGAACCCTTTCAAGAAGGAACTATAAACTAATAATTTGTCTTTACAGGGTGTCCTTCTGTGCTGAACATGCTCGTAGGAATGCCCTAGCACTTCATGCTCAAATGAAGAAGAATAACCCAGGGCCTATGGGTGAAACACTCTTGTGTCAGTTGAGCTCATATGCGAAGACAGAACTGGGCTCTCAGACTCCAGAAAGTAGTCGCAGTGAAGCCAGCCGAATACTGGGTAAGGATTGCTCCTGGAATAAAAAAGGAAGAAAGTTAAGAAAAAACTTGCTTTAGCACAGTTGTGTTTAACATCTGTTAAAATGCTATTGTTTAGTTGGGAATGTGGTGAGAATTCCAGGACTGCTATTGCTGTTCACCAATTATTTTGAATTTGCAGTAGATTTATCTTAGATACAGCATAGATTTATCTAACTGGTCTGGTGACTTTCTATTAAGCTATTTTTTTAAATTTTGAATTTTAAAGTTTGGGTTGATTTCTTAAGTAATGTAGCTATGTGTGGTGGAGTTACAGAGGTGGGAAGTCTTAATGGCTGCTCTCCTTCCTTGTCTTAGATGAAGACAGCTGGAGTGATGGGGACCAGGAACCCATTACTGTGGATCAGACATGGAGAGGTGACCCTGACAGTGAAGCTGATAGCATAGACAGTGATCAAGAAGATCCCCTAAAGTAAGTTGTAACTCCACAAAAGGTGTTTGAATATTTTATGTAGTTAGTATGTAGAATGTAGTATGGCATGCCTTTAATAGATTAATAAACTTAGATAGGTTAGGTGTCATGGTTCATTACCATCTTGCTTCAAGACAAGATTTGGTTCTTTGTAGAAGTATTGTAATTTGGAAGGATTTTTGAAAGTAAATCCTAAATTGAGGTAGGATGGCCGTAAGTCCAAGGCCAGCCTGGGCTACAGAGTGAATCTATGTTAGCTTGGGCTGGAGTGATATTTTACTTTGGGAAAAAAACCGTGGGGAATTAAAAAAAATATATATATATATATATATACATACATACATACATACATACATACATACATATATTTTTGAGATAGGGTCTTGTTTTAGCTAAGGAAAAAACATTTTTAATTTTTTTTTTTTTTTTTGGTTTTGTGAGGTAGGGTCTCACTCTGGCTCAGGCTGACCTGGAATTCACTATGTAGTCTCAGGGTGGCCTTGAACTCTCGGCGATCCTCCTACCTCTGCCTCCCGAGTGCTGGGATTAAAGGCGTGCGCCACCACGCCCGGCTACATTTTTAATATTTATTTATTTATTTATTTAAAATTTTTTTTTGAGGTAGGCTGATCTGGAATTCACTGTGTAATCTCAGGGTAGCCTTGAACTTAAGGCATCCTCCTACCTCTGCCTCCTGAGTGCTGGGATTAAAGGCGTGTGCCACCATACACAGCTTATTATTATTATTATTTTTGAGACAAGCCCAACAGACTGGCTTTTTTTTTTCTCTCTGTTTTTTTGAGGTAGGGTCTCACTCTAGCTCAGGCTGACCTGGAATTTGCTATGTAGTCTCTGGGTGGCCTTGAACTCATGGTGATCCTCCTACCTCTGCCTTCTGAGTGCTGGCCCAGTTATTTATTTATTTATTTATTTATTTATTTATTTTTTATTTATTTTTTTATGTGCATGTCTGTGTGCGAGAGAGAGAAAGAATTGGCCTCCAGCCACTGCATTCTAACTCCAGGTGCATGCACCACCTTATGCTCATGTGTGACCTTGTATGCTTGTGTCACTTTGTGCCTCTGGCTTATGTGGGACCTGGAGAGTCTAACGTGGGTTGTTAGGCTTCGCAAGCATCTTAACTGCTAAGTCATCTCTCCAGCCTGGAAAAAGCCCCCCCCCCCCATGGGGTCTCAGTCTAGCTCAGGCCGACCTGGAATTCACTATGTATTCTCAGGGTGGCCTTGAACTCACAGTGATCCTCCTACCTCTGCCTCCCAAGTGCTGGGATTAAAGGCATGCACTACTGGTCGAGGCTCTTTCTTTTTCTTTTCTTTTCTTTTTTTTTTTTTGAGGTAGAGTCTCGCTCTAACAAGGGCTGACTATGTTGTCTCAGGGTGGCCTCCAACTCAGAATGATTCTCTTACTTTTGTCTCTTGTGTGCTGGGATTAAAGGCATGGGCCACCACAGCTGGTTTAAGGATTTCACTTTCAAAGCTTATTCATAGCATTTGTAAAGTTTTAACAAAAGGGTAATGGTTAAATCTTGTTTACCTCCTAGAGACTTCACATGCATGAATTCTGATTCACATACCGCTGGTTACATTCTGTGCTAGTGAAGTGAAATTAATTTCCACTTCATGTATTTCTCTTCCTTTTAAATTCTTTTTGTTTTTCATGGTAGGATTTCACTCTAGCTCAGCCTGATGGGGAATTCACTATGTAGTCTTAGGGTGGCCTCCAATTCACGGTGATCCTCCTACTTCTGCCTCCCAAATGCTGGGATTCAAGGCATGTGCCACCATGCCCGGCTTTGTTCTTTTTTAAAAATATGTACGTATGGGGACTGGAGAGATGGCTTGGCAGTTATGGGGTTTGCTTGTGAAGGCTAAGGACCCAGGTTTGATTCCCTAGTACCCACGTAAGCCAGATACAAAAGGTGGCACATGTGTCACCGGAGGCCCTGTCATACTCATTTTCTTTCTCTCTCTGCGTCTTTCTCCCTCTCTCTCTCAAATAATAAATAAAATAAATGTGCTTGTGTGCGTAGGGGCATGGGTGCAACACTGCATGTATAAAAGTTATAGAACAACTAATGGTGTCTGTGCTCCACCTTCTTTGAGACTGTCTCCCCCCCCCCCCAAGTAGGGTCTCACTCTAGCCTAGGCTGACCTGGGTGGCCTTGAACTTATGGCAATCCTCCTGCCTTTGCCTACTGAGTGCTAGAATTAAAGGCGTGCGCTACCATGTGTGGCTAACACCTTAAATTTTGTTTTTCTTTTTTTTTTCCCCGAGATAGGGTCTTGTTCTAGCTCAGGCTGACCTAGAATTCACTATGTAGTCTCAGGATGGCCTCGAACTCTTGGCAATCCTCCTACCTCTGCCTTCCGAGTGCTTAGTGCTGGGATTAAAAGCTATGCCACCATGTTTGGTTCTGCATCTTTAATTTTTTTAGATTATTTTATTTGAGAAAGAGAAACAGAAAGAAAGAATGGGCATATCAGGGCCTTTAGCAGCCACTGTAAATTAACTCCAGATGCACGTGCCACCTTGTGCATCTGGGCTCTATGGGTTTTGGGGAATAGAACCCGGGTCCTTTGGCTCTTTTTACTGCCTTGTTACTGTTTTCTTGTGCTTTGATAAGTTCTTTTTTTCAATTCTAGACATGCTGGTGTCTACACAGCTGAAGAAGTGGCTCTTATTATGCGTGAGAAGCTAATTCGTTTGCAGTCTTTGTACATTGATCAGTTTAAACGGCTACAGCACTTGCTCAAGGAGAAGAAGCGCCGGTACTTGCAAAACCGCAAAGTTGAACATGAAGCTCTAGGCAAGTTTAATGAAGCTTGGTTTTCCTATCTTATAGCCAGATATTTCTTCTTGTGAATTTGGAAAAGCATCCTTGATAGATTGTTTTGCATATTGCATCTTGACTCCAGCCTGGACTACTTAGTGAGTTCCAAGCTGGCCTAGATCACAGACTGAAATCCTGTTAAAAAAAAACAAAAAACTTTTGGCTTTTGTGACCATCTAGGTAGTAGTCTCCTGACGGGCCCAGAGGGACTTTTGGCCAAAGAAAGGGAGAATTTGAAACGATTAAAATGTCTTCGGCGATACCGCCAGCGCTATGGAGTAGAAGCCTTACTACACAGGCAGCTGAAGGAACGCAGAATGCTGGCCACAGATGGTGCCGCCCAACAGGTAGTTTGTTTATATACCTTTGGGCTTATATTATTCACTTTATTTAGATATTTTGGTGTAAGTGTGGTTGTGCGCACATGTGCGGATGGTCAGATGACCACTTGAGTGTAGTCTCACTTTTTTTTTTTTTTTGAGATTGGGTCTCACTGTCTAGCTCAGGCTGACCTGGAATTCACTATGTAGTCTCAGGGTGGCCTTGAACTCATGGCAGTCCTCCTACCTCTGCCTCCCAAGTGCTGGGATTAAAGGCGTGCGCCACCATGCCAGCCTCTTTTTTTTGTTTGTTTGTTTTTTTGAGGTAGGGTCTCACTCTAGCGCAGGCTGACCTGGAATTCACTCTATTCTCAGGGTGGCCTCGAACTCATGTTGATCCTCCTATCTCTGCCTCCTGAGTGTGATTAAAGGTGTGTTCCACTACGCCTGGCTAGTTCTCACCTTTTTTTTTTTTTTTTTTTTTTTTTTTTTTGGTTTTTGAGGTAGGATCTCACTCTGGCCCAGGCTGACCTGGAATTAACTATGTAGTCTCAGGGTGGCCTCGAACTCTCAGCGATCCTCCTACCTCTGCCTCCCAAGTGCTGGGATTAAAGGCGTGCACCACTACACCTGGCTAGTTCTCACTTTTTATCTTGTTTAAGACGGTCTCTTATTCACTGTTGAACTTCTAGGTTAGCTGGTTGTGAATTTCTCTGCTTCGTATCTCATTCTGTAATCTTACTAAGATTACAGACATACTACTGTGTGCAGCTTTAGGTGGGTTCTGGTGATCCAAACTCATGTATTTTTTTTTTATTTTTTTATTTTTTTGCGAGGTAGGGTCTCACTCTGGTCCAGGCTGACCTGGAATTAACTATGTAGTCTCAGGGTGGCCTCGAACTCACAGTGATCCTCCTACCTCTGCCTCCCAAGTGCTGGGATTAAAGGCGTGCGCCACCACGCCCGGCCAAACTCATGTATTTATGTTTGCACAGTCAAGTGCCTTATCCACTGAGCTGTCTATCTTAGTCCCTTTTCACTTCCTTGATGATGATAAAAACACTGGGTCTTAATTCTTGCTCTTTGAAATCTGACCTTACTAGACTACTAGTAGTAGCCCTTTACCTGGACATAAGGAGACCAATATTCAAATTGAGGGATTTTGAAGTAGATTTCCTTCCTTCCTTCCTTCCTTCCTTCCTTCCTTCCTTCCTTCCTTCCTTCCTTCCTTCCTTCCTTCCTTCCTCCTCCCTCCCTCCCTCCCTCCCTCCCTCCTTTATTTCTTTCTTTTTGTTTTTTCAAGTCGGGTCTCACTCTAGCCTAGGCTGACCTGGAATTCACCTGAAACGTAGTCTCAGGGTGGCCTTGAAATCATGGTGATCCTCCTACCTCTGCCTCCCGAGTGCTGGGATTAAAGGCATGTGCCACCACATTTGAGGTAGATTTCTAAGTTCTTTGGTTCAGAGTCCTCAATTCAGAAATAGGCATGAGTTAAGCCTAAATGTCTTGAAAATCTTCTTTTAAAATATGTTAAGAGGGGCTGGTGAGATGGCTTAGCAGTTAAGGCGTTTGCCTGCAAAGCCAAAGGACTCAGGTTTGATTCCCCAGGACCCACGTTAGCCAGATGCACAAGGGAGTGCATGTGTCTGGAGTTCATTTGCAGTGACTTGATTCCCTGGTGTGTCCATTATTCCCTCCCTCTTTCTCTTTGTCCAATAAATAAATAAAAATTAAAAAAAAAAAACGGTGAGAGCTTGCCTGGTTATCCATAATATTTGTTGGGAGAGTGAGGCAGGAATCATGAGTTCGAAGAAGTATGTCTAGAAGTAAGGTAAATGAGAAGTTATGTGTTCCTTCTTACTTGATTTGTTGAGGCTTCACATAAATTTATACTAGATTTGTTTCACTGTGAAATAAAATATGCAACTTAAAGGATGGAAGGTTATTCTGGCTCAGTTTTAGAACTTTTCTTTGAGGTAGGGTCTCTAGCCCAGGCTGACCTGGAACTCACTATGTAGTCTCAGGGTGGCCTTGAACTCATGGTAATCCTCCTTCCTCTGTCTCCCTAGTGCTGGGCAGTTTTATTTATATATATATATATATATATTTTGTGATAGAGAACTAGAGAAAGAATGGGCGTGCCAGCGGCCTCGCAGATGCATGCACCCCCTTGTGGGCAAGTGCTGCATTGTAGCCTTTCGTCACTTTTTGCATCTGGCTACACTTGGGACCTGGAGATTGGAACCAGCGTTCTTAGGCTTGGCAGGCAGGCACCTTAACCGCTAAGCCATCTCTCCCGCCCAGTTTTAGAATTTTTTTTTGGGGGGTAGGGTTTCACTCTGGTCCAGGCTTATCTGGAATAGACTATGTAGTCTCAGGGTGGCCTCGAACTCATGGCAATCCTCCTACCTCTGCCTCCTGAGTGCTGGGATTAAAGGCAGTTTTAGAATTTTTAATCCATCATATCCTTGAGAAAGAACATGGCAGAGCAGAGTAGTTCACATTTGTGGTGGCTAGGATGCAGAGAGAAAGGAACCTTTTTTTCTTTTGGTTTTTTCAGGATAGGGTCTCACTCTGGTCCAGGCTGACCTGGAATTTACTATGTAGTCTCAGGGTGATCTCGAACTCACAGCGATCCTCCTACCTCTCTGCCTCTGAGTGCTGGGATTAAAGGCGTGTGCCACCATAACCGGCTTTTTTTTTTTTTTTTTTTTTTTTTTTGAGATATGGTCTTACTCTAGCTCAGGCTGACCTGGAATTCACTATGCATTCTCAGGGTGGCCTTGAACTCACAGTGATCCTCCTACCTCTGCCTCCCCAGTGCTGGGATTAAAGGTATGCACCACCACGCCCGGCGAGACTGACCTTTATTTTAGCTGTTTTCTTTTTTTTCTTTGTTTTGTTTTTTGAAGTAAGGTCTCCAGATGCTCTAGCCCAGCCTGACCTTGAATTCATTATGTATTCTCAGGGTGGCCTGGAACTCAAAGTGATCCTCCTACCTTTGCCTTCCCTAGTTCTGGGATTAAAGGTATGCACCACCATGCCGGGGGAGAGGGACCTTTAATTTGGCTGTTTTCTTTTCTTTTTTTGTTTTGTTTTGATTTTTGGAGGTAAGGTCTCCAAAAGCTCTAGCCCAGCCTGACCTTAAATTCACTATTAAGTCTCAGGGTGGCCTGGAACTCTCAGTGATCCTCCTACCTCTGCCTCCCTAGTGCTGGGATTAAAGGTGTGTGCCACCATGCCTGGTTGGCTGTTTTCTTATTTACCAGTACTAATCAGACCCAACCCTGCTTAGCTTCTGAGATAAGACAAGATCAGGCCCATTCAGAATGGTATGGCTTTAGAGTTGGCTGTTTGCTCTTGTTCTGTTTATTTCATCTGTGCCCTTAGACCGTGCAATGGCGCAGACCATAATCAGTGTGGGCCTTTGGCCCTTAGTCTTTTCTGAAAAACACTTTTTTGTTTTTGTTTTTTCGAGGTAGGGTTTTGCTCTAGTCCAGGCAGACCTGGAATTCACTAAGTAGTCTCAGGGTGGCCTGAAACTCAGCAATCCTGTCTCTGCCTCTGGAGTGCTGGGATTAAAGGCGTGTGCCACCATGCCCAGCTCTGAAAATAACACTCTTGGCAGACAAAACAAAGGTATGTTTCACTCATGTGTGCCATTCTCAATCCAATCATTTGACAGTTTTATTAGTTCTTTTCTCATTGCTGTGACTAAATACCTGACTAGAAGCAACTTAAGAAAGGAAGAGTTTGTGATGGTTTATGGTTTGAGATGACAGTCCATCACAGCAGGGAAAGCATGGCAGCAGGAGCTTGAGGCAGCTGGTCATGTTCCGTCTATAGTGACAAAGTAGAGCATGGTGAATGCTGACCTCAGCTAGCTTCTATACTTTTTAAAAAATATATATTTTAAAATTTGTTTTTATTTATTTACTTGAGAGAGAAGGGAGAAAGAGGCAGGAGGAGGGCAGGGGAATGGGTACGACAGGGCCTCCAGCCCTGGGTCCTTTGGCTTTCAGGCAAATGCCTTAACCACTAAGCTATCTCTCCAGCCCTTTTTTTTTGTTTTTTTGAGGTAGGGTTTCACTCTAGCTCAGGCTGACCTGGAATTCACTATGTGCGCCACCATACCCAGCTTTTCCAAAAAATATTTTTTATTTATTTATTTGGGAGAAAGAGACTGAGAGAGGGAGAGAATGGGCGTACCAGGACCTCCAGCCACTGTATATAAACTCCAGATGCATGCGCCTCTTTGTGCATCTGGTTTACGTGGATCCTGGAGAATCAGACCAGGATCCTTTGGCTTTGCAGGTAAAGCCTTACCCTCTAAGCCATCTCTCCAGCCCCCATCCCTTTTTTTTTTTTTTTTTTCAAGGTAGGGTCTTCCTCTAGCCCATGCTGACCTGGAATTAACTATGTAGTCTCAGGGTAGCCTAGAACTCATGGTAATCCTCTTACCTCTGCCTCCCGAGTGCTGGGATGAAAGACATGCACTACCATACCTGGCTAATAAAAATCTTATTTTTTAAAATATTTATTTATTAAAGACAGAGAGAGGGAGAGAATGGGCATGCCAGGTCCTCTTGCCAGTCCAAATGACTCCAGATGCATGCACCACTTTGTACATCTGGCTTATGTGTGACATTTGGATCCTTAGGCTTTGTAGGCAAACTCCTTTAACCACTAAGCCATCTCTTCAGCCCCCCTAGCCCCACCCCTTTTTTTTTGTTTTTTTGTTTTTTGGTTTTTAGGTTTTTTAAGGTAGGGTCTCTCACTCTAGCTCAGGCTGACCTGGTATTCACTATGTAGTCTCGGGGTGGCCTCGAACTCATGACAATCTGCCTCCCTCTGCCCCCGAGTGCTGGAGATTAAAGGCGTGTGCCACCACGCCTGAGTCATGCCCTTCCCACCTCCCCCACACCAGCCCTTTTTTTTTATTGACAACTTCTTTAATTGTAGACAATATCCCATGGTACTTCCTTCCCTCCCTCCCACTTTCCCCTTTGAAACTTCACTCTCCATCATATCCCTTCCCCCTCTCAATCAGTCTCTTTTCAGTTTGATGTCTTGATCTTTTCCTCTTATTATGATGATCTTGTTTAGGTAGTGTCAGGCACTGTGAGGTCATGGATATCCAGGCCATTTTGTGTCTGGAGCAGCATGTTGTAAGGAGTCCTACCCTTTCTTTGGCTCTTAGATTCTTTCCGTCCCCTCTTCTGCAATGGACCCTGAGCCTTGGAAGGTGGGTTTGAGATGTTTCAGTGCTGAGCACTGTCCCTTTTTCTCAGCACCATGGTGAGTCATCCCAAGGTTGCCACCATCTGAACAGAGACACTTCTCTAAACAAAAGTGAGAGTAGCATTAATATATGGGTGTGGACATTAAGAGAAGTGCTTACTGGCCACCAGCCCATTTCAAAAAAAATATTTTCTTTATTTATTTGAGACAGAGAGGGAGAGAGAATGGGCAGGCCAGGGCTTCCAGCCACTGCAAATAAACTCCAGATGCATGCACCACCTTGTGCATCTGGTTTACATGGGTTCTGGGGAATTGAATCTGGGTCCTTTAGCTTTGCAGGCAAATACTTTAACTGCTAAGCCATCTCTCCAGCCCAGCTTCCTCATTTTTTGTTTAAATATATTTATTTAAAAGAGAGAAAGAGGCACAGAGAAAGAGGGCACCAGGGCTCCCAGCCACTGCAAATGAACTCCAGATGCATGCACACCCTTGTGCATCTAGCTAGCTTGCATGAGTCCTGGAGAATCTAACTGGGATCCTTTGGCTTTGCAGGCAAATGCCTTAACTGCTAAACCATCTCTCCAGCCCCAAAGATATATTTTTTAAAAAATTCATTTTAGAGAGAGAAAGAGGCACATAGAGAATGGGTGCTCCAGGGCCTCTAACCATTGCAGATGAACTCCAGGTGCATGCACCATCTTGTGCATCTGGCTTATGTGGGTCCTGGGGAATTGAACCTGGGTCCTTTGGCTTCACAGGCAAGCGCCTTAACTGCTAAGTTATCTCTCCATCCCCAGCTTCCTCTTTTTTCTTTTAGGTAGGGTCTCACTCTGGTCCATGCTGACCTGGAATTATCTGTGTAGTCTCAGGGTGGCCTCGAACTCTCTGCGATCCTCCTACCTCTGCCTCCCAAGTGCTGGGATTAAAGGAGTGCGCCACTGCGCCCAGCCTTAGCTTCCTCATTTTTATACAGTCCAGTTACCCTCACTCTATGGAATGGCTCTGCTTATGGTAGGTGTTCTTCCTATCTATTTAATATAAAACTGTTACAGAGGTGCCCAGAGAATTTGCTTCTATGGTGACTTTCTCTTTTTTGGTTTTTTGAGGTAGAGTGTTACTCTAGTTCAGGTTGACCTGGAATTCACTATGTAAAATCTCAGGGTGGCCTTGAACTCTCAGAGATCCTCGTACCTCTGCCTCCCAAGTGCTATGATTAAAGGCGTGCACCACCATGCCCGGCCCCCATGGTGAGTTAGTTGATTCACCATAACCATAAGGGTACTGTTGGTTTGGCATGATGGTATGGGTATAATTTTAATTCCTGGTGAGACTAAGGCAGGTGGATCACTGGTTTTAAGGCCAACCTGGACAAGACCCTATCTCAAAATAAAAAGTAAAAAAGGTTGTGTATGGTGGCACACTCCTTTAATCATCCAGCACTTGAGAGGTTGAGGTAGGAGGATCTCTATAAGTTGGAGGTCAGTAAATTTCAGGTCAGTTTGAGCTAGAGCAAGACACTGTCTCCCAAAACTCCATAATAAAACACACAAAACAACAACAAAGTAAAAGGGCAGCTGGGAATTCACAGTGGTAGAGTACTTTCCTGGAATATTTGCGGTCCTGTATTCAGTCAGTACCACCCCCCACCCCCCAAAAAAATTGTTTCTGAAAGACAAGTTAGTTGGTTAATTGGACTGAGGATGTTAGAACATATATATATGGCTCTGCATAACTGAAAAAGTTTGAAAACCATTAGACTGTCCTTCATTATCTGCAAGGGATATTTCCTGAGTCCCTCAGTGGAGGCCTGAAACTGAAGATATCATCAAACCCTATACATGCCATGTTTATTCCTATATGTCTATACCTACAGTAAAGTTTACAATTAGAGTAACAACAGTATTGAATAATGAAATAGGGCAATTACAGTAGTATAAAGTAATAAAAGCTGTTTAAAACTAAGAATTGTTTAAATTTGAAACTTTTCATTTAATATTTCCAGACTTCGGTTGGGAGCAGTAACTTAAGGGGCAGACTATTGTATTGCATTTGTATAATATGGAGAGGTGTATTTAGGATTAAGTAACTCGAATTCATTTTTTTCTTTTGTTTTGTTTTGTTTTTGGAGGTAGGGTTTCACTCCTCCTACCTCTGCCTCCCAGGTGCTGGGATTACAGACATGCGCCACCACGCCTGGCTCGAATTCTTTTTAATTTTAATATTTTATTATTTATTTATTTGAGAGAGAGAGAGAGAGAAAAGAGGCAGATAGAGAGAATGCGTATGCCAGGGCCTCTAGCCATTGTAAATGAACTCCAGGTGCGTGTGCCCCCTTGTGCATCTGGCTTACATGGGTCCTGGGGAATTGAACTGGTGTCCTTAGGCTTTGCAGGTAAACGCTAAGCCATCCCTCCAGCCCTCTAATTCTTCATACACGAGGTTTTCAGTTTTATGTTCTTTTGTGTGATAATGGTGAATTGGTGTGTTGGATTTTCTGTCCCTTATGAATGGATTTATATAGCTAAATAATCATAACTGGTTGTATGTTTTGTGGGTTTATTTATGTTTTATCTGTTTCTTCAATTTTAGGCCCATACCACTCGTTCCAGTCAGAGGTGCTTAGCCTTTGTGGATGATGTTCGTTGTTCGAATCAGTCTCTTCCAATGACCAGACACTGCTTTACTCGTATCTTTTTAAAAATTATTTGTCAAACTCTTTATTTGCTAGTTAGATGAAGGCTAGTTGGAATCTCTCATTTTGCTTAATTGAAGATTTTGTTTCCTTTGGCCCTGAATCAAGGCCGGCAGTTTGCTGAAGCTGTTGGTTTCAAGCAGGAGCCTAAAGAAATGTCTTTCTATGGTCTGTTGGCCATTTCGGAAATTTGGAAATGCAATGGTCAGTTCATTAGAAAGAAACATCTGGCTGGGTGTGGTCACCCATCTCTATGATCCAGCACTTATAAGGCTGAGGCAGGGATTGAGAATTTGAGGACAGACTGGGCTACATATCAAAATCCTGTCTCAGAGAAATAGCCAAAGAATCAGCTGAGTTGAGGGTGATAAATGTGGGTGGATAAATTAAAATTTAATTTTATTTATTTGCAAGCAGAGAGAGACAGAAGTGAGAGGTGGAGAGAGAGAAGAAAGAAAGGGCACACTAGGGCCTCCAGCTGCTGTAAACAAACTTGGATGCATGCTACACTTTGTGCATCTGGCTTTATATGGGCACTGGGGAATGAACTTGCGTTGTTAGGCTTTGCAGGCAAATAGAAGCCTTATTTATAGTCTTAATACTGGGATTCTAAAATCCAAAATTACTCATATAATCTTTAAATTATCGATAACTAGTTTGTTCATTAAATGTGTGTAAGAGCTGGGTTTAGTGGTACATAGCTTTAATCCCAACACTTTGGAGGCTGAGGTAGGAGGATTGCCAAGAATTCAAGGTCAGCCTGGGCTAAATTGGGACCCTGCCTCAAAAAAGTGCAATTTTGATATTTGTACATCATTTTAAAATAAAAATCTCATGTAATTAAAAAAAAAGAGAGAGAAAAAACAGCTGGGTGTGGTGGCACACCCTCTAATCCCAGCACTTGGGAGGCCAAGGTAGGAGGATCACCATGAATTTGAGGCCACCCTGAGACCCAGGTCAGCCTGGGCTAGAGCAAGCAAGACCCTACCTTGAAAAACCAGAAGCAAAACTTAACAAAACCCCCCCAAAAAAGTATTTGTTAGTAAGAGACTTCAAAAGTAGGTTAAGTTATAGAAAATGGGCTTCTAAACACAGTGGGAATTGATGTTTTTTGTAAAGCATTTTAAAAGCATTTACATTTTTTTCATAAGGTAACTTCTGGGAATCTAAGATAAGTTCAGTATTTACAAAAAAATTCTAATTGGAGGCAGCCTTATAATGTTTAGAAAGGAAAGCTGGGTGTGGTGGCGCATGCCTTTAATCCCAGCTCTCAGGAGGCAGAGGTAGGAGGATCTCTGTGAGTTAGAGGTCACCCTGAGATTACATAGTGAATTCCAGGTCAGCCTCCGCTAGAGAGTGACCCTACCTTGAAATGTTTAGAAAGGGGAGTGAAAATTAAGGTATGAAACCATATGTAATATCTTCAGGTATTAAATATTCAACAGACCTTATGAATGAAGAAAATGATGGTGACAAAATAAAATACACAATTGTATAGATTACATCATAACTGCATGCAGCTAAATACTGGGAAGGAATGTAATACAGAAAATAAGTTTTGCATGGTGGAGGTGTGAATGCCTTTTGTTTCTGTTTTTGTTTTTGTTTTTTTGAGGTAGGGTCTCGCTCTAGCCCAGGCTGACCTGGAATTCACTAGGTAGTCTCAGGGTGGCCTTGAACTCATGACGATCCTCCTACCTATGCCTCTTGAGTGCTGGGATTAAAGGTATGCGCCACCACGCCCGGCTTGTGGATGCCATTTTTTTTAAAAAAAATATTTATTTATTTACTTGAGAGAAAGAGAAGTAGAGAGGAAGAGAGACAGATAAAGAGAGAATCGGTGCTCCAGGGCCTCTAGCCACTGCAAATGAACTCCAGATGCATGCACCAACTTGTGCTTAAGTGGGTCCTGGGGAATCAAACCTTGGCTTTGGCTTTGCAGGCAAGTGTCTTAACTGCTAAGCCATTTCTCCAGCTCCGTGAAGGCCATTTTTTTCCTACTAGTTTATATAAGAAACAAAGTATAAGAATACTTTTCTTTTTTAAAAATATTTTTTATTTTTATTTATTTATTTGAGAGAGGGAAAGAGGCAGAGAGAGAGAATGGGTGCGCTAGGGCTTCCAGCCATTGCAAACAAACTCTAGATGCACGTACCACCTTGTGCATCTGGCTTACATGGGTCCTGGGAAATCGAATTGAGGTCCTTTGGCTTTGCAGGCAAGTAGTGCCTTAACTGCTAAGCCATCTCTCCAGCCCAAAAATACTTTTTGGGGGGCTCTCCCCCCCCCCAGATATGATCTCACTCTAGCCCAGGCTGACCTGAAATTCACTATGTAGTCTCAGGTTGTCCTCAAACACACAGCGAACTTCCTACCTATGCCTCCTGTGTGCTGGGATCAAAGGTGTGCGCTACCATGCCTGGCTCTCTTTTGGGGCTTTTAAAGAGGACTTTGGTTTTAATACAGAGAAAAACCTATTTTGCCTATGTGAAAGACTATTTTAGACATTTTATTTTGTACTGTTTATTAGAATATGTTTTAAAAAGAAAGTTGAAAATGAAATGTATTTAAAAAGGGAAGTGTTTTGCCTCTTTGCTCTTTTCCTCTGTTTTCCATAGTTGCTTGAGTACCCTTCCTTAAGTCCTTACCCCAGAGGAAGATGCAGCTACCATTGATGACCTATTAGCTCTTTACTGTGGTTTAATGGACACAGCACTGGACTGAAAGTGAAGGACCCAGACTCTAGTTGTAGGTCAGCCTCTCCCCTGCCCCTTCCGTTTTGGTATGTTCGTGTGTGTGTGTGTGTGTGTGTGTGCGCGCGCGGGGGGGGGGGGATGCCATGGCTGGTTTGTGAAAGTCAGAGGATAATTTTGGGGTCCTGGCTTGTTTGAGGTAGATCTCCTTTTTCATGGCTGCATTCACCAGGCTAGCTGCCCTGTGAGCTTCAGAGAAATTCTCTTGTCTCCATGCCTCCTTTCTCCCTCTAGGTGTGGCCTTCACACCTTTTATGTGCTTTCTGGGATCCATGGCAAGTGTGCCTGTATCCACTGAGCCATCTCCATTCCATGCATTCCCTTTTTAATCTTTCTGATATAATCTGAAAAAAGAGGGGAGGAGGGTTGGTTATTCTAGGCTATTGTGGTATCAAGCAAGACTTAATCCCAGAGAGGCAGAGGTAGTATTGCCATGAGTTCAAGGCCACCCTGACTACAGAGTGAGTTACAGGTTACCCTGGGCTAGAGTGAGACCCTACCTTAAGAAAAGAAAAAAGAAAAGAAAAGAAAAGAAAAGAAAAGAAAAGAAAAGAAAAGAAGCAATGACATTATTTTGTTCTCCAGAACCTTTCATCAGTCTGGACATAAACTCAACTGTTAAACAGTAACTCTTCCCGGCTCTTTTCACACATGTTGGCTATTATAAATTAAAAAAAAAAACCTGGGGTTGGAGAGATGGCTCAGCAGTTAAGGCATTTGCCTGCAAATTCTAATCACCTGGGTTGACCCAGGTTCGCTTTCCCTTGGAGTGTATTTGCAGTGCTTGGAGGCCCTGGTGTTCCCATTCTCTCTCTCTCTCCTTTTTTCTCTGCTTGCAAATAAAAAAATAATTTTTAAAAAAATTGGGGCTGGAGAGATGGCTTAGCGGTTAAGGTGCTTGCCTGCAAAGCCAAAGGACCTTGGTTCAATTCCCCAGTACCCATGTAAGCCAGATGCACAAGGTGGTGCATGCATCTGGAATTAGCTTGCAGTGGCTGGAAGCCCTGGTGTGCCCATTCTCTCTCTCATTCTGCCTCTTTCCTTCTCTCAAATAAATAAATAAAAATAAAATATTTTTTAAAAATTAAAAAAAAATCTAACTTTGCCGGGCATGGTGGCACACACCTTTAATCCTAGCACTTGGGAGGCAGAGGTAGAAAGATTGCCATGAGTTCAAGGCCACCCTGAAACTACATAGTGAATTCCAGGTCAGCCTGGGCTAGAGTGAGACCCAACCTTAATAGATTGGAGATTTAAATATTTAAACAAGATTGGACTTGTTAAGCACATTAGGTATTTTGTAGATTTTTTAAGCACATAGTGCAAATCTACTTCTCATTAGATTTATGTGTTATAAGCATTTACTTTGATTCTTCAGTAAATACTTTGAAATGTGTACTATTTCTTTAGAGTAGTGGTTCTCAGCGGAACTATTTTGTCCTCTGTATATATGTACAGAAGTTGTTGGATGTGATAACTTGAGGATGAGAGTGAGAGACAGGTACTATTAACAGCTGCCAGATAAAGGTCAGGAATGCTGCTAAAGATTGTACCTGTAACACAAACTTACCTGGACCACAATGGAAGTAGTGTCACAGTTGTAAAATCCTGCTTTGCTATTTCCAAGAATGACTAAAAGAAATAGATTATTTGGTTATTTCTTTTTTTGTCTTTTTTTTCCTTTGGTTTTTCAAGGTAAGGTCTTGACCTAGCCCAGGCTAGCCTAGAATTCACTGTGTAGTCTCAGTCTTCGCGAACTCATGGCCATCCTTTTACCTTGGTGTTCCAAGTGTCCTGGGATTAAAGGTGTTAACCACCATGCCCAGCTGTTTTTTTTTTTTTCCCCGAGGTAGGGTCTCACTGTTGCCCAGGCTGACCTGGAATTAACTGTGTAGTCTCAGGGTGGCCTCAGACTCATGGCGATCCTTCTACCTCTGCCTCCGAAGTGCTGGGATTAAAGGCATGTGCCACCACTCCTGGCTGTCTTTTTTTAAGAAAATATTTTATTTGCAAACAGAGAGAAAGGGTGCACCATGGCTTCTAGCCCCTGCAAACGAACTCCAGATGCATGCGCCACTTTGTGCATCTGGCTTTTGTGGGTAGTGGTCGTTAGCTTTGCAGACAAGCACCTTGACTGCTGAACCATCTTTCCAGCCCTTGTTTGTCTTTTTTGGTTTTCCGAGGTAGGGTCTTTTATCTCAAGCTGACCTGGAATTCACTATGTAGTCTCAGGGTGGCCTCGAACTCATGGCAATCCTTCTACCTCTGCCTCCTGAGTGTTGGGATTAAAGGCATGCGCCACCACGCCCGGCTTGGATTTTTTTTTAAGTCATATCATCCTTTGATTTATTTTTTTTTAAATGTTTTAATTTTTATTTGAGAGAGAAAGAGAAATAGGCAGGTAAAGAGAGAGAAAATTGGCGCGCCAGAGCCTTTGGCCATTGCAAACAAACTCCAGATGTGTGCGACTCCTTATGCATCTGGTTTATGTGGATCCTGAAGAATCGAACCTGGGTTCTTTGGCTTTGTAGGCAAGTGCTTACCATTAAGCCATCTCTCCAGCCCCCTCATTTGTCTTTTCAAGGCATAATCTCACTTTTGCCAGACCTGGCTTACCTGGAACTAATGGTGATAGTCATGCTTCAGCCTCCTGAGTGCTGGGATTAAACATTTTTTAAAATACTTATTTGGAAGCACACAGAGATTATGGTCATTTTGGGCCCCTAGCCACTGCAAAGATGCATGTGCCATCCTGTGCATCTTCTGGCTTTACATGGGTACAGGGGAGTCAAACCCAGGTCATCAGTCTTTACAAACAAGTGCTCCAACTTCTGAGCCATTTTTTTCTTTTTTATTGTTTTTTTTTTTTTTTTTTTTTTTTCTTCAAAGTAGGGTCTTGCTCTCTGGCCCAGAATGACCTGGAATTCACTATATAGTCTTAGGGTTTCCTCGAACTCACAGTGATCCACCTCTGCCTCCGAGTGCTGGGATTAAAGGTGTACATCACCATGCGTGGCCACTAAAAAGTTTTTAAATTTTTATTTTATATATATATATATATACACACATACGAGAGAGAGAGAGAGAGAGAGAGAGAGAGAGAGAGCGCGCGCGCGCATGCCAGGACCTCTAACCCCTGTAAATGAATTCCAGATGCATGTGTCACCTGTGCACCTGGTTTTACCTGGGCACTGGGCAATTGAATCTGTGCCCTTTGGCTTAGCAGGCAAATGCCTCAACCGCTAAGCCATCTCTCCAGCCCCAACCTTAAAATTTTTGAGATGAGCCAGGTATGTTGGTCCATGCCTGGCCTACTAAAGTTTTTTTGTTTGTTTTTTGAGGTAGGGTCTCTCTCTAGCCCAGGCTGACCTGGAATTGACTATGTAATCTCAGGGTGGCCTTGAACTCATGGCGATCCTCCTACCTCTGCCTCCCAAGCACAGTCTCAATTTTAATTCAACCTACAAAGTTTCATATAAACTTTGATATATATTCCTTTTCTGCCTTGTGTCTTCACAGAAATTATTGTTTTGCCCTTGGAGTATTCCTATGATATTTCTTTTCCTTAGATCCTTAAGCAAAATTGGCTTTTTTTTTTTCCCCTTAAGATCATATGAGACTCCTATATTAGCACCCTCTCAAGGTGATAGTGAAAATTAGTAGAGTTGTTTTTACCTCAATATTGTACTGTCCCAAAAATATATATCATGTTATTAAAAACAATGTGGAAAAGTTTGTGTAAACTTAGCCAGTCTGTTCAACAATAGAAACTACATGTGTCTATTATTATTATTATTATTATTATTTTTTTTTTTTTTTTCGGTTTTTCGAGGTAGGGTCTCACTCTGGTCCAGGCTGACCTGGAATTAACTATGTAGTCTCAGGGTGGCCTTGAACTCTCGGCGATCCTCCTACCTCTGCCTCCCAAGTGCTGGGATTAAAGGTGTGCGCCACCATGCCCGGCTATTTGGTTTTTTGAGGTAGAGTCTTGCTCTAGCCCAGGCTGACCTGGATTTTACTCTGTAGACTCAGGGTGGCTTTGAACTCAACGATAATCCTCCTACCTGGGATTAAAGGCATGTGCCACCATGCCCGGCCTAAGAAGTAACTTTAAATGTTACTCATTGCATTTGGCTTTCTGTAGATAATTGCTACTACATTTGATACAGAAAAGTATTCCAGACTGAGTAGACAACTGCACCATTCTGTGTATCTCCAAAAGATCTGGTTTCATTTTCTTTAACCATTTTCTACAGATATTTGTCAGGATACAAATCAGGTTCTCTTCAAATGCTGCCAGGGATCAGAAGAGGTACCCTGCAACAAACCAGTTCCTGTAAGCCTCTCTGAAGATCCCTGCTGTCCACTGCATTTCCAGTTGCCTCCTCAGATGTATAAGCCCGAGCAGATACTGTCTGTGCCAGATGATCTGGAAGCCGGCCCCATGGATCTGTACTTGAGTGCTGCTGAGCTTCAGCCCACTGAAAGTTTACCACTGGAGTTCAATGATGTAAGTTAGAGAAGCTAGAGAAGGTGTGTCTGATTAGCCCTTGAAAGAAAGCCTTATTTGTTTGTTTAGTTAGGTTTTTTGAGGAAGGGTCTCACAACTCCAGCCTGGCCTTGAACTTACAGTGATCCTCCTACCTTAGCCTCCTGAGATTACAGATGTGAGCCACCATACTTGGCTGAAACACCCCCTTTTTTTCCAGATTTTTTATTTTTATTTTAAGAAACCTTTTATTAATTGTGAGAATAGTTGATGTCTTGTGGTCTGGAGAATTAATAAAGATCTTGAAGTGATACATGTATGGTTGTATTTGTTAGAGATGTGTTCCCTGCATCTCCCCACCCAAGCTTTTTAATTTTGGTCTCATTCTAGCCCAGGCTGACCTGGAATTAACTATGTAGTCTCAAGGTGGCCTCAACTCATGGCGATCCTCCTACCTCTGCCTCCTGAGTGCTGGGATTAAAGATGTGCACTACCATGCCTGTCTTTTTTTTTTTTTTTTTTTTTTTTTAAATATTTATTTATTTGCAAGCAGAGAGAGAATGGGCACTCCAGGGCCTCTAGCCACTGCAAACAAACTCCAGATGCATGCGCCCTTTGTGCATCTGGCTTACGTGGGTACTGGGGAAGTGTCCTAACTGTTAAACCACCTCTTCATCCCTTTTTTTTTTTTTTTTTTTAAGTTTTTGAGAGAGGAAGAGACAGAATGGGTGCGCCAGGGCCTTTTCAGGCTTGTGAACGAACTGCAGACACGTGTGCCCCCTGTGTGCATGTGTAACATTGCGGGCTTGTTTCACTTTTGCGTCTGGCTAAACATGGGATCTGAAGATTTGAACAAACTTTCTTAGACTTTGCAGTCAGGTGCCTTAACTTCTAAGCCATCTCTCCAGCCTTGAGTTTCCTTCCTTCCTTCCTTCCTTCCTTCCTTCCTTCCTTCCTTCCTTCCTTCCTTCCTTCCTTCCTTCCTTCCTTCCTTCCTTCCCTTCCTTCCTCCCTCCCTTCCTTCCTTTCTTTCTTATTTTTATTTATTTGTTTATTTATTTTGGTTTTTCGAGGTAGGATCCTGACCTGGAATTAACTATGTAGTCTCAGGGTGGCCTTGAACTCATGGTGATCCTCCCACCTCTGCCTCCCAATTGCTGGGATTAAAGGCGTGCACCACCATGTCTGACTTCTTTTTTTTCTTTTTTTTTTGGTGAGAGGGAGAGGAAGACAGATAGGTGGGTGCGCCAGCAGCCTCTCAGCTGTTGTGAACGAAATCCATATGCATGCGCCCCCTTGTGGTCAAGTGTGGCATTGCGCCCTTGCGTTGCTTTGCATCTGGCTAAACTTGGGACCTGGAGATTGGAACTGCTGGAGATTGGAACCGGCGTTCTTAGGCTTAGGAGGCAGGCGCCTTAACTGCTAAGCCATCTCTCCAGCCCCTTTCTTTTTTTTTTTTTAATGTAGTGTTTTGCTCTAGCCCAGGGTGACCTGGAACTCAGTAGTAGTGCCAGACTGGCCTTGAAGTCATAGTGATCCTCCTACCTCTGCATCCCAAGTGCTGGGATTAAAGGTGTGTGCCATCATGCCTGGCTTGTTAGACTTTTTAAAAGTAAAAATGGGGCTGGAGAGATGGCTTAGCGGTTAAGGCACATGCCTGCAAAGCGTAAGGACCCTGGTTTGATTCTCCAGGTCCCAGGTAAACCAGATGCACAAGAGGCACAGGCATCTGGAGTTCATTTGCAGTAGCTAGAGGCCCTGGAGCACTCACTCTCACTCTCCCTCTCTTTCTTGAATGTAAACTTCAAAAACAAAAAGCAAGAACCAAGCTAATAATGCTACATTGTTAAAGAAGCATAGAATCTCTTATGAAATGGATTTGGTGTGCAAATCCTTTTAACTCTTGAGTGAGTACTAGATTTTTATCAGTGGCACGGATCATAGGTTGTCATCTTATTTGAGCCTTTGCAGTGCCTTAGGTCCTGACTCAAGACTAGTTTGCTATAGTGGTTTGGTTTCCAACAGGAGCCAAGAATGTGATATCTTCCTTTTGTCTTTTGGCTAATCAGTATCTTTGTGGGAATGGCCAATTAATCTGGAAGAAACATAGACTATAGTATCTTTATTTGTTTAAACAGAATGCTTGAACTATATTAAGAATTAGGAAGCCAGGTGTGGTGGTGCACACCTTTAATCCCAGCACTTGGGAGGCAGAGGTAGGATTGCCCTGAGTTCAAGGCTACTCCAAGACTGAAATCTAAGTCGGTCTGGGCTACAGCGAGACCCTACCTTGAAAAACCAAAGAAAAACAAACAAATTAAAAAATCCAATGTGTAATTTTTTAGAGTATATTTAGTTAGTTGCTTTGTAGCTGTTTAAACATTGGTCAGTTTTATATTGCCCAGTATTTTCATGCTGATTTATACCTATGCTGATTATTTATTTTTTAGAGATGAGGGAGAGAGAGCGAGAATGGGTGTGCCACTAGGCGCAGAGCCTCTAGCCACTGCAAACGAACTCCAGATGCATGTGCCACCATGTGCATCTGGCTTACATGGGACCTTCAGAATTGAACCAGGGTCCTTAGGCTTCACAGGCAAGTGCCTTAACTGCTAAGCCATCTCTCCAGCCTGAATATACTTTTCTTTAAAATTTATTTTTATTTATTAGAGACAGAGAGAAAGTGAGAGAGAATGGGCACACCAGGGCCTCTAGCCACTGCAAACAAACTCCAGATGCATGTGCCACCATGTACATCTGGCTTTGTGGAGAATAGAACCTGGGTCCTTAGGCTTCGCAGGCAAGTGCCTTAACCGCTAAGCCATCTCTCCAGCCCTGAATATACTTTCTAAAAGAGATTTTATTTTATTTATTTGAGAGAGAGAATATGGGTGTACCAGGACCTCTAGCCACTGCAATTGAACTCTAGATGTATGCATCAACTTGTGCATCTGGTTTATGTGGGCCTTAGGCCTTTCAGGCAAATGCCTTGACCACTGAGTCATCTCTCCAGCTTGAATATACTTTTTTTTAAAAAAAAAATATTTTTATTTATTTATTTAAGAGAGAGAGAGAGATGCAGAAATAGGCAAGGAGAGAGAGAGAAAGAATAGGTGTGCCAGGGCCTCCAGCCATTGCAAATGAACTCCATATGCGTGTGCCCCCTTGTACATCTGGCTTACATGGATCCTGGAGAATCGAACCTGGGTCCTTTGGCTTTGCAGGCAAATGCCTAAACTGCTAAGCCGTCTCTCCAGCCCTTGAATATACTTTTTTTAAAAAACTGTTTATTGCTGGGCGTGGTGGCGCATGCCTTTAATCCCAGCACTTGGGAGGCAGAGGTAGAAGGATCGCCAAGAGTTCGAGGCCACCCTGAGACTACATAGTGAATTCCAGGTCAGCCTGAGCTAGAGTGAGACCCCACCTCAAAAAAACAACAACAACAAAAAAACCCAAAATACTGTTTATTATAGTAGAATATGTATAACAAAATTTATTGTTTCAGCCATTTAAAATATATTAACCAGTAGTATTAACACTAACTGTGGGGTCTGGGAGATGGCTCAGCAGTTAAAGGAGCTTGCTTGCAGTCTGCTGGCCTGGGTTTTATTCCCCAGTATCCATGTAAAGCCAGATGCACAAAGTGGCACATGCATTTGGAGTTTGCCTGTTCTAGCAAATAATAAAAAAAAATTAGCTCTCACTTCCTGATCACTTGGTAACTTCCAGCTATGGAATGAAGGTGCGGGCATGATGGTGCACACCATTAATCCCAGCATTTGGGAGGCAGAGGGTCTCACTCTAGCTCCAGCTGACCTGGAACTCCTAATGATCATCCTCTAGAGTGCTGGGATTATATGAGTCACATCATTATGGATATTAGGTGAAACCTTTTTGGAATGTACAAACAGACCACTAGCTTCCAACAACCCAAAGGCTAAGAATGTCATCAGAGAGCATCAGAGGCCCATAGGACATTCCCCTGTTCTGCTGGATCCTGCCTACCTGATGTTTCCACCAATGTACTTGAAAAGTGGCTTAGTTTGTGACCTTTTATTCTATTAACTTTAAAAACTTCATAAAATTGCTAACATGTTGGGTTAGAACATGAAATTTGGAGTAACCTAAATCTGTATTCTAGGAGCCACAGTCACTAATATTTGGCTTCAGAATAAGTTCTTATTCAGAAAAAAGGGAGGCTGGAGAGAGGGCTTAGCAGTTAAGGTGCATATCTGTGAAACCTAAGGACCCCAGTTCGAATCTCCATGTCCCACGTAAGCCAGATGCACATGGTGTTGCATGCATCTGGAGTTCATTTGCAGTGGCTAGAAGTCCTGGCATGCCCATTCTCACTCTCCCTCTCTGTTTCTAATAAATAAACAATAAAATCTTTTAAAAAAATTAAAGAAAAAACATCGTTGTGCAACCATTATTTTTTCCAAAGCCTTAAGAGATTGGACAAGAAAAAGGTTTTAATTCTTTGTATTTTATTTTATTTTTGGTTTTTTGAGGTGGGGTCTCACTAGCCCAGGCTGACCTGGAATTCACTATGTAGTCTCAGGGTGGCCTCGAACTCACAGCGATCCTCCTACCTCTGCCTCCCGAGTGCTGGGATTAAAGGTGTGTGCCACCATGCCCGGCTTTGTATTTTATTTCTTTTTTTAAAAAATATTTTATTTATTTATTTGAGAGAAAGAGGCGGGGGGGGTGTGGGGGTGGGGAGAATGGGTGCACCAGGGCCTCTAGCCACTGCAAATGAACTCCAGATGCATGAACCCCCTTGTGCATCTGGCTTATGTGGGTCCTGGGGAATTGAACTGGGATCCTTTGGCTTTGCAGGCAAATGCCTTAACTGCTAAGCCATCTCTCCAGCCCTGTATTTTATTTCATTTGTTGAACATCTTGGTAAACAAAGAAGAGAGAGAGACCTGAGAATTGCTTTGAGGTTTGTTAAAAATATGCCAACTTTAGCTTACCAGTTTCTTTTCCTTTTTATATAGACTTTTAATATAGACATTTATATTTAATTTATATATATCTTTTTTTAATTTAAAAAAAAATTATTTGAGAGACGGAAAGAGGCAGACACACACACACACACACACACAGAGAGAGAGAGAGAGAGAGAATGGGCGTGCCAGGGCCTCCAACCACTGCAAACGAACTGCAGACACATGTGCCATCTTGTGCATCTGGCTTACGTGGGTCCTGGGGAATCAAACTGAAGTCCTTTGGCTTTGCAGGCAAATGCCTTAACTGCTAAGCCATTTCTCAAGCCCATATATCTCTCTTAATGTAGACTTTTCTCTTTCTTTCCTAGGACTTGGATGTTGTGGGTGATGGTATGCAGTGCCCTCCATCACCCTTGCTTTTTGATCCTTCAGTAACCCTTGAAGATCATTCAATCAAAGAAATTGCTGAAGTCCCAGTGGGTATCTTGACTAGTGAAAATCAGTCTCAGGGTTCCCTGCTGGTTAGTGTGAACTCCAGGGAGTGGGGATGTTGTCAGAAGTAGAGTAGAAAGGTACCCTATGTGGAGCACTGGCTTTCTCTCAGTGAATACCATATAAGGAAAATACCTTTTTTAAAAAATGTCATTTTAGAGCCGGGCTCTGTGGTGCACGCCTTTAATCCCATCATTCAGGAGGCGGAGGTGGGAGGATTGCCGTGAGTTTGAGGTCAGCCTGAGATTTCGTAGTGAATTCCAGGTCAGCCTGAGCTAGAGTGAGACCCTACCTTGAAAAAACAAAAAAAAAAAAAAAAAAAAAAATCATTTTAAAAACATGTGGTGGTCCACACCTGTGATCCCAGTATTTAGAAGGTAGATGCAGGAGGATTATAATTTCAAAGTCATCCTCTGCTCTTTTCCGAATTCAAGACCAGCCTGGTAGGATCCATGAAACCCTGATTCGAAAAAACATGGGGCTGGGGGTCTGGAGATATGGCTTAGTGGTTAGGCGCTTGCCTGTGAAGCCTAAGGACCATGGTTTGAGGCTCGTTTCCCCAGTACCCACGTAAGCCAGATGCGACGCATGCATCTGGAGTTTGTTTGCAGTGGCTGGAGGCTCTGGTGCGTCCATTCTCTCTCTCTGTCGCTCTCAAATACATAAAAAAAAAAAAATTAAAAAACAAAAAGAACCAAAAAAATGGGGCCGAGGATATAGCTCAGTGGGTAAAGTGCTTACCAAACAAGTGTTAAGACATGGGTTTAGATCCCCAGTGTCTATAATCCAAGCATTCCCACCACAAGACGGTAGACAGAGAATGGAGAATTCCTGGAAGTTGGTGGGTCAGCTACCTTGGTGTACACAGTAGTAAATAAAAGACACTGCCTCAAGCACAGTGTGGAAAGGAAGGAATAATACCAGTGTTGTACTCTTGACCATGCACAAAGATTGTGGAGACAAAAGATCCTTTTCTGGCTGGAAATGTAGGTCAGAGATAGAACTCAAGCTTAAAATACATGAGGTTCGGGCTTCAATATGTCGTACTAGCCCTCCAAAGTCCCTTTTAGCTTATGATTACTCCAGGACTCCAGATGGGCTTTAGAACCCCTAATGGGTCCTTAATACTCAGTAGAGTTGGATTTAAATTTATTTAAATAAAAGGTGGAGACAATATAGGTTTTTTTGTTTTTTTTTTTTTTTTTTTTTTTTAATTTGAGAGACAGACACAGAATGCGCATCAGGGCCTCTCGGCCTCTGTGAAGAACTCTAGACAATGTGTGCCCCTTGTGCGCGTGTGCGACATTCCGCAATTGCTTTTGTGTCTGGCTAAACCGTGGGACCTGGAAATTTGGGCGTTCTTTACGCTTTGCAGGCAGGCACCTTATCTGTCAAGCCCTCTCTCCAGCCCTACGTTGTGTGTTTTAAAGGAAAGTTAGTTCATCATTGTAATTATTTTCATAGTAGAAAAAAACCAGGAATGTGATTTGGTTTCTTTCTCTGAGCGTAAGATACTAATGGCCCTGACTGAAGACCAGCAGTTATATGATAGCTGTTGGTTTCAAACAGAGGCCTAAAGAACTGTCTTCCAATTCTTCCCCTTTTGGGCCCTTCTTCCCTCAGTAGAGAATGGCTATTTCATTTGGAAGAAACAACTCAATCTCTCTCCTGTTGGGAGAGCCTCAGTAATGATTTGATTGTCAAGACAGCTGGGTATTGGGAAAGGCAACCACCCAGAGTTTATTTCTGTTATTTTTATCATAAATGGGCAGGGATAAGTCTGAGTCCCATCTGTTCATGATTTTTTTAAAATATTTTTTTATTTGTTTATTTATTTATTTGCAAGCAGAGAGAGAGAGATAGAACAGAGGCAGACAGAGAGAGAATGGGCACGCCAGGGCCTCTAGCCACTGCAAACGAACTCCAGATGCATGTGCCCCTTGTGCATCTAGCTTACGTGGGTCCTGGAGAATCGAACCGGGATCCTTTGTCTTCGAAGGCAAACGCCTTAACCACTAAGCCATTTCTCCAGCCCTTGTTTTGTTTTTTGACGTAGGGTCTCACTCTAGCTCAGGCTGACCTGGAATTCACTGTGTAGTCTCAGGGTGTCCTTGAACTCACGGTGATCCTCCTACCTGCCTCCCAAGTGCTGTGTTTAAAGTTTTTGTGATTTAAAAAAAAAATTTTTTTTTGTTTATTTATTAGAGAGCAACAGACAGAGAAAGAGGCAGATAGAGAGAGAATGGGTGCACCAGGGCCTCCAACCACTGCAAATGAACTCCAGATGCATGCACCACTTTGTGGATCTGGCTTACATGGGTACTGGGGAATTGAGCCTCGAACTGAGGTCCTTAGGCTTCACAGGCAAGCGCTTAACTGCTAAGCCATCTCTCAGCCCTTTCGTGAGTTTTTAACCATATGCTTTTATTTCTTCTCATAGGGCCAGGTACAGATGGCTGGAGATGGGTGCAGATCACAGGGATCTCGAAATTCTGAGAAAGTCGGTGCACCATTCCCTCAGAGTGGATTGACTACTGCAAATGGGAAACTAGAACATACTTCTATCAGTTGACAGTTTGTTCTGGGAATCATTTGGTGGATTTGAATTGTCCAATCTTCAAATAAGTATATCTGATCATCTCACTAAACAGGAAAAAAACCTAAATTGCATTGTTTTTCTTCAGGGTTATAGAGTGCTATAGACAATCATAAAACCAAATTTGTGTGGAATAGACTAACAGTCTCTAAAAGTTAAGGGTTTCTTTGCAAAATTCGTGAGGTAATCCCTGTGTCTAGTATCCCCTTGAATGAATATTTGGGACTATACCCAGGAAATAGCCATCTTTTGTAATGGTATTTCCTAAGTCAGATAAGATTCCACATAATTAGGTGTAAGAGTCCATGTTTATGAATGATGCTCTTGAGGTGTTGATTACCCCAGTGTCTGGTTATCTCTATCGACATACATTTTAGCTTTTCCTCAACTCCACATAATTGGGCAATCTGATCACTTTTTGCTGGTGAACTATGACTTCAAGAAAGTAGCTACTCACAAAATGGTCTGTCTTTAACCATATAGCTTTTACTATGTTAAAATAACCAAGAGTGGTGGCGCACACCTTTAATCCTAACACTCAGGAGGCAGAGGTAGGAGGATTGCTGTGAGTTCAGGGCTGCCCTGAGATTACATAGTGAATTCCAGGTCAGTTTGAGCTAGAGTGAGACTCTACTTTGACCCCCCCCCAAAAAAAAAAAAAACCCACAACAACCAAGGACCACAGAAATGTTGATACTGTTAAACCAAAATCAAATACATGCAGAATAGCAGGACTATCAGATTACCTGAAAGGGTTTTGCAGGGATTCTTTTCATTGCTATTACAGAGAATATTACAGATTTAAAATTAAAAAAAAAATTATTTTAGATCATGGTTTCAGATTCATCCCTGTAGCAGACAGCTTCAGGTTCGCTGAGATGAACTTCCAGACCAGGCACAGTTATGGAGGAAGGGATATTATTTATTGAAGCTTACAGATCCAGAGGAAGTTCCATAATGGCAAGAGAAGGGGCTTGCTCTCACAGGACCAGGCAAGAGAGAAAAAACCCAACCAGGCACACAGCACGCAGAGCAAAACTACAGCCAAAAAACCCAGCACACTTCAGGAACTCCTATTAGGCACACTTTGCATAACTTTACAATGGAATCTCAAACCCACCACCACACCTTAAGATCAGTCCCCAGTGACATTGCCTCTAGCAAGATGATTGTAGATGCAAACTATAACTAAAAACACTGATTATATTGGGGGGCATATATTCAAACTACCACAATCCCAGAAAATCTGTTGGCCATGAAAGTTTCTTTTTGTTGCTTGTGTGTGTGTGGTGGGGTGTATGCATGTGTATGTGCACTTTGTGAAAGTGTTCATAGAGGCCAGAGGAGAACATGTCAGATACCCTCTACAACTCATCTGCATGGGGGCAGGGGGTGGTCTGTGTCTCATACTGAATGTTGTAGCTGATATTTTCTTTCTGGTTTTTTTTTTTTTTTTTTTTTTTTTTTTTGGTTTATCAAGGTAGGGTCTCACTCTGGTCCAGGCTGACCTGGAATTAACTATGCTATCTCAGGGTGTCCTTGAACTCATGGTGATCTTCCTACCTCTGCCTCCCGAGTGCTGGGATTAAAGGCATGCGCCACTGCACCTGGCTACGTCTTTTTTTTATTTTTTATTTTTATTGATAACTTCCATTATAGAAAATAACCCATGGTAATCCCCCCCCCCACACTTTCCCCTTTGCATCTCCCCTCTTCATCATATTTTTTTTTTTTTTTTTTTTGAGGTAGGGTTTCACTCTGGCATAGGCTGACCTGGAATTAACTATGTAGTTTCAGGGTGGCCTCGAACTCCTGGCAATCTTCCTACCTCTGCCTCCCAAGTGCTGGCATTAAAGACGTGTGCCACCACGCCCAGCCATACTTTATTTTTTTTTCATCATACGTTTCCCCTTTTGAACAGTCTCTTTTATTTTGATGTCATTTTTTCCTCCTATTATGATGGTCTTGTGTAGGTAGTGTCAGGCACTGCAAGGTCATTGATATCCAGGCCATTTTGTGTCTAGAGAAGCACATTGTAAGGGTCCTACCCTTCTTTGGCTCTTACATTCTTTTTTTTTTTTTTTAATTTTGAGAGAGCTGGACAGAAAGGGACACGCCAGTGGCCTCTCAGCAGCTGTGAACGAGCTCTAGATGCATGCTCCCCCTTGTGCATAAGTGAGACATTGCATGCCTTAACCACTAGGCCATCTCTCCAGCCCCTAGCTCTTACATTCTTTCTACCACCTTTTCCACAATGTTTCAGTGCTGAGCATTCCTTTGTCACTTCTTTTCAGCGCTATGGTGCCTTCTTAGTTATCCCAAGATCACCACCATCTGAAAAGAGAAGCTTCTCTAACCAAAAGTGGGAGAAGTGTTAATATATGGGTATGAACATTAAGAACAGTGCTTATTGGGCAGTTTGGTGAGCATAGTAGATATACATTCCACCACCCCTAGGGTACATGACTACTCCTGTTGTAGGTTTTCAGTATCAGGGATGTATTCCCTCCCATGGAGTGAACCTCCATTCCAATTAGAGAGCAGTTGGTTTTCCCCATAACAGACATGCCACTATTGTACCCATTTGCCTATTTGGCCTGACTGGCCAAATTTAAGGCTTGCAGTGTCCACTGTTGAGTATCTCCACTGGTGATTTCTCTCTCTCCCATTGAACTGCATGCAGCAATGTTTTTTTTTCAGCTTTTCTATCAGCTGGTCTACATGGAGGAGGCTTTCAGCTCAGTACCAGCAGGATTTCTCAGTGACCTTGCAGCCCAAGTATGTGGAATCTTCAGCAATAGGGTCTTACCATCTATTCCTGGTGGGAAGCCAAGAGCCTCAGCAATATCCTGTAATGTTTTGGGGGCATCAAGGACCTCCCTGACCAACAACTCACTGGAAGGTATCCCATCTCCAGCACTAAAAATTTTCTGATAACAATCTATGGTTTCTGGTTGTTCCATTGTCCAAAGTAGGTTTCCATATGACTTATTCATACCTTCTTAGATTTTTATTTTTTAAATTTTTTTCGAGGTCGGGTCTCGCTCTAGCTCAGGCTGACCTGGAATTCACTATGTAGTCTCAGGGTGTCCTTGAACTCTGAGCAATCCTCCTACCTCTGCCTCCCAAGTGCTTGGATTAAAGTCATGTGCCACCATACCTGGCTCACCTTCTTAGATTTTTACAAAATATGTATTTATTTGAGATAGAGAAAGAAGCAGAGAGAGAATAGGCACACCATGGCCTCCAACCACTGCAAACGAACTGCAGATGCATATGCCCCCTTGTGTATCTGGCTTATATGAGTACTTGCGAATCAAGCCTTGAACCAGGGTTCTTAGGCTTCACAGGAGACCATCTCTTCAGTCCCCTTAGAATTTGATTGGCCTTCCCCCCACCTTTCCTTTTTTTTTTTTTTTTTAATTTGGTTTTCTGAGGTAGGGTCTCACTATAGCTCAGGCTGACCTGTAATTCACAATGTCTCAGGGTGGCCTTGAATTTACAGCAATCCTACCTCTGCCTTCCAAATGCTGGGATTTAAAGGCGTGCTTCACTACGCCTGGCCCACCTTTCCTTTATTCAGTCTCTTCCCCTGACTTCATGTAGGCCTTTTCACCCCCACTAATCTGTTCTTCTACTTACATATATACAATACCATTCTATTAAAGTCCCCCATCCTCCCTTTTTTAAAATTTTATTATTTTTCTTCTTTTTTTTTTAATTGACAACTTTAATTGTAGACAATATCCCATTGCCATCCTCCCTTTCTATTTCCTTTATATCCCCTTTTTAGCTTACTGGCCTCTGCTACTGAGTTTCATTCCAACTCACATAAAAGTCCAAACATTTGTAGTTGGGATCCATGTATGAGAGAGAACATGTGACATTTGGCTTTCGGGGCCTGGGTTACCTCACTAAATATAATCCTTTCCAGATCCATGCATTTTCCTGCAAATTCCATAATTTCATTTTTCGTTACCGCTGAGTAGTACTCATTGTGTAAATGTGCCACATCTTCATTATCCATTCATCACTTGAGGGACATCTGGGCTGGTTCCATTTCCTAGCTATTGTGAATAGAATGGCAATAAACATGGATGAGCAAGTATCTCTACGGTAGTGAGACAAGTCCTTAGGATATATGCCTAAGAGTTGTATGTGTAGCTTACATTTTCTGTCAACTGGGTAGCCAGTGAACCCCAGCGATTCTCTAGTCTCTGCTCCCCACAAGAGGGGTTTAGGCAAGTATGGCCACACCCAGCTGTTTCTATGGGTGGTGGGTACATGCCTTTGGTCCCTGCACTGGGCAGGCAGAGGTGGAAGGATTGTTGAGTTTGAGGCCAGCCATAACTACAGAGTAGAGTGAGTTGTTAGCCTGGGCTAGGGCTGGAGAGATGGCTTAGTGGTTAAGGCGCTTGCCTACAAAGCCAAAGGATCTTGTTTCGATTTCCCAGGACCCACATAAGCCAGATGCAAAAGGTGGCGCATGCATCTGGAGTTTGTTTGCAGTGGCTGGAAGCCCTGGCGCACCCATTCTCTCTCCCTCTCTCTCTGCCTCTTTCCCTCTCTCAAATAACTAAAAATAAAAAGATTTTTAAAAAGTACAAATAAATAAAAAGGTTAGCCTGGGCTAGAGTGAGACCCTACTTTTAAAATAAGTAACTTTCATCATTCCTGAAGGTACTGTGCAGGCCACTGGTGGGGAAATAGCAAGTCTTTGCTAGCTGTAGACTCTGCATATTACAATACTGACTTGCCAGGCCAGGTTTGCCCACTGATGCAATAGTGGCATCACTTACAGGGGTAACTATCCAGTTTCTGATTGGATTTGAAGCGCATTCCACAGGAGGGAATTCATACCTAATACTGTAAACCTGGTCAAAAGCCCTTAGCTTTGGCAGTCATAGGCCTTGGGTAAACCTACTGTTTTGCTAAATGGGCACATCACTCCACCTTCTAAATATGTCTTTTTCTTTGTTTTTGAGGTAGGGTCTCTCTAGCCCAGGCTGACCTGGAATTCACTATGTAGTCTCAGGCTGTCCTTGAACTCAATGGCGATCCTCCTACCTCTCCCTCCCAAGTGCTGGGATTAAAGGCATGTGCCACTACGCCTGGCTGTAAATATGTTTTTACTCAGATTTGCTCTCAGCTTTGGTCAGAAGCAGCTCCCCCCCCCCGCCCCCAACCCTCGAGGTAGGGTCTCACTATAACTCAGGCTCACCTAGAATTCACTATGTAGTCTCAGGGTGGCCTTGAATTCTTGGCGATCCTCTTACCTCTGCCTCCCAAGTACTGGGATTAAAGGTGAGCACCATCACGTCCGGCAGAAAGCAGCTTTTTGTAGCAGGAGGGGGTTAATGCAACGATTTAGAGCTGGTCAAAGTGTTGAATGAGAATAAGTGATTCAGTCCTAAGCAGGACATCTGAATTATCCCCTCCAAGGCTCAGAAAATAGCATGGAAGACAGGAAGGAAAGAATGTAAGCGACAGGAAGGGACAAGTGCTGTTGGAATGTTCTTTTTCTCTGCACTCATGAAGTCACACCAGCTGTGGTTACCTGTATAAGATAGAGCTAGTTAACATTCTGTCATGAGAACCTACCCCTCCTTGAGTAGCTACAGGTAGTGATTGTGGGGAAGAGGAGACATTTTCTTCAGTGGTATATCCACCGGTAAGATGGCAATGATCCAGTAAAAAATAAATAGGGTTGCTGATGCCAGCAACCCTAGCTAAACAGAAAAGGAAGACTACTTGGGAAGGGTTCAACAAAAAGGAGATAAGACATTGGAGGTTAATATTATCAGAATACATTATATGTCATTTACTATCATTACTGGGACAAAATCACCCCATCAGAATCAACAAAGGGAAACGTTTATTTTGGCTTAGAGTTCCAGAAGGTAGAGTTCATCATGGGGGTTGGAGTGGGGCATGGCAAGCACAGGAAGTTGGTGTTAGACATCAGGAGGGAGAATTGGAAACAGCAAGCTGCGCCTGGCTGTGAGGCCTCTGGGCTCACCTAAAGGTTCCACAACTTTCCCAAACACTGCCACATGAGCTTTCCTATGGAAGGATTGTGGTCAAACCACCACAATGTACATGTATGAAATAATCATAGAAGTACTAATTTTAACCCTCAAACAAGATGCTAATTGGGGGGGGGGTTGAGGTAAGGTTTTACTCTAGCCCAGGCTGACCTGGAATTCACTATGTAATCTCAGGCTGGTCTTGAATTCGTAGTGATCCTTCTACCTCTGCCTCCCGAGTGTTGGGATTAAAGGTGTGCACCACCACGCCTGGCTAAAATGCTACATTAAAAAAATTTCTCTCTCTCTCTTTTTTTTTTTTTTTGGTAGGGTCTTGCCCTAGTCCAGGTGGACCTGGGATTTACTATGTAGTCTCAGGCTGGCCTTGAATTCACAGCGATCCTCCTACCTCTGCCTCCTGAGTGCTGGGGTTAAAAGCATGTGCCACCATGCCCAGCTAAATAAATAAATAAATAAATTTATTTGTGGGCTGGAGAGATGGCTTAGCAGTTAAGATGTTTGCCTGCAAAGCCAAAGGACCTTGGTTCAATTCCCCAGGATCCCCATAATCCAGATGCACAAAGTGGTGCATGTGTGTGGAGTTTGTTTTCATGGGCTGGAGGCACTGGTGTACCCATTTCTCTCTGTGTGTGTCTGCCTCTTTCCCTCTCCTGCTCTCTCAAATAAAAATTAAAAACTCATTTGTGGGGTTAGAGAGATTGCTTAGTGGTTAAGGCACTTTGCTACCAGAGTTTGATTCCCCAGTACCCACATAAAGCCAGATGCACAAAGTGAGTGACATGTGTCTGCAATTCGTTTGCAGTGGCTGGAGGGCATGGTGCACTCATTTATATTCTCTTGCTCTCTACAAATAAAAAAATTTTTAAAAATTATTTGCAAGTACTGAGAAAATGGGTATTCCAGGGCCTCTTGCCACAAATAAACCCCAGACACTTGTGTCACTTTGCATTTGGCTTTATGTAGTACTAAGGAATTGAACCCAGGTTATCAGGCTTTGCAAATAAGTGCCTTAAACACCGAGCCACCTCTCTGGCCCTCCTTTTTCTTCATGTTGACCATCTTTATTCTCAAAGGTGCCAAAAATGTTAGGATTAGATGATTGTTTTTCTCGAGATAGGGTTTCAGTGTAGTCCAGGCTGACCTGGAACTCACTCTGTAGTTCCAGGCTGGCCTTGGTCTCAAAGCAGTCCTCCTACCTCTGCCTCCCAAGTGCTGGGATTAAAGGTGTGCACTGTCACACTTGGTTTCGATTAATTTTCACTTGTGTTTTTTTTGGGGGGGGGGTTGGTTTGAGGTGGGGTCTTACTTTAGCCCAGGCTGGAATTCACTATATAGGCTCAGGGTGACTTTGAACTCCCGGTAATCTTCCTACCTCTGCTTCTCAAATGCTTTTTGTAGATTTGCCATTATTCCCAGTAGGAATAGTCAGTAAATTTATTTCTTTTAGAAAGTTTTTTTTTTTTTTTTTTTTTTTTTTGTTCTGAGGTAGGGTTTCGCTCTACCCTAGGCTGACCTGGAATTCACTATGTAGTCTCAGGGTAACATCAAACTCAAAGCAATCCTCCTACCTCTGCCTCCCAAGTGCTGGGATTCAAGATATGTGCCACCATGCCTGGCTGAAAGTTACTTTTTTTTTTTTTTTTTTTTTGGTTTTTCGAGGTAGGGTTTCACTCTGGTCCAGGCTGACCTGGAATTAGCTTTGTAGTCTCAGGGTGGCCTCGAACTTTCAGCGATCCTCCTACCTCTGCCTCCCGAGTGCTGGGATTAAAGGCGTGTGCCACCACGCCTGGCTTGAAAGTTACTTTTGAATAACCCCTTATGTAGGCTTACTTTTGCCAAGTGTTTAGTACATTTATATTTCTAGGGATTGCTTAAGAGTTATTTTGGCTAGCTTCTAATGTAAAAACTTTAGCTAGGGCTGGAGAGATGGCTTAGCGGTTAAGGCGCCTGCCTCCTAAGCCTAAGAATGCTGGTTCCAATCTCCAGGTCCCATGTTTAGCCAGATGCAAAGTGATGCAAGGGCACAATGCCGCACTTGACCACTTGACTTCGTTCACAGCAGCTGAGAGACTGCTGGCGCGCCCATCTCTATCTGTCTCCCTCTCCCTCTCTGTCACTCTCTGTGTCTCTCTCCAAAAATAAAAAAAAAAAAAAAATAAAAGGAAAACAGGGCTGGAGAGATGGTTTTGCAGTTAAGGCACCTGCCTGTGAAGCCTAAGCACGCTTGTTCAAATCGCCAGGTCCCATGTTTAGCCAGATGCAAAGTGATGCTAGGGTGCAATGTCGTACTTGACCACAAGGGGGCGCATGCATCTGGATTTCGTTCACAGCAGCTGAGAGACTGCTGGTGCGCCCATCTCTGTCTCCCTCTCTCTCTCTCTCTGTGTCTCTTAAAAAAAAAAAAACTTTAGCTAAAGCTTGTCAAGGCCAGTGTCATCTGGGATCACGCTCTGCTTCAAAGCCCTATTGCATTTTAGAAGGCTCCACAGTAGGATAAAACTAAGTCATCTTTAAATTGTGTCCAAAAAGTGAAATTTTTATCCTAATCATTGCTGTGTTCTGAACGTAAACAGAAGATACTGTACAGAATTTAGGGTTTATAAAGGGATAAAACTCAAAGAGCAAGTTTCTTCTTTCTCACTTTATATATCTCAAAGTACCCATAACATTCAAAGACTACAAAAATTAAAATTAAAACCTACTCCTGGGGGCTGGATGGCTTAGTGGTTAATCGCTTGCTTGTGAAGTCTAAGGACCCTGGTTCAAGGCTCAATTCCCCAATACCCATGTAAGCCAGATGTACAAGGTGGCACATGCATCTGGAGTTCATTTGCAGTGGCTGGAGACTAGTATGCCCATTCTCTCTCTCTCTTTGCCTCTCTCTTTCTCTGTTGCTCTCAAATAAATAAATAAATAAACAATTTTTAAATCCTACTCCTGGCCTGAAGAGATGGCTCAGTGGTTAAAGTTGCTTGCTTTCAAAGTCTGCCAGTCTGGGTTCGATTCTCCAGTATCCACATTGAAAAAAAAATCCAGATGCATAACATAAAGTAGTGCATGCCTTTGGAGTTTGTTTAGTGACAAGCACTGTGTGCCCATTCTTTGTCTCAAATAAAATAGATATTTAAAAATGGACTCTTGGTTTGGAGAGATGGATAGGCAGTTAAGGCACTTGCCTCCAAAGCTTAAAGACCCAGCTTTGATTCCCTAGTACTGCAATAAAGCCAGATGCATAAAGTAGTGCATTCATTTGGAGTTTGTTTGCATTGGTTGGAGGCCCTGATATGCCCATTCTCTGTCTTCTCTATTTCTCCTCTCTGTGCTTGCAAATAAAAAAATATTTTTTTAACTCTACTATGGGTCTCCAGCCAGAGATTGCCTAGTGGTTAAGGCACTTGTCTGCATAGCCAAAGGACTCAGGTTCGATTCCCCAGGATCCACATAAGCCAGATGTACAAGGTGGTGCATGCATCTGGAGTTCGTTGGCAGTGGCTGAACACCCTGGTGCTATCAAGCAAATGTAAAAAAAAAAAAAAAAAAAACCCTCTTAAGCCAGGCATGATGACACCTTTAAATCCCAGCACTTGGGGAGCAGAGGTAGGATTGCTGTGAGTTTGAGACTATACAGTGGATTCCAGCCTTACCTTGAAAAAACCTATAACTTCAGGACTGATGGAATTGGCTTTTGGGTGTTTATATCTGAGGCTTGCAGGCCAAAGTTATGGTAAACAAAAGGACAGCCAATATTTATCTTTGACCCTCCACAGCCAGTCAAAACCCAGGGGCTCTGTAACTATGGCGGTCATCCTCTTGACCAGAGCTGGTACCTTGACCTCGGGAATTGGTCTCTGAACTGCACATTGTGCAAAGAGGAGGGTCAGGGGAGTGGAATGTCCTGTTTCCAATGGATGGTCACCTAGACCTTGTCTCAGCAGATGACACTTATGGTAGAGAGCGGGAGAAGACTGAAGAAACCCAGGAGCTCCTCACTAGGCTCTCAAAGTAATCCTGACCTCACCAGGACAAAGGAAAAAGGTTCATTTTTGGTCATCTACTCACTGCTGAATACCCAGCAGGAAAGTTAGTCAAATAATGGAGTCATTGGTGGTAATACAAAACAGAGCTAGACTAAATCTAAAAGGAGCTCTGAGTAGGGCCACAATAGGAGCTACTCAAGGGAAAGCAAAAATGGCTTGTGGACTCTTCAGCAGTTAAAGATGTTTGTTTGCAAAGCCTAATGGCTGGGGTTCGATTTCCCAGTACCTATGTAGAGCCAGATGCACAAAGTGGCACATGGGTCTGGAGTTCGTTTGCAGTGGCAGCAGACCCTAGTATGCCCATCTCTGAGTGTCTCCCTCTGTCAAATAAATAAAAATACTAAAAGGAAAAAGGCTTGTGTTAAAGAGAAAGCTGTCCATGCTGTGGTGATGTGAGCAGTCTTGCTGTGTAGCCCAGGTCTGCTTTGAATTAGAACTAAGGGCTGGAGAGTGGTTAAGGCACTTGCTTGCAAAGCCTGACAGCCTGGATTCATTTCCCCAGTACCCACATAAAGCCAGATGCACAGTGGTGCATGTGTCTGGAGTTTGTTTGCAAGTGGCTGGAGGCCTTGGGTGAGCCCACTGTCTCTCTATGTCTCTTTTTTTTAGCTTGTTCTCTGCTTGCAAATAAAATAAAATGAACTGGAACTCATGATCCTCCTGCCTCTGCTAGCTGAGTGCTGGGATTACAGATGTAAGTCATGCTTGACTTTGCCACAATTTTTAAAAATTATTTTAATTTATTTTTTTATTGACAACTTCCATGATTGTAGATAATAACCCATGGTAATTTCCTCCCTCTCCCACTTTCCCCTTCGAAACTCCATTTTTCATCAATCATTTTCCCCTCTCAATCAGTCTCTTTTATTTGATGCCATCATCTTTTCCTCCTATTATGGTCTTGTGTAGGTAGTGTCAGGCACTGCAAGGTCATGGATATCCAGGCCATTTTTGTGTTTGGAGGAGCACGTTGTAAGGAATCCCACCCTTCCTTTGGCTCTTACATTCTTTCTGTTGCCTCTTCCACAATGTACTCTGAGCCTTGGAAGGTATGATAGAGATGTTTCAGTGCTGAGCACTCCTCTGTCCCTTCTCAGCACAATGGTGCCTTTGAGTCATCCCAAGGTCACTGCATCTGAAAAGAGAAGCTTCTCTAACCAAAAGTGAGAGCAGCATTAATATATGGGTATGAACATTAAGAGAAGTGCTTACCTGGGCAGTTTGGTGAACATAGTATATACATTTAGCCAGACACCAGCAGACGTTACACCTTTAGGGCTCATGACTACCTCTGTTGTAGGTTTTCAGTATCAGGGATGTATTCCCTCCCATGGAGTGGGCCTCTATTCCAATTAGCAGTTGGTTTTCCCTATAACAGACATGCTACTATTGCACCTGTTGGTTCATTTGGCTTGACTGGCCAAATTTAAGGCTTGCAGTGTCCACTGTTGAGTATCTCCACTGGTGATTTCTCTCTCTCCCATTGAACTGCATGCAGCATAGCTTTTTCCAGCTTTCTGTCAGCTGGTCTACATGGAGGAGATTTTCAGCTCAGCTCCAGCAGGATTTCTCAGTGACCTTGCAGCCCAAGTATGTGGAGTCTTCAGCAATAGGGTCTTACCATCTATTCCTGGTGGGAAGCCAAGAGCCTCAGCAATGGCCTTTAATGTTTTGGGGTTATTAGTGACCTCCCTGACCAACAACTCACTGGAAGATATCCCATCCCTGGCACTGAAAACTTTCTACTAACAATCTATGCATTGTCCAAAAAATGTAGATTTCCATAGGACTTATTTATATCTTCTTAGATTTTGATTAGACTTCCCTCCACCTTTCCTTTACTCAGTCTCTTCCCCTGACCTCACTTAGGCCTTTTCACCCCCAGTAATCACTTCTTTTACTTGCATATATATAATACTATCCTATTAAGTCTCCCCTCCCTCCCTTTCTATTCTCTTTATATCCCCCTTTTAGCTTACTGGCCTCTGCTACTAAGTTTTATTCCTATTCATATAGAAGTCCAATCTTTTTTTTTTTTTTTCAAGGTAGGGTCTCACTCTAGTCCAGGCTGACCTGGAATTCACTATGTAGTCTCAGGCTGGCCTGGAATTCACAGCGATCTTCCTACCTCTGCCTCCCAAGTGCTGGGATTAAAGGCGTGCACCACCACGCCCTGCTAGAAGTCCAATCATTTGTAGCTAGGATGCACATATGAGAGAGAACATGTGACGTTTGGCTTTCTGGGCCTGGCTTACCTCACTAAGTATAATCCTTTCCAGATCCATTTCCTGCAAATTTTATAATCTCTATTTTATTTATTTATTTGAGAAAGAGGAAGAGGCGAAAGAGGCAGAGCAGAGAGAGAGAGAGAGAGAGAGAGAAAGAGTGAGAGAATGGACACACCAGGTCCTCCAGCCACTGCAAATGAACTACAGATGCATGCGCCACTATGTGCATCTGGCTTATGTGGGTCCAGGGGAGTCGAACCAAGGTCCTTTGGCTTTGCAGGCAAATGCCTTAACTGCTAAGCCATTTCCCTAGCCTCTCATTTTTCTTTACTGCTGAATAGAACTCCATTATATAAATGTGCCACATCTTCATTATCCACTCATCAGTTGTGGGACATCTGGGCTGGTTCCATTTCCTAGCTGTTGTGAATAAAGCGACAATAAACATGGTTGAGCAAGTATCTCTAAGGTAGTGAGATGAGTCCTTAGGATATATGCCTAGGAGTGGTATAGCTGGGTCATATGGTAGATCTATTTTTAGCTGTCTCAGGAACCTCCACACTGATTTCCACAATGGCTAGACCAGATTGCATTCCCACCAACAGTGGGAATCCGCATCCTCACCAGCATTTATGGTTATTTGCTTTCATGATGGTAGCCATTCTCACAGGAGTGAGATGGAATCTCAATGTAGTTTTAATCTGCATTTCCCTAAAACATATTTAAAAAAATAAAAAGGAAGGGTTGGAGCTGTTAACGCATTTGCCTGCAAAGCCAAAAGGATCCTTTGGACTGGAGGGATGGCTTAGTGGTTAAGGTGTTTGCCTGCAAAGCCAAAGGACCCAGGTTCGATTCCCCAGGATCCATGTTAGCCAGATGCACAAGAGGGCACGCGTGTCTGGAGTTCGTTTGCAGTGGCTGGAGGCCCTGGCACATCCATTCTCTCTCTGTCAAATAAATAAATAAAAATAAAAAAAATTAAAAAAATAAATATTTTCTTTATTAGAGAGAGAGAGAATATGAGGCAGATAGAATGGGCATTCCAGGGCCTCTAGCCACTGCAAATGAACTCCAGATCCATGCACTACCTTATGCATCTGGCTTACATGGGTACTGGGGAATTGAACCTGTGTACTTAGGCTTCACAGGCGAATGCCTTAACTGCTAACCCATTTCTTCAGCCCTCACTTGGGGTTTTTATGTTGTGTGACTGTTGCAGACAGCTTCAGGTTCGCTGAGATGAACTTCCAGACCAGGCACAGTTATGGAGGAAGGGATATTATTTATTGAAGCTTACAGATCCAGGGGAAGTTCCATAATGGCAAGAGAAACGGCTTGCCCTTCACAGGACCAGGCGAGAGAGAGAAAAGCCAACCAGCCACCACAGCACACAGAGCAAAACTACCGCCAAAAGGTCACACAGCACACTTCAGGAACTCCTGCTAGGCACATTTGCATATCTTTACAATGGAATCTCAAACCATCACCACACCTTAAGACCGGGCCCCCAGTGACCTTGCCTCTAGCAAGGTGATTGCAGATGCAAACTATAAGTAATAAACCACTGAATATATTGGGGGACATATATTCAAACTACCACATTCCGCCTCTGGCTCCCAATATATTTAGTTCCTGGCCCCCAGTATATTTATAACTATCACACATTGTAAATTGTACTCAGTCCAATTTCAAAGGTTCTCACAGTCTTGATCAACTTAAGATAGTGAGTCCTGTAAAATCAAACAAGTTAAATACTTTCAACATGTAAAGGCACAGAGTAAACATTTTAACTGTATAAGGAATATCAAGGAGAAACAAGAACAATGCAAACTCAGCCACCATCAGCAATCATCAAACTTCTGCAATTCAAGTTCAATATAACCATAGACTGACAGTCTCCAGGGTTTCCAATTCCACCCCTCCAGCTGGGCAGAGTTGCCAGGGAAAACTTTGATCCCATGCCAACACTGCACTCCATGGTAGCCCTTTTGCACAGTCCTGGTATATCCAAAACATCTTCAGGTCTCCATGAAAACCACGGTCCATCTTCCAAAAGGCTCTTCCAGCCTATTCCTGAGGGTCTTCATGCCCTACCTCATGCCGCATCTCAGCAGCAGCTCCTGGAACCGTGTGCAATTCATGACCACTCCATGCATTTTTCATGCTTCCAAAACTAATACCAGGTGTGCAGGACACAGCCATATTCTTAATCCAGGGACAAAATAAACCATAGCCTAGAAAAACAGGTTCCTTCTCCAGTCAGCTCTTTCCAAGAATTTGCATTTTTAACAGTCTTTCCTCAGGCATCCTCTCCATTGTTTTAATGTAAATCAAGTCAGGCCACCTTCCTTCCACCTTCCTTAAGATTGCTAATCGTTGACAATAGCAGCTCCAGCAACGTAAAACCAGTCTTATTGCCTCTAATTTTAACTTGCTTGAGGTTTTCCAACTTAAAATCTTAAAATCTCAGTCCGATATCTTTAGCCAAGCACATCCGTCCATTACAAATTTAAGCTTGATCAAACTTTCTTGGCCTGGATAGCGGAACGTAGCCATCCCTTATGCCAGTAGCCCACTTCCAACAAAGTCCTCTGCAGTCTTTCCTTCCCCTTAGAAAGCTCATAAGCCAAGCCTTGAAGTTCAATACAGTCTGCACTTAGCATTCTCAAACTCTCATCAGAATAGTCCATAAAACTTGGCTTACCACTCCAGAAGGCACCTTCAGTTGCAAGCACCAAGTCCATGCCCATTCCTCCAAAACAAAGGTTCCAAAAGACAAATATCCACACGATCTGGTTCATCTCACCCCACACTCCTGGTACCACTTTACTGTTGCAGACAGCTTCAGGTTCGCTGAGATGAACTTCCAGACCAGGCACAGTTATGGAGGAAGGGATATTATTTATTGAAGCTTACAGATCCAGGGAAGTTCCATAATGGCAAGAGAAACGGCTTGCCCTTCACAGGACCAGGCAGAGAGAGAGAAAAGCCAACCAGCCACCACAGCACACAGAGCAAAACTACAGCCAAAAGGTCACACAGCACACTTCAGGAACTCCTGCTAGGCACATTTGCATATCTTTACAATGGAATCTCAAACCATCACCACACCTTAAGACCGGGCCCCCAGTGACCTTGCCTCTAGCAAGGTGATTGCAGATGCAAACTATAAGTAATAAACCACTGAATTTCAAACTACCACATTCCACCCCTGGCTCCCAATATATTTAGTTCCTGCCCCCCAGTATATTTATAACTATCACACATTGTAAATTGTACTCAGTCCAATTTCAAAGGTTCTCACAGTCTTGATCAACTTAAGATAGTGAGTCCTGTAAAATCAAACAAGTTAAATACTTTCAACATGTAAAGGCACAGAGTAAACATTTTAACTGTATAAGGAATATCAAGGAGAAACTAGAACAATGCAAACTCAGCCACCATCAGCAATCATCAAACTTCTGCAGTTCAAGTTCAATATAACCATAGACTGACAGTCTCCAGGGTTTCCAATTCCACCCCTCCAGCTGGGCAGAGTTGCCAGGGAAAACTTTGATCCCATGCCAACACTGCACTCCATGGTAGCCCTTTTGCACAGTCCTGGTATATCCAAAACATCTTCAGGTCTCCATGAAAACCACGGTCCATCTTCCAAAAGGCTCTTCCAGCCTATTCCTGAGGGTCTTCATGCCCTACCTCATGCCGCATCTCAGCAGCAGCTCCTGGAACCGTGTGCAATTCATGACCACTCCATGCATTTTTCATGCTTCCAAAACTAATACCAGGTGTGCAGGACACAGCCATATTCTTAATCCAGGGACAAAATAAACCATAGCCTAGAAAAACAGGTTCCTTCTCCAGTCAGCTCTTTCCAAGAATTTGCATTTTTAACAGTCTTTCCTCAGGCATCCTCTCCATTGTTTTAATGTAAATCAAGTCAGGCCACCTTCCTTCCACCTTCCTTAAGATTGCTAATGCGTTGACAATAGCAGCTCCAGCAACGTAAAACCAGTCTTATTGCCTCTAATTTTAACTTGCTTGAGGTTTTCCAACTTAAAATCTTAAAATCTCAGTCCGATATCTTTAGCCAAGCACATCCGTCCATTACAAATTTAAGCTTGATCAAACTTTCTTGGCCTGGATAGCGGAACGTAGCCATCCCTTATGCCAGTAGCCCACTTCCAACAAAGTCCTCCTCTGCAGTCTTTCCTTCCCCTTAGAAAGCTCATAAGCCAAGCCTCGAAGTTCAATACAGTCTGCACTTAGCATTCTCAAACTCTCATCAGAATAGTCCATAAAACTTGGCTTACCACTCCAGAAGGCACCTTCAGTTGCAAGCACCAAGTCCATGCCCATTCCTCCAAAACAAAGGTTCCAAAAGACGAATATCCACACGATCTGGTTCATCTCACCCCACACTCCTCGGTACCACTTTACTGTTGCAGACAGCTTCAGGTTCGCTGAGATGAACTTCCAGACCAGGCACAGTTATGGAGGAAGGGATATTATTTATTGAAGCTTACAGATCCAGGGGAAGTTCCATAATGGCAAGAGAAACGGCTTGCCCTTCACAGGACCAGGCGAGAGAGAGAAAAGCCAACCAGCCACCACAGCACACAGAGCAAAACTACAGCCAAAAGGTCACACAGCACACTTCAGGAACTCCTGCTAGGCACATTTGCATATCTTTACAATGGAATCTCAAACCATCACCACACCTTAAGACCGGCCCCCAGTGACCTTGCCTCTAGCAAGGTGATTGCAGATGCAAACTATAAGTAATAAACCACTGAATATATTGGGGGACATATATTCAAACTACCACAGTGACCAAGTCACACATTTGAGAGAAGATTAAAGGGGTACTTGAACCCTGTACTTCTCCCCACCACATTGCTTTGCCAGAACCTATTGTGGGTACCACTCTTCCCTCACACTCTCCCCTGATACCGTTCCCATCAGGCTCTTGCCCTTTTGGAAATAAATCCCTGGTTGGCTTCACTCGTTTTTGTCTGTCTGCTGGCCAGATGTTATGTCTTTATGTTGTGTTAACATGTAAATTGTCTTTATGACAAACAAATGCCTCATGTTCTCCCTTATATACAGTTCCTAACGTAGAATAATTTTGTTTATAAGTTGTAGTAAGCATTGTCCCAACCCATAGAGACCTCACAGTGACTACCTCAGTGGGATGGGGGTGGGGAGAAGGAACATAAGAGTATATATAACCTGGTGTGAGTATGACCAATATGCAATATATTCATCTAGTAAAGTTCTCAATTAATAAAAATTAAAAGTAAAAATAGGGTTGGAGAGATGGTTTAGCGGTTAAGGCGTTTGCCTCCTAAGCCTAAGAACGCAGGTTCCAATATCCAGATCCCACGTTTAGCCAGATGCAGTGATGCAAGGGCGCAATGCCGCACTTGACCACAAGGGGGCGCACACATCCGATTTCGTTCACAGCAGCTGAGAGACTGCTGGCGCGCCCATCTCTCTGTCTTCCTCTCCCTCTCTCTCTGTCTCTCTCCAAAAAAAAAAAAAAGTCTTTATGGGTCCTTTTATGTCCCTCCAAAAAACCTACATAACAAAATCCATGGCAATTAAGTGCTCTGATTTTACAAATGTGTACATGTTCATGGATGTTTACATATACATATATAAATATTTTTAAACACTTTATTTGAGAGAGAGAGACAAAGAGACACATACACACATATACACATAGAAACAGAGAGAAAAAGAGAGTGTGGCATACATCCTGCCACTGCAAATGGACTCCAGATGCATGTGCCACTTTGTGCATCTAGCTTTACATGAATACTGGGGAATTGAACTCAAGTTGTTAGGCTTTGCAGGTAAGTGCCTTAATCACTGAGCCATCTCTCTCTAGCCTGGGTAAAGCCATTTTCTTTTCTACATGCACACAGTGTATTTTTTAAAAAATATATTTTATTTATTTGTAAGCAGAGAGAGGGAGAGAGAGAGAGATAGAAGAGAGGCAGACACAGAGAGAATGGGCACCCCAGGGCCTCTAGCCACTGCAAACGAACTCCAGATGCATGTGCCCCTTGTGCATTTGGCTTACGTGGGTCCTGGAGAATCGAACCGGGATCCTGTGGCTTGGCAGGCAAACGCCTTAACCGCTAAGCCATTTCTCCAGCCCACAGTGTGTTTTTAAAAATCATATTAACCCTCCCCTCCATTGGCCTTTCTTTTTCCCCTCCTATTTTTGCTGCTCTCTTCCCTCTTTCCAACCAGTTCTCCCTCTACTTTCATATCTCTGTGTGTGTGTATTCAGTAGCAGTACTGTAGACTACAGGGACCACAGCCATGTAAGACTGTTAATGGCAATTCTTCCCCAGCAGTCTGCATAGTGCCCCCAGCACTATGAGAGCTAGACAGCAAGAAAAGCTTCCATTCTGATACCATCTTGATTTCTCTGTTCTGTGACCAAAATGGGTGGTAGTTTTAGCATTATTTTTAAGGCAGGGTATCTCTATGTAGCCTCATTTGGACTACTTTTCTTTTTTCTTTTTAAAAATTTTAATTTTTAAACATTTTTATTAATATATTGTATTTATTTATTTAGTTATTTATTCTAGAGAGAGAAAGTGAGAGAGAGAGAGAGAGAGAGAGAGAGAGAGAGAGAGAGAGAATGGGCACACCAGGGCCTCCAGCCACTGCAAACGAACTCCAGCTGCATACACCTCCTTGGGCATCTGGTTACATGTGTCCTGGGGAATTTAACCGGGATCCTTTAGCTTTGCAGGCAACACCTTAACCATTAAACCATCTTCTCCAGCCTTTATTTTTTGCTTTTTTTTGAGGAAGGGTTTCACTCTAGCACAGGCTGACCTGGAATTCACAATGTATTCTCAGGATGGCCTTGTCCTCCTACCTCTGCTTCCCAAGTGCTGGGATTAAAGGCATGCACCACCACACCCAGCTCCAAATTGGACTTTTGCTCCTGCCTAATCCTCTCAAGTGCTGGGATTATAGGCATGTACCACCATCCTTTGGTTTTCAGTTGATTTTTAAAGAATGAAAAAGAATGTATACTTGTAGGGGTAAATAAAAATATCCAAAGCATTGTCAAAAGACATGTCCCCAAAGTATTCCATGGAAGAGTGAAATTTTATTTAATAATACAGAATAAACATTGACAAAAATATATATAAACTCAAAATTGGTGGGTTTATGTGAGGAGAAGAAAGAAACAGTATTAGATTTTGAATAAGAACTCAATTATAAATACATGAGGACTGTCAGGTTGTAATAGGACAGAGAACACTGTAGTCTCAGGGTAGCCTTGAACTCATGGCAATCCTCCTACCTCTGCCTCTCGAGTGCTTGGATTAAAGATGTGTACCCTCACGCCCGGTTCAGTGTCCTGCTCTCTATAATTCTATAGCATACAGGGTGTGGTGAGGGTCAGATGGCATCTAGTTTCCTATCTGGGTACTCTTGTGGTCCCAAGCTAATTTGAAAGCTGAGCCAGGAAGAATGCGTGAGCATAAGAGTCCAGTACCAACCCAGACAACGCAGCAAAACCCCCACCTCAACAACACAGCCCAATGGTCATCGTCATCTGAAAAGAGAAGCTTCTCTAACCAAAAGTGAGAGTAGCATTAATATATGAATATGAACATTAAGTGTAGTGCTTCCAGGGCAGTTTGGTGAGCATAATCTATACATTTAGTCAGACAAGAGCAGGCTTTATACCCCCCTGCTATAGGCTTTTGAGTAGGTTTTCAGTACCAGGCAGGTATTCACTCCCATAGAGCAGGCCTCCAGTCCAATTAGAGAGCAGCTGGTTTCTCCCAGAGCAGACATACCTCTATTGCAAACATCTCTATCACACCTTCCAAGGCTCTGGGTCCATTGCAGAAGAGGTAGCAGAAAGAATGTAAGAGCCACAGGAAGGTTATCACTCCTTACAATGTAACTGTCCAGACAAATTGGCCTCTATATCCATGACCTCTCAGTGCCTAGAAATACCTTCACAAGACCCTCATAATAGAGAAAAAGATGATGACATCAAAATAAAATATTAAAGGAGAGAGGAAAGGGGTATGATGGAGAGCGGAGTTGTGAAGGTGAAAGTGGGGGAGGGGAGGGAAATATCATGGCTTATTGCCTGCAATTATATAATTATATAATGAAGCTGGTTAAACGTGAACTATAATAAATGTCTATTGTAAAAAAAAAGCAAGCTACTTTATTTTCCTTTTAAGTTTTGCACATGTATATATAATGTATTTTGATCATATTCACCTCTCATTACCTATTTCCTGTCACTGAACCCCTTCTTTCCAACTTGTCCCATTCCAACTTTGATGCCTTTTCTTTTTGTGACCCACTGAGTCTAATTAGGGTTTCTTGCTTGAGTTTACTGGATCATGGACAGCTTATCACAGTGGCTATACCACGGAAGAAAATGGCATTCCCTCCCCCAGTAACTATTAGCTGCCAACAGCTCCTCAAGGAGGGACGGGGCCTCACTCTCTCCTCTACCATCCCCTCTTTTTTTTTTTTTTTTCAAGGTAGGGTCTCCCTCTAGCCCAGGCTGACCTGGAATTCACTATGTAGTCTCATGGCGATTCTCCTACCTCTGCCTCCTGAGTGGGATTAAAGGCGTGCCCCACCATGCCTCTTTTCTTTTTAAAAAATATTTATTTATTTAAGAGAGAGGGAGGGCTTGAGAGATGGTTCAGCTGTTAAGGCACTTATCTGCAAAGTCTAACCACTGGGGTTCAATTTCCCAGTACCCACACAAAGCCAGATGCACCGTGGTGCATTTATCTGGAGTTCATTTGCAGTGGCTGGAGGCCCTGGTGTGCCCATTCTCTCTGCCTGTCTCTCTTCTATCTCTCTCTGCTTGCAAATAAATAAAAAATTGAGAGAGAGAGAGAGAGAGAGAGAGAGAGAGAGAAATGGACATATCAGGGCTTCTTGCCAGTGCAAATGAACTCCAGATACATGTGTCACATTGTGCATCTGGCTTTACATGGGTACTGGCGAATTGAACTTGGATCAGCAGGCTTTGCAAACCAGTGCCTCTACCCACTGAGCCATCTCCCCAGCTCCTGTGACCTATTTTCTTAAAGTGGTCTGTAAACTGTTGGAAAATAACATTTCAAAAGGTTTTAGTTTTAGCTGAGTCTTTAGATAAACAGAGGCCACATTCCAAAGTGAAATGCAAACTGCAAATATTTACAAAACAGATTCTGAGAACTATTTTTTCATTCTTAGTTTATCTTCCAGTCAGTTTATAGAAAATGATAGAGAAGCCAAGAAAAGAGCTGGAGAGAAGTGGGGAGGATTCATTTGGACAGAGTTAAGGTGCTTTTATTTCCTAGTGTGACCAAATAAGTTATGGCACAAAAGTAGGAGAAACAGGGCGGGAGTGGTGGCACACACCCTTAATCTCAGCGCTCAGGAGGCAAAGGTAGGAGGTAGTAGGGACTACATTTCCTAGGGCCCCTTGTAACTAGGAACGGCCTATGATTAAATTATTACATATGGAATATAAACGGAAGCAGAAGGGTTTCTTTCAGGCCTGGTCATTTGAGTACTTTAAGTGTGTTCTTCCACACTCATTCATTTTCCTGTTAACAACAACATGGAAGTATCTTCAACCCAGCTTTGTCCATGTCAATGAGGACAAATATTCTAGGACAGTATTTTCTTTTCTTTCTTTCTTTTTTTTTTTTTTTTTTTGTTTTTCAAGGTAGGGTCTCACTCTAGTCCAGGCTGACCTGGAATTCACTATGTAGTCTCAGGGTGGCCTTGAACTCATGGTGATCCTACTACCTCTGCCTCCCAAGTGCTGGGATGAAAGGCATGCACCACCACGCCCGGCCTAGGACAGCATTTTCAAATTGCATGTTCACTAAGACAGATATAAATAAGAGCACAGGGCCTGGAGAGATGGCTTAGCATTTAAGGTGTTTGCCTGTGAAGCCTAAGGACCCAGGTTTGATTCCTCAGTATGCACATAAGCCAGGGCTGGAGGCCCTGGAGTGCCCATTATCTCCTCTTCCCTGACCTCTCCTTCTCTCCTTGCAAACAAATAAAATATTTAAAAAAAAAAGCCAAGAGTCTGCAGTGGGCTGAAGAATTCACATTTAATTTAATTTATGTTTTTTAATTTTTACTGACAATCTCTCTCTCTCTCTCCATATATATATTTATATATATATATATATGCCATGATAATAATCCCCTCCCCCATTTCCCTTCACTGAGCCCGTCCTCTAAGAATCTGCATTTCTAACATGTTCCCAGGTTGTGCTGTGGTCCATGAGCTACACTGACTAGCATGGCTACAGAGAATTGTGGAGACCCATGATAGAAAGAACCTGGACTTATGAATGTCTTTGTGGAGAAAAGAAGCCTGTCTATCTACCTTGGACTCTTTTGTAATAGACAAGTAATGGCCTAGCACTATATTTGGGGGCTTTCTTACAGCATCTGAGTCACTTACACTGGCCAATATTTTCATTTCAGTATTCTGCAGTCCTTTCCCTATCTCTAACCAAACCTCTTCCTTAATTTTTTTGTTTCACTATGAACTTTCCTTCCTGGTGATGGAGAATACGGTGAGCCACTTGCACTAAATGTCTCTCCTTCTTTCTTTCTTTCTTTCTTTCTTTCTTTCTTTCTTTCTTTCTTTCCTTCCTTCCTTCCTTCCTTCCTTCCTTCCTTCCTTCCTTCTTTCTTTCTTTCTTTCTTTCTTTCTTTCTTTCTTTCTTTCTTTCTTTCTTTCTTTTTCTTCTTTCTTTCTTTTTCTTTTCTTTTTTTTTTTTTTTTTGAGGTAGGGTCTCACTCTAGCCCAGGCTGACCTGGAATTCACTATATAGTCTCAGGGTGGCCTTGAACTCACAGTGATCTTCCTATCTCTGCCTCTGGAGTGCTGGGATTAAAGGTGTGCGCCACCACGCCCGGCTCTAAATGTGTTTCTTGAGAGCTAACTAGCATCATAAGAGCTAGCTTCCACAATTGCATATTCCACTGTCAATTGTAGCTCAGACTGGATAAAATTCAAGAAATTCTTGGTCAGATCTGGTAATCTTTGAGAGGCAGAGATAGGAGGACTGAATTTGACAGCCCAAGCTACCTACACAGAGAGTTCTAGAGTGCTCTGGGTGGGGGAAAGAGACTTTCTCAAGTAGACTTTCTTTCTTTCTTTCTTTCTTTCTTTCTTTCTTTCTTTCTTTCTTTCTTTCTTTCTTTCTCTCTCTCTCTCTCTCTTTCTTTCTTTCTTTTTTTCTTTCTTTCCTTTCTTCTTTCTTCCTCCCTCCCTCCCTTCTTTCCTTCCTCCCTTCCTTCCTTCCTTCCTTCCTTCCTTCCTTCCTTCCTTCTTTCCTCCCTCCCTCCTTCCTTCCTTCCTTCCTTCCTTTTTTCCTTTCTTCCTTCTTTCTCTCTCTCATTCATTCGTTTGTTCTTTCTTTTTTTTTTTTTTTTTTTTTTGAGGTAGGGTCTCACTCTAGCCAAGGCTGACCTTGAATTCACCATGTAGTCTTAGGGAGGCCTCAGATTAATAGCGATCCTCTTACCTCTGCCTCCTCAGTGCTGGGATTAAAGGTGTACACCACCACGCCTGGCTTCAAGTAGACTTTCTTTAACTGTCATTCTGGAGAAGGTATGGGAAACCAGCGTGATGCTTAGAACAGGACTTCCAGCTGGCTGTCTATACCATGTAGCAAGTATCCATCATGACCCAGTTCTTAAGCATGCTACTTGAGACAGATGAACTTAAGTAACTTTTATTTTGGATGCAGAAATGGAGAAAGATTCAGAGCTTCCAAGAGCCTTGAGGAATTGGTTCATCTTCTGGGCACCTTATGCAGGAGCCATGTTTGAAGACAGTTTCATAGCTCACAGCTGGCCAGGTATGTGGACAAATCCTTACTTTTGCAGTGTTTTATTAAGGAAACCCTAGGGGTAGCAAAAGAAAGCATTGATCAGGGTGGGGTCTTTAGGTCACTCAGTTGCTGGTGTCAGTTTATGCAGTAAGAGAGTCCCAGGTAGAGAGAGCCTTGCCCATCCAACACTGGGATAGATGAGGCAGTCAGTGTGCTGTGTGACTGCATCTCATCCCACTCCATCTTCACACAGGAGAACAGTGTCCACCCCCTGTCCAAGCCCAGGGCAAAGCCCACAGCATAGATGCTGCTCCCACAGCTCTTGGCAGAGCGCCTGGTCTTAGCCCTTCATTCCCCCCTTACCAGGTAGATGACCTTTCAGGATCTTTCACAGCTATCTTGGCACAGAGGATATCATCCTTAATGTCGTCATCTAAGAGTTCTAAAAGAGAAAGTGAAATCAATCCCTTTTCTTGATTTAAGTAATTGATCATTTTGGGAGAGAATTTCTTGGGGAAACTGAGTCCCGAGTTTCAGAAATCTTTTATATTTCTACAGTCCATTTTTGGGTTTGTCTTTCATGTTGTACAGGCTTTCTTGCCTTGTCTCTGAGTAGTAATCCAGAACCCCATCAATCAGGGACAGCTTCTGTATCCAGAAATCTGCTCAGCGTGTTGAGGGCAGTGTCTGGGTGTATAGGAGAATGATGCAGTGGTGTGTGTGTGTGTGTGTGTGTGTGTGTGTGTGTGTGTGTGTACATGGGCACGTGTGCTAGGAATAGTGTGACTGTCTTGAGAGATGGGACCTTGTGAATGAGGAAGATACAATGGAGTGTAGGAATCAGGGAACTTAGTTACAGGTCAGCATGTCTCTTTTCTTCTATTTTGGCAAGATCTCTGAGAGACCCTGTAGTAATATGAGGACTATTTGAGGCTCTTCTGTTTCCCATGCTCATCTTCTTCAGGTCAGGTGTTAGGGGGCAGCAGATCCAGTGTTGCTCCTATTTTGCCAGCCCTCCCTTCACCCAGCTCTCTGGTGGATACAGTCCTTACTGCTGCATGGTATGTTGCAGGCATTTTCTGAGGGATGCTGGTTGTTGTTGCACCATATGTTGCTCAGCTGGAAGATTCCATAGGCACTGCTGTCATCATCACTTTTCCCATCAGATGCTTGGGTGTTCAAGTTACTCGTATGTTCGGCCAAACAGACCCCTATGTCAGAGAAAGCAAAGGGTATGTATGGGCAGTAAAGGGAGAATGGTCTGTGACAAGAGATCACTCAATAAGCCATGGGGGCAAGAAGCATACATTGTGTTGTATTAATGCTACCAGAATTAGAAGTCTGTTTTTAGGAGAGGAGAGATGGCTTAGTGGTTAAGGCACTTGCCTGCAAAGTCAAAGATTCCAGCAGGTTCCATTCCCCAGGACCCATGTAAGCCAGATGCACAAGGTGATGCACATGTCTGGAGTTCATTTGCAGTGCTCAAAGGCCCTGGCACATCCATATTCTCTCTATCTGTCTCTCTGTCTCTCTCTCTCAAATAAATCAATAAAAATAAACTTTTAAAAATGTTTAAAAAGTCTGTTTTTATCTGGACATAGTGGTGCATACTTGTAATTCCAGCATTTGGGAGGATCTCCAGTTTCAGGATAGCCTGGGCTATCCTCAAAA